>CM050661.1:207780-1690280 GCA_027574665.1 Rhynochetos jubatus | reverse complement strand
AGACACAGCCTCTGTGAAAGGAAACAGAGACTGGGCCTGCACAGAGTGGGAAAGAAATGTTGAATTTGGCCCATGGCAAATTGCTGTATAATACTGCTTATTCTGGTGCCCTTTGTTATTTTTCGCTAAAATTCCTCTGTAAAATTCATCATCAGCTTTGAAATACGTGGAAATCTCCTCAGCATGGCAAGCAGACAGGAACAAGAAAGAAAGAAGGAAGAAAAATTCACAAATTATTTCCCTATGTAAGTGGTCAACCCCCTCTTACTCAGCGTGATTAACCTGAGAAGTGTACCACTCCAGCCCTCGGAAGGGAAACCTTACAAATCTCCTTTCTCACAAAACACAAGCTGCTCACTGAAGTGTTCAGGTACTCAGTTACATTCAACACAAGCTAATTCACTTATCTTCAACAAGTGGGCTATTGATTTTTTGCCTGATTTCTAAGCTGCCCAGGGCTTTCTGAACTACAATAGCATCCTGCATTAAAAACAAACAAAAAAAAAAAAAAAAAGAAAAAAAAAAAAAGAAGAAAAAAAAAGAAGAGGGAAATTCAGTGGAAAATCCCTTCGCTCATCAGGAATTAGGATGACTTCATGTTTGCTCAGTTCTGTCAGTACATTCAGCATAGCCACAGTTTAGTAAATTTTCACAATCCTGTTGCTGTGGTTCAGGCCCAGCTGGCAACTGAGCACCACACAGCCTCTCGCTCACTCCTTCCCCAGTGGGACGGGAGGAGAGAATAGTAGAAGGGAAGGCTGGAGGGTGGAGACCAGGACAGGGAGGGATCACTCACCAGTTACCATCACGGGCAAACAGACCCAACTTGGGGGGAAAAAATCAATGTAATTAGTTACAGTAAAATCAGAGCAGGATAATGAGAGAGAAAACCAGATCTCAAAACCCTTCTTCCCCTCCTCCCTTCTTCCTGGGCTCAGCTTTGCTCCCCATTTCTCTCTCTCCTCCCCTAGAGCAGTGCAGGAGGGACAGGGAATGGGGGTTGGGGTCAGTCCATCAGTGTCACTGCTGCTCCTTCCTCTCAGGGGAGGGTCCTCACCCTCTGCCCCTGCTTCAGCCTGGGGTCACCGTGACCCCCCATGGCTGCAGGGCACAGCCTGCCCTCTCCCCATGGGCTGCCAGGAACCTCGTCCCCAGGCACCTCCTCCCCGCCTTCTGCACTGACCTGGGGCTGCCCTGTCTCTCTCACCTCCCACTCCTCCCTCTGCTCCACAGCTCTTAAATATGTGAATCACAAAGGTACTAACGGCCTCTTGGCCGTGGCCAGGGGCTGGTACAGCTTGTACCTGGAGAAGCTTCTAGCAGGTTCTCACAGGAGCCACCCCTGCCCAAGCCCAATACAGCTATATAACATAATACCATAAGCTACATTCCTTTTCTTTCTGGGCTGAAAACACTGCAGATCATTTCTCTCTGCCAAGAGAAATTGTCGGGCTGCTGGCAGTCATTTGCTAATTGTGCTACCCCCATCCTTTCAGAGTCAGAGCCACTCTCATGGCTTTTACAGTTACTGCACATGGTCACGAATGAAATGACACCTGAGTCATGCAATTGTGGTAAAAATATTAACATTTGAAACTATATTTAAACCCATGTCATCTCTCCTACAGTGATCAGTGGCACTACATTCGGTAATTCAGCCTCGTACAGGTTTATCTAAGAAAGGTGGTTTTGCCCCTGTTTGCGCATAAAAAAGCTGAAATGTATATTCACAACTTCAGGATTTAGGTACAAGTGAACCATAGGAAAGCTGATAGTGTTGGAATGTGCCACACAACCTTTGTTCATTTGCAAGATGAAATATGCTTCCGTGAGGATTTTTTTACCTTTTGCATCTGAGCTTTAAGATCCATTTAGCCTATGTTTCAGTAAACTGTTGTCAGTGCAGGTCATGTACTGTTATTACAAAGCTCATAAGAGAAAAAGAACTTACTTTACTGAATAAAACCTTAATAAAGATGAATGGATATTCTATTGCTGAAAACAGATTTATAGATAAAACTGGTCGAGTAAGCCAATCTACCATAATTAATTTTCCTGTAGGTAAGAATACTCTTAACAGTAGATTGTAGCTTTGAGGGATGGGTTCTCCCACAAGTGAAACAGAGTCCGAATCTTACATACCAAAGAGGAAATCACAACCACAGCCTTTGGTCCTAAAGCACAGTGGGGTAACAGGTAACTAAACAGAAGCGTCACGCATCTTCCAAGCCAGACTCTTCCTCGCACTTTCTCACTGAGGGAATACCTTATTTTCTCCAACTTTGCACCTTTTTGCCTGCTACCTAAAGTACAACACTCTGGAAATCGTTATACAAATTGGGCCCCACTTATATATCTATTAGATAGATTTGGGCTTTCCTCGTTTTTTACTTCTGGCTATATGCCCCCAGCCTCCAAATTTGGAATCTTGTGGTCTTTTTCCTTCACCTTATGCTTCTAAACTGCAACTAAGGAAAAAACCGTTTCCCCTCCTGCTGAGCCTTAGCAGAGAGGGATGGTGCTGCATTTCGCTCGACAATGACAGCTTTGGGAAGCCTGACATGCAGCAGCTCTGCCCTGCAAGAGCTCTGCTGCACCACACAAAGATCCTCCCGTTGCAGAAGTCCATGTAACACGGGGGCTGTTCCAGCACTGTCCCCCAGGGTACTGAGAGGCTGCTGCAGCTTGAGGGGGGAACCGAAGAGGATAGGCCTTCCACATGCACATGGGATGTGCTCCTTCCCATCCTTGCCAGGTTGCCCCAGCTGCGCTTCCAACGCTCTCCATTGCATCTTAACAGTGCGCGTTTTCCAGAGAAGGAGCACAAGTGTATAAACCCAGCTGGGCCACGGGAGGAGATGACACTCACCAGCAACGCTACAGCAAAGCCCGATCCCCCATACGCTCGGTCAATACTTGCGGGGGGGAGGAATCTGTCAAGTGTAATACAGTTCTAGTAAAGATATCTCCTCTGTTCCCTTTGTCAAACTGACACACAGATATTTCAATCCATACTTCATGGTTACAATTGATCCTAGTGAGAGGATATGTGGCTTGATCAAACTTGTGCGGGACTGAACCAAACAGGATTGATGACAAAAACTACCTGCTTTAAAAAGGAGGTTTTTCTTGTTTTAACATGGAGTTGAAGCCTTGGAGAGGGACAGACAGGACAAAAAAAAGCTCTAACAAGACTGGTTTGGCATAAATAACTCAAACATACTAAATCCAGGTAAGATATAAATAAAAATTATATACCTGTCTATAATATAGAGGCTTTTGAAAATAGTGACCTGTCACACTGTGTTTAAAGACTCTGTATGGTCAATTCCTGCCCTGCTGTGCTAACTGTCCGTGGGCTCTGTGTCTGTGGGAGGCTGCGTGGGGTTCTCTAAGACCTACAAGCTATGCTGATTTAGGGTAAAGTCCTAAAATAAATAGAACCATAACCACAATAGAGTTTTCGGAGTGGTGATCCAACATAATTATGATTCAACAGCATTTATCAGAGATAAAAAGGTAAAATTCAATATTGTATAAATACGACTACAGAAGCATCGTATTTAGATTAAATTTAATACAGAAAAATGATGGGGTTTATTTATCCCTGTATAGTCATAACGTAATGTGAACTGGATCATAATTTTCACGTTATACGGGCTCTGACCAGACAACTAGCATGTTATTAACTTGAAAAACAATCTTAAATTTAGGGAATATTTCAGAGCCAAGATTCATATGTACCTGCGAGCAAAGAATTAGCTCCCCAAAAACCTTTTGAGTATCAGATCACATCTTTACATTATTGTACAGCTGAGCTTTAAAAGATAAGTTCAAGAATATAGTCTGAGGTGTATTCTGAAAACACTGTGAATAATTGCCATAAGGCAAAACCAGGGTTGCCAATCCAGTTTCAATATTCTTTCTATCATAAATTTGCTTGCTTCAGCTTCTTCTCCCACTAAACTGTACTTGGCTGTTGTTTGATGGTCGGTTTGTATTTTCATGCCAAAGAAAATAATTCATTTAAATAATTAAAAACACCCAAAAGCTGATGCAAAAAAGTCATTTCACATTGGTTCTGGACCTAGAATAAGGTATGTTGGTTTGTGCTAAGATCCTGAAGCAGCAGGTCATTGTAGCACTTCAGCAGGGATGTAGGAATCTCAGGTTTATCCACAGAATTATTAAGAAGATGGGAGAATATAATAAGGCTTTCTGTAAGAACTGATAGGACCAAATGGAAAACAAACTAAGAAGAAAAAATACGTATGGTCATTCAAATAACATGTAAGTTGTTATTAAACTTTTGTACTAATGATAAAAATAACTACCTTGACCTACAGGTATTCTGAATCCCATAGTTTGAAGATAAAAATCTGGCATGATGAGAGTGCTGGGACTAGTTTGCTGTCTCCAAATACAGAGGGCTGATGGCCCCGTAGTGGCCAACTCCCACTTCCCTTTAGCAGGATTACAGTTTTGCCTCTATATTCTTCCTGTAGTCTTATAACTATTATCCCATTCCAGCCAGAGAGAAGATGAGCACATTAAATGTTTGGTATAAGTATAAATGTTATAAAGCAATTTATTATTTGTCCTTCTGTAAGGATTTCTAGATAAATACTCTTCAAGGCCCAGCCCTAGAAGTTTCAGGCTATTGATCATCAGCAGGAGTTCTAACGATAGTTATAAAAATGTGAATTACAGGCATACGCCTCACCAGTATGGATTTTGGCAAAACAAAAAACCGTAAGATGCTCTTCAATCCATTATTGCCCACAAATGCAGGAAAAGACAATACAATGTCAACATTTGTCAACCATATACCACAGAAACTTCCTGTAATAGAGAGAAAAGCCAGAGTAATCTGAGATTCTAATCCCTATAACCCATTGAAAAATGCAGTTGTATTAACAGTATCTATAGTGTGGCCAAAAGATTTAAAAACAATAGGAAACAATGACCCTTGAAGGGCAAAAATGACACACAGAGATAGTTTAGGTAGACGTTTAAGACCATACAGTAAAACTCAGAGGAACCTTAGCACACCTAATGTATCATTCAAAAAACCTGTCAAAACAATCTCATGCAAGAATATTTACTCCAGTTACATATGCATGAATCAGGTTTCAACATTAGGCAGGTAAACTGTATGCGCAATTTAGCTGAATAAACGATATTTCCATTTTGGAAGTCTAGAACAAGGAGTGCCTGTTCTCCCTCCTCGCCGATCCCTTCGGGACAAACGCAAGCCCAGGCTACGAAGGTGCTGTTAGAAAAAGGTGCAGCTTGGAGTATCTCATTTGCAAGTGACTCAGGCAGTTGGATGGGTAAATGCCACTGAAATTTAGTACAATTTGGAAACTTACTTTTCAAAATAGGAATTAGGCTCTTAACAGACTTAGGCTTTAGGCGCCACTGACTGTACTTTCAAAGGCGCTTAGAACCTGGACAGGAAGCTATGGGCCTACCGGTGTTTGCAGATGTAAAGAACTACCAATGCAGTCAACGGCCTGCAAATCTGAGACACAGATTTCTGTGTTTCCAGGGATCACCCTCGACTACGTAATTTGTGGTTAAGAATCAGTTTTGGCAGAAATAATTTACTGAGCAACATAAAAGCCAGATTTTAGTCTTTTTTCCCTAGATAAGCGTATCATGGTAGTGGAGGGGGATATACATACATGCATTTATGTACATGCAATAGGTATTACAGGCAGAAAACAATACTGCACATACAACTACCTCACATGATGGAAAATTACTCCAAGACACACAACAAATATTTACAAAAACCCACAGGTAAACAAAAGCAAAGTCAGCTTTACCCAAAGTAGGAAAAATACTGGTTTTGGTAGAATGACTTCACACTGCAGAAGAGAGATGGAGAAATGCCTATTAAAAACACGCAGACCTCTCCCCTCCATCTCACAATACATCTGTCTGGGGAGAAGGGGACAGGGATGATGGGATTCATTACGCACGGCCATCACCTTCAGGCAGAAAGGTTCCCATTTGCATCCAGATAAGTTGCAATTGTCCTTTAATTCTCCAGTGACTAAACATGGCTGTTCATTAATTCTTAGTATAATTTCAGTAGTAACTACAAGGTGCTAGACACTATCAACACACATTAGAATAGACCAATATCCAAAAAACTGAAGGGGACCCTCTCATTTATGCCATAACTGGTTGCTCTGCAGGAAATATAAGCAGTACAGGGCTGTGTATCGGTGCTGCAGTTTCCTCAGACAAGGGTTCCACATTACACTCCAGGAGACGGAAACACTGCGAAGTCTGACTTACGTAGCTGTACTAGTCGTTTGCATTAAAAAAGTGACTCTGACTGAACTAACACTGCTTTGATACCCTCCTTTGTCTTAAAAAAAATCAATACTAAAGCCAGGCTATGCAGTTTAGCAACAAGTGACGTTTCCCAGTGATGTGAGTATGGTTTACAGTTCTCTCAAGACTGAGGGATTGCTTACAGGTCTTCCTCAAGATGTCTAGCTCATGAATCAGCTTAGAGCCTATATTCCACAAAAATCAAGATGATGTGTCTTGCCAAGAAACAAAAGAAAATTAAGGTCACAAGTGGATACCTGGGGGTCAGGCTGGATGGCATTATGAATGCATATTTTTGTATTTTTCTGTATGATGTTCATTTGGGCTGTGCCTTCAGTGAAAGCTGAAGCATCAGGACAGAATCCAAACTCTCTTTACACGTTCCAAGTTACACCACCTCTACTCTCCCTGCGTCAGACCTCACAACAGCAGGATTTGCTGTGTGTGAATGGTACGCAGGTAAAGCAGAGCAACGCCCATCAGCGAGCAGGTTAATAACGTAAACTGACCCAACTTCAGTGTGACTTGTTTTTTAACTCACACCTCAGGAGGTGTCTATGTGGTATCTAATATGTATGAGCCTCTATACATTATACAGCGCTTAAAGCACATTTTAAAAAGCTACTCCTTTTAGAAGTTAAAACCTACAGTAAATTTTTAACCAGTTCTTGAGTATTCTGAAAGGAAATGTTTTCTGTTTCCAAGCCAGAACTGGTCATTTCTTCTACAGAATATGATGTTTGAAAATCAGTTCTTCCTATTATAGATTTCTCCCTCAGCTTGTAGAAAATCCATGATTCCCTAAACATTGGTCTTTGAAAGCACATTGACTAAAATCTTCATGCCTAATTCATGAAGTGTAGTCTGGAGATTAGTGGAGCTGGACATAGACCAGGAATACTTTATCATATTCTAATAAGCAGAGGCTGAAAATTGCATTTCTAAAGCTACAGTATTAAAGGGCACACTGCAAAACATGACCCAAACATAACTCAGTAGTTCTACACTGTCTGTAAAGGCTTTGATATGATAAAGTATGCTGACGAGGGGAATAAACACAACTAGAAATTTCTGTATTTAAGAAGAGGGGAAAAAACAGCGAACACTCCATGTATACATCAAAACATATATTGTATATTATAAACTCATATGGTGTGATCCCAATGGAACAACCCTTGTAGTATTATCGATTATATGAACACACCACGGAACATCATTGCAATAACATAAAATTAGGCTTATGTAGCAAATGTGACAGTAAAAAGGGCTAGTAAAAATAGTCTGTAAGGCTAATGTAATCATTACCATAAAACTCTTAATGACATCTTGCCATACAATAGACCAGAAAAATGTGAAAATTAAAATTACTAGAGGAGAAACATGAAAATGTTTGATTTACGGTGTTTGTGTTATTTAAAAAGTAAATTGCTCTCCACTCTTTTTTTTTTTTCCTGGTTGGGGTTTTTTTGCTACAACATAACCTGATTAAAAAAGGAATGCTATACACCAAGGTCTCTAATTCCCCTGCAGCAGCATCTGTGGGTGGCAGAAGACCTTGGAAAAGGATCTTTTCATGCAACAGATTTTTCTCCTCGTGTAGAAGGGTGAAGATAGACATCTATTCCATCTCCTCTTTCCTTGGGAGCATATTATATTGTCAGGATCTGGTTCAGGAAGAAGACAGACTCTGACCAGCTCTGGGTAAGGGAAGAACCACCAATTGTACTGGAAAGAAAGACAAAGCCACAGAGCACAGCACTATTTCTACACATCGTTTCCAGCTCTGCAAGCAGAGACAGCAGAGCATCTCCGGGAGAGGCACCTCAGCAAGAGATATGTGGAAGGCATAGCTGCTGCCGAGGCGTGGGGGGCACCCACCGTGAAATCCCACCAAATACCTGATTTCCTCTTGCTTTACCTGTATGTGTAAGACAGGATTTCAGTAAGCGATTCACCAAGTTTTCCCAGGAATGATCAACTTGGTTTGGAAACCAACGTCCCTCTAGATCTAAGGAATTACTACAAGGCTCTTATTTTCCATTTTAGCAGTGGTCATGGTACGCAAAAAACCTGAACAGGGCGGGATGTTGTATTAAGAAAAAATGAAGAAAAAGAACAAAGGACTATTTGGTCAGAGCTGCAAGACCTGGAATGAGTGAAAACCATCAGTCACAGTGACCAACGGACCCTGGCAGCATAAACAAGGTAGAAATGATAGTCAATAAAATCACAATTAGGTACACTGAGTGTCAGCGTTCCTGTGTGCTCACAATCAAGGAAATCAATAACTAACACTGAAAATTCTCCACTACATACTTTCGGTTTATATTTTCCATTTATTTTTTATTTTGGCTTCCCCAGCTGATTCCACCACGGGTATCTTTAATAAAAAGCAGTCCCAATTCCTGGCTATGGTGCAACAGGAGCCAAGCGCAGGAAAACTAGGGAGGCCTCCGGGTTACTACTGAAATTAAAATGGAGGGAGTAAAAACAACAGGTTTAAAAACAAGGTAAGAGACTGGGCACTGTTCTTCACGCCCAGTCAGTTTACAGAAGGGATGCTGTACAAGCTGGCAGGTTTTGCTGCTCCAGAGCTCCTCGCCACAGATCAGTCCTTAGTGTCAGAAACACAGGGAATTAATCTACCTGCTAAAAAGGCAGAAGTGGCATGTCTCGTGGCAGAACAACCGAAATTCACAGTGAAGACAACAACTGTTGCTACTTCCAGGAAATCATTTCTCACTTTGCTCACAACGGGCAGCATTCCACGTCTTTCAGAGCACTTTCCAAACACGCATATATCCAAAGGAACTCAAGCATCTCTGCTGATTGCCAGGAATGTGTACAACTGCACTGGGGAGTTTACTGAAAACCAGCTCTTTTAATAATTCTTCAGCATTACCCCTGGGAATTTTCATATACACCTACACACGAATCACACTAAATGATTTAGTCAGAGTAACAGTTTGCCAACAAAAACATACCTTCCTACTGTATCTTCTGCATTTACTGGTTTCAGTCCTACAGTGATACAGACCACAAACTTCTTCAGGTCTCATTCTAAACATCCATCACTCACAGCCATACCAAAGAACCCCTCTCCAAGAGTACAAAGGTTTAAGTGTTGCAAACGGACCTTTCATGGCCAAAGGGGTGCCAAATGTAAGCTGCTTTAACACTTCTCCAGGTGGATTTTTATTAACAGCATGCGTGCACCACCCACCTACATAAACTGGTTCATATCATTTGAAAACCGTCATTTCCAGACAAGAATTGTACCTTATTTAAGATAATGAATGTAAATGCACTTACAATACAGAAATTTAATGATTTGAGTGGCTCCTGACAGCAGCGAGTTCCAATATTTCAGAGTATTTTACACCTGCATGAGAAAGGCTTTGGCAGATGTTTTGTAACACTGCCCAGACCAAGACATGGCCTGCTTTTCACATGAACATAAAATCTCTAATCTTAAACTGTATAAACACAAGATACCGTCCATGATAAACGCCCTTCCGTCTATGACATTTTCCTCATGCTGTTGGCCAAACATAATAGGCACAAATCACACAGTATATGAAAAGAAAAAATGGTATTTTGCTTGATCAGTGTCTGTTTATAGTAATCAGAGAGAAAAAGTGAATGACTCTTATAATGACATTTTATAGCTTGTTTCCAATCAATACAACAGTTATTTTGAAAGATTCACGTAAGTTTAGAATCAATTATGAATGGAAAGGAAAATGAAAAAAGGTGAATATTACTGGTTTGAGATTTGTTCATTTGAGAGTTGTATATTTTCCATCTTGCCAGACGCTTGTAAGTGATGCAGCATGGTTGAGCTCCGCAATAAATGCTTCTACAGAATTATTCACCATCCTCGGGAATCAGTCTGGTAACTTAAAATAGAGCATATTTATTTCTAACACACATCTACTGCGTTTTCCATCAATAGTAGATGTTAAGGATATTATTTTTAAACTGCTTTATATACTACACTACTGTGAAATACAGCTCCTGCTACAGGGAACTTTCCTTATTTTACTTTATGCTCCTGAAAAATATCATTTAAACATTTAGCACAGATAAAAAAGGGGAAAGTACTGTACGAGATAATAACTGAAAATCAAAACAACCACCAACATAAAGAAATGTTAATTTTAGAATTACGTGAGCGAGCTGTGGGAGTGGAGGAGGGGGACGAGAAGCTCACACTGCGCTGAGTGTAAACGAAACGGGAGAGACGTCATTAAAAGTTTTCTAAACAGCAAAGCGTCCCTGGGGTCACCGGGGGAGACAGGCAAAGGGAGACCGCGAGTCAAGGTTTGTGGTTGTTCTCAGCTCGTCTTCTGCCTTTAAAGTCAGATCTGCTCCGTTTGCGAGAGAGGGAGAAGTGGGTACAAAGCGAACACAAATCAAACCACCGTGAAACGAGGCTCCTCTAAGCTGACGCAGTTCTTTGGCGACAAGTACCCCACCCTAATGCCAGCCCGGGTTACCATCTGGCCCCACAGCTCATGTTTTCTTATCGTTACAGCCGAGTTAATCATGACATTGCTTGTGCCCTTTTTGACACGCTAAATAATATTTCTTGCTTTTAAATGTTCCTTTCACCCACTTTTGGTATTTTATCATTTCAAACAGGAGAAGGTTCTGTATTTCCCAGTCCTGAGAGTCATCTCCTTGAGCCTCCAGTGCCCTCAGAACGCTAGAAACTCTGTCTTGCCAAGGAAATACCCAAACAGCTAATGCTTACAGGAATTAGACGCCTTCTTTTGTTTGGGTTTTTTTTTGGGGGGTGGGGAGAGGGGACACACTAAAAAAATAACCTTAATTTTAATGATGACACATAAGTCGTTCACGAAAAAATCACAATTCTGAATAAAATGCTTGACCTGAAAGCTGTGGGTCCCAGGTTTCACAGGAGCCAGGCTGAGGAGCTGACCTTATACAGTAATTTGAACTTTCTTGCTTTTACTAAGGCTATTACAAAGAGTAGCAGTTGGAATTATGGTTCCTGAAAGACAGAATGAAAATCTTAATCCCTCACATTTTTGTGGATAAATCTGTCTCACAAGCCAACGTCTCCACCCATGTAGACCCAATGTAGCTCCACCAGTAAAGCACAGCTAACATGTTAGGGAGTGCAATTATCTGTCCTATGGTTATCCGCTACGAAACCACGACGGTTGCTGGTCCAGCAGCACGTGTGAAATTTTCACAGTATCCCTGACAATCCAGAGCAAGTCTTAATGAAACAGAGACAGATTTAGATCAATATAAGGGATATTGAAGCCATCTCCTTATCTAACCTTACATTTCATATTCAAATGAGGAGTTAAAATGAATCCAAATGGGAACCTTTTATCACGTAATAACAGCAACTTTTTGATTCAAATTTGTAATTATTTTGCATCTCCCCAAAATTAATGACGTATCTTACACATGGAAAAAAGAGCTAACCTAACGCCCCAGCA
This sequence comes from Rhynochetos jubatus, assembly GCA_027574665.1. Taxonomy (NCBI): domain Eukaryota; kingdom Metazoa; phylum Chordata; class Aves; order Eurypygiformes; family Rhynochetidae; genus Rhynochetos; species Rhynochetos jubatus. The sequence continues at coordinate 1,678,455 of CM050661.1, read as the reverse complement.
AGTTCTGTGCACAATGCACACTGAAGTCCTAAGGCCTACTACTAACAAAGGAAAAAATGCGAATTAAAGGACCAAATGACAACGCCTTCAACCGTCAATATGCTTAGTAATTAAATTAAAAAAATACAAATCAGAGCACAAAATTCTCATATCTCATTGCACCCTTTCTTGAACACCGTGTCTGAGCCCTCAACCTGTTCAAGATACCACCCGCATTCAGAGGTGGGAGAACCTTTGTTTGCAGTGAGAACTGCCCCTAACCGCACGGCTGTGGGAATAAACGCGTCGGGTATCACAGCACCCGTAACGCAGCTTCACAACAGCAAAACTCAAGGTTATAAAACTTCGTCTGTTCACAGAAATTTGAACACATTGTTTATGCTCAGAGTTCTTCCTCTGCACAATCCTTTGCAACCCCAGAGATAGATTGTGATAGAAAATTTCTGGCAGTTTAGTCTCCTGGTACATGTCTTTTCACTAAAATCTCTCCTTATGCCTCTTAAAGAAACATATGATCTATAATTCTAGTCTGAGTGGAAACATTTCTGTATTTTACTATGAGGATTTATATCACATTAACAACACAAACATGCAATATTTATTCCTTTCCCGATTCCTTTTTGCGCAACTTCTCATAATCCTTTAGCTGCTTCAGCATTAACTACTAAAATGCCAGAACGACAGCCATGCCATGGAGCAACCTGCATGAAGCACGATCCATCCTGTAATGTGCAAATGCATCCCTGACAGAATTCCTAGTGTGAACTGAGACCTCAAAGGACTTTCAACAATGTCAAAAGAGCACTTGTGTGGAGAAGACACACAGCACCTCCCTGTTTGGGGATGAGACACTAACCAGCTTTAGTCCTGATAAGATGCTTTACCTGAGGTATTCAATTACATCCCTACCAGGCTGTGCTGCAGGAATATTTAAAGTCTGCTTTGCCCTTGACTCTTGATTCTGCATGTCAAAAACACTTAACTCAAACCCGTTTGGACTACCAATACTGCATTAAGTTCATTGACTCCTGTACCAGGTTATCCAGGACCAGATGAACTGATATCACACACAGAGATATTGATGCTGCTTTAATATTCGACAAAACCAGCACAGCTTTAGAAACAGTTTAATTCTGGGGGAGAATAAACAGCTCTCTCACACAACCTGCAGTCAAGCGTTTTATGGAACCCTCTCTTGAAACTGTTGCGAAAATTCAGAAATTCACTGAAAAAGACAGATCCGCAGGAAAATGCTCTTACTTGAGAATTTCTGGTTCGTGCAGCCACAGGAGTGTCCACACTGATCTACAGCTCCCCTTGCTGGGTCAGCTGCTGAACTGCATTCAAGCGGTAGCAAAACCAGACCGTACGTGAAGCGTTCAGCCCTACCAGACGTGCATCACAGCCGTGCTGCTGTGCACTACGAGCCCTGCGCCGTACGCGTTGCTCAGGGATGGAGCCGCACCCGTGCAAGGCAAACTCCAGACCACACTTCGGTGCTGACGCTGAAGAGACGGCTTAATCAAAACCCAAAAACGCACACCCACTCCCCTCTGCCTTTTAGGTTTCTCAGAGTTCCCTGATTATCACGGGGAACCCTTTCCTTCCTTACCTCTCCCACTCTGAACGATGTCAACGAACAGACTGTTATTCAGACCGGCGATGAATGAGACTCCAAACCTGGTAACAGCTTTACTCCAAAGCGTAACCAGTCCTTGCTCCCTTACTAGAAATGAGTACGGCCCAGCACACCTTGTTCAGGCCACCTGCAAGGTTGGCAGTCGGTGCCCTTCCACAGAACTAGGTACCGCTACTGTTTGCCAACTCTAGGGGCTTTTTTACTTCGATAAAATTTAGGTACCTCAGTAAATGTGATGGGGTTTTGTTAAGCACATTATACCTGTCATCAGTTATTCAGCTACACCCATAAACACTCTGCAAACGTTTTTCTTTCTTGAAATGTCTTAATAGTTTTCATAACAAGGAGTGAAACACACTGTATCTCAGTCAACTGATGTCTAATGCAACACCGAGTGCTTAGACAAATGATTCAACATCATTTCTCACTCCAAACACAAGGCACTGAGCTACCCAACAACGTTTGGATGGAATTCTATCGACAGAAATACTTCTTTTCCCTTGACCTTTCTGGTTGCAATTTGCATTTTCAGGTAATTCAGAGTGTCTCTTCTGCTTTTGTCTGGACAAGTTTATCTTCACTAGTTATCCTGACATCACTGTGGTGATACAGCAGGTAACAACATGGTTGGAGCGTAAATGATACTGCAGGGGTCCGACACAGACCTGAGACTCTCGCTTGTATCAGTGCGGATATGAACACAGGCACAGGTGTACATGCACACTGCTGTACAAGTTCTGTAGGAAAAAAAATCCTACCCAGGGAAAACAATAACTTCTAATAACTATTTTCACGTGAGCCTAGAAAAATTTGGAAGCATGATACATTTTTCTGGTTAGAACCAGTGCATACAGACAAAGCATAACTACAACCATTTGTTTGGATAAGAGGTATTCCTGTATTTCTTTCTCCTCAGTGATCTTGTACTCCTGTCATTAAAATTAAATTTTAAAAAAGGCAAAATCAAAAAGAAAGCAAGCATATGTAAGCCAACAAATATCTAAATAAAAAATATAGATCTATTTTTATATGTCTCTGACACCCTTTTGACCATGTATTGACCATTTGTGCCCATTTTGCTCAGACTAAACCAATCAATAAGTTGCACATCCAGCATGTAAAACTGAATATTTTTTCTCCTACAAAACTGCTAATTCAGAGTAAGATGAGAGGAAGATTATATTGCTATAAACTCACAGTATGGATATCAACAAAGCAGTGAGACCAAATCACGCTTGCACAGTAACTACTAATTTAAGAATTGGTGCTCCTTCTAGCAAATGAAACATTTTTAAATGTTTTGATAGTTAAAGGTAAATTTGACACATTTGTCAATTTTCAAAGGAGTCTGGAGTGATTAGATTTAGGGGTCAGACACTTTAAGGTCATTGTGAGACCACAGATTTTACTTTCAAATTAAAAATGAGAAAAATAACAACCAAAACTGCACACACAAGAAAGTGCCTAGTTGGTATAGGGATTTGTGAAGTCGGTCTGTCACCCACTGAAATGAATCCCACTTATCAGACATCATTTTTCTGACAAATAACCTTGATAGGTAAAGGTAAACCACGCAGACCATTTACTGCCACTACAAAGTTCTTCAAACTGTGTGCCAACACTCATCCTCTTCAAAATAAACCAGGAAGCGCTAGGTCTCATGTTACAAAGTATCTACAATTACAGAACACTTTCCAAAATGCTAACAATAAATCTAAACCAAAAATCAATACTATTAATTTGTGAGATGGATGCTAAAAAAATCAAAGCTGCCACCGTTCAAAAGTGCTAAAACACGAACGCAATGGAAATCATAAAAGTGCTTTAAAACTCAATTTAAAAATACCAGTTACAAGTTTTTCTAATCTAAATTTAAGACCCATGTTGCTTATTTACTCCTATGAAAAAGATACAGGAGACGAATTGTGAATTATGTTAACAGACATTTTCCCAGCCACAGAAATTGTTGGCTTAATGCCCAAGGAATACAATAGCCACATGTTCGCGATCTTTAATTATCCAATTAATGTAGCATCGTCTTAGCAATTAGTTCAGATGACCATATGTAACTTTTTACAAACAGCTCTTTTTCACAATGACCAGAATGCCAAACAGTCCAAGGTGTGTTTATATGAAACGCCCAGCGCAACATCAGAAGGACTTCCCTAACACCTAACATACCGTGCCTTTCGCTATTAGACTCCTCCTAAAATTGATTGAGTTTCCTAAGTACGGTTGATTTTTAGACTTCTCGTGAACCTGCAATCCAGGCTCCATATTTTGTTATCTCCTGTAACGGTAACACAACACGGTGGTGATGAGGTCACAGCAGAGCTGTCGAGAACCAGCTCGGCTCAGTTTTGGGGGTTCCTTCACCCAACAATTGAAAGCCAGTCTGATATAATGTCTGTGCAGACACCGCAAAACCTTCATCCCCACGTTTTCTACAAAGCTCTGTCAACTAACTACTTGCATTACCCAGCGTGCCGTGACAGCGGCGTACGCGGGAAGGGTGAGGGAATGGCTCCTCCCCGTCTTGCAGCATCGTGACACAACCCCACACGCACTGCCCGCTCGTGCTTGGTCAGGGCCAGGTGGCTGCCACGTCAGCTCCACGAAGGCCTCGAGCCGTGGCCAAGGCAGAGCGCCGTGTCCCTTCATTGACCCAGAGCGGGCTGCAGCAGACAGGGGTAGGTCTCACCAGCACAGAGGAACCTTGAGAGACACCGTGTCTCCTTCCCGTAAAGCCATTATGCTATCGAACATTCAGCTCGCGCACTCCGTGTTAGCTCATGCTTTACAACTTAAGTTACACGCCAGAAGAAATGAAGACAAAGATGTAGATTACATTACACTCCTTTCCTGAAGCATATGGCACTGGCCATGGTTGGGGGAAGAAATTGTCTTACATGGACCCTACCTGAAGATTGGCTTCCTTAGCAAGTCCAGATTCAAGGTCTAAAAGTTTCCATTCCTTATAAGGAATACTCCCATATTCCTTGCAGTACGAAGTTCTCTATACTCTCACGGATTTAGGATCTGGTCCCAAATACAGCTTTCAATTGCTCCCATGAGACAAACACTATCCGAATCCTAACAAAGACTAGAGGCTGGAAGAACTGATTCCTGAGCTCGGTACAACGGAATACAATAGAGAGATGAAGATGAAAGCAGAATGTCTGCTTGAAATTAATACAAAATACTTTGTTTATTATCTGGCCATCACTGTATTATGCATTAAACAAATTCAGAGAAAACTATTTTCTGTCACAGTATTTCTCTTCAGCAAAAAGACAAGTTATTTTCTCCCTAGGGTACTCAAATTACAATCACTTGTATACAGGTAATTGTTGAAGAAGGGAAAAGAAAAAGTGATTGGCGCATAAATACCTTGAATTTCTATTGTTTATACAATTCCATTTAGATGAAGGTGTACATACAGACAGACACACGGGTCTTTATTTCTCCCTAATTGGCTTCATTTCTCTCTAAGGACTTTTTTAATATATAAAAACTGTAAGCATTTAATGTAAAATTCATATAAACCTAAACGGATAGGTTAGCATTACCTTTTATGCCATCATAATTTATGAATACCAAAAATGTTGCGCTATAAGGCATCCTGTTGGAGATCATTTTTTTCATCACAAAGGTGTTATTTTTGCTTTTTTTGCTCTCTCCTTCGTTTTGCCTACCTGCCCACATTGCACCGGGCCTGTTTCATACTAGGTTTTTTAGGAAAACAAATGCAACAGGCTGACCTCTGGTCTCTGATACAAACTACTGCTTCCAAGATACGTTTCATAGCAGCCACCAATCTGCTATAATGGCAGGCCATGCTATTTAACAGGATTTGGTAAGGATCCTCCCGATTATGCACCTACAGACGTGAAATACTGGAGGAGCACACCTACCTCAGTGGCTCTTGCGATCGTTTCCTCTGAAAACATGGAAGTTATAACCAATCGCCAGTGTTATCCTGAGGGACGGAAACTTTGTTGAGGTAATACAGCTTTTTAGATTGACTTCCACCATTCATTCTCAGGCAAAAAGTAGTGAACGCTTGAAACACTGGACCCATTTACTACCAGATCAACATTCGGATTAAAATCCAACCCTCTGTGCTGATCATGTTAGAGAAATGCCCTAAGGAGAATGAAAAAGCATCGGAAAGGAGTGACTCCGTACATGGTTCGGCCATAACAATGAAGTCCTGCATGCAGATACACACTGGGACAAGTGAAAAATCCCTGGACATTTCCCTCGACCTTAACCTTTGCTACAGCCTGGTCTTTCTGCAGAACTCTGTTTGCAGAACGAAGGGATAGAGAAGGTGCATGTAGAAGATTCTTCAAGATTACTCCGATTACTTCCTCCCTTTCAAATGCAGAGTATATTGAAGCCTCTTTAAAAAATTCATACAGTGGAATCATTCTATGCAACCGTAAGAAGGAAACTGTCAGACAACATTCCCAATTCAATATTACATTGTGCTTCAAGAAAAGATTTCCATATATTCTAGATTAAAAAAAGTCTCATAAATAAATGATAATCCATTGCTTGCACTGAAAAATGAAAAATAATTTTCTGTTTGCATTTTACTCTGCAGAGTAAAATTTAATCTCTCTTTTAATATATTCTTTGTATATACAGAGAAGTAAAAAGATGTAACCTTATGAAAATTGATTTTTTTTTTTACATGGTTAAAAATACTTCTGTTGGTGTTTATCTAGAAATCTTACTTTTATGAGTGCTGGAATATATCATACTGATAACTTAAACACATTATTTCAAACAAATTATGATAATGTTCTGGTTTTTTTAAAAAGAAGGGAGAAAACCTATTTTTTAACAATAAACAGCATAGAGACAATGATGAAGAAAAGGGAAACTCCTAAGAGGTTGCTACATCTGGCCATGGTTCAACAGAAATCTGTTAGTAATTTCACAGAATTTATTGTAACAAGACTTTTATATATTTTATATAACTCTAAAATAATATAAACATACACTATATGTGTGTGCATATTTATAAAGAAATGTACATTTTAAGCAATGTGATGTGTTAGTGTTGCACTGACCACGAATCACACGTTACAAGGGACCTATACCTGCATTCACTGGCAAGATTACACACATACTGAGCTTGGTTTAGCTGAGACGAGATAATCAAATAAAACGTTGGTTCTCATGAAACAACTTTTTTAAACCCTGAACTTTTTTTTAATGGTGAAATAAGTTTCCCTGATAATGATTTAAGTTGTCAGAAAAAAAAAAGCCAGCATATAACTCACAGTAAAACATTCTGGTCTTGGCTCTTGTATAGAAAAGCAGCAGAAAACAAGGTTAGATTCACAATTCTGTCAAAGAAACATCTTCCTCTTGCTCGTGATGTGGGAGTAACCTGGTTTAATTCCCCTCTCTGCCTGGGGGCACCGAGCGCATGGCCTACCTCTGGATGATTGCTGCGCGGTGGCTGCGGGCCGCGCACTTGGCTCCTTCACACAATTCCGCTCTCGGTAAGTAATTAAAGCTTTGCTAAAGCAGGTACCGAAACCCCAGTGGCCCACTTCCCAGGTAAGAGCCACCACCACCCGCCAAAGGGGTCATTCTCACTTACTTTATTTCTCAATTAGTAGTTACTCTGTACAAGAGAAAACAGGTCCTGTTGCTAAACCCTATTTTGGCAGAGCCCTTTCGAGACTTTTCCGGGAGAGGCAGGCTGCAAGACAGAAATTGTGAACTCGAGCTGGCAGCAGCAGTGTCATTTTGTGTTCAGTTTTGTAGGGAATAACCAGTCAGAGTGACGAGTATGAAAGCGATTCCCTGCCCTCCTAGTAACCTGGGAGTATTTGTCTGACAACCTACCCCTGATGTGTCAACAGTTCTGGGGTGACTGAAAATATGGTGGTTCCTTCCAGCCCAGAATAATTCTCTCTCTCTAAATACATTCACTAGCAGTAAAAGCTTTGCCATCACTTATTCGACCACTGGCAAAGGAAGGAGTTGCACAGGCCTGTAGCCGTTATATGGGAGCCTGCTGTCAAAGGAACTACAGGTTGAGGAAGCTGCAAAGGGGTCCCAGAAACTCAGAAACTGCCTATGACAACTGCCTAGTCTGAGATTTGGCCCTTTAAAGGGGTTTCAGTTAAACACACCGATAGGTATGTGTGTAACACCTTTCAAACTGTGAGGGTATTACCCCAGCAGTTATCTAACCTGGAACCATAGCAGGAAAATACGATGGGAAAAAAACATGCAAATAACCCGTAACAGGATGCAAATACAACAGCAAAATCCTTCAGGCGACTTGCATACAGCTGTAAGAATATTTTCAGAAGTATAAAGATTATTTCTTAAATGGCACAGAAGTACCACGTTTTAAATGGGAATTCTTACTCACGGAATTACTCTCATCAATGCAGGAAGTGCTAATTTTCCTGCTCACTGGAAGCTTAATAAAAGTGCTGTATTTTGTCCCTAATTGTGATTAATCAGCGTGGCACTGTGAATGGCAGCAATTCCTTTTCAAACATGGCAATTTTCAAAATTTGGCAAAGTGCACACGTTATGCAAATTACTTTGTAATTGTACTGCATGCTAAAAGAAAGGGACAGAACTCCTGGCAGGAAACCACCAAGCCATTCCACAGGAGAAACAGCATCCTGGCCAACGCCGGGCGCTGGCAAGCATCACAATTGCGTATGGCAGCAGCCGGCTGAGGACACCGAAACCTTGTTTCTGCACCGATTTGCAGCACCCAAAAGCCAGTCGCTGCCATCGCACGAGGAGACATGGGACGGAGGGTCTTGGTGAAGCGATGGTGGATACAGCGGGCACGAAGCCTTGCTGGAGGTCCCAGCACATCTCTGTGGTTACCAATAGCTCCTCTCCCATCCCTGTCCCAGATCAGCAGGAGCGGGCAAGCCCAGGACCCTGCAAGTCTCACCAGCCCGAGCCCTGCTCTGCACCTGCCCTTCCCTGCGGCAGAACAGGGGCTCGCAGCCTTGGTTTTTGTGTGGGAAGCCTTAGTTTCACTGCTGGGAAGCTGAGCCGGCTCTAACCAAACCTAAATGACTTGGGAAATGCTTGGGAAGTACTGTCGCAATGCCTACACACAGCTCATGCTTTAGGAAACTTGTGTCAACACTCACCTTGCTGATAAACAGTCTGTTGTAAAATTAAAAGGCAAAAAAAAGAGAAAAATTGTTTCCATAATGACCGTACCCAAGGCAAATATATCCACTGCTGCTACTAAACACATGATATTTCTGCTTAATCTTCCAAATTTCTAAAGCTGCACGAGTTCAGAAAGCTGCAATGTCACCGAGTTATTAATTCTTTAAACAAAATTAAAAGATCCTTATATCCTTTTTATCATTAAAATATAAAATAGTATTCAGAGAGGGGATAAACCTTCCGACTCTCAGAAGCATCAGTGTGCAGTGCTTTCTGATCCCTAGTGAAGCCGGATCTGTACAAAGATCCTGCTACATGTAACGGGCCACACATGCTGAAACCAAGGCACAAGAACCTCATTGCAGCGGCGCCTACTAGATGACGGTATCATACGGTCCAGCTGGGATTACTCCTCTGTCCCTGGAAGCTAGGGTTTTTCCTAACAGGAATAACAGCTTTCCTACTTTTTCCTAGCTAACAGAGAATGACAATAACTAGATCTCAAGCGTAAACACAACATTGGTTTTGCCAGAGCTTATTTGAAACCGGCCCTTAAATTTAAAAACTGAAAGTAATTGAGGAAGTTTACAAAATACTGATTGAAATCAGTATCTGACAATTTACCCATTCATTTTCTCTCTCTTGTTTCTGCCAGCTTGAAAGTTCTCTCCCAGAAAGTTATCTTTGGGTGCACTAGAATGTGGTTATCGAGCAACTCCTCCCATTTCATGTTTTTCACAACAGTCCATTTCCAGAGTTTCTGGCCATTATCGCGGGTTAAGGGGACTTCCCACGCTGCCATCTGGTCGCACGCGTTAGTACACACTTCAGAAACCCACAAACCTTTTATCGCCGCGCTCTTCGCTGCGCGCTAAGTGCAGCGATGGCAGCAAGCGCCCAAGTACGGTATGTAAATAAGACAAAGACTAATAATGCCTTCAACCCGCCGAGCGCAAAGGCTGCTGTAGTACGTAACACAGCAACACGTTTTCCATTACACCCTAAGATTAATAAGCCTCACGGAGACCTGGAAAACCTGACAGAAAACAAGGGCAATACGATGTTCATTTCTGTTTCATTAAACACAGGATGAGCTGATGGATCTCTCCACACTTTGTCACTCCGCACTGTTAATGGCTCTTTGACATTATTATTCACCATGGGTGAGGTTGTGTAACCTCTGCTCACGCTGGTGAGCACTCACAGAAGTAGTCCCACCGGCAACTGCTGCGGAGAGGTTACCTGCAGCATATGGTACTTCTCAGCTCAAGTAAGAGTGGCTGAATCTGACCATAAAAAAGTGTTTGTGAAGGATTTTAGTAACGTGCGGGTAGTTGGTGAAGGGCACTTCAGTGGACACAAAGCTCTAATGCAGCAGATAAAAACTCTGGGTTTTATATATATATAAAAGTATAACCATTGGGTTATTCTTCTTCCTCTTCTTTGTTTTTATCTGTGTATTTTTAGCTCTGATGTAAGTTTTGCGATTCATTTTGCAAAGCAAGCAAACAAAACACCTGGAACAGGGGCACTGTGAGGAACAGGAACACAACCCAGGCAGCCAAAAGGTGCCCGTGCAAAGGCCCAGCACTGCCCTGCAGGCACGAGGGGTCAGGTGAAAAGCCCTGAGAGAGACACCGTCACTTCAACCCAAGAAAGGTGGTTTAGGTTTTTCTTAATTATGTAATCAGGGTTTTACTTGTGGTGTAGCTATAGAACACAGTCATACCTTGCATTACCTTTCTTTTAGAACTGATTACGTCACATGGAATAGGAAAATAAACAGCAGTGCTGAACACAACCACGAAGTCCCAGAAACGAACCAGGGACGAACCCTTTCTATGTGCCTTCCTATTTTCATTGGAAATTACTCTAATGAATGATAAATCTTTCCTTCCACTCAACGTGCTCTCCTTTGTGAAACTCAGAGCGTTACAGAAATAAGAGTAAACATTACTGTCTTTTTTTACAAATAGTCCAAAGGCACAAAGATATGAAACAGCTTTTAAAAGAGATGCTGGACTGATCCTCCCTTAACAAATCAAGTTCTATTTCCAGCTCGCCTGAAGTTTATACAGACTTACCTTTTTCCATCTGAAAATCTGACCTGTACACAATTCACCCTGAACCAAATCTAATTCAGACAAAGACAGAAACAAAAATATTCCTCATCTCATACGTTCCACGTGGCACTTGTGCAAAGCAGCTCACTGTCATTTCTTGTCTTGGCTGTGATCTGCTTCTTGCACCTTTTCAATATTTTTCCCTTTGCTACCTAATCACTACACTGAGCTGCCAGCAATCTTCCTGCACCAACCTACCTCCTTCTAAGATCACTACACTAATTTTCTCTTCTTTTTTTAAATTCAGCAACTAATAAACAAAAATAACAATACCGTTGTTAAGAATAAGACACTGGGGAGAGGAACGCTGCAGTCATACAGAAATCATAAAGCCTGATAACAGTGCAAGAGAGTAGCAATGCCCAAGTGTTCCCCGATGGCAGTTTGCACGTGCAAACCCTCGTGTTTGAATTCAGGTGGTCCTGTGGCTGTTCCGACCAACTGTATGTGAACAGCAAAGACTGAGACTTTCCTATAGTAGAGATCAATACCTAAGTTACAAAACAATAGCAAAGGACATCCATCCAATAAATATAATTAATGAACCAGCTTGAGAAAATGACTATCTGCCTGTAGATATTACACAAATAGGAAAATGAATCATTATGTAAACATAAATCACTGCGGATTATGTGTTCAACCAAAGATTCAGGTTAAAAAAGCAAAATTAATAACACCAGTCATTGCAATTCATATCAGAGATTTTAAAGAAAGCTTTGGCAAAGTGACGTATCAAGTATATGTTCAAAATGTAAAATAGATTCCCCCAGACAATCATGGCGATTCCACATGTGGTTTCAGAAGTCACTCTGTGTAAGTGATAACCTTTAAAGCCTTACCAGCTGACTTCAGAACAGGAATTGTTATACACAACACAATTGATTATATGAGGACTGCTGCATGCATTGCAATACGAATTCCGTTCCGTCTGGAGCAGAATCCAGAACTAAAGTAGACAGTGTCATCATTGTGGGAGATGTAAATGATAGGCTTTTTGCTCCAGCACAGAGACCTTTTTTAAAAAGCTGAGATGGAAGCAAAACCCCAAAGGTTTAAGTGAGTCAGATGACTGAAACCTAGAACATGAATGGCAGCGTGCCAGGAAATTGAAGTTACTGGAGTAAAAATATGGCATACACTAAAGACCATTCTGTGTAGGCTGAAGGTGCCTGGGATTCCTCAGATACATCTCAAACACTTTGATTTTGGTGAGGAACAGTACTGATCAAAGCACAAAAAAGACTCGGGTCCCTTGGATTGTGTTTGTTTCCTGACAACTCTATGTGCTAAACACCTGGCTTGGAAATGTTTAGTCTTCCATAGCACTGTTTGGAAGCTAAATATATCTGCCGAGGACTGATACAGAAGGAGGAAGCAGTCAGATACATCACAAACCCAAAACAAATAAACAAAGGCCTAATAACAATCAGTTCAAGAAATACAAAACCTCCAGTCCAGGGGTTTCAGCCATGAGACAAATTCCCACAGTGAAAAAACAAGGAGCGGAAGATTTTCCTTACGTGTAGCTCTTGAGTACAAACAGAGGATTAGAAGCCAGTTCGGTGCCAGTCTAAGCTTTGGCACTGTATTTCAGACACATGCATCCAACACGTGTAAAAGTCCATTAAAGATAAATGGGCCAGCTAGGATATTTTAATGTCTGCAGAGCACTACCAGCTCTGTTCCTGAAAATAGAACAGTAAAATAATGACAAGCCCTCAATGTGGAAGGGTTTGGTTAAAGAACAAGAAACAGGAAAAAATTATTAAAAAATGAATGAATAACTGGTTTCTTCCACTACAAAGAATCCGCAAGGGACATTGCCAAAAGTAAAACCTAAGAGTAGACCTAGAGACCGAACGATACAAGGAGATACCTGTTCTGCTCGCGTGAAGGCAAATGCTTCATCACATCGTATGGTCACAGAAGCAAAGTGTGATGAAGCCCACCTCCCTTCTCCCTGCGTACGCATGAAATCACTTCACAGACACGCACTCACACATCTACCTTTGCCTGTCTTTGCAAACTCATTCCCTGCTGAACACCAACAAGCCTGCTCGTGTGCTGCAATTTCCCAAAGAAAACCAGCATCTTTTACTAGTGCCTTTGTTACTGACGCTACTTAGAGAAACATTCATTCCACCGTCACTAATTTCACTGAAGCGCCACAACAGCAAACTTCTGAAGGCAGAACAATACAAAAGATGTAGGCTCAAGCGACAGCCGAACAACTGGGGTGATCTGCAAGAACCAGCACAGAGTGAGCGAAGGGAGAAGCGGGTGGATTAGTACCGCGTTCCTGTGTGCTTGGGGTCACTAAGATGAATGCGCCTGAGATTCTTTTGTCCACCTGTGCTGTAATTTCACACACTAAGAACAAAACTGTGCTCTCGGATATGCTCGTAGAAGTCCCCCTGGAATCAGTGAGCATTACATGCCTGCATCTAAGGGCAGGATTTGGCCCTAAGTCATTAGTTAGAACTCTCTGCTGCAACCCTACAGAGAATAGGGGGTTTCGGAGGACGATGAGGATCAAACTGATGTAGCACACTCAGAGATTTACTCTCAGAGGAGACCATTGAATACTCAGACATTCCAAAAATCCCATCTGTAAAGACAAAAATCTTTACAAGACTAACACAGCGTATTTGTAGAGGCAGCTTTCAGTTAAAACAGACTTAAGCAGCATTAAAAACAGTGGAGATGTAATCGAAGAAAGGTTTAGAGGAAGAAAATAGCCCAAGATTTTCAGACCTGTACAGAAGAGCGTGCCAGCTGCTAACAGCCATTTCTCACGGAAAGACAAACCCAGTGAAAAATAACTTAAGTACAGTTATTACACATATGGTGCACATGTTCATAGGGAGCCCTGAACCTGTTGAAGAGCTGGTCTGTCCTCAGATAAATGACAAGCTAGTGAAGGTGTCCCTGCCCACGGCAGGGGCGTTGGAACGAGATGATCTTTAAGGTCCCTTCCAACCCAAACCATTCTATGATTCTATGAAAATTTCCTGCTACTTTGGGAGAGTTTTGAGGTGTGTGTACATATAGATGTGCCTGTGTACCTAAACATATGTGTATATTTACATTTTAGTGTTATTTCCTACTTACTGTCCTGACAGAACTGCCTATGCATTAATGAATGCCACTGTAGTTGTTTACATTAAGATTTCATATCATTTACTTTGATCTTTAAGTGAACAGTTGATGCAAAAATAATTATAAACTGTATTCTGCATCAAATGTTTTTAAATTTTAATGGTAGTATTTAGCAATATTATTTGTGTTGGGTCCTACCTTCAGACAAGTGGTTCGCTTCTATGGTAAGTACAGACTGGTTTATCTTAGATATTTCCTGAGCATTTGCAGTACTCTGACTCTAACAAACAAATCCGTGCTTCTCATCAACTGTAGTGATAACATTTTTCTTTTGTTTTGACCATGGACTGACAATACCCAATTCAAACGGGCTGCAAAGTAACAGCTTTAAAAAAAACCATCCACACCATTTAATTCTAAACTCCACTGTATCTGTTGCAGGATAGGCTGGCATTTGCTGTTAAAGCAGAAAATTACAAGAAGGGCCTAATTGACCCTCTTGTGTCTTTGAAAAATCCTGTCTGTTGTCTCTAATTGACCCTCTAGATACCTTTATGGAACAATGAATGAATCCTCAGTAAATAATGGACGGTGATGATTAATAGCTGTGGTGTGGCTGGACCTCTGCCTCACTGTGTTGTGTGAACAAGGGGTTTTTTGTTTTACCATCACAGTTCTCTGTACTTCATAAACAAACTATTCCAAGATAACAAATACCCTGTTGTAAATAACATGAAAAGTTAAATAAAATTAAATGCTACCTCATATAATGGAATGAAAATAGAATTACTGGCATTATTCAAACTGGCTTTCCATCATCATTTTTGTCATGTTTCAGCTGAAGTTACAGTAACATGTCATCATCTATTCCAATGTTTGATTAAGAAAGAAAAAAAGTTTACCATAATGGAACCCCCTCAGAAGACATCACTTATTTCTCTACTATGCATTGTAGTCAATAATAACAATGTCATATTTCTCTCTCTTGACTCTTCGTTGCAATAAAAATCCATGATACTCAGATACTTCTAGATTTGGTTTCATTATAATGCTGCCAGAACACATTGTGAAAACATCTCCAAATGTCTCCTCTCTTATTTAATAACTCTAATGTTTCCAGGCTTGTCAAATTATAAACACAAATATGTTAAGTTACACCATTACTCTGAAATACCACAAAGCAATCTTGCAGTGTTTTGAAAATAATACTTACAACTTAGTCAAACAGCTGGCTCAGTGCCAGCCCAGGAAATCGCACGCAGCAATGAATGTTCCCATACATCACCCTGCCTACAGCACAACGACACTGGGTGATGCCATTGAAAATCACTTTCTAAAATTCAACATCACATACTGAATATGTCAAGAAAATACAGGGCAAGTGAACGTGTTCTTGCAATATACGTAACTAAAAAAACAGCAAGTTCAAACAAATTCATTTTTCCAGATTTAAGCAATGTAACAAAGATAAGCATTCTGTAAACGTGAAAAACACGAGCATGGAGTGTGCGTCAGGATCGGCTACCTGAATAAAGGTAGTTTAAGCTCAACCTTTCAAAAACAACAAACTAGGAAAGTTCCACAAGACCTCAAACAAAAAGAAGAGTTCCAGGCCTCCCAGGGAAGAAACAGATCACATTTATCTTGTTTTCTGCATCCGAAATCCTCTTGGATACAAGCTGGGACTCACTGGCCTATTTATGAACCTTACAGAACACTGAAGATAAATGCAGGACCTGAGGTTCATTAAGTAGCTTTGAACTGTTCTTAACAACACTCAGAGAAGTTAAGTAAATACCACCACAATTTTATCATGGAAAACCTGACCTGACCAAGGTCACAGAGAATACCTGTACATTTCGCCTTTAGCTAACCCCCATGATCTAAAGAAGATAGGTACAATTCCAATGGCACCAGTTTTCACAGCAGATACCTCAATTCACTGCGCCATCACTGAAATACGCGTTCCTTTCTAGGCTAAGACGAATGCAATACCCACAGCTTTGCTCCCTGCAACCTGCCCTTCTCTTGAACACAGTTTCATTTCTTACAGGCATTTACCCTGGTCTCCCAGGAGAAGACGTCTCTCTGCTGATGCACTGACTGTTGCCCCCAGTGAAAATGTGAATGCTGGTACAAAGATTGTACAATCTGGGCAAGCAAGGTTTGATGACGGCTGTACCCAACTGCTCGCAAATTAGCAATGACTGTGGGGAGACGTTAACTGGGAAGCAAGAGTACTGCCCACGTTCACTGACCTAGTGTAGGTACAGGGAATGATCTAGGTCAGCAGCTGATTAAGCAATACAATTTACATGCTCCAGGCAGTCACTAGTGCACAGTAAGTGTTCAGCCTTCACAAGAAAATTTGAGATGAACTTCCTGCAGACCCTGAAACCTATGTTCCAAAACACCCTGCGCTCCATCTCTCCGGGCTCGTGCACGGTGTGTTCAGTATGCAACTACAAACACAAATACTACGTGTTTATGTGCCACCATTACAAATTGTGCTCGTTGCCCCCTCTCAGCAGGTGCACTGTGTAACTGTGTTGTGAATGTTACACACCTGGAATACAAGGCTTACCAGTCGCTTTTGTGGTTACTGTTAACGGTATAACAACTAAGCAGAGAAGCTAATTTCCTTGTTTGACTAATAATAAATATGAATTTATGTAACAGTAAACCTTATGAAAATATAAATATAATGATACAAACAGATTCACAATTACCCTAAGTTATTTTTCATTATGATTGAGAGTGGAAGATACATATTCTCTAGGGGAACCTTTATGACAGTAGGTAGATTCATATAAATCATAACACAATTTACAGTAGGAAGTTGTTTGTCTAAGTAGTCAAAAACAGTAACCTTTGTACAACTGGGGTTAAACTAATCCTGCCTTAATGAAAAGCAGAATTTACATACAGAGCTGTTACTACAGTAAATAGGGGTCTCAGTCTCTTTCACACTCATTCCCATTGTGCCTCTGTGGCCTCATCTGCTTCCACTAAAACCATGGTATAAAGCACATTTTTCTGTCAGTATCAGGGAGAATAGAGCAATTCAGCCATTAGGTCTGTTTCAGTGCATAAAGATCAGAGAGTATAATAGATGCTTATACTTCAAGTAATTTTCTGTTCTCAACAGCATATACTGAGCCCAAATATTAGAAACTTGATTCAATTCAAAACCTAACTGCTAAAATGCCACATATTGTTTTAGTTATATGTCTGAACACAGAAATGAAAACTGATTATTTCTCTTCAGCTTTTCAAAATACATATTTAGCTCCAGCTATTCTCTCAGAAAAATAATATGGCCTATGCACAAATGTTTTCATAGTCAGTAACCCAGAACAGTCATAAATGGATTTCTAGGCCTGAAGACTGAATAGTACCCTTTTTTTCCATTTCTGATATTAAAAGTTGTTAGTTATGGTGACGATGGTGAAACAGCCTCTAGTTCTGGGTGTCTTACACCACCTCAAGGCTTCAGCACAGATGCTCCGACCATTAGCAGCTCTAATTGTTCCCACTGCAGTTTCCTATTACAGATGCCCATGCGGGGCACGACTTCTGTGGGAAAGTTCAGCAAGTGTGTTTTCATTATTTCCAAAAAGCCAACAAGGGAAAATTACATTATTTTCAGAAGTTTCAAGAAATTCTTATAAGTGTTTTCTGGGAAACCTCCGAGCTCCTAAGGCAGAGAGGGACCTCGTAAGTCACAAATTCCAGCCCCGCACGGCAGGAACAGAACACCTAGCTGCCTTTTAAGATGCAGTTTGCTTGCTAAAGCGACTGCCTAGCCAGTGTGGGAGAAACAGAACCTCTCTCCCACTACTCTAATATTAAATGCAGGAAATTAGAGCTGTGGCGAAGTCAAAGAAGAGGTAGAGTAAAAGAAAACCAGAACAGAAAGTTTTATGGGAAAGAAAAGTGGAACAAAATGTCTAAAACACTGAAGCTGAAAGAGATAACTTGGGATGGGAAAGACACAAAGATGGAGCTGAGACAAGATAGGACAAAAGAAGGAAAGGTCGGAGTAGGTCCAGGACGAAGAAATCAGACATCACTTTATTTCAAAAACTGGAGAGAACACAGAATTTCCAGAGCATTCTAATTTCACAAATACTCTAAAAGTAAATTTAAATACACCAGTAATCGCTCTTTGGTGGCTCGTTGAGAAAGAAGCAACCCATTATTACAGTTAGAAGTGATTAGTTCAGTTCAAAGGACAGTGTCAGCACTTCAAAGGAAAGAATCCAACACCTACTAATAACTCTTTAAGGTTTGCAACCCTTCCCTCCATTTCCTACTATCCACTGAATATTAAAATAATGAACTAATGAAACAAAACCCTTAAACTTTAGAAAACACAAAATGTAGATCATTTATGAAACCTTAATTCAGTTCCTTGGTGTACGCAAATCAGTATAATTTTTTTAATTACAAGAGAATGCTTGACTACCTCATTTTGTCTCTTTCTTTTGTATTAGCCCAGGTGTTTTCAGCTAATTATTCTACTAAACATATGTCATCGTTCAATATACTTATCCATGCCTCTGCTTCCAGTGGAAACACTAAGAGGATCATATTTAGTGATTATGCTAATATTTCTATCACTTTCTTTTTAGCATGCCACACGTTACATAAATTCATACCCACTGTGGCAGGAAACAAGTTTAATAAATAAGGCCTCTTCAGCCAAACATCTTGCACAACCCCCAGATCTCTGCTGCTGCCAAGCGACTGATCTAGGAGATGGACAAAAGTAGACACACAAAGGTACAGATACTTTGATTAATGGATGATGCAAATCCCCCTGAACTGCATATCGTGACTTCAGGTGAAACCCTGAAGAGATTAAAGGCAGGAATTACATTATCATGAATAATATAAAAAAGTGATACTCTGTTGAAAAGCTTTTGCGTGCGAGTTGAACAAATACATTAACGCAGCTTCCTAAGATTCAATCAGGTTGAATGTTACTCAGAGTTTATTTCTAAATAAGCTTTAGATATCTCGTGTGTGAAGTACAATTCTATTTGTGATTGGCACTAAAGCTATTCGCATGTAGGTTTTAATTCTTTCTTCAGTTATATAAAGCTTACACTGCCTGCATTGTCCTTCTTTTAATAACGCAAACTTAGCCGAATTACATATGAAGTACATTTCAATGCTGTAGGTATGAGACACACAGAGATATATACACGTATACCTAGATCATTATTCCTTCCTTTTATTATAATTTGAAAAATTGTTTCTGTGTTACAGTGGCACAGGAATGTGGCTGTTGCGTCTTATTTCTCAGTACTGAATTCATAAACAGGGGTTTAGAGGGCATTTAGTGTTTCTTATTATTTCAATCATATCAGCTGAAAATTTGTATTGAAATTATTCAGGCAGTGTGTAAAGCTCTTCTGTAAAAGATAGTTGTACATTAACTTACAATTAAATGATGGTTTTAATGAAATTATAGTGTGTGACAGGTTAACGGACTGATGCTGAAAGGCAAATGTCGAAATGAAGCCAAGACATTTATTTTCAAACTGACAAATCTTAACTCAACCATAACATATAGTTCCATTAACATTATAGTTATTACACAAAATAATCTGGCTGAAAAAAATACGTAATAGACCAAACTGCCAGGCTGCCGGTGGAGACCCTAACCTCACCATCCTCCATGAAAGGCAAACCACGCCAACGCCCGAGTGACACGCAGCTTTTGTTTAAGACACGGAGAAAGGGCTATTAGCCTAGAACCACCCAGTCAAACGCCTGCTTTCTCCTGAAGTGTCTTCAATCTTTACTTTATTTGCTATTCGCAGTTCTAAGGTCAACCCAGCAGCCTCACCATTGTGTAAACACATCACAAACTATTGCAGGGGTCCTGAGTCCTAACCTCCGTTTATTTTTCCCAACTTCTCTGGCAGAAAACTGTTACAATTCAAGTGTGGGATTTCTCTTTTGGAACAGCATCTCTGGATGGCATTAAAGACATCATTCCTACAGCTTCCAGCGAGGAAATACTCCAGCACGATACGATCTTGCTGCTATATACAATTTCACATAAGGGAGTGAGATGTTTAAAAGAGCTTCCCTCTGGAAAGGTCCTCCTGTTCCAGCTGTTTAAGCATGGACCGAATATCAGCAAACACAACAGAATGACGGGCAGGACACGCAAAGGTGACACTGAGGATCTTGTGCTTGAAACAAACAATGGCACAGACTCTGTTGATGTACTGATTTTTGGTATGGCCAGGAAAACATGAAGAAACAACAGCAGTGAGAAGAATAAACCTGGAGCAATATGAGTTTTCCAGTGACTGGAAACAAAACGGATCACTGTAAGGAGAAGTCCAATGCTGAAAAATCTGCCTAAATAGATGTAACAATAACAACAGAAACCACTCATGGAACCAGCCCTGGGGCAGAGACTTCCTCCTTCGTGTTATGAGCTTGAATACACTACGAGCAGCCAGCGACCAGAAGTGATTATCATACAGCAGATGTAATCTTGCTGCTGTGAAATGAGTTACGGTCTCAGCCCAGCTCCTGCCCAACAGCTTTTCACGTCACAGAATCCAGGCAGGCTCAGGCTGTTGGGGCGGCAGGGAATGGTATGGAGGCTTCACCCTTTCACCCCTTCAGGTCAGAATGAAATTGCAGTGCTGGGAAGCCTGCACTATGCTTCAAAAATTTATGGCTGTGAAGGCCAAAAGGGGCTCTCTGTGACCATCTGATCTGACCCGCTGCTCAGCTCAGACTGTGGAAATTCAGCATACCACTCCTATCCACACGGCACTGTTCTCCTCTCTTTACGTCTCAGTCTCTTTGTTTTCTGGTTTAAGTACAATGAGGCTTCAAATTCCACAGTGGCCAATTCATTTTCTATAAAAATTACTTTGCTTTCTAAAAAAAATAAGCCTGAAAGGAAGCAGTTCACGTGTTTGCCTTGTTGCCCATCTTGTTACCAAATCAATGTCATAGACTGGGTAAAAGTAATAGAGATTATATGATCCAAAACACACTTTAAGTGTCTCAGTGTATGTAAGGCATTACATACTAAAACACAATTTATTTTACAGATTACCTTGAAGTAATTTTCCACTGCCACCTGAGCTCAAAGAGCTTCCTGCACCTGTAACAACCACGGATGCACAGTCTCTCAGTAGAGTCATCCCAAGGTGCATTTTCCAGTTACTAATTGTCCATATACTGCTCAAAGGAAAGTTTGCTTTTGTTCACTGAACTGCTGAAAAAGTCTGTATTTCTACTGGAGATGCAGATGACCCTACCCACTTGTCCAAATCATATTTGGCATATTTGATTATAACAAAAACACAACCACAGAAGCTGCACTAGATGTTTGAGATTCTTGTTTTGGAGGAAAGAACTCCATGTATGTCATGACCTTTATTTTTTTTTCCACTGAAAGCAAGAAACCAAGTATGTCGACAGCTGTCCCCGGCAATGAAGAAAAGGAAGGAATGCCAAGTGGTCAGGAAGGGAGCCAAGAAATCAGATCCCCTAACCCAAATCTCTGGTACTGTACAGTCAAAGAGCGGGCCACATTCATCCCGCTTTGTTTCACACACTTATCTAAGGTATGTGAATCACAGATGTGCTGAATTGTCTTTTAGAGACTAAATAACCACAGAGGAAGACAAAGCCCTTAACTAAGGCAGCTTTGTTCAATTCCTAAAAATACACGGAATAAACCATCACCAGAGTTCCCACAGTGGACACCAGCAGTTCTCTCGCTCAGAAACGTTTGAGGGTAAGCATCAGAGACCGTGGAGTGACACTACCAAAGGATGTTGCAGTAGAGCACGTTAAAAAAAAAATCCTCTATGTGCTTTCTATGCACTCCCTGTTCTACTGCTGAAACTTCCTCAAGGGAACTGGAAGAGGGTTTTCCATGTAATTGTCACATCAGGAGTTACTACTGTATTTCTTCCCTTTTTTCACAAGACATTAAGAAGACAGATCATATTTTAATGAGCAGTCACAAACAAAATTACGAAGCAATTGTAATTTCAAGGAGCAACTCTATGCAGCTCTTTGCTCGAAGGTGGAACGTGCATGGCAGAAACGATGCATTCCTGACTAAAGGAGAGAAATTTTCTTCACGTTCTTTCCAATTTCTTCCAACTCTGCCTCTGCTCCAAACCCAGCATATCGTTTGTGGGAGTTGCTTAATCTTGTGCAAGTTAAGACAGGACTCTTGTTAGCTCCACTGCACGCCTTCCAGCCCCGAGTTGTTTCCTAAGACCAAGCAGGGCGTGGGTTGCAAGAACACAGTGAAACCACAGCTACGATGTAGCATATATCCAAAACGTATGAGGTATAACGACCCGTATGACGTTAAAATGTTCGTAATGTCTCTGGATATTATTTCATCACATGCTAGCTGCTATTTCCTGACAACTCTTTGAGGGATTGAATAAAAACACGTGCTATGAACACCCACTGCGTGCTGTAACAAATCAAAACTCGCTTCTTAGCCTGATGAAAGTTTCCGCAGCGCTCAGTACTGTAAGCTAATGTCGCAGTGGTTAACCGCTTAGGAAGCGGCGAACGCTGCCTTGGATGCCCATCCGTTTCGTATTAGAAATACGTGAAGTCTCTGCAGTATTTAGAACTGAAACATAAGTGTCTTCTAAACCTAAGTTTTGAGAAATACTGTCATAAAATGCTATCATCAGCTGGGCTGATGGAAAAGGGAAGTAAGACAATTAGCAAGTAAATACATCCGAAACAAACATATCATTTGCCCCTGGTGTAAACAAGCAAAACCAGAGACGGACAGAACTCCTCACAGAGATTTAACCAGTCAGTGGTTCACTTCAAAATAAACAGTATTTTCTCTGAAAATGGCTAGTTCTGGAAGCAGATTTAGCTAAGGGACTGTTTTTCAAAGAAAGTTCTAATAAATATTTTCCCTTATTTGGTGTATTTTTGTTATCAATATTTAATTTATTTATGAATTTACTAAATGCTTGGCCTTTTATATGGCCATGAGTTCCACGACAAGACAGATATTTTGAGCTTTTTTTTAAAATTATTTTAAGAGTTTTAAAGCTGCATTTCTCAATTTCTGTTAGGGATAGAAATATAGATGAAAGATTTCAAATTACAGTCTTTTCACCATTGTTTTGAAAGTCACCTCATGCCCCAACCCATCATCTGCTTCACAGATAAGCAATCCTCCTGGTTTCAGTCGTATGTACAATAACAGCTCCTCTTCCGTGACTGTTCTACTGGTGTGGTATATTCACTTTTCCTCTGCACTGTAAACCTACTCTTATTAAGTGCTGGCAAAAATTTATGATCATTTTAAAATGAAGTATCTACCATATCAGCAAGCAATATCTTTCTCTACCTTAACAGAGCATCAAACAGGCCGGGAGACAAAGTACACAGCGCCATAGTCCTCAGCTCACACCTTTCCTCCCTGGAAGTACTGGCCTAGAACAGAGGTTGAAATGGCTTCTAACACAGATGGGACATTTTCTTGTCCCCACTTGGTCAGACTTCATTTGTCCTCTGCTTCACGGCCTCCTTTCACAGCTCCCAGTACTGATTTCCTAGAGCAATCCTACACCTTGCTGTTGTTTCTAACAACTACGCGTAAGTACATCCCCATGAATATTTCTTAGGAAAATGATAATCTTCATGATGTGAAGTTCAACAAATTATATTTAAAAGTTTTTGGGGTGGCGTTGAAGCAATCAGTCTATCAATAAACAGAATAAACCAGAAGAAAATAAGCAGAATAATGGACAAATACCATAAAGTTTTTCCAAAGGGTTCACCAGAGACAGAGTTGGATAAACCAAGAGCTTGCGAGAGCCTCACCCTTTATGTATGACACTGGCTGACACAAACTACAACGGAATGAAAAACTAGAAATCTGAAATGCCTAGAGCAGAACGTGGGGGTTTATGACACTGGGATGAAGAATTACATCTCGCCGTTCTCAGTGTCAGAGTTCAAGTCATTGATGGAGTTTAGGGATGGAGGGATCATAAAAGAGGTCAAGGAACTCCTCAAGATTTTTCATCTTCTATAACCAGACTGACAATTCTGAACCTTTTGGAGAAAAAAATGCTACAAATGTTTATTTATTAAAGAAATAAATGTGTTGCTTAAATAAAATCATTATATTTAAGTAATACACATTTTTAGCCTTAACTTATGCCTCGAGTATTATGCTTTCTGCACCTTAGAAACTGGCTTTAAATCCAAACTTACTGATATAGACCCTATTACTGCTCATGGTATTTTGAGGACTGTGACCCCACTGTCTTAATACGGAAGAGCTTGATAATTCTCAGGATATCACAAACTATTTTCTATTGTTTAAATTTATCACACAGGTTATAGTAGACAACATTTAATTTTCGGGGGGTGGGGGATCTTTAAACTAATTAACTAATTAAATGAAAAATATTACCTGTGACTTTACTACCAGCTAACAAAAAACTCCAAAGAACCTTTAAAAATGTGTGGGGTTTGTCTCCCACCTTCCATTTTTAATATGAGCCGTTAATTGGTTAATAAAAAGTGCATAAATTGTTTGGAGCAGTACCTTCTAATAAAGAAAGCAAAAGCTAAGATATGAGCAACACACCATAACAATTTTCTGCAAGTGGCAAGTCATATTTTCCTATTTCCCTTCCCAATGGAATAAGAAAAATACACGTTCTTCTACAGTCTATTCACTGACACGCTGCTTATCTGATGATGCACTGCTTCGGGTCATTTTCAGGAGCTGCTATTTAGATAGAAAGGAGGAAACAGTAATATGGGAAAAACATGACAAAACAACTTTTCAAGTGTACCTCTTAGGTACGATACACTTCAAAATGAGCAGAAATAAATAATTCCAGCAATACAGAATCTTAAGGCTTAGAGGTTTCTTCCATTCTTGCAGATTGGAGAGTAACAAATAAAGAAACCCCTCTAAATTAGGGCTTTAAAAATCCAAGGCGACTATAAAGAAACAAGATTAACTTAATCCCCTAACAATCCAATTTATGACTAGTAAAGGGTTATGAAAAATTCCATCTAGATGTCAAATATAAGGAAACACAAAGTCTTTGGAGACACATAATGATAAACTGCAGATTGAGCAATAAGCTCAGTGAACAGAATGAACAGTTCAAGAGTTCAGAACATGTTCATTTGAAAGGTGTTCAGTTAAAGAGAAGGGCACGGTATAGACAAAGGCACAGAAAGGTCATCATTACAGTCATTTCATCTTCATTACAATGGTGCAGTCACAGCACTGGTGCACACACTTAAGTTCACACTTGCATGTCAATGCACTGCTCTGGAGATCAAACAAAAATATTTTTAAGAGATTTCTGAATCCTGGAAGCTACAGGCAGGTACATAACTTGTGCTGTATTAATTCAGCTCTGAAAAATAAATAGGACAGGAAATACCTGTGTTCTTTCGTCCTGTGAGATCAATTAATATTACAGTCTATCAAGAATGGTGACATTCTTCACCAAACAAGCATAAAGCAGAGACTGAATGCAGTGCTTCTACCCATCACCCACTTTTTCAAGCTAGTTATCTCAAACGCAGTAGTCTATAATGAGAAGTAAGTACAAGTTTAGAAGGGTTCAATAACGTAATGATGTCTGGCTTTTGAAATCAGGAGTACCTACTCCTGTCAAAAAATCAGTTAAAAAATTGGTAGATTACATTCAATAGAATAAAGTAAAATTTTGGCTAAAATGTAGAGCAGATAACCCCTGCTCCCAAAAACCAACATGTAATAAATAACCACTGTAGGAAGCCACAATCCTAGTTTTGTATCAGACCTCATTCAGTTCCTAGCATTATGTGGATAAAATCACTTTGGCAACAAGCGACAGACGTTCAGGTCTTCATGAGTAGTCTCCAAACCAAGTACTGACCCAATCGACCTCGTCTGAAAGTGGCAGGCAGTCACAAGTGTACACAGCTACAGGTTATAAAGACACTAATACTTCTGTATCCGTTATAGATTATATAAGATTGTACTTCTCAAGAGCTAAGCCAAATCTGGTAAGAAATAAATGGCTGTTTAGACAATACCAAGAAGTATAGTCATAATGCCAGATTGATATCCAAACTCTACCTCACACACAAATACTTTGGACGCCTCTTTGATGCTTATGCAAGTTCTAAGATTATGCATTACCAATAGAAGCTAGGAAAATTACATTTAAAATATCACTTATTGGATGTTACTTACAACATGTATGGATTTCTGGGGAAAAGTAAGTATTTATGTATTTCATCGTAAAATGTCATTGTATTGAAATGGAACGGAAGAGCTAAAAACTGTTTAAAGGAGAAAGTGTCTCTAATATACTCCACTAACACCACACGGAGCCCCGACGGTCACTGGTGATACTCTGGTGTGTAGCCCCACGGTATTGTGTACTTACAACTCAAGAAACATACCAATTAACTACAACTAAGCAATTCTCTCTCGTAACAATGAGAAGTATAATTCTTTTCCCATCTATGGTTCTTGTTAATTCTCCTTGCAGTAATTGTGACAAACATAATAGCTAAGGTGTAGTAAAATGAAAAAATAAAGGATTCTGTTTGAAAGCAACACAAGCATTAAACTCATGAGTTATCTTGATTAATTTTCTTCATCATACCCAGTTCACGGCTGCAAGAGATCACATTATTTTTAAATATATAAATAAACCCAAAACTAAATCTAGACTTATCTAGATTATGGCACACTAGGGAGAAAACAGAGGAGGTCATGAAACTGGAGACTGCTGTTTCTTCTCATAATGTAATTACACTTATGGCTAATGAAATTACTGCAGTCTCAGAGTAAGGGCTTGCAAGTCAGAGCTCTCACATGCTTGTGAGAGATGGGGTAAGAAATACTCTTTACCATTTGTATCCGAGGGATGCACACAAATCCCCAAGATCCAAGCACAACTCATTTTGTTTCTGAACTCTGAGCAAGACTGAATTTCTGATCAAAGCCCTTTCCTAATTACTACAATAAAAGGAAAATCAGCTTAATAGGGAGGAAAGTCTGGTAGAGAAAGAAGAGGCGTACCATTCCATAACTGCCGGTAGCCTCCAAACAGCTGAAAACAAACACAGGTTCACTGAGTGAAGAGAAGCAGCAGTGGAGCAAAGCAACGTAAAAGGATGGCCGAGCACTCAAGCCCTGGATGTGTACCATTTAGGTGTTCAGCGGCGGGCTCCAACCTGCACAAATGCTCTTACCCACAATCAGGGGAGTCATTCGGGTCGAGACCTCCAAGCTTGTAAGGGACACACAGTTTAAGGTCTTAGCAGGGAAAAAAAACAGAGGGAGCAGTATATTCTGGTCAGAATTCCAAATTCCTGTTCTCACTACCATCCTACTTATGACTCCCTCAGCAGCAGCTAACGCTCTCCACCACGCCAAGTGTGCCAGCGAGTAGTTTTTCCTTTTAGGAAAATTAAGAGTTGCAAGGTGAAGGTTTTGCCCTGTGACTGCAGGTCCTTCAGGTGCACCTGCACATACACAGTATGACTCACCCACGGGAAACGCATGCAAAACCAAGATTTCTCACTTGGATAAACCTGTCACTCTCTCATTTTCTATTAACAGTTATAGAAAGGGAAAATATATTACCCAGCTGCTGTTAGTTGCCACTGGCATAACAGCTTCTAGCTCGTGGTAGACAACAGCACACAGCTGGCCAATTCCGAAGGACAGAAAGTGCTGACTGCGTCTGAACTACGCAGAAGTGATGTACATGGGATAACTGAATGATTTCTGTCTTTGGCTAAGTATTTAGAGGAAAAAGACTATTCTAAGATGAAGTAAAGATTCATGTGTTGATTTTTAAATAATTTGAACTGAAATCACTGAAGAGATCAACCTGATTACTAGTCAGCAAAACTCGCCATTGCTTGGTAGCCTCGTTTCCTGCTTCAGACCTAGCTTTGGGAGACCAGATGGTATCTGAGCTCAGACACGTGGCCTGGAACATACCTGACTCTTGGACTCTAAGCAGTGAAGTTACATGACGATTAATCCGTTGTGTTTGGAGAAAACTTACATCCCACTAAAATACAGAACACATGGAAGAAAAAGACAACCAAACACTTTTTGTCCAAGTTGTTGTCCAAAGCTTTCAGTGTGAATGTTAAACGCAATGAGCTTACAGAAGTGAGACCAACTTGCAAGCAAGGAGGCCATTATCACCCATCACATTAAATGAACCCATTTCATTTTCAAATCTAGTAGCAAAATTAGTTCTTGCCTATTAAACAATTCTCAAGAAATTAATGGCAGAAGGTTTTACTTTGACTGTCATAAAGATCTCCAAAACCACTTGTGTTTAAGATGCTAATTACAGAGGCTCCATGCCAAAAAAATAATTCTGGTAAATTAAATCCCATGATTAATTCATAACGTCCATTTTAGCATTAATCCCAGCATTAAGATACAGAGTAGTCCCCATACACACAAACATACACACGTCTCTCTCACACTGAGGAATAAAGTAATAGTAATTCCTAGGGTTTGTTTTATAACTCTTCATATTTTATGTACATTATTTAATTAATATAACTAGATAATTAATCCATTCATTTGTATTTCTTGTTTGTGATCTCTATTAAGGCCTGCAGATTTTAGAAATTCAAAATATGAAACTTCATATGCATTGTTTAGGCAGAAGTGTTCATGGAACCACAAGGACTAACGGATTTACTGTTGTGCATCATACTCCTCTACTGCTTTGGGGACAACATATATTCTCACTGTTTATTATTTAAGCTTTAAAAGTAACACCTGGTTATAAATACCCAAAGGACTGCACAAATGTATATAAAACAGTAACACCACATTCCTGGAAATTTCCTACAAGCTTTCAAAAGAAAATGATTAGTGGATGACACAGATCTTAAATCATTACACCAGCGTCATGACTCTGCTGTTACCATTCTCTACAATACCCTTTCATTCCTGTCGGGGGACACCGTGAATCTTAGGTGTCTAAGACATTTTTTTCTTGTGTCATCACTTCACTCACCTTGACATAATACAATTCACCACAGGCACATGTGTTTCTTCCTAAGCTTACTGATCAATACAATTTTTATGAGCCAGTGATGTGACAGGGCTTCCCAAACTTAGCTTTTCCATTCCTGAAAAAGTAACCCAGGAAAATACAGTAAAATAAAATAAAACAATAAATGAAGATTTTACTGTCTGAGCCAGCAAAACAGACAGGTATGCCAAGAAATTTGTCCAGTGCATTATTTACTGAAGAGACAACTGCTCATACCACTACCCATTTCCTTCACTTCGTAATACGCAGCTCTGGAGTAGCTAATAAGCATTTAAAGTGCTAGTTCTAAATATCTGTTGATAGTATTATGACTGACGTTTTCAACTAGCTGCTGAAAAAGCCTTTAAAAGATGTCTTTATTTAACAACTATCAGTTTTCACTGTCTATTGTATGCGGTTCTCATTGACTCTCTTTAAAATTTATTTAAAGTCAATGGATCAGTCACTCCATGAAAATGCATTCCGAACACCAATTTCAGTAAGATGCACTTTTACCAAGATTTTGACAACCTGCTGCTAACAATGACATTATTACTATTCATTTTCTGCTGATACTGTTACTGATTGTTCACTGCAGAGAGCACCTTCTGGGTGTTTTTTCCATTTAGTATCTTAAGTCACATCTAAAGCTGTTCTTTTACAGCCTCCACATATCGCTTTTTCGAAGTAGCAGGGGCATCTCATCTGCTCAATTACTTATTAGTGTTGCTAAAGAATACCATTTCCTCTCGTGGCTGATAAAATATTAATCAAAAACAGGAACAGAGTGATTTCCCAGCGTGGATGTCCTCTAATGGTAATACATGGAGTCTAAGAGAGATCTGGAGGTCACGTAATAGCTCTTGAAGGCAGGGAGGGCCTCAAAGATAGTAATGACATGGTATATGGAGTAATGAGATTGTATTCAAAGAGCACTGGATAGCTTAATTATTGCTGTTCTGTAGAAAAAAACCGCGTGTGATTACAAGGACACATGGGAAGATTTACTGGGGATAACAGTAGATAACTGGAAAAAAACTTTTGTAAACATTTTCGATCCTTGCTGTTGCTCAGTATCCAGTGTTGAGCCACACAGAGGTGACCATTCCAGGTTATTACTGTGTTTCATATCCAGGTATCAGTCAATCACAGTAATAGAACAGTAAATAATTATCTGTTCATTCTGCCAGTTATTAAACATCCATCCCATCCTGTCTTTAGGTATTTTTGTTCTTATTTTTTTTTCATAGGTTTTGAAAAAGGAGGGAGGAGCTGGAATGAAGAACAGAGCAGCAATGGAAAGATAAATGGGAAAGCTGTGACAGCTTGAAAAAGAAACTCAATGCCCTTAAATATAATATTATATCATCATGTTGCCTTGCAAAGTTTTGATGCAAATTCTCTTGACTGATTTGGAAAAAAGTCATCCTAAAACAAATAAATTCTGCAAAATCCTGGTCTTGGTGGTGGTGGTGGAAGTGTCTCAACCTGGATCAACCAGTATACTAATTTTAAGACATTAAAGCCACCACTAATAGGAACCACCTTCTAGACCCCATGCCATCAGACAAATACTGTTCAGCTGTGTCTGATGGCAGGAAAACCTACTCTACTCAAAATGTCAAATTCCATCAACCTGTGGGCACTCACCGAGTCTGGTGGCCAGCATGCTTTCTACCTCCCTACGAGAACGGCCAGACCACTTCCCCGTCAGTTTTGACGAACAAAGGAGGATAATGACATACACAAGGGTATTTTTACCTTCAATAAATACACATCATATTAGTATCATCCTTTTGTATCACAATACAGTGAATTCTGAAAGTGCTGTAGCACTGGACAAGATAACATATGGCTTGCATCAAAGCTCAAGAACAAATGTTGTCTCTTGGCACTTGTGTTTTGTAATTCTTTTAATTCAAGGAGGCATAAAACAGTCCTGTCAGCAGGCAAAAAATAAATAAAACTGGTTGTCATCACAGTATATATACTAGTTCACCTGACCAAACTCTGTGACTTGACAAAAATTAGTATCACTGTCCAAATGGTGAGTATAGCGGACAAACTATTAGAACAAGCAGGTAGGAAATATGGCTAAAAAAACCAGTTAAAACTTCATATTTAATAGCAATGTTAGGCACAGAGCACCTTTCAGGTACAAATCTAAAAACATTCTGTAAAACAGGAAATGCACTTGACTTGCTTTCCAGTCATATACAGGTAAAACTGAGACACTAAGATACAGATTCCTTTGTACAAAGTCACCCAACGAGGCCCGAGCCTGGGTCAGGAACAGAGTGAAGGTCACCTGACATCACCCCAAGTTACAATCCATTTTTCTTCTTTTTTGCATGGCACACAAGATAATCCATGATTGAGAGAAAAAGCAGAAAAAATATATAAAAAAATATAAAAATATATGCAGGAAAAGCATATAGGCAGAAGTAGCAGCAATGTTATTTTAAAACATACAAAAGTCCCCTTTCACTTACATTTATTCTACGTAGGAAACTATTTTTGTATGGGAATTGTTTCTTATTCTTTTAAATTATTTTTCCTCCAAGAAAATGTAAAGATTTTTTTTTTCATTAAAAATTCAGCATCATCTTCATGTCATTTCTGCACCAATAACGTGGGCCCCAGATGTGTTACAAGCATGACAACTCCACTAAGGTTTCTGAGAATCTGCACTTGACATGAGCAAGACTTGAGTCTGCTCAGCATCCTGAAGCAATAGTCCTTAATGAGAAGAGGAGTGTGGGTGGTGAGCTGCTTTTGATAAGTAGTAATAGGATGAGCAAAAAGTAATATACCAACGGTTGATATATTACTTGACATGTCAATTGTTGGAGAGTTGCTGTATTGAATTTGTACCTACAGCAAACACAATACACAAGATTCTAATATACTGCAGTGTTTGCTACATATTTTCCAAGTGATTGTATTGACTTTGTAAACAAAGATTATATGAAAAAATAAAGACTCTTGTACCATATAATATTTACCAAGAGAACAAATCTATCATAGCTGGAAATAAAAACACAATTTCACCAGTGTCAGGGAAGGAGGAAATAAATTGACCATTTGAAATGAGATCAGATACCTCAGGTTGGATCTCAGGCACCTGAGAGTCTCCTTCTACTGCAATAGTTGATTATGATTTTAGTTTTAAATATTGTAGGGAAGAGAAGAGGAAGAATGGAGCATCAAATGCTTAGAGGGAACAGTTCAGGTATTTAAAAATCAAAATTAAGTAAAATGCTAAATTTAGGCTCTCTAGATCTAATTTTCCTCATAGCCATGTTAGTTCATGTCCCACAGGAGTAGTAGCAAAAGACCTCCAGCTAAGTCCAAATCACTTTTCACTTTTGCAGGAGGTTGCATCATTTGGCTAGAGAGAAATATTGAGATATGTGTTTAAGTTGTATTAAACAACATTTTACACCACTTGAGTACTTGTCCACATGCTAGCACAATAATGAGGTGAAAAGAAAGGACAGAAGAACCTGTTACAAAAACCAGTGACATGCTGTGGCAATTCAAATGGAGATGACCTAGGCTAGGCAGGAGGCCACCATCAGCCTTCACTTAGTTCTCCCACAGCTGGAAGCCACAACTACTCTATTGTCATTCTCCTTCTCACTTCTTTCCCACTGGTTCTCCCACTCTCACTTTCCCTTTCTGATCCCTTCAGCCGAGATTACCATTATCAGGGAGTTAAGGAAAAACAAGCCCAAAGCTCCTGGCCATGCCCACATTGCTGACACTGTTTGCACCTGTACAGGTGTGCCCCAGGCCAAACTAGCTGAGGCAACGCAGCACCGCGAGCTCCGCAGCCTGCCGCGGCCACCCAACTGGCTGGTCCCAATCCTTCCGGAGGGCAGCCTTCTCTAAGCACCCTGCTTTGGTGGCTGCGCTTCGGGCAGCACCTGAAGTGAAATGCATCCTCACGTGTGGGCTGGTCTGGTTTTGAAGAGAGAAGGTATAAGCAAAGGCTTGTAGTTAGTACTGGGGCCTTAACAACCTGCAAAATTGGGGTTTTTTTAAAGAATTGGAACTACTTCTGGTATAATGTTAATGAAACAAAGTTGTGTTCCTCAAACACAGAATGCATTTCAAATAAATAACCTTTTTCTTCATTTGGTGGACACAAACCAGTGTTCAGGTTTTGTAAATACTTTAAAATAACCAGTTCTGATGGGATCATTTCAAATACCTTCAGGAGCAGAAGATTACTGCTAAGAACAGGACTGTGAAAATAAAGGTCTATATTGGGCTTACTCTAAGATTCTAACTTGACAGCAGAGAAGATATTTTATGTGTTCCAGGTACTTTCTCTATAAGTGAAATTTAAAAAATCCACAACTTTTCTTTTAAATAAGGGTAACTTTACGTGGGATTTCCCTCCTCCAACACCATTGCTGATTTTACCCATTACCTTATCAACCTCCTTTGCTTTGTGTAGCTCAGCTTAATCTTGGGAACACCCATAGAATTCACGAGTTTCGAAGCTCGGTGTTTATGTAAGTCTGTTTGTTAGGGTGCCAAAATATTTGCAAGCAATGTATTTCAAGTAACACAGACGGATGCCACCCTAAACATTCCTCACACAATCAAACGTATATAAAAAGGAACATGTTAGCAGTAAGCAAACTGTCATAAGCAGAGCACCGTATTTAATATTCAGATCAAGGCATCTCTGTCTCATCCCAGCAAACCCTTTTGACAAAAGCCATCCAATGTCTGCCAGCAGTATTGAGTCCAGCTGAGGACAAATTTCAAGATGAACCTGAAATCAATTTGCCATCAAATTTTCATGCTTCTCCCAGACTATCTGTGGCATTTTAATTACAAGCACCCTAGGCAGGGGGTACTACAGATATTGACACTTAGCTCCTACAATAAACTTTATTGGCAAGCTCTGTCTGAATGCAGTACTCAACTAGAATAACAAGAAATACATGAGGATATCTAAGCAATAAGGTGGCATAATCACTTTGGAGTGGTTTTGTTCCAAATGGCGCACATCTCCACTGAAGAAACTTTTCTGGATTAAAAACATCTGTTTGACGGAAAATTCACTTTTGTCATGAACTCGTACAAGATCCCAAGAACACAAACAGCATTTCGTTTCTTCCCCCTCTGCCTTAAGGTGGTGTTATCTAACATTTACACATTTCTGAAGCAGTCCCTCTTAGCAACTGGATTCAAATTAGATCAGTGACAGAGTCGGAGTATCTTCACATCTATTTTGATTTCTGCTCCTCAACTTTTCTCAGCACAATCCACAAGGGCTACATAGCTTAGCAATGAAGGATCTAAACTGGAGATGAACCACTGATTGCAAGTTCTGCAATACAAGATTTGGAACACTTTTAGTGAAGATATTCAGAAGCAGAACACAGACATGCAGTGTCTCACTGAGCACAGTGAGGGCAGGGTTGCTGGCAAGCCAATTTTCCTCACTATGAAGCTTTTAGGAGAATGAAAGATTTATAAAAGAGACATTTTGAGAGGTTACCATGCCAATTCGAGGGTGGTTTGCTGCACATGGACTGGGGAGATGTAGAGAGAAGGAAAAGACGACAAGGTCACTCCAGAGTGATTACAGATTCGAAACTTAAAAAAAGAATGTAAATACAAAAAATACATAGAAGAAGAAATAAAAGTTGAACCCACAATGTTAGACCCTATTAAAGAGGAGAATCTGACCATTCACCAGACACTTGCTGTGGGTAACCTGCAGATTCTTAAATGAAGCATTAGCTTGACCCACAAAGAATAAACAAAGACTCTCCAGATGATCTTAACGCCCTTGGGATATACACCCCTCCAATAAGCAACCTCACAGATTTCAAATGTGAACATGGTTTGAACAACATATTCTTCCAATTAGTTTTATTTTAGTATAAATATGCCAGCAATAGGGAATCTAAATGTCACATCGGGAATTTCCTGAAATTGGGCACTACTGCTATGAAAGTTATCTGATTCAAGCTTTTCGACAGTGTTCCCACACGGAGCGATGCACTGCCATTTGGAAGTGACTGCAGATATCAGTTGCCAAGAACAATATGTTCTTTAAGCCACTCCCTGAGGCATAAAAAGCTCGAACACCTTTAAAAATTGGCGTGTGATAGACAATTCACCCATCCATCACTCTACACACCCATACATATTA
Source organism: Rhynochetos jubatus (assembly GCA_027574665.1). Lineage (NCBI taxonomy): Eukaryota > Metazoa > Chordata > Aves > Eurypygiformes > Rhynochetidae > Rhynochetos > Rhynochetos jubatus. The sequence goes on along the minus strand of CM050661.1, from coordinate 1,643,148 downwards.
CATAACAGAACACGGTTAGTTTGTGCTGTGCTTTGAAGATGTAAAGTGTGAATGCTTTTATTACTAATAAACTGTGTTTCTCACAGATCAGCACTGAATCTTTAATGAACCTCTGGATATTGAAATACATGTTACAAATCATTTAGTGATTCTGGTTTTAACTTCAGACTCTTACATGTGGAAAGAAGGATTTAAGTTTACGCCCGTTTTAGGGTGCCTTGTTGAAAAAACTGTCTTGTTTGCAAGGGTTTATGTCAGGTACCTCAGGCATACATTAAGCTGAGATATAATGGGAATAAACATGCATGTTCCGTTGAATACAGAGTGCATTGCTAACACAGTGTTGTGCACTGGGAAAACCTGGTGACTCAGGGAAAGCCATCCGCTCCTCCCCTGCTGAGCAGCCCAGGAGAAACTTTAGCAGTTTAGGCCCAAAATAAACTAAATGCAACAGAAGTGGAATAAATAGCTCCTCAGGAAAAAGAAGGAAAATTGCAGAAGCATTGCAAATTCTATGAAATGTTATAAGGAAAAAATGCTGGGTTTAAGACACTGAAAAAGATTAGGAAACACCAACAAGAAATGTACTTTCAACATTTCTGCTCATTCTGGCTTTCCTACCACAAAACACTCAGTTTAATAAACTGCTCTGTCATAAAGCACATCAGCCGTACCACTTGATAGAGTTCATAACGGAGCAGCTTCAAATAGTAAGTTCCCTCAAGTTTCTGAGAATGCTGCTCATCCAGGACCTTGTACAATGTACTCGCATGGTTTGTACATTCAGTGAAGGCTAAAATGAATTTTGCATGCAAGGCTATGCGTTTTCTTTGTCATCAAGAAAAGTTAATTACTGAATAAATTGCAAGTTCAGAAATATTATGCATTAGGACAGAACCTATCCTTTTTGCCTGAAGAACCTATTAAACTTCATCTCGTTAGCAGACTAAAAATCTTAATTAGCATTTTGGTTTGGACAAATCCTTGCCCAGCCTGCACTGTCAGTTGCAAGTACAAAAGGAGAGCGACTCCACTGATGAGGGTGTACGTGGGAACACAGCATCATTTTTGAGTATTCCATAAAATCTGACAGTATGATCTCTGACTTAAGAAACCAGCAACTGGGAGCAGTTTTTCTGCTTGTCAGTATTCCACTCAGCTCTGAATTCCTTCTCATTTATCAGCCAAGGAGCTGTTAAAAAGTTACATATAGGTAAAACCTTACAACTGTGTGGTTAACCGTGCAACCTGTGTTTCTAAAAAAAGGCATTTTTGGTCTTTGCTTTGATTTATGCACAAATTCCACCTCTCTGTCGTGGATTTCCCAGTATAACTGTCACTAAATATACAGAAGACAGGATTGGAAACAATCCAAAAACTAATCAAGTTTTAACATTTAACCTGATGAGTTGCAAGTGAGTGAGTTTGTACATTTTCATTTGTTTCTTTTTTCTTCAGTAAAAGAAGCAAACAAAACACTTGGGAAAACAAATATTAGGAAATAATGTACTTCATGATTTCACTTTATATTTCCAAAAACATTACTTCCTAGATTTTGGGAATTAGCTTTTTCAAATGATTATTACAAGGTAGGATGAGCTGCATATCCACCATCCCACTGAGAGTTAGTCCTGCTGAGACTAGATCCCACCCCTTAAAAGGAAAAAAACTTAAAAAGAACATTAAAACCGGCGTAACTTTTAAAGGCAAACTGAATAACTAAATGCTTGTGCCACCCTCCACTTGTCACAGAACTACGAGTAGGAGTAGGTCAGATGAGCCAGGTTCTTCCCTCAGAAAACACAAACTGACAAGAACGACATCATCCTCCTTTGCTCATCAGTCAGTATCTAAAGGGGGCAGGAAAACGGGCCGCTGGGGATAACAAAAAACCCAGGAACCCCTCATTTTTCAGTGCAGCCCAATTTCTCTGGCCGAGTGTAATGAGTTTCGTATGCTGGGCAAGGCAACGGCCTGACCTGTGCAGGAAGAATTCTTTCTGACCAAGGAAAGGGAATGGATTTGGTGTGGGAGAAGGGGAGGAAGCATGAGATGATATTTATTATTAATTCAAGGCAGGACTTGAAAAAGATCCAGATCTGAAAAAAAATCTGACTTTCAAACCCTGTTCCACTTCCTGATAAAACCATTCAAAAACCATTCAGTGAAGATGTTGGATCTTTTTGCACAGTGACAAAGCCATCTTTTTTCCCTTTGCTTCTACACTTTACATTTTTGAATGGGTTTCAAGGTAGAACAGGTAAAACTAATAAAAACACTTGTGGGGGGGCAACTGCAGTGCTCTCAGAGTCAACAGATCACCCTCACTTGTTTAATCCTAAACCATTTTGGAATCTCAGACAAGTGCATAAAGGGACAGCAGGGTGAGACAAGACAAAGCCTTACATAAAGCACTGCACAAACCAAGCAGGGAGCCTTTAGTAGGCTCAAACACAACAGAAAGGCCAAAGGAGGAATGCAGTCAGAGCGAGCAATGACACTGTGGAGGTGTAAACGGAAGCCAGTTCCAACGCAGTGTAAAGCTGACAGTAGTTTGAGACCTCTTGAGAAGTAGCTGATTTCTGACCTTGGTAAGAAAGAGAAGTTTAGTAAACTAACACGTTTTTTTAAATGAGGGCGTTTGGCAGCATAGTTAAGACTTCTAATCACTGGAAAGGTTGGGGTTGGGGGCGAGGGGGGGGCACTGGATTTTAATGCATTCTTATCCCCAGGGTCTCTCTGTATGTGCAAATGAAAGCTTTAATGACCCACTGCATAAATTAAACCTCTCAAAGACAAAATACAATGGAAGGTTGATGCATAAAGACAAAACTGGGCATAAAATAGCAGGGTAACTGTAAGGCCACAGCCACATCTCGATAGGAGGTTACAGACTCGGGGAGCTTAGCGCCTTGTTCTGAAGATACTGCTCAAGGACTCTTAAACCTGTATCTTAAAACTAATGAGCTAAATAGGCCATGCATTAAAAAACCAAAATCTGGTGTCATTCTTGGAAGAGTGAAGACAAGCATGATCATTTTTTGCTCCCCTGAATGTTGAATTAGAGTGATTAGATTCCTCTACAAGCTGCATTAATTTGTTATTTGCATGGAGACAGTGTAATAGGAAAACATTTTCCACATTAGTGCAACAGACAGCTTTTATGCCTGAGCTCTATAAAGAATAAATTTGCAATTTTCCAGAAAGGAATAAGGTAATGAATAACTGGAATTCCAGTGTGGGAATACCACCTCTCTCTGCAGTAGCCACTTCAACTAACTATACAAGGGTTTTGACTGTACCGTTTTCAGTGCTGTGTCCTAAGAGGCACTGGTTTGCTTGAGCCATGCGGTCAGATATTTTCAAATCATGTAAGAAAAAGTTAAATTTCAATAATCAGTAAAGACAGTGATGTCCCAAAAGACTTAGTAAAAGCAGGCTGACATGCAGAAATATGTTAAAATAGGCATGACTCATGATTCATATTCCACATTCCTAGACATGTTCAGCCCCAAACTGTGGCTATAATATTTTCTTGTTGCAATGCAGCAGTACTTTTGCCATTTTTATCTAGCAAGAGCATTAACAAGGACTCTTTTTTCCTGCTGCAAAAATCTCACTATATTTCATACAGTTAAGGATGGGATAAAGGTAGCTAAAAGCCAAAATTAAGGATAATGGCTCAAAGTCTGATAATATTATTTTATCAACTTCATCGAGGGCTGAATTTCACACACCTTTTTCCATCCTGTAAACAAATAAATAGGCAGGCAACTTGTTTCCTGCTATCAGGAAAACTGCCGGAGTGTTTACACTGAGTTTTTTTAGTTAGCTGCTGCTACAGCAGGTGATTAAATCCAAAACTCAGGATCACATTTTCTCTGATGGCAGACATCACTCTGTTTACTCCCATTTGCTTTGTAGAAACTTCCGGATTTTTCAATTAATTTTTAATAACTTTAACATGGAACAGTGCTTAAAAAGCGCTTAAAAACAGAGTAGCAGAGCGGTTCAATACTGAGATGCAAAGAGCTTTCCACATATGCAGACGTCCTACATCTTTAACCTACTGTAGCTGAAGACAACCATGCCTGCCTGCTGCAGGACTTTCTCGGTTAACCCGTGGGCTACAGGTGGCATTTTTATTGCTTTAGTTCAGATGCTTATTCTAAATGTAGAATTGTACACTCAGTGCAAAATGGTGAGAAAAAAGAGAAAAACCCAACTTGAAAAGGTTACGGAACACCAGATAAAGCGAAACAGAAATAGCTCCTAGAAAACTAATACTTGTATCCCTATAGTGTTAGTTATGCCCTGGATTTTAAGGAGATTTTAAATTGCCTCTTTCAACAGATGTTCTCTTAAAGGAATAGCTTATTTGGGAAATGATAGGTCTTTGTCAAAGCTCACCCAGTGGAATACAAAAATTAGTACCAACAAACTGTAGCCCCAAGTATTACAACCTCTTTATTCTCAACAACAACATGCCACCCCGGCTAGCGGGTAGCTTACTGACTGCACACAAGCCATCTTCCGCAGATGTAAAGAAACAGCTAGTTCAGCTCCACTGGATAAGCTGACATGCTATGAGCTGGCCGCAGTGAAATCAGTCAGACATACAAAAAGTCATTTAATGACAAAAAGCACCAAAGTCATCCAACTCCCAAAAGATACACTGAAATTTGACCCCAGGCTGCCTCTCCCCTTCCTTCATCTTCCAAACAAGAGGACAAGTTTCAAAATGTGATCAAAGGTCAATATACTTCTGATAGCTATAGCTATGTATTATGTAAAAATAAAGCCTCAAATTAAAAAATAATCAAAATGCAGATTATTTGAATGAAATTGTGTAATTTGGATGTTTTAAGCAACAATGGAAAATAACCCCGAAAGCAGACCTCAGTCAAGCAGAAGTTAATAGCCTCAACAAAATCCTGATTTCTAGAGTTAGACACAGGAATGAGAAATTTACTATTCCAGCATAAATCAAATTTAATCCAAAAAATGAGAATCGTGGATATCAATTTTTACAATTCATTTCTCATGTTGTGGATTAAACCCAGAATGATTCTACGAGATCAGTCTGAACAGTCTTTTCTGGTCTCCACACAAAGTAACCCACCTAGAATCAATCCAAGTTGCTAGTACTGTGGAGTCTGCACAGCTCTTTGTCCATTCACTTGGGCCCCAGGTTCCTGCTAAAACAAGTAACCACGGACCAAGGAAACTGTAACATCCCAGGAGGATAAAAGACCTTCTCCCTAAACGGCCTGAGGACTCTATATCACAAACCAAAATGTAAACAGTAGAATGGGGAACCAAATGGGCCTTGTATTAACATGCACACTTTTTGGCAAACTTTGTTAATTGAGAACTTAACTGACCTGCAGTTTCAAAAAGAGACATAACCTGTACCCTCGCGTGTCAGCAGCAGAGCTCCCTTGACCTTCACAGAGCCAGGATTCCAGCTCAGACTTACCCTGATATGCCTCTGGGTTATTTTACTGAACTAAAACAGTGGGATTTCTCTGCTACGTTTTAGTAACACCAGTCGCTGCCCACCTATTTGGCACCCACCCTTCCAGCAGAATAGCTTTGGTACTGCCTTTTTCATTTTCGAATTCATGGTTGCTTGGTGGTCTTAATTTTCTCAGCGTATTCGAAGATGACAGATTAATGGGTGGTTCTTTGCAACTATGTGGGCAGATCTTTAATGAAGCTCATTAGTTTATATTAGTGAGTAGCATACAGAGATGTGGAAGCTGCACCTAGAGGACAACACTTCTGTTAAACTAAAAAAAAAAATAAAATTAGCAAAAATTAAAATCCTCATTTCCGTGAGTAAGTGAACACCAATTAGGCCAATTTACGTGAAGAAGAAATAAAGTTAATTATTTATTCAGTGTATTCATTAGAGAGATTACACCCAAAACTTTCTTTGGTGCTACAGTGGGGTTTTCTACTACAAAATTCAGCTGCCCTTAATACCAAAAAACAGGAATCTTTTGAGATTTACCAAGCATAGCCTGTACATCTGTTTGTCATCTAGGACACTTAGCAGTGTAACAGGCTGCTGCTCAACCCAGCCGAGAGTTCTGTGGGATCTCCTACCGTAATAAGCCTTGAGCTAGGAATGGATTATGAAAAAAAAAATAATCACAACATTAAAAGCAAGTCAAGCCTGGCAGTCTACCAGAAAACCCTGGACATTTATATTAACATGGCACACATAAAAGGATTTCATTTTACACAAAACATTTTTTATTTAACTTTATTGGACTTTTTTCCAGCACCTGCTTAGGTTTCCAGGTAACCGTGAAGTTTAATAAACCTGTACAGTGATAATTAAACACTGTAAATAATTTATCTGCTTAATCTTCCTAACGGGCCTTTTATTCCTTTGTAGCAAAGCGATCCTTGCTGACATTCTGAATAAGGTTGGCAAAATAAGTGCAGCGAGGAGTGGTAGCATAAAGTGGATTTGCTCTCAATAATGTATGAAGCCACATGCTGGGTAGAGGAATCCTCACAAAAGCAGTACCACAGCAATCTGTTCCTTTCATCTGCAGCCAGCGTTTAAAGGGAAGGTGCTGCTCCGAATCAAAAGCACAATCACTCATTTGTGAGCAGATGTCCTTCACGCGGCGGGCAGCGCTTCCCCAAACTCGAGCGGAACAAATGCACCGCTGTGAGACAAGTTCCCCTACCCGTTAAAGAAAGAACATAGCATATATTAATTTAGCAGGTTGTTGAATGTTTTAAAGTAGAATTTATGAAGCAGAAAAAGCATGTGGTGAAACAAAACGGCTTTCAGGCTAAAATATGAAAAAGCTCCTCTAGTTCCTCGTTTGCAAAATGCAGGAGCCCGAGGGTCAGGACAACAGTTTATGCAGGAAATAAGCTGAAGTGTGAGGTGTGTGATTTCCCTCACTACGCTCGGATTATGAACTCAACGTGGCCATTGATTTGACAATAAGTGGGTGAGGGGAAGATTGCACGTGTATGTATCCTGTGTCCCCATTTGTCCATGCAATTCAGGAATAAATCAGGGTGAAAGTTGTCTAAAGCTGTTGGGACTCTGCACCATTTAGCACAATAAACCTGAGAGCCGCTAAGAAAGCGAGTCCCGACACTTTTGGTGAAATAGATTTTTCTAGTTCCCTTTGCATGCACAAACCCTTTCTGGAGAGTATTACTTGTACTAATAAAAACTTCTGGATGTGGTCCATGCACACTGTGGTAGACAGAAACACTCACACTGACTCCTGGGTGAGCCAGACTAGGCTCTTTGTTATGGAAATTACAGTGGTTGCTCTCCCGATTTGTGGAGCACATTCCTATTACACACATTAAAATACATATTATAACATACAAAACCTGTGTTCTTTATTCATCATAATTTGAAGGTCCCAGTTTAACCACCACCCCCCCCTTCCCCCAGTTACAGCAATTGTCTATGCTGTATGTATAGTGATAGCAGCCCCGGCCGGCCGAAGGCAAGGCGTTACCAACTGGAGGCAGGCAGGGCAAACGGTGCCACGACTAGGAGGAAGAGGCAGGTACATCCCCTTGTGTGTATTGCTTTATAAACATGTATGGGTTCGGTAGTTCCTCTGGCTCCTTTCCATCATCCTCTTTGGGAAGCAAGCTATGAGGTAATTTTAGCTTCCACAGTCTGCCCAGCTGGCCAGACCCACCGCGGTAGCACACGGGCAGTGCAGTGCCCTCCCACCCATCACCCACGCATCCCCCCACACGTGGCCTGCAGGCTTCCCGCACCCTTTGCTCAGCCCCTGGCCACCCACACACACACACACGAAGCCTTAAGAGCTCTCTGCCTTTGCCAACAAACGCTTCACTTTTTCTTCCCCTTTCCCCTCTCTCCCGTCACATGGCTTATAAGCACATCAATATTTACAATTGCTTCATCCACACCAAATAAACACTCGGAGTTTTGCTGCCCGCACAGGAAAAGGTTGATTCCTTCTTGCAGAAACACCCTACTACTAGCAGTATAATTAGGGTAAGGCGCACTGCAATTCAAACCTGAATCTCTGTTTATATATGCAACATTGTTATACCAGGAGTCATTTGTGGGTAGTGCACAGATAAAAATGCAGCTAATAACTCTTACTGTAATGATTAATCAATTTATGAATATATTATTTAAACTAATAGTTCTGGTAGGGTATCTTAAACAAGTTACAGCGTACATCGACCAATTCAAATACCAGCTACTAGATCAATGAGAAACTACAAGGAACTCCAGGGAATAGGTACACTTGCATAAGAAACCGTGAATTTTTAAAACCCCTCTACTGGGAGAACCACCTCATCAAAAATAACTGCTTTAGGCCATTATGTTTGAATTTTGGCAAACTGTATGGTAAACTAGAAATTGCCATAAGAATTTTGAACTTTATACAAACTATTTGGATACTATTTATATATATAGTAAAGAAGAAAAAAAGCTAGCCAAAGGAAAAGCAATGTGATACTTCTGCTGAGTTTTTCAGCCCATTAGTCTTTAAAGTACAACCTGGTTTAAGTAACATGTGAACACACTGCCCACTCCCAAGACCATGCCCTAGACTCAACATAAATGAAATATATTTAAACATAAAGTGTTTTTCTCCTACAATTTGCAAGAGATAAAGAAAAAGAAAGAACTTTGAAGAAGGTATTTTTATGGCAAAATTTAAAAAAAAAAACAAAAAAAAACAGCAAACCAAGGCAAAAATTAAATGGCAAACCAGAAGGAAAAGCTTATATTCTCACAACACATTTCAGACACGGTTAATCCTAGTACAAAAGAAACCGGTGTAATACGTAAACAAATATTTATCTTAACGTCACCAAAAGTTAGTTCCTCATAGGCACGTTCTAAGTACAAACATCGATGTTGAAACGCCAAATCGGGCGGGCAAACGGCACGCGCAGCACTGCGGGTACCCGGTGAAACCCGGCCACTCAGCGTGCTGGCAACCACCACGAGAAGGTCTCTGTACTGGATTTAGTACCTTTTTTTAATTCGAATGTGTAACTTTAATCTTTCAAAGCAGGGTTTTTAATTAAAGGTACCAAGTGCAAATTCCCTCAGTAAGCCACTGCCCTCCACTCGCTCCGATGCTAAAGGTGTGCTTTATCTCCGTTTCAAGTGATACTGCATTTTAAAAATTAATTAGTAGCTTGCAAGACCAGCCACACATTATTGAGTAAGTAACAGCATTTAAGTGAAACAGATGAAATATTGGTAAGCAATGCAGACCACAGTATAAGTATGTGAAGGGGGTCATAGGCTAATCCCTATTGATTTTCCAAGTACGCGTACAGCACCGCTGGGAAAGGCCAGTTCTGTTGGCAATCAGCTAGCACAAATACATTATAAATCTTACTGTCCACCTTCACTGATCAGTGTCACTTACTTCCTCCACTAAAGACCATGAGGAAACTACAACAAATCCAGGAAATTCAACAAACAACCAGGAAAGGATTTTAAAACCTTTCTCCTGAAGCACAATTTCAGCCCGCTTGTGATGCTCGTACGGTAGAACAGAAACAGGTTTCAAGGAGGAATATGGTACTTGTAGTAACTGTTCAAAGCGAGAATCCACGAGAAAATAATCCACACAGAGGAGAAACACAAATCATGACAAACAAATCATTCACAACTCATGAACCAACACGAAAATTTGGACCAAACACTTCGCATTGGCCCTGTGTTTGCCTGCTGAGGGAGGGACTGACACACTGAAAGCCAGGGACAGTATTGCCCCAGCAGAGGAGGAGCAGGCCAAGCGCTGTCTGGAACCAGGCACGATGGCCACCCACCTCTGGGTGCAAAACCCAGGAAGAAGCAGGGCTGCTGCAGCTGCCACCGCACTGCCGTGCCGCTGTCAGTCCAGCCACACTCGTGGACCTGCGCCCTGTTCGCTCAGGAGGAAACGGGTACCAACCCCGCTCAGGCTCAGCTGTTAGCAAGGCTCCAGGCCAGCACAGCCTTCCCGAGTGACTCCCGTACTGCTGCAAGAGCAGCAATCCACTTCCTTCCCCAGCTCTGTCCACCTTCTCTTTTTCCTCCAGGACATAAAACTAGGAAAATCAAGTTCATCCAGGAACACGGCATGTCATTTTAGAAAGGCCACTATAAAAGGGGGTTCTAAAAAGAATGAGATCAAGAAGGGTTTCTGTGAGTATTTCGTGCCAGAGGAGCCCATTTGCTGTCTGTTCTCCCTTGTAAGCAGGCATTGCTGCAATCAGGGTATTTGTTCACTCGACTGCTCCCAGCAAGCACATCCCTGGGCATCTTCAGCCACCAGCGCCAGCCCAGGAACACTGTCGCTGACAAGGAGCACAGTGTTTTATGCATTCACACTCAAAGATTCAAAGCCATGAGATAACTTCCACAAGGCACACCACACCACCATCCATTCCCTTGGCCCATAATCTATGTTCTTCACCTCCTCCCTCTGCTGCCCCACGATGAAATTCCTTGTACAGAACGGTCGTAGCAGAGGCAAACTGCTCCAGTGTCCGTACGGTAACACCTGTATGGAGCACAATGAAAGTTCAAGGTTCAACCAACCGAGTTAGCAGAGGAAACAAGGGCGGTGTTGTCAGAAGCAGAAAGAAGGTACTGAAAAAAGGGTAACGCTCCTATTTCATGCTATTTTTATCATCTCAGCAGGTAGACACACAGAGACTGACAGCCTGATTTTGAAATAATTAGTGCTTACGTAAAGCAATATCGGAGCTTTAGAGCAAATACATCACACGCCTAAGTAGTGAATCACAACTTGGTTAAGTTCAGGTCAGTGAGACAGTTATACTTAAACTGGTTCTGCATTCCCTCAGCAAAGTGCAAAAACCCAGTTGCACTAATTACCCTGTAGGTGAGATACTCTGAAGCAACTACTTTCATCGCGGAATGAGGCTGTGCTACAGCAGACGACTCCGACCTAGCTGTACATCGTATGTCACAGGCAAGTCACGTAAACCTAACAGGCCTAGCAGTTCTGCTTGCTGGAAGTGGAAAAACCCAGTAGCTCCCCCCACAGATCTGGAACACTCCTGAATGTGACTCCCATGGCTTCGGCGCCTGCTGGAAACCCAGCTGACATTCACTTCAGTACTGCCTGTGTTTGTGGAAAGCAGCACATAAAATGAGCTCAGAATTTCCACTTAAAAATATCATTTAATGGAATTTTAAACTGTCTAAGAAGATAGATACACCGTGTTTGTTTTCTACATTAATGATCTATAAAAAGAACGGAATAGACCATAAATACAGTAATTTTTTGCAACAGCCTTTACTAAAAATGTTACTATTTGTGTTTATCATTTATATCCTCATATACAACCTCAAAACTGATTACACTTTCAACCATACAGAACTTGCTGTGTTTTTCATTTTGAGTCATATTGCAAACATTTTTATAACTCTGTTAATATATTCCATACTTTCTATTCTTATTGATTACAAATATTTCTTTAGCAGATTTTATTGCTTTTCAAATAAAAAATGTTAGGTATTTTTAAAAAATAGAGAATCGTATTGCAACTTATATATTTTTCTTTCTCATGATAATTCTAATATAAAAGTTGTTAGCATGAATATTTGCAGGCTATCATTTGTCACATTTTAAACTCAAGAAATAAAATGGAAACAGCTATTAATAAAAGGTACTGCGTAGGTTCCAGATATCCCCTAAAATCTCTATTTAAGCTGTTGGGCTGAATCCATAATCGTTTTGGACACTTAAAAAAATTAATATACCAAAGGAATGTCCATAAAAAACATCATGGTTTTATATCAGGTATACATTATCTTTCCTAATTACTACTGCAGTTTGCAGACTGAAATACAGTTTATATTTAGGATATGATTTTTCTATTAATTATCAAATTGAAAAAAAAAATAAAATCTTGCATTATAAATTCTCTCTTGGAAATTAATGTTATTCTTTTTTTCCATAATCCTATCACACAAGCAATAAGTGCATTGCAGCATGAACACTTTAATTTTTCCAGTTAGTTTTGAGCAAGCCCAGAGGTGAGGTTTAATAAGGATCAGTGGCACTTTATCTGGGACAGGGCCACTTCACAGCATGCAAATTACACAGTAACACTTAAAAAAAGAAATAGATTTAATTAAAAAAAAAAGTAGAACCACAGGCTCTGGAAATTCAATTAAAGGATTTATGCAAAGGTTTGCTAGGTTTTTATATGCAGTTACTGCTTATATAATGAGCTTTTCATATTAAAAATCAATAGGTAATCTAGAGTAGAAGATCATCCCCTTAAATACATTTTTGAAATCAATTTGAAAAATAGTCCATCAACTGCTGTGACTACTCTTGCTGCTTCGATCAGACTAAGAGCAATATTTAGATTGTAAGACGTGCTATGGAATATCTATGCTCGGATTTTGCTTTCAAGTGTTCTTATACTTCTAAGTGCCCGAGCTAATCATACAGTAATTCAAGACTGTGTACAATGGATAAATAATTAATTTAATTACTAGCAAGGGCATAAAAGTCCTGAAATATGGGAAAACCACAGGAATCTAATAGCACAATCTGACAGTACTTTGAATATGTGCAAAACTCTACATCTAAGAATGCCTTTGCTATCTTTCTTCTCAGCCTACCGCCACTTAGCACACCGAGATAAATATTTCTGTTTATAACTTATTAAAGGCACCAGCTAAGGAAGCAATTAGCCTAACACTTGTCTGAAGTGCAACTTTCACACATCATGAATTTAAAGATGGATCAAGTCCTGTGTCCTTCAGGTTTAATCTAATTTGCCAAGATGCTACAGTGATATAAGATCATTATATTAAAGTCCAAATATCCTAGTTAATATTCATCACTTATCACAAATTCCCACCTCATTCAAGCAAGTACACCTTCCAAATGAATGGAGACGGACCAAGTGCATCAGCACATAATTTGCATCTGTCTAACCAATTGCCCAGAGTTTGTAAATATTCGGGGGTGAATGTTACAAAGCAGTCACTCCACTCTCCTTTCTGCCCAGCTAAAAACCCAGAGTAGGGAGAGCTATCAAACACAAAGAATCCAAGGGATTCACCCGCAGCTCAAGCCGCTGATTGCAGCATGACAGCCTCCACACCACAGAGGACCAACACCAAACTCCTTCCTTGCCCGAGCAGACTTTTTCCATCGGTTCACCCGCCTTGCCAGTCACCCACTCATTTACCACCAGGCTGCTGAACATGCATTTTAGCCACTGAGAAATCCTTGGACCGAAATAGTCCTGTTGTATGCTTGCACACGATGCCCAGGCAGCGTGCTTTGGGGGTTTGGATGCTCATGAAATGTAGATTGTAAATAGCGCATTGTGAATAACGAAATACAGCGGGAAAACCAGCACTCGCTTATTGCATTATCTCACAGGTTTATATGATGGGGAGGAAGAAATCTTTATTTCTCTTGTTGCTTATACATTCATGTATGTACTCACATACATGTTTCACTATCTTGATTCAATACTTTAGAAGGAATATAATTCCTTTATAAAAGGTTGGAAAACTGGTTCTGGCATATAGCTTCTATCCATGAAACAAAGCAAAATGACAACCGTGAGAGTCAGGGATTAGACAAAATTTTCTCTATCTGTAACACGCTCTGCCAAGCAAAGCATTTCAGCTCTGAAACATCCTCAGAGGCAAATACATTGTAGGAAAGTTTCAGCGTAAGAAGAAAAATAGCTGAAAAGTAACTAATAGTTTTCAGTTATAATTATGATATTTAACAACACAACCATACTGTTCAGGATGTGCATTTACCAACAGCTTGCCTGATAACAGTTTATATTGTTTGAACCTGCCTCACCAGTATCACTCAAAGCTTCTGCCTCGGTACCTCACTCTTTGCACCCATCCTGCATCCATCCCTGCAGGACACCCTGGATTGAAGTACAGGCTGCAAGAACAAACACCCTTGCTGTCATTTCTCTATTAAGTCAGTTAAATATCTTCATAAGCATCCTCTGAAGCACACCTTTTATTGGATTTCAATTGTTTCTTAAAAGAAAAATCTCAAAGGAATCAAAGAAAAACGTTTGCTTACTCTGGTTTCAAAAGACGTGGATACAGACTAATGCTCTCTCTTTCGATAGGTTTGAAACAAAGTCATTAATGAACAGTGGGTTTATTTTAATCTTTCTTCCTACTAACTGCATTTCTCACGCACACCATATTTTTCTACGCTTTTGCATTTTAAACACAGTGTAAGTACATGAGGGGATCAAAGAGTTTCAGATGAATCTGAAGAGTTATAGCAAGGGTAACGAGGGTCCTCAGTTTCTAATGACAGAAGCATATGCTCTCAACTTTCTAAACTGCATCCAACTGAGCCATTTATCAAGGCCTGAAACTTTTTCATTATTTAAGGCACTACAACAGCTTTCCACTTGATGCCTTGGAAGTACACAATAATAGAGACTCTATAGTCATTAATTATAATATCAGCTGGTTGATGAAGTTACTGTACTTGCTGCTTGGTGATTTCATTTTTAATTGCAGCAGGTGGTGTGGAAATGCAGTGATGTACTGACACACACGGTCACCTCGACAGTATTTTCTTTTTTATGTATAGATAAATGCAACTTGGGTTTTTTGAAAACTCCTTCTGTTTTATATCCCACTGCATATAGGAGCTGCAAGGGAAAATGAGCACATGGAACACACAGAAAACTAGATGCTTAGAAAGGATGGAAAACACATTGTCCCCATTTTTTTTCCTTTCAAAATATTTAAGATACTGGGGTTTTCCCCCCATGTAAAGATTCACAGTTTCCAAACACTGCTGTCAGAAGTAACAGTCATAGCTACATATAAGATTTTTCTTCTGATTTTTGGTCTTACTAAAAGTATTTGAGTATGCAGCCACTTTTGAGCTCTACAAATCTGAAAATAAAGATGTAGTTAAGACAAACTGAACTTCGACTGTATTAAATTCTAAGACCATTGTAAAACTGAGTGTGATACTCTAAATTATGTGACCTATTTTTCTTCTGTTTTGGAATTAGCCTTACATGCTCCATTGCTCTAGTAATTTACTAACCCATATATTCACATAGGGCTTTGCCATTTAAAACCCATAAGCATACTGAAAGCAAAAGTATGGATTGAGACCACAATTATGCGTACCGATTTATCCTTTTGTTGTCCTCAGACTGCTGTTGTATATGCTTTCAAAGAGTCTGTATTGTTCTTCTGATACTGCCCACTCTTACAAGTGCATTTTCTTCCTCTGCAGTGTTTTAATTTCATTAATCTCTAATTTAACAGATTAGATAACTATTACAGGAGATTCTGCTGCCATAGGTTTTTCATGAGATTGATAGGCAATAAAAACCGGTGTTTCCTAATGGCCACAGACATCCGTCTTCTACATAAATCAGCAAAGTCCCTTAAGAATCCCTTATATCCAAGTCATAGATCAATGGTACTCAAGCCTCATTACGAAACACACACTCTGTTCTCTGACACAAGGTTGTGCTACCTTAGCTCAAAACTACGTTAAATGTAATTAATACAACTGTGATGTAAATGGACACAGCACTAAGATGTATATCCCTGGGGAGAACAGATTGGGAAAGCAGCTAGTGCACTGTTACGCCACGGCACACATGATAGGGCAAATTTTAGCCCTCTTGCTGAGTATTTACAGCAGTTATCCCATAAGATGGAGACGCTACGGTGCCAGGAGCAGGAAGCCAGCTCCGCTCAGCGGCACACTCCTTCGGCACAGCACCAGCAGCTGAGCCGCAGCTGGAGACCGACTCCTAAGGAAAGGTGGTGTAGTCTTGCAAATCCTCTCAAACATGGTGTTAACTTCTGCCTTGAAATAAAGCTCCACAAACATCCTTAGAACTCCTAAAATTAAACGGAAAGGACATCTCCTGTAAATAGTGAGTGGATGGAAAAGGTGATGTGAATTGTTTGGCTGCGATCTGGGGAAAAGGTAAGTGGCTTCTAACAATTTAGCACTGTATTTGCATACAACTGTGTCATGTGGACGAGAATGCTGTAGAAAGAGGGATCACCTGAGCAAAAAGGAGTCTGAAAGTGCTGCAAGGTGTCCACAGCAGACAAACAAAACTGAAGCTGTTCCACAGACAAGCCCTCAGTGTTCCCTTGACGACAGCACCGTTCATTTTAGGAAAGAGTTTCTCTAACAAACCAACAGGCCAGCACCGCCAGCTTCCATGGATGTGTTGCTCCTCTCAGACAGAAAGCAACTTCAGAGCACAGCCCAGCTGCGAACAGGACTGCATCGGCACACGCTGGGTCTTGCTTCCGACTCAGAAGAAAGTTACGCTGCTTGAGCTCCGACTTGCTGACCCTTCTGCTCTCGAGAGGTCCCCTCAGGTGCCCCGTTGGTACCCAGAGTAGGTAACAAGGAGTTAGATCTCATAACTAGAGAGGTTTTGGAGAAGGGAATACAGGCAGTAATAATAGCCCTCTCACAAACGTGGGAACAAAGTCTGGCACCTTTTGCCACAAACACTGAGCACAGAAGTAGGTTATCTAATTTCAAGGGATTAAGCTCGCTGCATTGTGCGTGCCCGCTGATTTCTAGAGCCACTAGATTCAAACCCACACGTGCGGAGCAACCACACTTCTCACACTGTAGGGCCACCCCACGCTATTATCTAATACAACACAGAGGCAAAGTTAATTACAATTAAAAGCTTGGCCACGTTCATTCTTTCATCATTCTGCTTCATTGTTCCCTTCTCTGTCCTTGTAGTTTTGACTTCTCTACGGTTTTGTGGAATCCCAGCCCCTTGCATGCCCGCAGTGCAAACGAACCCAAGAGCATCACCGTATGCGTAACACACGATCATTTCAACAGCCTTCGTATTAACTGCTCGATCTGGTACGGAGGATCACGCATTATATCAATTTTACCAGCTAATTTGTTCCTTTCTTTGTCCTGGCTTAATTTTCTGTCACCTATAAAGACCCTAAACGCTTCTCCAAGGGTACCAGCAGCAGTACTGTATCACATTTCAAAGGCTGCACAGCCTCCTTTGCTGTTGTACACTGCACAGACGTAAGAATTATTAACAATGAGCCGAGACCCACAATGTCATACGATCCAAATGCAAATCCTCAAGGACATTTATTTCCTCCATTTCAGTGGGTAACTGAGCTTCTAAACCACCCACAAAGATCAGACTCGTAAAAACAGTTAACCATTTGTGCCACAAAAATATTCATGCTGCAAGTTTGTTTGCGTCTACGCACGCGCAAGGCTGCAACACGGAACTGCTGTACACTGAGTCGCCAAAGCCTCCTTGCCCACACCGAAACACAGTGAAACTACAAACCAACCCACAAATGAGTAACACCAGCCTCAAAATGAATACAAAGGCCTGTCAATCCATCCAGCATTAAAGATGACATCCTTTTCACCGTCTCACTGGCCGTAAGGTTCTTACTATGTGTATCACAGTTGAAAGACACTAAAAATAAATCCAGCCTTGAATAGCTTTGCTGCTCTGTCCCTAGCCACAAACTAGAGCAAGGGGAAACGCGCTGGTTTTGCTTTTGAAGACAGTCTCCCTTACAGCTGAAGCAAGGTTAGGCAGTGACAGAAAACATGCACAACATTTCTTATGAAAAAAACCTGAAAAATCAGCTGTTGCATTGAAAGGAGATGTTGAGGGGTTTTTACATACACAAAAAGGTCTTGCAAACAACTTCTGCAGACTGCAAGTCACAATCTTCTGATCCTCAGTGAGAGCCAAAGATGGCCAGGTATTTGCGCATACAGAAATACACCCTGCCCAGTCTGCGTATCTCCTAAAACTACCACCACCCCCAGAGTTACAACTGGTGTCTACCGTAAACCCATGTCAGAAATCGTTAACACTAAGATTATATTATACCACAATTACAGAAAAGTGAGCAGCCAACCAAAAATGAGGATGCATCTCAATTAATAGTGGCAAGAAATTAACCAAAAGAAGGCAATTAACTCACCTACATTATAGAATATGTTTGTACTGCCGGGAATCTTTTAGCTTGCCATACATACAGCTTCTGATAAAAGATCAGAACTTCATGAAACCAAGAGAAACTCCCTTTGTGTTTAAAAGTAACACAAATGGGGTCTCAGAACCACATGCGAAAGATGTACGACTGGGAGGGGAAGGTCAAGGTAGGCCCGTTCCTCAAATACATTTTTAAATCTCAAAATATTCAGGAAAATACACACTACTCCCTGGAGAAATCTGTGCCAAGGACCTTGTGTTAATTATTCAGCACAGCTTTCCTAATCTATCAATTTACCTCCATACATGTATGATCTTTATTGTCATTATTAATATAGGTATTAACATAATCCAAAGACATCAAGCCATCAGGGATTGGTGAGCAAAGCACAGACACTTGGGAACAGAGTGAGAGCAGAAAGTCTCAAAATTAGCACTCCCAACAATGCGAGTGTATGCTTCATTTTAGAATTCATGTGACTTAAATATGCTTTTGGGGTTTGATTTTTCTTTTGCTTCCTAAAATAGCTAGTGTACACAAGACAACACCCTGATTAACTGATTAACAAATATAGACAGAGAACCCACAGTACGGTACGTCTCTGAAAAGCCAAGTTTCAGTTTAGCAATGCTGACTTCAAGCTTTTATCAGCACTAATTTCAATGAAAAAAATGGTCGTAAAATTCAGAACAGAGGGAAAACAGACCTTAATTAAGCAAAGTGTTATCTCTTTCTATTATAATGAAAGCAAAGTTACAGTTATATTTTTACCAAGATTTTTCCCCACTTAATGAAGACATTATCCGTGAGTTTTCAAAGTGACTTTACAAAAGAGCATTCAAGAGACATTAAAGTCAGCTTAAACTAAAAAGTCTTTTTGAAGTCAATAAACAATAAAAAGAACAATGAAAAGACAGCCTTTGATCTCTCCTTACTCTAAAGTCTTTAATTTCTGTTTTAATCTACTAGATACATTAAGTCTTGTTTTCAAACATTTTTCATCTGCAGAGTACAGTACGCTGGCCTTGGTTTTTTTATTCATATATATTCTTACTGTGTTAATGCACACTTCTCATTACCAAGGATGGGTGTCACCTGCAAGTTCCCCCACCGATATGAACAGAAAAAAAAATTTAGATTATTTTTCAGTATGTTCTCTTTTAAAATTTCTATTAAAAGAAAGAAAAAATGTAAAAGGAAAAAGAAAATAGTATCTTCAGCTTTGAAATCTGTGAGAACATCAAAGGCTATAATGCACATAGATTTTCTCAAAGGATAAATTATTAACGAACATGGACAAACACATACTGGTCAATAACGTGGTCAAAGAACGGCAAGTTAAGAGCATCTCCTCCGGCCAATGACAGTTAATGCCACTTCACTGTTTGCAAGTAATTCCACGTTATTCACTAGACTTTTAAGACAGCTTTTAAAACCCCGCCAGCAAAGCTGCACTTGTGACGAGCTCTTGACCAGGTTCAGTGGGTTGGCATACTAACGTTTCTTAACCTCTGTTTACCCTTTCCTCAGCAGCGTGGGCCGTGGGTGCAAACAGGAAAACGGCAACGCAAGGCGGCGTGCAGAAAACCGAAAGGCAGAGGCAGCCGTTAGTTCCCACTGTGCCACCAGTTTATTCCAGGTATTTGGTACAAGCCCAGGTAGAAGGGGTAAAAGCTGCCTCCACACCTGCTCACCCGTGACGCACGTGTAAGCCTGCTGAACTTCTCCTGCAGAACTAAGCGTATCCTTCGGGATTTGCACACCGTCAGGAACACGGGATCACCCGCAGGGTACGGCAGAGAGGAAAACCCAAATGAGAGGACTCCTTGCACAGACAGCGCAGGGAAGCTGGAGCTGAGCAGGCACAGCAACGTGCCGTTCCAGATGCGAGGGGCCGACAAAAGCCATATCGGCCAGAGAAGCAGCCTTCCCCTTCCCCTGCTACGCAAGGTTCACCGAGAACCCGTAACAGACTCCGTGCAATTCTTGCCTCAGTTTCTCTTATTTCACAGAGCAGCTTTTACCTTAAACACGCAGTGTTTGTAGTAGCAAAGGTGAATCCCGAGCCTTTACTGGCCTAGATGAGAACGCCACTGCTTTTTTGGTACCGAACCATCCATTTTGTCTTCAAAACATTTCTTTCACAGTTCTCCCAAATGAAAGCATTCTGCACTGCCATTTGTTGCTGAAGTCACCAAATTTTGCTGATGATTTTTGTACGGGAACAGCTCTAGAAGCATTTATTTCACAGAGACCACTGAATATCTGACAGATGGGAGATCTTAGTAATTCATTTCCAGAGTGGGATATGAATGGGAAAACCAAACCACTGGGCTCTAAATTTTGCCAATATAAGAATTTTATCATTTTTCATCCCATGTATTTCATTTTGATTCAAATAAAACTACATTCTGTGGGACAGATCTTCTCTAAGAAAGAAAATAACCATATAGAAATTTAAGCAATGTCTCTTTCTTACATCAAGTTAAGCAGAAAGACTAAAATTTTCACTCTGCTCATGGCAAATATACTTAATAAAAAGAATCAGACTGAGAGCACTTTACTACGTTCAGACCAGCCTCTTATTGATTTGGATGTGCTATGAACCACATTATCTAATCTACAATAAGCCATTTACCAAGTGCAATGATCTATGGGCTAAAAGGCTTAGATTTTTAGTTCCATTGTAGACTTTTTGATGAAATGGTAGATCAGCAGAGAATAATGCTATAATAAGATTGTGAGGGACACAAGTGTCAATATTAGGAAATTAGAAACTTTGGCTTACTGTTTTAAATCCTCTTGCTGTTCATTTAAAAGCCCAATATCTATTTTTCTAGACTAATTGCATCTGTATATTTAACAGAGGTCCTAGATGACATCCCACAGGGTGTCAAGTTGACAGGGGATCAAGGGCTCGTCCAACTGAAAATGTTTTTATTTTGCAACATCAAAATCACCCATCTGAGCACGCAGCAATTATATAGTGATGCATGTGCTACAATTATCTGAGGACACAGGTCCTCATGATACCGCCTTATTGCTACTGCTGTTTGACAACATCCAACTTTCATCGGCTGCATAGAAGATTTTGGGAGTTTCCCCCTTAAACCAGATTTGAGGCATCAGAAACTATTCTTTACCTGCAGACACAAAGCCTGGATGGAACACGGGGCTGAGATCCCAATTAGGCTTCTGACTTGCATGTAAGCAAATACACTAACGCTCCCAAAAATCTCATCTCTGCTTGCCTCCCCTCTAATTGTCAGCTCTGACCACTTTTGCGCATGGGAATTCTCCAGCTGCTACCAGGAAATGCCACGGAAATCTAAAGATGATTCATTTATCCACTGTTATGTGTTAATTAACGAAAGAACCACACATATGAGATCTGTTTCCTTATTTTTTCAGTAGTGCTTTCTGGTTGAAATAGACAGCAGTCAACTTCTGGGAATGTATTCCATAACTTTCTTCTCAAATTATCGTGCCGTTCATGCAAAGATAACTTCCTCCTGAAAGCGGTTGCTTTTGGCTAATTTGGCCTCAGAGGTTTGTGAAAAACATAACATTCCAAACAGATTGGCAACACCATAGGCACCATCACAATAGCATCCCATGGCAGCAAAGACAAACAGAACACAGATTCCGTGGCCTTCAGCAGACCGAAATAAAATCCACTATTTAGTGCTAACTAAGTGAAAGCCAAAGCACATTTAGGAGATTATTTTATCTATCATTCTATGGCCAATTTTACTGCATCGTTTCTGAGGAAGACTGGCAGGCTACATGCCGAAGTGAACGTACTGAGGACATTAACGTCACTTCAAAGCAGCTCAAGTTTTGACGTTCTCATGTGTTTGTTGTACTGCAGCTATTCGGATGCGTTGCCTTGCTTTCTGAAAACGAAAAAGGGAAGTGGGACTAGTTCAGGCTAGCACAGAACTTCACTTCACCACGCCTGACACGACCTGTAATATACGCCAGTTTGTATTAAGATGTTATTGCACCTTTCCGGTTCTAATCGCCAATTATGACTCTATTAGTCCTACTTGGCAGTTCATCTGCTCCTGCATCAGCTGAGGGGGACTTGGAGACGGACCTCTGATCTCCGCGTTTCCGCTTCAGTGAGTGCTCGGCACAGCGGCTGTCATCCTGAGACACTGAGGAGGTAAGGCATCGCCTTCCATAAGATAACTACACCTGACCTTACAACAATTTACTAAGGAAATACCTGCCTAATGGCAGGGTGAGTGCAGTCTCTTTTACACTCACAACGGCACTGCAAATTAGAGACAACAGGATAAATCTATGACCAGCTCACTAGACACTTCATTAAATCACTGTTCCCTTGCCTTGTAGAGCACTAATAGAATCACAGCCCTCGTTAGCTACTGAATAAAAGATCAATCACATTCTTTGAGAGCTCTTGCTACCAGCTTCCAGAGGAAACAAGGAAAAAAAAGACATATTTAGGATCATCAGTAAGATTCTGAATGGCCTCACTGCAAGTTGGTTAAATTACCTTTTCCACAACCGACTCCGACCGTAATACTCTGAGGAACTTGTTAAGTCTGCTTTCAAAAGCTGCTCTCTAATATATGACTACCAGGCCCTGGTCAAAAGTTCATAATGTGCATATGTAAAAAGGTACTAAATTGCCTGAGGGCTAAAACCAGAGGAGTTTAATTGCAGCAAAATGCTGAAAATGGTCTGTTGAGGGTCTTTCTATTGGGATACTGCTGGCACTAGCTGATTGAAGTGCTGCACATAAAAGCCTTACAACAATATTTCCTTAAATGCAGCTGAAACGCTGGCACTTGCTGGTGCATATATGGTGTGCGGAGAGGAAAAAAAAAGAACGCCCTGTAAAACAAACAAAGATTTAAGGATTGATACAATTCATAATTTAAAAGTGCACGGATTAAAGGAAGAATTAAACACCAGCGAATATCTGTCGGCGTAAGCTACAGGCTCCACATGTTGTTATGGTGGGAAATGTAAGCACAAATGTAAACATATTTACTTGGCCCCCATTAAGATTTGCTGCAATGAAAACTGGAAAACGGCGTCCATCAATCCACTTATGACCACCCTTGGAAATTTTGGAAACAGTCACCTATGAGGGTGACAATTCCTATACTCAGCCTGAAATCCAATAACTTGTTTATAGTAATTTGGGAATCATCCCTCTAGTATTTACATAATAAAAAAAAGCACATGCTTTAAACCACAGACAGGCAGGAAGGAAAAAGAAAAACATTTTTCTCTAAAACCATTCAAAATATACTTTTTCTATTGAAAAAGAAAATCCCAACAATATAAATGTTTAGGAAAAAATGGTCATCATCTGAAAATTAGGAAGAAACTGCAAATTCTTCCTTTATTACATTTGATTATCTCAACTATAAGTAAACAGAAACTGTGAACATTTTAACTCTTCCCACACCGAACACAAGCAGAATATTATTCCTTCCGTGTGGGCATTTATGAACATGTTGCCTGAGAATTTGGATTTGACCAGAAACAGTTATCTGAAAGAAGTAACAGGTGGCCCCCTTCAAACTTTGCACTTTTTGTAGAAAACTGTGATTTACTCCTCAATGTTTGGTTTTTTTATTATCTCAGCCAAAACAGATAGTTACAAATATTTCAAACGGCTATGGTGAAAAATTTATCAACTTTCTTTTAGTTTTGCTACCAGCTTTTGAAAACTGCTTTCACATTAAATACTATCCAACATCGTCTGGATGCTAATTTGAAATTTTTTTAAGCTTCACTGTTTCTCTGGCAGTTTTGTTTGCTGTGGAACTTAAGGCATGTACTGTGCAGGAGATGACACGAGGCCAGTGCAACACTCCTTTCATAGGGATGGCAGTACGACCTTCCCATACCCAAGTGCTTTTTCCCAGTCACGTCTTGGACAGAAACCACAGAGAAGCTAAGAGGAACATGGCCAAAAGCATGAGAGTCAGCAAAGAGTTCAAAGCAGTCCAAGAGATCTCCACTTCCAGCCTGGGAAAGTCCACTGTCAATAATCTGCAGTGGCTTTACAGGCTGCCTCCATGGGAAGACTGTATCACCTCTGTCTTCTGGGACAGCACTTATCAAGCAAGTCTCATTTTGCAACATAAAAAACACCCAGGCCACTAGAAGGTCTTGTAAGTGAATTCATCTCAGTGGATGACAAAGAAAATTGGTAATTTTACACTTCCGCTGTCAGGAAGCCATTCAAATTAGTTTAAAATACACACGGGAAGAATTCACAAAACCCTCCTAAAACAAGGAGGGACAACAGACTACAGGTATTTCAGCAGACGCGATGTTTAAAGCACGCAGACTGAGCTCCTTCCAGGCCCCTACGTCTCTGTTTCAGTTCTGGACAACCCTTTTCAGCACTGCAAAGCAATTCATTACTGGATGTGTCTGCTAGCAGGAGGGATGAGGAAACGGAAGCAGGAGAGCTACCGTCTTCTTCCGATGATGATCGTAAGCAATTTGGTCCAGCCACATTTCATTGTCGATTGTAAACATTATTTTAGGGGAACAGATTAGCAATTAGACTGCATTTACAGGAATCTTTGCTGTGGACAGTGACAAAGTTTTTGGATGAGTCTTCTGTCCCTGCCTAACAGCAGAAAAAGCACAGAGCTGTGTGTTCAGCTGTGCAGGCCTTGAGTAGACATGCACGGCATTTGATTTTCCAAAACAAGGAATGGTCTGGTTTGTGTTCTGAAGAGCATAATTGGCCTTAGCTGAAAGCCATTTAAAATGCTACATTACTGTCTATTGAATAAGCACACATGTAATGCAATAATGATAAATTTCACCTCATCTCCAAAAGCAAGGTCAAATATTGTTTCGATAAAGACATCCTATATGAAAACATTTCCAAAAGGCCAAAAAGACACAAAAAATATTATAGCACAAATGGAACTGCCAGCTTTGTTGATACTTTCTGCTATAATTCCTTTAAAAGGTGGAAATTCACATACATTTCTCAAAGGAATGGCAGAAGTCAACCAATAATTTTTTCTCATAAATAGGAAGTCACTGCTTTTGGTGCAAAAGCTGAGAGAGAAGCTCACATTATAAATACTAGTTCAGCAAATGGAATCAGTGCAGCTCTAAGACCGCTCAGCTCCGGGTAATACCTCATTTCTTGGCAGAACTAGTCAACTCATTTCCAGTTTGCTCATGTTATCTTGACAAAAAACCAAAATAACTGCCTTTCCCAGAAAAATTTCATTTTGCTGTCATTAATATGCAGAAGATAATGATCCGTCTTTATATTTACACCATCAGATAACTGGCAGAATTGTAACATCTGCCCAGTCCACAAGAGGAAATAGAGAAGGGTTTTTAGATGCCCAACCACTCCAAGACCCTGCCAACCCACCCAAGTGCACAGCTACGTAGGTCCTTTGCCTAGGGGAACTGCAGTGGAGAAATTCCCTTCCTACTGCACAACACTGCAGTGGAAAGTGGTCTCCGGTGCTGGGGCAGGGGGCACCAGGACACACAGCATCCCATTGCAGATCCTGCTTGTGCTCCATAATTAACACCTCTAGATCAACAGTGTTATTTGGGATGGAACGAACTATTCAACATGAGTAGACAATCAGATTCTAAATGACACTCTTACAAAGTCATTATCATAAAAAATTGCCCAGACAGTTGTTTTATTTGAAGTGCTAAATTAGTTTTCTTGTACTGGTAGTATTCATCATAATGTAAGTTTGACATTTCAGGACAACATTGTAATAGTAATGCTGTTCAGGGGAAAGAAATGGTGTTTCCAATTTTCTAGCAAAATGACAAAACCCTAATTACATTCATTAATAGATGACAGTGGCAGACAATGCAACCTTAAGAAAAATGCCTAGTTTCAAGAGTGTTGAATTTAAGTGAAAACTTTAATCCTAGTATTTTCAAGTATTCTTATTCCTGTAAGCCTGAGATACTCTTCAACGGTTTTTGTGTAACGGTGGGTACAGCACTCAAACGGAAATTGGGAACAGTGTGCCAGTTCAGCACAAGGATTTTCTAATCTGTTCCTTTCATATGAAGTTTGGGTCTCAACACCAGAGTGAATACTTCATACCCAGTTAGGCATCTCACCATCTCTCTGTATCTCAAAAATTACTTTACTTGTCAAAATTATATAAGATGCAACATCCAACATTGTTGTTCTTATTTCAATGTGATGGGTTTGCAATTAACAGAATTCCACAAATACCTGCTATAGAATTTTTGCCACGCACATTAGACTGTGCTATATCCACAGTGATATTTAGGAACTGCAAAAACATGCTGTCACTAAAATAATGGATGAAATTTGGCTATTTCTACTGTTCATTTTTACTGTCATTCTCCTTCCTAATAAAGGATTGATGCTACCACTCTAACAACTTCCTAGAAACAGCAAAATGAAGAGATTAGAGAATCCAAATGACTCCAGTATTGTAAGTCTCCAAGGAAACTTTAAAAGTTAGGTAAATTCAGAAATTCTCTGATTAAAACTCCTCATACAGATTACTGCAACACTAACGAGTACTGTGTCATTCACTGTGCATTTTTACACTGAACTAAGCACAACAAATATCTTTTTCAGTAACTCTCAGAGTGATAAACAACAGAAGCTACAAAACAGTAGTGAATATCCACTGGAAAAATTGAGCACACTCCCTGAGACAGTCCCATCAACCGCAGAGCTATTTCCCTCCCCGTGGGAATCCAGCCAACGCTCCAAGCTGGCCAAAGAACTTGTTGCAGTTTGAGTCCTGTCTTTACAAAAAAGAAAATCACCCCACTCGTATCCATAACACCAAAACCAACCCCAAAACCAACAAACCCACTGAGTTCCCTAACATTTTCCTCAGGGAAAAAAAAAAAGGTACCTATATATACAGTAAACTCTGGGATAAAGAACCGACAAGAACTAGAAACTCTATCAGTATCACAGCAGGATACCCAAAAACCTAGAAACACGAGTCTTCTATACACACATGTACATTTTCAGTAGCTTTCCTGGAAAGAGGTTTTCAGGAATGTTAATTCAGTTATGCAGTTATCATGTCCAGGAAATGCCAATCTGATGAGGAATGACATGTCACATGCAAAAAACAAACAAACAGTTGAATCACTTTTTCAAGAAAACAGACTCCTATTGTGTTCACTGATCCAGGGATATTAAATACATTAAAAACCTAGTATATTTTTCACTTACATATACATAGATACATACATACACCCACATATGTAAAAATAGTGAGAATACTGAAAAAACATTATGCAGTACTCTGCATTTGATATACTGTATTATTTTTGGACCTTGCAAATATACTTTTTAATGACTTTGCTCTAAAAGAAGTGACTTTCTAGCTCATATTACTTGGACACTCTTAGTGTTTACTCTTCCATCTTTTTTGTAAAGTCAGAAGAGATTTCCCTGAGAACTTCAAATAAATAAGATATCCAGCTGCACAAACACTATACATTCTGTTAGATTACTTTGGCTTCCTAAGGAATATTTGACTTTCTCTGAATGTAAATGATTAAAGAGAATCCACCATATGAAACTGATTGGTGAACTGTTTAAAGTGGTATGGCACCTCTTCAAAGATGATAGAGAGAGAAATGAAAAGACCATGTTATGATAAAGCATCTCAGATATCCAAAGAGTTCTATGGAAGCATTAATGTAACTGAGCACTGCATCCCCCAATTAAGAAATAGTATTTAAATGATAGTTCCATAAAACAGGATCTACACTGTATTCTTTCTTAAACAATTTGGTATTTCATCTATTCTAAATACAGCCAATAAAAGCGTGGGGTTTCCTGAACATCTGTCCATTCATAAATAGCAACTTCAGAACGTAAGGACAGAGAAACCATGTTCTAGAATCCACAAAGTGTATGTTGCTCTGTGAATCATGCTCACAGAACGACACAGGCTAAGAATGCTCTACTATGTAATTTCATTATGTTTACCATTTACCATTTTAAATTTGGGCAGGGGATTTTAACTTCTAGAGGTCAAAGAGACAAAAACTACACTTTGTCCAAAAACATTGCTCTCCCTGAGTTTGTGTGGACCAGCAGCTCTGTTTCCTGAAGAGCTAACTAGGAGGTATGGAATCAGCTGGTATGTGTGTGCATATCAAACACAAGGACATGAAAGATGAGCTACTGCCTGATTGCCACGTCAAGAGACATGGACAAGAAGTCCTCAGTTCGAAGTTCAGTGATACTGGAGGAGTTGGAATTTAGTTCCTCCTCGTTTAAGGAATAAACAGCAGATTTACGTTTTTATAAAAAATCATAGCCAAAAATGATTCTTTTCTTAGACTTTAAACTCAGCAGGAACATCGATTTAAGAGAAGGAAATTGAGAAAGTGAAAAGCACACTAATGAAGCACAATCACTTCTTACAGCCATTCTTTCATAACCCCCCACCCCTCCATCATTAAGGTCTTCTCACAGCTACCAAAATTTGGTACACAACAACAGCTTGAAGAGGAACCCAGATTTGCCATCTGACATCTTGACCCACACGGGATTTCACTCATAGCACCACCATTTCAAGAGCTGGAAGTACCCAGCTCAGTTGAAGAGCCGTGTGTAATTTGTGTTGGCTGTGCTTCAGTTACTTGCTAGCCCTACAGCACAATAGCTATGTCTGTCCAAAACGTTAAAAATCTTTAATTAAAAAGAGTTTTCAGGGACTACTTTTTTGTAAAAAGTGATTAGAAACTCATTGGTAGACAAAACTCAAGTTTTATCACTGAATATTTGAGGGTCTCTCCAGAATGCTAGCAACAGATCACCGGATCATTGTAAGTGTACTACTGCGCATTGACTCTGCCGTTGATTATCGTTATCTCTTTCATAAAAATGTTATCTCTGTTACTCACTTGTTATTAAAGAACATGAATAATGCTTTGATTTATGTGCTCGCAGGTAACTAAGGAGCTCTGGATCCTACCGTGTTATTTACAACAAACTGCCTAAGTGACCTTGCTCAAGCACACGCATGAGAAACTGTGGGGTCACGGGCAGGCTGAGTCGCCTCGTCTGCAGCGAGGGGCACCCGGCCAGCTCTGGGGTGCAGCCAGGAGCACCTGGAAGGCTCCGGGGTGCAGCCAGGGGCAAGCAACAGGCTCTGCGACAAAGCAAAAGACAATGGAAGACTTTGCAGCACACTTGCATTTGATCTTCAAGCAATGCCCAGTAATTTCAGCCAGCAATTTTCCCTGCTAGCCAGGCTACAAAGGCAAAGATTAAACCCTTATTAGGCAAAAAGTACATAATTATTCCTACGACAACACCTTTTCTTTACCAGACCTTCTTAAAATTATTAATCTAACACTATACTAGCAGAATCCAAAGGCTGAGCGTGGGCAAAGGAAGAGCAGCAGCAAAGGCAGGCATTGTTACCCCAGTTTAGAGATACATTAAGATGAGCTAGGCCAGCACATATCGTCAAATCGGGTGAGACCGTAGCTGCCGCTGTCCTACATTAACAGCCGTGTTTGCATTAGCACCAAATAAATGCACGAGAAAAAGCAGCGGCGAACTATTTCAGTTTCTGAAAAGATCTCCTAGGCAGGAAGTTCACCTGCGTGCTTACACAGGAAATCACTACACTTCAACCTAGATTATTGCAGCAAAAGTTACTGCGTTTAGCTAACGATACAACAAGAATATGAACATGCACATATGGTTCATACAACTCCAGTTTGTAATACATGCAAAAACGTTCCTCACTGTGTATTTTCCCTTGCATCCTCTTGCCCCATCTATTATCTTTAACAAAGCCATCAGATAAACCCTGTGCTGTTTTCTTAGCAATGCTTGTCAAAAAATATTAGATTTATGTAAACTGCTAAAGATTTTATTTTCTGGGTGGCCACAAAACCAGAAGTGTGACAAACCTGCCCACACCAGAGTATGAACATTATAGCTACGTGGCAAAGGAGCACACACCTACTTTCGAGGGAGAAGAACGTATTTCTAATCAGACAGGAGAAGGAAGAGAGGCCAAGAGGTTGTACATATAAATCCAGAATATTGTAGAGTGCTGCTATTACCTATTTGCTTCCCTGATAAAACAGAAAGACAACAAGTAAATAATCTCTCGGAGCACTGTGAAAATACAGACTCCCATAACGAGAACCATTTTTTTTCCATAAACTTTAAATTTTCATCCTGCTTCCACATCTCTTTGTAATACTTGACACTGAAAAAAAGAATACCTGCACAGCAATATGCAAACAAAACGCAAAGGCAAAAATCAAAACTCTCTCAGAACCTCAGAATTCCAAGCATCTTGAAAGTGCTGCATTTCACTACCTAACCCCCTAAAAAAATAATCTTTTTTTGCAGTCTCCTCAAACTCTCAGTTCTCAATTGTTGTCATCTTTGCCCACGGAAAATCGATACCTTACTTGTTTTCAGTTATTGCAGTAGATAATCAATTTTGCAGCAAATGAAACAAATTATGTTGTTTCAGTATCAGAAAGATCTCAACAACACTACAACAAGGATGCAGCAAATTCCTAATAGTGAGTACAGCAAAGACATCAAAAGCAAAGGTAAATGGGCCAAAAAAAGGCTGAACATCCTGCTCAGCTGTTTCTGTCAGGCTGAACACCTTGCCTGTCACCCAAGCACCCCAACACTCATAACACAACAGAATTTCCTTCCTTATGGTTTCTCAAATACATTCTAAGCAGACCAGTGCTGTGTAACACCTCAGAGACAGCACAGCGCTTCAGCTGCGGTTGAGCTCTGCAAGGGATGGCGAGGGAAAGAGAAGGAATAAGGAAAAAACAGGAACGTGAAGTCTTCTTTGGAGGACTGCGAAAGAACACAGAAAAAGGTACAGTGAAGGCAAGTCTGGGACTTTCCGGCACAAAAGAAATTATGGGTGTATCATACCAGAGTGCAAAAGTAAAAAGGATTTATGTTTTAAACCTTCTCTTAAGCACTCATTATTTTCTTTGTAACACGCTTATACCTGCAAACCCGATACCCCGTTATTCCATAAGGAGGTCTGTTTCTAGACAGTGTAATAATCTGAGTCAAGAAATGACAGCAACTCAATGCAAGACTGACTTTCTGCACGTTTCAGAGAGAAATACTCTGTCCTGTGCTGTGAACTGTCTGTGAGGCCAACCTTTTTCGATCTCAGGCGGGAGAAGATAAGCTATCAGACAGGGCTGGATGTGAGGTTGTGCAGCAGATTGGCAATTGCGGGCAATTCAGACCTACGTGCAGACATTCCACAAGGTGCATATATAGCTTTCTAATCCGAGAAGGCTTTTTCAGGCTAAAAAATAGGGAAATATGCTTTATAATTTCAAATTCTTATTTAATTACATGTAACATAAAACATTATGGACCAAATGTGTCCCTGCCTTGCAGCCCACATACGTGGCAGGGCATTCCGAAATACTGCAAGGATCTAGGGGGAGAGGAAGAAATTCCTTACTTCCTCCACAAAACTGCAGGACATAACAGAGCTGCTCCACAAACAGCTAGGGAGGGGTGTTGGACATAGCAAATTCCACGAGCATTGCTCCCCCCTGAGTATGGCTCTGATTGCTGAGACCCTGAGCGGTTCCCTTTGGCACAGGGATAGGTTTTCATAGAGACTTTCCATTCCCGTGGTGTGGGTTATGAGGGACCGGTTTAATTTGCCCTCATATCTCATGCAACATTTATTTTAGCAGGAAGTTAAAATCTGTTACAGTTAAATCTAAGTTTGATAATGAACTAGCCTCTATTACGTTTGATTCCAGACAGGACACACAAATTCTCTGCTCATAGCAGACATTTTGCACCATCCTTCCAAAATGATTAACAACTCCTTTGGAGGCAGTTACCATCCTACTACAACCAACCAAAACATTCTTCCACATGTCTTCCTTCCTTGTAGCCAATTCAGTCAAGTTTAAATAACAGTAGTCTGCAAGGAAGTGTACGCTCTCAGGGCTCAATAAAATAACCATCGTTCTGTGGTACTCGAGGTACAGTCCACAAACCCGTGTGTTGAAAGACAGCTGTTGCTTAGCACCACTTTAACATCTACATTTTAGCCATTAAGCCATAAGACAGGAGAATTGCCTATGTGATTTATGCGCTCTCTACAACACTAATATCCACTAGATATTTAGTGCCCTTTCTCTCTCCCTTCTTCTTTCACTTCATGCCCAAAACTCAACTTGAGAAAAGAAACTGCTGCTTCAACCAAATCCAAACTGTGAGGCTCTTTTCAAAAAGAACTGCCTGTCACTTTTCAAGAAACCCCAGTTCTTTTTCAGGAATGTCTTAGGGAGGAAATACAGGCCAAATTCCATGCTGAAACATGCACATACCCACCCCTGCCCATGACTGCTCTTGGAGCTGAGCATGCACAGCCCAGGGCAGAATTTGGCCTGAACTGTGAATTCAGTAAGGGAAGCCAACATCAACTCAACACAGCCCACACAGACCCTTGTACAGCAAAAAATGCTCACTTAAGGAGGGAATACTATCCCCAGCTCTAAGGATTATTCCAGCTTCTTTAGCAAAGAACAGGAGAAAGAGAAGATGAAACTGCGGGGCCTCTTTTGGGCTTCTATCAAAACCAAACAGATGTGATCATTAGGTAGAAGCAAGTCACTCCTGTAGAAGCAGATTCCTTTCTTGCCAGAATTGCATTTGTGAGTTGATGTGAGGTGTGAGCACAAATCACCACATGAAATTTAAATTTAGATGCTTCCAAAATATGGCAAAAGAAAGACCAGTGAAGCAGTTGTAGGCACAGGGGGTTTCCTCCTGCCTGTGTGGGCACTGCAATCCATGCCAACTGCCTAAAACGCTCCCGGGATAATATCTGAATGACAAGAATTCATTGGTTTACACAAAACTAAGACATGCAGAAGACTTTGGGGCCCTTAAAAATATTCCTTACAATTCTCAATAGCAAATACTTTAAATACAAAATCTGGTTCTGAAAAGCTACTACCTATGGGGGAGGAGGGAGCAATCAAGAGCAGGTCAAGTATCAGTCTCTTACTCAGTGAAAACATAAGGGCAGAATGGTCTGACTGCAGCTAACTGGCTGTTTAAAGGTGACAGGTTGAGCTCTTTGAGTTGTAATTCATATCTCAGCAACAGAACCAATGTCTTATTCCCAACCATGAAAAGGGGTAACATCTGCTAAACCACTAGCACAATGGTTGGCTTTGCACTGCAACAGGAAATGTAACCCAATAGTCTCAGAACTTCCACAAACCCATTCCTTAATGCAAAAGGATTTGAGAATTCAGTTCACTGAAACATCTGTTAAGCTCTTGCTACTCTAACACACGATACTCTTTCTTCTCTGTTACCTGCCAACAAAAATATTTGGTTCCATATAAGAGTATCACAAATGTGTGATAATGGCACTCTGCTTCCAACGCTATATGCCATTGTACCCTCCCAAAATCACCTGGGGGCGACACTAGATAGCATACTCCATGGATGCTCAAAACTTAAAAGTATTCCATTTCAATCTTGTACACAAAGAGTAACAAATGAGGTTCTGAACTACTAACCATAATTTAAAACGAGAAACAACTTAGCTAAAATGTTCTTGAGCCAACTTTCAGGGAGAGAAAAGGAGAGATAAAGAGAAGGACAAAAAGAGAGTGAAAGAGCACAAGGGGTAAAAAGAAATAAAAAGTAGGGAAAAAGCAGCTGAGCATGTGCGTGGCCTACACACTTTGCCTGAGCTTCTCTTCCAACCTGCTATTTACAGCGGCTGCTGGTTTCAATTTACATTCAATTATACTATAAGCATCTCCAATTTACTGAGCAGCCAGAGAGTGGTAGGTAAAAGAGAGGCCCTTTGAACATTAGTAGAGCTACAGTTGCTACAATAATAAAATGGTAATTTATTTGCAACTATTACTTCCTACAAAAAAAATACTTGTTCTCCCTTTCTGTCTAGAAAATCCTTGTAGATTTTACATCTTGAAAAGAGGTGGGTGGGAAAAAGGAATAGGCTTTCAGCTTCCAGTGCTCTACTTAACAGAAGTATTTCCTGGATAACTACAACCATCAGTGATGTAAATATTGTGTTATGCTTCAACATTCAAGAACTGAACCACAAATTTAAGATGATGTATTTCAGAGATACATTGTAAATTTCCTCACTGTAGGGAAAACAAAACAAAGTAATTACTAAAATGTTACAATTTATAGTAAAGGTTAAATAGATGATTCTCTAAGTACCACAGAAAATGATGACAACTAAGTGAAAGGCATGAAGACTAATTTCTCAGTAGAAACTTGCAGCCAGGACACAACTTAATAATGATATTGTTCTGGATAAAACTAGTAGGTAAACATCTGTATTTTCTAATTTTCTCCTACACCTAGCTTCAAAGTTTTCAAAAGAGCTGGAACTGAGCGATACTCTGGGATATCCACCATTCGCAGAACATCTAATAAGTCATGCCCAGTATCCTGAGCAAAGCATTCAACTCTGGGGTGAGCTGCCACTGCAATACGGACAGGATGCCCACAAAAAGATACTCAACAAAGTTCATTCAAGGTTGGTGACAGCACAATCCCTAAAAAAGGAGAAGCAGGAAATAATTTGTTCCCTAGACATATTAAACCAGAAAAACTCCTACACCGATGATGTTGAGAATTTCAGCTTATTTGCATACCCAAGAAGGGGCACTTCCCTAGTTTTATCAGGAATCGAAACACTGGGAAGGCTCAGGAGAACATAATTCATAGGAGTTACAAAACTGATGCTTACCCTCAACCCACATCCTCCATCGTAACATTCAAGTAACCTCAGTGAAATACATACAAAGACGAAGGACTTAGAGAAGTGCTTGGGCTTGGACTACAGTGCCCTATTAGTCAGCAATGATATTTCTCGTACTATATGGTGTATTCGCCTGTATGTACCAGCCATAAATAAATAGATAGTATAAAAAAAATCTGTTTTCAAGAACTGAAAATTAACTTCAGTGTTTTATTTTATTCCTTAGAGGATGAGATTATCTGAGCAACAAACACAAAAGGTTCCTTTGTGAAAATATGTCAGAGCAAATAAAACTAACAATTCATAAAAGTCCCACAAACTAGATCCTTTTCATGGGACATTGATAACATTCACTTCTCCATCCTCTGGAGAACTTCAAGTATTTGTTTTACAAACTATGCCTAGCACAGCAGAGGCTAGGGATATGATTTTAAAGGTCTTGGTCAAAAAACCATGCTGTTGAAAGATACTATTACTTGTCCCAGTGTGTCAGAACGCTCACTTACCAATCTCGTGGACGTAAAGAGGTTTTGCGTGTGTCCAGGCTGCAGGCAGAGTGTAGAGGTGTGAAGACTCTCCGACTGACAGACACACCGTCAGCGCACCACACTAGAGTGCGTGTGCTTTTGCTCCACAGATCTTACAGAAGATACTGTATTGTTCAAGAAGCTGTTCTTTTTTAGATGTGTAAGCACAGTTTTAACCACCGTGAAAGGTGTTTTCCACTTACCTTAACACCCGGTATAAATAATTTCTCATTGATAATTAAATGTACAATCAAAATATTTTGTGCAGCCACACATACAATTTCCACCGCTGTTTTGCTCAGCTGCTATGGGTTATGTGGTAGACCAACCTACATAAGGATGGATCCCTCTGCCTCAGCAATTCCTTCTCTGCTCTTTTTCAAATAAAACCAACTAATTCTGTCTGTATCGCCAGCTCAGGGAGACAGTGAGTTACGCTGCACCATAACCACTTGTCAGTTGTGAAGTCTTCTTTAAAACGGGCCTGGTTTGGGCTTGAACAACTTGCCATAACTACATGTGTTCTGCAGGGGCACGAGGCTTTTCGTTTCCCCAATTCATAGCTGCAGACATTCAAGGGAGACTCTCTCCCTGCTCCCCTTTTGGGAATATCCTTCTGTGTCAGTGAATAAAGGATGACAAAGAGTCAATAAGCTTAAAGGAAGCCAGTTCTCAATGAAGTAAAAGTCATCCTCTGCCTAAAAAAGGCTTTGGACTACTCATAAATAGCCTGGCTGAGAGGTTCAAGGTGCAAGACTAACCCCTCCAAGAGCTGGAGATGCTGCAAATTCTTACAGAAGGAAGCCTCATACTGTTGGCTACGAAAGCACGGTGCAGCCTTTCCTTATGTCACAATCCCACTCCAAAGTCCAATGGACACAACGCAAAAACATCCTTCACATTTCACCCAATGTGAAAACACATTGCCTTCAGTGCTTTGTCACAATCAAGAAAATTGTTGGGTTGAGTTTTTTTTTTAAATATGAATGAAGGTGCTTTTACGACTGAAAGCACTTTCCCTCAGCCATCAATAATGTCTGTAGTATCTCCTCTAACTAGGGCATCTGTTTACATAAAAAATCCAGTCAAGCATATTCCACTTAAAAACCAAAGCAGTTTTTTTGATGTTTTATGTATACTGAGCACAGAAATAACCCTACACTATCCCACACCTAAGATGCACAACTGCCCTAATCACAGTGAAAATCCCGTGTTCAAACAAGGAAGTCATGCACTCCATCTAACAGGGTACCTGTGCTGAAGACTGACAAGGTTAATCTAAAATGGTTGGAGAATCCTCTTCTAGAGCGCGATCGTGGCATGATGTCTGCCGTTAAAGTCAGTAGTTATAAAAGGCAATAGGTCAAAGCAGATACATACATCTGGACTTTCGTAACTTTACTCTCCTGATTTGAAAAACGAAGATGTGTAAAATACTGGAAGTCATTCACTTACCATGGATTTGGTGAAAGGTCGAGCCAAGGTAAACAGCAGGGTGTACACCCACCAGTTACGATGAATGGAGGAGTAAATCATGTTTCCAGGATGGACTGCATTAGATGTCACCCCGTGGGGAGAAAGGCGTCGGTTCAGCTCGTTGGAGAACAGTATATTGCAAAGCTTGGAACGATTGTAGGCCAACATAGCCCAATACTCCTTCTTAGATGGAGACAGCAGGCTGAAATCAAGTTTTCCAGAGGAGTCTTTAATATCTGTAAATCTAAAAACCAGTAAATATGCCTTAGATACCCCAGAGTTAATTTTGCTCTCATTTAGAACAACATAAAATGGAGACAACAGAGCAGAACTTGGCCAGAACCGACATAAAGCAATGGCTTCTTTAGCAGCTGAAAGCATGTACTGGAAACTGCCTGAGACCCAAGGAATAGTCACATACACTAGGACAGGAAATTTAGTGAATAATTAATAAAAGCAAATGATAAATAAAAACTCCAAAAAGGCTTTAATGATTTAAAGGCATCACACGTAACATACGAGTCACTTCAATTCCAATGAAAGATTTTGCCACAGATCCACGAAAGCACAACCAGCTTGGAGGAAATAACGCAGGATAAAATAACTCTGCATTAGAAGCAGAGAAACCCGGCATCCCTTCATTTCCCCTTCTTCCCTTTCCCCGATTCCTGCATCCAGCATTCACATACTGCACACTTGAGGCGTTTCAGTAACTCTGGGTGAGTCTCTGCCTCTCAGACTCGTTTTTAGATTAAAAATTGATGAATATAAAGGGGTTATAACCTTGGTAACTTGCCATCAATAGTCTTATATGTTTAAAAGATAAATGTAAACAAAGCCAAAATGAGTTCTGGCAGAGTATAATGTTTTTAAGTATACCCATGGCATGGCTGAACACAAATCAAAGTAACTAGTTGATGTTTTTTAATTGGGTCTGACAGAGTCATTAAACACCAGCTGTTTGTTTCTTTCCCCCTTTTTTTTATTTTTTGTTTTAAAAACAAAGTAGCAAATGTTCTAAAGACATTTTAGACGAAGGAAAGGAAGTTTCCATACAGCATTTTTCCTCCCAGTTCCCACAATTTTTTAATTTACTAGGATATCTTAATATTAGAAAATAATACTACATTTAGTTACAAATCTATGTTTCATTCAGAAGAGCTACTAAAAATAAAAAGGATTTAGCAAGCTCTTTTTAATACTCTGAGTTTTCAGAATCAGCTGGGGAGAACAGGGATAAACATAATTATAGTACACACTAGAAAAATGTTTTAAAATATCTTTACTAATTTTGCATCTCGTGCCCAGAAATGAAGAGATCAGCTGGAATTTCTACATTCACTCTGTGAGCAGAATTGTAATACACTCAGAGAGAAGCAACTGTGGTATTTGAACTCAAGAGGCATCCAGGACATTCTGTGTCTTGCAGAATTAGCCCTGTAATTTCAACAACAGAATTCCTCATTCGTAATTTTCAGTTAGATAAAATATACTTCCGAATTAACAGGACTATTCTGGGAGGAATTTCCTATATTCATTGCTCGAGTATTCACTTACGACACCAAAAATAATCTCTAAATAAAGCACTTTGAGTACACTGTATAACATAAACACGGTGGCATATTTTGAGTCCGGTCCTGCAAGCGTGCTTATGGGCCAACCTCGCTTACATCAGCAATCTCATTGACTTCGGCAGGATAAGGGCTGTACAATCAAATTAACAACACAAATAAAGACAGAAGGAAAGTCAACCTACTTATTATTCTGATTTTAATATGATGTGCTTAAAGTACCCAAAAGCTTAATTTAAACAGAATTCATTTGTGCTGAATCCAGAGAAGTAACTGGAAGTGAACGAAGGACCAGAGAGGCAAATAAGTATTTTGCCTTGGAGCAGTCTAGTATAATATTTTCTGCAAACACGGGACTTTATTTTTCCCCTAACAGGGGGTCTTGACTCCAGCGAAAAGATCCAGCCAAGGTTTATGGCAGTAATTAGATACCAACACTTCTGTTTTACAACACAGTCTAAGGCTCGGAGTTCTCAAGTAGGTCAGAAAGTACTACTACCCAGTAATATCTCCGCTCTAAAGTAACTCCTTACATCAACTCCTTGCATTAAAGAGAAGGGGGGAGCACAGTTATTCCCCATCATCAGGTTAAGTGTGTTGATATACCAGAACTGGACCCCTTAGAAAAAGGGAAATTTAGTAGTTGCATTTGTTATTTTATTCAAACATAGACTGTTACTTATTTTTTGATGGGCTTCTATAAAGCTTGGATGATCTTACTGAGTTAGCACTGTGCTCTTTAAAACATGTTTTCAAAAACCCAGATGAAGATGCCCAGAGCTGTGAGCTCTAGTTACACACAGCACTTAATGCAGTGAAAAACAAAGGTGTCATTTAAAATACTGTCAGAGATACAAACTTACAAAGGGGAACAAGCAGCTGACAATTCAACATAATCTCCCATTAAATAACAGCTCGTTTATACGTATCCCGTTGTGCCCTCCACATCTGGCAAGTGATTGGAGTTGGCAGATTTATTTCTGGAGCTATCTTGCCTGCCCTGCAGTAGCCTCTCTCACTCCTCACAGGACTCTGCTACTTGCTTTCACAAACCTGGTGTGATTTGCAAAGATAAGGATGTCCAGATTTTGTTACCACCTAATTACTAGACATTTCATGTCTTTTAACACCGGGGAGGATTATTACTGGCATTTTCTATTGCTTCCTTTCATTTCAGCCATCATAAATTTAAAATGGTAAAAGTAAATCTATCTGCAGTGTGTCATTTATACCATAAGCCCCTGTGTTTGGAAGTGATAAAGGTTTCAGCCCGACCCTTGGCTGGTCTCTCTCTACCAGGTCCCTGGGGTTACATTTTATGGAAACATGATTAAAAAAAATAAGCTTCATTCTGGGTCACTAAAACATTTCAGAAATATGAAGGCAGAAAATATGGTTTGCTAGAGCTGTTACACACGACCCAAAGTGAAATAGAAATCAACAGTAATGTTTAAAGCTGGACATGAGAGGTCTAATCCTGCAGTCCCTGAACTAAATCAGAAGGCAGTAAATGGTTTGTGCCCACTAAAACTCAGAACTGGGGCATGCGTTTTGCACGAGGAACTTTATTTAAATCAAATCCATCTTTTCAGTTATTAATGCAAACACCACACGCATGTCTGAAATAAGGCAAGCCTCATCAACATCGTCTTTCCCAACTTCTCCCGGCAGTGGAAAAGACGAGCATCAACATTTTTAATTAAAAAATTCACCAAAAGAGGCATGGCCAGATTTCTAATATGTATTAACTACACTACTTCCCATTTTACAATTACACAGCTAATGTCTGCATTGAATTCCCTAATTTCTCATTATAAAACAATTGGATTTCATCTAGCAGTTTTTAATTGCATTGTTTCTCCTGCTAGAATAACTGCACATTCTTCTTGGTAGGATGTTGAAGTTGTTGAATGACAAATCAATACAGGTCATGCCATTCAGATTTAATCAATTATTATTCCATCTCCTCATAAAATCAATGAGTGGTCTGAAACGCGGCGAAAATCTGCATTCATACAAAGAAGGATCAAAAACTACCTATGTAGGGTTGTAAAACGAGAACGCGCTTTATCCAGCCATAGAGCCAAATCCAGTACCAGCCACAGGCATTAGTAATGCTTCTATTTTTAAAAAGATTATTCAAACACAAACGCTTTAGAGCAAGGCCTTTCGTTTTCAAAACCTCCTGCAGTTCTGCTGTGTTTTGTGCTCTAAGGCTTAAAGATTTCAGCTACATCAAAGGTAACATCCACCAACCTGTGTGATTCGGAGGAGACCATCACAACCCTGGCAGGAGACGACCGGCGTAAAACGTCTTCCAGAAGCTGGACGAGATAGAAGTGTCCCAGGTGGTTCACCTGGAAGGTGGACTCCAGGTCATCCTCCGTCAAGCACCAGGGAGCACCAAACACAGCTGCGTTGCCGATCAGAACGTGAAGAGGCCTGTATAGACAGAAGTGTTGAATAAAATCAAGTCAGGATAAAGAAACATCAACGCAACGCGTGTAACTGCATTCCCTACTTTAGTAACCACTAGATTTCATCTTCCAACTCTCTGGGAAGTTACCGATGCAGCCTGCTTTAATAAGTGGTCAACAATCTAATACCTGTACCCATGCCAACTTGGAAGGATTTAACCAAAAGCTTCCGAAGCGGTACGGAACATCCGTGTACTCTGGGCAGCTTGTTTGCTGAAGTGCTCCTTTTCTGATTCGCCTTTTGGTCAGTGACGCTTGCACATACAGTATCTTCACATACACACGACACCCACAAAAGAACCTGAAGATAAAGGGGTACTGCCCTTTTAAAGGCAAGGTTCTCTCTTTCTCTTCAAACCAACTTGCAAGAAAGGCAGTTCTTTTTTTCACCTTTGCAGCCTCACCCACCGGAGCACAAGCGGGCTATTTATTAAGATATGCAGGATCATATTTTTTAAAAGGTACCTGATCTTTTGAGGCATATTTTATCAAAATGGTTTAAACCTGAGTTCATTTTGTCTGTTCAAGATGCATTTGCCAAGAGGAAAACAAAGCTTGAGAGTGCATGTGTGGAAACTTTGGATGATTCATCATCTCTACTGAAAATTTATGAAAAGCTCTAGCAAGAATTAATTTACAGATTTGTAAATCTGCTGGGGAAAATGAACGAGTTTCTTCAACACAGATTCAATTTTTGGTAGAAGAGCCTCCTGTTTGGGAACTGAAGCACGAGTACAGCAGTAATACAGAAAGTGTCATCACCGTTCCCTGCAAAAGCCAATGTGGCACTTTGCAAAAGATTGTGATTCTACTTGTTAATCATCATACGTCCCATGAAGTGACAGACCACAGTAAGGCAAAAAGGACTCACGTATGAACCACAACTCTCCTCCACCTATCCAAATTGTAGTATCCTTCATTAATACTAATTACACAATAACTACCAAAGGCAAGATGCACGCTCTATACCTGAATCTGTCTGCTCAATTAATTTAAAAAATTATTCTAAAATTATAATAAAATGTAGTCACTTTTAAATTGTCAGGGCATTTAATTAGGTTTCAGTCCTTTTCATTAGATTTGTATTTTACAAACAGCATTTTGTTCTAATTTTTTAAAGTAATTAATTTTAAAGAGACCATAAAGTTGAAAGTATTTATAATATCATATTAGAAAAATCTGTGAAATTAAATACAGAGACATTTTAAACTAATATCACACTGAGAAGGTAATAGCAGATTTCCTTTCAGAGTTCTTTTATTTTTAATTATCATTAGTGGTTTTAAATGGTTAAAAAATTATTTCTCACACCACAGAAAACAAAGCCATTGCTGCAATCTACATTAGGCTTTCTCCTGAGCCCAAGGGAAAAAAAAAAAACCCAAAAAAACAAAACGCCCCCTCAGTTTAAAACAGTTTGTAATTCTACATCAAAGGCCAACCAAAAATGTCAGCAGCAAAGGAAAACTTGTAGTGTTTACTCCTGGTATCAACATGACCAAGCTGCTCGCTCTAACCGTGACACCTATCTGATACTTCTGGAAGCGCTGTACAGTTAAAACCTTGCAGAGTCTTTTGCAAATTTACCCCCACGTCTCCTTAAAACGTCTTCCGTGACCTGCATCCCACCCAGTGAGCTAACGTGGGCTACCAGCACAAGGTACTTGTGCACTGGGACTTGAAACGAGCTGCTCCATCACGGCACCAAGTCACCGTTTCCTTCGGAGCGTGCCTGAGACTCAGGAACACACTGCTCTAACTGCAAACTATACAGCAACTCTAGAAAACTCTCACCATGCTGGTCAGTGTAGCTACAACTTAGTGAAAGTTAGAAAGCATGTAGACTGAGCAAGGACTTAAGTGTGAACATCTCAGCTGAAAACCGTCTAGTATCTTGAGCACATCACAAGCTCTGATACGATACTGACCCTTGCACTGCGCAAGTCATCCAGCCCTTATATGCTGGGCTCAATGCACCATTAGAAGCAACAAAGCAGTCCAACTGCTCTGCGCTGTCTGAAAATTCAGTAAGCGAATACATTAGAGATACAGAAATTAAGCTGTTGCCATAAATCAGTTAGTTGTGAAATTTAATAATCAATTTGTTAGCACCTGATGTAAAACTGTGATCTGTCAGCAGCCTCCCAAGCTGGCCGTGTGCAGCCGCAGATATTTCCAAGGGAATTAATTACCGATGATTTGCAAAGGTAAGAATAATATTTTTCAACAAACACAGCCTGTGCACTAGGAGGTTAAACAAACACCACCAAAATGTCAACAGAGTTCTCGGCTTTGGTGT
Source organism: Rhynochetos jubatus (assembly GCA_027574665.1). Classification (NCBI taxonomy): domain Eukaryota; kingdom Metazoa; phylum Chordata; class Aves; order Eurypygiformes; family Rhynochetidae; genus Rhynochetos; species Rhynochetos jubatus. The sequence goes on along the minus strand of CM050661.1, from coordinate 1,599,953 downwards.
TCTCCCATTTCAAACGTAACGAAATAGTTAACCAGAAATTATGCAAAGGGAATACTTTCAAATCTTCCCATGAAGCAGAATGTCACACCATCTGGGGCACTTCTCAAGTGATTTGGAAAGTTCACACTGTTTGGAATTACACAGAAATTCAACAGAAAAGGCTTCACCGTATCCCCAAAGTCCCATAAGCAACTGCAGACCCATGTCACGGCCAGTAAAGGCGGCAGTTGTGACTTCTCTTCCACAAAGAAGCAAAGTCACAGCCCACTGAACTTTTCCATCCCGTAACTCTGAACACCCACGGTGCTGTCTCTGGAAGTTAGAAAGCGCTACTTCCTTCCGTGCAGGAAGGCCTTCGGTCACAAAGGAAATAACCAACACGCAGTGTAGGCTTACGGCTCCCAGAAACAGGGTGCGTTGAACTACCGTCTCCAGCAACCCCAGCACTGATGGGAAACCGAGCAACGAGAACATCACTAAGTCAGACAGCAGCAGGAAACCTCCAAATCAGGTATAATCTAACACCAACCCCGAATATTTACATGTCTGATGAAAACAAAACAATACAGAAAAGCACTGCTTAACTCACTGCATTTTGGACGTTCATGTCAAACTTCCCCTCGTCCAAACATATTGTCTCAAAGTCAGCAAAAATACCCTCCACTGCCACGTGCCTGCTGACAGAATCGTGGATCCTTGTCACAGAGCTGCATCTTTCCTAGTTCTGGATCCCTGAGGACTCAAAATACCTCCCTACGTGTGGATTTTGGAAGACCTGGGGCCAGACTGGGGGCGAAGATGGATAGGATAGGGCTCTGCAACTTAATCTCTATATCCATTCACCCTTTCAGCATTTCCATTCTGCATCCTCTTCCTTCTCTCAAGCCCTGGCACGGTAAGAGGAGCACTTTGCTCCGTTCCTTGCCATGCCTCCCAAGTACATTTTGGTTTGGATTAAATCTCCTTGATGTTTAGGAGACAGCAGCAATGCAAACATCCAGAATCTGGTACTTCTCCTGCAGCAGCTCACGTACTGCCTCAAAGTGGACACATATGTTTTTCAAAATCCCAATAGCAAATTGTTATTTACACGTACACGCAAGCAGTTACAAACAAGCATGAGCCAGCTGTAAAGGAACATCCATTTTTGCTACAGCCATGGAATGATTTGTTGTGTTTGCACGTACTTGTAAATACTCGAGTTTCACTTGTACGCAGTCAGGACTTGCTGGAAAAAAGAAGCTACAATTCACCGGGCAGGTCGATTACTACTTCCACTGCATATTCATGATGTTACCCATTGAAAACAGCTAACTCCTTGGAAAATGGTCTTGGGACCACAGCTGATCATTCAAACAATGAAACACTCCATGCATTTTGAACTCACTTGCCAATGACATGCCCTACCTCTGTTTCGCCTAGAGATACACGGAGCTGTAAGAGAGCTTGAAACCTCTAGCAGCTGCGTGCTGCCATTCAGACCCAGAAGATTCCGAGTGGTGATCAAAATTAATGTACTTTGACATCCTCTGGGAGTTTTGGCATTTTGGAAACAGCTAATAAAGAAATACAACCTTTTTCAGACTATAAAACAAATTTTCGGAGTCTAGGATTAAGACGCACGTGGCACATGCCATGCCTGTCTCGTGGCAGCAGTCAGGCGCCCAGGGCCAGAGGACTCTGCCTTCAAGAGGTTTAATTATCTCCCACAGACAGCCTTTAACGAAATAGACTAAACACATTTTAATGTAAATGTAATTAAATAGCTACTCTTGCCTTATATTTCAGATTTTTTGGAAGACAACATCAATTAAACACACAAATCTTCCTAAAACCCATTAAGCTGTAAATGCTGCAAAATCCTTGTTTTATTTGTGGCAGACTGTATTTTAGTCAGACCTCTGAGGCCATACGTATTTTCCTTCCTTAGATACAGAAAGCCACCGGAGGCTTATCCAGGTTTCTTCAGCAAGTGACAGCAAAGAGTGCCAAGTGTCCAAAGGCGAGCGACCAGCTTGCAGAGGTTAGACAGCACAGTCATAGCCGTACAACTACGTAACAAACACCTACAAAGTCTTTCTCAGTAATACGTACAAACACAGTATTTTGGAGAAGCGACTACCTGCCAAGCTGTGGTGAACTTTCACTCCTAGCTTTCACGTGGAATTTACTTTAAAAGAAAGGTCTGAGGCAGGAGGTATTTGCACGATATATCTGCAGATGAAATGAAAGGTGATCTGGTGCGAATTTTGTAATCTCTGCCTCCAGTGATAGGGGGGAAGGGGCAAGTTTGAGAGATTTTTAATTTAAAAAAATACTGGAAACAGTATTTGGATCCACATGACTTGACACACGCTACCACAACAGAGTAATTGTATACGAGAGCTTCAAAACAGAAGAGAAATGTACGCAGAAAGCCAGTCCCTGGGCTTTAATAAGGCACCACCACAAAGAAAAAAAATGTTTCCCCCTAATATTATGATGCACATTTCAAAGGCAGTCAGCCTTTGATCTTATTTAAGATACATGCTGTCTGCAACAGTAACTTCTGCACTGTGCACGTTTCACTCCTTAATTCGATGGGGATATTTTTTGGTATCTCAAAACGTACAATGTTGCCCAGAAGTTTGCGCCTCAGTGGCACTGTCAGAACGGCAACTGCATTCTGCATTAAGATCACAAATATAATAGCTCAACTGTTACGAGTTTCAGTTCTCAAAAAGCATTTGTATAAACGGCAAAGAGTTAACAGATTTGTACAGAAAATATGCCCGAATTTTGAAAGTCAATACGCAGTGGCAACGATCGTCTCTGACAGAGATACATATATCGCAGGAGCACTAAGCAAACTGACATAATGGCTTCACCAGTAATTCTTTTAAATCATACATTCATTTTTTTCTGGGCCTTTTAAGTTATGTATGCAACAACTTGCTAAACAGATCCCATTTTTACATATGTATTTATATGTATGAATAGAATTTATCATATGTCTGATTTAATTGTGGTTAAATTAGAATTAAAAAACAACTTGACACACCTGCAATATGTCAGTTATAATACAGGAAAATGCAGATAAACAGTATTCTGGAGTGAATTTTCAGCAGGCTCTGAAATCTTAATTGCACCCACAAGGTTTCAGAGTGCTTCTGCTTGCAGCATGAAAAATGAATGTACTCATAGAGTCTGAGGCCTCAGTGAAGCAGGCCAGCTGAAAACCTGGCCCTCTCCATTTTGGGTCTGGTTAGGGAAATAAGAGACTGAAGTTCCAAATGGAGAACCATAATTCATAACTGCTGTCTTTCCCATATTTCTACACACAGCATAAGTGAATAAACTGTTAGCATATGCCAATTCTTACCACAACAAAATTTTTAAAAAATCCTATTTTAAAGTGTAGGACAGTAACTGCAGAGAAAATCTACACATGGAAGTCCTGCATAATTGTGAAGTGCTGCTACCAATTCTGAAAACTCTAAGCAGTAGCTGTTGGCAAACGCTATTTCATATCTTTCAAGTAATTCAAGATTTTTCAGGATAATTTCATTTTTTTCACTGAACACTGAGAACATTAAATTGATGTCTTACTGCTTGGCTGAAGGTAACTTTAATTCAAACCAAGTGGCGCTGCACACCACTCGAAACTAAAGATGCACATAAAATTTCATCTGTGACTTTACTGCTCATTTCTGCCTCTGTTCTGATCATGGAAAGTTTTTATGCCCAGGACCAGGCAAATGCCATGACAACACGACTGTAAATACAACAGGTAGCTATTCTGGAAACTTTAGAACTGAACCATCAGTGCCGTCCTCCAGTTAAACTAAGCAGGTTTTGGTCAAATCTGTGATGTTTAAACTGGGAAGCAAACACCAAAGCATCACAAACGCAAATCCACGCTTCTACACAAATACCAAATGCTACAGACCCTGAGCTATCAAACACCGACTAAATTTAAATGCCGCGTTGCATGCAATCACAGGAGGGCAGTCATTTTGTCTATAAAGTGGATTAATACCAACCATAATTCCTCACATTGTGCCCACTCAATGAAGAGGAGATTCAGTTCAGTGTTTTTTAGTTCCAACAGCCTAATATGAAAGATTGGTTGGTCTGCTTCTTCCAACTGCACAAAAATCAGCTAATGCCAAATCCATCTCAGCCCAGAACATTATTATAAACAGATCATTTATTTGATTTTCCATAACAGAGGCATTCAATCAACTGCCTGAGCTGGAAACTAGCAGGGGGGAAAGACTAGATACAGGCAAAAGAAGCAACTTGACAAATCTACCATTTAGGTGCACTGAGACCTCAGTTCCTATTCTCATCCTACCCCTAGCAGCGTCTTCACATGGAAGGAAGATGGAGGTCATTTGCTCCTGGTAGAAATATCCAGCAGGGAATGTGCCTCCTGACAACAAGCCAGGAATACTAAAAAGCATCCAGAAATCAAAGTAAAAAAAAATGAAAAATTAATCCCAGAAAGAAGAGCATCCCTTCTCAAACTACATGAGAGCCCACACTTACTCGCCATTACTGTCACATAATGAGCTGGCTTTCTCTAAAGAACTTGTTCTGTAAATCCTTCAGCCCTACCTGCCACCAGGTCAGCCCTACATCTGTGCATTCGTGACCTTATTGCTGCGTAACCTGAACACACAGTAAGAGGGAGATCAGACATTCAGCAGCAACGTCGCTTTATTCTGGCCTCCCCCAAAGACGACTGCGGGAGAGCTGATTCAGTTACCGCGCTGAGCTTATTCTGCCCACAGTTTTGGTAACTGAGAGCACAAAAACCAGGAGAGCACTGTTCTGCTCGTAAGGAAGGTTTATGCTCTGCTGCGATCACAGAACCGAAGTATTTAAAATGATCTGCAAAACCCTTCTCCCCCAAAGCTTTACTTGAAACTGCCTGAAAAAAAAAGTCTCAGAAAGAGAACCAGCAGTATTGACTCAACAGTATAGATAATGCAAACCAAAAAATTCCTTTTTTTTCTGTCAAGATGAAGGATTTTCTAGAATACATTTATAGGAATACAGCATAATTTACCAGTGTTTACGTACTCTGAGCCCAAATTTTGTCTGTGGACAAGGCTGCAACACCTAACAAATCTAAACAGGAATAAAAGATTCCTCCCAAATCTCTTCAAAGCATGGTAACTTGAATATGAATCATCTGATTTTTATTTTCAAACACGGAAGCCTTCTTAGCTCTTAAGTACCACTCCAATTTGTATTAAATGTTTCTTTACAGAGTAACTCTTTCCTCCCGTTTATTATTTATGTTTTTCTCAAGGCTCCCTCTGTTGCCTCATTTGTTTTCTGTATCCAACCAGCCCCTGTTAGATTCCTGTGGAGCAGAGATGACATTTCTTCATTCATCACTTAGTTTTCAGAATCTCTCAGATTCGCAAGCCCATTCAAGATGACTTCTTTTTTCCTCTACGATTCATGTGATTAAGGCAGGAGACTTACCATCTCCACAATGTTCCCCCTGTTCCCTGCAATCTCACCACCACCACCTTGCCCAGCTGCAATGGGTTTGACGTTTTAACTCAATGAAATGTATGGATCCTTTGTCTGGAGTAGTTCCATGTTGGTTCTCCCACCCAGGAAGAGGTCTGTGAAAGAGTCCTTGAGGACTTGATAGCTATCAACCAGGGAAGATCAGGCTCCCAGGCTGTGATGTGACTATGAGTACACCCTTCCATCTGCTGTCAAAAACATAGTACCAACTCAGAATTCCAGTGAGAGTTTTGTTTAGATCTGGCAAAAGCCTCTGGACACTAAAGCAAAACAAGTAAAGGAAGAGACCAACGTAGTCAGTGTACAGTATGGCTGGAAGACACACGGGGCTAGCATCGTAGTAATAAGATGCTACTGCCCGATAATTGTTCTTCTGACCACACCCAGACACAGTTAAATCACAAAAAATCAGAGCCAGAAAGATCTTGTAGGTCTTCCAGTGCATTCTCCTGCCACTGCAGATGACTGTAAGCTAACTTGTCTGTACATGTCTCAGATAAAAGAGCTACTGCTACAGGCAGCGGGGGGGTCTGGTTTCCATCCAGCCTCAGACTTTAAACAAGATACAACTGGAAATTCAGTTTGGTCAAAACTCTGCGAGTCTCACAACAGATACAGACCTCAGACCTTCTTATGATGCTTTGAGTAGTCCTGCCAGATGCACACACGTCTAAGCACGGATTCACGACAGAAATGTCTGAAGGCAAGGCAGAGGCTATAAACGCTGTCTATGTAGAACATGTCCGTGACAATGTCACTGACAATGTAGCTTAACAGCCCTTCGCTGGTAAAGCAACGCACGCCTACAGAAGTAAACCAGGTTTTACTGATTCTCTATCTTCTCATTTTCGAAGTTCTCTGGAAAAAAATGATTTAAGCATGTTCACTTCTAAGGATTTATAAACACGCATACCAAAGGGTCTAGCTAGGATAACCATGATACGATCTGCAACACACAAATCAAGCTCAGAGCTGCATCTGGAAGAAGGGTAGTTTTAACTTTTCGCTGTACCACCTACTTTTAAAAGAAATGCAGCATATTAAAAGCATGAAGAAGCTAAATTGAAATATTTACAATTCTTATATTATGAAACCAAGGTAGTATTAAAGCAGCAATACTGCAAGGAGTTGTCTTTATGTTTCAAGAAAGTTTTAATATATGAAGTTTATGTATGATAACAAAATATTGTTACCAAGGATTTTGGCAGTAAAGGAACTTGTGTGCGGAGTCAGTTTTGACAATTCTTTGAATCTAAAAGACCTAGAAGTACTAAAATGTCATCTGTCTATCCATGTGAGATTCAGCTTTGGCAGTATTTCAGAAGTGAAAAAACATCCATTTTTATGCTTTTTCTCTATGACAATATATTTTGAAAGCTGTCTAAGAGGCCATATTCTCTTGAGAAGCCTACAGAGATGGATATGTGCTACAGCAATATTTGCAGAAAGAAGCTAAGTTTGAATAGGCACAACAATCAATGGGTCAAACCGTGGACAAAAGCACCAAGTGTGGAATTTATTGTCAAGAGTTGGCAATTAAAGATTTCAGATCCTTTCCTCAATTTAGAGATTCATTGTTCTCTTCAAGCCAAATTAAACAAACCATTTGGAAGTTAACCTGATTATTTCTGTATAAATTTGTCTATTGTTAAGTGATGTCATTATTATTCTTTTTTTTTTTTTGCTTTAATTACGGACTATTCCAAATGCAGGTCTGCAAAATGGAGTTGTCTGGCTCATAGGGCTATTTTTTTAAATGCTTTAAAAACAGAGAGAGAGAGAAGGTTAGAAAAGGAAGCAAGACAAGGTGTGCACTAATTGCTCATCCCTGACCTCTTCTAAATCACTGCAAAATGATAGAAGTTGCCTGAGCTGGTTTCTATGCAGTTCAGCTTTGGCCTTTTGCAACGGCTACAGGGGTATCAGTGCAGCCTTTAGAGCTGGGGCTACGCATGGAATAATAAGAGATGTGGAATTGTGTTTTTAAGATGAAAACAAATCATCTTTAATTTACATTAAACAAAAATCCTGTGAAAAGATTGTTCACTGACTGTAGTAGCTGATCAGTCCAACTACGGCGAATTCTGCCAACTGTGCTTAGCTGATAAAGACACTAAAAACACAAGAAATTATTGCATGTAATTTTCTGAATACTTACATATTCTTGGATTTGAATGCTTCAGCAAAGCGCCGCACACTCTGAAGAGAAGCAAGGTCTAAGGTCATCGCTTCTACCTTGGCTTTATGCTGGAACAAGAGGAAAATATAAAAAAAGATAAGTAACAGCAAGTTTAGTTCACAGTATCATGTTACAGTAAACGTGTTCTGAAAATTCTCCCATTCCCCTGTTTAACTTTATAACCCCAAAGTGAGCACAAACCATCAAAAAGAATGGACGAGCACAACATTTAGTGCCAAAAGCCGCACTACAATTTTGTGGTTCTGCTAAAACACATGCACTAGTAACGCACGGCTTTATAGAACGCAATGAATTGACTCAAGGTAGCGCTGCAGTTAATACCCTCTTTTTGCTTCCATTTAGCTAGTGAAACTTCTGTGACTCACGAAATGAAAAAATAGAGTAAGCTTTATTCTTGATGTGTGGTATTTTTTACATACCGTACCAATAAAAAAATCAGCAAATACTCCATAAAGAACAGCTAAATTCAAGCTTGCACATGTTAATCCAAAACACTCTATTGTTCATAGCAGGTGGTAGAGAAGACAGCATGAGTATAGAAAATAACCGACCAGCCTACACGGTTTTTCATACAATAAGAATTTACCAGTTCATAACATCTCCTAAAGAAGTCACGTATCTACTTAAAACCAACCTTTCACCTAGACGAGGACATGTAACCCCACCAAGTGTCAGGTTAACCCGAGGGTGCTCCCCTTAGGCACCACCAGAACAACTCTTCTCAACACTTTCAACTTTAAGATCCCTGTTCTCAGGCTTTTTGAAACTCTTCCACCCCAAAAGTTTTGGTTTTTTTTCTTTTAGCTTAGATACATACACAGTTACAGAAAAAGACAAATAAAACATTTGTTAAGAAATTCAAGAAATTGTATCTAAAACGATCTGGAAAAGGAAAAACTGAGATGGAAAAAAAGAATGGTTTTAGCAATTTTTTCCATTGAGTAGCTCAGTAAAGGCAAATGGAAAAACAAAAGTTTCTTCAACTTTCTTCCTGCGTTGGAACTGGGGAGGAAATCAGTTTACATTCTATGAGCTTAGTCAAGAGCCTCAACGTCCCTGTTCTAGATTCTCCTTTATCAACTGAGATTCAAGCCCCTCTCACTCCATGTAGACCATCAGTTCCTACAACAGTTTGAGAATGTGAAATCCTAAGCCTTCAGAAACAACCCATTTTCATTCCAAATTTTCCTACTCTTACTTCTATGCTAAAATTTCTTTTAAAAAAAGCTAAGAATAAAGCCATATACTTGCAAGGCATGTTCTTAATAGTGTAAGAACATATCCAATCTATGACAAGTAGGTGGTTTTTTGTTTGTTTTCTTACAGTAGCTCTGTATTAGCTTTCTTAGAATGTTTTCCCTCTTTCCCTATAAGCCTGGGTAGCACATACTGTGGTATTTATAGAAAACATTTATAATGAAAAACAAAACTAAAACCCATTTTTGCTAAAAGGCATCATAACTGTAACTGTAATCCGCAGTCAGAACTGATTGTTAATGGTATGCTGCAAATCCTGATCTAACGTGTCATAATTGTATTATGCTGATGTCTTTCACCATTGCACTTCATATATTTCAGTACTGAATTATGCCTCATTCTGTGTTGTGAAATCTTAAATGGGACGTGTCACTTTCCCAAACCCAGAAGAGTCTTAAATCTGACATCGTAAAGTCAACACACAGGCAGAAAACTCCAGATTGTTTAAAATGTAATCAGCAAAAGGCATTAATGTTCCCTCTACTACTTCATTTTCAACTACATCATTTGAGGGGAAACTAAGTAACAGAGCGAGCTAGGGTAATTGAAAGAGCTCACTTCCAAACCGCAGGACGATCAGCACGCGGCACCGTTGAGAGCCCGCGCAAGCGAGCCGGTGCCCTCGCGGCAGAGCGCCGCGCCCAGCGTCCCAGCCGTGCCCAAAGCAGCTTTGCGAACTGGGCAGAAGGAGAGCCGGCACAAGAGGGGACACGCTTCTGCTGCCACGGGAAAACAAAGTCAGCTCAAAAACTGCAACGGGGCTTTTGGGGCAGGGAGCAGTTGCCTTTCACAGAGCCCGAAGGGCAGTTTGAGGCTAACAATGTCTGTGCACCAACAACCTGTCTTTGAAAAACCGCTGAAGGTGGATCATTCTGTGGTTCCTAACAAATCCTCCTTTAAATACACCATAACGTCTGAAAAGTGCAAAGGAATTTTTCTTGTATTGGACAATTTTATGTCCAGTTGTAAAAGCATTTTATCAATATCCCCAGATAAGTTTCGTTGCTCCAAATAAGACCAGAAAACAGTTTGTTTAGTTTGGTATGTAAACTGCTCCCTGTTGGAACAAAAATATTAAAAATGCTTAAGTGCAATAGTTATATTTGGCAATCATGCTAGAAAAATGCTTATTGAGCCAAAAACTAACAAGAAAGTGAAAACATGCAGAAAGCAAGCAATTTCACTATATGCAATGTATTCACTTTACAGCTTAAGAACAGTTTAAAAATGAACACTGCATGGTAGAGCAGTTTGGCAGTAAACATGATTGTGCATTTGTGTCTTGGTATTGAAGAAGGAGCCTTTTTTCATAGTGAATTTTTCATTCAAATCTAAGTGATGATTTACGTTAAATATAGGTAAAGCATAGCTACATTTTCCTGAAGGATTGCAAGGAAGTGAAGAGCAGTACAATAAGTTGAAGCATAAAAGCTTTCTCTGTCATAATATTTATTATAATGGCATATAAAATAGCTGAAATAAATAATAGATGACTAAAAGTAAATTCATATGATAAAGAATCTTTCAGCAGACACCATTACTTCTGACTGCTCCAGTTTCATACAGAGTTGAAGAGTCTTAATAAATACGCTGTAGCCCCTGTATCTTATGTAAGTGCAAGTCATTTGGTAAGAGCCTACTTAAAATGTAACACAGTGGACACTAGATAATTGACTGAATAATTCTACTCTCAAAAAATATTCTGTACGTTATCTTCAGTATTTAAAAGCCCGTAACTCAAAACTGAATATGTGGCACAACAACAAAATATCTGACTCTGAGGGACAGAAAATACAATAAATTGGTAAAAAGCAGTTAAATTTGATAAAGAAAAATCTTGATAACATTTTGGAATGCAAATATTTCTCAAATGCAGTGTGAGAAGCAGAAAAAAATAATTTTACATCAAAGTTGAGGAAAAGTCTGTGGAGTTATCTTAAAACAGGTGAAGTAAATAACCGAATCTCAGCATATGACAAGCAACACCCAAATAAACCTGCATTTCCGTGCGGAAGACAAAGCAGAGGGTGTTTTCGAGGCATGTCTGACTATTTGACACACACCTTGTGACAGCCAATAGCCAGTGCCACGCACTATTTATGGAGGTACGTAATTGGGAAAAAGGCTCTCACTCAGGATTAGGACTGGAAATATCATTGTCCCTAACGTAGTCCACATCGGGTACATCATGCAAAGCTGTATGTCTGGAATGCCAGCTCCACCGTGCTGTGTGCTCTGAATGCTGTGCAGTCACCTCTCACAGCACCGACTGGGCCAGAGGAATCATACTGCTTTAAGAGTAATCCAGAGCACGTGCCAGATGCCTTAATGTTCTTCCCTACACGCGATGCACCTGAATAAAGTTCACTGCGAGACTTCACAGTGGAACAATTCTACACTTCTTTTCTAGTCCCAATCCCCCCAACAGGAATTTCTATGCAGTGCTTTCAAATTTTCACTAACTTTATGCACAAAATAACTTCCTAAATATTAAATACTTTATTAATGTGTATATGTGTGAAGTACAAGGAAATAACTGGGACTAATTCTCATTCTTCATGAAAATCAGAGATGAAAAGGTTTTTCTTTCTTTCTTTTATCATAAAGAAAATTTATTTAGTAATACTTGGTTTCACTATTTCCCAACGTGTTTGTTTCACCTGTATTCTGGTTGTAATTTACTGACATAAATCCTTCCACTATTCACCTTGGTCAAGCCTGTCAAACATGTTTTCATGCTGCGCATGAGCTCTCCCATTTCCAATTCCCACCTAAGGAATCAGATCTCCGTGTTCTTCACAAAAATAGGATTCCTGCAGGGGCTGCTGGCATCCAGGCCCAGGGAATAGCACACATATAGCGACCTAATGAGTCAGTATAAGCCTGCAAATTGCCAGGATTACTGACCATCCCCGGACCTACATTTCATCATGAAGAATGGATTGTTACTATTATTTTCCTTGTCTCTATCCCTTCTCCAGAACATTTACGGATGTTTGGCAGAGAACAGTGTATCTTTTGGGCATCACCTGCAACTCAGAGTGGTAAGAGGCCTCTTCAGAAAAACCTGAAGCCCTCAAGCTGTAGGACTGTACTGCAAATGAAAGCCTTGAAGTGGGAACAGCAGTTCCCCACACGACAGTCTAGAACAAAGGCCTGAACTGGAGGTTTAACTGCTGAGCTCAACTGCATTACAGAAGCAACAGAGAAGCCTGGACCCTCCTTTTGCTAGAGATCAAATATAAAGGCAACAAATGAGCCACTGAAATTCTGAAGACGGGAGACGTGGAAGAATGATAGAGACAACCCGATATGGGAGACTTCCATTCCTGAGGATGCCAAACACCGACCCGTCACTTGGTACTCACACTTAAACACATCCCTGTTCACAGGAGTATTTTTCCTTCTTCCAAATACTTAACCTACCGACAATTTAAATTCTGTCACAGATAAAACAACATGAGGAAAGTCACTAGCTACAGTTGACATAGGTCACTTGGTCGTGACAGGGCTTTCTTGGTGACGCAACAGTCACTTTAAATTCTCCAATAATGTTAAAATTGCAACTCTTTCTATTAGCAGGTGTCTTACACATGGAAAGAAATGCAAAATACACTTGCTCATCTCTCTGTGGTTGCTTAATTTTTCAAATTTTAGTATCTTTTTTTAATAAATCTTCTGCAATAAATACCACGACACTAAGCCATAATGTTATTTCAACAATCTTTACATTAGTTAGCTCTTGCATCAATATCTCTGTAAATTTGGACTTTATAATTATCTTCAGATGACATGATAGGAAAAAAGGAATAATATCTGCATTTCTTTCCGAAATTAGTATTTTCAGAGAAGCAAACTATGCCACAGCACTCCTAAATCATGCTTAAAAAGAGTAAGACAAGTCAGTCTCCTAAGGACAGTTTAAAAAATATTTATTCCTTAACAAGAGAGAACAAAAAACCACACAGGAAAGTTACTAGACTGTAATTTCAGAATACTTGAATTTTCAGGCTTCACATGTCCCTGATTTTTCCTGGCTGCACATGGTTCCACTGCAAGCAGCACACATCTGCTTCAATAACAAGAAATTAGATCCCTGTAAGAATAAAAATCCAGCATAGGTCCTGGCAATAGGAACTTGTTTAGCTCTTACATACATGGACTGTGGGTATTTACCAGGAAGCTTACTTTCAGCTGGACTTTTTTCTTTCTGTAGATACAGATCATTTCTTTCCCTCTCCAAATGCCCATTCCTCTAAAGCTCATTTGAATTTATCTCGTGGAATCTCAAATAATCTTGGCAATATTTTACATGTATATGGTTTACTATTCTAATAAACATATCTTCTTGTTTACAGAATAATCGAGCGAGCCTGGGAACATGTAAGAGCATCTCAGCTGTGGAGAGCCTCCTATTCAGATGCTTTCCATTCTTTTCATTCTGCAAGATCTGAAGTGATAGCAGAATGCATTTTCAAAAAAAGCAACAATGCAAAGAGCACTGGGATAACTTAGAAGCTACACACTCTTTCCTTTTAAAAACTTGCTCAATTTGAAGTTTTCAAGATTAAATAAACCCAGTTTATGGGTTGCTGAAAAATATGCAATATAGGTGGCAAATAGGGTAACAGATTTGTTGGAAACGGCTGGAAAAACAGTATTTCTAAACATATTAAACCAGTAATATCCCTATTGCAATACAATATAATTGTTGTTAATTACCCATAACATTAGAGGTATGTTATTTTACGTGTACATGTATATATACACTGATTTATAAAACCCACAGCAGGATTTCACATACAGACTTCGCACACAGAGGAAAGTTAGCATCCCTACTACAGATGACAAACAAGATGAGAAAAGCATGATGGTCAAAAGGGCAACAATGTTTAAGTAAATACAAAATGAACCCTTTTTCCCTGTTCTCTCATGATCCATAATCATAAGCTATGTTGTTGCCTGAAAGTGCAGACATGCACTGTGCAGTGCATTAATCCTTCAAACACTAACAGATGCTGGCAGGGATTTAGGCTGGAATGTATTTACAAAGTGACAAATTATGTTCCGTATTATACAGAGAGAGAAAGAGCACCCACAAATAGGCTGATAAATGTCAGCTGCAGTCACGACAAACGGTTTATTTTTATTATACTGTAACCACAAATGTTTTTTGCAGGGAGGCCCAAAGATTTATTTGTTGCAGGAAAAAACAAGATTATATATGACACAAAGTAATAACTGTGAGATCACTGATGTTCTGGGCAGCTTGCCTCCTGGAAGCTACGTTCAGATTGAAAAATGTTGCTTAAAAATGGTATGTTATATGACACAAAATAAATAGTTCCTAAATCTGTATTGAAACAACAATAACTAATAATTAAAGACAGGCTTAGGACAGGGCTTATACGAGTTAAAAGGAAAAGCGTACTATTTCCTGTAGTGGGATGTTGAAAATGAAGTAACAATATTAAAATAAATCTGATTAAATTGTTTTAGATTAAAAACAAAGTGCTATAATTGCTAGATGGAAGGAACATGTATTATAAATGTGGTCATAGCAGTGTATGAACATTTAGTGTAGCACAATTAATTGGCAGAACAGTGACGTCTGCAGGTTTAAAAATGCACTGCAGCTATTTTGGAGTACCTCAAAGCTTGCCAGTAGATTTTAGGTACGGTTCATACCCCCACTCTTAATGCTAGAAAAATACAAATATGGATATGGTTAAAACTCAGAACTTCTTTTATCATGAATAATTTCAGGATGCCTCGATACAAGTAGAAATAAATACATGAGACAAAAAAAAGAACGGAATAATTACCTATTTAAGACATTTCAACTGGCAGTTCATGGTTACAATTTCACAGCTATAAGCAATATAAAATAGCTATCTTACAGAACAGTAGCCTCAAAATATAAACACATATATAAATCCTTTTGTTTCCACAACTGTTCCCAAGCCCTAGCTAAGAGGCACATTGAAAATGGCCACATTGGTATATATGTAATTTTAGAAAGCGAAATAAAAGGCCTGAATGACATTAGTAAAGATTTCTTGTACAAATAAGGGTTGGCAGGATCAGGTTCTTAACAGACACGAGTCTTTCTGCACGCACAAGAACATACAAGGCACATTTGCACAGTAGGAGGATGTGGAAACCTGGCATTACGCCACCTGATTTGGATCACAAAGGGAGGAAGTTTTTGGGTACTTTCTTTCTAAAGAAGTAAAGATTGCGTGACAAAGAAAATACAAACAAAGTAGAGGATGGAATTAAATGTCTGCGAAAATGTGGCCCATTGTAGGAATTATCTTCTTCTACTGTCAATCAGCAATACAGATACAAACCCAAACGCACCATTAAAAACAGCGTGATTTCAGGGTTGTCTCAAGACCTGAGATCAAAGTCTAGACCATGTATTTTACAGATGCAAAAAGCTGACAGCTTTCAGGCACAGACAGGAGGGGTCACGAGGCCATGTCCCACTGATCTCATAATTAAGAAAGCTTAAAATGGCTTTAGCATAAACGTGAATTCAGTCCAAAAATCAAGCGTCAACATGAAAAGCTCTGAAAAATACATTTACTATATATACACAAATTTTCTGATAACATCTTGATCTCTAGATAACAAAAGTGCTCCAGAAAATAAGTCTCACACAGCAATACAGTGGGAGAGTTGATGGTCAACCTGTCATCGTACTTTCTACAATACGTATTTCCTAAGTACAAGTTGCCAATGAACAATATAGTGACAAGGATGGATAATATGCTGTAAAATGATATTTTTACAAGTATTTCTACATGCAAAACAAGGAAGTGCTGCAATTACAGCAAGTAGAGCAGCAAGAAAAGCGTAACAACAACCTGCTTTTAGCATTAAATAGCTGCCTGAGGAATAGGTGTGCAAGACTGACACAAATGTCCATAGGGAAGGGGAAGCCAGGAAGAAAAAACCCCAACCACCACTGCCTTTCCCATTCATAAAAGAGGCAAAACTGAACACAAAGAACTGAGCATGAAGAGAAGCGGCACACTAAGTCTGTCAGTAAGACTGTGCTGGGCAGGCTCGGGCGCCTTCTGCAGTTCTGCAACCATAAGTGCTAATGACAGTTCTCAGTAGTCATTCGATTATTAAATTGGTCTTAATTTCACAGATATTGGTACATAGCTAAATAACCGACACATATTCTAAAATTTTGCTTTTAAATCAAGTAGCTCAGGCTTTTCCCAAATTTTAAGGTAAATCCTGGCTGTACCTACCTGAACACCTGAAAAAATTAGCAGCTACTGTATATCTTACCCATATGCCACATCCACAAATGTAAAACATTACAAAAATTCAAAAAGAAAATTTCCAAGCAGATGTTTATAAACAGAAGGTAACGGATAAAAACCCAAACACAATGCTGCATTATGTTACATGATTCACTGATGAACCCATTGGAACTACAGCAAAAAGCCCTTCTGGAAAACTTCCAGAAATTAAAAGGTGCAAACAAGCTGCCTAATACCCTTGCGTAGACTGAATTCTTATGAAGAAAATAAAGTTTATTGTCTGGAAACAGAGAAAGCATGAGGAAAGCACTAAAGCAATGGAGGTGAACAATTAGACAGATGTTCACTTAAGGAAATAAAGAGAACAGAAGAAGCCATCACTGAGGAATTTTACGAGAATACTGACAACTCTGCACCTCATCAAGGGCACTGGTAAAGTTAAAGCCACTGAAGCCATTTCTACTCAACTCCAGTGTAAGTGCTGACCTTGCAAAAGTCTGCATTTAGCAAATGTGGCTTAGGAAAATAGCATTATCCTTTCCATTTCACTATTTTTTCCCAAACTCCATCTATATACTGTACTGTATGTTTCAAGATTATATTAACTTTATTTCCTTGTATAATATTACATATGCTTTTTTTTCCTAGCTATGCTCTGCTATCAGGAAAATCTATATTTGATTGTCATTTCAGTAAAATTAAATAGTGTCAATCACATCTGATCTTCATAAATGTGTATACTTGAATAGCCAGAATGGGTCTGCTTAATATGATTATGTATGTTTCTGAAGTAGCCATGAGTTTGCATAACACATAATATGCCAGCCTGGACATGTTTTAGAACACACAACTTTTGGCCTTTAACTACTGAGAGAATAAATGGAGAAAAAGCATATCTTGTTGATAGACTGACTTGCAGAGTAAAAAAATACCGATATACATGCAGGCAAAAAGAGAAGGAATTATTAATAAGTCAGATTTTTTGGACAAAGTCTTACTTTTCTTTGCTCGTGTAGGCTGAGGTACAGATGTAATTTGTTCAATTAACATATCCCTATTGTTTAAAATATCATCTCAAAATTCTGTTTATGCTAATAATTCTCTTGCACATTTTCAGAAGAAATAACCTCCAAATCTCAAGTGTGTTACTAATTTCTCCTTTATTTTACTACCCGTTTATTTTCAAAAATTACTCTCAACGTGATCAGAATCTGTAGCTCAGTGCTATTGACACAACTTTCATCACTTTGTGTTCAGCGGGCTACTTCCAACACCCATCCATTGTTTCTGAGCTGGACATATGAACAATACGCATCACAGTCGCACAGTGCAGGGGACACAAGTATCAGAAGTGAACTATGCCAATATCCAATTGCCAGAGTTCCCACCAGCACTGGAAACTGGACACATCAAACTTGTTCTCTAATTTCATTAGCGTAAACAACTAGGGTATCAGGTTGTAGAGATAGGAAGCACTAATTAAATGCTATATCCTTATCTAAGTATGACTTGTACACAAAGGAAAAGTCCTAAGGAGCAGATTTTTATAAAATACTCCTGGTCTTGAATAGCACCAGACTGCCTTTTTTGAGCCTCAGCCACCAGTTCCACTTGTGAGAAAGGACAGGTCACTCATCCCACACCGCTCCACAGTGTTTGCAATGGCAACGTCTGCGGGGGGACAGCCTGCACATTCCCACCCCCTGATGTTCCAAAGTTCTCACTAACTTGGGAGAAATGCACAAGAAAGTGTCATCACTCACACTGTAATATAAAAGATGTGGAATGTGACTGATTTCAAACTAGAGAGAATGGGAATTACAGTTATGGGATAGGTTTCTTCATGTACTGAAAAACCTTACTTTCATGTAAGGTCAAGTCACAGTAAATAATTAATGAATTGTGAAAGAAATTTTTTGTAACACAAATTCTATTCAATAGGATCAAAAAGTGTAGTTACACCAAAACACCACATATTATATCACAAAATGAAGCAAATGCAAGATGCTGAGGAATAAGGGGAGGGGGGTGTGTGCCATTTTATTGGAATAACTGCTAGTATTATGGAATATAAACAACATCTTTCCATACATACACACCTTTTTTGTAAATTTTCCATCTCATAATCTGCAAGAAAAATAAAAGAAAGGATTTTCAAAACTTCGTTGCTGTTGCTTCTTGTAGTGAGATCTACTTCCTCATCTCTCCAGCAGTGAGAGAGGTTCTCACACACCGAAGAGTGGAATGATCAAGTGGATCCTACCCTGGACAAAACCAGGGGGCTCCTTCTCTGATCTCACTGCCGGTTCAGTTTTAGCTGAAGTCTAAGGATTGCTTATCCTGATTCCCTCTTCGACAGTATAAAGTTTACACTCTTTGATCCTAAGGTGCTATCTTCGTAGTGAAGTGCACGACATGATATTGCAGTGATCTGGGTTAGAACTCTGTGGGCCACTGACGCACAATCAGTGTCATGAATGCAAGCCAAGAAGCCAAAACGGAAACCCCAAAACCACTGAGAGTCACCCAATGTATTTTTTGTTCTGATACACTAAAATTAGTTAAATTTGGAGCTTTCTGGATTAATAGATGGGAAACTTGCTTCTTCAACTGCATAAAATTCATGTTCTGATTAACTTCTCAATAATTAAAAAAACACCCTGGTTTTGCTAAGAGAATAAGCCATTCTGGATTTCAGATTCAGCTATGAGGAAATACTACATACCAAAAAGGAAAAAGGGGAGAGGGAAAAATAAGTAGCTTTGGAGAAATGTATTTCTCACTTATGGTGGCTGCTTAAAGCCAGTCAGTCATCTGAAATTGTCCCAGGGGCTAATAAATGAGAAAAAAATTAATTTAGCAAAGTTCCTACCAAATTTTTGTATCAAATGCAGACAATTTATCACATTTATTTCCTAAATAGTCTGGACTAAAACCCTGGAAATAAATGCATGACACCTTAAATAGTGCAATTATCAATAGCCAGTTGCACACACTTCCGGTCAAATTGTAAAGGCAAATTCATTCTCTAGGAATTAAACCATTTTTGATGAAGACCATATAGTTCACAGTATCCTACTGTCCTCACACCATTCAGGTAACATTTCCTTATAAAAGAACTGACCATGATACACAATGGCTGTGAACTCCGGGACAAGATTATTTTTGTCACATACGTGTAGCTTGCAAAGCCCACGGCCACTGCCAATTTCTATTGTAACTATACGGCTGACAAAGTTAAGTGAAAATAGCCCTTTCCTCTCCTCCCATGGAACCACCCAGCACGATTTTTAAAACCCTTTTTTCCTTTTACTTCATTCTGTCTCCTCCCATCTAGACAGCAGATTTGACCAGTTAAAGAACTCAGTGAATTGCATGAAGTACAACAGAGCATTTTGAAGCACTAATTCTCTCAGGCCTGTGTGAAAGGATATGCCAAGATGATAAGGCAGAAAAGGTTTATATTTATAAGACTTTGATTAAGTAGGCAATTTTAGGAGGAGAGAGACAAGTTAAAAGAAAATTAAAAGGCTCCAGAAGTACTGAATTTTGTTTAAAAAAAATCAGCAGCATCCCTATAATCAAGAAAATCCATGGATTATTTAATATGTGAAATCTTCCAGCAATGAAAAGAGCACTCAGTGAAGTCCATGAGGCCACGAGCATATGCAAGCCAACCATTTAGATGCCTTTTAGCACTTGCAAGCATTTGGTTTCAATTTAGTTTTTCAAACACTTCATGCTATAGTGCTGGACCCCTCAAAAAAAAAAAACCCAGTATGAACAGATGAGACAAAAACCTGAGCCATTTCTCAGAAATGCATAGAGCGCTCTGCAATAATTTTCTAAAGGTGTTAAATTTTAACTTTTGTTTGTTTGTTCCTGAAGAACAGGATGACTATATCCCTAAACATGAAGTTCCACCAAGTAGCTGCCAGCACTGTAGAAGTACATTGCACCGTTACAGTTCTGGCTCCTAATTTCCCAGATGCAATCCAGTAATTTAGCCATCTTAAGTACCTATTTGCATTTGTGAAGGTAAACACCTTGGCATGCCTGACCCTGTGAACTTCTGGAAGGTTTGTTAGTATACTCAGTTCCCATTGAAACTGACAGCAACCAAAGAATCCAGAAAATTTCTTCCTTCCTTTAAAAATAGGGGTTTGCAGTTAAAAAGTTACATTGTGTGCTTTACATAAGTAAATATATTTAAGATTTAAATATTATACCAAGAGCCACAGCAGGAGGACAACCAAAGTAAAGGCCAGAATTGAATCCCTTTCAGCAGATCACGTTCCCTTTCAGTTCGCGGAGGTTTGTTTCCAAGCTACGCAGTGCTGTTTTGAAGGTGCCACGAGCTGCGGGCCCTGTACTGACCAGACCACATGTAACCACTTTAACTTAGGCTCCAAAGCCAGAAATGGTAATTCATCATCCTGTCAAAACAACCACATCCATTCATAAATACCATCCAGTCTCCTCCACATCCAGCTGGGTCTTCTGTTCACCCAGTAAAACGCACTGATTACACACCTTCCCTGCCCGTCCCCTGGATGACGTACCTCGCTGAATTTGAAAAGGGTCATGATACAGAACCAAAAACTGGGCAAAGACCCTTAAACTGGACAGTAAAGCAGACAGGCCAGAGCACCCCGGCACATCAGGTGCCACACTCCGCCCGTCAGTTGCCAAGCACACCTCCTCGAGCACACTGACCTCTTCCACAAAGGCTTTCCACTATCCTGCCTACACAAACTTAGTTGAAAGGCATCAGGCTGTTGATGATCTTGGTCAGAGCATTGAGCTTGTATCCACAGCCCTCATCAAAAGTACAGCATCAAGCGAGGATCAGTGCTTGTACGCTCTCATATGGGCACATGAGGAGGACACAAGAAATACGATCGCCTCACCAAATCCCTGTGTGGTAGCTAACCTACTTCAGCTGTGCTCAGGCTTCTTGCATACAACAGGCAGCAAAGCCTAGAACATCCCAAATGAGCAGCATGATCTTTTCTGTCTCCAGCTGAGCGACTTAGACATTTCAGGCAGTGGAACAGAAAAGGTTCCTCCAGATACAATTCTCTTCCACTCTGAACATTCACATCCTTTTAAGCACAAAAAAGAGAGACACAGATCTCCCAGTACGATTAAAACCAGGAGGTACAGCCAGGTTATGTCCCGAAGCCCCCCAGTCTGGTAGGCAATATCTGAGTATTCACCAAGTCAGGCTCAGATAAACAACCACACCTAAGACACAGCTCGATAAGGGTTGTGCACTCAGAAATACTAGAGCTAATTGAATTCTTAAGATGGGCAAAACCAAACATGTCATTTACCATGGAAGTTTCTGCGTTTCAGAGTTTCAGGTTCTTCCAGAGGCTAAGGAAAGATCTTGAGGATCCACATGGTGAAATGCAGTACTTGGTGAGGCAGTAATGAAAATTTAGGTCCCAGTGGCTTAAACTGAACTATCCCTAAGCACTGAGGCCAAGCTTTTCCAGCAGCATTCCTTCACATGCGTGTAGACACTGTTGAACTGACAAAAGGCATAAAAACTTACCACCGTGTGTGTCAACCTGCCATGTGTTCCGTGGGGTGCAGAAACAGTCACCTCTTTCCAGTGACAGCCAGCCTGACCTACCAAGTCCCTGTTTCAGTAGATACTCACATACTCCTCCTTCATTTCTGTTAAATTTTATCTGCTTCCCAACCTTTAAAAAAACCTGTGTTCATCTGTGACCACCTCAGCTGTGTCCTGGTAACACTGGGCAGCTGCAATCAGGCAGTGCAAAGGCTTTGCTTCCAAATGACCCATCTGCAGCCAAGCCATTCATTAAGCAGTAATTCAAAACAGAATCCTGAATTTTGAAGCCTTAAAACTAGACTTACAAAAATTTCTTGAGGTTACATGTCAGATCAGAAGACAGAATGTAACCAGTCATCCAGGACGCACAGTAGATGTTAAAATCTTCATGGTATCAGCTTTCATGAATGTCCCTCTTAATAAGGTACAGGAAAAAAAAAAGAAAATTTTGAACTGACCTTTAAAAAATATTCTTATTATGCTTTTTAACCACTGTGGTGACAAGGAGGAAATGTTTTTCTGAATGAGCACACTGTACCTTTAATGGTTCATTTGTAGTTCAGAATAAAATCTGAACTATTTGTTGTTCATTGTTGTTATATTCTGTTCCAAGGTTCATAATTTGAAAATTGACTTTGGGGACTTTTTGCTTGGTCTATTAAAATGATTCATGTTGCATTCAACATAAATTGTGCATACACAGAGGAGGTTTAGCACACGTATTCACAGTATAATAACTAAAGTGAATTTTGTACAAGCTGCAGTTTGTGGCAAGGATGCAGTATCATTTGTCTTAATTTTTCTTCAGCATTACATTAGGCTAGTGCATTTACATTTTCAGGTATGGCTAAACACTTTAAAACTTTCTTTTTACAGCATGAGTAAAGAGAGAATCAAATCTACATGTTTATAGGATGTAACAAAGTAATGCCTTTTTACTGTCTAAAGTACACAAGGATTTACTTTCCATTTACCTTCCTGCACAAAGGCAGCCACAAAGTGCATGAAATATTCACCACCTACGAATCATGAAGTGCTCTATTAAAAAGATGATAATGGTCTGGTTTACCTTTCAAAACCATGACATGATAACAGCCACTGTGTCTGAGTGGTTTTGTCACTCAAATCTACCAAAGTAATAACCAGTAAGGTACGAGTGGTTAGTGTTTTATAAAACTTTAGGACAATCTACTGTCAACTAACTACATAATTAAAAGCTGAGATATTATTTCAGATACCAGGTTCAGAAACACTTATTTGCAAAATCTGAGTAAGTGGATTTGTCAGGAGAGTGTGAATCACACTGAACACGTGTGGGGGCTAAGAGAAACCAAGACTGTAACCTAACTGTCACTCTGTCTTCACTGGGTCTCAGAAGAAGTTCATCTGCTGTATGCATTCATTTAAAAATAGTTTAATACTTCTAACGGAAACGTTTGGGAAGATATTTCAGCTTTTGGCTGTGTGTGATTTTTCACTATGGCTATATTCTGGTCTTCACCCCAGCAGTACACAGGAGTGTATTTTTTTTTTTTTGCTCACACAGTTTTTAGTACACAAGTGCCAATGCATGAGGGTAAAACACATTCAGAAGTTCCTATCTATAGACAAAATGTGTGGGCAGTCTGGATAAATAGGTTTTGTGTACAAAAGTTCTTGCATCTCATAAGAACAAGACCTGCCTATTGAGGAACTGATCAATCCCTAGAAGTAAACGTTAGTTTTATATCAACAACTACAACTACAAAGAAAACCCTGAAAGCAAACAACTTACTTTATATAATCTGAGTCCAATGACCGGAAATGGATTTTGCACAGAAGCAGCTAAGAAGCCATCATGCTCTTGATACTGCATTGTGAAGGAGCCACGCTCACATGGGAAGTTTAGCCAACACCTGATTTTGTCTTCAGCATGCGGAGAGCAACCTTTCTCAGTTCTGATAGCTAAAGGTTTCTGAGAGGCACTACAGGCTTCACTAAACTTTAATACAATCAGAGAAGCACCCCAAATTGCAGTATCCTTACACTGAACCTATTCTGACCATCAAAGCAGGCCAGGGTGAACCCCACCTTCAGTACAATAAAGCCTGAATAGCAAAAGCTTCCTGTCATTCTGCATGGGCCCAAAGAGAGTAACTTCAATCCTCAACTCAGAAGTGTTTTCAACCCGGACTTTGGACCTCTACCAGTATCCCCATCATCCAAGTATTTTATTCTCTAAGTGGGGATCAGTCAATAAGCCTGGTTCCACCACCCTGGCATGAAATGAGCCTGACATCCACCACAGAAGAGCTAGTCACTCCCATACAGGCCACATTATGATAAGGGACAAATTTTCAGCAGCTGAACATTACTTTTTCCTTTTTCTAAGTAAACAAACCTCACAAAACTACCAAATTTTTCTAATTCTTCTATCAGAATCACACAGAAAAACACAAACAAGTATCAGAAGATGGCATAACTAATTAAATGTGCCCCATTAGGCTCTACTAACCAAGACAGATGATAAGCAGCTCCTGTTCCAAGCTGGGTAAGAACCACTTAAATATTAAGGGTTTGCCTCTTCCCTTACACACATTCGTATTTCACCTCTGTGTTTACGTTTCTGTCAGTATGCCGTAAAAACAACTCTAGAATGACAGGCACCTTTCTCCACTACAGCATCCTTCCTAACCCCACGCTCGGGCCGTGGGAACACGAACAGCAAGGCACACACCTGGAGCAAATCGCACCGTGGCACCGACGTACGGTAAGCAGACTGTGCATCTGAAGGGTGAAAACGTGTGGGCTGTGCAAGGACAGGCAGGTCAGGGCAAGGCTGATAAACAGCATCTAAAGCTGTCCAAGGGTAAATCTGCCAAAGCTGTGGCACAGCAAACTCACTTCTTGGAGCTTACAACATTTTAGGACTGGAGCTGCTTCATTTGCAATAGGCCAGCGTGTTTATGCATCCAAGGTTTGCAGAAAGACGCTGGACTAAAAGTGAACAAGTTCACATGCTATCAGAGAGTTTATAGCTGCTTGGTATGTCTTCCCTTCATAGGCAGGGCTGAAGAGAGATTATCCTAACAGATCCCATTCCATACAGTAGTCTAAGACCTGATATCCACTGAGACCATCTCAGCCCAAAAGAAAAAATAAAAATCACACCACTCTTGCTTCACAACATTTGTTTCACTTCCATCAAGCACAATTTTGTCATAAACTTCTTTAATAATTACCATTTTAACTACGAGCAGTAACACTGACATTCTGAAAGACTAGCTGAGGAACAATTAGGATAACAGATTTTAGAGACACAACAATGAGAAGCACAAGGATGTATATATTCTAAAAATCAAATATGACATAAAAAACAGGAGTCAAAACACACCTTTTCCTACATTTTATATACAATAATACTCAAATTGTAGGACTTGTAAGTTATTTTTACTAGCTCTGCTTTCACAAGCAGCATCCGTTCTCCATCCCTTTTTGAAATTACATAAACACTTACTAATATCTTGGAAACATATAAAAGAACTTTACTGACTACATTAATTAAAATTCAGGAAATTCAAGTTAAGAGTGCACTGCAGAAAATGAAGAAAAGAAATCCATGTAGAAGCACTTAAACCCAAAATGCATTCAGAATCATAGAGATGTAGGTACTGTACGTGTTAAATCATACAGGGTAAAAAAAATAAATTAAAAAAATCTATATTTTAATCTTTTGGGGCGGAAACAAATTATCTTATTTACTACATGAATGGTTTCCTCAATTTGACGCCAATCTTTGGAGGTAACTTCAACCTGTCTGAATTAAACAGCCTGCAGAAGAAAAGACTAGATTATTTATATTATTGAATATTGTAAAAAAAATAAAATTGCAAGATTACTTTACCATACATTGAAAATAAGAACATGCACATCACTCCAGCTTACAGAAATCTAATCTTACTTTTTCTGTTCTGAGAGAAGTTCAAGAAGTAGGAGAACATGTTTATATATACACAAATATGTGTGTGTGTGTGTGTGTGTATAAATTGCTCCAAAATGGACAGCACCTAAAGAGTGGAGAAATTCACAGTATTGTCTGGCATCTGCGTACTGTGATTATAAATGTTGCAGTCAGAAGATCCTTTCGTGTTCAGCCGTTTTATCTGTGATTACTGCACTGTATATACACAATATAGATAAACTTTGTATTTCATTCCATACCTCATAAATAAGTCGTGGCTTACACTTTCTGGAGAAGTCACATTTCTTTTTAATCCATACAAGCACATTGGAAAACAGAATTGTAATAAATTGCAAATAATTAACTGAAAACATGACAGTGGCCAGATGAAAATATCTGGGATAGACGAACATTTGCTAACATCTGATTTTCAGATATGTGGGCACAACAAATGAGCAGCTTTAACGTCAACTCATGTAATTGTACAGTACAACGATGTACGGGATTTCCGAAAGAGGCCTGATCACACAAATACAGACAGCAGTACTCCTTCATATCGTTTACTTTAGTACACAGGACCTCCTGCGCTGAATGCTTACACAAGCAGCTCTTGTGCACCAAAAAAACTGACAGAACAGGCAAGACAAAGCTACCTGAACTTCAGAAACTCACAGTTTGCTTCACTATTTGGCATAAACTCCATTTCAAAGGGCTTAGCAGCCCCAGACAAATTCTGAAAGATATACGCTCCTGCTGTGACAGAGAGCTGGACAAATGCCATGTGAAAATTCCAGAGGCATCCCGCGCCGCGAGAGCCAAGCCTCCAGGCTGGCCAAGGAGGTCCCGTGTCATCCTGAGAAACCCCCTGCTCTTCCTAACTCCTGCCAGCCACTGCCTGGCAAGATGATCTATTCCATGAATCACGACCTAAATCTGTTCCATGACTGGCCCAAGAATTTTCTTAACTCACTTCCGATTTTGATAGCAGCAACTACTGAACTACTGAAATTGTAACTCACTTGAAGAAGAAAGAAAACTTTACAAAAAAGGGGCAAGAAAGGAACAAAGGAGAACAGATGGTTTTCTTTTGTTTTCTGTGTATGCATTGTTTGGGGGGGGAAGCCTTCAAGAACTGGTTTACCCTTTATTAACCACATGCCCTCCTAGTCTGGCAACCATTCGCACTCAGTGAGATGTACCACCCATAGAGAGGAGGCCCTAGTGCTTACACACCCTTCTCACAAGCATTACACTAGCACAGTAACATTCTTCAGCAAGGACTGTGATCTCCATTTTACAGGCTGGAAAACGAAGGCATAAAGAGGCCACATCCTCAGGTGAAGTCCCGTAACATTTCCATGGCAAAGCTGGAGACACAACCACATGAACACCTATTCCTTGTGCCAAGTGGCCGCCCACACCCTCTCCTAAAAAGCCATCCACCCAACTGCTGGGATACACTGGTGTCCGGCAGCCCTTGCTGCTCAGAAGTCTGTGTAGCCCTGTAGCAAAAAAAGGGGTTACACATCAGTACAATAAAATCATTTAATGACCCATCTGATCCAAAGTATCTCTTCATTGGTGAAACATTTTAAAGAGATAATTCTGAATATCCATTAATGACCGCTGCAAAGACTGCCCCAGAAAGTAAGAAAACTCAGAGACAATGCCACCCTCTCCAAAGCCAAAATACAAGTGGCACGAGTATCTTGAGCATTAACTCAGATAGGCCAGACATAGCTAAACCTTGGAAACCATGCAACTGTCGCTGCCACAAGTGCTAGCAAGACAATGTCATATTAAATTAACATCTCCTGCTCCGCTGCTGCCATGTGACTTTACAGAGAATAACTAAATTTATATCAAAATTGAAACCACAGTTTCAGCTATTAGCAGAGTAAAACTGATCTGTGCACAAGTAAGTAAACCTGAGGAAAATGTTGAGAAAATGCTACTGGCATTTCAGTTTTGTAGAAAAACTGTTTCGAAAAAGACGTAAATTACTAGTGAGAACAAATTAAACACAGATATAACACTGTAGTCGTATCATATAGGGTACTGGTAGACTTAACAAGCTTCATGGAGCTACAGCCACTCAGGCTTATGACTACCATTATGAAATAGCTCAATAATCCTCAAAGCAAAGCTTTCTACACAAGTGGTAAGAAGGAGAAAAGGCTGGGAAAGGATGCCTGAAGGGTGAATAAAATGCTACGTGTGTCACACACAGGAAGATATTGTAGGACTTTTCAAGAAGATATGGTGGGAAAAGCACCCTCACTGCAACTTCATATTCTTGGGTCACTTTTTCCCCTCCCTCTCCTTTGAGCTAAACACAATGCATCTCAAAAAGATGTAAGCTGCACTGCATCCAAGTACTATGTCCAGGCATTTACTTCTTCAAAACAATACACATGGAAGTGTCAAGGATTGTCTCTTCCTCAAAAAATTCCTTTTCAGAACTATCAATGCATGCTTGTACTAAAGATCAAATTCAAACCATTCAAAAACCTTCAGTTCCAAGTGGATGAACATTCTCGGATACACCAAAGGCTAATGTAAGCAGTCACTCCAACTGGAGTCGCATGAAAAACACTGGGTGACAAAAGCCCCTTACAGCAATCTGCAAGAAGGAGAAATAAATTAATCAAACTGCCAAACGAAGAAGGCTGGGTTTGACCTCCTTCTGATCTCATTACTTCTCTATTACCCTTTTGAAAAACATCCTCTTACAAAGATCACTAATTGAAGATTATGTGGAGGGGAATCGCACCTCTCCATCACCGTGGTAACTTTGACTCATTTGTCATTCTAATAATTCACTTCTTTTCTTTTCTGAACAGACAGAGACACTAATAGACTATCATCAGTTAAAAAGGCAATTTTTCCATTTAATTGCACTCATTAAATACTGCACTAGAACAATTGGAAAAGCAATACTCTCAATATTTAATCATACAATAGCAATAATGAAACATTACTTCAAAACAAACATGGCAACATGTAGGATG
Organism: Rhynochetos jubatus; assembly: GCA_027574665.1. NCBI lineage: Eukaryota > Metazoa > Chordata > Aves > Eurypygiformes > Rhynochetidae > Rhynochetos > Rhynochetos jubatus. The sequence continues at coordinate 1,571,149 of CM050661.1, read as the reverse complement.
ACAAAACACAGGCTCTAACTTCTAGACCATCAACACATTTTCTGGTAAAGGTATCTGAACTTTTTCTCCTTCCTTCTTTTGACGATTGGGTATATGAAAGGAGTGGACCAACATCCCTGACTACAGCTACGCTAGACAGAAACCAGTGGGAAAATGCTTCCTAAATTACCTCATCTCTCTCGCCACTGAACCACAACAGCAGAAAGGATTTCATGAACTAGAACAGCGACTCAGGGTGTTTGTGGAAAACATTGAACAAGACTGGATTTGCACACCATTTTACTAGAACAAGTTGTATCACTTAGGAATGTAATTGGAGATAAAAAGGTTAATCACACTGGTACAGCGACTGCAATGGGCAGAGTCATCAGGTGTCTACTTGCCTGTGCTATCTTATTTTCTATCTTCCACAGAAATCGTATGTCTGTCTTCAGTGTAACTGCCTTCCCATCACAGAAAGTTCACTGTAGTTTAACTACGAACACAACATAGCCGGGGCTACAACAAAACCTTTCTGTTGCGGAGATGTGCAGAAAACTTAGCAGTGCCTGTTTCAGTTTCAGACGTCGCAACACAGCGGCTGTCAAGGAACGTTTCTGGTTTTACTGCGATTCTATCTGTAAGCGTAAATACACAAAACCCAGTCAAGCAGTCAGCCTAACTTCTCTGTCAATAGATACCACTTCATCCGTCATTTTCTATCTAGCTTTCCCATAGCACCAAATTATTTAAATATTTCACGTAGGATTTGATGAGCACAGCAATCAGGGCTGGTGACTGAGGCCCAGGCACGCTTTGCCATTCCAGGTTACAGCTTTTAAACCCCACAGGTTAAAATGCTTTGAAGGGAAACAGACAGCAAGACTAGAAAGGAGTCTGGTTTGAACTACATAGTTGCAGGATACACACTGAGTAGTATCTTTACGAATATTCCAGCTCCATTCAATCAGGCTACTCTGTAGATACAACACTCTGCTTGTTCGGTGGAAGAAGCGAGGGACAATCAGTAAAGAACAGAAGCTTTAAAAAAAACATTATCTGGGCTACCTCTGCTAGGAAAAGATGCACCAAGTGTAGTATCTCCATCAATTATTTATTCAACACTTGCATGTGAGTAACCTTATCGATTCCAGTGAGACTAAGTGCTAGACCAATATGAAAGGAGATGACAGCAGGACAGGAAGTCAAGAAGCATCATGCAAGGCCAGGTCAGAAAGGCTAGGATGTCTGGCATATTTAATTTTGGAAAAATTGTAATTTAGTTTTATTTGTGTAACTACAACTCTTAATATCAGAGTTCTCAATGACAAGTATCTATATGTTTATGTTTTACAGTCAGGGAACAGTCCCTGAATGGCTATAGCACATGAATCCATGAACAGTTTTTTGGGCCAAATCCATCTGCAAACCCTACTGATTTAGTATAAACAAACTGACTGATATTAGACACAAGGCTAGCAGAGAGTACCTAGACACACCTCAGTATTTCACAGATAAAAGTATATGTAATCAGTGTTCAGAGTTGTGAGGTATGTTTTTCACAGCCTTTACTGTTCAGTACTCAAGTGAATGTCTAGACATGATGAGTCAGAAACGGCTTTTATGAAAATAGTAGTTATAATATACAAATGAATGATATATAATGATTACATAGTAAGAAAGACTGTCTTTTGGAGGGGAGCAGTGAAAAAGGAGAAGGATTTTTCAGAAAACACAAGTCTAACAAAATACCATAGTTTGGTACTTAAAGCGCAGGTACAGAATCCCCCCAAAGCCACAAAACACCATTATGCCTATTTCAAAAGGGAGGCAGCGTTCATTTTCATACCAGTACAGATGTAAAACTGCCTGCAAGCGTAACACTCAGAGGCTGCTTTTTCCTTTAGAACATGTCCATGTGCAAATTCCAGCTGTGAGGGTACAGTCTGGCTTTTAGAGGGGCACAGGGAGAAGCAAGGGATGTCCCCCCTCGCACACATGCTTTCCAGATCCATCTGTGTAACTCTTCTGCCTAATTCTCAGCATGAGAATGAGCTGTATGCCACGGCTATCTTGTGGTTAAGAAAATGTAACCTGTTATGCTGCATTATCTACACAGGCTTGAAAGTGGGTTTCTGACACAATGCCCCAATTCTCCATATATTTTTACATGTATTAGAAGTAAAACTGGTTTTTTGATCTGTAATCCAGTAAGTGCAACACACTAGGCTGTTGGCCAGTTACTAAAAAGGAGAGCCAGTATTAAAACAAGGGAATGATCGTCAGCCATGCAGTGCAGCATTATAAAACCTTCTTCACTCACACAAGTCCACCTGTGCATATTTCATTCTTTAAGCAGGTACAACCTCTAGCTCTGAAAGTACCCAAGCTGCTAATTGCTGAAGACCAGAAGGGTCTACCAAGGGAAATATCAATCTGTACACATGTTGTGATGCTCCCTCTTTAACCATCTGTTACTGACCACTGCTTGAGACAGGGCACATGACCTGATGAATTTTCAATTTGAGTCCAATGCTGTTCTTAGATTTTTAATACTAAAATCCCAAATCATGAATGCAGATTAATGGCTTTATACTAGCCATTATAAGACTTTTATTTTAAGGGTTTAGTTTCAAATCACCCCCAGTTTTGCATAGGCAGCCCAGAGAAATGGAGTCAATATACCTGTATGCGCATAACATGATTTATTGCCTTCTCACTAGAGACATCAAGTGTAACCTTAGGCTGATGTTTTATCGATTCAATATCTATCATGAAAAGGATATAAAATTGGCTTCCCCTTTTTGCTAAGACCAGTAGTGCACAAATGTACAAACTTCCTTCAAAGCACCTGAACCGTGTATTGTGGCCAAAGCATGAGCAAGGACTAGGGAGAGGTAACTAACTTCAAAATCAAAATCCTGATCCAAGCATGCAGAAGGTAATAGCTTGGCTGCAGGAATTTTACCCATTCAAAGGAACTTAGGGAAAAAAATAGACTAAAGCCGAGCCGACTATTCACGACTCAGTTATCATTGTGAACATAGCACACCTCATGATTTTACAAAATACTTCCCATTTATCTAGCTACTTGCTTCGAAAGATTTGAACATTTAAGGAAATCTAAGCAGAACATCGAAAAAACAATCTATGCACATTAAGCATTTCAAAGGTAGCAAACTCATGGCAGAGATGAATGAGGTAACTTCAACCACAGCTAAAGTAGTAGCACATAGAGGAATAAAACCTGCCTCCAAGAAGCCATAAATCCAGTCTCGAGTCCTGCGTTCTCACCCCTCTTTATGTTTATTTGGCTAGAAGGGAGAAAAAAATTAAAACCTAATTTTTCAGAAGGACTAGTAGCAAACCTTGATACCAGTAGAAAAAAATGGGGTAATTTATAGCGTTGAAAGAAACTGCAAACTAGGTCACTTAAGGAATAAACTAGGCAAATGCTACTACACAAAAAAAGTAGATCATATTTAAATAAATAAAGTTCAACTCAATTTTTAAAGCATTGCTTTAAAACCCAAACTACTGGGGAGAAAAACAAGGCCTTGCATTGTTTGCAATTGCCTTGACTTCAGACGAGCCATCTGTGGGCACAAAGAGCCCACCTCTCTTTGGGCCTGCTGGTATTCTTACTCCTTCTGAGGCACAGGCGGGAACTAACATGAGGAAGGAGAATCCTAAACTACATCACAGGAAGAATAAACAATCTAGGCAAAGAATGTGTAAATTCTGTGCAAAAATCATCCACTAGTTAGAAGAAAAATGTGTTTTATCAGCTTACTCTGAACTGCTAGGAACTTCTGCATGGAAACAAGGAGAAAACACAGCAATAAATACTGGAGAAATCTACAGACTACGCACCAACTGTTTCCAAGCACAGTAAGAAAAATATTTATTGTTTGTTCCTCCCTTTCAAGCCCACTCAAGCACATGGGCCCCAAGATTCAATTAAGCAGATATTTAATCATGTGCAATAGGAGCCCCTTTTTCTAGTTATTGCCAGACACCTGTGTTGCAGTATGTAAAATATTCCACTTGTGTGACCAGTCATTGCAAAAGGAATTGTGTGGAAAATTGCTCTTTCACCAGCCTAGGAAGGGAGGGAACAGGGAAGATGAATTCTCCATGTTCCTACAGATAAGAGAAACTACTGGGCAACAGTGAAGGGGAAAGCTAATTACGGGGACAAGCTTAGAGCCCCATCACAGGCACCAGCTTGGTCGATAGGAAACTGCTTTACAACCCATCCAGGAGATCCCACAGTTCTCACAGAACAGGAAAACTACTGCTTGAGCAATGGATTTTCTAAGTTAATGGCCAAGGACTATATAAAAAGCCAGTGAACATCACATTTAGATTAAACGAGACAGCGCGTGCAACAGTTTTCTGGTTGAAAGCATGGATTAGTAGAATTACAACAAAATTCGTAAGCAATTATCTTTTTTAAAAAAAAATATATCAGAGCACATTTTTCGGTCTCTCTAATACCATAGAAATAACGGGAAAATAAGAACGCTACTTGTACTTCTTTAGCCTTTCTGCTAAAAAAGTATTTAGCTGCTTTACAAGCATTTACTGTCAAAACATTAACTGAAATTAAAATGATAAATTAAGTATAGCAAAATAAGTGATTCAAGTCCCTGTGTAAATCAGCACAAAGGAAAAAATAAAGCCTGAAATACGCCAAACTTTTGGACTACTTTAATTCCCGATTACCATGCCTGGATTGGAATGCCCGTTGCAACGACACAGCCTGTAATAAGGACTTGGGGCCTGACATAATTAGACTCTCCAGAAGACACTATCCTTTCCTCAAGTCCCAATTACAGAAACAAAATATACAAATATGAAAAGATCTCCTCTCATAAGATGCTGATTTCCTGGTGACTTTCAAATAAACTCCTAAGGAATTAAGCCTTCTTTACCAACCAGACCCAAGAGGTTCCTTACAGTCACAGCTTCCTCCAGTAACAGAAACGAGTTAAAATTGGGGGAATCCTAGGTTCCAGTTCTATGCTCAACTTGTACACCAGCTTGTCTCAGCTCAGATTTTACAACATAGACAAATACCTTTATCACATTGAAGACCAAAAAAGCAAGTTCAGTGTTCAGACAAACCATATTGAGCTGATAAATAAATCAATTTTGAGGGGTTTAGCTCCTTTATCAATAGCACTCTTACAGATCAAGAACTTTCTAACAAGCAGCTTTGACTGCTGACTACACAATTTCAATTTTTTTTTTCCCCAGAGTGTGCCAGATTATGCTTACTGGTATAAAAACAGCATAAATTCACTTCCTCTGGATTTACACTGGTATAGCTAACATCCGCTTCTTAAGTCAATAGAAAAGGTTTAATGAAACATAAAATTTAAAAGTTACAATAAAAAGAAATTATTTTCACATAAAAATGTGATGATACATGTCAAAGTAACACAACTGAGGGCACAGACAGAAAAGAAGTATTATTTGGAAATCAGTGAGACTAACTAGAATAATATTCTATTAAAGGCAAGTTAGTATATCAGAATTTCTCTCTGCTATGAAGCCAGAATGCTCAAAATTGCTTTCTGCTGGAAAAGTGTTTCTCTAGTCCCAGATCATGGATGACTCACTGAGCTGCCAGAGTCTTCAGTATCCCAGCAGCCTCCTCTGCAACTCCCACCCATGCATCCTCTGTGGTCCAGGAGCTCCATCATGCTCCTGATGGCTTGGCCCTTCTGTCCCTGAGCTGTTGCAGGTGTACCTTTCTTGAGCCCTGTCTTCTGGGTGGACCTTGAACCTCTGTTGAAGCCTCATCTGCAGTCCTGTCTCTAATCTTACCTTCTGCTGCTCCTGTCCAGACACCCTGGGTGGATCACAGACCTGAGTCACCCCCTTGCCTTTTCTGGGACTGTCTGGGGAACTCGTTATCACCACCCTGCTCAGGAGATGCTGTAGGGCTGGGCCTTGGTGGGTGCACTTGCCTTTTGGCTCACCCTCCCTTGGGAAGCAACCCTGCTTCTGCTGCACCCTGTCAGTAGCATTGGTATGTCTTCCAAACATTAACATAATATGCCACCAATGTCCCTCTTCCTTGAAAAAAAACCCTCCATGGGTCTCAGTGTTCTTTTCTGGCTGTTGTTCTTTCAGTTTTTCAAGAATTCCCAGTTCTTCTAGGAGACAGATTTCTGATATAATTCATTCTATCATCCCAACATGAAATAAAACCATCTTCATTTCCATCCACACTGAGACCAATTCAGATTTATTAAGGCTTCCTTGATATTCAGTGTTGTCTTATAAACACTAAATCATTATGAAAGCTACATAAGCAGGAGCCTGCAATCCTAAAAAAAAAAAAAAAAAACCAAAGCCCAATCAAACAAGAAGTCCTTGGAGAAGTATACATCTCCTATAAAGCACAAAGCTTTCTAGAGCTCCCCAGAACGAGCATTGTGCATCTACTGCTCCTCCTTTCCTCTTTGGGTGATCAATCACATCCAGCAACAAGAAGAAATGGGAACGTATTCTGATCTCTGGGCTTCTGGGATAGCTAGGACACCCACAGAGCCCCTCCTCCCATGCAAAAGCAAAACAGTAACAATGAGGATGAGCTTCTGCTTCATAAGCTTTTAGGATCCTCACCCTTTAAGTGCCGGCCTTAACTTGTCCTCGGACTCCTTACATGCTATACAATGTGCTCCATAACCAGAGACCACCTACATTTAAAGACAAAACACGCATAGGTATGTTTTTCTTCAGTATTCAACAGCGTATTAAAGAAGTAAAGTTCTGGAATTTTTTTTTTGATCCTCTCAGGAAAAGTGCCATACATCATTACTTCTATTTTGTATACCCAAGATTTTAAGAAACTCTGCATTTGTTTGAAAATAAGTGTGGACTATAAGGGCAAAGAGGGTATTCACTGTCACATGGTGTAACCAGCTCCAAAGAACCCCGAGAGATGTCTGTCTGCAGAGGTTTATCATACACACTTGCCTGGAGGTTACAAAGGCAAAAAGAGCAGCAATAGAAGAGTGCTGTTTTCAAAACTCGGCTGCAGTCAATAGCTACACCTGCCAATCCCAGGACATTTGGGGGAATTTTAAGCCCTGTAAACCAGACTGAACTTGTTGTGAAAAACACTCTTTGCAACATGGATAACCTACTCTGTGTCACGAATCCATAAGCCTGTTTAGCAGACGCTGAGTAACTGCATAGCCTGTGTGCCTGCTCCGCTGGCAACGTGGCACAAGCACTTTGCCGAGGGCTTTACGGATCTCCATTACAGTAAGAACACTCAAAGGATAACATGGCAAATGACGAACAGGGGACACACAGAGATCCAATTCGAGCGTACACAACACTTTTAGAACTTCAGATGCTCAAATGACCTTCTGATAAATCAGCAACACAAGGGCATTATTCCTGAACAGTAGTCCTACAACACACACTCCCCTCCACTGTAAGAATCTGTATTTAAGCTTCCCTGTGAGATGACTCAAAGAATGGGACACATTTTACATTTTTTGTACTTAAGAACACAATCCTTTCAAAGCAGAATTAGCTCCTGCTGTATCACAGCACTTAGAAGCTAACGCAGAGTTTACTTTCATCACACGAGAATCAGTTGCAAGTGCTCAAAAGCCTTCTAAGCTTAAGATGCTCCCTGAAAATTGTTAATAGATTATTTTGTGCTTTGTGCTATCACTAAAACAGGATGTAAAATTGCTAAAATATCAGATATATTTTAAGTACTTCAGGAGGCAGCCCAGCAAAGCTGTTGATCCATCAAAAGATCAAGCTGATGCCGAAAGCATCCTCCAGTTTACACAATTGTAAATCGAAGGTAAGAGCCATACAACAAACGCAATCTAGATAGTAGATAACGACTGATTTGGAGTGAAAGGGCACTGATAACTCTGTGCTGGATAACAGTGAAAGCTCTTGGAAAATGTACCTAGGAAGAAGTCAAAGGAAATTTGATATTTAGCAACTTTAGTTCTAACCTGATCTGCCACAACTGAGCTCTCACTGAAAACGGGACACATTGCAAATTAACACAGCAAACAGGAATCTTGCCTTCGCTGATGTTTTTTTCCCCACACCAAATAATCAAGTTAACTCTAGATAGTTGGGAAGAAAGTCATTCAAAGAGATTCTGGAGTTTAATGAATGGCAAAAAGAGGGGGTTGGTCAAATCTTAATCTGTTTGACCATGCAAACTGTATTGAATCTGATAATGTGCATGAGAGGTCTACTGAGGGACCTGCATCCTGTATGAATTACACCCAAGGCTCTTAAATTCATTTGAATGCATTAATTCCTAACCTAAATCACAGAAAAGTAATCTACTGTTATTGTACTTTCAAATGTATACTATAGCGCCATGCACAAACAGAAGAGTAGTTCATTTATATCATGTAGATTCATTAAAAATAAAATCACCTCCTAAGTCTGTGTGTGTTGATTTTTGAGTTGCAAACATTCATATTTCCCATGTGTAGGAAAGGAATAATTTTATACTTAGGTGTATTCAAGGCTTTGAACTTGATATATATGTAATATTAGAGAAAGAAAATAAAAATATAATGAAAGATTCTCTATTTCATGTGTTAGAAAACAATATGTTTTCCTCATTAAACCCTCAGATATAAATTCTATAAACCATGAAATTACCTTTGAGCCCTTACTGAAATAACCAGTTCACAAATAAATGATCCATGCAGCAAGAAAAGCGAAGATTAAAATAATAAGAGAAAGTTACATTTTTATATTAGCAGTCAAAAAAACAGAAAAAAAGCCCAAAGAACAATTATAGCACAGACTTACACAAAGAGATTCTATTGAACAGGTAATCCTGAACGATTTATTCGGTCGTATTCTGAGACAGCCATTAGCCATATTTTTCCGATATTATGAGGAATTAACTCTCACAAGAAATTAAGGCTAATTCAGTCAAGGGAACTGTCTGCATAGTTTTTGCTCCACCAAAGTTGTACCAACAGACATGTTTTCCCACCGTGTTGCAGGCAGATCCAGTACCTGAACAATGAACAACTGTTAAGTGAACTGTGCACTCCACCTCCAAGAGCATCCTCCCCAGTTCTCCATTTCAGTTCTGCAAGAGGCTCAGTTTTCGCTTTAGAGAGCAGAAAGTTAAGAGGAGAGTTACAAGGTTGACTTCCCTGGAGACTGTCTGGCCAATTTTCCCAGAAGTACCTGGCCCATGAGCACTTAATGCCATTAAAATTGATTTTACCAAAACAAAGGCAGATTAGGTAATGTGGAAGGAGCCAGGCAGTGGGATATGGTGGCCTCCATCACAGCTCACCATCAACAGCTTTCCCCTCAAAACCAGGGACATCACCCCCCGGGAATCACTCTCCATTTCTGTCACAGTCCTCACCAGTCCTGCCTCGGGTTCCTCAGTCTCACCCCATCGCAAAGAGTGGGTTTTCCTCACACATCCCTCACACCAACCAAGCGGCCACACTCCTTTTTCTTGTGCCTTCACTGGCATTTCACGACATTGGGCAGGCAGGTACAGCTTTGTTGGGCTCAGTGGGCTTCCCAGGCGTGCAGCCCCCACTTAGTGAGATGATCTTGAACCCTTCCGCCCAGCGAAAGCCAGCACCTGCCTTCCCAATGCAAACACATCCTGCTGTCAAACTACAGGGATTGGGGAGAAGTCCAGATCTGGAGAGACCTCAGGTAACCCATGGAAAACTGAGAACAACCCACCATTTATTCACTATGCTACCCTGCAGTTTAGGGGGGTTCTTCATTTTTTCTTGAAGTATCTCTGAAAGCATTTTACCAGTGCCAAAAGCAGACTTAATTTAGAGATACAGAAACTCAGGAACAGAAAGATGAAATTACTGCATTAAACTAATTTGTTTTTCAAGGGACAAACTGCAGGCTCTCTGAGGATAGAAACACAAACAAGAAGCCTATGCTCTAAATACCTTCAAATCTAAATTAATTAAAAAAAAAAAAAAAGACAGGCAAAAGACAAGAAAATGTTCAGCATGTGAACATATAAACAGAGAGAATTCTTCATAATATGATACAGAAAGCGGGAGGGGAACGACCGAGGTGGAAAAACAACAGAAGGGAAGGAGCAGAGAAAGCCAAAGTGGAACCCAACGCCAGCCAGCATAAGGGACAGAATCCTGGAAGTGAACAGAAAGCAGGCTGATGGCATCACCAGGGATGGTGTGGCTTCTTCCCTCTTGCTGTGCCAGCTTCAGCCTCTGGCTGACCCCTCCACTCAGCTACATTCCCCAAAAAACACGTGCTTGGGAAGGGCTATGCTGCGGGTCCCTGGGGAGCCTCTCGTGCACAGCTTTCCGTCCATGGAGCATTACAGAAGTCATTATGCTTCTCTCAATTAAAATAAGGGGCTGCAAGCATAATTGCCTCTGTTTTTCAGAGCTGCAGGGTATCACCCACACAAAACAATGGGGATTCTTCAGGTAGCAGAGTGCCAAAGCATCTAAGTCAAAACCAGCACTATTTACCTGTCCTACAATAACAACTAACCACTCTTGAGCAAGACTGGACTGTAACTTCTGCTTGGAAGTTTACAGAACAAAACCAAACAAAAACAGGGAATTACCCACTGAAAATCCAGACTGCACCCACAATTCCATTAGCACTCAGAGTTTAACATCTAACTTGTACATTCACTACATATTCAGCCTACTGCCATGAAAGTCAAGTAGCAAATATAAATCACGTTGTGGACTTAAAATATCAGAAGTGGAGAAACTTCCAAATGGAAGTCTTTCATAAAAAGTCAACCTAGTATTCCTGAATATTTACTTAAAAAAAAAAAAAAAGGAAATGTTCTTTTCAGTAATACTGAAAGTTTAGATACCAAATTTCAGGATGACAGGAAATTTTGAGACTGAATTATAAACCCCTAAAAGCAAGGGCCTGTATGTTGAACACAGAAGCAAACTCTTTAATGGACTGGTGTTATTAGATGTGCTTTAACACATCTGCCTTTTAAACTCTGCACAGATACTTCCAATAAAAGTAGCTACAAGCTAGCTCCAGTCATAAAGACGGACATTTAAAGTTAGCACTTATTAGCAGCCTGCAGTGGGCAAATGTTCAAACACATTATGGTTTTAATATAATTATAATTGTTGAACATGTTCAACCAATTAACCACAAATATTCTGTTTATCTGAGATGCTGCCAAAAATGCGGACCTGCAGTCAAAATAACATGATGCTGTAGTCCTTCTGCAAAGACTCGCACTAAATCATAAGAAAAAAAACATATGGAAAAAGCCAAAGCAAATATCTGATATTTTATAAATCGTGAAATACCATATTTTAAAAATTTTACTCATACAGCTATAAACTGCCTCATATATTTATTTGATAAATTCACATCTTAAAAGTTCATGTCACCTACTAAAAACAAGGGCTTCAGAGTAACTTTCCGTGCACGTTTCTATTTGCCCAGCCCTCAGACCTCAAGATTCCACAAAGCACAAACACAATGCAAATAACTGGGAAACGCAGTTAAAAAGCTGCTGTGCCTTTAGCATTAAGAACCAAATCATTTTGCTGCCTGCTTTTCTGCCTCAGCTGCACAAGTACAAAAATGCTTGAAACAACCGGATGAGCTCCATCTTGTAAGGAAAAAACCAAACTGCTACAATTTGTCTTTAAGAATTATTAAAACCCCGTGTTGTACAGCCCCTAGTTAGACAATTTGCAGTGCTGCAAAAGCACTTTTTTCAACTGTGCCCCCTAAATAATTAAGCTGTTCCTTTTACCATACTTCCTATATTACAGAAGTCATTTTCCTACAACAAATCAATAACTCATTCCTTATGTCAGTCATTTTTCTCCATTTAACTGAACGGACTTAAGTCCAACACTGAAAGTTAGATTACCCTTGAATTATGTGTGCGATTTAAAATTCAAAGCACTACACTAAGGAGCTTTTTAGAGTGACCACTCTTCCAGCCTCTTCATACAGACAATCCCTCACAGACCTTCCCGACAGATTTAAAGCAGGACGGCAACTCTGGAACAGTTAAAAACGTGAACACAAACAGGGAATGGCCTTCACAGCCCAGAGCCAACACTCTCCTTTATGTGGGGAATTAAAAAGCCAAGCAAAGTGCAACACTGGCAATAACATCCCCAACACCTCCATCCTTCCAGATTAAGTAATAATTGCAGCTGATGGTATAATTTAATCACATGGTTCAAGCAGCTTCAAGCAACCTTCTTTTGCAGACACTATCAATTAAAAACCCAGTCCCACTATTCAAATATTTGAAAAGTCTGCTTATTTCTTAAATAATTTAATCAAAACTAAGAAGAAAATTAAATGCTAACATATCAATTTCTCCATATTTTGATGAGCGTATAATAGAATATCTTAACATCAGCATGCAGTTGAGCCACAGATTAAGGGAAACACTGGTACAGTTTACATAAATTTGTGACATAAAATGTATTCTTATTAGAAATAAATCACTGACAAGAGAATCACCGATACAGACAAGAAAAAAGATAATACATGGAAAATGTCCTAATAAAAGTGTTCATACTTTGTGCAAATTGTAATAAATTTGATAATATTAAGGAAAAAAAAATCTGGAGGCAATCTTCAGACAGCACAAGCCTGGGAAGCTTCTATCAATTTAATTAACTGTCTGCTCTCAAAAGAATAAAACAATTTAATCTGTCCTTCTCTATTAAAGGTATGGATGTGGTCACATTGCCTTGTCTTCTGTTAGCTGTCTATTAATCTAAAGCACAAATTGTTGTGACATTCGCATTCTCCACAAGTAATGCCCATCATTTCACTCCCACAGCCTCACTCCAGTTTAAGCTTTTCCTAAAAAACCACTTCCTAGCTGGTTTCCTACCTCTGACATTTATCACCAGTAACCAATGCGGCCGGACAGCCCTGTTGTCATGCACTGCCTAGAGGCATCACCGGTGACCATTTCGGTTTGAAAAAACTGATGGCTTTTACTTTTACTCAGTCTTACTGTATTGTTAAGGCTGAGATCCAACTCCCTTCCCTGGAATTAGCAACACAGAGAAGTACTTTGTGCCAAGATCTCTGATTTGGGGATATGTACAGCCAGTCGTATCAGAATTATTTTCCACATTAGCACGCCCTTACAATGTCACTGATTTATCCGATGATACAGCTGTAAAAAACACAAGAAGGTATTTTTTATAAACACAGAAATTCTCGTTTTTCAGCCTTAGCATCATCCCACCAGACTCTGAACCTCAGCATTACCTGGAGCAATTAGAAGAAACCAAAGTGGCAAAGCAGCATTAGGTAATGCTTTATCTTCAGCATTCTGGAAGCTCAGCAAGACTACCACTCAAAGCTGCTCTCCCTTCCATTTCGGCTCAGCACCCTGAATCTGTTCTCCACCAGCTGCTGGTGTGCCTTGTATGAAACCGGGAATTTGTGAGAAAAGCACAACTTCCCACTGGGTGTTAGCTTTGCATGAGAGCACTCGGTCCTAAGCCCCGATACTCTGCGGATGTGTTCGTGTAAATATTTAGCATTTCAGGTAAACTTAGGGGGCAGGGGAATCAATAGATTAAGCACCAAATACAGTTATTACCACAGTTACTTAGAAGCAAAACTAATACATTGGACAGTTTGGGTAACGTAACATTATTTACAACCATGTTTTACTGAAAGGACCATGTTATTTCCTGGTTATCAGCAGACTCTGATTTTTTATTTTGTTTTACATACTGAAGTGGAAAGGCAAACAGCATGACAAGTTAGAATGAATCCGTTAGTTTTATTATAAATTTAGTTCTGATGGGGAAATCCTTGTTTCAAAACTCCAGCACTTGTTTCTGCTATCTTAAATCCATCAACTTACAAAAAACTAAGATTAAGCAAAATGTTAACCATTACTGGCTGAATTATAAACAAGTTATAGTGTCCATTCTTCATACAGCAGGACTGTAATTTTCCTGCATGTAGACTTTTCATAAGATCAAAATATTATTTAGCTTTAAATCAAAAGATCTGTTATTTTAGTTTAGTCTAACAATACTAGAAAGTAAAATTCCTCATCTGGGGCTGTAATATTTGCTGAAAAAAACCTACTTCAAAACATTAATCAAATTTTTCGCCTACTGGGCAGCCATATGGTAAAGCAGCATGTGAATCTCACAAACTTGCTGATCTTCTGTAACTGGGTGCTATTAATTACGCTTGCTGCATCCATCTCTTAGATTTTCACTTTGTGAAAAAAGTATTTATTGCAACAGCTTTTACAAAACAAGGGAATGAAAATCACAATTGATTAATGAGCTGAATGGAAATATTTCCGTTAGCAGGTTTTTTAAATGAATAAGGATTAATACCATGGATAGAAATGAACCCTACTTGTGTTTCTCCCCACACACTTTTTGTCAGGCCAGCGGGGGTGGGGCTGCATTAGCAGGAGGAGGGTCTAACATGCATTATTCACTGTGTCAGCTATAGGTGACAAACAATAAGCTTTAAACTACATAGTTTAATACTATGAAGGCTGAGGACTATGTGGTTTAGTGCTAAATTGCTTAGTATGAAATCGAATTGTTTCACAACTGCAAATCTTATTTGGGTTTGGTTTTATTTTTCAAATACAACTACGAGTTTTCCTGGAATCCAGAGAAGCAAACAACTCAGAATGATAGTCTCCATTTTGCCTTCAATTCCTCAGGCCACAGTACTGAGGCTGTTTTGGGATCTCAGCCATAAATCTAGTTAATCATAAATTATAGCTAGAATATAATCCTTGACTCTACAGCCTCGTGTGCCAGCGAAACGGGCTCTCAGGAATTACTGAAAGAAGATTGTGGGGGCTGGCCAGAAAAGCTAGCAAATAAGGTGGGATTGTGTTGGTTCCCATACAAAAAGCCCAGCCCAGAAAGGCCGTACAATTAGCCCGTGCGCACCACCACGGGAGCAGAAGTCATGGCACACCTGTGAAGATTTGCCATATCGTCTCTGCAAGTCAGAAAAGGTGATTTTTCTTGCTCTAATCTTCACATTAGCCTCCTCTACAAAACTAGCTTATTTCCACGTTTGGCAGAGTGCGCAAACTTCATCCGAGGTAGCAGGGGCAATGGGTAGAAGGAAAAGGTGAGGATTAGTTCTTCGAGGGACTGATGATGTTACCAAAAACATAAAACCCAGACTCACTCCTTGTTTTCACCCAGTGAAAAAGAATAAGAGAGACTTTAAAAACCAAAGCAGATCTAACAGAAAATATTCGGTATTTTCTGTTATGTTTTCTGAGATGTGATTCGTCTCCTCAGGCTCAAGAAAAACAACACCCAGGAAGTGAAATACCAATATAATTTTCAAACAATTGAAAAAGAAATGATTCTGAGTACTTTCCCCCAAACGGTTACACTGGCACTTAATACAGGTGGAAGAAAGGGAAACCAGTCTCCTGAATATAGATCTAGATTTATTAAAAAGGGTCAGCTCAGATACAGCAACTTCATGCGGTGGAGACAAAGAAATCTTTGCCAGAACACAGGCTGCAAGGAGATTTTAAATACTACAGATTTCACAGGCCCTTGAAACACAACACTGAGATACACAAAGGCATCACCTCTGTCCTGCCAAGTCACCTTACTGAACAATGGGGAAGATTCTTTGCCACCCTGAATTCTTTCTGCCTCTTGGCCTACAGACATTTAAGTGGTAATAATCAAAACATTAAAATATTTAATTACCAGCTACTTCAACGTACATGGCCACCCACTGGATGACATTTCGTTCATCCTAATGCATGTCTGCACGTACGAACAACGGGGGAAAAAGAGCAAGTAACTTCAACTGCTAAACCAGAGACAGTGACGTTTCTGCAGTAACAAAAACAAGTTAAAGCGAAGGAAACTATATAAGATATATTTTTAAAAGCTACTATTGCTCCTTTATTAGTTTATTATTAAGTCTTATTACTTTTTTTCCTTGTGTCATCCCAACTAACACACTAGCTTCAGAACATATGAACAGTAATAAGACAATTCCTGTGACTAAAAAGCTTGCAAGTTCTACACATTCGGAAAGAAAAAGCATTTTAAAAATTCGTGTGAAACCGTTTGAACAAGTTTTAATTAGTGACCCAATATGTATGCCACAATTTCGCATCACCTCTCGGGTGATCTCTAAACCTCTCCCGCATACATTGACTGTCTGCTTAAAAGTTTAAAGAGCTAACAAAATGTTTTAACGAGATACAAATCTCAGAGATCATTAATCAATATGTTCAATGTTATTTGTGATAATTCATCATGACATGATATTAATGGGTTACTGTACCCTTCAGAGGTGAGATTAATGCAAATGAGCAGCCACAATTAACTTTACTGCTCCCAACTCTCAGGAATGGACAGATGATTATAAATGACAACTATCTGTCAATTACAATATCCAATAAAGTGAGGCTTAGAGGGCAATCTATCTGCTTTTATAGTTCTTGCTTGCCATAGCTGAATTTAGCTCAACCCACTGTTGTCACAGTGTAACCACTGCTTTGAAGGAGGGGTCAAATTTTTAATTTTCTATTTCCTCGGAAGGAATTCAAATTGTGCATCTCAACGCGTCGGCGGAAGAAGGAAAACGGCAGGAAACCAAGAACAGATGTTGCTTTCTTCATCAGCTGAAGAAAATTCTATCTGTTCTCAAACTGCCACAGCAAGGCCACAAAGAAAATAATCTGTCCTGCTGTGTAATATATTTGTTCAACTTAAAAAGACCCACCATATTCATACAGCAATCGGAAGAATTTACGTTTGGTAAACTGCTTGGTCACACGCAGGCTGCGAAGTCCCCTCGGGTTAAAGATGCTGAGGTGCACGCTGGTGTGTGCATTTCTGCATGCAAACAGATATTGGACAATCACCTCTTGAGCACCCATGCTGCTGTAGCAAAGAGATAAGACCTCGCAGGGAAAAAGAATAATTTCTAGTGACATCAGAGGAGCCAGAAACAAAGACGTTAGATGTTCATAAACCAAACAGCTGGCCAGATGGAGGAAATTCTGAAAACATGACAGATACAAAATCATAAGGCACCTCTGTAAATCGTGTGTTTACCAGAAATGGGGAAATCGGCTCTGGTGACATGCAGATTCCAGGCTTACTGCCCTCCACCAGAAAAAAAACCCTTCAGTGATGGTAACAAAACAGTCCTGGTCAAAGCACTGTAGGAAGCCACAGACAGATACGCCATAAGCCAGGTATTTCCTGTAATTTTATAAATTTTCTTTGTAGCATCTTCCCTGTGTCTTAACAGCCAATTAGCCATCACAGTGCACTTGGGCAATTCCTTTGCACAGGGCTCAGAAGTGCCTCAGTGAAATAACAAATATTACTGCTACATTCGACATTCACTCATCAGGCTTACTCAATGGTTCACCCGAAGGTATGACCTTAGCTCTTCAACACATCTCTAAACTTCAGCACATACACAGTTTCTATAAATCAGATACACGTGATTTCCACAATAAGTCAAACCTGCAAGGTGTTTTGGGATAAATCAAGAGATAATCAAGCTAAAAATCAAAATAATCAGGATAATAATAAAGTTTTTTAAAAAATCAAGATAAATCAAAAGTACTATAGCTAAAATTGTGTTTATTTTTTGAATTATCTTCTCTCCTTACATACGCATCTGAAATAAATGCCAGCTTTTGTGGCTTCTGCTTGGCTTTAAGTACCACCTAATTCTACAATGCAAGTGGCACAGAGGCATTGTAGCCTAGAGATACCTACTGAAATCAAGGAAGATGATAGTGGAGGGGCAGGGTATGGAAATGCCTCGCAACATGCATCAGCAGCCCCACTTGGGAAGTATTTCATAAAAGTCAGTAGGGATTTTGGCCGAGGAATCTTCTAGGCACCATTCAGCCAGTTATATTAATCAGCATACCACTAAACTTCGTCATGCAAGTAGTAAGATCATGTTACGTATGTTTGTATCTCAATACTTCGCTGAAGGAGAGTTCCTGATTTTCTATAAAGCACTGTTTCCAAAGCACCTCTCCCTCACCTCATTTTGTTTTATCTAATCATCAAGAAAAATGCTTTTCAACTGAATAAAACTGCTGACACCATTATAATCATTTTCAACGTGGGAAAACAGGAGAAATTCTTTACTGCTTCCAATATGGATGATAATACACATTTTTGTGACAATATTTTGTTGAAGCCCTGACACATTCTGAAAAAGAAACAGTTTCCATACTGACCTCTAAAAAATGAGGTCTGTAACAATCCCTTAAAATAACTTTATGACAGATAATTAGCCTCAAAGCTAATATTTTAACTAAAAGCAGTATGTCCTATACCTTCTCAGCAATCCCAAATTCATCGGCAGAAAAAAGCTTTATTCTGTAAAAATAACACACCGCTTTGAGCACAGACAAACAGTTTAAATTATGAATTTATTTGGTATGTACATAAAAGACGAGGATTTCGTTCCGGATTTTTTGGTTTTAACTAATTAATCAACAAATTTGAGTTGGTTAAATAAAACCTCTTCCAACGCCTCCTATTTAATTGCAGTTTGGCACCAACAAATATATATCAAAATAATAGTATCTCCCTTGACAGGAAGCTCCTTGCTTCCACACACAGTTATGGCTCTCTGCAGAGTAACCAAGAACTGCTGACAACCTTGAACACTGCTACAACAATATTACTATACTTGGCAGAGAAGTACCCTTGCGGCAAGAGAAAAGCTGTAATTTTGACTGTCACTTCACATTACACTAGATATTATTTCACTGTATACACACACACACTCACAAACTCTTAATAGACTACAGTTTTCTCAGTGCCCAGCTCTGCTGTTCTAAGTGACAATATAATAGTGTTGACCTACCGGCAGGATCACTAATAAAGCGAACATTTAACATCACTGAAAATTTTCCTTTAAAATACAGCCATCATAAATTGTCTTGTCCTAGTCAGCTCAAACTGCTTAAGAAGCTTAAAGTTATTTCACCTATTTTACTATAAATTTCAAAAGAAAAAAATATATTTGAAAACAAAAAGGAATTATTGTTCACTTGGATTTTGAGAATATGCTGTTAAATGTTTGAATAATTGCTGGTATCCTAAACATTCATACCTCCATCCCCAAGCTGCTTTGGTAAGTGATTAGTATACTCAAAAAAAACCAAACACCAGCAAACCCTTCTTTCTAGATTTCCAGCATTAACACAAGCACAAAGATAACGAAAGGGGATAACTGGGAGTCAGAAGAATAGCTAACTCACAGATTCGTGTAAGCCTGTTTCTGTAACTAGGAAAAGGAGTATAGAAGCATTGCATTGGAATACTTTAACTTTGAGCACCTAGTACGTGGGGGCAGAGCCCCTTCTTCAAAACTGTAAGAAGCACAGAATTCAAAGTTCTGCTTTGAAGACAAGTATCTTTGTGACCCAATGAGCAGGATATTTGGTTCTTTTCAATCAAATCTCTAGGACCCTAAACAGCTTACACCAAACTTTACCTCTTCAGTGTTCACTTTACCTGCTGCATATGTTCAACACCTAGACTGCCCACTGATTGCAACAAGACCTGTGCTTGTGTGTTCGGAATTTGCACAGCAGCACTGTGCATTAGCAAAAGAATCTCAGTGAAATATGGCCACGATCGGTTACTGCAGGTGAAGTTAACTCTTGGTTTTGTTCTGAAACGCTCACATCAATTCACTACACTGCAAGCAGCTCCTATGTTTTTGTTAAAAGTAAAACAATATTTAATTAAGCAAACCAGATTTAAGCAGACCCACACGGCACTTGGAAACAGTCATTAATAAAAAAGAGTCATTCTCATTTTCCTGTTGTTCAGGCATATTTTGCTTCTACCCCTGTGTATTGCTATAGTGTTTCGAATGCATTTAGAAAAACACCATCTCGCTTGTGTTGTTTAGATAAGGAAGCATCACTGAGCCCCTTTGCCCTTCCTCAATAAAACGTATCAAAAATTTCAGTACTGCCTGCTGACCGCACCACATTTAACAAGATTCGCAAATGAACCCAGAGTAAGTTTCCCACTGTGACACATTAATAATAAGTTTCTTATCCCATCTATCCCAAGCCATGAATATGTAATGTTATAAAATGAGTCCTTTTCACACAACAGAACCTCAGACGTGAATAAATAAAAACTATCCATCACAAGCCTGTGAAAAATTAATGAGAGTTCTGAGACATAAGAAAAAATTGGTTACAGAGATAAGGTCCAGTATGTAAAACCTCTGTTCCTCACCAGCTGTAAATTTGATTTCAAAACTTTACCAAAAAAGTTTAAAAACAAAATCTTTCTATAGCACATTTACCATAAGAAACAGAAAAGGGGAAAACACTTTAATGGGGAGCCATATATTTAAGTAATCCAGACAGCGTTCAGAATCAGCAAGTGGCTCAAACGCTGCCAGAACAGGGAGCTACATTTCCAGCTGCAGCAAAGTTGTAACCTTAGATATTTACAGACAGACTCCCTATTCCATTTCTTTCCCCTTCAAATGGAAATTCCTGATGAAACAAGCCAGAGTATCTCCCCAAACTTCACTTACTTGGATAAAAGAACACACAGAAATAAGTTCGTTTCATTCATGTCCGTGTCTCTTTACTGTACCATTGAAGGCTTTGCACCCCGTGTTTTTCAAGAGTCCAGCTGCCACTGTGTTTATTTGTACATTTTCCTAATCTTGCCCAAAAGACCATGCGGATGTCTGAGGAGCAGACATGCTGTGCCAGGCCTACAAACTGCATCACCCAGAAACACTGGAACCTTGGCTTCAGGCAGGGAAATGGCAGATAAAGACAAGAGGTACTGCTGAGTCCTCAAAAGATGATGTCCAAGACAGACAGCCCTTCGTACGCTATTCTACCCATGGACATCAGACAAGATTGTATGATCTACAGTCAGTTTTGTGAAACATTGGCAATTTCAATGCCTCAAATGAGAATGACGTCTTGTGATACCAAACTGTGTCACCAATTGTTCTCCACCATCTGTCTCCTACCGCTCTGCTCTCTCCCATTAACTAGGTTTCTCCCTTTTATATCCCACCATCACTCCCACATCTGGAAGCTATGAGTTCCTCCAGGTTTGGTCTCCCAAACAACTAACTGCTTCTCTTTGTTTCTTAATTCTGATAAATTAAAAAGTGTTTAAATCCTCTTTACTTCAGTGCCCGTTTTCTGTTAACGTATCCTGTGCTACGCTGGGCATCTAAGAACATGGTGGGTCAACATAAGGTTTCTCCTTTCCAGCTGGTGCTTGATGTATGAAGCGATGAGATCAGCACACATGTTCCTGACCCTTTCCTTAGCTACAGGACAGGAAACCGTAATGGAAAGAGACAGTAGCCCAGACCCCTCAGCATATGGCTCAGACTTCTCTATCAAGGAGTGTCTTCATCACATAAAATCCTGATCGAGCAGGATGTTTTAGTCTTGCTTTCTTGAAAGGGGTTATGCCTGAAAGGATGGCCTCCAGAGTGCTGTCAGAGGTGTCGATCTGCAAAATAAATCACCTTCTGAAGTCTGCCCCGAGTGATTGAGTGACTGTGAAGAATTATTTATCAGTCTTCAAATGCCAGTGGATACAGTTAAAGAACTATTTTTTCTACAAAACGATCATGGTCTTGAAGAAAGAGAAAGATGGCACAATCTCCTTAGAATCATCAGGTTGCTGGTTCTGTTTGAGGGATGAGCAGGTCCCCTCTACGTGGCTCTGTCAGAGCTCAGACCCTGTTCAAAACTATCTTCTGGGTGTGCTTTCAGTCACCTTGGCCACGACCATTTCTCTTCCCTCTGTTTAGCATTACAAACGCAGTCATTCTCTCCAGAGGGGTTATCAGTAAAGAAAAAAACCCCACCAAAGCCCCAGTACAGCCCCATTACCATAAAGCATTTCTTCTTGTGATAAAAAAAAAAAAACGCACCCAGAGCATCTCTACTACGTCCCTGCTGTTTTGTGCACTGTTTGTGGGAGAAACACCCAACACACATTAGTTAACTCCCCTTCTTTAGAGTATCTGACATTTAAACCCTTTGGTTTACATTCAGAACTAAGGATTCTCCCACATTTTCAACAAATTTTGTTATTAAGGTTTTTCTCTCCCCATTTTACTCCTGAAATTTCAGTGTCTCTCAAATATGTTCCCCTGACTACTTGTAACACCTCGCTGCTTAAACAGGAATTAGATTTCCAACCGTGCCAATGCAGCTCAAGATTTCTTCCCTTAAATACCCTGATTGCTGGCTGACCTTTCTTAACTCGATACATATATATTTTTCAGGGGAAGAGCCTTCAGGTCCATAATCAGTCCAGTCACATGCCCACCACATCCATACAGGCACGCATGGCAAAAGCCTGCTAAATACCCTTGACATATATTATTACCACACCTCTGGGTCAACTTACATATCAACTCCACTGAAGAAAGGCCAACTGAGGGTTGATTAATTCCCAGACATAAATTAACCCTTACAATACCCCTCACCAAATCTGAGCAAAAGACATTGAAATATGTTTTTATATTGAGGGGAAAAAAAGTAAGATACCACTGTTTATTCTCAGCTTCCCTAAGCCACAACAGACAGCATCGAAGGATGACCAGAAGGATTTCCATGTGCTAATTCCAGCTGAAGGGCAGCAGCCCCCATAACGCACTTCCTATGCTGCTGCAGCATCTATGCTGCTCTGTATTTTCACGCACTCTATACTCTCACTAGTTTGGCACCGCAGCGGTTGCAACTGGCAGTGCAGTAGATGAGTGGGCAAAGCATGAATTTAAAAGATATTCTTCCTGCATAGTGCTGACTCTGCAAAACCTCAGCCAGTAACAGCCAAACCCCAGAATGTTTATTTTTAAACTAGGGCAATATACCATTAGTTCTCAAGTTTAATTCAATTGATTTTCAAGTGAATAACAATGAAATGAACCCATAGATAGGACAATCTTTCAGTGATGGATGAGAGTGCTATAGCAAACACCAAACCTCACGCAATGAATTCTCCGTTGTCAGACAACTGTCCCGTGGGATGGCCAGGTAGACCCAGAGAAAAGCGATTCTGGGGCCAAAAGGAGTTCCCCACTTCATCACCTCAGCAAAGATGGATTCCACGACCTTCTGAGAAAAGCCTATATATAATTTTTGCTGAATAGGCCCCTCAGTTAACAGCAGAATCCAATTTGTAATTTAGCCTTAAATGCACACTCCACAAAAAGCTATCAGGTAAGAAAAAAACCCTGACATGTAGATAAAAGTGCTTTTTGACATACGTAAGTAAAAACTAATACTATGGCATTTCTCAAATTAGCCATTTGAAGTGCATGTACACTGATAAAGCTTCAGAGTACAAGCATTTCTTCTGGTTTTACTTTTTTTTTTTACCAAGAAAATATTTATGAAAAGAATAATAAATAATTAATTGTATGGCTGCAAGCTGGGATTCTTTCCTGGTTAAACTATATGCAGTGAAATGGCATTTAAATTATATGAGAGAATTGATTCAAATGGCTTCCATTAGCAATTTGGCAGGCTGCTGTGAATTGCTCCTAATCAATTTTAAATAATGCTATCCTATCTGTGAATGGAGGCATCCTCATGTTAAACATCTTCGTGTTGCAGAACTGTAAATCAGTGGCTAAAATACAAATTTCTTCATATCTTCTTATAACTCATTGTGTTTAACAATGTGCCATCAGTGAAACTAATGCAGAATAAACTAACCACATGTGTCCTCAGAGAAGTGTTCTGGGCCCTAAAGGTTTTCTCTTTTATCTTACATTAATGAATATTTCAAACTAAGGTTGTTCTAGGCCATTTTACAGTACAATCAAATCTTAATTTTGCTTGAGATTTTATCAAGAGTAATTAGATCCATTTGAGCTGTAAATATTCATCATACATGTAGCATAACCGTTTGAGGCAGGTGTGTCTGTATTATGAGAACCTTTATTAATAATGAAAACTGAAAAAAATATCCGCAGATATTCAGAATTTTCTGCTTGTTGTCTCTGGTTCTTGGTTAGAAGAGACATTTACAATTTCAGATCAAACTTTTTCCCTGCAAAATCTTTGTACAGCCCAAGGAAGAAATTCTAGTTGTGACATTCCATTAACTTTCCACAATGAAAGCAAAGACACGGAAAACAGACTGCCTCTCAATTGCTTTCCTTGCAAAATCTACTTAAAGCATTGCCTACCCAAAACAGAAGTGGAATATGCTTTCTGATGTGGGAAACTCGGTATCAAATTTTGTCTTGCAAAACATTTTTGTGGTATGTTAACTACTTCAAAGTAGAGGTCTATGGAGAAAAGTATTAATACAGCCTACAAAGGAAACAATTAACACAACCTTAATGCTAAACAATCTTTGAACTCAGCACATTTGGACAAGACTACTTATCAAAAAACTACTGTTCTTATTTCTGTTGGTTGCTAAACGAGGTAATACAGCAATACTTACCACAACAGTATTATGCAATGATCCAATTTTAATGCACACCAGTATTCGAGAAATTAGATATAGCAAAAATCTCTCATGACTACTTAAATTTTAATCACTTTTTTATTGTTATATTGCAGGAGTCAAGAGTAGAGTAAACAATGTTCTGAACCCCACTGGGCCTTAAGCAGGTACTCCTTACAGAAATGCAAAGATGTTAGCAATTTGTACTGTTCAGAGACACTAAAAAAGTCTGCCGTCATTCAATACCCCCTGGTATCATTAAAAGATTCTTATACAGCTCATTCACTGTCAGTTCAGAAATGTTAAATCCATCAATAGTCTTGCAAAAAAAAAAAATAGCTAGATTATAAAAACAACTTTTGAACAAATCTTTAAACCAACTTCTCAGAAAAACATTTTGTTTGAAGATTTTTCACAAACCTGTACAAGACCGGAAAAAAAAAAAGCATACAAAATCCCACTGCCTAAACTTGCTGAAGTAATCTAGGATTTCTACTGAGAATGAGTGCTATAGAAATAAACAGTATTATTTGACTGGCTGAGTAGGACACCTAGTAAATTAAATCTTCCCTCTGTTCTTCAAATATTGTTTTATGAACAGGTTTGTGTCTGTCATAGAAATAAAATCCTGGAGGTTCATAATCACAGTTTTCTACACCAGTTATGGCCATATGTTTGACCAATTTCTTCCACAAACACAAAACCACCCACACGTGCTTTGAACCTATTAACGTTTATACAAACTGCAGATTTAAGCCAGGGCTAGATCTGCTCTTGAACAGCACTTCACAGTGCTGGTGCATGCAAGGTCACTCAGACATAACCCAAATCTAGTGCTGGAGCCACTATCGTGTCTAATGGGAAAGAGTTTTTGCACCAATGTTATGCGATGGATTAGGAAAAAAACAACCTAGAATATCTCCATACAAAGAGAACCTATAAACAGGCCAACACAGGTGCAATGCAAGCAGAGGACAGCTACTCAAGGGAAAATTACCCAGTGCTCAGGGTCAGACACCATCGAGCTCAATACCTGCAGGCATGCCTCAGAAGGGTTTTCTGGGACAAGTTACAAGAGGAGCTAGAACATTTCTGAAAGTCCTCTAATATATTTAATAGCTTATTTAGAAGGCAAAAAAAAACCCTTTATAAACTTCTTTCATAGTGTCTCTTATTGGCAAACTTCAGATAACTCCCCACAGCACCTAACTTAGGTACTGGAAATCCCCCGTCGCAGAACACATTTCCATCACCAAGCTGCATCACCTACCAGCCATCCTCACGGCATTCTGAATAAAATACGTAAATAAACACCGTGAAAAGTTTTGGACCTTCACTACCTGTATTTCTCTATCCTGACCTCTCCTATCACTGGTAATGCCTTCATCAGTTTAGAAATCAAAGAAGAAACAGGGACAAAGGCAAGACCTTTCCTGTTCTTAAAGTGTCTGATAAATATAAATACCAGCTTTATATACACAGCTCATAACATCTTATGACATTTCAAAGTGTATTTAAAAGCTTAAAAGAAAACCCTCTAAATGGCTTTAATCATTTACAGTAAATGTCCACTACAGGTCACATGCTCATCAGATGGAGTACATTTAGCATGTATTTATGGGCTTGCTGTTGCTTTTCAAAACAAAGAGATATAAATCTTAATGCTCTCGGTTCTAATGTATGGATACAAGCCATTAATCACTCTGACAAACACATGTAGGCTGTAACCCTGTATATGCTTTAAGAATAGAAAGCAGACAAATACAGCATACACCTTGGAGGTACAGCTGCACTCTCCCTAATCCTCATCATTTGAAATTTGGTAAAGAAGTTGAGATGCACTCTTCTGTCTGTAAATACCATTGATCAAATTAGAGAGTCACCTGCAGGCCACCACCCTTAAGAGTTTTTTGGTTTTCTGTGATTTTTAGAATGAGCCAAAGCAGACAGTGGACATCACACCATGAACTGTCAAATTCTTCATGCGGATTTAGAGTTTCTATTTTCTTTTTCTGTTTAACTTACAAACAGAAAAGGACAACACATAAGCACCAGTCTCAGGGATCCCCATTCTGCTTCGACTAAAATCACTGCCAAATTCCCACTGAATTCAGCAATCACAAAAGAGCCATGTCATGAATGACTGCCTCATATTTTATGAGTTCGGCTTCCTTCTCTGATTCTGTTACTAGCAATATTCCTATTCTAAGAACAAGCAGCAGACAGGTGCATTTACACATCTACATCTTATTAAAAGAAGTCTCCCAGATCCTGCACCTTCATTTTCAGACAAGAGCATTTCAAAACAGTCTGCTAAAAAAGTAACTACCACACATCTCAACACCAAACTTCAGCGGTGGAAGACAGTAAGAACATCTGATACAGGTGATGGAATACTTGAAAAAAGTTTGCAGTCAAAAGGAATTGTCTGATAAGAAGATAAAATTAAACTGCAACTGTTATTTTGCTAACCTAATAAAAACAGGATTCAAGAAATAATTGCCAATATTGGCAGGTGTTATTTCTCCAGGAAAGCTTGCAATGCATTATCTCAGTGACGGCATTCACCAGAAGCCAATGCATCCCATGCAGAATTGAGGTTAGGTTACAAAACTCAAATCCTGTTTGTAATTCTGGAAACAGGGTAAACAACAGAACCCAAAACCAAGCTGATTGCGAGAGAAAAGGATGGGCAGATGGCAAACTTTTTTCACTCCCGAAGGCAAGGAAAGGAGAATCATTAGAAAGAAAAAAATACAGCTCCAAATATCACATCCAAGTTTCCTTTACACACGGAAAAATGGACAATTTGCCCATTGCTGCCTTTTCTGCTTTAATCCTGCTCACCCCACCTCTCTACATCTTTCAATGTATTTTTCCTATTCCATGATAGCTTTTGCTTCCCCATGCCTGACCGTCTGTACTCTTCCCTGTCAACCTCTTCTCTTTCAACAGTTTCCTATTCATTCTCCTTGTTTTAACACCTTAATAAGTCCCATTTCTTCCACAGAGCCTCCCAAGCTGATTTCCTTATAGGCAAAGCCCTGTGCCGCAGCATTTGCTCACACAGCTTAGACTGTGAGCTCGGACAAGGCCTCTGCCTTCTCAACACCTTGCAAAACACCATGGCCAAAAGATCTGAAACACAGCTGCCTCATGTTGAACAGCTCTGGTTATACTAAACATTTCCATTAACTGTTGATTTCCAAAGCTACCGAGTAATGATTGTCTTGCAATGATTACCAACGAACTCTGATTCCACAGTGGTACTGCTGTCAGAAACTTAGGGTATTCCAATACGAAATCTCTTTGTTCCTCTTCTCATTTATCATTGTCTGCTTCAAACGGCCCACAGTTTTACACTCGAGCAGTATTCAGCGTGTCAGACAGGGAGGACAAGGGAGAAAACAAGAAAGAAGTATTTTTCAAATAATACAGGAGACAGAGGAGCTGTGCCAGGGAAGACTATGGAGACAGAAGAAATGGAATGATGGATCAGCTGGACACAAGAGTCAAGCCAGACAGCCATCAGCAGGGTGCATTTTGCACTGTCCCCAAGCAGTGGAGCAATTTGCTGCCATGCAAGGATAAGGTTATTTTGCCTTCAAGGCCGGATTTTAAACTGCAATGCAACATGTGTTGCCAGGTATCATACATTTTGCTATCTACAGTATGCCCTTATGGCTCAGGCAAAAGAGACATTGAATTAAAAGGGGGGAGGAGATAACTATACTAATAAAAAAAATACCTAAGAAGCTAGGAAAGGAAAGAAAAAAATTTAGAGTACATTGGGTACAAGCATTATGTTTTTTAAACTTGATCTATAACTACAACTTTGAAATAAATTATGAAATTAAGGTTTCTGAAACACATTTGCCTGGAGATGATGACACACAAGACACTGAAAACAATTTGTCTGCATTCCCATAGAAAATTTAAGCAACATCAAGAGCCTTTGTATATTTAAAAACAAAACCCATCCTCTGTTAAAAGTCATAAATAGTACCACATAGAATTGTTACGAATATTGCAACTACCCATATCGCTCTAGTTCACAGGGGTAGTGCCAATAAAACAGCCTCCCGAGTCAAACCCTTCCGAAGATATTCGTTTAAAGAATTACCTAAGCTAGAACCATTAACCTCAGTGCTCAGCTCAGCTGCAATTCCTGATCCAGCCAATGGCTTGAGAGATTAAAGTCTGATTTCTGGAAAAAACCAGCACGTATTACAGAGAAATCTTATAAAGATAACGATTTTATATTTCACTGATATCATAAAAGCAGGTTTTCCATAAAGAGTACCTCAAGCATGATGATCTCAATTACTTTAGAAGTTTAGAATATCCTGCTGTGAAAATGAACAATACAACATTCACTACGATGAAGAACAGAATTCAAAGGACTGTTTCGTGCTAAACGCTTCATGTACAGATGGATTTGTGCTCCATTTTTGCTGGAACTTCGTAGCATTTTGTGAAAACACCAACAAAACTGTTCATTATAGGTTAGGAAATGTGTGGAAAGAGATGTCTTTAACCTAAGCAAGGCTCGGTCAGTGCTAGCCAAGTATCTATTTAGACCACACACAGTGGTTAGTATTTGCCAAAGAATGTAGCTTTTTACAGCAACCAGGTCAAAAAGACAGTATATCAACTTTCAGTTGAGTTAAAAATTATGCAAAAATGTTTAAGCTAGATCTCTAAGACCTCATCAGCTTTTAATTTTAACGGCTGCTCTGGCAACAGTATATAAAATCATACTTTATTAGGTTTTGAAATCTAGGGTCATCTTTCATAACAAAAACTCCGATAAAACTGAAGTTAACCTCTGAATAAGTAATCTCAACTACGATAAAGCAAAAAGTAGTTTACAGACCAAGATAAATACACTGAAACTTTGAACACCTTTGAAACTTAACCAGATTTACAAAACAGCTTGGTCTTGTCCATCTCCCACCTAACCAGCCACAAGAAGCTCTCAGATTTTCACCACTGAAGTCAGAGCCATTCTAACTACAGAGGACACTAATGTCTCTCATCACAAAAAACAGGCAACTCATGGTAGAGCTCACAGGATGAGGAGGTTGGAGGTTTTTTTGGTTCTTTTTCAAGACTTTCTGCTCCACAGCCCCCATACTTGTTACAGCTCTGCACCTCCATTACTACATGACACAGATGGACACACACATTTTCTGCTAAACACTATTATTTGAAGTGCTAAGTATATTTTTATGAATATTTGACAGGTTTCTAACAAGACAGGAGGAACATTTCCTGGTCCACACAATCCCACAATCATCTCAGAAGGAAAGAACCACAAAAGAAATAAAAATGAAATCTATTTTAAAGAAGTGTTTTCCTTTTAAGGTTTTTCCTTTGAATGTGACTGAAATTTAAATTAAAATTTGGAATCAGAAACAAATTCAAAACATTCTGTGATTCTCCAAAAGAAAAGCAATTCTCTTACCACAACCTTTGCAGGTTAAATTCATACAGGAAGAAGAAAACTTGGTTGCAATAAAGAACAAGCTAAATGTTCAAGTGGGAGTAAGACAAGCATTAGCTGGACCTCACGCAGTCACCCATCCTGCTACTAACCTCTTCTCTATCCCGACACTTGCTGCCATGATGTCCCTTGAATTTTCAAATCCTGCCTGCACAAGCTATGACAGAGATCCTGAGGCAAAAATAAATACATCATATATAATTAAAGATTCTACCTATATATTCACAGAAGCAGAGTTCTCACTCTCTAATGCCTAAGGAAGAATACAAAAATATGACACTGCCTTGGGATACTCTCCTACTCTAACAAGTTTTAAGCTCAGGACATCCAGAGTCAGAGACAGTACCTTGGTGTCCAACAATTTTTTTTTTTTTATTAAGTTTCCTTTCATTAACCTGACTAAATGCTCTTGAATTCTGTAAACTTCAGCAGTCATGACGTCCAGAAAGTGTTAGCTTTGCTATTTCCTTCTGTAGAAGCGCCCAAACACAAATTTGATTGATAAGATTAATTTGAACTGGTTTTATATGAAAGAAAAAGCACTCTGATAAATAATCCAGAACAACAACAAAAAAAGGCACTAGATGATCAGCGTTGCACCATGAAAATGATCACATTTATTCAGTTAAAATACAGAAGCTTAAGTCTTCAGAGAGTGAAAGTCTATCAACCTAAACAGAAAATTCAATAAAAAGTTTCCTAAATCTGAGCAGAAGCTTTAGGAGTTGACTTATTACTGCTACTCATTCTCAATTTTCAAATCTTTTTAAAGTATTCTTACACTAACAAACAGATCCATGTTATTTGCAGATTCAAAAATGTAAGTGCAGCTGCACAAGACAGTACACTTTTTTAAACAGAGAAGCAAAACACAACACGTCTCATGAGTAACTCTTAATCTGCCAGCAAATCAATTATAGCAAGCTTCTGTAAAAAGCATCTGAAAATCTGCTTCCAGTCAACACAACTTAGCCATCTGGTTTCCACAGATACCTGCCAGGAATGGTTGCAAAACCAAATTAACGGTGATTACATGAAAATAGTCAAAATTTAATTTAAGCTTGCCAATCACTTTTATAGTCCTTCACATGCATGTGGAAAGAACCCTCCACTCACCTCTTTGAAGCTATGACATGTTTAAACCCCCCTAGAAAAATGGCTACAACTACATTTAGCAGATTCGGTTTAAATCAGTGTGGCCAGCGTCACTGCAAAGTGTTAGGAAGGACACGTCGACTACGTGGTCTCACATGGTCAACACTTAAAACATAAAAGGTACTTCCCTTCAGTTATTATTTTAGTAGCAATTTAACTTGCTTTAAAACAGAGTTTTAAACTGTTGTATTAATGCTGGATGGACACAATTTTGGACAACATCAGAGGTGTCACTTTACCTACTGATAGCTATTTATTGTGCTTCTGTTCACCAACTGTTCCACCACACCTGTTGCCAGTAGCCCCAGTCTATTCCAGACACTCTATGTACGACCAACTACCATAATACTTTTTTTTTTTCTTTCCTCAGTAGCCCAAACAGACAGTTTGTGAAAATTCAGTTTAACGACCACCAACACACAGCTAATCTTGCAACGCGTCACTCATCTGGTCTTTTTTCAGCCAGCACAATGAAGGATGCTGCTAACCACACATGAGATACTAACATCAGAAAAATAATCCTTTCACATGGCAACAGCACTGTAATTTTGTTCATCTGTACTCTTAAACAAAGAAAAACTGCCCAGAAAAATCCAAGAAATGGTTTTCTATTTCTTATTGGAAGACTTACAGTGAGTTACAATACAAGGTGTGAATACTTCTCTTTTAATATTATCAGATAGTGTCTTTCATTCCAAGCTTAAAAAAAAAGAGGCTAGGCTAATAAAGGGAAGAGATGAGAAGCACCTCGATTACTCAGCAGCCAAAGTCTCATCATTCCAATAACATCAAATTCCTTTAATTTCTCTTGCAATCTTGTAGTATGAGTATATAATTCTACATGTCACTTGAAATACAGGAATCTCAGGCATTACCTCTCTTATCAGAACCAGGTTTTAAGGTACTTTTGAGCCCATATTTTTATTAAACTTAGCAGTACATTTTTCTCATGGTTTTTGATTTAAACAATGTTTAAAATAATCCATTTAAAATACTTGGATTCTATTTAAAGATACAATAAAATACAAATGTTACCTTTCATTTTAGAGGGAAATACACATTTGAAATACCCTAACACATTAGGAAGCTGTGTAATTGCAAAATTGTATTAATACTTTAAATTCTTGGTTCTGATCAAAGTAAAACAGAGCACTCCAGTAACGCAAATCATTCCACACCCTGAAATAGTGTAAATTAAAGCACAGAAAGCTATCATGCTCCAATCGCAGTTCAGAATGGATATTAATTTACTTTTGAGACATTGGCTTCAAAAAATAAAAAGATGACTTGGATACATCTAAGCAGAATCCAGGATGGCTACAGAAGTAAGCTTTTGTTTGTCTCCTTTTTACACCTTTCCCCCAGGATGTCATGACTGCTCCGTGTCCATAGGGAGTGTGGCTGACCCATGCTGGGTAGTTCTGTGCCCTACTCTCCACAAGGCAATGGGAAACAGGTATTTAGGTATCTTCTATTTTTTTTAAATAAGATTACAACACAGACTTAGCCATCTCAACTGCCATGTTACAAACCTAAATATTTGCTGACCTATGAGTTCAAACCTGTTTCCAGCTTGGGAAACTAGAACACTAACAAACCTGGAAATAGCGATGTTCATGGCAGTACACTGTGAGTATTTAAGTAGCACATGCTCCAACTGAAGACATTAAAGAATTCTCTCCTTAAATTCCTATATTTTCACCCTTTAGAACTACATTAATTTATTTTCCAGATATTCATGCCACTGGATAGACATTTTCCTAACAAAATACTGACATCTCGTGGTGACACTCGGAAGTCCCAGCTCACACACAGCCCATCTTCTTCATGAAAGACATAACAAACCTACCACTCTTTAAAAACTACAGTCCAACCCTACCAGCCCCTGGTGCTGTAGTCATGCAGCATCTCCATAAGAGACAGCATTCAACAGAGACCCCATATTGATCCAGATGCTACAGTCATCCCTGTAGAGACAAGACGTCTCCGCACTTCCCTGCCGTTGCCCAGCCAGCCAACCTCCCCACTGCTAATTTGTTTGGCAGTCAAACATGGAAGCTGTAGATTTGGAATTAACTTCTCAGAACCACACATTTCCAGCAAAAATCTTTGCGCAAATAATACAATGAGAAGAAAGATTTTCTGAAATACAGCATGCTAAGGCTAATTTGACCTCCTAAGACATGGAAGTGAACTCACTTAGCCAAAAAGAGATTTTAATCAACACACCACACCACTACTTATACCTTCAATGCTAAGTTTTTAAAGAGTGGGTTTTTCAGAGTTTGTTCTGTTCAGTCAGTACCTTATACAGACGGATACTATTTTTCAGAGGATTTTCTGGAATTTGTTTGTTTGTGCTTTGTAATTGCAAAGATATTTGCCTCCGTAAGGCAAAACAAGAATGTTCAGGTTGTTGACAGTTCGAAAAAGTTAAAGTAGGGTTGTTTGGTTCGGTTGGTGGTTTTTAGTAAATACTTTCTTGTTGTGAAAATGATGCATTTTGTACAGTCCTTTTGCTTCTTAGTGCTGCTTAATGGATACTGACACTTAATGAACAATGTATTTGTACCTGAAACAAGGCGTCATCAGCAGAAATCAGGAAAGAAAATTTCCCATTCTGCCATTACCATATATGCAGTGGAACAATAATGAAGACCAGGTGCACACATGTGTGAGTTATTTTATACAAGAACAGCAAAACTGTCACTGTGGTCAGCAGTCTGTGAAGAATATAAACTAGAAAAATTACAATGTTGCAGAGGAAAACCCCCTAAAGTAATTACTGAAGTTTATTTAGCAGAATATGCACCTTTGCTACTCTTAAGGTATTAGCCTTACACTTTGCGTTACCCAATATTTCAAATAACCTGCCATCTTCAGCCTTGCAGTTTAAGCCAATTACACTAGCTTTTATTGTGCTCCAGACTGAAGTTAGAGCCAACAGGAAAACATTCCATGTCAACAACCCACTGATCCCAGACATAATACCCCAGTTGTTCTGCTCTACATGTTCCAAAAGGGCCATTCAGGATGATGCACGATAGGTCCAGTGCTCTAAGATACAGAAATCAATTTCCTCTCCCAAAATGATTGATGTAATAAAGCCTCTGCAACTTTCCTGAGAAAACTCCAAATCCTGCAATACTCAATGATTTTTCATGGTTGCAAGGCAGAGGTTAAAACTGAGATGAATCAAAACCCATAAGGCCAATGATTACACCTTTCTTTTAAAAAGCCTCAAGATATTAAAGACTGGTAACTTTTTGGCACCTGACTCTTGGCACGGACAGCTCATTTGCCTAAACGCTGCCAGGAGCCATTCCACAAGCAAGATGAGAAATATTGAAGAGGTCAACAACCCAACGCATGCTGTTGTTACAGAATAACATATTCTGAGATTTGGCCAAGAGCTCTATCAACAGCAAAATTTAATTCTGGAATAATCATCTTTGTCTGAGACTAAACATTCACTGTTTCTTTAACTGCTCTCCGTATATATTGCTGAAACTGCTGCTCTGCTGTAACGCCAGTAAAATACTGTAAAATTGCTACTGGAAACAAGCTTTCTGAACCGGCACACTTCAAACAACTGAAGGGATTAGCTCATCGCCCCACAGTTTTCCACATGTTTTCAGACACCTTGCTATGGTTTAATCATCACTAGCTATCAAAAATTCAGATTCAGTCTAATGAGCCTAAAACCAATGAGACCTGGAGTTTTTAAAGAGGCTCGGGAGTTTTTTAAGGCCAACTCTCTTTGTGATGCCTGAGGAACCAGTCAGTCTCCTGAGCAGTAAAGGAAAAATAAAAACATAGATGCAAACTTATGATGTCAGCCTCTGAAATCAAAGGAAAACAGGACAAAATCAGCTGTAAAAATAGTCACAGGAAGGGTGGTCATGCAGGAGTTAAAAAAACCTACACAAATTATAAAGCATATATTATGGCTTCTCATTTCAGGCGTGATACCACAAATCTTAATCATGCAAAGAACTGCTTTGTTTCCTCATCAAAAGATAGGGAACTAGAGGGAAGTTTTAGCTCATTTAACTCATTGTTAATGACAGTGCAAGAATTCTTTCATCAAAATAATTTAAAGTAATGTATTCAACCCTTTATATCTAATTAAAAATATCCTGGAGGGCAAAATCCAGATAAACCCACAGTCACCTTGGCAAAGACGGGTTAGGTTAGGTCTCACAATGCAAACCCCAGAGGCTGCTGAACACAGGGCAAGAGAGGGGCTGGAGAAAGGCCATGCGCAAGAATCTGCGCCAACTTGCCACCGACAGCTGCTCTGCCAGGACCACTCTGTGTAAGCGTGTGGCACCTGGCGCTAGGAGTAAAGGTAGAAATCACAAGTATTCTTCTCTAGATGTTGCAATGCAAAGAGAATGAAACGAAAACTGCAAATAACTCCAGTGTTGTTCACTGCTGAAAAAAAAAAAATCCCTTCCAACACCATACAGGACTTCATGAGCCCAATCCAGTGACTGATTAATTGAACTGGATGTGATCGAATCGGACTTTTTATACACCAGAATGGTTCTTTAACAAACTGGCAACATGAAGAGAACAGGTTATGCTTAAAAGGCACAGAAGTTGCAGAGAAAAAAGTCAATTAAGTACTGAATTGTTTAATTTCTCAAACAAATAAAATACAGTGGAACATTAAATATTTACTTTCTCTTTAAAAAAAGACCCTGAAGAAATCTTTCTCCAGGCAGCAAAGTTTTCACTATATTCTTACAAACAATATTTTACTTGTCTGGTAATAGATTTTTTAAGACTTACAGACACTAGGTTTGTACAACTAAACAGATTAAGTACCTCGACTAGTTTAAAACACAAATATGCATTCTGACATGTTTGCATGTATATGATTTCCAGAGGTTTTGTGGATGCCTGTCAGGAATTCTCTAGTTTCACGTTCATACTGGCCAATGATCTGACCTTTCCAGCAAGGCAACCACCTTCCTGGTGCCTCTGAGCTGTTTAGTTTAGAAGTACTGTGAAATACTCTTATGAGTAGGTTATGCAAACTAAACCAGAGGAAGGATTGGAAGGCAGGATTGAAATTATCATCATCACCATCAGATACACTCTGCAGTGTAGATCACAAAATAGTAAGTTTTGTGTTCAAGCAATGAAAGCATCAGATAAAAGGCTCCTACCACCTGTCCTGCATATTGTCCACTGTCTCATGGATTAAATCCATGGTCTTCTGAAACCCTGATTGTCCTACCCTGGCATAAATCAGGCACAGTCTCGTACCCACAAGACACCCTGATGCATCACTGAAATAAAACACAGCTACTACATCTCAAAAGCTTTTATTTCTTTTTATTTCCAGTTGATATCAACCAATCACTGCGCCCACCCATGGGTATCATTTTCTGCTTTTGAGAGTAGCAACACAGACATAAATAACAGATTTTTAGAATTTGTATTACAAAACTGACCACAGGCCATTCCTTCTTACACAGGACCATTTTTTCTGCACGTAGATCTAGAAGGCGGCCCCAGAAGCAGTTATGTGTATTATAGAGTATTGCTTTAAATATATCATTCTTCAGTCTGTGTATTTAAAAGATAAATGAAAAATCTTCTATTCGTGTACTAGAAAAATACTGAGAAAGCTAGAATAAAATGAGGTTTATAAAAAATACAATTTTCAAGAATTTACTCAATTTTGAAATTTAAAAACCAATTCTTGATTTTCTGACTGTATTCTAAACAAAAAGTGTGGCCAGTTTCAATTAAGTGTTTTGACCTTCTTATCTGTCCTTTTCACATTACCAGGGACATTTGCCACCTCCTCTATCTTCCTCCACCCCTTTCAGGTCCCAACACCATTACTTGGCCCACATTCCTAACGGTGAATGCCTCGTTCCCCTCCCACATTGGGCAATACAGCCCCAGCATCTATCTTGCACTGTGCTGTCCCAGTAGCCCAGCAGCTGAGAGTTGCAATAACTGGGGAGAAGGTAAGAAAAGTATCCTTGAGTAAAGGAGCTGTGTTCCTTTCCTGCTTGATAAGTGGGTCTGTTAACTTAAAATTTACTATCAGTAACCTAAATTAAAACCAGATATCCAAGTGTCAATCTACAGCCACAGCTCCAGATATAATCATGGAATAACAATCAGAAATACTGTAATTTTACCCTTCATTACTTCTCTCTAAAAGGTTGTATCAATCACAGACACATACTGTGCAGTTCATTACTAAATTTGAAGTGACTTGTTTCACAATGCACTTTCTCAGGAGCCCTAACAGAGTTGTTTGTCTGTTTGCTTTAGTCAGTGCACAGCAGACATCCTATCTCAGTAACACTCAAAAAAACTGAACCAATTTTCACAATATAAAGCATTTTAAATCTGCTTAATGGTCTTCAACAAAGGTATTTTGAGAGGGGGGAGGATGCCTAAGGTTTGTCTGCTCTTAGTTCTGTGTCAAATTGACACGAAGTTCACTGGGTAAGTGTAAGCCAGCACTGAGTGGAGCGCCTTATGCCCCATGTGACTCCTGTTATCATTCAGATAACGAACAGGTCCACATTGCTGACCAGCATCACTGTCAGGAATATTACTTTTCACAGTATTACATTTCCATTGCTTTTGCATCAGTGAAACTCACCCTCTTAAAACATAAGCAAACTGCTCATTCACAAAGTGAGATTCACCGAGTTAAAAAATTAAGTTGTACAGATCAGAAATGTAATCATGGGAGACAAGCTCTGAGAGTTTTTCAATCACTGTGGGGCTGCATCAATTTAAAGTCATGTTACATTAAAGAGAAAAACGTCTGGGAAAGTCTCCCAGTTGTCACTTTAGATTAGATTTGTTGTTGTTATCAGACTGTGCATTTTGTAGGCTTTTTTACATTTTAAAGATATTGCCTCATGCAGCTACACAGTGCATACAGAAACATGTAACATACGATTTTTTAATTGGATTGCCTAGAGATTAGGAGTTTGCACAAATTAACTGGTTGTCAGGAAAAAAAGCCACACATGCAGTCACATCATCTTGAAGCCTATTAACATTTAAACTCCAACTGCCTCAGAGTCACAGGGAACCCAACCTATTTTAAGGGAAAAAGTCCCACTTCCAAGGGAAGTGCCACCATTTACACTGACAAGAAAGGTCAACAGAAAGTTTCACTTCTTCCAGTAATAATACCGAACAGAAACCTAACATTGCTGGTCACCTCAACTGTGTTTCTGTTGCACGAGTAAATTTCCATCGACTTTAACAGATTTACTCATGTAACCTACATTATTTTCGGCTACAATGGTTCTCAGAAGTAGGCCCTCATATCAGGCGACTGCACACTGTGCAGGAGATAGATCGGCCTGTATAAAAATAAAATTGAACATTTTTAGTTCATTCCTGCATGATTTCAAGCTGACCTCATTTATTGCATTTGCCAGAGCTTCAGACAATTCTTTTAATTACTCTGATCATCAAGCTGTCAAGGACTGTATCCTGTAAAGGATTCTTGAATGTTACTGCATGTATTCACGTTGTCAAATACTGTCTCACACAGGCAAATGCAGAAAAATCACTTAGTATATTGCTAGACTTTACTATGTCAAGCAAATATTCAAAATAAGATCCATACAACAATGATTTTGATGTGAATTGCATAAACACATTCTAGATACTGAAATATTAGCTTCTAATCTGAAGTAGGGTTTTTCTTCTACAGCTTTAAAAGACTAGTATTTCAGTAATAGTAACCTTTCTGAGAAATGAAGTCAGTAGCAGGCAAGTCTAAGTTCAAATATTTACAGGATGCTCTTTAAATCAACCACAACCTTTGATCTAGACCCTGACCTGAAATGAGGAAGACAAAATACATTCTCAGAGTGTGCATAATACGCCATATCTCCCTACTCACAATTTTCCATGCAGTAGGAAACATTCAAAGACTTTACTAGGGGAAAACTACTTGAAAAATCCAACAGTGACAGCATGTAAGCAACATCCACACTGACTTCGGCAACATCAGCCTACCAGGGTGAACAGCCAAGGGATGAGATACACTTAAACAACTTCCCCTTCCTAAACAGCCATCACACCTGCCCAAAGTCTGGCCACTGAAACTCAGATTAACGAAGCAAAGTCAGGCATTTGCTCATAGAGCATTTTTTTCTGTTTTGTTGAAAAGTCCAGAGACTGACATCTAAAAGTAACTAAGAAGTTTCAGACTCGCTGTGACTTTTCTGGAGGTGGATTTTAAGCCTTGTCAGGACCACCAAAAGTAAGAAGAATCTTATCCCGAAGCGTGACAGTTGT
The DNA here is from genome assembly GCA_027574665.1 of Rhynochetos jubatus. Taxonomy (NCBI): domain Eukaryota; kingdom Metazoa; phylum Chordata; class Aves; order Eurypygiformes; family Rhynochetidae; genus Rhynochetos; species Rhynochetos jubatus. The sequence continues at coordinate 1,531,690 of CM050661.1, read as the reverse complement.
AACAAGTTATGTCTTAGAATAGTACATCTTTAATCTAACACCATAGCCCTAAATCTGTTCTGGTTCTACAAATGCCTCTAGTAATTTCATTTTTATCAGTGAAGAAAATGAAATAAAAAGTATTTCATACTTAACACCAAACAGACCACGTTATCCCAGAAGATGTGTTTAAATAATTTAGCTGTTAAAAGAATCTTTAACTATAAATGTACTAAATTCTAGCGCAAAAGATTAACTACAAAAGAAATTAACACTGCCTTAGGAAAGAGAGATAACATTTTTGTAAAGCATTTCTAAAGCTTTTTGATATGCTATTTTTTAGAATTATATCTGAAAAGAACTAATATTTTTAAATGAGACTTTCGGAGCTGCTCAAATTGCAAAGTAACATTTATGCAAGTTCAAGAATCCTGTGGAAATTGTTTTGCTCTCATTAAAATCAGTACACAATCTTCACCCACTTAAAGAATAAATACCTAGCAATCAGAATCAATAAAGAGATATTCAAATAATATTCACCTAAAAATGTGTTGCTCCTGGTTCTATCACCAGCTTTGTCACAACCTATCAAAGCAAAGTAACATTTCCTCCCCTCAACAACCCAAAAGTTTCCAGGGCTTTATCGCCAGTTGAAGCAGTCTGTTTGCATTCTCCAATACAAACTGACAATCTAGTGATACAGTACATTAAAAATTCTCTGTAGTATTGACTGCCTGAAGCTGATGCTCCCTTGCTAAATGCAGTGCAGTTCAATTAACAGCTCTTCAATATACAATTTAATTTTTCTTTCATCTTGATCCACAGCCGAGCTTGAAATGAGGAATGCTGGAATAGATGTACTTTAAATATTGAAGCAAGTCTTTATAAATAAATCTATCAAGCTTGTAATGATTTCTGTCATAACAGGACCGAACAGATGAACCTGAATGTCTGGGACTTTCAGGTTTGTGCATTGTTTTCCTCAGCCTTGGAGGGCTGTGAATTGCTGGGGCAAGGGAGGGCTCCAAAAATTCCCCCAAGGAGTGGAAGAATTGCACCATTCTCAGGAATTAGAGGATTACTTTTCTGCTGCCACTTTATAAAGTAAAGCCTTTCGCATGCAAAAATCCAACTTATTGCCAACATCACTAGAACCAACCCCAGAATTTTTAGTATTGCCTTCATTATTTAAAAAGGCAACTGGAGAAGTGCATGGCACCAGTTTCCATTCCCAACTGGCAGGCAACCAATTCTGGATTGAAAACGTAACTATTTAATGCACAAATACTACCCTAGATACTGGTGCTCCCCCTGCAGTGTGAACATACTTAGTACAGTTCAAATTTTCTCTAGGTAGTCATGGCATTTCACAGGAAAACATAAGGTTAATTTAACCAGGACAGAAGGAAACACTGCATTTCAAAGTTCCTCTAAGTGGGACACTGCTAAAGGAAGCTATTAATATCTCTTACAGTGTGCGTGCTCAAGGAAACATTGTGAATCAGCTCATTTCTCAGAGGTATACTACAGAGCTTTCAAAATGGTAGGATTTACTACTGTTCATCAGAAAGGAAAACACTCCACTTCAAGCTGGAGGCCTTTTCTACTCTTTAAACATATTCACAAAACCAAACATGACAACACATAGTGCCTTGGGTTGCAAGGAAGCACTACTGACATGGCAGGCTAGCACCAGCGCGAGAGGAGTTACAAAGCCAGAACGGCTCCACAGGTGAACATGAGCAGCACCAGAACGGGAACCGGTTTCCGATTAATTCAGGCAAACTGCCTTTTCTTAGTTTATACATTAATGCACAGCAAAATACATTAGGTTTACCTCATTTGTGTCCACGTTTATAATGGTACTAGTTGAGACACTGAGGTTTTATTCTCAATTGTTATACTTCTTCATTCTTCATGTGTTTTTAATCATCTTATCTACATTACCACTTTGAATGCTGAAAAAAATCTTTATAACATTAACCCATCTCATTATTGTCACCATTTCCTTTTTCCCTTTACTTCCAGCCCTATGCTTAAAAAAAGCACATCTCAGTACTGTTTTAAATTGTCACAGCAATAACATTCAGCATTTACAGTAATTAACTCATCATTACTTCGAATAACTACACTAATTGGTACGCTCTACAAACCTGCAACACTGCAGAATTAAAAATAAACATAACAAAGATATAATTTACAACTAATCTATACTTACAATTAAAGCTAGTTTCAAGATTTATTTCATTCTATTATTTTTTATTAGCTACAGCAGACAGTAAATGGGGTGTACCGCGTTCTGCTTTGCAAACACCTAGATTATAAAACATAATTACACAAATTAATTAGAAATGAGTACATACATTCATGTCTTTCTTTGTAACCACAACATGTTAAACATGACCACATTAATGAGCAGTCCCTAAAAGTTATAAGATAGTATAACCAAGTAAAATTTTAAAGCTCCCTGCCCACACAAGGCACAACTGTTGCCCTGGCACAGAGGGGGTCACCACCACTTAAATTCTCCTGACATCCTATTTAGAGGCTGCAGGTAGCATACAGGTCGTTTTTCTGAAAAGCAGGTTAGCAATTCTTTGCAAATTCTCAACATCCAATGTGCCACAAAGGAATATAAATCCAGACTGAAATGTTCCCTGAACTGGGTCCACACTTTCCCACCTATTCTCAAGGGTTCTGTGATGTCTATGGGCCTGAAGTCCTTTCAGTTCTGCCCACTGACTGCACACTTACCCTTTCATAAAGCTCAACACTTACAGGAACCTAATTATCCATGATCTTTACCCTTCTTAAAAATGTGCTTCTAAACATTCTATGGGACCAAACGTTATTAGAGAAGGAAGGGCAGGTACAGTGAGTGTGCATGCCTTGGTTGCCTGGGAAATCAGACTGGAGAGGATTCTCCGGAAAGCATGGAAAAACCCCAGTTTTCCCATGGTTTTTCCATCCACTTTTGTATGATTTCTTTTAAAAACCAAACAAAAAGAGTGTTTGGTTATTTGCTGAGGCTGGATCTGTACCTGCTGCACTTCCCTAGCAGTGTCTATTAATACAATTATACTCCTATAGCATTCCAAGTATGCATAATGCTTGCATCAGCAAGAGGCATTTATTTCAGTTCCACCATAGCAAAATAAGCTTTTTTAGCAATTTAATTGCACCTTCATAAACAGCATCTATAAATACAACCAAGTTTCATCAGATATGCCATGTTGTCAAGAATCTGTAGTGGAAAACTCAAGTAAGATCTCCTTTGAAGGTGCCCAACATGGTGTATTTGGCAACCTTAAGTAGAGATAGTTCTTTGTCATCACAACCAACAAATATTCAAGGCTTACAAGACCTAAAGATGTTTCAGTTAAAACCAAACTACCATCAGATCACAAGTGTCCCTTATAAGAATAAGGGAATACCAAAAGATGAGAACTACTGTGCTGGTTCTGGCTGGGGTAGAGTACATCTGCACAGGAGCTGGTGCTGGGCTGTGCTGTGGGTTTGTGCTGGAACCAGTGTGATACCCCAGAGATGTTCTCACTCCTGCTGAGCAGTGCTTGCACAGAGTCAAGATCTGTTGTGCTCCTCACCCCACCCCACCAGCAAGTGGGCAGGGGGGGGGGGGAAGGGGCACAAGGAGTTGGGAGGGGACAGCTGACCCAAGAGATGTTGCAGACCATGTGACATCATGCTCAGCACATAGAGCTAAGGAAGAAGGAGGAAGCTGAGTTGCTGGCTGGGGTTAAACCACGACAACTACCCTACAAATCACACAGTTGGCATCTGTATATATTAGTAAGGATTTAGGGAACTGAAAGAGGCATCTGCCAAGTACAAGTCTAAGGTGAAGACATCCTCATCATTTTCTTACTCAAAATTCATACAACAACAGATTTGATAAGCACACTTATGAAAACACAAAAGTATATAGTTACATATCTTAAGTTTTCCTTTATTCTTTACATGCTAGGATCAACCATTCAAGATTTATTTAGGTGGTTCAAAGTGTCTTTTGCATGTCTCTAGCAAAAACAAACTCACAAAAACTACCCTAAACATTCCTTTTGTTACACTGATTCAATGCTTCTATTCAATAAGCGAAGTTTGTTGTTGAAATTAATGCTGTATCTCTGTGACCTCAAATGAAATACGGGAAAGAACAAGTTTAGCACACTATCGCTTATTTTTATATACTGAGTAATAAAGCTGCTTCTGCAAAACGATGCGCTGAGTACCTTTATTGGGACCAAATTAATAATTTTAGCACAAAAACTGGAACATTTAGATTGTGTATTCAATGCAATTTTTCATTGTGAACATCCCCTCATCAATATGACAGTATTAAAGGATCAAGAGTTGCTGTTTAGAAAACAAAGTTTACCTGTAAACACTAGATAGATAACACTAGATCTAATTCCCTTTGGTTCAGAGCTCTCACATGTCAAGCCACAAGTAAAACTGAAAATTAATTTTTAACATCTGTAAGTCAGATAGTTGTCTTCAATTTTATAAGCTATTGTGAAACATGAACCAAGTCAGTGCTTCCTTTGATGCCCTCACATTAGTTCCTTATCACTGTAAAAAGCTATCAGTGACCCAGCAATAAGCAACTTTTGTTTTTACAATTATGAAAAGTCCTACTACACAGCTGGAGATTACTATAGCTGGAGTTGCTATTTTCCTCTCCACTACATTTAGTGTTACAGCAGAACTGATCCAAACCTTCACATTTTCACCTTTATCAGCAAGTATTCTTTAAACATTATCTCTGTCACAGCACTGCTGATACATGTCGTCCAGTTTCACAAATCTCTCTACATTTTCTTCCACATGCTAAGCTAGATCAAGAAAAGTTCCTCTACCTTAAAAGACTCATTTAGCCTGTTGGTAGCCTGGTTACAAGCCTAAGAAAACAAATCTTCAGGAACTAATTCTTCACACTGCAGACTGTGACCCATCAAACTAAACTCCTTGGGACCTGAAAACATCTATAATGCTGAAAGCATGAATGCCAAGACATCTTCAGTTTCGTTTTCATTTCCAAGCAATTTTAAGAGTAAAGGCCCATTTCACCATCATGAGTGACACAGAAAAGCAAGAAAAGAACACACTACATACCAGGTTAGCAACAAGTGTGTGTCTCACTTCACAAACGAGACTACATCATACTCCGAAGCTTTCAGTTTTGTAGCACTGAAACACCTACAACCATCCAATCACCGCCAGCTAACACACTGTTTGCATCCAACACTAACAGATACTCCACCCTGTTCACTTCTGATAATGAAATAAACAAAGTCGGATTTTACTGTGAAAAATCAATTACATGGAAATCTATGAGATCCTGAACATAAGCATTCATTTTTTGTTTGCTTTTTATAGAATTAAAGCAAAGAACCAATTTAGGGACAAGAATGACCCAGCGGATTTCACCATGACTTTCATAAAAAATCATCACAGGGCATATTAAATCATTAGCGAGACCCAACACTGCCTGTTAGTTTTAAAATGCAGGGAATGAAACTCATTGCAGAAGCAAAAGCGGACCAATAACATAATTACAAGCGGGTGCCTGGGCAGGCTGAGCTAATGCCGTGTTCGCCATCGCAAGGCTATGCCTTCTCCCCAGAGCCCCGCTGCAGACAAGGTTCACCCTAATTGGTTCCAAAGCACAACCTACCAACGGCAGCTTCCACCAGCCCAGGAATGGTAATTTCCACACGCCTGTACAGAGTGTTTGCAAACAATACAAACACGGTAATAAGAGGCTAGGTGGGTAATTAATGTGGTTACAAAGCAGCTTATTTGCATTTTTATTTAAAACTGCCTTCTTTAAAAAGCAGCTCAGATTTCTTTTTGCAAAAGGAGCCTTGGTTAAGGAATAGAGCACTAATTACTCTTTTTAGGGGTTCCTTTCTACATCCTTTAGGGAATCAGAATGAAAAGATAAGCAGAATTATAAAGGGAATCATGTAAAATATGAAATGCACTATAAACACTTAGTACTGTATTTACCATAAGCTAAGCTTGTCTTCTTCATTAATGGAATATTTTACAAGCCTGTGTTATAATCAGATTAATTGCGAAGATTGTTAAAAGCAAAAAATTATAACCAGCCACTTTAATTCCCCCTCTCCTCCCCCAGAGCTGACAACCCGAAATCCAGCGAGAGCAGAACTCAGTTTATGTAAGGACACAGCTACCTGGACCACAGCAAGTAAGGTTTCAGTGTCAGCTACAGTAAAGTTTTAGAAAATACACTGAGGGGCAAAGGTTCAGGAAAAGACCAAACCCCAGTTACAATGTAAAGTGAAAACCTAATGTCTCCGCACCCTATAAGCTAAACTCAAGCCAACACCTACAGACTATGACTTTTTAATTTTTTAAACAGACATCTACAGACAGGTTTTTATATTGTTGAGAAAACAGTCTTTTCTAGTGCTGTTTAGCTGAAGACTGAGCATCAAGTGCCATTTAAAAGGCATCATTCTGGGGTTTGCTTCTGTTTGGGGTGCACCTTACTTTATTTTGTTAAAAGGCTCATACTGCATTGGATTAGTGTTACTACAAAGCTTTATGCCTGGTGGGGATTCTGCAACTCACACTTCCAGACAGCAGGGCTGTGCTAAAGAAACAAAGCACCAAAACAATCACCTCAACATTTCCATGTATAAAATTTGGCTGACTGGAGGAAAAAATTAAGAAATGGTAAGATACTGTGACTTCTTTCGAAATCACATTTTAGTTTTTTGCTTTTAAATACAGATGTGTGGCAGATGTCAGAAGATGAACAAAATTACAAGGCAGAAGTAATTTAGTCAAGACAACTTGGTCTATACTGGAGGAAATCATGGCAAATGCACTGACAGGTTAAAAATCTTGCAATTTCGAGCTAGGAGAACTCTCAGCTGGTTTGTATCAGCTGCCTACAGCATTATGCATTCATACATTAGCGCAAAATTCCAATCCAGCCTAGGAACCCAAAATTAAATGGAGATTGGAGGGTAAATCGTACGTTCCAGACCATTTATTCACCACCTTATTCAAGCATATTTTCAGGAACAATGAATCTCATGTACAAGGCAAAAAACAAAAGGAGATAAAGTGACCAGACATCATAACAAAATTCTTTAATTGATTCCTTCTTCCCCCAACCCCCCAAAAAAAACCTAAAACCACTCTGGTTCTGCTCCCTCACAGTCAAACTCTGTCCATTCTGAAGGAAAGAACATCTGCAGACTAAGTGCTAGTAACCACCGTGGTAAGACGACTGTAACTGGCTGGTCAGCAACTTCTGGTGGAAATCAAATCTCTGAAAGCCCATGACACAGAAGGATTTTTTTTTTTCCTAAACTATCCTCATGTGTGTCTTGCACTAAGAAACCCTTCCTTTCTCTCACCTCTGGGTCACCCCAGGGATGGATGAAACAGGCAGTAACAACCACAGCAGCTCTTCCATGATTTGCTGAGGCTGCGGTGAACTGCAAGATCAGAGCAGCTTAAACAGCAACATTCACCTTACTTGAAGGATACCATAGTCCTTTCCCTAGTATTGGCAGAAAAAGCCTTCACCTCTCCATTCCTCTGGAGTACCGCTCCCCTCTCAGCTGTACAGCTCATCTCCTACACCCTTCTTTGCCTTCACCAGCATACAAACCTTTCTGCTTGCCTTATCTATGTTAGTAAAGAAGCTCCAATTTATTTCACCATGCTTCATTATATGGCTTTTCCTCATAGGTGAGAAAAAGATGGAGGGAAACAAAGACTTCTGCCTTTTACAGAGCAGTTCATTCATATTATCAGGCTGTCTTAAACATTATTTCCCACACAGGTAAAAATTCCAGTGTTAAACCACTTCAAATTCCCCTCCACCCTGCTAGACACCACTAAACTTTCTTCTGCATTCGTTACCTTTATTACCACCATTTACAAGTATTCTTTACCTAAAGATGTGCCGACAACATAAACCAGAACTTTAACCAAATAGAAAAAACCCACCCTACAAAATGTTTATGTCTGTGTCCTTAATCCTCATTTATCAAGTAAGAACTGAGTTCCAAGAACACTTAGCACTAAATTCCTTGCCTGCCATCAGCGCAATGGACGTCAATGCGACTGCAGAGGGGAGTGAGCAAAAAGCATCAAAGTGCATCTCTGCAGAGCCCAGAATTGCAAAGTCTTGGGCAGGGACCTCAGCTGCTTTTGCCATGCATCTTTCCTGTACACTGTCACATGAACTTGGCTTTATGTAACTGCATTTCACCAGGCACAAAACTCAAAACCCAACTCAACATATCTGCACTCCTTTTCAAGTAGACAAAAGCTAAAAATATAGCCACACCTTTAAGAATTGTTTTTCTTTTTATCCATTTTCACACTTAGCATTCACTTTATTTTGAATCCCAGCTATCAACTGAACCAGAGTAAAACCAAGAACCACATTGAGAAATAAAACATACATCAAATTAATAAACATTTTTACTTTATCCCTGTTTACTGGAAATATAAGCCATATGAGGTCCTAAACACTTGGAAAATGCCCACCAAATCCTTTAAAGCCTCCTGCACTCACTCACACTGACTGGCTCCATATTTCTAAGTGTAATTACTTTAAAATATCAATGTATCTATCTGGAAAAGAAACCACTGCCTTCAGCACAGTAACAGTGCAGAGCTACCCACAGATGAGGACGCAGGCATGAAACAGTTCAGCTGCAGCCTGCACATCACCGCTCTAGCTAGATGATACCAGTACGCAGAAGGATGCCCAACCCTGAAAGTTAGGGGCTTAACACATCTGCTATATAATTCAGGCTCTGTTTTACAGTGGTTTCATTACTAACCATAAAAACTGTAACAGTGGAACTGTATAAACAAACCGAACAGTGTTTTTACTGTAAAACATGAATGTAATATAAATATTTGCCTTTCCCTTTTCTCAGCATCTGTAATGAGAGCAAATTCATGCCATATGTTTATAGTGTACAAAAAATAGAACCCAACAATTCATCCATGTAAATGTTGCTTAAACTGTTTAATGTTTTTAACTTCGTGGGGGCCTTCTTTAAGCACAAATTTCCTCAGAAATCATTACAAAGCCTCTTGCTCTTGTCAGTGGCCACAGTCACCAATTCACAGCTGGGTTTAGAGATGGTCCCTACCCAGAACACTGGAAGATGAAATATGTTGATGCACTGCAGGCTTTTCTAACTGTACGTTACACTGCGATGGCACATGAGCCAGTAACATAGTCTTGGAATGTCATGCCTGGAAACAGTACCATTCTTTATTACAAAATAGCAACACAATATTGGAAATAATATTTTCACAGAAATGCACGTGCTTTGCCAGTATGATATCTGAAATATTCTGTATTTTGAAGAGATGACTTCAGAAGTGTCTTTATTTACCAACACTTTGAAACTCATGAAAACTGTTGTCCGTGTCCCATGTAAACGTGCCCTGTTTCCCTCTGGTCTTTCTGCACTTCGTAAGATTACAATTAGAACACAAAGACTCACCAGGTTTTAATGTCATTTAGTTAGTTAATCAGCAAGAATGTAAATTGCTCCTTAGGTGGAGAATACTTTGAGGGAAAGGAATACAGCAGTGAAGCACATTTATGGTTTTGGTTTCCTTCATAGCCATCCACTCTGCTCTTGTCACAACTCTACCTTGTAACTTTCTACATATAAAGAAAACCCAAATTTACTTTTTACAGTTTAATCTAATCCTTGATGTAGCTGTAGGCTCAACACTGAGGAATAATTACAAAGGAAACATTATACTTTTTACGAAATATTAAACTTACACTTTATCTTTTAATGTCTGCCTCAAAGACCGACAGGAATAAATAAGTGAGAGCTTCTTGGCAAGAACAGCAATGATTTATGAAATATTTTCTTCATTCATATTCTTCAGTGTTTTCTTGAGAATACCGCTAACATCTGGAGCTATGCAGTCTTATCCAAACATTCTGCTCATACTCAATTAGAAAATTATATCAATAATAATGTAAAATAAATTACCTAGCTCCTCTTCCTGGAGCATAGATTTCAGTGTTCGTCAGAGCAGCTATGTGTACAAACAGCACTAGTGTTTTTCATTAAGCCTTAAAGTCAATTAAGCTACAAATTGGAACAATCATTCCTCCTTTGCAAAGTATTGATATTTTTTCTTGGCTGCTTTCAGCCCTTTTCACTACTCAAGGAGAGATTTATGTTTGACAATTTCTTTCTGATTAAAATGAATCATAACTCTAGAATTCTAATTTCCTCTTTTCTGAGCAAGAAATTATCAAACAGTTTTAAATTGATATTGAATGTCATCGTGCGTGAACAACATTCATTTTCAAGATATCAAATGTAAAGCTATAATGATCTCTCTTTTTATCTGCTTCTTTTCCATACTTTCTCATCCTTTCTCTCTATATATACACACGTGCATATGTGAAACGTTAGATTGTACCAATGTAATGACCTATACCTCTATAAAAGTTGTATTTGACAGACTAGCTAGACCAGTCACAACACTTTACATAAGGCAATCTCCCTCTCTTTGCGCTATTAGCAAAATTCTGCTGTAGTTTAGAAAGAAAGTAGCTGGAGTGCTGCAAGTTGGAAACAAACATCAGTTATCTAAAGTAATTAGCAAGTTTATATGGGTAATCCCTACTCAAATGGCTCAAACTCTCTATAAAACAGCTCTTCAGACATAAATAGTTAAAAATAAAGTTTTCCAGATTTGTCTTCACCAGCCAATTAACATCAGTTTGACTTTGTTTTTAAACATACAGAACAGCAGCTCATCTTAAAAAAAAAAAAAACCCAAACCCAAATCTTATTCTCTCCCATTATTCCTCCTGTTTCTCTAAATCTTAACAATTTGATGTCTTCATTCCATTTAGATGTCCCATTTTCTGTTTATAAACTTGATTTCTCACTAAAAGCAGATTGAAACTGGGTGGGTTTGCCTAACAACTTATTTAGTTGTACAACAGGCCCAAAGCAAAACTGTATTTCTGCAGACACTAGTGCACAGCACTGCAGACATGGATCCCAAAGGGAACAAGCCGGATGCTTTTCCCAAGCACTGTCACATACGCTGTACTCCATTCTTCAAATGCTGCATTATAGCAGGGTTGAGTGGGGGTGTTTTGTTTTGTTGCTTGGGGGGGTGGGGGGTGAGGGTTTAAGAATTGGTTTTTCCCCGTGTATATTTCATGCCTTAGTTAATACTGATCAATTACATAATTGTGTCAAAGATTGAAATAACAGCAGGGGGTTTATGCATTCTTAACTATTTTGTCTGCTTGCAAAGTAAGCACAACTCTTGCTTTCTTCATAAGGAATTACAACTGCTCCATGTCAGACAAAAGTGAAAAGGAAGATATTCTTTGTCACACATTTAAAGCTCAAGGATTAAAGTATGCTGTCCCACAGAAGAGCCAGCAGAGGATACACACTGCTATTGCTAAGATACACATTGTTACTGAAATACCGATTTTATCACCCACACAGTACACTTCAGGCATGTAAACACACTAGAATTCAGCATGGCAAAGAGTTCAAGTTATAAAAGTATAGTCCATGCAAATCAGAAAAACAGGGGTTGAACATTCAGTTCAAGAATTGGCACTTGTTTAGCAAATTTCCACCCCTCAAAATACTGGAGGAAGACAGTATTTATAGCACTGCTGAGAGGTTTAATCTCAAAATTTTACAGGAGAACACAAAGCAAGTAGGTAGCACTGTTGTTGCCAAAAATTCTGCTCAAGGCTGCACCCTTAATAGCTTTTTTTTTTAATTGGTTCCAAATAGAAAAGTAAACCAATTTCATCTAAATAATTTTGCTTTCTCCAGGAACAAGGGAGAAAACACCGGCTGCTCTGAAGCTCTTCAGGGCAGCACCATTCCAACCGCAGACCAAGAGATCACCTGAACCATGCACAGAGGGTGCTGACATTTTTCTTAAGCCCTTTAATTCTAGGCAAGAATTTTCAATTAACAGCTTCCTGCTCTGTAGTTACACTTGTAAGCTAAAAATTAATATTTTATATCAATATTTTAATATTAGTATCAATCAATCAAATTAATCTTTGCCTCTGTTTTTCAGTAACAGACTTTGGGGCAGGTTTTTGTGTTTGTTTTCCTCAAGATTGCTTACAATTTGATGTAAATTTTAAGCATCTTGTAATTCATCAACTAATTCTCTCCTGGTTACACACTCCAAGTAATTAAAGTTCAGTAATAACTTATTCTTTCTGCTCCAGCACCTGCATTTCATTTGTTTATTTTCCCAGAGTCATAAATCTGAGGGACTGTCAAAGTGCCATAATATTAGTGCAATAATCAAAGTTAATTAGTCCCTCTCAATAAACAACAACAAAGCCATTACAAAGATGCATTGAAGGTTTTCCAGCTACCCAGTTTACAGATGAGATTCTTTTCTGAACAATTACAATTTGAAAACTGTTAGTAAATAAACGTAGTGTTTCTGAAGTAATTTGACCTTCCCTGATCTTGACTCAATTAACAATTCATTAACTTTTGGTGAGATAATACAGGTATTAAGACAAGTACTCTTGAACTCCCATTGCCTTCAAAGTACTCAGAGATACACTTAGAATTAAGGGGGTAACGGAATATTTAATAAGTGTGCTCAGTACTGTCTTTAGTTACATAAACTTACTTAGCTACATTTAGCTGGACTGGACTACTAAATTCAAACGACAGAACACCACCAAATCCAGTTCTATGGAAAAATAATGGACAGAAACTTCAAGCAACACATTATTATAATAATCATTAACTTCATCTGGGCAAGAGAAAGGCCTGTCTCCAAAGACCTTTTCTTGAAGAAACTCGCGGTTACAAAACCCATCAATGTTACAAGCATCACTTACTGGAAAATGCTTACTTGTAAATAAGCTCTGGTTGTGTTGCACTAATAAATAATAATTATCTGTAGACTACTTTTGTGTAAATATTAATACTACTGAGTGCTCTCCCATATCATCTGGGAGCAGTCAAAATATCTTCAGAGCTTGGGAAATAAAAGCTCATCACTAAGGTTAGCAGGAAAGAAACAAAACTTCAAGAATCTGAACCCCAGTTTATTTTTCAATAAAGTGGATAGGATTGTGTCAACAGCTTATCCCCTGGAAGTCAGCAGTCACAGTGAGCTCAAACAAAACTAGCCTGCAGTCCCTTACTAGCAAGTCAGTGACTGTGGGAGAAAGAAATGAATAATACTGAATAAATTTTAATAATGGTCTTAGAAGATTAAAAAAAGGGGGGGGAGGATAAGTTAGGAAGCAAAGAGAAACAGGGGAACAGACAGTACTGAAGAGCTTGTATTTGCCTGATGAAATGGAATAAAGAGGAACGAAAAGGGGAAGAACAGGAAGGAAAAAACCCTTGAGACAGACTGCCTAGCAGCAGTGCTGGTGGGCCCGAAGGACTAGGAAAGAAAGGGAGGGAAACATTCTTGGGTTTGAAAAGTGTAAAGACTATGGGCAAAACAGTGGTTGTCTTTAATATCCAAGTGCAACATCCTCCCGCGGTTACACATTTTGATTGTGGAAATGGCCTGTCCTACACCTACAAACCTGCCTCAGTGGTGCTGTCGACCATTTTTGCCCTTACAAAGCATCTGTATGTAACACAGACCGCTGCATGCCGAGCCTTGCAGTCCAAACAACATGAAAAATCTCTCACTGATACACCCGTGACTGAACAAGATATTACAAAGTAACACAAACGCCTCTTTCCTCAGCTTCTTGCATGGCAAGGTTATATCCATTCAACTGCTTCAACAGCACAAAGAGACTTCACATCTTGAAAAACATGGCTTAGTGCTGGACACTACATACATTCACTTACCCACTCCACGAGAATGCGTTGTACAGCGTCACTGCCTCTTGACATATTTCTGCAGGCCAGGATAACATACGCCCCATGCAGTGCAAGAGACTTGGCTGTTTCAAAACCTGCGACAAAACATTTTCCTGGTCAGAAATACTGCTCAGTAACAGAACAGAGCTATAATATAGCTTCAATATACTGGCTACAGTATCGTGGGGATAAACAGGCCACTGGATGTACTGAATGATACAGAGAAAAAATAATCCACTAAGAAAATCCTTCCTCAGCATGACTCACTGATACGACCTAATCTGCAAGCACACTCTTTCTGCATCTGAAAGAAGTGGACAGAGCTCGCAGTTTGCTGCAATCGAAGTTCGGCATGAATTGATAACCCCAGTTTTTCTTCTTTCATCCACAGAAATTTCACAGTGAACTTCTAAACAACTGCACACAAGCTTTTTGCAATACTGTTAAGCATTTCTTCCCTGTTCTGAATTTAGGCACTTCATTTCTCCTTTCGAAAAGACACCAGATTAATTTCAGTTTCTTCATTTGGGACTGTACTGCAATCCAAATGATGAAACTGTCTACCAAGAGCTGCAACTCTTTCCACCTTGACAGCACCTGCAAGCTCTGCAAGCATACTCTCGATGCACTGTTCAACTCATTAACGAAAAGCTGCATGGCAGTTGGTCCAGGGCAAACTCCATTTAACTGAAAAAACTCTGTGAGAATTGACACCAGCAGATGAGCTCTTGGGAGCACAGAATGCCCATGGAGCCCAGAGAACTCTGCCAGAAGCTGGGTTTACACCAATTGAGCTCCTACATATTTGTGATGTATTCAACAATATTACTTGGTGCCATCTCCATAGAGAGCTGTAACAATGACAGAAATCTCCATCTTTGAGAGACACATAACATGCTTAGCAAGTCCCAATCAGAGAAGCTTCAACTAGGAAATGAAGAACCAAACTGAAATGCCCAGCAATTTGAGCATGTGAAGAAGTATTTGGAAGAGGTATTTGGTTTAGCTTTATGACATTTAAAAAACATGTTCATGTTTTCCTTTCAAAAATTGTTTACCAAAAAACCTAATAAGATGGGCTGTCTCACTTCCAAAGCACTCTGGAGCAACAAAATTCAGTTCCAGCACAAGACATAATTTATATTATAGAATCAAACACCAGGATGAATTTATACCATTTTCTGCAATTACATACTTACAGTATTTAAGTCCAAGCAATTCTCTTGTATCTCTTCTAAAGCCATTCATTGTACCAAGCAACTTTAATTACCTGGGTAATTCATTGCACACATAAGTTTAGCTGCAGCATATGCAAAGATTTCCCTGTTCCTAATTCTACTTTAAGCGTATTTAACTAGATTTTTTTCACGTAGCTAATGCAAGACCTGTTGTACCAGAGTACTATTAGCTAGCTGGATGCTTCTTGTTTTACACAAAAAAACTAAGAACTGACCAGCTTAAAACAAATCTTCATAGACCTGAAAAACTTCATTAAGCAGCACAACTTACAGTTTAAGAAACACCTAGAAGAATGCAACTTCTAACCGAAACACCTGAAGCAGGACTTTGGAAGCACCTCAGTATTCAAGCCCTTTTACAGCTTTAGCTTTTCCTGTCTCCTGCAAAAAATTAAGGCTTCTTTCCTCCCCCAGTGCCACACAGTTTAAGCAGGCAGGGAAAAGCTTCTAGCACAGTAGAACACTTTTCTCCTTTTAACAAACTCGTTATGTTAAACTGATTTTGCAAACAGCATTTGTCTTCCAGTAAAACATAGCCATGTTTTCAACATACAGTAAATTTTAAAACTTCAGCCTTAACACAGGGATTGAGTATTTAAAGTAAGAAACACTTCAAACTCCATAAAGAAAAACCTTGCCTATCTATAAAAGCTGTGTTGAATCAAAATCCACATCGAATGTGTTTCCACACACCAAAGTTAAACCACAAGCATCATAAAGGCCCAAGCAACAAAAAAAACAACCTCACAGTAAGGTTAAATAAAAAGAAATCTAAATAACCATGTTAAAGATGTGCATAATTAATGAACCTGAACAACCTCAACTGTACCCACGAGAGCAATGCTGTGGACTTCAAAGGAACCAAAGTTTTAAAGAAAACTTCACTTAATCCGAGACTCCAACTACCCACGTGCTCTTAGCACCACAGCCCTTTCACAGTGAAGGAACCTTAACAGCAACACTAGTTGCTTTTCCCGGAAAAGCAATCATACCCTCCAGTGGTGAACCCTCCCCATAGCACAGTTTTAGGAAACTAACTTCCCCAGCACCAAGATAAATATCAAGTGATTGTCCTGGAGGTCTCAAGGGACCAAACTCTCCTGAGACCAACTCTTGCTGCTGTTGCCCTAGCAGAATGAGCTCCAAGTGACAATCCTGTTTAAGACATATGTGAGGACATATGTGAGTACATTGTGTCAACATACATCGGATGAGTACATTGCTCTGGCAAACAGTGCCACCTCCTCTATAAAACAGAGAAAGGGATTCACTGAGTGGAAAACTAATTCAGCAATTTCTTGTTTAAAGAAGACAGCAGAGAGTCCATTTACCACTGGGGACATTTCATAAAGAATTTGTATCATGCATTTAATGTTTTACATTCTTTTATTCCAAATAAAAGTAAGAAAATTTGAATACACAAGATGTTCAAAAACATTTCAGAAAACATCGTTTTCTTCAGCTTCTCTACCTTCTCCCAAACACTCCAGGATTCCTTGGATCTGTCATTTACAACACATTTGTAAAGCAGTGATGCCATCTTTCTTGGCAACAGTTTAGTCCTCAGTTTAAAAGCCCACAGGGGTTGTTCACATTTAGTTTCCCCAAAGTCATGTCATCCTTTCCACTGACAGAAGAGCTCTGGAGACCTCGAGATTCTGAAGCACCTTCACATGTGCTTAAGTATTTAAAGCTGTCATGAGTCCCACCTTCCTTGAGCCCCACATCACAGAGAAGCTGAATGTGAACAAGGCAATCCAGAAGAGAATCATCTTCCCCTCCACACCACAGTGAACGCAGGAAGATCAAGGAAACACGTAGAAGTCTTCCATGGAGTTGGAAGTGAAAAACATCAGCCTGCTTGTGCTACATATTTCTGGCCTTCCATACACTGAGGGATTACTTATGGACTGCAGAACAGCAGAAACCAGCTTGGAATTTGTAAGTGCCAACGGATTGTACCACTACAAGCATGCAGCACTTTCCCAGCTGTGCCCAGTACCTTCTCTTCACCCCGCTATACTGTCCTCAAACTTTCATGTTGCTTTCGGAATCACAACAAACATCTGCTGGGTTCTTACAAAGAGACAGATGCCCCATTTGCAGAGCAAAGCAAGTTAATTTTCAGAATATTTCTAAGAGTTTCTTTGAAATATTTATATTTCTTTTAACATAAAATGGGTCACTCATACAAAATCATTCCTTGATAAACTAGCAGCGAGAAGAGCTATTTCTTTTCTATGTATTGATGATATTGCAAGTAAAAATCCAACTTCCAATGAATAGGAAAAGGTTCTGTACAGTTTGGTTCTTCTTGGGAAGGGCCAATAATTTTCTGTAACTTTGTCATGGTTTAACCCCAGGTAGCAACTGAGCACCACACAGCCACTCACTCACATCCCTCCACCCTGGTGGGATGGGGAAGAGAATCAGAAGATTAAAAGCGGGGAAAAAAACCGACCAAACTCATGGGTTGGGAAAAGAACATTTTTATAATTTAAATAAAAGTAGTTCTTAAAGAAGAGTAATTAAGACATAGGGGGAAACAGAACCAAACCTGAAATTTAACACTAAACTGCACAGATCATCTCAATCAAGATTTTTCAGTTGCTAGGTCATGTCCTGTTAGGTGCCAGAACAGACACACAGAGGCCAGGGACTGAAGAGAAGGAGAATCTGAGATGGGAACTGATTTTTCAGTGAAATCCTGGCTTTCTAATATCTACTGCTTGCATTAGATGTACATCAGTGACCAAAAATCCCAGTCAAAAAGAATTCAGACATGCATCTTCCATTTCAACTAATCCCAAAACTCTGGTTAAAAAAAAAAATATACACTCCTTTAAGAGGGGAAAAGGAAAAAGTGTCAGCCTTCACATTTCATCTTGTCTTTCTTCATCTATTCAATTACAGGATCATGCTCCTACCAAACCCCAAATAAATTTTTCCTGAAGGTTTTTTTGAAGTGCATTGTAGCAGTTCAATGGACATCAGCAGAGCAGCATTTTACCAATAATAAAATCATGTGCAGAAATTAATGCAGGAAGGCACATCTTAGCATCGCATCGGCAACTGACAATTACTGTTTGAACTTTTTGTTCTCAGTGTTTCTTCAAGCATAGAATAAATCCATGTTTTCTTTTGAAAAAGACAGTATTGCTTCTTGCAAGCAAGTCAGCCAGTTTTCCTAACACAAATCAATTACTGTATTTAAAGAGTATATCAGAATTTAGCATTTACTTTATTATTTAATGTCTGTGGAGAACTTCGCTTATTTTCCTGTGTGCATATAGCTTTTTCCTTTGTAACAGATAACACATTGCAGGAAGAGAAACATCTGAATACACAGCAATTCAGCACACAACGTCACATTTTCTACACCTAAATAACCTTTCCACCGAAAAGTGCATCTAAATGTATCATTACCAAGCCAAAGAAAAGGAGTTCTATACATTAAAGAATTCTGAGCTAGCAGCATTGGCTGAAAGTGAGCAGACCTCATTTTAGCATGACTCATATTCCTAACTTTAGTAAAAACCCTAATTGCTCAGAATTACGTATGTTTATGTACATAATGGATTAAAAATATCTTATTAAACTACAGTTATGTTAATACACTTATTTTTATTGCAAAACATACGATTTCAAAATAAACATTTAACCAAGATCTAGAGTAGCAGAAAACAATAGATCTGCCCGCAATGTAAGTCAACATGAGGCCAGCATCTCGATGAAATCTAGATTAGAGTAGTCAAATTTGATGTGCCATTTCAAGCACTCTTTGCCAGTAAGTAATCACTATGGGATAAGTGACCACTACTTTTGAAATAAAGCCAGTCTATTTATAACTGCCATTACTTGAACGCACTAAGGAAATAATCACATTTTTGTGCTTGCTACTGTAGCTTCATCACTGTTCCATAACAAATCTGAGGAACACTAAAGAGAACCAGTGGCAACAAAACTCAGTCACATACAAAAAGAGATCCATTTAGGATTTACCTAACATCAGTAGCAAGTATCAAATGCCAACAATAGAGACTCCAGTTTCTAGCTAATCCACACTCCCCTGAAGCCTTTGAGTAGTGGAAACGTGACAGCATAAGAGCATTCACAACTGGATTTATAAGAAAATCTGATCAGATATTCAGTATCAGCTGGGTTTTAAAAGCTGTTTTGAGGGACTTTTTTTTTCCAACTCGTCCCAGAACTTTGGGGGTTTTCCCCCATTTATCACTGCTATTTTTAGTACACCTTCTCAGACAAGCTCACTCAAGTGACCACAAAAATCTCAAAGATTAATTTAAATTCTCTGGGCCTCTCTCAGGCTTTTTTTTTTTAAATCAGATATCTTAAAAAAAAAAAAATGTTCCACATTCAGAGAAATGTAGTTGGCAAACTTCTCTAAAGCTGTTCTTTGCATCAGCAGTAGCTTTAGGCAACACTGCAGCTTTTCCCACCAAAGCAAAAATGGAGAGAAAAGCCAGACATTGTCTAGTTTCTTTTCAAGTACACTTCTGTTGTTCTGCAAGCCAACAGTATCATAGGTTTCAGTACTGCTGAGCCCTAATTAAACATAAAAAAAAATTAGTTGCATGTTTTGAATCTCCTTTTGGCAAGTACAACAGTGCAAAGTTAATAAAAAGTAAATTTAATAAAGAGGAATACTTCATCCAAGACAGAATAATTAAAATACATACTGTGCTGTCAGCTAAAGTGCTAGATCCTCCAAGCTTTAATCTGCAAGTTATTTCATGAGAAATACTCAGCATTCTGTAAAGGTACCAACAAAGTACTACAACACAAACTGGACCAGATTTTTCCCCCAAAACAAACTTGGTATTTATTTATATTAGTTACACAAACAGTGAAAGATTTTAAGAAGTACATTAGACATTTCACAGATAAATAATAGAACAAGGTTTTGCCCTAAACAGCTCACAGTTTAGGTTACAAAAAAGATGCCAGAGAATCAAACATACACAGCCATGCCCTGTTCTAAAAAGCTCACCATTTGTGTCACGGGGAAAAGAACAGATGAGCGGACTGAAAATTGAAACAACGCTACTCGATTTCTGGCAGTCACTACCCAACTCTATCTTTGGGCAACATGAGATAAGACAATTTGTTTAGTTAAGCAGCAGAGGAAGATTTTAATACTAGAGTCATTTCAGGATCCTGTGAACAGACTGAATACAGAGAAGATGCAGTTCATTGGTCTTTGTAGAGCAAGTAAATAAAAACAGCAAATAAGAGACAGCTAGCAAAGGGCACGATAACAAGATGGGGAGGTCTGGGAATTCATAGAGTCCTGGGTTACCTCCTTACATTCTAGTTTTTCTGGATTAGATAGTATTCAGGATGGGTACCAATCTCCCAAGGTTCAAAACTGGCAAATCTTTTGGGTGTACTTTAAACTATGAAGGAAAGAGGGAGATGTGAAGCTGTTATATAACCCAAATGATCCACCATACAAAGTAAGGCAGGAGATGGAGTTCTGAAACAAAAGATGAAGAAGAGTATTAACAAAAAGCGTCTATACACAAGAGCAAGGAGAATAGGAGAATGGAAAAACAAACAAGAATTCAAAGTCATTAAATTATAACATAACATAAGGCCATGGAGGGAGCAGAAAAAAAACAAAAACACCCTGTTCACCACATTTTCAAGAAGTGCATGAAAATATATCATGCATCTTGTCACACCACAACTAATGTATATTATTTTAGATGACTTTGAAGGTCTACCTGCTAACAGCTGGAACACCAGCAACCCACCCAAGAGCTCCACAACCACAGCCTGCCACAGCAAGTGACCAGTTACAGATACGTTCTATACCTATTTTTTTCATCTTCTAAGAATTTAGATCTTGCCAGTTTGAGAAAGGCGATGTTAAATTCCAAAATATACATGCCTACAAAACTTTACACCTGCAGAACAGGAAAAACTCCCAGGTGAACAAGCATACTAAATGTTTTCTAAAACCTAAAATCTTGAGTCATATTTGCAATGTTACTTGAATTAGGTAAAAAGCATTATTTCTGCCAGAAGCTAATACTGAATAGTTTGCTCAAAATCACAGATACCAGTCTGTACAGTTCCTGATCTCGTATCAGTGTGCCTTGTCTGTGACAAGTTTCCCAGTTACACAGCAAAATCCCAGTCTGTGTGTATGAAGTAAGTGACATTTATTCATCAAATTACACCCTATACCATTATGAAGCACCTCTCTGCCTTACATTCTAGATACACAACATTTTCTTTTGCAATAGAGAAGTACAAGATAGAAAGAACAGAGTCAGGAAGTCCAGGTCTCTATACCCTTGACCACAGATCAGATGCAGTAACAGATACAGTAAGACACCTTCTCACAGATCACAATCTTCATTCATTCAGGATGACAAAAGCATACTGCCAAGTCAGTCATGCATATTTTTATGTACTCTTCATGTGTATCTTAATAAAGCACGAAACAGTCCAAATTTACCTTCAGAGTTAAAAACCCTTCAAAACAAGACTAAGATTTATACCCCTTAGCAACTGCTCACAGCTGGATATAGACCCAAACAAATAAAGCATTTGTTGGAAATAACAAGCATTCAAAAAAATAAACTGTACAAAAGTACAGTTGGAGCTATTCAAGCTCTTGAAGCACAATGAGCTTTCAAAACATTAAGACACAAGATGATGTGGAGAGTAAGTTTTATGTTGCAGAGAGACTGAATCATGCCAAAGGTCTTGTCATTGCTGGGCTATGAAATACACATAAAACAATGAGAAAAACCTTTGTGAAGTATTTCAAAAGACAGGAAAGAGATTGAGTTATGTTGTAGTCCATTGAAAAGTCTAACTCCTAGATAACAGATCAGAAACTAAGGACCCCTCATGAAGGCTCCTGTTCTACAAATGTTCTTCCTTGAAAAAATAGTACCAGGAAGTACAATGCCGGCAGATAGCTCAGTCCCATCCTCTCAGCAAAGATTCCATTACAAGTTATAATCATTATTGAACCTTTTAGGCCAGACAATTTCTTACATGTTACTACACATTTCACATGCATTGTGAATTTCAGCCAAGGTTGATGGAGTTCAATAACCTGGCTAACCAACCATGTGTACTACTCATTACAGAAGTAATAAATAGATTCATCAAAACGGACACAAAAAAGCATTATGAATGTCTGACACCATTTTCAGCTTGCTCAATAAGTATATCACAGGAGTCCAATAGGGCCTTTTAATATGTATATTTAACAAGTAGACAGTTGGATCCCTACGTAAAGCAAAGCAATGTTAGTCCTTCACAAAATTAAGCCAGAGTTAAACCAGAGTGATGGTACTCATGGAAAACCTCAATCACTATGACCTACCATAGGTTTTCAGAATACAGCACTGTAACTTTCATTATCCCAAGTTTGATAGTTGTTTTTATAATTGTTCAAAATACATCAGGACTAATCGCTGACAGGGAACTACTAACATCCCACAACAGAATGAGTTAAAAGATCCACCCTACCTGTTCTCCTTCAATAACTGTTCTTTTCTACACCAGGTAGTGTATTCTACTGAAAAATACACTTCCTGCTAGATCCAGACTTTCCTGGAAAAGCACTGTACTCCCATTCCCAAAAAACACTGGTACAACAACATTTATTTGTGCTAAGTAGTTTTGGACTTCTACAAAAAAAACAACTTTTCCCTTTTTTTTTTTTCAGATAAGTGTTTAAGAAGCAAACAACCAAACTTTTATACAGACACCAACATTTTTATGGTAGGGCTACTCATGTGGTTTAAGTTAAACCATGTCAAGTTTGGTACACAGCATACGGATCACAGGACTTAAAAATTCAACCTTTAATTTTTCAGCATTACTTTTCCCATTAAGTCTTATATTAAGCATGCAGCTTTTCCTCAAGAGAGTAAGTCTGTTGAAGTCAAGTAACAACATGACACTAAAAACATAGCTACATATACAATACCAGAGCATATTAGGCTGAAGGATAAGTCTTTTCTCACTCTCCTCACCCAGACATATTTTCACAGGGCCTAAGCCCAAATCTTCATTGTCACTGTTTTTCTGGCAAAGGACAGCAACAACAGGCCCTAAACAATACAACTGTGCTGGCAGAAAACCCTGACGCAAGAGTTACATCTGCAACATGTTTGTTTTGCATAGCTTATTTTTCTGAGAGGTTATTCTATTCTACAAAGGCAAAGCATACACATGCTGCCTGCAGCTAGGCCAGCCATGCTTTTCTGGTCATGACATGCTGCTTATAGTAGTGAAACACATGGTACATGGAGCCTAAAATTCACCAAGAAAAAAATTAAATATACATCAAGGAACACCACTTTCATGCTTTTAAGAATCCAGTAAATAGGCAAGTATTTCATGAAAACAATCTCGGGGACAGCTAGGACTTGGCCAAGAAAAATAATCCAAGGTTATATACTGCTGACCTTTCCGTCTGCCTCACAACAAGCTTTGAACCTAGGCCTCCATAAATAATACCCACTTCAGTGCTGCACAGGCAAAACACTTCCAACATGAAAACATACAACCATGCAGAGGCCATAGAAGTTCATTCACCACAAGTTATGCTGGTTTAGCTGGAACATAAGATGCATCTCCTTAGCAAAACCCCACTATTTCCCTTCTCTCTGCACCATCGAGCAGCAACAGAATTAAGAATTTCTGTATGTTAAAACAGGCAGAAATTTCAACTTGTCAATCCACAGGAATTCACACGTTTATGAGAACCGACTGATTCAGGCAAACTCTTCTCACTAAACTGGCTGAGGATCTAGATAGTAGTCAAAGACCATTTGAAAAGCCTTGTCACAAGCTGGCTTCCCCATCCCTTTGCTCTGCTCTCCTAAGAAAAAGGGATGCAAATAGTTCCTGGAAAGCAAACACCTTGCTGTTTATTCCTCAGATACAAAACAGAACATTATGCCTAGAGATCTTTCAGAAAAGTTCGTGTATGAATAGAACTGAGAAAAATAAGAACACAGACCAAAACCAGACAGATGTGTTTTCTCTTAAAGATTATTTTTTTTCCAATAAACTACCCAACAAAAACAGGCTGCTAATTTTTTCAAGGCTGACAGAAGTCAGGTGTTAGAGCATGAGAAAGATTCCAAAACCATACAAGAAATCATAAAGGGAATCTGAAACAGAGGACTATCTTGAGCAGCTCCCTTGTAGAAGTCCTGCCCATTGTAACCTTTAAACATTATTTCATCTGGAAACAGACAAGCAAAATTAGAAAACAAACTTTGTGCTTTCAAAGAAAAATGTGCCCATTTTTCAAGGAAAAGTTGCAATCTAGCTCAAAAAAAGCTGAACAACTCCTTGCTGGCAGATTCAGACAAATGTCTCTGGGCTCAGACCACCAAACTCCATGCAATACAGTGAAGGACAATGAACATAAAGACAGTCAAACTAGTACTACTAAAATGAGTCCTCAATGGTATTTCTAAGGGTCTGTTTTATTCCTCCCATATGATCTGAGCTTGACTTAAACGAGACCATTCACTGGTCTGATTAGGATTCAGCAAATGGTACCTTCTTTGTGAAGGCAGATAAAGCCAGCCTCAGTAAAAATGCTGTCACCCACAAATAATCTCGGTAACTTCTGCAACTAGAATGGTTCCCCATATTCACAAAACCCTTCTCTCTGCAGGTGCAGAACAGTCAATTTTTTATTTCTTAGGGTGTTCTTTTCCAGGATACTTTTCCTATCTCTCCACTGCCAACAGATTTAGGGCACAGCAGTGAAAGCGAGGCAGCATCTATTAGAGACCTTAATGGTCTTCACAAGAAATTTAGAGAAGCTTAAAAAGTTTAATTTTGCTCCTCTTACAGGTAGTAGCTTAAAGAGCTATTACTCAATTAGCTGTTACTCAACTGGCATAAGAAATGAAACAAAGGTTAACCACACCTGCCTTTCTCAAGGCTCTGAAGATATATTCTGCTTTTTACTTACAAGAAAGAACAAGAACAATAATATAGAAGTGCTCTAAGACTACTACATGACCTACAGAAACAATAGCTCAGAAACCAGGAATTCAGAAATTCTGAAGCTACGCAATTTGTCACTCCACAGTAAAACAAACTTCCATTACCTTCTGCCAAGCATGCAGTATAAAAGCACCCCATCAAAACACAGCAGTCGGGCCATGCGCAGTGTAGCGTTTGTGTACAGGTTGACTTATCTTTGGTAGCTTTTTCATACACTTTTGGCAAACAGAAAAAAGAACATTTAATGCATTAAAATGATGACAGAACAACAAATATCTTGGGATTTCTGAATCAACATAAGCACTGTATGTTTACTGAAAAGAGATTCCTAGCTTCCCAATAGGTCAAAGTCCTATTCCCACCCTGACAATATCAGATCATAGATGCTACTGGTCTCAGAATTACCACAGTTAATCCCACATCTCAGACCACTGAAACTTTACTGGCTTTTTCCAGAAAGGGAGACAGAAGAGTTTCTAATATTTTGGGAGCAGTATGATTTAAGAGGGGTAGCCATTCTACATTGCTCACAGATGCAAAGTGTTCAAATCACATCCCACATGAGAGAGACTTCCAATTTAGGTGCAGGTGATACCATGAAAGGCACATGATGTATTGCAGAGCTACATAGTTTGTATTTATGACAAAAGCACCACCACACATGAACAAAGTTTTAAAAACTACATGATACCATCATGATTAATACTAAGAAAATTATCAAGTTACTCATCACCAAAATGTTACCTTCTACAGACTGACAATGTTCAGTTATGTCTGTGTACATATACAAACCCTCCCTGCAATTAACTATGGAATCTGATACTGGGAATACAGCTCATTAACTGTACAATGCATTTCAAAATCTACATGGGCTCTGTGCTGACAGCAGAGCTAAAACTCTGGTTTGAGCTCAAAAAAGTCTCTTCCCCTGATTTCATACACCTGATCCTCAAGTATTGGCTAAGTCTGTTTAAGGAGATGCAAGTCAGCTGTGCATGCATCATAAATCAATTTTAAAAGAATGAAGGACTACAGCTGGTAATTGTATTTTAATAGTCAAGGAGAAGAGTAGGTTGCTTTGCCTTTCACTTGTAAAAACAGATTTTAATAAAATGCAGTCATCAGGAGGAAAAAAAAGGGTATGAGGAATAAACCAGAAAAACTTCTGTTTATCATTCATAAAGGGTCAGTTATTCAAAACAACTTTTTAAATCACAAAGCAGATGTTTGATTGTGATAAATTTCCCAACCTTTTGCATCAGTATGACAAAAGCTGCTAATAGTGAAGTTCTGTACAAGAAATAACGTCTCACACCAAATGTATATGCAGACCACAGGCTCACTGGAGCACTGACTCGTGTTTTACATCCTGATTAATAGTACTTGATAAACAACTATTCTCCTGGCTGAGGCCTCTTCATTGCATAGCAATAAAAGTGCCAGAAAAAAGATAATTCCATTTACCCAAACATTAACTGATAATTACTTTGAAGAAATAATCTAACACACTTCCACAATTAGTTACATGCTTTACTCTGGTAAAACACAATCAAGAAAAGCAATATAGCAAGCCACATTATGACTGAAGCTTCTGGATTTTCCTCTATATTTGAAAAAAATTAAGCTGCTCAAAGCCAAAAGTGGTTTTCATTTTCTTGAGATGACCTGCTTTTGTAAGGGATGCCCAAAACAAGCACAATTAACAGATTTCCTCTGACCTTCGTAGAGCTGAAAAGTTAGATTTGCAGTTTGAACAATGGTTGGGTTGTGATTATCAATACAGTTCTGTGATAAAGTCTTGGAAAATCATTAAGAAAAACCCCACTTTGCAGAATCTGCCTGACTGCACAGAACATACACATCTGACCTTCCCTAATATACTGCAGCACTACTTACAGTTTGCTACTCGTGCATACTCTAGCAGTCACAATAGGTTAGATGCAACTGCACCCAATACAGAAAACAGCACATGGAGTTTCAAGGTCATATAGCTACAGGAACCTTAAACACAGATAGCAATATTTATGCAAGTCATAGAAAATCACATTAGCTACACAACTGTCTTCCTGATACTAAAACCAAGTAATATTCTTTAAAAAATTTTGCTTTGAGGAGATTGCTTACACACACACTTGAAAATACCACATCGTTTTATAAAATTAAAGCTAGATGAACAGCTGACATAATTATTAGGACTAAAACTTGACTTTTTAAAAAGTAAGAACACAAACAGTAAAATTAATAGAAGCATTTACTAAAGCCAGGGAAAAGCACCAGGCCTCTTTGTTCAGTATTTTCAAAGAGCAACAGCGCCCTCTAGTGGGACCGTGCCCAAGCCCGACTCCCCACGCAGGCAGCGTGCAGGGGGTGCTTCTCCAGCCTGGTGCTGAGCCCTTCAAAACAACAAAGCCCCATAAAATTACATGCCATCTTTAATTCCCGCAGTGGAATAAGCCTTACCGACTTTAAGAGGACAAACTGGCAATCTACAATACTCACGACTAGATGTACATGCAACAATAAGTTTTTAAACCCAGAAGGGTTGACGCAACAAGACTAAACTGCCCAGTGAGTCAGTCTTGCCTCTTCTTAAAAGCTAGACCAGCTTTACCGTGACCAGAGTTACCTCAACTTTTAATGTGTAACTCAGACTAAAACTTTCATTGATCTTAAGATCTGAAGAATATTTGCACTGCACCTTCCGAAGAAAAAGCTTCCAAAATAAAAGCGTAAGGAAAATATTTTACTAATAATTCTTGATCTGCTGTGATCTCTTTATATTGTAAGAAGAGTCATTCAAACTTTCCCAAGTAACTCATGAAAACTAATGAAGTGTTTATAAATCTAATTTTTAGAACTTTTTTCCTTCCACACACACTTTTTGCAGCAATTTTAAGGACTAACTTAAAGTGGGTGTGTAATCTAGGAAAGTCTTACAGTCCATATTCCTAATCAATAATGAAAATAAGAACCACAGAGCAGACAGTCTGCCACTTTACAGACATTAAGAGAAGTTACTGAAGTAACAATGGAGAAGCCAGTATGTATACCACTAAAACTACTGCTGCTGAAGCCATCAAAGAATTCCCTCAGCACTTATGTAAGCATCTCCATTCTTCAGAAGATGGAGATTTTTCAACAGTGAGGTGTGAAAAAAAAGTTCCTGGCAGGTTACATTGAAGTCCCTGTATTAGATTCCCAAACAAAGTCAATTATCATTCCATCTTTACTGATTTGTTTTATAAAATTTGCTATCTTGAAGTGGTGTACATGGATGAACAAAAAAATAACTTCTATGTTCATCCATCTTCCAAGGGATTCTGAGCATTTTCTAAACTCTATCTGGAGCATCCAGCATTGCGGTAATAGAAAATGCATTTTCCAAGTTTTGATAGACTGCAGTCTGCATACTCACACCTTGATCTTTGTTCTACCCAGCTTGAAGGGAAAAATTCTTCAGCAAATGTAGGGATACCATAAAGTTAGCTTCAAGTATACCACAGAAAAATTTTGACAATGAGAGGGCTGAGTGATTTTTGTTTCCTTACATTAAGTACTAATGCTCAACAAGTAATCCATTCTTTTTCAATCACTTTCTACTCAATGGACAGCACTATTTCCTTGGGAATATTTACTGTTACCTCTTAAAGAAAGCATGTTAGCATTCTGAAAACACAGTAATTGTTTACCTCTTAAAATACTCAGGGAGAGAAACACTAGTTCCAAAACACACAGAGTTTAAGGAGTATCTACAACACTGAGCAGAGCACTGCACTGAAATTCTAAAGTAACTGGGGAATAAGCTCCAGAAGTGGCCAGACTCTGCTTGAGCTAGCTAATTAGTACTTCCACATGGAGTCCCAAGGAATTGTGTAGACATACCAAAGCTCACTGGGATCTCTACATGGCAATCCATTACATGACACTGACAAAGCAATTTGCCAAGAGTCACTAAGCATGGCTAAGAGTTAGTTTATCTTAGACTGATACATTTTAAAGACCCAGACAACAGAGTTTCAAGAACACTTCAAATGCTGTCAATTAGGTCCAAATTAACGGGACAAGAACACTATTACCCAAGCCCAAAATGGGAGTGTTCCCTTCACACAACACCAAGGAGTTTGAACCTTGTTCTTCCCCATCAAACAGGACAATCAGAAGTCATAACCAACACCAGCTCAGATTATATCCCCTCTCAAAAGCCCTTACAGCTAGGAAGGAAAAACATCCATTATGTAATAAGCATAACCCTAAAACTGTTTTCTCCTTAATCCATGCTCCATGGTAACTGTAAGTAGTATCAGACACAAAGCCTAGGACTAAATCCAACATGGTATGCAACAGTTGAGTTATACAGGCCATAACACCACCTGAATCCCGTATTTGCTACATCACCCTCACAGCTTTGGACTCCTTATCCTATAACCTCATACAGCAGCACAAGCCCACGGCTTATTTTGCGACCACTCCCACCCTTCTTTGTATCGTTCTGACCAGGGCAATATCCTTCCCTCACTTACTAATAGAAATCAAGAAAGTCTATATGTATAGGTGTGTGTATGTACCTGTGCAGATATGTCACAAGCAAAGAAGATCTGGTGCAGGATACGCTCACTCACTTGTGATCTATCCAGGTTACAAAGTGAGGGACAAACAGGGCAAAAAACTTGACAAAAGCACCATACATCTTGGATTAATCTTTTGCCATATATGAAACACTTGGCTCATTCAGCAAGTCCGAGTGGTAGCTCTTCTCCAGCTGAAGGCAAATCATTTGAGCCCAGGTAACTCTAAAGTGTTCTCAGACTGCACAGTTGCCTACAAAGCAAATTCTGCTGCTAGATGCAATGCGAAGACATGCTGTACCACGAATCTGGAATGTAAACCTTACTAGAAAACACAAATTCCTCACATGCTGCCAATGCCTAAATTGCACATTACAATGAAGCTCTAAATTCTTCATCTGACTCCTGTGGGATAACACTCCCTTAAATAATTAAGGGGTAAAGACCAAAAGAATTCAGCTTGATAAGTCCTGCTATTAACCCATTTTCCAGCACATCTCCGAGGTTTTCCAAGGTCCTCATAAATGCATTTAAGTCTAGATCCTACACTAAAAAAAAGACCCCAAACAGTTTGCATAAGGACTCTTTCAATATTGATGTAACCCCACCACAGAGAAAAGCACAAGCCACAAAAGGGAACAAAATATTAACAGTTATGTAAGATTTAGGAAGATGCCTCCAAAAAATTCACCAAAAAAAAATTCAAATCCAACACCAAACCACACCAGGGTTGTAGTATTTGTGGCTCCTCCACAAATTTAAGCCACAGAAAAAGACGTATCCTACGCAGGTTGCTGAGTGAAACTTCGAACAGTCTAGCGAATTAAGTTGGAGAAAAAAATCCTGTCTTTGCAGACAACAAAGCCCCTAAGCACCAAAGCAGCTAATTAGAATCTCTCAAATACACAGTACTACTTCTATAGCAGGAGAGTAACAGATACCTAAACAAGCTGAGCACCTAAAAAGGATTTATGAACCTGCTAGTAAATACAACTAACAAGAATTTCAAAAGGTGGTAAATGTACTTTTTTTGCCCTAAAGGAGCATAAAATATGACATTCTGACAAGTTCATCACCAAGTTGATTTGAAAACACTTTCAGAGAAAAAGATTTCACAGCCTCCCTGGAAAATCTTCACCTGAGTTTACTTGCTGCCATTAGAAGTTTTTCTGAGTACTTTATCCGACCTCCCCTGCAGTTATACAAGCCTTAGTCCTTGTCCTAGCCACCAAGAGCATAAACAAACTTCCCTTTCACATCCATCCTTTGTATATTTATTTGGTGTCTTTCCTGTGGCTCTCCTCAAAGCTCCAAATTCTCCACACTTTTTTAAAAAGCTGTATAGGAACCTGAAAAAAGTTATGTAACTAGAGGGTTTATATGGATATAATGCAAACCAAGTCTGAATACCCAAACAACACAGATATTTAAACAACAACTGATGGTAAAACACAGCAATCTATCTTCCAGGCAACTTTGACTTGTGTGTAATGATAACCTACCTATTCCTGAATTTGCTCCCGTGATTATAACCACTTTTCCACTCAAGTCACGACCCTGGAGTATTTCCATTGCAGTACTGTTTCCATCATATTTTTGCCTAGTAGTAGGCTTTACTGGATTATCTTCAACTGTAAAGGCCAGCCTTGGGTCAAGGTAAGTAGTCCTTTTGTTTATGTGGCTGCAAAAGAACACAAAAATTCAACTGCTTTGACACTTCTGCACTCCAAATTTGCATTTCAACCACTGTTGTGTACAATTATTTAAGTTCCCAAAAATCAAATTTTCCCAATTTCTTTTTAAAAGTTCTACATAGAGAGTTTATCCATGAGGGAATACAAACCAAACGAACCTAACATAAACATTGCCTGAGGGTCAGCTCACATTAAGATGCGGTTATGCAAGTCACTTGATCAGTCACCCAAGCTAGTATTTCTGTGCATATGGAAGCATTCAAAAAAAAAAAAACAGAAATGGGTGGTTTTCTGACACTGCTACAACTGTAATATTTGCATATGTATCCTGAAGTTGTACTTATTAATTTTTCTTTCCAGCTGATAATGTCACAGTACCATAACTCAAAAAGGTTACCCAACATGAAACACCCTTGTCCTATTTGTCCATATTCTACATTTTGACATACTTACTCTACAAAATAGACCTGTCCATTTTCATCAGTCTCCTGCTCCCATCCGTACGGCAGACCTAGGAAACACATAAAACATTCTCTTTTTGCAGGCATTAGAGTACACTCAGATTTGAAGTTTAAATGATTTCTCAGACAGATGTGGCAAAATTCTGCACTATTTCTGTAGATAACACAGCTACCTGCTGCACTTGAATAGCGGAACTTGAAAGAGCTTCCCTAACCACTAACAAGAGTACAAAACAGAGATCAGGTACAGGGGTAAGGACTAACATTAAGTATAATCTAAAAATTCTTTATAAAGGTTATTTCCTGTTATAGCACAAACTATCAAAACGTAACCATGAGGCCTAGTGCATACACATCTATGCTGCACAGTTTATTATTGATCATGATAAAGTAAACAGCAAAAACATTGAACTAAATGTAGGAGGAGTTACATGTAAGACATACCAAAAGTTGGAAGATCAACCCTCGAATGGCTACGGGATACATTAAATCAAAGTTGGCAGGAGAGATGAAAGAACAAAAATGACAAATCTTTACAAAATAAATTCTTATATAGAAGACCCTACAGAAGTACTTAACAGACAACCTTCCCAGTATTGCTAATCCTGGCTGAAAAGTACTGAATTATAATTACTCAGCTCAAAATCTACCAAAAACATTCCAGTTATAGTCACATTACTAATGCCAAAAGCAATATGGCATGACAACAGTACAGTAGCCCTAGGTATGCCAAATAAATTGGATCTTCCCAGAAGCTTCTAAGGCACCGATCCAAGGTCCTTACGAAGTCATATACCTTGGGAAGTGTCCTGCAACATTGGTTGCCTTCTGTTCTGGCACAAACATTCAACTTGTTTGGGAAAACAAGTAAAATGAAAACTAACAGGCCTTCCTTCAGTGCCAGGAAGATTCTTTGATCAAATATGTGCTTTGAAGAATATAAACCAACTATAAATATTATCTGACAGACACCAGGATACCAGAACCAAATCAGAGAATTCCAGCCTTTGTTTATGCTTTACAAGCCACAGTAAAACATCCATTTATCCTGGAATTAGTACTTTGGCATTATGGAGCTATACAAGAAAGCCATAAAATTGCAGTGATCACACTACACACACACACAACCACATAGGTAAAATCCCACTGAAATCAGGTGTATTTTGCAAGCTCAGTTTGCCACAGTGATTAGTGCCAACTAGCAGATCAAAGTGAGACCCATTTCCCGCACAAACTCCAAGTGATGTTTGGAACATAACCTCAGTTCTTTACAAAAGTTTAACACTGACCTCCTGCAACACGTTTCCTCTTCCCAGATTTAGGGTGTTCCCACTGTGTTTTTTCTTCCAGGTGGCTGTAGGAAAAGAAAAGTTTAAGAAACTTGACCTAAGAAAAACAGATATCTAGAGAGAATTGACCATGTTTATAAACCAAGTTGGGATAAACTAAAACATTCAGTCCAGTGTTTATAAACCATATCTTTGGAGGAAGACAAACCCACCATAGGTGAGAAGGCACTACACTCCCCCTTTTCGTGGGCGGGAATAAGCCCCGTAGTTTTAAAAAGACTGAAACAGACCTCAAGATCTGCCTGGCTACAGAAACTACAAGAGAGGAGAAACTACATAAATACTATTCCACTAGTTAGCCCTGCAGCAGGTCCCCTTTTGTAACCGGTGAGGTTGCAATCATTTTCAGAGCAGCACAAGCAGGTGGTGCCAAACAAATTTTTCATTTGCCACAGCTGTGGTGTACTGATCACTTAACCTCCACGGCACCTGCTTCTCCTCCATTCCTACAAGTAGGAAAACTACGAAAACTACAATACTGTGCTGACTCAACTACAATACTGGCAGCCTCCAGAAGTACCACAGCATCACCCCCACAGAGGCAGGAGGCCGTGGCCCTGCCCGGCGGCGGCCAGCACCACACAGCCCACCCGCCCGCTCCCTGCCCGCCCCGCTGGCACGGGGAGGCTGTGCCTGGCAGAGCCCGGCCCACACTCAAGGCTCTGGGACTCGGGAAAGCACCGCACGCGGAAACGGAGTCGCACCGAGACCGGTCCCGCCACCGAGCCTGGCTCCGGCTCGCCCCTGAGGTAAAGGGCGGGAAACGGCGGGCCCCGCCTGAGAGGGCAGCGGCGGCTCCGGGGAGGCTGCCCCAGGGCGGAGAGGCGGGAGGCCGGAGAGCTCCAGGCGTGCTCGCCCCCCTCCCTTACTTGGCGTAGTAAACCCAGCCGTCCTTGGTGGTGCGCTCCTCCCAGCCCGGCGGCAGCTCCTCCTCGCTGTCCGTGTCCTCCAGCCCCGCGTACTTCAGCGCCGCCATCGGGACGGGCGCCCCGCGCGCCCGCACTGCCCCGCCACACAGCCGCCGCGCGCCGCTCCGCCTTTTCCGGCCGGCCCAGCCAATGGCGCGGAGCGGCGGCCCGGGGCACCATGGGAAGTATAGTCCGGCAGCGCGGAGCGGTTGAGGCGGCGGCTCCCCACAGCCCGGCTCTGGACCGCGGCTTCGTCCGCAGCCCCGCCTTTTCACCGGTGGCACCGGGATTTTAACCCCCCGGCGGGTCCGGACTGAGTGGAGATCGTCATAGGTGGCACGAGAATCGCAGATTTTGCGGGCATTAAGTGTTTCCAGCCCTCTGTGGTCAGAGATGGGTGTGAATATGGGGCCCCAGAAAGCAACGAAAAATGAACTGTTCCTTTAGCTTTTTGCTACAAGTTGTCACCTCCTGATCTCAGGGACGAGATTATCTGTCGTGGCCACGTTAGTCAGAGCTCCTCCGTGTTGCTTTGCATGGGGAGGAAGGCCTGGCTGGAGAGAAGTACCTGAGGGCGCTGAAGGGAGGCTGCAGGGCGCCTCACCCCTCCGGCTTCACAGGCCCCTTTGCCAGCCTCTGGCAACATGAAGACGGTCAGCTGCAGAGACTGAAGCATTCCAGGTCAGTGACTTGACTCCTGCCCGCGCAGCTGAAGGCCAGGCAGCCCACTTTGCAGCTGTGGCAGATGAAGTGCCTTGTCGGTTACTGTTACTCAGCTGACATGGCATGGGACCCCCGACCTACCTCAGGGCTTGTGCTCCCGCACCCCTATTCTGACATATTAGTATCTATTTATATAACCAGGCCCAACTGTTAGCGTTTGTAACATCATCTTCCCACTGCAGCGCTTCGGTAGGTGTCTTAAGCCAAAATAAGCCGGAGCCAGTGTTGGACAGTGCCTGTAATCGCCGAGTTCTACACCAGGTGGCAGTGCAACCCCACAGAAGCGGCGGAGCGCTCCGGCTCCCTCGAGTAACATTTTAATGCACTGTTTGAGACACTGACCTACATGGCTCACTCACTCCCCACTAATGGCATGCGTATCTGTCTAGAAAAAACAGCCTGAACTTTTTTCTGCCCTGCTGCTCCCATCACTTTTCAGGTTCTCCTGAGGACTTACACCTACTAAATTATCTCCTCCTGCTAGAAATAAAAACTCATGTATCAGAGAGTCAGTTTTCTTGGGAGTATTACTGGGAATATTAAAAAAGGCTGTGACCACACTCCCTTGGGTAAACACGTGGGAAGGGAAACTTCAGTGACATGCTTACTTTTAGCCCAGGAATCTGCTGAAATACTCCGTAGGTGTTGAGTGGAAAGATGTCTCAAGAAAATAGATTTTTTAAGTCAGTATTCGAAGTACAGGAAAAGAGTATTAATCTAGCAGTGGTACTGTAGGCAAAGGTAGTTGTCAGTCTTCTTCCTGTTGCAATCTGTTAGTATTCAGCATCCAGCTTTCCGTGAACTGTATTGAGTGGGAATGTGGAATTCACTTGTCTGATAGTTGTCCTATTCCAATGATCTGTATTCCATTAGGTATGCATTATGTCCTTAATGTAAAGAACAACCTTACAGCATTTCAGTGCTAAGGGTGCACGGTGTACTTAGATCGGAAAGAGAAACAATCTTTAAATCACACATATATGCATATGTGCATATACTCATTAAATAGAACCACTGCCTTTCCTGTAAAAACATTTCTTGAATGAAAAAGCAAAGGCTTTGTTTGACAGAGCAATGTGGATATTAACAAATTGTGTTGAAGTCCTTGGTACACAAGTAATGTAATAGCACAGAAGTCTTCTGGGTTTAAACTGTTTTCAGTGCAATTTCAGTTTCTACAAAACTATCTAAGAAACCCCACACTTCCCTTGTCGAATCTTCAGAATCAACAGAGACTGCAACAGTTATGATACTTTTCACAAATATTTCTTCCCCTCTACTTTTAACCACCTCCTACTTTTTAGGAAGTTTTCACTCAAAAAAAAAAAAAAGTCACAAGTTTTGATAATTTGATGAGCCAGATATTTACTTAATTGTTTCAAAGAATGTTGAAATTCAGCCATGCATTTCAATTTCCAGTTCTGGCAAATGGAAGATTCATTCCCTTTCAGAGGGTCAGAGAAGTCCTTTGCCATCTTTTCCAGCTTTTCTTTTACAGCAATTACTTACATATCTCGGCCACATAATCCAAATTATATCAAGAAACTTCATGTGGACATGCGAGTTGTAGGAATGATTTCAAAGGGTGTCCATGCAAGTTCAGGTTTCTGTCCATTTGTATTAAATTGAAGAGCTAACTCTGTTAGGTTTCTCGAACGCCAGAAAGCAATGGCATTGATATCTGCAAGAGAAGGACCATGACTTTAGGACACAGATCAAGGTCCATAACAGTTTTACCACAAATTAAGAAGCTTCTTCAGATCCTAAAATGATAGGAGTAACGCTGCTTTCCTCCTTATTGCTTTTTCCACATCAACTCTGTCTTTGAAAAGCAAGAAATTGTATATAGTTGATTGAGCGTACACACTTGTCTTTGAGATAAACATTATGTGCATTATTCTGGTTGCTTTTTGGGGTTTGGTTGGTTGTTTTTTTTTAATTTTAATAGCAGTTGTGTAAAGTTACTATCCGTTTTCTTGCACTGCAGAAAAAGAATGGCTCTCTTATTACAGTGATCTCAGTCATCATGTTCATTCAGGCAGGGTAGTAAATAATTCATTCTGCTTAAAATCTTCTGTCACTTGCTTTTAGTCATATTTTAGCAAATAGTGCTTCAAAGACATCATTCTGATCCATTGCACAAATTGCAGCAATCCTGTAAATTAATACTTCTGATTATTCTAAGCTTCACAAACCAAGATTAATTGTGCAGCCTGACAGAAAGGTAAATTAAAACGAGAAGACATTTAGAAATGGTTGTTGATTTCACAATAACATAAATATCAATTAGAATCTTAATCTCATTTTGTTTGCCATACTTTAAACCATTAAAATCAAATGTATTCATCTAGCTTCTCCATGAGAAACATTGACAAAAACTTGGTCATATACTTACACTGGCAAGCCTGAGGCAGCAAAAAACTTGACATTTCCTTAATGTTAGTCACAGTCTTATATGCTTTGCTGAATCATGGCCATTTTCTGTCAAAGATCTCAGTGCTGATTTATCTGCCAAGGATTTGGGCACTGAGACTTATCTGGGCAAGAGAAAAATAATCGTGACATATTGCAAAAGCATCCAGATGACACAGCAAAAGGTTGACTCACCCTTTTGTTAGACCATGTGTGTATTTGTTAGAAATCGTGATTCAGGAATATGAAAAGAGTCTGAACAGCCCTCAGACCAAAATTTTCAGCAGCTGCCAAAACACGTTTGCATTGGCTACAGCTGTTCCTTTTCAGGTGAATATTCTGCCTCCTTGATTCATGCCTTTCTTACCTCAGCTGTAGACTGCAGCAGTGTAGTCTGCATAAGGCTGTGATTTTAATCCAATGGGATGTGATAAATGAATATTTGAGCTACTGCCTAGTGTGAATGTACCATGTCCTTCAAGTGAAGAATTTCTCTTTTTTTTTTCTTTTTTGGTGGATTTAACCCCAGCTTTGCATAAAAAATATTTGCAAGGTTACTTTTGACTTTCTCTCAAGTTATGAAAACTGTTTAAACTTTCAAAATCCCTGAGTTTTTACCAAGTTTATTTGTAGAAATGTCAATTTTATTATCCTTCCTTACATATAATAATATAATTTGTAGCAGCTTCAAAGTTAGTAGGATTCAAGTAGGCTTTGGTGTTGATGATCTTCCAGTTTCCTCTGAAAACAACATAAAGAACATTTTGCATATGAAGTCTGTCTATGACACCTCTGGAAACTGCACAGTTTGGATCCCAGTCATAAGAGTTTCTGTGTCCATTTTTTAAAAATTGTATTTCCAGGGAAAACACATACTAGTGAAATGCAAAAAACTGCAGAATACAATTGTGCCTTGAAATGCTTGTGGCATCAGTAACCTCGGATAAACCATATTTGCATACTGTGAAGTCTACTTTTTATATTGAATTTAATATTCATTTTTCAAGAACATGCACAGTGTGGAAATTAATGTGCAGGGTCATAATAGATGTCTTTACCTGCAACTTCTGGTATGTTATTAATAGAAATATTAAATTTGTTCAATATGACTAAAATAATGGTAGGAAGTGATATCTAACAGTTTTGGTATAAATGCTAAAAAGGACAAGATTTTATCTTTTTATTCATCATTCAGGCAAGAACTTACTGTCACCCTCCAGGAGTCAAATAATCCAAAAGATGAGCCAGTGTTCAGCCAAACTTTCAGCCTATGTATATGATATTTCAAGAGCTTATATGTTTTTGCCTTATACACTAGTAATTTTTCCTGCTACTTGTTTCTTTCTAAGCTTCTAAGCACCCTGAGCCTTGAGTGCTTTGGTTCCACCAGCAATGGCACTTACAGGGACCAACACACTGATAATGAGGCTTTTCCTTTCTTGCATGCTGCATGATCAAGAAGTTTCTTTTTTAGAAAGAAACATCTTTACAACAACATTTTACATCTTTACATGTACATCAGCACACACAAAAGCCTGTAAGATAAACTCCAAACTTGCCAGCGTCAAAATTCATCACTCTGGAAACAACTTCTGCAATGACATTGAAGAAAGTTGTACACCTCCTGTGAGACACCATATCTCAGTTAGTCTCCTGCTACACTGGATGTTATGCAAAATCAGTACATCCACCCTGGATTCTCTCTCTGTCTTGGAGGCATTGAAAGATTGATGGAATATTCTTCATGAGCTGCTAAAAAAAAAAAAAGAGCAAACTATAGTTGAGCCTCCCTAGGTACAAAACCCATATTTGAACACACAGAGAAGTATTTACTCACACCTACTAAGTAATTATTCATCTTCCAGGCTGCAAAATTGGGCACTGATAAGCTGAGAAAAAAAAAAAAGAAAAATGGATGTCAAGTATCTTAAACTCCTTTAAACATTTGGCTTTAATTGCTTTGTGCAGACAAGAAAGCAAGAGGTAAAGAAAATTAATTAGTGAGAGAACAGATTAATGTTAAAGTTCTTCTATATCAGTGCGATGAACACTTTTATTCACTCCTGGTTTTGCAATCTCTGAGTTCAGGGATACTACTCACACATTTGAGGTCAAACATAGAAATGTTTGCAGCATCAGACCTGGAGGGTACAGGAGGGTCTGGCTCATTTTTGGTTCTCAGTCCAGCTCCTAGCTGAGGCACCAGTGGGAAAACTGGAATATGCATGTGCAACATTACTGGCCATGGAAGAAGAAGGGGAATTACCAGTGTATTTTAAAATTGAGATGAGAGTTAATATGTGACCACAGGCACAAAAAAGATGAAGTTTTCATTCTGAGAGATTTCAAATTATTCAGATGATTTGTCTATAATTACTCAGGAGATATCAAAGAGGTGGAACATAACTGAAAGAAAATAGAAAAATCATTATAACTGTTTATAAATATTTAATCACCAGTACCATTTCTTAATCAAATTAGCTATCACTCCTGATTAAACTCATCTTTAATGAGCTTCTTCACACTCACAACAATGGGTGCAGTCCATGCACAATGAATACACTTGAAACACAGCAGTTGCTTAGATTAAACTCTAGCATTTTTCTTTAAAAAATGTTCTTTCCTAAAAATTATTCTCCGCTAACATGTATTTCAGCACAATAGGCCATTGTAACTAAGTAACTGCATGCTGCTTTCCTTGATCTAGCAGGTTAGTGACCAGGACTGCTTTCGTTATGAAAGCAACTCATTAGAATACATATTGAGCAATGATGATGTGCAATCACTTTACAGCACTATGGAAGAAAAGGTATTATTTAGATACAGGATCACAAAGATCAAATGTAAAAGACTTTATCTCTGCTAAACAAAGCATTCTAATCCATATCAGACTGCTAGGAAAAAATAGAACTGCTACAAAGAAAAACAGTA
Source organism: Rhynochetos jubatus (assembly GCA_027574665.1). Taxonomy (NCBI): domain Eukaryota; kingdom Metazoa; phylum Chordata; class Aves; order Eurypygiformes; family Rhynochetidae; genus Rhynochetos; species Rhynochetos jubatus. The sequence goes on along the minus strand of CM050661.1, from coordinate 1,491,497 downwards.
TTTCTGATAAATTTTACAAAAATATTGTAGTGGACATTCATTTTTTCAAGGGCTGGCTGCTGGATTATGTCGAGCAAAACCAGGACTAACATGTCAGAGAGGTTAGTGCAGTACAGACTACAGTGAACTTATTTTGGAAATACTCTGAAAAATCCTTAGCTGATTCTGATCTTGCTTAAAATGTTGATAACTGACATAGTGACATTTCACTTGTGAGAGTTTTGCATCCATCTTACATTTTAAAAGAACTTTAGTGTGTAATACATTTGCATAAAGAAGCATCAGAGGTCCTACACCCCCTGTCTCAGTCACCTTTGGATGACCATACATTGTATCTGTTTGAAAATCTTGCTTTCATTTCCTTCTCCCTCTGAATTTCTAACGCTCGTGCAGTGAAGCACATCACATATGGTTTGCAGTAATAACTTTAGCTCCTTGGTGAGACTGTGGAATTCTTCCTCAGCGCATGTTACATACAACCCTGTAACAGCATTTCAAGCTGTCTGATAGAACTTGATTTTAAGGATGCTTCATCTACCGTTTAAGGATATCCATATGCTTGGCATGAGTGATACTGTACCTCATAGAAATACATCCATGAATGTAGTGGAAGGGACCAACTATCTAAATTCAGCTGGATTTCATTCACATTACACATGACCTTCTGCAAAAAATGTATCATGCAAATCTTGGTGGAAGGCCACCTATAACAACAAAGCCATGGCAAAACAGTTTTTGGGGCATGTGGGGGTCATGACGGGCTAGCCAGTAGGTTTAGACACAATAGAAAAGGGCTCCTCATATGAGGCTTACTGAGTGTGAGAAGGGATAAAGAGAAACCTGGCAGCACAGGCTAGTGACAAACACCTTGGTTTTGTAAAATTTCTGTGTCAATCATTAGTCGTGTTTCTTTGTTTGAAGTTAAATGGTCTACAGTCTCGCAGAGCTGAATATGTGTCCTGTAGAGTCAGCCTTATCATCCAAATAAAATAAATTAAGTAGTGTGAGGCCTAATGCATGTCCCTGAGGCACTTCGCTGGGTACTTCTCCTCAGTGGTCTATTATCTTCTGTTTATGGTCCTTCAGCCAATTTTCGTTCTGCCTGAAAATCAATTTGGATCCCGTAGAAGGCTAGCAGTGCATTCATTTACATTTCTGACATCTACTGATTCTTTAATTCAGTAACAAAAAAACCCTAGTCACAGTTGCTTCATCTAGTAACTTAATGTTACGATGATCTGACGAGAACAAAAGCATTTATGAAAGTGCAAATTAATGGATATACTGGCTTTCCTTTCAAATGTTACATAATGCCCTGGAAAACACAGTGCATTTCACTGAATGGTATGACCCTATCGGAGGAAAAAATTCAAATGGCTGAAATCTTGTGTTGGCACCAAGTAGCTGGATTTTCCAAGAGGCTTAAGTTATTGAGTGTTAAATGCTGCAGAACCTTGTGTCTAGTGTCTGAATGTACTCCTAAAAGCTGGTCATGAATTCCCTTGAAAGTCTAGCTTTTATAGTACAAGATGTTTGAATTAAGGTATTCACCTTTCCTTACTGAATGAGAATATATGTTCTGTGGTTTTGAAGAGGGACCAAAGGGAAAGTTACTTCCAAAAATAGTCTGTGCTTGTGCAGCTTTTAAAAATGAAAAATAGATCTTTAAAGAGTAATGGTTAACAATGTGCCCTCATTACTCATGTTTAAATTGCTTTTCTTGGCACGAAACATTTCTGTGCTGGAGCCTCTATTCCATAGTTGGAGAGAATCCAACATTTTAAATCTCTGATCAAACACACAAAACTCTTCATGATTACTCTATCTTCGGTGGTAAAATGAAACCCTCAAAATGTGTCAATAAAGACCTTCAAACACACACTTTTGTACCCCTAAGCCAGACACAAGCCTCTAATGGGGATCTTCTGCTACAAATATTCAGCAAGTGTTTGGAATACTCAAATGTAACATATGACAGTGTTAAAAAACAGAACTCAGTCCTCTCAGCTGAAGATCATATTCCTGAATGTTTTTCACATTATTCATTAGCTTCTAATCGCAACTGTGATTCCTTTGGGAGCAGCGCTTGATAACATACTATTTAACTTTTTCCTCCATAAAAGTCAGTTATATCTTGATCTTACAGGAGAATCTGAGGACCTGTCCTAGTTCCTGACACCGGAGGGGGAGCAGAGATGCCTGTGGAGTATGCAAACCACTGCTAAGCAGGAATGTGGGAAGAAACACAAGTAAGAGAAGCAGAGGTTCTTACCTTACCAAGATCTTTCCACCAAAGTTTACTGTATCGTGACAGAAAGATAGTATTAAAATCACTTTTTAATACTGCCTGGGAAATACTTGTGGAACAGTCACAGATTATGCCCGTTGATATGCTCTCGCTTTGTCAGGGTTGAGTTTAAAGACGAAAGGTGCACCTATAGCATCTGAGGCAGACAGCTGTTGTCAGCAGAGATTCTCGGCTCCATGCTTAGTGACTACACAGCTTCCAAAGGGGAAACTCATGTCTAGCTGTCTCAGGACATGTAACTTAGAGGATGTGACACTGTACGCATACCCTATTCATTCTGTCCTGTAAAGTACCTGTTCTCATGACCTGTTTTAGAGAGGGTAGCTTTCACAACTGCTACCGGACAAAGCTGATCAGAGGTCAGCTTTTCTTTTTTTTTTTTTTTCTTTCTCCCCACCCACCTTCCCCGCATCCAATCTCTCTTTCTTCTTCCCTCCAAGAAAATGTAATTTTTAAAGACCCTCAAAATTTTCTGCTTAGTCTGATCATTTTTCCCCTCCTGTTTTTTTGGTTTGACCACAAAACCAGACAACCCATTACTCACCCAGCTCTACTAATGAGCTCCTTTCTCAGAGTTTTTGTACCCTGCATAATGAAGAACATCTGCATCTTGTGTAAAGCTTGACATTTCCCTGCCTATTCACTATGGCCTTTTTCTCTTTCCTTTCAATGACTGAATGGATTAACACTGCAATACTACTCATGCAATGCATGGGAAAGGAAACTGGCAGAGTCTCCAGAACATTCTATTCTTATCACCTTCCCTTAATATTTCAGTAGAATTACCCAATTCATATGGTAATAATTTCCTTCTAATCAATGTTTCATATGTAACCTTGCTTATTCACTCCTACTTATTCCTGCTTGCCAAGAAAGCTGAATGAGACTACTGGGGGTATCTGTCTTTCATGATACTGAGAACAGATTAATAATGCTGGCAGCACGCTAACAAAAAGATGTTTTTCATTAATTAACACTTATAAATAATTTGTTAAAGGTTACAGAGTGCTTAATGAATGCCTTAATAAACAGCTATTACATGGACCAGCCAACCAATAAATTACTTATAACTATAAAAGCACTTCTGATGTGCTTAGCGTACTTCTCAAGCTTTCTGAAAACAAAGAGCCACTTACTGTCCTGAAAAAAAAAATGCTGGCTGGCTAGTCCTGTAGTAATGGACTCTTTTGTGCATCACTGCCACATTGTGGTTCATATTAATTTATTATATTTATTGTTCGTATTAACGTATCACTTTTTATTTTGCCCTGATGGTTTGGTCATGTGATAGGATTGTTTATGAGACCATTTTTTTTGGAAGGGAGACCATTTTGCAGGCTCCCTTGTGATGTCTTGCATACCATCCAGGTTGAGGCATAGTGATGTATGTACACACATCTCATGTAAGGTGCTATTAGCAGTTTCTTTATTAGCTCTTACTAGGAGTGTACTCATGGACTTAGATTCCAGTCATTAATGTTACTGAACAGCTGCATAGACACACACACGAGTGTCCATACAGATACAGTTCATATTTCCTAAGAAACCATCTGGTTTTAATTTAACACTAGTGGAATATCAAGTTTCAGTAGGACATGTACTGAAGAATGAAATATCTGGATTTAGAAATTTGAACAAAGGCAGCAAAGCTTGTCTTCTGGTGGGTAAGGACTGTGTTAAGTCTGCTAGTGTCCTGCTATGTCGGCAAGATCCAGTGCATGTTACTTAATTGTCACATATTGGCAAAATTATTATAGGAAAAATTACAAAGCTGTGCAGACAAAAGTTTGGGAAGATTCACATGCTTATAAAATCCCTATGAGCCCACTGTCTTCCATTTATCATGATGTCTCTATAGCAGAGTATACAAAAGAAAGCTGAAGCTGTTTTCTTGGTTACCTGTCTTTGATCTTAAAAGCTGCATTTGCTCCACATGCATTCCAAGATTCCACAATGTAATCTGGCTGATCCCAAGAACTGACATCGATTCTCCACAAGATCCATCCACTACCACAGGGGGCTTTTTTTTGCCTGTCTCTAGATAAATGTTTTCTTACAGAATCACCTGAAAAATAATATTTACAAGAGGATATTCATAGGTGATTATTTTACACTTTCTAGGGAAAATGCATGAAGCAGTTCATATTCTTTTAATGGATATACCAGCAAAACCACCTATGAACCTATGTGAGTCCTGTGTCAGTTAAACTCGTTAGGTCTAAGTTACAAGAAAACATAAACAAAACCGTTATACCTCTCTTGAAAGATCCCTTGTCCAGACCAAACACACCTGCCAAATCTTCAGAAAAATCTCAAAGTACTGCAGCAGTATTAGTAAAATTTTGCAGCTGATAATACTTTGAACTAGTTATGTGTTCCACTTTAGAGTCAGGGGATGCAGCCTATGAGATTAAGCAGATAGAATTTAATTTCATTTAAAGCACTGGAGAAATTCCACTGAGGTCTTTGCACGGAATTAGTACTGCTTTTCATGAACTGGAGACTAAGCAATGTTCACATAATAGTCTTTATGCAACAGATTTTATGAAATGCAGGATTTATGGTGGCCAAAGGGCTTCTTAGCAATGCCTTTCAACTACCTTTTATAATTTTCCAAAACGGTTACAATGATTCTTAGTAAGCAATATTCACCACAAATGTTGTGTTTTAACCACCAAAGCACATGCTAGATGGTTGCAGGCAATACATGTGACGATTAACAATAAGAGTGGGTGGATAAAGTCAATAACTCCAGAGCCAAGATAAAGTTACACATGAGTAAACATCGTTTTAGATAATGTTTGAACCTCTGACCTTGGTGTTTGGAACAGAGGAAGCTGCTTCTCATCTAGTGTACCAATGTAAGAATGCCTGGAGACTACAGACTATACAGTCTAAAATCTTTGCATTAGCCAAATTTTTATAGGAAATAACAGAAGTAGTTTTCTCTTCTTTCCATTTCTCTAACCTATTCAAGTTGTGAAATAGACAATACATATTTGAAACAAGATAAATACCTCGGTCTTCCACAGATGACAGTGATATTAACTGAAGTAGTGCCTTCTCAAACATGGACAGGTTTCCTAAAATAAACTGACCTGCAGTATCCCTGCTCACATGTCACTCTATTGTTCCCTGCTTAATTAGATACCAGTCACAGTTAGTTTCATGCGTTTAATCTTGATATTTTTCACATTGCTTTAGATATCTTAGACTGATTGCTCAGCTAAGTATATAAGATGATAATTAGTTTAACGGCATGTAAGATTTATAGAGCAGTTCAACAGCAACTCATTATTGGCCATACTAATCACATAGTACACACTAACATAATTACTCTAGACATACTGGAGTAAATATGAAACATTATATTTATCAATTGAATGCTTGGCATAGCATTACCTGACACAAGAATCAAAAATTAAGTTAATTTGTTATGGGCTTTTTCATAGGAGGGAAATTTAGTGTCTCTGTCAGAGGACAGGGTAGTTCTGGCAGGAACAGCCCTTGCCCTCCTCATTCCCCCTGTTGCCATCTTTGTTGTCTGGCACCCGGGTCCTTCAGCCTGGTCAGCCCCTGTGCTATTCCCACACGTGTTCTCAACTCCTGTGCTCGGGCTGGAGGTGTACGTTTGTTATACTTCATCACGCACCCCAAATCTGACTCTTGGGAAAGAAAGATAACCTAGCGGCTTAGATACTGGGTCCAGAAGACTTCATTTTCTCTTCCTTGCTTGTTGATGCTTTATTTCAATCCTTAATTTCTTAATGCTTCAGTTCCACTTTTGTAAAATGGGGATAATAATCTTCCTTGTGGCTATCTAGACTGTAAATTTTGGAACAGGGATTTTGTTTTACCATGTACACAAGAAGGTCCTGAACACAGGACGTGTTAATATTTTAAATTAGAGTCAGTAACTCTGATTACATATAGGGGAAAATCAAACAAAACAGTCATCATCTGAAAAGGGCTAGTTCTGCAGCTGCTGGGTGGTTCTGGTTAAAGCTAATTCTGCCCTAACCAAACAGCTTGCTTTTTTATTCCTTAGCTCCGTCCTTTCTCAAGAATCCCACAACTCCTTTCTGCTCCTTCTCATACTCTTCTTGCATTCCGTTCCCCCAAAAGCAGACTGCAGGACTAGCGGGGATACATTTCCCTACCAGCATGCCTAACACATGGTAAAAGTCTTTTCGTCTAGACAGAAACTGTGATCAAAACCACATTTCAGCTGATTTTCTAGATGTCTTAAACAACATCTCACAGAAGAGCGATACCTCTGATATTGCACACTAACCCCAGCTCAACAAAACTTCAGCAAGTTACCCCAACAAACTTAAAGAAAATTTCCTAAAATGCCACGTTTCAGAGTGAGAAACCGATTTTGACGGCGGGAGACGCAGCTCTCACTCCGGAGCAGAGGTTGGAGCGTAAAGCCTCCGGAGGGAGCAGGGGTCTAGGGATATACAGCCGGCGCGGTCCCTCGGGGCAGCCCCAGGGCTCGCCCGCGGTCTCCTCCCGCCGCGGCGCTCAGCCATGACTCGCTCCGGCGCCGGGCGCCGCGCGCCAGCTCCGCGGGCAGCTTCAGCACCGGGCGGCGGACAGCGCCCCGCGCCCCCCCGCGCCGCCTCGCCGCCGCAGGCCGCGAGGCCCCGTCTCGACCCCTGTGGGCCTCGGGGGACGAAGAATCATCTCAACAAGAAAGAAAAGTGACCACTGTGGAGCTCTGCCTTCCCCGGTCCCGGCGCTGATGCGGCTCAGCGCCCCCGGAGCTGCCGTCGGGGGGGGGTGGACGGGGGAAGGGGGACAGCAGCGTGGAAACAGCTCCTCCAGCACGAAGCAGCTTCCCAAGAAGACACAACGCTCTGCCTGCACCCCAGCCTCTGGTCTCTCCCTCGTCTGGCCACCTGTACCCTCGGCTCAGGTGCTGCTGGAGGACAAGGGGCTATCTGGCACAAAGCAATGCTGTGTCCCTGTATTTCTCTGAGCCTGTAGACAGCTGCATCCTGTGAGAGAAAAGATATTTTTTAAATAGTCTCCTGCCTAAAACTTGGCGGGGCGGAGGAATGCTGTATCAAGATCATCACTCCAGGGATGTTATCTTGTGTTTAGACAACACTAAGTGAGATTGGTGTTATATTTATCAGTACAATAAACTGCTTCTGAAGTACCTATCATTTCGTTTCCAAGGGTAGTACTGCTTTTATCCTTCTCTAAAGTGATCCACAGGATGGAATTTAACAAGAAAAGAGAAGCTATGGAGGCTTTGTAGGAGAAAGTCTATAAAAAACCTTCTATATAGTAAATAGAAAATCAATAAAGAAGGAAATACTTCCAAACTTTGGGGAGTAATTGCATGCCACAGAGAGGAAGAAATAAACAGGAAAAGAAGTAAAGTTCCTTTAAAGAGGAAAGTATGCAGAGTTAAGCCTTACTTTTTTTTCCCTCCAGAAAAGAGTGCCAGAACGGTTAAAGGTTTAGCTAAGCCTACATTGGGCAAATTCTGCCTCAGTTTGTAAGCAGTCAACCAGCTGTTAGGACAAATACAAACAACCTAAGATTGTGCATCACATTTTATTTTAAAATGTGATCTTTAACAGCCTATCTGCCCATTTCTTGGTCACCATAAAGACTAGCCTGATTCATGGCAGGTCACTCTTTCATAGCGATCAGTAAGAGGATCTGGGACTCCTTGAAGCAGATTGTTTGCTTCTTTCCAAAGGACAAGGCTTGCACTAATGAGAACATTCTTGTACATTTCAAATGAAGCACAGCAAACCCCTCATAGTACTTCTGTTCTGCATATCATATTTTTTCTCAGGGAGGCTGCAAGGCAGGCAGCTACATGCCTGTGGTACAAGCAAACAGGCTTTTTGTATACATGGGGTGGCTGGGCAGGTAACTGTCCTCTGCTCAGCAGTCTCCTGCTCCTCGTGGGCTAATCCAGCTCCTACTGAAGGCTTTGAGCTCACCTTGGTACACATATGTGGGGCCTGCTGAGCACAGAACAGTGCTTCCTGCTGAGATGCTGAAATTTTATCTGGGATTACATCCTCCACACCCCTATCTTGGACTCTGGTACAAGAGGACCTTGTCCTTGCATAAACATCCCTACAGTGGAAGGAACACAGCTTTCCCGACAGCACAGCCACCTCTGTGATCTCTAGAGACAGCTTAATCCCAGTAGAAGGTTTAAATTGGAGATTAAGACCAAGAAATCTGAAACTTGAAACCATTTTCAACATTTTAATGTATTTCCAGTTAGTATTAGCTGGAAAACATTTGACTTTTCCATTTTTAAAGCCACTGCTGAAATTCACAGCACTCATTAATCCATCAGGTAACCTGTGCCTCAAGCACAGCTGAGAACTTTTCACTGCAACCCAAGCATTCAAGTGGGATTGGTGCTTGATGTATGTCAACAAGCTTGGCCTGAGCCTACATATGAGCAGAGGTTCCACCTGAGGCTCTTTGCTTCTCCAGAGGAAACCCCGTTGCTCATTGCTGCTCAGAGGTAAGGCTCGTTGAGGTTGTTTCATGTTGTTCACAAATACAGTTGCTTTTTTTTAGTAACTACCTGGATTTTGCCAGTTGTAGTGGGTGATTCAGACAAATCATATGCCCGTGATATAGCAAAGGGTGACTTCATTACTGGTCTGAGCTTACTGGGGCAACACCAGTGCCCCACAAACACAGTGCCCCACAATGTACTAGGATGTTGCTGATGGATGGAAGGAGTTTATAAGGTTGAATTTTGTACTGGTACTAGTGTGAGTGCTTAATAATAGATCTTTAAAGTCTTCTACATTATAGACCTGGCTACAGAAACAAACTTCTGTGTGTCTAGAAAATTTTCCTTCCCAGGTGCTTAATGTATGCATGAAGCAAGTTGGCAAAGAATATATGGAGATAAATAATGAAATGAGTAAAAGTCAAGAGAGAAAGGTGAAAACACTGATAAATAAAATTACTGTGCTTACATTTTTGTGTGTAAGGCCAGCTCTGGGCTTGCCTTTGAATTGTAACTTCCTTCCACTCCAAACTGCTCTGTTTTGCTCTGCTTTACACTCTCCACTAGGCTCTCTAATAAAGGTCAGGGGCAAACCAGCAAGCCTTGGGCTCTGCTGTGCACTTTGAAAAGCTTAGGAGATGTTCCTGAGAGCTTCTCATCTAATATCAGAACTTTCCCTTTAGGAGCAGACCAAGGAGGGTAAGTCTGTAGTACAGCTAAGAGTTCAGCTGGACCTTGGTGCTGGCAGTCTGCCTCCAGCTGAAGATCAGCCTGCTTTCATATACATAGGCAGGGCTGAAGTGGTCAAAAAGAGAGGGGAAGGAATGAAGCAGAGCTTCTGAAAATTAGTATAAAGTCTTAAAAAAAAAAAAAAAAATTGCTTGCAAAGATGCTAGTAGCTGTTTGGACATGTTACACTGGATCTTTTTCTTCTAGCAAGCAGGCAGCAGAGTTTGTCACAGTAAGGGCATTGAAGTGGCACGTAAACCTTGTGAACTGCATTCTCCTCTCATACCACGAGGTGTGAGTGTTGGGGCGTTTTTGGTTGGTTTTGCAGCAAGGTGCATAGACTTTGGTGTCGTGTGTCGGGTTGAATCCCCAGTCACCTAAGCAATCCCCAACTGACCCCGTGATGACTATCCAGTATGGGATTTTTCAGTGGGAAATCACTAAGTGACTGCCCACTCCGTGACACAGCACCCACCCACAGAGCAAATATCCCAGCTGCCTGCCAAACTCTGGCCCTCGCATCCCTTTTGCCAGCTGTACGTGCACATACTGGGGAGCAGGTCTCCCTACTGCGCAGTTTTGGGTGACTTTTGCAGTGATGAGGGACCCAGAGTTGGAATTTGAAGGGAAAGCATCACTGGGAGCCCTCAGAGGGTTTCAGAAACTAATTGCGGGAGACTGGCATAGAGAAGGGAGTGCCATCTGCTTGAATGGAAATGATGGGCAGTACCACGCATTTATCAGGAGAGAGGAAAGGTAGGGAGTGAAGGTCTGCTGGCAATCTTCGAATCGATTACTGATTTCTGTATGGTGGGTTTTGTCTTTGTGCAGTCAATCGCTACTGAACAAATACTTATTTCTGTCTCTGATACATCCACCAATAATGTCTATAAATGTTTTCAGTTCCTGCATACAACTTTAGAGGCTTGGCTGAAATAGATTCAATAAGACATACATTTATAAACTCAAAGGTAAACAGGTTCTGCAATTTGTGGTGAATTTTCAGTTTGACTGTAGCTGTAGGGATATGCTGAGATACTGACACATTTCAGACAAGCCAGAGGTAAAGTTGTACAGAAATCTTGCAGACTTTTAATCATGTTAAAATGTAGGTAAAAGGAATATTGATCGCAACCTTAGCAAGAGTTGGTAGACTTTTTTGAAAGAAAATTGGAGATATGTGGGGACCTTTTGCTCCTTTATTTTAAATCAGGAGCTAAGTGAAAGAGTTCAGAATCAGGCCTATTTTACAAATAAATTAAGTGTTGGAAAATGAAATTTGCTACAACATAGTATGTTGGTGCATTTAACAGTTGTATCTCATACAGCACTTAGGCAAGCAGGGATCCAAATTTTGTCCTGTGACATGTAAGTGCACTAGCTAAAAAAAAGTGTAATGTTCCCAAAGACACATTTGGAATCCTCAAGAAAAGTCCTAGGAAAGGATGGCCTTCACACGGATGCATTAGCCATCAAAAATACTACTACAATTAAATAGCAGTAATCACAAATTTATTGCATAATTTAAGAAAATCTTGTACAACTAGAAGATCAAAAGTAGGAATTAGCCTCCAAGCAGCAATATATTGAAATATTTAAATGAAATTCCTTTACACAAGAGAGAAACTACTATTTATAACATGAAGGCAAATGTCTATATTAAGGTTAAGAACAGCAAAAAATAACCAGTGTATTTTACTGAATTTTCAAATGTCAGGTGTTACACTGGGAAAATCTGCATGTGGCCAAATGAGCTGCGGTTTGCCCCTGCTCTTGTGCCTTATCGGGCATGCTGCCTGCCATGTAGAGAGAGGTGAATGATTGCTGATGTGCCCAGAAAAACGACCCTTCCTCTCTACTTGTGCTTTCAGGCAGTGTTACTGTTTGAATTACAAAGCCTCATCCTGATCCTGCAGGAGAGAAGGCTTTTGCACGTCTTACTAAGGCATTACATAGCAGAGGTATGATCTAGTCCCAGGTTGGTTTCTTCTACGGGAATGTTCCAAATGACTTCTAATATTTAACCATAATTGAGACATTTAGAAGCAAACATGTTAGTCTAACTGAAGTTTTAGAAGAGCTACTTCACCCATTTTCTAGCAGTGTATCACTTTTAACTCCACGTGGTTTAAAAATTAACATCAGATGTTTCTGTTTCATTTGGCTCTCTTAACCCATAAGTAAAACCTCTTGGTCACAGATCCATCCTCTTAAATTTTATAAGGACAATGGCTGTTTTTCACAGGAGTTTATGTAATCCCGAAGTTCCTCTTAAGCACTGGAACTGGAAGGATCCCCACACCTTACGTTGGCACATGTCGCCATACAGCAATCTTTTGTAAACTTTCAATAAATTCACTACAGCTCTAAGTACAAGTAAATACTATCCTACCATGGAGATACAAAGTTCAGAAACAGGGCGTGAATTCCAGCAACCCGAACATCAGGCTGAATTAATATGCCCAAATATGATGCAATATAGGTCAAAACATAATATATATTCCTGTACATAATGAAAGCACTCACTAAATTTAACATTTTTAGCATCTGAATAGAAAATAAATTAATTTTTCAGGAAAGAGTGAGTACATTGCAGGAGATGGATATTTTTAACTTGTCACTAAGTGGGAGGGGTTACTAACGAGCAAAACTGCATGTTAATAACCAAATCATCGTCATTTGTATATGCAATTATGGGATCAGAAATTCACAAATATATCTTTTGGTGGTACGGCAGACTTCATCCACCCACTTGCCTTGTGATGACTGAGAAAAAAAGACACAGTTTTCACGCTTCCCCCCATTTGGTTGGGCATGATCCCAGTTGAAGTACTGTAGAGCCATGCCATTGACATCAACAAATTTCCCTTCATTTATCATGTCGTTGACACCCAACCAAAACTCAGACACTCTAGGCATACTTTTCTTGCCATAATCTCGAAGAGTGTTTGTTTCATCTGTATTCCTTGGGATAGCCAGTGTCCCTCCCTTGGCTATGCAGTCTTCGTTGGCTTCATGGAAATGTTTGGTGCCTTCTGATATGAGGTAGCACTTCTTATGGGCCTTTGTCCCACGAAGACAGACTGTGAACAGATATTGGTTTGCATGTTCAGTAAAAGCTTGGGCTATAGCTTTGAATAATGTCCCTAAAATGATAATTTTCTAAAGGTACTTTGGGAATTAAGCAGACAAGACCCTAAGCAAGTGAAAGGCTCTTGCCTCCACAGAGTGGGCCTGAAAGCAGCAGTGAGATCAGACTTCCCTGCTATTCCTCCTATTCATGTAGGACTTTGTACACAGCCAGCATGCTGGTGTGCCTTTGGGAATTCTGAACAGACTGCTCCCAGGCACTCTGTAAATACCCTGGACTACAAGGGATGGCCAAAAGCAGAGCATGCTGTTATAGCTGCTTAAGAGGCACTTAAGAGGAGTGACAGCCATAGCTGTGATCTTAACAAAGTGCTTTGGACAATCTTCCCTGTGTTTATGCTGATAAACCTCAGGCATGATCTTGAGCCCCAGGTTCCCTCCAGCAATGTAATTCTCTCAAGGATTTTCTTATTTTGCTGTTTCAGGATGCTGAAATATAACCCAGGCCTGTTGTCAGTCTATCTTATGTCTTCTCTTAGCAAATAGTCCTGCTTCCACACATTTTTACCCAATTTCATCAGCCTTAAAACTGATGGAATGGATGAGGTATGGATGTTTGTGTTCTTGGCAGATGTGAGTTGGTCATCAGGAAATCTATGCTTGGGTTTACAGTAAAGAGACCAATCTAAAGGTCTTTTCGTATTTATGATACTTGAGTGCTAAAGAGAAGTAAAGTTTTATACATTATCTAAGGCTAGTTTCTAGCAAACAAAGGCAAGACAGAAAAGGGCTATTTTAAATGTGTCCTGCTCACCAGAAAAACATTTATTTGAAATTCATAATGGAAATGTCTGTCTGGATGATTGATAGAAGTATATTTCCACTTGTGGAAGAGTATACATTCGCCTCTTCAGTTCTTAATTTCCAGTCTTTCCAGGAAAATCTATCCCTTCAAATATTAAAATAAGGTCAAGTCACTTAAATCTATAAACACTTTTTAAAACATGTGTACATGGATTACTAAGCTTGCATGACAATCTGAACAAATAATTTAAACATTTTAATTTGTAGATCTGTTTGCTTTTAGTTCTATTGGAACATATCAGGGAGGTCTTGATGTAAAGTCCAAATGTACTAGAACATTAATTTGGCATATGCTCTGTAACTGGAATTGCCTTGCAGAACCACTGGCAGAGCTCTTCCAGCCCAAGGCCTGTGTGGGCAGGCTTGCAGGAGGCAATCCTGAAACTGTTTTCCAGCTCTCCTAATGCAGATATGTGAAAAACTGATTTTCCCAAGAAAAATACTTAGAAAAAGAGAACCTTCCTCAAAGGAATTTTCTTTCTGAGCTGAGGAAGGTAGCAAAGGCCTTCAATAAACTCCTGCAGCAATTATTTTTAGCTTCCTGAATGTGACTACCTTCAGATTATTTCATTTATTGCTTAAGCTTGTTACTTACATCAGAAATATGTCGTGAAACATTATGAACATCTTCTGTCCTGATTTTTTCCATAATCTGCTTCTAATTCCTGTCATCTGTTCTTCTAAAAGAGCAATCATGTATCTGATCAACAGGATATGGAAATCCACTTTGGACCATATCCTCTATGCCTCAGTTTTTGAGTATTTCTGGTTGTAGTATTCATTGCATTCCTTAGCTGCATTTTCTGGGTCATCATTTTCTATTAGGGCCTATCCTCAAATTTTATCCTTTCCAACTGCCAATGGGCAGAAAAAGTAATGAACATATTATCTAAATGTTGAATTCTTTAACAAATTTACATTCATGGGAAAGGTCAGAGGGACCTTATCTACATCAACAATGCTGCAGTAGTGGTGAAGACAGACCCTCTTTAGGCAGAAAGTATGTGCTGCTAAATGGTGTGTGGCAACTTTTCATGGCATGTAGAAAGGAGACCTAGGAAAGACAAGGAAGAGAAGAAATCAGATGGCGATGTGTGTCTTGGAAATGGCCATAAGCTAAAACAGCTCCTTTGTCAAGCATCATAAGGCCACTAATAAACACAGTCAGAGCTAGAGGGGTGATAGAACTCCTTCTGCCAAGTTTGGAAGCCAGTTGAACAGTGTGGGTTCTGAATTTAGAATATAGCTCAAAATAAGGTTTGAGGATAGCAAATCTCCTGGCTCTGGTTTCATTTCTAAGCCACTGCATGCTTACTCTCAAGTTCCTTTTGGAAGTAATACAAGAATTACTTCTAAACAAGAGTTACTTGTCTAGCACAGGCTCCCTCTTTTAAGAAACTTCTAAAGCCTTCTTATAAGAAATTAAAAAAAAAAAAGGTTGTAAAGCTCAAAAAGCTCTATGTAACCCAAGATGTAAAACAGGACAACCCAGATATTACCATCCCTAAGAAAAATATGTTCTGTTTCATGTGAATGATGTCATTTCCTCTGTAGTGTCCTCTTGTGCATGTTTAAATGCCAAGTTTTGTGTCAACAGCTGTGAAAAAGCACAACTGTCTAGAAGGCACATGTGTATTTACCCTTCTTATTTTGGAAATTTCCATCTGGCTGTTTAAATACTTGCAGGGCTCTGCACATTGATATGGATATTTCTGAACTCAGTGGGTGTTACTTTGAAGTTTTGTGGCAAACTGCATACTTTAAAAAGGCTCAGTCCTTTTAGCTTCCTTTTGGGGTCTCAGCCTTTTCCATGCAGATTTTTACCTCCTTGATACTTAGCCCATGTTCACATCACAGCAGGGAAACCAAACTCACTGACCATCTGAACTCCCAAACCCAGCAACCCTCATTGTGTTGCCTTTGTCAGATTATACCCAAAACCACAGCTTGAGGGTGTGCGTAGCAAAGGCAAAAGCAGCTCTTGTTCCAAAGTAATTCTTGCTCCTAGTAAAGAATTGTATGCCATCAGTCAGGCTTCGTTTCACTTGAATGCTTCCTTCAGTGTTTACCTCCCCGTTACAGCTGTGGCATACCATGTTCTTAAGGAGTTGCGTTTCTCAGCCACAAATCCCCCATGAAGAGAAGGATGGGAGTGAAGGAGAGAGGAAAGGTGATGATAACTTTTGAAGCCATTGACCAGTGTAAGCTGCTTTACCTGTCTGAAGTGCTTGCATTTCTTTCAGAGCATTCACTTCTCGCCACAATTTGTCAATCTGGGTCTTTAGGTCATCTTTTTCTTAAATTAAAGAAATGTAGAGAAATTAATAGATAGGCATACAAAAATATTAAAAACTATATGTGAAAAGCTGATTCAAAATATCATGGGTTTCTGCCTTTGAGATGTTTTGATTTCTTTTACAGATTTTTTCCTTAATGAAAGTATTCCTGTACCAAAGGAGGTACCCACCTTTGCCTTTCACCATCATAGTTTAAATCTCATTTTCAGTTGGACTGTATTCTAGTAACAGTTTGAAAGCCATGGCTTGTTGCAGCTAAATGTCATTTAGCATGCCAGTATCAAATAAGCAGATTTTGCTGTACATTAACTTTGAACTTGTACACCACAGTGTTTATGTATGACACACAAATAATAGCAGGACACAAGAAGTGTTTGTTCAAAGAAATGTTCTGTGAGCATGGAAGTTTCACACAACTCTTGTTTTAACACAGAGAACTGTGTTAAACACAACTTCACCATCTGAATGTGTGCAGACAAGCTTGCCAACCTGCAATTTCCCTTCCCCAGGAGTAGCCTTCCTCTTTCTGCCAGTACAGAGAGGGCCTGGTGACTTGAGTCACTCAAATTCAGTTGGAATCACCATTTCGTAGCACTTGTAAGTACACCAAGAGGATGATGGGACAAGAAAAGGAGGTAATTTGCACATAACTCCATTTCATGTCTTTCCATATCTTTTTTCTTAATCATGATAATATTCCACCCCCATCGAACAACTAGCAGGCATGTTTCCATTGCTCAAGATGACAATCGATTGCAGCAGTAACCAGACCTTCCAGAAGCCACAGTCATGAACACAAGGAAGAATGCTCTTTCACATGTAGCAGAACTGACAAAACCACCGTTCCTACAGATCTGTGTTACCTAATTCTCCAGCTGCACCCCAGAAAGCTCATCCCTGCTCCATGTTCCCTACTGCCTGTGAGGATAACCCCAGCTGTCCCTCGTGACTCTCTGGTTTTCCAAGGCAGGACTCCCAGTTCCACAACCCATGCTCCTCTGTGTGGTTCCCAGTAGCCTCTCCATGTCCCCTGTCTGCTTCTAAAGAGGCAAAAAGCAGAACAAGCTGAGCTCCTGATGAAATCTTTTCACAGTGGGACACTAATGCAGAGCTTGCTCTTCCTCTTTTTTTTTTAAACCTCATTTTGAATTTCATAAAATATTGGGAAATCTATCCTTGGGAGCTCCATTCTTCTGCCAAATTGCTTCAAGTTCAAAATTAGTGGAAGGCTTACAGACAAATGTGCTGCAAAACAAATGTATAAACAGCCTGTCCTTAGGACACCAAGCTAAAGGCTAGAGATTCAAAAGGAGAAGGAAGGATGTGTAACTGTATAGCTCCACAGTGCTGTAATCATGTTGTACAATGGCTTCGGCAAGGCTGCATTTTTGTCATTGAGTGCGAGTTTAAACATTTGCCATTAGTGTAACCTCAATCATACCCTCTTTTATTAGAAATAGGTCTTTAAATTAAATACAGAAAAATTTCCAAACAACATCCAGTGGTTTTTTATTTGCTCTGTGCACTTTGCTCTGGGAATTTATGCTTTATCTTTTTCTGCTAATTCTTTTCATTAGTTTGACTTGTCATTTCCCAGCACTTGTCACACAGGTAAAGTAATATTTCACAGATATTAGACAGACATTCTGTTAGAATTAGGAAATGGTTCAAATATTAACAATAACCCTTGGAGACTGAATCTTTTATTCTGCTCTTGTCTATCATATGTACATGAATTTCCATTCTTCTGATCTGAGTCAATACAGCTATGTAACTGAGAATGGTTGGCCAGAGTCCTCTCTCAGCTGTACCTCCGAGTCCTAAATAAGGCTGACATAAATATATTGCTGTTATGCCAATTCATCTACAACTGTTACACAGTTCTATTTGCATAACTCGTTCTGCCACCTTACTTTTAGCTTTGCTAACTCACATAAAAATATCTTAAAGACAGCTATTATATAGCTTCAACTGTCCCTTTTTTACAAGCATTTGTATAATGTTAGTTTCTTGTTCATTAAATGTTAATTGAGTACATAGTAAATTTGCATAGCCTATAAGCTTCGATCCCTCCTCCCAGTTAAAACCCAGTACCTTTCACTCTACGTTTGCTGTGCTTCCTGGCTTTGAACTTGAAAGCCTGGCTGATGGTCTGATCCAGCAGTAGTATGCTTATGAGCAGAAAAATCCTAAGTCCAGTTTGTGCCATGTCTCTTCTAAAGAACTTAACAAGAAGCTTCAAGAGGTTCTCTTCAGCAGCTCTGACAGCGAGTCACAGGCGCATCTCAGTAAGGACCGGCTGAGGTCAGTTTTATAAAAGTGTAGGGGCAGGGTTGGCTGTACTCCTTGCTTACGAAATGTGTTTAATACTTAGCTGGCTGTAGCATAATGCACCCTCTTGTTCTCACACCTCATCTAAAATTCCTGCTTCTGTTTTGAGTTCAGCTGGGACAGGTTGCTGTTAGAGAGACCGTACCAGCAGTAACAGTGCACTGATTGCCACTAACGGGTGCCATATCTCCTGTTTTAACTTTGAAGCTGAAATGTATGGAAAAGCAGACTGATGGTTAAAACCACCTTGCGCAATGCCAGCTTCCAGGAGGGCTAATCAAAGGATTTCTGCAAATATAACAGCTCTGACCCAAGCTGGCCAAGTCTTGACAATGGTCATAATCTTATTTACACTGAAACAAAAAAATTTACTTATCCCTGAGTAAATGAAAATATTACAGCTACACACACACATAAATACATATATACACAAAAATCACATCATGTGAGAAGTGCATTCATAAATTTATGAATAGTTAATAATTCTGATTAAGAACAGTGTATGCTATCAGCAAGGACTAGTCAGGGGAACAAAAGAACCAAAGTTTGCCAAGTCCTGACTACATGATCAGAGGAAGAGATGCTGCTCTCTGCAAAGCACAAGGTGCTCAAAGCAAGCTAGTGTCTTCCTGGACTCTGGAGAGCTCTCTGCATTTGGATCTCTTTCATTTGCCCTTGGTTTCTGTTGAGTTCAGTGAAGCTGCAATTTAATTAGGATTACTGTGAGTAGTAGAGCCTAGCACTGATTTTGGTGGACAAATGAAATTGTCACAATAATGTGCCATCCACCATGCTCTTTTCTCTATTTTTGTTCTTCCTTCCTAGTAAGAGAGGGTTTGGTTAAAATGATGACACAGAAGCCATCCTTGCGTGCTGGCAGGCCCAGTTCATGTCCCTCAAGCTGTTGTTCCAGACTTGTCTTTGCCATCTCCGCCTTGGTTACATTCGGCTCACATTGACAGATGTTTTCAGAACTGTAACAGCAAGAGACTTTACTACTTTATTAAATGAAAGCTAAGATTTAGGGACGTGCTGTTATACTACTTGAATGTGTCCTGGCTTTTTCCAACCCCCACATGCAGGCTAAAAGCACTTCAGTACTTACAAGGTAAATCACACCTACACTGTTTTGGATACCTTTAACCAACTTGCTGTATTCCAATAATCTATATATAGCTAGCTAGTAAGCATCTATTAATCATTAGTTAATAAACTTTTCATAAATGCACCCTGACGTGACAAAACTTAGTTTCAATGGTCCTGCTTCAAAATACTGATGTATGTTACATTATGTAGGGAAACCACAGGACCAACAATGCAAATTCCTTGGTGCTGCCAAGGAGCATAGCCCACCTGCGATGGTTCCTACAGGGTGCCACCCAGCCAAGGCTGTCTAACAAATCACTCCCCTCACTGCCCATTTCAGGACACAGTTAAATGTGGGAAAGGCTGTCATGCCAACTAGCACACCGGGAACTGTAAGCTGTCAGAGGAAAACAAGGAGCTTTGCAAGGGTCCAGTTCAAGATTTAATCTGTCATTTAGAACTAACCTGAAGTTCAGGTTGATCCATATTTTATCCCAGTAATATTGGGGCATCAATACAAGTTAATTAAGGGCAGATAGTTGAATCAATAACTGCCTCCTGTTAGATTTTTTGCTTGGTCCCTTGTCAGAGGTGGTGGAATTGCACATGAAGCTGACCCTGAAGCACTGCAGCTTGTAGCCTGACATACTGAACTAGTGCTAATTTGGGGTTACCTCAGTGAGGGAGCTGTAAACCCCAGGAGCTGTTTCATGTAGAACTTAGCTGTCCTGTGAGCTCTGAGAGAGGCAGGACCAGCAGCTAGGCTCAGCAAGCCTTTAACTGTGTGTGTTTAAGGACTCGGGACCGGAATGTATTTCTCCCTGCTCCTTGGGACTTCAGTTTTCTAACACAGACTTTCTTTTCCTTCTGTGAAATGAGTCTGACAGAAAAAGACTTGTACTCTACTGAGGCAAGCACACAACTCGCTAGAAATGGAGGCAGAAAGAAAACACAGATCTGGTACTCTCAGAATTAGTTCTTGGCCAAGAGCCTGAGTAAAAACCTGTACTTTTTGGAGTATGCCATGTTATGTCCTTTTAAGAAGAGACTGAAACTCCGTTTTGAAAGCTTTGCTGCCCCTTGTTCAGTAGTAGTCTCTTTGAGCATTTGACCAGTCTGCATTTCACCAGGGGGACTTGGCTCCCAAAACCTGAATCACAAAGCTGTCCTTGCAGCTGCTGCAAGAGCACATGGGCTTGTTTGCCTCCAATTTGTCTGCAGTACCTGAAAAACAGGCATCGCGCTTATGACTAAGCTATAGCAACTGAGGAATCAAGTTTAATGTCTTGTATACGGTGTGTGGGCAGGAAAGTCAGAGAAAAGTCAAAATACGTTGCTGAGAAGACGTAAACTCTCAGTGCTACTGTGAGGAAGCAGGAAATGGAACCACGCAGGAGGCCTAGAGCCTCGCTGCAGTGAGTACCTGGTCTGTGTACAGTCTTGAAACCAGCACTGCAGTGTCATTTAGTACCGTAATTTTACTGTTACTAGCATAGTTACAGTAACATAATACAGCCCTATACACCTATGTGCAGGTGTAGTTTTTCCTGGGACAAATTATTCCTCTTTCTACATCAGAATGTGCTATGTAAGTCTGAATATCCTCATACCTTTATAGCTGCATCCAGACTGGGATGGGATTGTGCTTTTTTTATTTACACCAGTATAGTAGAAATTCTGCATACAGACAAAATTGTAGTTTCTTTTCAAGTGCTCGGTTGACTTCAAAGCATTCCTGAGGTGCTCTGATAAGAAGCATCTTGCAAAAGGCATAGCTGCTGTACTGCACAGGCACCTGGTTTTATGGCTTCCGTCTCCCCACCTCATTCCGTTTGCTTTCAGACAACCGAACCATTCAGGGCATAAGCTAAGCATCCTCTGGTAAAAGGTTTATTTCAGTTTCTCCACAGAGGCTCTTCGAGGTAAAAAGTCAATTCCCCTCAGAGACAGTTCTACCATTGTATGCTGCTGTACACTGGCTCAGAAGAACTCTTCATACAGTTGTTTCTTCCTCTCTGATCTCAGCCATGACTGGGTTTGTGGAAAGAACATGTAGTTGGGCAGAGAGTCTGAGGAACCGGTGTGAAATGAGGACTGGATGCTGGGCTGAGATCCTGAAATAGGCCTGGCTGCAGAAGCCATTTCCTGTTGTGTGGCGAAAGATCCTATGTAGAGAGATCATGTCCTTTACTTGTCTCCTGAGGTAGTAGAGCTACAAATAAAACACAGCTCGTAAAAAATATCCTAAAAGAAAATTAATGCTGCAGTCTGTTGAAAAGTGAACTGTTCAGATATTGCCAGTAGCCTGGCTATGTTTTACTGAGACCTGCATCCCCCCATGCTTCTGAGCTGTTGTGGCACGTTTGACCAGACAGCAAACTGAGGGCCTGCATCGGCTACTGAAATCACAGCAAACCTTTCTGCAGCACCTCAGTTGTGGAAAATCCAGTTCAGCACAGGGTTTGGAAAAGAAGCTTGTATGTGGGCAACTATTTGCCCCTTTACTCAGGGTATAAAGAGAATATGAAAACCCATCAGAGCTGTTACCAGGCTAAGGAATTTTGAGTGGGGCAATCTGAAGAGCCAGTATAGGTAGATTACACAAAGGTTATTAAAAGGTTTAGCACCTCCTGTGCATCAGGTTTTTTTAATGATGGTCTACGGTGGTAAATGGGATCTACTGCTTGATTTTAATTTTTTTTAATTAAATGTAATGAATTTTGCAAATTTTGCTAGTCACAGATCATGTCGTGCTTGGAAAATTACTGTATGCCTGGTTTCTTTGGCCTTGAAACGTCTTGCAAAGTTTTTCTTAAGGATTTGATCTCAGTTTAACCAGGTATGAGGTGGGATTATGGCTGATGTCCCAAACCAAAGTTATTTTGGGAAATTTGTACAAACAAACTGTGTGTTTAGAAAAGGGATGGGCTAACCTTATGGTATGTGAGGTTCTGTGAAACATTAACGGCACTTTGGGTTTTTGCAATCAGTTTAAGTTTTTTCCTGTCATGCTAATTTGCTCTTTTGAAAGTTGAAATTTTCTGGCTAGAAGTGATCTGCTCTTTCTAGCAGAATTAGAGGAGCTTCCAGGTTTATTGCAAAACTGGGCTGCCCACCAGTGACCTGTGCTGAAGGTCAGTGTTGAAAGGAGGGCATTCATGTTGTCTTTAGATATGTGATGCTGCTATCCCAAATGCATGCCTCGCCTTGGCACCCTGCACGGAGGATGGGATCGATCAATAAATAAGCTTCTTGAGGTGGTATTTCTCAGCTCCTATTACCTACAGGTCTGGTGCTTTTCACTTTCCGTGCGGTAAATACTAGCTTCAAAAAAATGAAGACATTTGAGTATAAATAATGTATGTGTACTGAAAAAGATGAATGGGGCAGTATTTTGAGCTTCTGAAACAAGTGCTTTTTGTATCTCTTATTTGGGTTCTTTGCCATGACAGCATCTCTCAGCTGGATCTCAGCCAGTAAGGAGTAGGGTAAACAATTTGCAAGGTGCAGCAGAAAGACTTGTCTTACAACCATCACACGTATGGAAGGCAAATATCATGATCTTGACAATGTGACCAAACTGTCTCTCCTGTACCTCTTCTGTTATCTTGAACGGCAGTGAATATAGTTTATGGGTTGTAAAGCTGAGACATACTGCTTACCAAAGTCAGAAGAGACTCAGAATTCAGAAGACTCACCAAATCTACACGAAGCAGCATGCAAAGCCATTGCACTCTTTATTTGGTTACCTATCCAGCACCCTCTGCATTGATAAAGTTGCCTTCTTACAGGGTTCAGATATCTCAAAGGAATGGTGCAGTTGCCAAATTGTTTTCAGGCCTTTCACTGCAAAAATAAGTAGGTGCTGAGTGCTTTGCTGACTGTCATTGCCTATTTCTTTAGGCAGGAAGGACCCCAAAGAAATAGCTATTTATGTAGACACAAATGTTTTGATGGCTGCGAGAAATGTGCAAAGAGAGCAGACCATCCCCCTCAAACCAGACTTTTTTACAGCTCAGCTGATGCTGTGTTATCTGTAAAGATGAGGGACTTTAGGAGAAAATTTAAAGCAGTTTGTTTGCAGTCCAGGTTCAAATCGAGGAGTTGAATGGGGTCTTTTAAAATGCTACTCCTGCAGACTTGGCAAAGTTTCCATGTTGGGAATTGCTGGCAGCAGCTCAGCTTGTTTAGCCCTCGGGACATGTGTGAGAATGTCTCTCTTTCTCTTCTGTAAACACAAGTTACCTGTTGTGCTAATTTTTCTCCTGTAACGTGTGCTGCCTTTTTTCCTTCCTGGAAATTATCTGAAAATATCCTGAGCATTTAATTTCTCCCTTTAACGGTTTAATTTTTTTATCATCATACCCTCCTTAACATGGGGTTTTCCAGCTTCACATTAATGTGATCTTAATAGGTTCTGCTCATCCTTACATGTGTCAGGCAAAAGGATTTGGACAAAGCCTGGATTTAGGCCCTGTGAGGCTCTCCAGGCCGAGTTGCACACTGAGGGTTCACAGCAGGTTACCAGCAGTGTGGTTTTGCGCTCTGCTGTCAGGGCCGGCCACAGTGAGGGTTACAGGATTACATTTTGGCTTGTGTAGGTGTTTGCAGGGTTTTCCTATACCAGATGGAAAATCAGACCTTCTCAGGAGTGTGATCATGACTCCCTTTGGTGGCTGCGCTTCACTGAGGACTCAAAGGTCCCTCTGCGGGAACTTTCAGGAAGAAAAGATGAGAAGAAGGGATTTGTATCCCCCTTTTCATGACCAACACCCACTTTTAGCTAGTTCTAGCTCCTGCACCATGGCCTTTCTACAGAGGTGCTCTCGCAGCCTACCCCCCTGGTGCTGCTGCTCCCACCAGCTGGTGCTGCTGCCCACTGACAAGGAGATGCTTCAGCGGGGGGCTGCCAGGCTGGCTCAGGGCAAGAAACCAAACCATGGCTCTGCAGTCCCAGGCTGTCACAGGACCTGCAAACAGCTGACCCTGCTTTACTGAGCCTTAGAAGCAGCACCATCCCCATGCACAGGCATAATCTGTTCATGCACCAGGCGTCAGGGCTGGAAAACATGTGATGTAGTCCAAGTATAACACTGTTCTTTAAAGGTAAAGGAAGTTTTTAGCTGCCTGGTCAGGAAGGAAAAATAACACCTACATGTAAATGCTGGGGAGATGTCTGCTTGCCTCTGAGAGCAAACTCAGCAGGGAGAATCGGGAAGTGACCCTGCCTTGCTGAGACTGGGAAAGGGGCAGCCGGGGCAGTGCTGAGCTCCCACCTACCCCGCTCCATGCCACCCCGCTCCATGCACATCCTTGAGCCCATGAGGGGACACAGTTTCAAACCACACACCACCGACTGGATGTTGTGGGTGGAAAAGGAAAAATAACCTGCATCGGTGCAATTTTCTTTAACAGCCCAGTGTGCCAATTGAAGAATAACATTCCCTCCTGGGAATGCTGCCCTGCTGTGAGTCAGCGGCATGACATTCCCTCCCATCAGCTCTCCCACCCTCACGGCTCTATTTTGATGACACACAGATGAGTTATATGCTGATACTGTATTAGATGTCATTTCAAATGGTGTCCCTAAAATGTTCCCGATTACAACACAAATCTGTGAGGGCTTTTTCGAAGTCTTGGTCACTTTTTCCCACTGAATCCTAGCTTAGACAGAAAGCACCATGATGAGGTAGCACAGCATCCACCTTTCCTCTTAGCTGCTGTCTTTAGGGGTTTGAAATGTTAGTGCATGTCTGGGGTGGGTATGGGCCAGGCTAGCATGGCCTACAGTGCAAACTAGCAAAACACGTATTTGCCTCGCTTTTCTGATATGTTTTGTACCTTATTTGCTGATAGCACTTGAGCGGTCTAGTATAAAGCCAGCTTGTTAATGTCTCTGTGAAGCACGCTCACTGCACTACCTATTGTCTGTGCAGACAGACCCTGGCTGAGACACTGGCAAGATTTCATAAGGAGAATTAGTCTGTTCAGAAACTATGGGGTGTTCCAGCTCCTGCACTGTGTGTTTGGCAGAACCCCAGAGTTGGCTGAAGGGATCAGCAGGAAAGTAGCTGCAGATATACCTGAGAGGGTCCACTCATCTGCCGTTCAGGGAGATTTCAGCAGCAGGGGTTAGGGGACTGGACATGGCATTCTTTGGGACTCAACTGATGGAATTAATGTTATAACATTATGACTAGCTCAAAGTGGCTGTTAGTCATGAAAAGGGGTTACAAATCCCCAGTTCTCATCATCCTTTCTTCCTGAAAAATGAGTTTCCCCTGGTAGAGTTGGGGAATGTCGTAAGATATGTATACTGTGCACTCCTTAGGCTATGTGTGAACCTCAGGTCATGCTCCCAGATCATTGTTTCCCATCTACTGCCAGCCTGGTGCTGCATCCTCTCCCTGTGCTGCCAGAGCAACAGAGCTGTGGGTTTGTAGTGAGGGATTAAGCAGCTGAAGATGTGCAAGTGGCAGGGCCACATACCCTGACAAAATATTCACTGTGCTGGGAAGCTCTTTAAAGAGACCTTGGAGTCACATTATTTGTAAGTAAAGGGGGAAAGAGAGATTTGTGTGATCCCCTGTATCCAGCTACAAAGGCAGCTGATGCTCACACCCATCCACAGCCTGAAACCTGGCCTGTGCGTTAGTGTCAGAGCTTCTTCACAGCATGTGCTGCTGCATATGGTGCATATGTGCCTGTTGCGTGACCTCACACATCAGGGTAGAGGGGGGAGTTCAAAGACTGTACTCGGGACTGAAGGTTTTGAGACTGAAATTTGATTCCTCAGTGACAACTAGAACAGCAGGAATAAACAGGCTATTTATGCAAAGATTTTCAAATGGAAAATATTCTGGCATTGGCCAAGTAATTTAGACACTTTGTAAATGTAAACTTGACAGAATTTTTCATTATTTCATTATTCATTCTGTCATGTACATCCTTACTGCAGTTTATTCTTGTTTCCAGCAGATGTCTTAAGTGCCCTAGGAATGATTAGGAGAGCTCAGATTCTATATTGCTTATCCATCAAAGCAAAAGAGAAAAGACCAGGCTCCCCTCTGTCTGCTGGATACTCAGGGTTAATCGATTTTGTTACATGGCCACCTGACTGATTAAATTGGCTGCTTAATCTTCTGAATATCTCTGCTTCTCAGGATCACGTGTTTGACACCTCTCCATTGCAGCTGGAGAACGAAGAGGTTAGGTTTGCTTGGATTTGACATTCACTGCTCGTGTTTGTTCTCAGTGCCTCTCCAGCCACAGACAAATCTTTGCAGTTCTCATACCCTTCCCTGCAGGGCCAGGATCCCTGCTGGCATGGAATCATAGAATCTTCTAGGTTGAAAAAGACCTTTAAGATCATCCAGTCCAACCATTACCCTAACACTGCTAATACCACCACCAAATCATGCCAAGCATATTGTCTGCAGTCTCTCAAATCACTCCCGGGACCTCCCTGGGCAGCCTGTTCCAATGCCTGACAGCACTTTCTGGGAAGACATTTTCCCTAATATCCAGTCTAAACCTCCCCTGGCACAACTTGAGGCCGTTTCCTCCTGTCCCATCACTTGTCCCCTGGGAGAAGAGACCAAATCCCACCTCTCTGCACCCTTCTGTCAGGGAGTTGTAGGGAGTGATAAGGTCTCCCTGAGCCTCCTCTTCTCCAGGCTGAACCCCCCGGCTCCCTCAGCCGCTCCTCACAGGAACTGTGCTGCAGACCCTTCACCAGCTCTGTTCCCTTCTCTGGCCATGGAGGCCTGCAGCTGACATGGACCTGCCAGGTCTGATGCTTTACCTTGCTCTACCCTGAGATTCTCCTCGTGTGGCACCGGCAGCTCTATATAGCTGGCAAGCGCAGGCTGCAGTTGCATCCATGTGCCATGGTTCCAGCCCTCTCGCATGCGCTGGGCAATCAAACGGTGGAAAGAGCTGCTATTTTAGGGCTTTATCAAGCCCTGTGCTCTCCCTTGCTCAACAGACTCAGACATTACTGGAACGCTCTATAGCCCACAGAAATGGGGAAGTTCCTGTGAGTTAAATTCTCACTAAAGGTAACAAAGTTTTGCCTGTGTAAGGCTGATGGCTTTGCTCCTTCTCTTGATAATTAATGGCAAAAGAGTCAGGGACCATCTCCCCATGCAGAGGAGAAGTGGTGCCAGGTCACCAAAGCTGGATGCATACGAGCAAGCCAATATTTGTGTGACGCTAGATGTGAGCTAGTCCAGCTGCTGAGATGGCAAGACTGCTCCCAGGTACGAGCTGGCAGTTTGTGCAGAGCTATGTGCTGCCATGTAGTCTTAACAGCTTGGGTCTCTGTTAGCTTGAGGAACTTGGCACTGCACACTGCTTCTTGATGTAGATGCCCCTCAGGTTGCAAACAATGGATGGTCTCTACCAAGGCACCCCTTTGCAAAGGATCTGATGTGGCCAAGAAACAAAACAGCTGTTCTAAAGAAAGGCTAGCAAAATGCCTCTCAGTGCAGGACCTGTCAGACAAGTACTTCTTTACATACCCAAGCTTCTTTTACAACCTGGCACTTGATGCAGGAGTTTGGCCAGCCTTTGCGAGCTATCTATGCTATAGCAGAGGCTGTGGGTCCCCTTGAGCACCAGCAGTAGCACAGCTGCAAATGCAGGGGAGCAGCTGTATACTCTGTGCAATTTTGTACTTCACTTACTCCAGTGGCTCCATAAAACCAGTATAAGCCAATACTGCATCCTCAAGAAAGATAACAGGCTTTGGCAATGCATATAGTGTGGTTTAATATGGAGAACTGAGTAAGGACTAAAAAAAAAACCCCACACTGGTGCTTTTCCCCCCCACCAAAATAGTTATGACATGGAAATAAATATTACTCCATGAATTTTAATACTGCAGCTATGACTAAGTTCCTTTAGAGGACCAATCAGCTTAATGCTGTCCCTATCAAAGCCAGTGAGAAAACTCCTGTGAGATTCCAGTTTGAAATAAATTTACCATCTTAATGTGAATAAGGAAGGAAGCTTCCAACAATTATCCTTTTATTATCCTGATTAGCAAACAGAACACTGTGTAATAACTTTATACATCGCTGACATGTTGAACAGAGCGCAGATCAAAAATCTCATACGAATCACATTATGTGTGCTTTATGAAATTAACCTGCAATGCCAGGGAATGTGCTGCAAGAAAGACAATATTGAAATGAGACTCACATTTCGTATGTGAACTGCGAGAACTGGTCAGGGCAAGTGTCATGCAGTACAGCCAATGGCATCTAATAAGTTTAGGTGAGCAGTTGCAGATTGATCCTTCAGGTGAGATCTTAAAGGCAATTCCTTCTGTAAATCTCCTGTGACATGTCCATGCGGAGTCTCCGAGCACCGCCTCTCTAGTGACGTGCTGCGTGTCGCACACCGCTGGCATACGGGTCTAGCATCACTTGGCAATCAGACTTGATTATGGCACTCCTTTTAACAGCCCAGTATGCAACTCTTTTTTCCCATCTGATCCTCAGATGGAGCGAGACAGTTCCACCCATGGGGTGAGGCTGAGCCAGAATGGTGGGACCTGCAGTCTCATCCAAATCCAGGCACTGCTTGCTGGAAAAGGCTGAGTTTGGGGTCTGGGTTGCTCTTTTCCCTGTGATGCTCCACCAGAGGGCAATTACTCAGATATACATGGAAAAGGATGATCAAGAAAATGATTGTAACGGCCACATTCAGTGTTGGTTCAGGCCCTGAGATACTGTGTTTGATGACAAAGCAAGGAAAATTTAGACCATTTTCTCTCAGCTACATATATTTCTATGGAGCTTTGCTGTCAGGGTCTCAGCTGAGCGTATGCATTACAAGCTTCTGTGCATCTCCTTGGCTTTGGAGCAGGTATGATTTGAGATACAGCTTTCAGTCATGGAGGCAAAACTTCCAGCTCAGCTGCTAAGTGTAATCAGGATTCCTTCAGTAAGTGGACAATTAAATGCCAGAGATGTCCTTAAATCAAACTGTAATGATATGGCATTGGACAAGTCACTTAATTTCGTTTTTCACGTCTACAATAGAAATGGTCCCGAAACTCAAAGGGATGCTTTTGTAGGTCCAATGAGATGCTTGGCGAGCCACAGGAGTTTTGATTTGATTTTTTTTTTTACAGTGGGAAAATATTACTAATTTAAAATGCAGACACTAGGAGGAAAAAAACAGCAGCACAGAAACAGAAAAATAAGCTGCCAAAGCAAACTGACTTGGAAAAGAAAAACACTTATCATCTCTCTTCTGTTAGCAACAGAAGAAATGTTTTCTCCTAAAAGCCTCTGGAAAACAGCACTGATCTGACACATCCTCCAGGTCACATGGGCCAGTATCACCAGATGACACTCCAGTCACCATTCAGCTAAATTCACTCTCCGGCCTTTACAAACATTGTTTGGGCATTAGCTTATCACCTGGAGAGCTCCTGGGCTAGCCATTTCAGGGAAAGTACAGAAATCCTTGTCATAAATAATGCATCTGGCATATCTGCTGTCTCGCTCCCTTCTAGGGCAGCTAAGATGCTGCATCATTCGCTGCTGCACTACACAGTGAAACACATCTCTCCGTGCAGGAAATGTATTTACAGAGATTATCCAGCAGAAGAGCACAACTCGATTTGTACTGGAACCTGCAGCTTATCAGGAAAATGATGTTTGGCAAGGACATGGCTGATGCCTGGCAGAAGGCAGCACATCTCCAGCTCTGGGGGTTGCAGTGGCAGAGCTGCTGCTAGCAGGACTGCAGGGAACAAGAGGCTGATGGCTGCAGCCGGACCTTGGACCTGGGACTGGCAGAGAGCCCTGTGCCCAGTGGGCACAGTAGCCTGTAGGAGCTGTGGGCATGGGTGTCCTAAGTGTTTCACAGCTGCAGCCTGAAGAGCAAACCTCTGCCCCCAGAGAAGCACTTGCCTCCTGTACTCCAACCCCTCAGCCCTCACAGCAGAATGGTTTTTCCTTCACTGTTGTTCCCCGTTCCTTTGGGCTGGTTGTAGCATCTCAGCGTGGTCACTAAGTAAGAAAAAAAGGCTCTTCCAGCCAGATCTAAGGCCTCCTAACCTCAGAAGGAAAACAAGCAGGCCCCCACCCCTGCAGCCCTGCCTCGGTCATGGACCCATCCACCCAAACCGCAACCCTCTCCCCCTTTTTATAGCTGACAGCTGCCATTCCTACCCCAACAAGTGCCTGTGGCATCTCTTAGTCCACCCACTTCATCCCTGGCTGTTTGCAACTTTGTCTAGTGGTGCCTGTACCAAGCATTTCACCAAGCGAGGTGAAAGAGTCTGCCTTTGTCTTTTTAGACTGTGTTTCAGTTCAGTCAGTTTTAAAGCTTTTACCAATGGCTGTGACTGTTCCTTTCTAAATGAAAGCTGATCTTACATGCTGGCAAGTGCTTGAGCGGCTAAGAGACAGGCCAGTCACTATGAAGGCTGTCTGTGGTTGTTCCTCACCTCCTCTTATCTTGCCCAAATGCTTGCAGAGGAGAAGAAAGTTCCCATGAAGGGTTAATCTACCTGCGTTAAGTCCACTTGGAGTTTGTCTGTCACATTCTCTGGGGGATGAAAGTGGACATGACCCAGTATTCTTTAGGAGTAAAGTATTAGTTTTTCTGAAATCTTAGCAGAGAACAGTGGTGATTCCTGGGTATTGCAGGGACTCTAGAAACCCTGCAGAGGAAGGCAGCCCCCCCCCCCCCCCCCCCCCCCCCCGTCAAACCTGGTGGGCTGGTTTTGGCTGGGGTAGAGTTAATTTTCTTCACGGTAGCTGGTGTGGAGCTGTGTCAGACACCCCTTTACACAGTAAAAAGCAGCATTGGACCTTCTCTTTTCCAGCTTTGCACAGGCCTGGCTGGCTGGAGTAGGAAGCAACGGTGCCGCTGCCCTGTTTACCTCCCAGGTCTGTATTGATGGGCTGTTGCAGCCTGGTGAACACGTGTGGCTTCATGCCGAGAGACAGGAGCTGCACTGAGCTCTGAGTACCAAATGCTTCCCCTGAAGCGAGGCAGGTCTCCAGCAATGTGGTAAAAACCACAGCAGGACCAGAAAGCCTCAGGGGCTGCACACAAGAGTGTAAAGTCTGGGCAGTTACTGAACCCTGCACTCGTTAAAAACCACCCCACAGCCTCCCTTCCAAGCATACAAATAACATAACATGCTGCAAATTCTGCTCGCTTGTTACTCTTGGGCAGAGATGTACATGACTCATTTCTTTTCATACGTTCATCCCCTAACTCTGCTCCATCCGTTCTCCCAACACTTCCCAGTTTCTGCGCAGCATACTGGTGGTGAGGTGCCCAACACAGCGCCACTACAAATAGCAAAGATTGGAAAAGCACCCTGTTTGCTGCAGAGGCAGCTGACAGGGTTAGGCTAGGGAAATGCGAGAGGAATGGCTTAGTTAGGATAAACCGAGTGCAATCCATCAGCACGACAGCTCAGGCTGAGGAGATAAAGCTATATTTGCATTTATACTCTAACCTGTTCTCCCAAAGGAGAACATTAGGATGTTTGCCTCGATGTTACAAATTACTTGGAAAAAGGTGCCTTGATGCACATAGCAATTACAGCGCGTTGATTGTTTTGGCTCTTTCTGCAGCAGAACAAAACGCTACCTCACAGCGTGGGACTCGGGAGGTTCTCCTGGCTGCATCTATGTGGTGCTCTAGGAGCCGGAGGGTTTCAGGATGTTGTGTGCTGGCAATCCTGGCCATACTGGCAGAATCTTTTCTGACAAAACCCAACCAGGATTAATCACTAAGCTCACAGAAAATGAGAGGGGAAGCACAAAATGGAGGATGAGGTGAGACCCAGTGTAACTCTGTGTCCGAGGATGCCTTCTGATTTTATCTGGACACACAAAGGCAGCCTGCAGCATCCCACTTGCCTGGCAGCGGCCTCTCATGTTAGACTGCGACTGCCGCGTGTAGGTGGCCTGGTGGGAAAGCTGGTAAAGGCAGAGCTTTGTTAGTAATCACAGTTTGCAAAAGGCTATGGCTGTTTGCTTCCAGCCTTACCCTGACCCTGTGATTAGGGATGCACTGATCATTACTTGCTTATTAAGACTTGAAAACAGAGGGCAGAAGTTTACTCTGCTCTTCTTCACCATCAACTTATGTTCATATGAGCTTTTAGATTCTAGCGCAGATGCGCTAAGTACTGAAGTGGGATTTTCCAGGGACCTTACAGGCTTTAGAATCTGTCCTGCATGACTGGAAGGAACCAATGCTAACACTTCCTCTTTGCTGGATATTAAACTCAAGTTCATCGAACCATTTCTTCCTTTCAGCAGGGAGACCTTTAAAGCCACATGCGCAAGTACAGGCTTAAGGTGACCTGTGAGGTTTGGTAACTGTAACCAGTTCTTTGGAAGAAAAGGTGTAAGCGTCCTTGCAGGCCCAAGACCATGATCCAGGGAGAGTGGGATTTTAGATTCATAATGTCCTCCTGCTTTCTATTAGCTAATTCGGTGGTTGTTTTGGATCCTATTTTAAGATTATTCCCTCAAGAGTATCCTCATTTCTGAAAGGAACTGTCTCTCTGAGGAGAACTCGTGTCAATCCGTCCCCCAGTGCGATCTGAGTGCTAAAATCCTGGAAATTAGGTTCTATCTGTATCAAAATACACTTCCCAGAACACTTCATGAATGGTGCTTATATAATGTTCTGAATTGCTTAGACTGTGGCATTCAACATTTTATATCTAAAGTGTTAATGTTGTGTGAAGCAGCACACGCAGCCTTTTTAATAACCTTGATGTACTCTGTAAAAAAAATTATTTGTATATCCCTCAGTGACCAAAATGGAAAATAAGGCCTCAGATTTTCCTCTTAACCAATTCCAAGTCAGTTCCTGAATGTGCCCACAATACTAGAATAAAACATGTAAGCCAAGGATAATGCTATGCTCAATATTTTATTTATATTTTTATGTAAACATAATTTGCTTTGTAGGCACAATATAACAAAAGCTCTAAAGCAACAAATACAATTAAACAGTGTTTCAGTTCACTTCAGTCAGGCTTAAGTTAAAGAGAAGCTTTCACAGTTCCTTTAAGGCAAATTGAGAAATAACTTGTTTCACTTGAAGAAACTATCCAATTGTCTTAAGAGCTGTTTAAACAACACTGTCAGTAGTAAGCACAAACCTTCATTTCTACTACAGTAAGACTTGGTTGGTCAAGTCTCAGCATCGTCATTGTGTACAGCATGCCCCCTACCACGTCAGACGCGATACTACTGTGTGTGGTATCCTAAAAGGTACTTAGGGCTTGTGGGCCAAATTCTGCTAGCACAAATCCTGCTTCCAAAACAGATACCTGAAAATTTTCCTTTAATTTCAGTATAACCTTCGTAGATGCCATGTTAATACCAGTGAAACACAGAGTAGAGTTTAGCTTGCTGATGGTAATACTGATCTGTGTGCACTTAAGTCCAGCAGTATCCTTTGTACTCACTGCAATTACCTGATACTCTGCTGATCAGAAAATGGCCCTAAAATTGGTATGAATTAGCATGAAGAGTATTTCTGCCTTGCTAACAAAACCAGAAAGAACTAGCCAAAATTATTTGATTGTTGTCCCTACGGTGCCTGTGGCCATGACCAAGATCACCCATCTTTATTAGTCTTGAAGGGTAATTTAACTGTAGAGCCAACCATACTGCAGTTATAACAGAAGAACGGATTTGCTATTCTGCTTGCCCTACTAATTTAAGGCCTTGAGAATGCCACTTTACTGCCAGCTCAAAGGTCACCAGCAATATTGCTCGCTTTGGCGTCAAATCAAAAGTCATAGTTATGTTAAGGTTTGTTGCAGGACAACATCAGTACACTAACTGCAAAACAAAATCGGGCATGTTTCCTACTGGTGTCAGCTTATGAGTCATGAAAACTTAATGGCCTTTCTTAAAAGCCCAATTGGCAAGCCCAATACATGGAAAAATTACTGAATAGGTATTTTTTTCTGTGGATATATTCCCTGTTTGGGCCTGATATGGCACTGGAAGTGTAAGCAAGTCCAAATTGAAAAGAAAATAAACTACAGTGAAGGTCTGCATCAACATCTAGAGGAAAATGAAGTTCTGGTTTGATTAATATTTCAAAAGGTTTTTGGCATTTTTCTCCACAGTTGTTTCTTCTCATTTTGGAATTTGTTTAACCCAAGGGAAACTCCTTCAGAATGAACATTCTGCACAATTATCTGGTATTAGAACAGCAACTTCATGAGTACAGTGTAAAGAGATGGACATTAATACTCAGGCAGCAAGATGAGACAAACAGAAAAAACAAGAATCTTCTAAAACCACACAAAAGTCATCCAGACCCACAAGTCCTTCACACTGAGAAAAGCCTGAGAAGCCCTCCCTCTCCACTCCTCTATGTTAGTTTTCAACTTCTACCGCTACAGGATACTTGTAAGATTTAGATGAACAACTAGCCATGCATGGGGAAATTTCTTTTGAAAAAACCCAGATTAATTCCCAGATAGATGGCATTTTACAAGGTCTCTGACATCCCTTTAGCCTTTCTACTGTAGGTGACTGCAGTCGTTTCAAAACAATTGTTTTAACAAGACCACTGAGGACCTGAGTAGCTGCTGCTTGAATAGGTGAGAGACATGGAAAAAGATCTGCTTTTGTCGTGTTTAGACACCGTTGCCACTAGTGGGAGGTAGATTAGACTAGCTGGTCTTTGAACACTTGATCCTGCAAGGAATGACAAACGGAACTGCACATATGGAGCAGAGCTTTGGACAGAACTACTCACCTAGATAAAGTTATCCCCTTGAATAATTTCTGATGGGATTAAGGCCTAAAACTTGTTTTTAACAGGGTTAACTTCTGTAGGAGCTCAGCCCCAGCTTGACAGCTGATCAGCACGTTAGCAATTTCAGAGCAGTGAATTTCTTTCCACATACTGATGAGTGATCCTTACCAATAGGATTTAAAAATGAAATTTAAAATTGGTTTGGATTTTGGACACAGATGTCGATGTGTCCTTAGCAGATGATGTGCATCTGTCAATAAGAATGCTAATTGCTACAGGCAATTAAAGTTCCGAGTCTAAAAAGAGTGGCTCACTGACCTTTTCCTTTGCCTGTAACGTATGGGGTGGCAGCTCAGATCACCAGGAAAGCGTGATGGTTGGCACTCTGAATGAAGAGTTTAATTACTGGTGCTGGTGACTAATGTGATTATACAATACTAATCAAAGCCTCTCCATTAATGATTTCTTGTACAATTTCAGATTCCACAATTCTAAATGAGGGATTTTTGAAAATGAAGATAGGACTGCTTATAAAAAGATACAGCATGACTGAGGAAAATGAAAACTCATCTTTTCTGCAACTTTTATCTGCGGTTCATAAAAGGAAAACTATTTTAACACTGAAAATCCACGAACTTAAAATCCTCCCTTCAGTTACTAGAATCTTCCAGACAGCAAGTGGGGAATTTTTGTTACTGTTTCCAACTTGCAAAAAAAGCCCAAACCCCCCAAACAACTTGATGAAAAATGCTGGAATTTGCATGAGAAAGATGCCCATCTAAAATCACACAGTTAGTTCATAAGGCTTTTAAACCGGAACAGAAAATTCCATGGGACTCCTAGAGGGAAACTGGGTATTACACAGGAATGTCTTAATACTGCACTGGATGGGAATGGCACTGGAGTTCAAAACAACAATGATCAACAGCTCATAGCTCAGCTGACTGCAGACAAATACAACACACACTGTACTACAGCATTTGTTCACTGATGCACAGAATAGATTTCCCAGTCTTGTTCCCTTCCACTTCATTGATTTTTCTGTTTCCACCACCTCTGGCTGTTACTGGATGAATGGCATGCGCTCTTTATTCTCATTGTCCCCTTCATGGTCTTCCTCCTCTTCTCCAGCCTCGCTCGTCTCTGTGCTGTCGTTGGCCATCTGTGGGATGAGAGATGAAGGACATCAGAGCGCCGTGTTTTATTCATTCTTATTTCAGTTTGACTAACTTGATAAAGTGACTTTAAAAATGAAAGAAGACATGGCTGTGACATGAAAATAATCACTCTGCCTGTGCAAAACTTCTGTTGGCATTACGCCCCTTGCAGATAAAGTTGTAAGCTGTTCCTCCGGCTGACAGCTGCCTAACAGAAAGCTGCTCCGTAGGACAGTTCAGGGCGGACTCTGACCTGGGCACTTGTAGCAAGCTGCTAGCAGGGCTCTTGGATAGGAAATGTGATTGTGTGGGAAGCTCACAGACTGCGTGAGACCTCTCCTCTGGTTTACATCTTCTCCTGTATCTGCTCTTCCAGAAACAGTTAACAGTGTTCTGTAATGCCAGCTAATGGATGGGGTCTGGCCTCACATGAGGCAGGATCATGAAAGCTGTTTTACATAAAACCCAACAGAACTTCAGAGAGCCATGGATATGTAGCTGCTGGCAGAATACACCCATGACAGAGTGCAAGTCCTGGATCATACAGGAGTGGAGAACCTGCATCTCCCTGTTTTATTAAGATGCCTGTACAGGCAGTAGGCAGTTGCAGAAATCTGAAGTTCAGGACAGCGCTTAAGGAGCTGTGGTTTTTCCCATGAGAACATGTATTACAAGCTGAGTAAAGGTGCAAGACCCTCCTGTACTTCATCTGGTCAGCCTGACCTGCCTGGAGGCACAGGAAGAGTGGGATAGCTGGCCAGGTGCCATCTTTACAGCATAGATCGTGCGGCTGAATTGCCTTACACGCCAATGTTACCTCTCTGAGAACACAAAAAGATGCTGTATTAGCCTGTAACCATTCCAAACCCAGCTAAGCAAGGGACCCATCTACTTTCTAAAGAGAAATGCAGTGACGTTATACCTGCCCTGTTTGACTGCTAGCCTCTGCTGGAAATAAAAATTAAAAAGCTCAAAACCAACCTGATTTTAATGGAGAAAAACAATGCTCTGAGGTCATCCAGATTTTTAAATTAACACCCGTTCATGAACGGGTATCAGATTTGTTCTCACCTTCTAACCAATGACTATTGTGAGTATAGAGTGTCAAGAGAACAGATGGAATACATGTCTTAATGTATTAATGTTAGGGATTCTTGTTTACATTTTAAGACACAATTCAGCTACAAAATAATGGCTGGTTTCCACGTGTGAGGTCCCCAAAGCCTTCCTTTTCCTTGCAGCAATTTTGTATGAGATCTGGGGCCAGTTTAAGAGTAAGAGCAAGAAAGAGCTTAACTGCAATTCCAGGTTCTTTTCTGTTCTTTCAAAACAGGAGATACCTCAGGACTGGAAGCAAACTTCATACATCAGTATTGATCTGAAGTCAATTTTTCATTATCTTCTTTACTGTTCTTTCCTACATGATCAGGGAATGTTCCAGCAGGAGTCTGGCTTTCATTTACCACTGTTCTCTCTGATGTTACAGTACCATGTTAAGTGCTCCAAATCCAGAGCTCCATCACAACTAACTTCCTTCAGAGCATTTCTAGGAGGAAGTATTTCGATATTACACTTCATATGTTGTAACAGAAGTAAAAGAAATCCCTACCAAAGCTACACTGACTTCTGTAGGGGAATGAGAGCACTTTTCCCTTCGTGCACTGAAGTAATACTCACCATGTCTCTTCCTGTTCAATCCACTTATTAACACAGGAGTTTAGTATTACATGAAATGTCTGTTTGTTTCCCATCACAGGGACAGAAATAGATGTGGCAGTTTTACCCTGATCTAAGACTTGCAGATGTTGTTTTTGGAAAGGCAGATAGCCAGCCATGCAATATAGAAAATAAACTGCTGGGACTCCAGGGAATACAATTGCATTTCACTTTGGGTTAGAAATATAATATGATTATTGGTGCTATTTAGAAGAAAACAGTATAAAAAAACAATCATAAGAGACATTTCTCCAAAGGTCACTAACATGCTCTAACTTGTCTGACTGTATACCGCGTACGTAGTGCTTTGCACTCACCAGGGGAGTGGGTGCTTTCTCCACGTCCAGAATTAGTTTCCCTATGTTTCCTCGGTCATGGATTCTCTGCATGGCCTCCTTCACCTGCAAGAAAGAGAAGCTATGCATAATTTCCAGGCACGTACGAAAAGAAGTCTGAATTCCTTCCTTCCAAACCCAGCAATATATTTTAAGGAATGCTGTGTGCACAGCCACTCACACAGCTGCTTGAAACAAAATTAATAGCTAAACAATTTTTAGTGGATTTAGAAGGCCTGATTTTTGCATTGTGTTTGCAAAAATGGGATGTGAGTCTTGGTGACAATTTCCAAAGAGTAATACATACATAGTGTTCATGTAGTACAGAAGTAAGGGTTCATTGAGGTACAGAGAGAAATACAGGCTCAGGTGTTAATCCTTACAGGTTCTTAATTAGATTTTTTCTAATTAATTGATATTTTTTTCAATCAATTCCTTTTGCATTCCTCTAGAGGGAATGCTGTATCCAGCCGATGGCTGTGATTAACTCAATACAGTGGTCCTCACTGCGTAAGTGAGTCTTTCTCTCCTTCTTTTCCCCACACCTTCTCCTTTTGAGTTTTCAGTAAGTAGTGTCCTGCAGATACCACAAAGCCACATCTAACAGCCGGCTGTGGTCAGCACGTGTGAGAGAGCAACAAACCCCACTTCTTACTGGTGCACAGGAGAAGAGCTTATTTTGATGTATGAAGTTTCAGAACTCATGAGAGCTCAGTGCTGATGAACCAAAACTGTGTGTGTCGCTGAGTGGTCCATGTGCAGCATGCAGACCATAGTAAATCACTGAAAATTGGAAGATGGCAGGAGTTTCCTCGCTTTCATCGTGGGAAACTTCCGCAACTGACAATGTCCACAAAAAGGCTGTTTCATAGCGTCATCACGCTGTATTTGCTGGCACAACAGGCTATGTTGAGGCAAGCAAGAGTTGTGTGTTAATAGGATCTGCCATCTGTGACAGTTTTATTGAATATTCTTAGAATAATGGCATAGAAGTTTGAAACAATATGCTGACTTGGGTCCCACAGTACACTTAAACACCTGAACTGGGGTCCAGGCACCTAAGATCATTACTGAATGTCTAATGCAGAAGGAGGCATGAGATATTTAAAGATACTAAGTGAATACAGCTTTCAACTTCCAATTAAATTTAATGGATACTGGGCACAAAATGTCTTTACCATCTGTCAGCCTTATTTTGAAAGCTGACTGCAGTGAACTCAATATTACAACCTTAATTTTGCCAAGTGGTTCCCTCAATTAGTAAATACCAGGCTTAAAACAAAAATCTGTTAGAACAAAAGAAAAATTGCACTGGAAAACACAATGACTTCCTAACTCAGGGCATAACTGTAAATTAACCTTGGAAAACACAATCTTATGAATCCCACTGGATAGAAGGTCGACTCTAAATGTAGTCCACAAACTCACAGTAGCTTTGAAGTTACCTTGCTGCATAAACAATGCCTAACTACCCTGTAAGACTTGTTCTGCACTATGGACATAGTTCCTTTAAGAATATCCTACTAAAGCTCTGAAGAAGCAGCAGCTGTATTAATTTTTATGACTTATTAGCCAAATCAAGCATTTAGGAGTCTATAGCATGGCATAAATAATCAACATAGATGTGACAGAATCGGAGGAATCAGCAAACACACTTGCCCGTCCACTGAAATTTGTTACCAGCACATCATGTGGAAAGCAGGGCGTGCAACATTTATTTTTATTTGTACCATATCGTATTTAGCAAGGCAAGTTTGAGAAAATGTGTTTTCCCTGCATTTTTCACATGCACAGTATCAAATTTAAGACCCTAGAGAAAAACTCAGAAGTTGTTTCCAGGACACTTGTAAGAGCCTGCAAATGCAAACAGCAGGCAGAGGCAAAGGGAACAATGAAATTTGTAACAATATTAATGGCCATGGGATCCAGATGGAGCTATTAAAATATACACAGAAATCAAAAAAATTTTGAAGAGCTGATATAACATCTGTATATTTTAGTGTTATCTGCAACTTACCTACCCAGGTAGTCAAATTCTGTGCTAGTGCAACGCCATTCGGTATGCAATGTCTGAGTTAAGAGACCATGAGCTATTTTATAAATGAGTAATTTTTATGTTTATGGCTGCTAACAGCCCACTTCCTCAACCAAGACTGCAACTACTTACTTCCCAAGGTGCCTGAATATTAGAACCATTCCCTCTTCTACTACAGACAGCATTAAAAACTTTCTTTGCTATGCTGGTATGGGTAAGGCCTGTGTTGTTCTATGCAGACTCTATACAGCATTTGCTTCTCCTGTGTACAGCCTGCCTCTTGCCGAGTGTGGCACAGACCTTACGCTGTCTGTGCCCGCAGCTTTGCACATTACCAAGGAAGATGATGAACCACCCTGCCCTTGGTTAAAATCAGACCCAAGCTTAACTGGCAGTACAGTGAGGCACGTGTCTTCAAAAACAAGCTGTAACACCAAGGCCACCCCCTCACAACTTTACACAGAGAAGCATTGCAAAAAGTGAGGGTTTTTGAAGTTGTGCATATAAACTAAAACACAGGTAGTTCGCAGAGATGCCTGTATAGTCTCAATTTAACAAAACAAGTAATTTAGTATTACCACGTTAGCTCTAGACATTGTTAAAGAGAAATAGTATGGTGTTATGAATACAAGATTTCCTGTTCCTTGGAGCAATGCTAAATTGATACCGTATCTCTAAAAGAAGGACAGATTTCCATATTTCTTTAGCTCATGCCTCATGTCAGACCCTATGATTTGCAAGGTTTTTATTTCACTAAAAGCAAAGAGAATACACTACAATAGCAGCCATAAATTATTTTCCTCTAATGAATACAACAGCACTGGGGACACAGTATGATGGTATTGTAGCCATTCTGTCATTAGCAAGCTGATAGCAATGCCAATTTAAAAGGAAGTACAAGCTGGCATAAAAAGAAAGAGAAAACCAAAAATGAGTTTGGTTTCATACTAGCATTTCTAAAATAGTAAAGTACTAGTAACAGCCACAACACAACAAATCCTTTCTGCAGATCTAAACTCATGAAAAGCAAGGTATACTCCAAACAGAGCAATTAACATCATGTGCTATCAGGTAATGGCATTGTATTTGATACTTGCAGCTAGCTTCTGATCACATTGGTTTTCTATCACTTTTTATGGGTGTGTAAACCAGTCCATTTTAAACTGACTGAAAGATTTTTTTGCCCAAAATGCACCTTGTACACCTGCC
The DNA here is from genome assembly GCA_027574665.1 of Rhynochetos jubatus. Classification (NCBI taxonomy): domain Eukaryota; kingdom Metazoa; phylum Chordata; class Aves; order Eurypygiformes; family Rhynochetidae; genus Rhynochetos; species Rhynochetos jubatus. The sequence continues at coordinate 1,450,055 of CM050661.1, read as the reverse complement.
TTGGTACTACTTATTTTCCTGTGTTCTCCTTGGATTTTTCTTGTTTACGCACTATATTTTCCCCAGGTGAAATTAGTAACTGGGACAGATTCCTTGCCTGGCTTTTCATCTCAAGTCATTCATTTCAGGTCTCCACCTCTACTGTCCTGGCAGTCTTGGCACTGATCCTTCAATGTGCTGAAACGGTGGCCGAAGGGGAGCGCAGTGCCTTACAGAAGAGACCGTGAGCCTGGGATCTTCATTACACAACCACCCTGCAGACTGTACTCAGACCACGATTCCTCTGGAAAGGCCCTGAACAGAGACGCTTTCCTGGATGTAAGTCTGACTCTTTATAAATAATACATGCCTGAAAGAAACAATTATGCTTCAACTTTCTATTGCTCTAGTCAAGTCTCCACTTATTTAACTGTTTTACCTCAAACTAATGTGTTGGTTGCTCTGCGTTTGAATCAAGAGCCAAGTCATCTCCACTGAGGTATTCATAAATGCCTGCTGACATTCAGTTGTTTCTGGAATTCGTTCTGTTAGAATACAGCAAAAGCTGTCTACTGCTTTATAAATATAGAAAAAGTTAAATGAAAAATGTATTACTAATTATCTGTTGCACCATTTCACAGTGTGAAAGATAAGTGCAGCCTGCCTATGAAACTGATGCTATTTTCAAGCCTTTGGATATTATTTTAAATATAATGATCTGTTTCTGTATTTGGTTCTCGTAAGGAACCAATCTCAGGAGTAATGTAAGGGAGCCTGCAAAGCTGGAACACTAAACAGCTCGCTATGCCAGCCTAGCACAGTGGGGGCTTTAGGCCCATGTAGTAATGTGGATGTTTAGTAGAGAGAAACAATGAAGGCAGCATGCCATGGAAAAACTTCCTAGTGGAAATGTCAAAACATAATGCTTTTGTCGTCCTCCGTGAAGCTGTCAGCTCAGTAATATCATGGATTCTACCAATTTTTACAGTAAAGTTATACATTTACTTAAAAAAAAAAAAGGGAATGTAAAGACCTTGAGACAGTGGTGCAACAGAAGAGTGGATCTTCTTTTAAGTCCATGAGGTTGAATGCAGCTTGTTGCACAAACTGCTGTCTATAGATGACAGCTTCATTTTTGCCGACACCTCTTTACCTCCGCACTCTCAGCTACGGCAGGTTTACTGGATGGTGGCAGAGGACTATGTACTTGCTTTTCTTGGGCCCTTCTGGTGATAGTGGGTTTCCCTAAGGCATATGAAAGGATTTCTGCTTAAAGGAATCCTTCATTCGTTTTGGTGAATCAGACCCTGAGAAAGGCTACAAGAATCTTATTCCAAGGTTACAAATTTAATTCCAGACAGACAGAAGAGAAAGAAATACTAGATTATCTCATGGGATCTTTCAAATGCTCAGCCTCATCTTTGGTTTGGTATTGTTGTGCAGAATAGGTCCAAATCCTACCTTGTAGTGCTATTGTGAGGTTCAGCAGATGCTGGAAAGGAAAGCACGCAGCACGACAGCTACTTTTTTGAGGAGAATTTGGAACATCCTGTACATGTGAACAAATTTCACTCCCTGTTCCACTGGTGTAACTTCCTGACATCACTAGGTTGCATATGAATGGGAAGAGCAGGTATTGGGAAAGGATGGAAGTCTCAGCTGATAAAGTAGTACCAGCAGTGTTGAGAGGTTTCAACTACTCGAACATACATTCTGTGAACGAATATGATCCTTCAAACATGGTTTTCACACAGGTCAGCGTTTTCTGACCACTCCTCCAACCTCAGCACAGCATGAATTTTCTGTGAGGAGAAATTATTAGCCTTGCCCCAGTCCTGTATATGCAGCTAAAACAGTAAGTCTAGCTTCTGCATTACTTCTGTGCAGGCTCTCTTGACAGAGTTGTCTGCATGAGCATTCCTTACCAATAATTAATGCCTCTCTTGCTCACTGTCGTGTGTCTGAGAAGCCTGCAACTGCATCATGTCTGCAAAATCACATGGGCAGGATCTCCATGGTGATGCTGTCATGCGGTATGCAAATATCAGCTGGCTAGACAAGGTTACTTTGGCAACCCAAGTGTCACAGGTAATGATCCAAATCTTGTTCAGCTTTATGAAAGAATAATCTGAATTAAAAACTTGCCCATTTTTCACTCCAGGGCTGGTTCTGTTCTGTTGCTGTTCATAACAGACACTATATCAATGAGCCCAGAGCTATCTCCATTAGAATTACAAACACTGGTATCAATAGTACTTATTTAAGCATCATTTGTATGCAGTAATGAAAAAAGAGATGCATACTGCAGTCTATTCTAGCTCAGATACCGCAGAAGCAAAGCTTTAACACTGTAGTTTTCATTACTGCCATAAGGCAACATGATTTTTATTATCAGACTCACTGGTGTGGTGTCTTACAAAGCTATGTTGTCTTTAATATGAATTGTGAGCTGCATTATAATTGCAGAAGCTATTCTCAGACCAGGGGAAGAGTTTTCTTTTGTGTCACTGGCATATATGGCTTTTAAAACTGAACACAGCACTCCGCACAGAGAAAAGTCATGTAGCCCCTGTCTTCTGCCTATTTAGCTTTGGTGTGTGCAAGGGAGGAAACTCAAGAAACCAATGATAAGTTTCTCAGCTTGAGGAAAGTGAACTTGTATACCACTCCAGGCAGATTTTGCCAGGGAGCCAGGGCACGGGAAGTACAGGACACAAGTAAATCTCCCTCTTAGGCTGCATTTGCAACAGCCCTGTTAATGTGGCTCGGCCAAGAGAAAGAGCAGGACAGGGGCTCCCTGGATATCCTGTGACACATGCCGTGAGCAGTCGCTGGGCTCCTTTGACACTAATGACACTGTCCTTCTACTCTAAAAAGTAACAGCTGTCAAAATTTAGTATTGCTTTGCTGGCATATTTACTCCTTGCTAATCTTGAAATGTCTCTCTCCTGTTCATGCAACACCATTTAGTGGAGTATTTCAGTGCAAACATGCGGACAGGTTTTTAAAGCTTTTTTTAAGTTTGCAATACTTTCCTTTCTCAGGTTAAACCTTCTGGACAAGCTTTTGTAGAAAAGCAGTTTGCCTGGGTGTGATTAGTGATAATTACCCTACCACAGACACAGGTATTTGGGCAAAACTATCCTTTTGCTGATAGGGATTATTTCCCTTGGAATAACCTGTATTGACCACCACACATTGCCGCGGCAGTGACCTGCATTCATGATAGAAGTATTTTTCCTTGCACCATGTAGCAGAACAGCTAGCAGCAAAGTGCTGCTGGTATTTAATTGACCCAACCGCTGTAACAAAATGCTCCAGCTATCAGTCTGCATGGGAGCTGGGGGGCTGGCAAGCCCACATCTGCAATTGGCCTGGGTTGTCCTCTCTTTCCCAGCCAGATTCTCCTCTCTTATCTGCACCATTAATTCTAGAGAGACCTCTCAAACCCTCGGGGTTCTGGAGGCTGGGAATATGCAGCATCATGCAAGGGAGATGGAGAAGCAGCAAAGTATTTACAGGACTTTGGACAGGCTCTATTCCTGCCCAAGGTGAATACAGCCAGCTCTCAAGGTGCAGAAATCAAGCCCTGAGCATATGCGACCCATCAAACTTGCGGTACCTGGGGCCCGATTTTCATAAACACCTACCTACAAAAAAGCACATGGGGAAAACATAGATACAATCAAAATCAGCTGCTGAAGTGTTAAAGAGTTAGCCCAGTTAGCAATGACTTTGAGCTCATTATAGTATTTTAGACACACAGGTAGGAAAACAACTTGGGTCAGGAGTATACTCCCTTGCCGTGAAGCCAAGACGTCGTGTCATCCTGCTAGTGAAATTTTCCATGTGAAATCAAAAAAGATTTTATCCAACTCACCTGTTACGCTGAACTTTGGCACCAGTGGTTTGCCTGCATACATGCAAACACAAAGTACCTTTAAAATCCCTTTTGTTCCCCCATTGCTATTCACAGCTGCAAACAGCAGCTCTGGCCTCTATTCCCTTCTGCCGCCTGTCAGCAAGGAGAGACCTTTTCTCTGGAGTACCTTTTAGCCTCACGCTACGTTGCCATGGCAGCAAGACTAAAACCAGACCCAAGATGAGGAAAATGTCAACGGAATAAAAACTGACGCCACAGGCAAATTCTGACTCGGAGTCCTCCCTTGGCTACTGAAGGGATCTATTAAGTTATACATCTTTCAGACAGAGAGCTACAGCTGCACAACTGTGCTGCTTTCACTCTTCCCTTATTCCTATAAGCTCCCGCTGACGTCAATAAGTATTTGTTTTGCCTCAGTAAAATTCAAAGAAAAAGAGATTTAAAGCCTTGTAATTACAAAATAACTGAGCCAAATCTTGCCAGCTTTTACTTAGAGAGTCAACAGGGATAAAGCAGCAAAAAGGCAGAACCAACAGCAAATTAAAAATGTGGAAGTACTAAACAGCAGTGCCTAGATGACAATTTGGTGGGAGCTGTCCTACATGGTAGGAGAGGAGAACAGACTGAAATCTGACCCATCAACAGAGATTTAGAGCAAGTTAGGACAGCTCAGGGTATTCAGCACTCCGACAGTCAGAGACTGGCATTTTGGTTGCAAGTGAAGTGCTATCGAAACATCTGTGTAATACCTTAGAAAACCTGCACAGAGTGAGAAGAAAATCTATTTCTGATTTAAACTGGCACAACACAGCTTTTCTCATTATCACTTGTTACTAACATAAGCTTGAAGAAAAAGGGATTTTTTTTCTGCGTTAATAATTACCTCATTACTTCCAAAGTCAAGGGCTGTTTCTGAAAGGTAGAGATATGGTGAGTAAATCCCTGGGACACACTTGAGCAGAAAATCCACATCTTGTGAATCTGGATGAAGCTTTAAGCATCCAGCTGCTGATTCTTTGGGATGGCTGGTACAAATTAGGATAGCATGGTCCCCACTTATACCAGGAAGATGGCTGTAAGCACATCAAAGCCATGAGTAGAGCAGCTCAGAACCTCTGTGGCATCTTTCTCCACTCTGAGCAATAACGCATCTCACTGTAACTCACAGCCAACTGTGCACACAGGGATGCCCCAGACACTACTGAGCCTTGGGGTGTTCAAAAGCATCGTGGTTCAGACTCCACTCTAGTGAGTCCGGTGTGGTCTGCAGCACCAGCTCCTACTGGGGAAAATTCCTTTGGCTGCAAGGGAGCTTTGGCCATCGCAGGCCCTCTGTATTTGGTTAAGATGCAGTAGTCCCCTGACTAAACTGAATTCATACCTACTGTTCAGTCTGGCATATTGCTGTATTCCATCTCAATCTGTTGTAACAATTTATGGCAGGAAATAAAGTTTATGACATTCATCACGCTGCAATTAAAAGAAGACATTTTACATTGTTACGGACTATCAAGCTCCATGACATCAGTTTTGAAGCTCTTGCCTCAGTAATGCTGCCCTGTGATCTCTCTGGAAAAGCATTTGCAGAAGAACTGCCCCAACTCACAAGTACGTCTCATTCCTTCCTTCTCACCAGCATGCTCTAAGAGTTAGTGTCACTGAACCCTCCCCTCACACCCCCCCAAAACACACAGGCTTCATTACAAGCACTCTGCTTTGCATAGCGTTGTGGTGTTGTCTTTCCGATTGCAATGCCTGGGCTGCAGGTGAGTGCTGTTGCTCGGCTCTGCACAGCCTTGCAGCACCAGTCCTGTCTGGTTACTCCTCTGTGGGAATCTGGCAGAGATCCCTCTTCACACACATGGTAGGGATCAGACAGCCTTTCTGAAACTGTATTGTTTCACCACCACATGAGAACTCCGAGTCTGAAATACTTCCAGAACCGCAGCTTCTCCTACAGACCATCTTGACACTCAAGGGACACTATTTTAAGCCAGAAGAATCTGTTCTTTGACACCATATTCTGAACCACCTCTGAACTACCCTGCTGCAAGGCGTTCTGAGTCCACCCATGTCTCAGCTCTGCCTCCAGGCACACGGGCACAAAGGTGGCCACTGGCTGGGGGGTGGAACCCAGCAAACCAGCCTGCAAAACATCAGGCAGTTCTTGAACGTGCATTTATCAAGAATCAGTGAAATTCTACCATGCTTTGTACATGCATGCAGTTACACCAGACTAGAAATGAAATACCAAAGACTAGGCTCTCTTCTGCAGGGACTCCGCTCTTTTGATCGAGCGGACCCCGATTCCCAAGGTTTCCAGGCACAGCAGACGTTACATCAACGGCAGGGTTAAACCGTCACAGCGACAGCACCCATTGTTCCAGACTCAGGGATGTTTTTGTGGTGTAATCCTGCTCCGCTGTATGGCCACGGACAAAAGATTTGCATTATGTGTCTTGGACACACAATATTTACATAGTTCATAGGAATGGTGCTTTGTGCTAGGGCATCGGTCAGGTGGCTCTTTCAACCACAGCACAGCTTTGGTGTACAGGCTATTACAATTTTGAGCGTTCAGAGCCAAATAGCAGAAAGTTACTGCAGAAAGCTCAGTGCCTGTTCTATGTGCTGTTTCTTTTACTGTCCCTCCAACCAACACACATTGTCATGTTAGATGGTGCATATTGGTGTAGACAAACACCACATTCAAAACCTGAACTTTGATATTAAAACTAACATATTCAGCAAAATAATTATTCATCTGAAATTCCTAAATTAGATTGCTTGCTTTTAGTATTTTCTCTAAGACAGTGATCGTAACACACAGATTTGCCCTGCAGACTGTGTCCAATCATTCACAGCAGGCTAGTATATATAGGAACCCTCTAGTATCAACAATGGATCTGCTTTGCTGCCTCGGTGTTAATTTATATCAGTATCTGTAATGAGCAATAATACCATTACTAAACTGCAATACCATATAAAACTCTCAATTATCACACTAAATCTGGATTATATTATGCTAAGAGATGCCTTTATGCCCAAGAGTAATTTTGCTTTTAAAACTCATCTCTGTTTAAAACGATTGAAAAGAATCTATGAGCCATTTTCATTAGGTGAGAACATTTATCTTGATTAATGATTGTTATGCACTAAAAGAAACTGTTATTTTGGATACAATCGTTACATTTTGTTCAGGGTAAAATTATGTAAACCAGAAAAGTAAACTTGCCTCCAATTAAGGTTCCTCATTATACTTAGAAACGGAGAATTTAATCATAGTGTGCATTAATGTTATAAAATCTTAAAGCTTTAAGACTTTAAAACCACATGATGGGGAATGTTGGATAATAAAAAAATCCAAGTCAAAACAGCCTAATAATCAGGTGGCATCAGAACAGAGTTGTACACGTGCATGCTGCTACTACTCCCAAGCAAATGCCCATGGCCACCTTTCACAGCCTTCGGGGCAACTGCAGGGGTGTCTTGGTGAGCCCTAAGCACAGCCTGGGAGATGCCAGTTCCCACTGACAGGGATGCTCATTCTCTTTGCTCCTTACAGAGTCAGGAATTCCTCCATGTGGTGATGATCCAGTAATGACCTCACGGTGTGTAAGGCAGGACTCAAACACCAGAATACGTTGACTCATTAAGTTTAATATTCAGCTGTCCTTTCCAATTACAATCAATACAGCAATGCATCATCTGGTTAATATGTAGAAGATTATCTACATAAAGCTACAAAATTAACTTATCTACAAATCTTATCAATAAGAGAGTAGTAAGTGCTTTTTTGTTATGTCAGCCAAGTTTAACAAAACTGAACACAAAACTTGTGCCTTCTTTGCAATGAGGAGAATCTAGTAAGCTAATTAGACTGTTAGTATGAAAATTAAAAAAAAAAAAAAAACCACACACAACAATGCAGGAGATTAATTTTGTGCTACTGCTCACAGGATTTCCAAAAATCCTACCAGTCTGCCAAAACCAGTCATCAACATGATTAGCTGCTGAGAGACAAACTTGGTTTTGCTGATGGAACTACTAATTTACTACTTCTTTGGCTATTGTTACATAGCTACACTGATAAGCAGATCCCAAGAGAAGAGCTTGAATGCTCACTTTAGAAAGGCATTTCTAAAACCAAAAAGGCTCAATTCATTTCATTTACCAGACTTTTGTGTCTACTGACAACTAAACATCCTTCTGCTATAGCTAAAAGCCTGTGTCAACATTATCTCTTTTTAGGCCAAGCACCCAAAATCCCCAAAAGCTGAAACAGATGAGCTAGAATATGCAGCAGAAATGCTGCAGGCATAATACCTGGTGCTTCTCACCACAGCATCTCCTGCCCTTCTGCTCTAATAACCACCTTCCTGCCCACCGTCCATCACGGAAGACGGCCCCAGGGACCAACGCTGCCAGTGTAGCACCTTATGGATAAAACAGACCTATTACATTTAAATATATACAGATTTTCCTTATTATCTCCCCCTCCTTTTTGATTCTTTTCAGTGACTCCTTAGATGGCTTTTTAGACATTCCTTGACGAATGAAGTATTAGACTGACACGTTACAGCCAGATAAAAACCCTCCAAATAACTAGTCTGACTTTTTGCAAATCAAAAGCCAAAACCTCATCCAAAATCATCAGGATCTCTTCCCAGTCTGAAAACTGGAAGGTTTCAAAAGCAAGAGGAGTCTGAATTATTTGTGTTCTGTATTGTGCCAGACATATAAGGATGACATCTCACAGCTCTCTCAGCATCACCAAGTAACTTCATTATTTCCATCTCAAGTTTTTTTAAATCCTTAGCACCTGGGAAAATAGACCTTTTTAAACTGGAACTGAGACCAGCAAAAGTTTCTGAGAGAATGAAATTCGTCTCTAGGAACTGTTAACACCAACCTCAGACTTCTCCTTTATGGCACCTTGGGAGAAAAGCTGAATTTCTCACATTAGCAGTCCCTGCCTGTTCAACTTGAACAACCGAGACCTTTCTTTCTGAACCAGTCAGATAGTTAACAAAGAAGTCTGAGTGGAATTTTTTGACACAGAGGAAAATCCTCAGTTCCATTCACAGGCTCTGTGGCTTAAGCTACACACACTATCAGCAGATAGCACAAGAATCATATAGCATCTGAATGAGTCCTTGAAAGCTTCGTTTCTACTATTTTCCTTTCAGTACCTGCTATTTATCTAGTGTTTTCCGTTTATGGCATCCAATAGTTACTTCTTTGCATGACAGAAAACACTCACTCTTCCAAATTTCACTCTTCCCTTCCAGTTAGTGGTACTACCACCTCTGGGGAACAGGAGATAAACTCCGTTAGAATTCATATAGAATTATTTCTGCTGGTGGATGCAATGTATTGACACATGTTTAATCAACCTGCATGCAAGGCTGGGAGAAGGCAGGCAGGTGGTTCGTCGCATTATCAGGGAGAAATAAAGAGAAATGGATTGAAGCATGTTTGGAGCAATGGTATAAATCAAGTAGCTTTTGTTCTCCAATATGTCATGGGGAGTCTTGTTTTTGACTAGGGAACGGACTCCATGAAACACTGTTTTCCTGGCTCTTGAGAACAGCTTAAATTTTATGACACAAACAGTAAAAATGAAGTGTAAACCAAACATGTTAGAGTCAAACATTCAAGATAAACACAGAAGAAATGTACTCGCTCTCCTGGAGTTATGCACACACGTTGGTGTTTTCAGAGGTGTCCTTGATGCCCAGAGTACCTTCCCCCTGCTTTGGCAAAGCTTTCCCTAGTGAAGCCTCTGCTTACTTTCTTGCAAGGGTGCCGTATCACTCTACCAGTTCAAAACATAAGGAACGTGTGCAATTTATTACTGAAAAGCCAGCTAATGTATTTCAGTGAGCAGACTACTGTTGTAAACTACTGCTCTTCACAGTCATTAATCAGCAGCTTGCTCCGTGTAGCAGGTTTGTTCTATTTTTTCTAATAAACGACAAACCAGTTTTTCCCATATACAATCTCCTGTTGCTAATTTAATTAACATCTAGCATCTGGCTAGTTTATCTTTAGCACTGCACACTTTCTTCAGTGGAATCTATGAATGCTTCCTATATCATTTTGCTGCCTGCTTCCCCCCGCTGCACATTATCCAGCAGGACCCGAGCTTTGGCCCAGGATTACAGCCAGCCATTATCTCCTTGGTGCACGCGGGCAAACAGAAATGACCACCTGTCCTGACCCAGACACACGTATCCTGACTGCACTTCCAACTTCCAGCATCTCATGCCTTCTAGAAAAGCGTTTTCAGCCTGTGTATCTCCATAACTAATTAATTCTTAGCAGAGTGCTTACTAAGTAGATTAGGAAAGTGCTGTAGCTGTGGGCTGTATTTATGTTAATTGAGCGAGGCTTAGTCTCATACTAGTCAGCTTCTAACCTTTGGAACAGCAATATTTGAACACCAAATCAACGTTCATCAGAAATATTGCCAAAATACTCTTCCACGTCTGCTACTTCATTCCAAAACATGAAGATGCCATTCCCCTGAAACGGCTTACTGCAATTTGGTAGGACACGTTCTGCTCTGAGACTGGAGCCCCCGTCAAACAGTGAATCGCAAAGGCTTGCAGAGATGCTGAGACACAGCCCAGGGGCTTGGCTGTCAGAGGCCAGAGCTGGAAATTAGAGATTTTCAGGCTGATCTATGATCTCTCCGCTAACATGCTGCATGGCATCAGGCCAGCGAAGATACGCACATCTCCTTTGTTATTTATCTATTAAATGAGTATTACAGCTTGAGTATTCTCAGCATGCACAAAGGAATGTTCTGGAGATTCTAGATGGCAAAATTGTTTAAACACAGGTATTCAACTGGCAGGCTAGACAAAACAAGCTAAATCTCAGAAGCTGTAAAGAAAATATAAGAAAAGAAAGCACAGAACTGAAATAAATTACTTGTTTAATTACATTCCATTCATGTAGCTTGAACATCATGCAGTGCTTATGAATAATACATAGTAATTGAAAATAATTGACTTCTGCTTACATACTTAACAAGTCAAGTCTGACTTTCCTAAAACAGCTCATTTACCCAACCCGATTTTGTGGCAGTGATAATGTCATGCATCTGAGGCCCTATGCAGCCACAGAGCCCATCTACAGGTCTTGTCTTGCTTCTTTCTATCTCACTGTTAATAAAATCATCATCCCGTTACATTGCCATCAGCAGTGTCTGAAGCCAAAGAGACTCCTGGGTTATGCCACCACTTGCTGATACGGGCAGGAAGGGCAGAATGAACAATGCAGCAATATGAAGTCCTGTTAAACAGCACTAAGTGGGGAAAAAATGTAAATGAAATTATATAGAAACTTAGTAGGAACTTAATAATTTGTGTAAGAGCAGCAAGGATCCCTTGATCAGGTATATGCATAATGTTTTAGAGGGAAAAAACCTGCAAAACCTAATTAATCTCCAGTAATTTCAAGGTAGTTTTATTCCTCTAAGCATATAGCATCAAACTTATTTGGAGCTGTAATTAATATTTACTTCATGCAAGCATCTCGGGAAACATTCTTTGCAAAGTCTTCATTAAAACTCACTCACGGGTCAATTTTAATTTATCTAGAACTTCTATTCATTACATTTAACGTTAGTGAGGTAAAAGTCAAGAGAAACAGCCCTTCCCTTACTCTTCCCAAAATGTGAAAGATATTTTGGGTTATAGCTGTATAATTTGGTAGTGAACACAGAAGCAAGCTATCTGGAACTATTCAGGCTTTGCTTCTCAGTCAGCTTTCCCCACATCTCTATTTTGAAACCTGGTACATCAGTAAGACACAGCTCCCTGCGTTTCTGTAAGCTTTGATACCTGCACGAAGCTTGTATTTAATGCGTTGTGTTAGAGTTGTTTGTATACAGAGAAACAAGGATGATGTACAGCTAAAACACTGACATGTACTTTGAACTGCAGATGTTTATTTCGTACAGTGCAGGGAACAGACGCTCAGGTGTAGGAGGAACAAAGAGCTCTGTGACAGTATCACAGGGTACTCCCCACGCAGAGCTAATGCCTGTAAATCAGGAAAGCAGTTCAGGAGCAACTGCAAAGAAGCACTGCCAGAGCATACTCGTGGTACCAAGACACACACCCGGCACTGTAATGCTGGAGGGGCAATCGTAGAAAAGGGAACAGTGATACGTTCGGGGGAGATTGCCCAGAACGAGTTCCATTTCCTGCGATGTAATACTGCAAGGGAAATTGTTTTGTGCTTATGGAAAAATGATTCTGTGTTTCAGGGTGGGTTATTACTTTGGTTAGAAACGAACTGCCACTTTCACCATGTTACCCAGTGATTTTGCACACCTTGAAGAACAAGTACAGGCTCTAAATGCGGTGGAAGTCAAGTGACTTCTAAAAAAGGTGTCGTTTGTTCAGCTAACAATCTGTTGTCATCGAGCAAAAAAAGAGAAAAAACCTGCACATGCCATTATTGTATTATCATTACAGAAATAGACACGAGATGGTATTTAGTATCATAACAAGGTACCAGCCCAATCTGATGGTATCGGATTCCCCTCTTACTATGCTGAGAGTAACTAATGGGTCCGTTTTCTCTATGTCTTACTGTAGTCGCACATGAAAGTCTTTTTGCCCTGAAGAGAAGGTGAATGGAAGGCATGAACAGTTTTTGATGAAATTAAAGTCTCTGCTTTAAGGGGTTCACTGTTATTACTCTGTGATCATGGGATTGAGAGCTCCTGTCTCCCCGCCCCGAACAACATCGATATTGTGGATATCTAAAAGCATGCGCCGAGATGGTAATTTGTATGAGAGGATGAGTTCAGGGGAAAAACAATAGATTTACAGTACCTGAACCTCTGAAGCCACAGAAAAGAGCTAAACACAGGCATATTGTGATGCCTTGCCCCCCCTCCTCCCCCAGACATGCTATGAGTTCTGTATGGAAAGCGTTCCTTCGCCCAGTTCTTCCCACTGGATTGCAGCTCGGTAAAGGCTGCGATCTTGGATGCAAGGTTTCTACTGTTTTCCTTTGCATGCTAACAACACTGAAAACTAATGCAGAGAACAAAGCATGTGAGAACAGGTCTCTTAAAGGAAATTATCAATCAGCGAGTGTTCTATAACGTTACTACAAGGAATCGGTTGCTCTGCACTCCTTTCAGGGTTAGGTCCTTAAACATAGCTTCATCTTTCTTAGCAATTCTCACCTATATAGAAACTGTATTTACAGCTGGACTTTCAAGAGTACGTAGCAACTCTATTCCACAGGTTTCAGTACCTTCATCATTCTCGCTGGCCCTCAGGCAGTACAGGTCTCTGATACCATTATTGCTACGTAACAGCACACTCCTTCAGCTCATTTGAGAGGTAAGAATGCAATGAGTCCTTGGGTACACAGCAGACCTGTAGTCAGGATGCTTTTCTGTCATCTCACTGGTCATCCACCTGGACCAAGACAGCCCAAATCTGAAAACTTTGACACACTGAGAGTACTTTTGGAAACAGGTTGTCTAGTGTGAGGGAAAGGGGCTCACAGGTATTGTGAGGACGTGGACATAGCCTGCACTGTCACTTTCCTGACCAGCAGTTCATGTGCAAGAACTCAAGAGTTGTTTTACATGCCATCCGTGAGACTTCTAACTGCTGTAAATCACCGAAGAAGGTGCATATAACTTCCATCTCAATCACCCGTTCTACCCTGAGTATGCATTTTCTCTTGCAATTACAAAAAGCTGAAGAAAACAGAATTTGAACAGAAGAGTACAATGTGTCCGTTTCAATTCAACACACTGAATTTGTTGAGAACCTTGTTTTCATCCTGCTTAATAATCTAGAATTGTCTGATGTGTAAAGCCAATTCACAGGCCCTCAGGAGAATGCTAATGCACAAATGCGCACTACAAATTAATCAGAATGAAGAAGAGTGACTAACTGCAAATTAAGGATTAGATAAGCAGTTCCTAACAAAGAAAAAACCACAAAACTCAACAAATATTCATGGAATACTAATCTGCTTTAAAACTCTCCTATTTGTAATGAAATGCAATCTTACCAGGAAATCAGCTTTTTACTACAGAACAGTATTTTAAGCATGCACCATCTACAAATTATCTCATCTTCTAAATGCATAAACACATACCTGCAAAATAGCAAGGCACCTCAAAAGCAGCAAATTCATTGTATGACTTCACTCATCTCATGACGAACAATTCCCCAGTTAAACTTCCATTTGAAAGTACCTGAGGATTTTGTTATTGTCTCTCTTAGTTAAATCTTTCTTGCATTAACATCGTAAGATGGCTTTAGCGGCCTACTTGAGAAAAGACTTGACTCTACTAGGATTTATGGATGTAAACTGGGAGGTAAAAGTCACCCTTCCCAAGCCAACACCAGCAGATAACATAGCGGCACAAATAGTTTTGCTTCCCAGCAGTAGTCAATAGTCCAGATCCTGATCTCCCTTGGGTCAGCAATAACCAGGTGTCCTGAAGAAAATGAGGTCACTTCTAAGCTTCCATCCAGAATAAATTCTGTCCCACTCTCTCCTCAGTCAATTGGTAAATTCATTTAAGCAGAATTACTGAGGAGGCAGGGCAATCCTCATCCTCAAACAAAGGCCAGTGAAACTACAAATTCTTCCATTGACTTCTGTGGCCTTTGAATGAGGCCCTGAACCAGAGAAATCAGAACACTGGAAGGGGTTATATCCTAATCAGAATGGTCTCATGGACACTCAGAGAAACCTCCATTGTTCAACAGGAATAGTATCAAGCTGTCTAATAATTACTGAGCACTGCTGTCTTGAATATTGTTCGACATCAGCTAGACATCACCTAACGTACACTACAACGTGACAAATGGGAACCTAACAACTCTCTCTAAACCCCGTACTACTGCCACTTGAAACACTTTAAAATGCAAAATCTCACTGCAATTACAAAAGTCTCTAATCAGTATATTCTTTTAAATTCAAACTGTGTGCTCCTGCAGAAAGCGTTAAGAAATAAATACTGCTCAAAGAACCATACCAGGCTTTTGGAGTAAGAACTACCCCCCGCCCGGTTCAGTGACACCTATTAAAACAGTCACAAGCCCTCTCCCTGGCTGTTCTCACAAGCACTAGTACATAAAGCCTCAATTTTGGGGTAACATGCAAGGAAGGGCTCCTGTAGCCACCAGCCGTTAGCAGCGAAGGGAAATACCGCTGCAGATACAACTTGTCTCTGAAGACTGCAAAGATGCTTTTCAGTTCAGACATGTAGCTGGCTACTGCAACTGCTACAGGACTGACCAGGTAAGTGCTTGTACTGAATAGAGTTTTGGAAGAAAAGCAGGTGCCTTCCCTGTTGGCTTTACAGAACCAGCAGGAAGCTGGGGATATGCCTTTCATATACAGAGATCAAAACTTTTACATGTGATGGCACAATCAGGTATTTAAGATTAAACATTTGGAAAGGTTACCCGTGGTTAAGCCTCCTCTGAGACTTTTCCATAAGCTACTTTGATTTTGAAAGTCAGTTACTGAATCCAAGCTCATCTCTGTGACAGAATTACCAGTCAGAGGACAAACAGGTTTTTCCACGAGTTCTCTATGGAAGAATATCACCCTCTCCAAAAACCATTCAACCACTCATTTTCAAATGCCATGCAGGGAGTCCACCTTTCCATCACTCTCCAGTTAAGCATACTTATTCTCAGCACTCCTATGGGTCAGGAATTTTCCTCAGGAAACATCAGTGTTAAAAACTGGTCATCTTGGTCTGGTCTCTGATGAAGATTATTGAGAGCGGTCAAATGAAAGTGGATGTTAGGAGAAAGATCAGGCATACTCGACAGAAATGACAAGCACTCAAATGTCAGACTCTGAAGGAGGGAGATGCCAGAGCTGTGGAGGTAAAAATGGAAACTTCCTGAAAAAGAACAAAAATACACACCAACCTTCCTTCAGCCTGGCTCCATTCAGTCCACAGCTGTGACACATTCTTCTGTGTCTCACAGTAACTTGAGAGTCAACCCCAAGTTATTTTTATACCCACAACAGCATATGCCCCAAATGAGTAACATGTCAGAAATACATCGATTAGGGACACCTCCGGCGCGGTTTCATCCCTGAAGATAGTAGCCAGACGTTTCCCTTGCAGATAGCGCATGGGAAGCAAGCAGGCGTGATAAATGAGCTGCAGCCTCCTAGACTGCACTTTTTAACAGATGTATTTACACACTCCGCAATCTAACGGTGGGGATGGTGCTTGTTACTGCCAAATGTTAGATGAAATATTATCAAACAGAAGCCTCCCAACAAATTCCCATCATGCTGACTATTAAGATCAGCCTGCTACGTGTCATTTTTCATGTTATGTTCTCAATCAAGGTTTTCTTAAGCTATTGTTACTGTTTTAATTATCCTTTTCTTATTCATAAGTACATTAAAAGTATACATTTATGTGAACAACGAAATTGCAGAATGCCTAGAGAAAACATATTGAAATTCAATTTTACATCTAAAATTTCAAAATAGGGAAAGAAATTTTGTTCCTACCTCTTCCAAAGCCCATAACGAATCAACCACAGGCTTGATCTTCTTAATTTTATACAGATTTATGAGTTTGTCCATCACACTCTTGATCAGGCCACTTCGATTCTGTTTGAAAAGTAGGTTCAACAGGGAAAATCCAGCAATGACTTTGTTCTCCTCATACAGCTTGATGGGATTCACTTTCTCAACCTGCCACCACTGGAAAGCAATGAAGAGCAACAGAGTTAGAAAACCACTTTCCAAGGAACACACAGCCAAGTTCACAGGAAAACTGGGCAGGCATGACACGCCCCTCATCCTTCAGATCTGAGGCAACAGCCAGCAGAAGCAGCAAGGATTTCATTTAAGGAAGAGGCAAAAGGAGCATGTGCTGACTGACGTGCAGAAATAATAATCCTGTGCTGTCCGCGATTAGGGTACAAGAAGAATGGGGAACATACCTGGGGTTAGGACGTGGGTCTAGAAGTAAGGAATCTGGGCCCCCCTTCTTGTTATCTCAAGAGGCCATGCAAGCTTCCCAGGTGTTCTTAAGCAACTCCTAACGATTACTCTTCTTTCAAAACAAGGAAGCCATGCACTGCTGATCAGCTTCCATTCACTTTTCACCCATTATTATGTTTGAAATATCTGAACAAGCCTCAGAATATCTAATGGAATTATTTTATCTCATTTAGCCCTAGAGCATCCCTGAGACTGAGACCCCACTGCCTAGCAAGTTTTATTTGAAGGGGCCATTTTTCCATTAAAATTTTCATGTAATTTTGATAAGTTAATTTTAAGTATAGTTAGAGAAAGAAACTACTTATACTTTTATGCAAAATTTGATGTAGTTTTTTAATAACTCAATTTATTCCTATTTATTCACTCAATAAATACAAGCACTGTGTGAAAAACATTTCAGTTGAAACGGATTGCACAGGGCCAACCTACCCTACAGCTCACATGCACCTGGGTATGTTTATATTGACAGTGAGAAGGCTGCAGAGTAAAGATTATCTTGTTTTAGCTCACAAGCGCATGACAATAACAAAGATCATGCCACTACAGCCATTAAGAAAATGTAGGAGGCACGGAATAGCTTCTTGCTACTGTCTTTGATTTATCTTGTTTTCAACTACAGAGAGACTTTTGAAGCTAATTTCTCCTGGGAAGGAGTTATTGCTGAAAGCTGTAAACGAGCTCTTGGCAGAAAGCTCGTATGATACATCTTCAGTCAAGACTTCTCTGTTTTTCTTGTCTGAAGGAATCACTTTCACTCCTTGTTAACTTACTTCTCACTAGCAGTTTCTTTGATATATCTATCTCTATTTCAATCTCTAGGATTTCTGAGCAGATTTCTGTTTTTACTGTAAACTGAAGAAAAAATGTAACATTTGAATTTTGGATCTGTTGACACCATCATTTAGGAAACAAATGCAACAAATCATCATCTCTGATGTCACTTGAAATGAACATGGAGAAGTGAAAAATGCATTTCTGTATGGAACTAGCTTCTGAAAAGCTGGAAATGACTGGACACAAGCCCCATCTTAAGAGACTAATCTCCTTTAGTATGTCCTTCAATTCACTGCACTGTCCTGACTGTTTTCAGACGTGTCAAACCTACAGGGTACAGTTATCCCTATGCATGCATATGATATTCTGCCGTAAGTAAATAAATACTGTGCAGGAGATGTGTGTCTGATAGTTAACAATCTAAGTGTGCTCTGCACACAGATCCAACTCCTGTCTAGCTGCTATATCAGAAGAAAACATGTCAGACCACACTGCAGTCAGGAAAACACTCTCTTTAGCAACATCAGGAGTAACAACTTAGCAGAGAGAAATGAGAATGATGAAGACAAAAACGCTACAGAAAAGACTGAAGGTAGAGAGAAGAACAGAACCACAGCACGGGGACACTTACTGATTTTGCAAAACTGAAGAAGCTTTTTGTCTCCCCAGTAACCATGTTAGACGAACCTGTAACAGACGACACACAACTACTGCATGCTGACAA
The DNA here is from genome assembly GCA_027574665.1 of Rhynochetos jubatus. Lineage (NCBI taxonomy): Eukaryota > Metazoa > Chordata > Aves > Eurypygiformes > Rhynochetidae > Rhynochetos > Rhynochetos jubatus. Next base: position 1,431,651 of record CM050661.1, on the reverse strand, counting down.
GCAGACCGTTTAGATGTAAAAGCATTTCCATGATTCATATTTAAGAAAAAGAACATAACTCCCCAGGTTTAAAAGGGATTAGTCCACATCCTTATGCCTTGGGAATCAATAACAAACAGGCGCAGGTGACTGAGCACTCTGAGTTTATAGGTATTCTGAGATGACAAAATCCTCCAAAGCCAGGAACAGAGTAAGGACCACTGGGCATCTGGACACTAAAACTCTCCTATAGCTCTCCCCTCCCCTGCAGCACAATGCCACCTGTCTCTGACACACGGGTATTTAGCAGCCATCACCACACACGTGTCCCTGTATCTCTGAACAATATGCGTTGTTATTGCCACCCTGCCAGCAAGATGAAAGCCCCAGGAGGCAGGTATGCATATCCGTGATGCCACTGCACCTGCCACTGCGATACACATGCATCCTTTGTTTCAGAAGTTTAGCAACCCCTTGAGCTGTCCCCCTACAGAAGTTTGGCCTGCTTATCAACACACAGCATGGCAACCTGGCAGAACCGCAGGAGACATGCTTACCCGGTATGCGGTGCAGTCCGGGTACGTGAACGGAGATTTGTGCACAGAAGCAGCCTGGGCTTGAACTCCTCAAAGCCCCGTTAAACAACAGCAGCATTCTTCCTGAAATCTTCCCCCCGGCTTCCCTCCTGCAAGAACTATACCACAGTTGCCCTGGCCATGCTGATTCCTATGGTGTGCAGAATGAGAGACCCAAGCTTTCTCCTACACTTCTCCTGTATCACCCAATAATGTTTAACAGTATGAAACGTATGCTCACTTTCGGATTCTAAGAGGTTTTTTGTATTACCTATTGCTTCTCAGTAATTTAGTCCATGCTCAGCTCCACTGAAGTTCTTGACTAGAAATGGCCAAATTGAGAAATTATAACACAGCAGCCTCTGGCTCTGGACTAGTGGCATGGGAGATTTTAAAGCAAAGCTTTAGTTTTGAAACACATACCTGGCTTTTTCTACTTACCATATAAAATGTAAGTCCCAAGTGGTTTGAGAAGACTGAGGCCCTTCCCAGTGTTTTCTCCACAGAGACAGTCCAAAACAATATCTACTCCGTCTGTCGAGATTCTAAAAAGCAAACAAGAAATCTCACTCTGCAATAGGATCCGCAGGACTGGTCAGCCAGCGTGATACAGGCTGAGCATTAACTTCACAGGAATGTTTTCCAGGTACTTTAGAAAGGACTCTAAGGCTGAGGCTTTGACTACATGAAAACCTTCTCCTCATCAAAAGGGAATTCAGACTCATTCAGTGCTGGAATGAGAGTTTGTTGGGCTAGGCAACACAAGCCTTTAAGAGTGGGAAACCATCCTGTTCCCCCTTTTTAAGGGCTTTCAGTAAAATTCTATTATCCAGTAACAGGTGATAGATATAAAGCTCTTTCTGAGTGAATGCAAATGCCAGAGAACATTTCTTTTTATTTTTGGTCAATGAATGTCAGAGAAAAAGGACATTTTTCTTATTCACATATTCGTATTTTTCTTTCTGAATTCAAAAGGCAACGGATCATCTTATCCTAGTTCTTCTCAGATGAAATAGTGTCCTTGTAAAGTTATTTAAAAAGTCTTCCATTTCAAACTTTGCTGACATCTAGTTGATAAAAAGAGTTACAATCAAGTCTAAAGTTTTGCCACCTGTATCAACATCAGTATCTAAAACCAGTGAGACAAACTGGAAAACAAGGTATTTGAAAGCATGTAAATAGAAACACACATGAAGACTTCAAAAGGCAACAGGATGACTCTAATCTGAATGCAAACAAACAAAATCTAAGGATCTGGAATTAAATCAGACATCATGTGCTCTGATATCAATCCCTGGCAGAGGATAAAAACCCAGGCAGATGGAAACACACCAGAGAACTCCAAAACCTGGATAACTTACAGATCCACTGACAACGTCTTACTCAGTGCAGTGAGCTACTACATACACAGATAACACCAAAGTACATCCTTCTGGTAAGGCCTTAATTCTTTGTCACTTTACTTTGCTTGCAACAGACGTCCAAGGATGAACATAGACTAATAAAGCTTATGTTGCTTATAAAGAAATAGGGAAATGCTTGCTATCTTGTCCCTTGCAGTGGACAGAGTATCTGGAATAAACTACAGTTCCCAATCTCTCAAAGGTAACCTCTTCCCATAAATACGATCAGCCCCGGTGCCTTTCACAGTACTTTTCCGGATACTATACAACCCTTACTGGGGAAAACAGAAGGTTACCTTTTTACTTCTTGAACATAGTCTGCGTTTCTGTCAAACAGGTGAGTTACCGAGTCTTTGATGGCTTCATGTTTGAAAGATGAAGCTGTTCCAAAAACAGTAACGTTGGGAATAGTTGAACAGAGCTGAGCAACAGCTTGACCCTGCAAACACATCATTATGTTAGTTCACCGACATGGAAATTGGTTGATAGACTTGGCAGATGCCAATTCACTCATGACACAGCAAAATCCAAGACCAAACATGTGTGAGGACTTCCCAAACTAATTTTTTGTCAGTGCAATGCAGTGCCGTCACAGGAAAAACAACAAAACACTTCAATCAAAAGGATATTCAGAAGACAAAGCAACTGCAAGGATAAAAGTAATTTAAGGTACCGAAATTGCATTGAAAGAGTTCTTCTTGATGTTTTAACAAAGGCAGTGTAATTTACGGGAAGTGGCATTATTTACAAGGACCACAAAGTGCTTATTCAAAGAGTGCTGGAGAAGCGGTTCTCATTTGCTGCTCACATCCTGTGCGTATTTCTCGCAGAGCCCCTCCAGTAGCGTCAGCAGTCCATTTTGCACCTCGTGCCTCAGAACAGCGTGGCATCCAGATCCAGTCTGCGCACAGGGAAGGCCTTGCAGCACCCCATCCCAGACAAGATTTCTGGCAGGTAACATAAAAGCACTTGGCTCCTCTGGTACTCAGACAGAGCTTTTATAGTCAGGTTTTTCCCATCCTAATACAGAAGGCCAAGTGCAGGCAGTCCCAGGACAGCACATAGCCTACCATTCCTACGTGACTGTCTTTTCTTATGGTTCCAGTGGAGACAGCACGTTGGGGTAACAGACAGCGCACAGTAAAGCAAATCTGGCTTACCTCTTACCAATAACTTCTGGATCATTCAACACGCAGGAATAGCCTTGAGTCACACTGACACCTCTGCTTAGGCCAGTGCACCAACCTCAAAACTGACCAAGCGCAGAGGGGATAAAATGGTCTAAAGCATGTGTAGGAAACCTCAACAATTTCTGCATTCAAATGTCTGTACTTGGACGTTCCAGCTTCAGGCCCCTGAAGGCTTTAACTTCTCTAGGTTTTAACCTTTGACGTCATGAGGCAGAGAAAAGGGAAGCACTGTGTAATGCTAAGCCATCTGAATTTCCAAAAAGATCCTAACAGGTCATCTTTTTACAACCCCGAGGTTTGTTTTAATACACTAACAAAGATATGGAAGACAGACTCTTGATAGCCATGTCCTGCCTCCTGTTGTAACCACAGTATTCCACTGGAGCTCGCACAGTTACACAGATATGCCCTGAAGCAAGAACCCGCACTGTCATTCTAAAAATAATGTCTGATGGAACTCAGCAGGTTCTTACTTCCATTTACAGCCAAAAGACTGCCATTTGTCAACAGCATGCATGACCAGTAAAACCATCCATGGATAAACACATTTCTGTTCATTCCAACCAGGAACCCTGGTTATTAGTATGTAAATACCAGTAATCAGTGCTTGGGTTTTATTTACAGGAGAATAATTAGATAACCCCGCATACCCTGGGGGTCTTGGCATCCTCGTGTACGATGCTGGATATAATTGCTAGTGACAATTTGAGCTGAACATGGCAAGAGAGGACAGTATTCCTACTTATATATGGTGGCATCCAGGAGTTTGGGACTGGTTTCCTCCTGGATTAGTCAGTAAACAGCTACAGAGCAAGGTACAGCTTAGGTGATCCTTTGGACAGGTCGGATTAGACACAGAGCAGAGAGCAGGAGAAGGGATGCATTCTCATTCCTACTGTACAGATGAGAAAAGGAATAGCACAGCAAATTGAACCCCCTGTCCAACAGCTCAGAGAAACACAGCAGGACCCAGGTACGAATGCTGATTCGTAGTATGGTAATCTAATACCAAACATAACGACCCTTTCTTTTTAAGATCACCCACCATTTTCCTGGGTTGTAATCCCTAATCTCTTAGAAATCATAGAAAAATCCATTCCTGGGGGACCTCATCTCACAGGATGTAATGTCTTCTGGGAGCAGAAAATGTTTCACTCCAATCATACTTCACTTCTCTATTACAACCCTCTCGTTCTGAAGCCCAGGTTTTAGCCTCCACAAATACCGTAACATAAAATTGTAAGAATCAATCTGGATTTTGTATCTCTCCTTTTCTTAGTAATTCTCACTAGCAATCCTCTTCTCTCACTGTGCGTCTCCCAGAAAACCATCCCCCCCGAGTGATGTAGCCGAGTCAGTAGTTTATACCGTATGCTAGTTGAGTGAAATTCTGACATTATTGATCTGTTCTCTAATTAGTTTTCTGCATTTCCAATCTAACCTGGAAAGACAAGAGATAATGAGCATATCTGGAATCAAACACACTGAATCTTTAAAAGGTCAAATATTAGAGTAGAAAACATGTTGATTTTTATCCTGCAGAAGACTTTAACATTTAACAACCTGACAGGCTTGACAGGTGACAGATGAACAGGAGAAACGCCCAAAACCCCCAGGATGTGCGTAAGCTATTTTCCTCCTGACCCAAACCCGTCAGTACCCCCCTCGCTCCCCCACAGAGATAAGCTTATCTAAAATCCCAGATCAGCATACTTGCCAGCTTTCTGTGGATATTCAAAGCCTAAAACTGACTCATATGACCAGTACTTTCATAGCTGGATGAACATCATCACTGGAGTATTTTGAGGCAATTCCACAAAACATTCTACAGCTTTCTGGCGATCGTCACTCGGTGCCGGCTCTTACTTATCTTTGTGCAAAGTATTCTTAGCATTCGTACTGCACAAATCTTGGAATAAAGGCTGGGAGCAGACCTTTCCTCACTGAACCAGGAGAACTGACCTCAACCATTTCACTAATTTCTGGGGAATTCCACTAAGCTCCAAACAGCACTGTGGCTATGCAAGTCACTCTTAAATCTCTTCTCTAATCCCTTGAGTCATCTGGCTACCTCTGGATTAGCAGGAGTGGTTAGAGGGCTGTTATTTTCTGATTCCAAGTGTGAGGCCCCGGTGTTCAGAATGGCCGTAGCTCCCGAAGGAGGAATGCACAGGGGGCTTTGCAGCTGGAAGGAAGAACCTCCTCCTCCCAGGGCTGAGGAGGGACAGGCGCAGCGTCCATGCCGGATCCCGTCCCGTTGCATGTTTTCACTGGGAAGTGTCATGGGGGCAACGAGCCCTGTCCTGTCTTTGGGATTCCAAAGCCATTCCCCTCCTAAAAACTGCTCTGATGTAGAGAAAGGCGAGAGTTTTCTGTCTCCTCCCTGCCTGGACAAGAGCACATCACCTGTGCCAGAGCTTTCGCTGTGGAGACCACGTGGACACAAACGCAGGCACCGTGTTATCAGAAATGGTGTATGAACCCTAAAGCCTCCCGAGAGGGTGTCTATTTAGGTAGGTATGATCGGAAAAATGAAAATACAACTCTCCACACATCTAGTTTTCACAGACGATGCAAATTTCTACATATAAGTACAGACTAGATTCAAGCTTTCTGGATGCGGGAAAATTAGTAAGTGGCAAAAAATAATTCTCATTTGGACAATTAATTTTACTTTTAATAGGATTTAGCAGTCTTGGAAAAAACTGATCTCTTGCTTCACTGAAGGGATAGAAGTCATCACAAAAATATTCTCTTAAAGTGGAACTAATGTCCTTTAAAATATATATGTTTTATATGCTACTTATCATGCAGAACTCCACATGCCAAGTCCTTGGACAAATTAATAAATTGGATTAAAGCATTCTGTGGAAATGAAGCTTGTCTCCTAATACTGGATTTGGCATCGGAGCCTTGTGCCTCTTTAGCTTCAAAGCCTGTTTGATGGATTCCTTTTCCAGGTCTCCTGTCAGTTTGTAAAACCAGTATGTTGCACCTAATCTGCACATAAGATCATTACAGAATGTGTTATAAATGGATATGCTTACAGTGTCTTGGATCCAGTAAAGAGATTGGGATTTCTTTACATTCCTTTGCTTTAAAACCCAACTTTAAACCTACAGGATAGGAAACTTCTCATACCAAGATAATCACATAAAAGAAAAGCAGATTTTGGGGAAGTAAAACTGAAACAGACTGGTGCTTTTAAGCAATTTCAAAATTAAAAGAAGTCATTAAAAGTCACATATAAAGCATGAATAGCAGAAAACTTACTCATCTAATTAGCTTATTGATACTTACTAATTTCACAGGATGAAATATAAATAAGGTGTGGAAGTTAGTGGAATTCCAAAAGGGTCTCACCTGATGGCACAAGCCAGAGCTCAGTCGGATGGGCAAACTGTGCAGGGTTACAGCACTTAGAGATCAGTGCGCTTTCAAGAAAGCATCTGTTTTGCTATTTTGTAAACTGAGCCCAGCGTTACAGCATGAGAGAACAAACCATCTGAAAGATACCACCCTGCAAAACTACACTTATTAGAGCCCACAGCATCAGCAAGAAATTATCATTTCTATGGTATTTTGCAGCCCAGAGGAGCTACAGCATTTCTGAAAAATCAGTCGGACTCAGCCTTGCACAGGAAACCTGTCTGGAACCAAGTGTGAGGAGAACCCACATTTACAAAAGGCTTCGATGCCACACAGCCACACACAGCTGGCACACCGCACACAAACGCAGCAGAAACCCCGCAAGAGAAGGCAGCTACTGTTCTCCTGGCATCAAGCAAGACCTTCCCCTGGTGTTAGGGGAAGTCAGATACACAACACTATCTCTTGAAGGTGTTGTTTTTCCAGTTTCAGCTGAGGAAATTGGAGACCACACACTGCAGAGCGGACAGACTGAAATGATTCCCGAACAAGCGTGGGGAAGCATCTCCTACACTTGGAGCACCACGCGTAAGTTCTGGAGTAGAGGGAGAAAGAGTCGCTATGAGATGATGATCTCTTACCCCAAAATCTCTTACTCTCTGCAAGAACTCGCAGGGTGTGCTTTTTCCTACCCCCCTGCAAAACCAGGCAGCTGAGGTGTATGCAAAACTCAGGGCTGATTCTACATCTGGTACAAACGCTCTTCAGCCCAGCGGAGCTCTGACAACACACCCAGGGGATACAAGCTCATCGGAGCCGGCAGGCTCAGCAGGGCACCTGGGGAAAGGACACATCCTCAGGGCTGTGAGAGGAAGGAGAAAGGCTGGCAGAGACTGCAGCCTGCTTTGGCCAGGGACATTGCTTTTTGGGCATGGCTCCAGGCCTCTGTGCGCAATTAACAGGTTATGCTTCGAGGCAGTGTCCGGAAAGAGACTCGGGCATGGCAGTGTGAGTCTCCTGAGCTGCCGAGGGAGCACATCCATTGCTCCAGAGGCACTCAACGGCACGGGGCAGCTCGGTGGCCAGATACTCTATCTGGCTTTCAGTGAGATAGCTCAGGTAACTTCAGGCAGCATAGACTCGGCACAGAGCTCTGCGTGAGCTGATTTATTCCCTTCCTTGGCTGCTGGAGATGAAATAAGAGGAAAGCACTTGGGGTGCATTCATCAAATGCAGAACAGCTGTGAACTGCTAATATGAAAATCGCAAGTGCAGTCCTGGGAGGTATCCAGGAAAGATGTCGGCGAAGTGGGATGTATTCACGCCACTCTACAGTATGCTGGCCAGCAGTGTCAGAAAAGCTGAGTAAATTCTGAACATTGCCATTCAAGGGGGACTGACTCAAACACAAGAGTGCTATTTAATGTGCTCCTACCTCCTAGGTGCAGACAGACCTACATTCAGTTACCCACACAATGTTTAAAAGGACCAGGGATGCTGTGAGACCTATTTTAAAAGGCTCTGGCTTTCCTATCGGCTTACCGGCAGCCAGCTCAGAGCCCAGGAAACACGCGCGTACCTGCCCGGAGCAGTGTCTGCAGGATGACCAAGGAAAAAGCCACCTGACCTTACCAAAAAGGGGTATGAACAAACCAACCTTCTCTCAGCCTGAGAAATACGGGTCAAGAAAAGATTTGAGTCTGAGATGGTTCTAGCCCTAAACACAGGTACATCCCGCCAGAAAGATCTGAAAGAAGTGCCCCAAGAGGAAAGAAGAGCTTATTTTAATTAATGGGCAACACCAGCAGGACAAAGATAGATTAACTGGCCACAAATAAAGGTCAGTTCAGAAATCGTGAAAGATTTCTCACTAAGCAAGACAGAGCAGAGAGAATTGAAGGGATAAACACGCAGGGGGTTTTTTGAAGAAGAAATTTGATAATTCTTTTAAAGGGTTGTTATATGCTGCCTGTGATAGCGGGTGACTAGATTTACTCAGGAGTGCCAGTTCTTTGTCAGATAAAATATCACCACTTCAGTGATTCAGTTTGGAACACATCCTTAAATATTTGCAATTTATGCAGGGGAGACACAATAAAAAAAGAGGGTTCCTGCCAAGCAGCAACCAATCCTGCCAGGATGACCTAAATCTGCTGCCAAGTCAGATTTACCCTTCAAATTCAAACATGAGAGCTGCATCTGTAACTCACTCTGCTTGCACTTCCTCTGCTGCTGAGCCTGAAAGGGAAGGTCAGAGCAGCTTCAGGACAGCAATCGATGTTCCTGCATGAAAGGCTGCTTAATTTTAGCATCTGTAGGATCCAAACACTACAGAACTGGCTAATAGTTCTGCCTTGTGTCTGAGGGGTGAAGTGATGAAACTGGTGTTCATGCAATCTTGGTAAATGACCACAGTTTTGTGCTCTAAATATTCAGAATAGGAAGCACATAAAGAGCAAACAAATAAGCAAGAGGGCATAATGACTGTCTCTCACAAATCTAAACCCCTAAAAGAATTCATTTCCCAGGCAGATATCAGAGAGACCAGATCGAGTACGGCTAGAATAGAAGAGTTCAAGTATGTTTTTTGCTTTGAGTTTTGTTTTGGGGGGATTGGTGTGGTTTGGGTTTGGGTTCTTTTTAATACAACAGTCCTGTATCTATACTAATTCAACTAACCCAGGATACAGTTTACATTAATAACTTTAAGAGCAAGTTTGTCATCTCACACAAGCCCGTGCTGTGACCTGCGCTGAATGCACTGACTTCAGCACTCTCCACTGTAAAGCACTAATTGCTTCCTACAGCAGATCAGTCCCAGTGGGGTGCACGCTGCTGCTCCGTCTTCTCCGTGTCTTTTCCTCAGTTGCTACTTTGCTTCACTTGAGAAAAAGAGACGTGGGAGTATATTTGTGAAAGGAGCTACTCTACCATTGTCTTACAGTCATTTCAAACACTACTTACAGCGTTTGACAGTTTAGAGAGGGCAAGATGTCCCACAGTAAGTCACATGTTCTTGCAAACTCTTATTTCTGAGCATTAATTTCTATGTATGAATAAACAGAAAGCTTCTGAAGTCCAGTGCTAGCTGACTTTCTCCTTATTTTAGCCATCAGCTCAGGACACGAACATTTCCATAGCTTTAAGCATTTAAACTCTGTTTGTATTACACAATTACATCTTTTGTTAACTACCGAACTTCTACTCAACATAACGGCGTAGCAGAAGCGTCAAGTGTCCTGTCAAGCAGGGGCCTGGAAGACAGCGTATGACACCCTTGTCCTGGTTAGATCTTGGTCAGCAGCAGCTCAGGCAGTGATAACGGACGCTTTGCAAGTCTTCATTTCTCAGGGAAGTCTGATCTAATCACACAGTGTGACTGCAAGCCTGTACCACACCTTCCTAGGCAGCTCCTAAAATTTCTCCAGCCTGCTTCACTGCCCAGGATGGGAGCTGAGTCAGTCTCCCCTAACCACCCCTATCTCGAGAGAGGAAAAAACTAGAGACAGGAAAACCAACCCAGCCCCTAGACCAGCCCCCTTTCAAACAGCCAAACCCAACAAGCTGGCCCTGGGAAAGCAAATACAACCTCTCCTTTCAAACGCCCATTTAAGCACTGCAGCAAGCCCTCCTCTTCAGAAGGGAGGCTACAACATACCAATCATGTCAGAAGCAGAGTTTGAGAGTGTCCCCCTCTCTCCTGGCTAGAGACAGGGTGCTTCCTGCAGCGAGCCACCTTTCCTACCATCAACGGGGAAGACCACGTGATGCCCGGCCCATTCAGCTGAGCAGGCAGCAGGGAGGGTACTCACTTGGTGTGTGGAACAGGACTGAAGCCTCTGTAACAGTCAGGAAGAGGAGGCTTTTTCCAAGGCAAATTACCTTGGAACATTTCCTTTTTCTCTGTATCATCCTCTGACATCTCCTGGATGTCAAAACTCCTGGAAATCAGTAAACTGGCTTGTCTAAAGCATCCTGTCTGACAGCAAATGATAACATCACACACCAGCCACACCCCAGGCACCGATGGGAGGACAACTGCTAAGGTACCTCACTACCGAAACCATCCATGAACAAAAATAATGCCACATAAACAAACTGAGGCAATATGTAAATAAAGGCCCTAGAGACTTTTCCCTGACTGCATTTACTGAAAAAGCTGCAGGATCCTCCCAAAGGGGACTGGGGAGCCAGAACAAAGAACCTCAAACATTTTTGGAACAACAAGTTCTTTTTCATAAACTGCCCGAAGCAGCTAAAATAATGATCTTGCATAATGAGAAAGGAACAATCCCCAACTGCCAGTCCCACAGGGAGCCTATTGTCTCACTGAAGTATTCTGGAATTTCTATGACATTTAGAAACAAACTGGACAGGTTTCCCACTTGCTGAAAGCGGGAATGGGCCTTCCATCTGCTAAAGCAGCACCACAAACCTCTTCCCACAGCGGCTTCAGTTTTATTAACTAGGAAATCTGTGAGAGCGATTTGTCTGACTGAGGTCGTTAAACTTTTCAAAGGATTAGCAGACTGATTATTAGAGCGGTTTAAAGGGCAATACAGCCCCCTCTGAAATCTTGATGTGTAGTGAGCAGGAAGGAAAAAATTCCATGCATCTCCAGAGTGATATTTTACTTGCAAGACCTATCAAGCAATGAGAAAAGTCTTCCCTTTCCAATTCCAGCTACACGTGCTCTTCCCTTACACAGAACAGCAGGCTGCACGAGGCATTTTTCCCACTTCAGTATTCTGCCTTGCAGGCCAGCCAGCCCCACCTCCCTCTCGCAGTCCCCCTGGAGCACTCTCAGACCTGCACCCGTTACTGGCCACCATGGCTGTCCTTCCTGCACCTCTGCTCTGTCCCTTGGAAACTGATTTAACTACTCCGCAGATGATGGATCTGGTTTCTCCTCCTGGCAGCTACCCAGGCTGTAGCCTCAGTCCTTCCCATGGCTGCTCTCAGAGGGTCCGCGAGCAGCCCCGGCACAGGACCAGCCAAAGGCTGCTCACAGGAGCTGCGGCTAAAGCTCCTCACGGGAACAGCCCAGCGCAGAGGCGGGACACGAGTGAAGAAGACAACGCGAGAGTTGGCAGAGCATTAACTGCTTTGGGAAAAGGAGGTAGCTGGAACAGAGGCGAGGGACGTTGGGAAAAGGAAGAGAGAAAGAACACAGGGATTGCTTTCGGGTGTTTTGGTGATCCTGTACACTCAGCCCGGGTCTGTACAGGGTCAGCAGGGCAAAGGGCCGTACAGCCAAAGCTGAGCCTGTGATTCCTGTAGAGCATACAGCCCCCCTGAATGGACGGCCTCATGGTGCTTTCACAGCCCTAAATTCCACATGAAAAGATTAATATTGAAGAACAATAAAGTCAGCCATAACGCTCTAGGTTGTGCTGTGCTGAAGCATAATACGATTATAAATTCCATTCATTTACAGAGTATTCCAAGAGGACCATTTACGGCAAGTAGGATTATTGTTAGCTAAAAATGCCTTGTACAGGGAACTCATGAATTTATTCCTTTGATTACAGCTTTCTTTTATATGAGAACCTGAAAGAAGGTCTAAGGGCACAGAATTAGGGACAAGGCGTTTGAGGCTGCCCACCAGACCTCCACAGACAAGAGAGTATTAATTTAGCATAAATGAGGCGTAAGAGGAAAACTGAAGAGCTACTCCAATTTGAAAGGCTGAGGATTGCTCATGTTCTCAGCTCATAAAATCTGTCTTATGGAAAAGGACTACACAATTTCAAATGTAAACAAACTTCCCAGCCACTACTGTAGTATTTTGCATGAGCTTAAGTATTTTATAAAGGACAGAGATTTTTCCTAAAAGACAGTTCAAGGAACTGGTAAGACCAAATGCCAACTTTCTATGTCATTGTGTGGCCTGGTATTCCACCAAATTCATCCTATTGTTGCTTTGCCCGTGCAACCCAACGCCTCCTTACTAACAATCAAAACTATGACAGCTGCCAGTGACGCAAATTCAGCAATTGCACCTTTCCTCAGGTTGGCATAATGCTTTGCATCGCTCCCAATTCCTCTACGAAGGGGGAAATACAAGCCTTTCACAGAAAAAGCATCACACACACTCGCACATGGTGTTTGAAGGAGTATTCCATGAGGGCCGTGTACTGCAGCGAGGATTACGGTCACCTACAAACACCTTGTGCAGGGAGTTGATTTATTTATTCCTTCCATTACACCCTTCATTTGCACAGAAGAAATACGAGGCACATAAGATGAGGAACGCTGCGTTTGGGACAACACTCGCTCCCTGATCTCTGACAACAAATTAGGGCTTTCTGAGCAGAGTTTATTGTCAGAATGTTTTTATTTCACCAAAAGCTCCTGCCAACCATTCACCTCAGCGTTTTGGCGGGAAAACAGATGTGGTTCCTCCCACTGCAGTCCCTCGCGTAGGGAAGTCTGATCTCAAACAGCAGGCTGTGGCTCATTTCAGCAGTCGAACTGCACCAGACTGCTTCGGTTACCCGACAAGAAGAAAGTGAAGTTCCAACTTACCACCCCACCTCCTGCCGAGTGAACCAGCACGGACATGCCTTCCCTTAGGTTAGCGACTTCGAAGAGCATCATGTAGGCAGTTACAAAGTTCATGGGAAACGCAGCAGCTTCAGAAAAACTCATGTCCTCCGGGATCTTGTAAACAAACTCTACTGGGGTACATACTACTTCAGCCCAGGCGTTGTAGTTCACAAAAGCCATGACTCTGTCTCCAATCTACGAGCAGGGAAGAAAACAGCATTGAGGGTACGGCTGCGGCTGAGACTGTAGAGAGCAACTTGTAAGACCTGCAACCCTGTTCAAGCTGTGGGTCACTAACTGACTGTGAAGATGATGGTGCTCCCCATCATTGCCAAAACAGCAATTAGGCTGCTCAGCTTTCGGCTCCTACCGGTTTTTAATTGTATTTATTTTAAAAGTTGAATTTAACAAACACATCCAAACTTAAAGCCACCTCTTGCTGCTACACTGCTCCTCTGATGTCTTCCATCAGCACTAACACAGATCTCCTTTTGCTAGCACAGCTCCTAAGGGAACAAAGCGGGCTGTAAACAATGAAAACAGCATTCTTACTAATAACCAGGACATCTGCTTACAGAAAAAAGGAAAAAGGAAAAAAAAATATTATAATGATACTGACGAGATTCAAAATTACACCTAGGATAATTTTGACTTTGCTTTCTCAGTCTTCACACCAATTTAGAGCTCCTTTTCCTCCCTACAGACTGAGAGGGGGAGGCCTTGTACTCTGGTAGATAAAGCACACAAAAGGGTTGGGAAACCACTCATTTGGAAGACAATAGAGAGTGGATACAGATGGTGTTATCTTAATAACTGATTCTACCAATACATTTCCATGATTGTAACTTCTACAGCCACGTGTCAGAGAACAAACTGATCCCGCAATTCAAACAAGCCACCTTAAACATCAAAAATATACCCCTGGATTCTGGGGCATTACTAAGCCTACAAAGTGAATTTGACAGGATTTAAAGGAGCAATGAAACGTGCTCTACGAATGCAACATTTCTCGACTCGATTTCTTTGGAAAATACACAGTAGTGAAAGGGTATTTCACTACAGAGAAATAAAGATTTTATGTTAACATTAGATACAGCCGGTTGCTCCCAGGAACCTTTCAGAGGTCCAGGCACATCAAATTCACACGTTGGTGTAACAGCCTTCATAGCAACTTCAGGTTTTTAACACGGAGACAGTGACTCCCCACGGATGGGCTAGAATAATAACAAGGCAACTGGAGCTCTGAGGCTTCTGCAGGGGTGCAGCCAGACTTGAAAGCAACGCTCGTGTAGAAGTAGAAATTGGGCTACTAAGGAGAGCCACCGTGAGCAAACATTTGGCCAGGATATATTAAAACATTCACAGCCACGACTCTTACAAACTCTGCGTAATACTTGGCCCAGCAGACCCTACGCATCTTTTACCCTGTCTCAGACCTCTGCCCTTCTGTAAGACACAGCACCCTTAACCTGAACAGAGCTCTCCAATGGAGCTGCAGCGTAAGAAACAAGGCAGGACAGCAGCAAGCCTCAGGACTTCATGGTTTAACTCAAACTAACAGAAGCTGTCCCTCTGAAATACCTTTGCTTATCTGCCTGACATTCTCTCTCTTACATCCTACTAACACCCACTAAAGCTTTAGAACTCCTCTTGGACTATTTCAGCTGTATCCCACAGCAATGGAGCAAAGCACGATGCTTTTACCTTCCAGCAAACGTCTGTAGTACAAGCACTTTTTGGTCTCCCAAGCACTTGTCATCACTTTGGCTTTGGGATACTGCGGGTTTGCTAAAAGCTAAGTTGCTGCTGACAGTTCTGAAGGGTTTGTCTCCCCAGGAATGAGGATGCTGAAAGAGAACTGTCATTCCAATTTCACCAAAATGCCTCCTCCTTTTGAGAAACACATTCAAATTAACAACGCCTGACTGGTAACCACTCTGTGGTTCCCTTCTGCTGTTGGAGAAGCATCTAAAGTCTAGTCTGCGAGGATTAGTGAAGATGATAACATGTCCTATATCCTGGCAAACGAAGTACACAGACAAGTCCTGCTCAGTGACTCCCAAGGGATTCCTTAATAACAAATACTGTGTTTTACTACAAGCACTGTACAGACCCTAGTCATCCTGCCAGATTAGGCTGTAGCTCCTGAGGATCACCCCCACAACTAGAGAGAGATCAGGCCTGATATATCTGAGCTCAGTAGAAATCAGTTTTTCCTTTTAACGGGCAAAGGAATAGGCATTTACACCATTATTCCATAAAAAAAGGCTTTCCTTCAATGTAAAATACGTTCTTACGCTGCTGCCAAGACGGACTGCCATTCGGTGCTGTCACTGTCACATGGTAACGCAGTAACAGCACGTGAAGGCAGTAAGTGCTGCCAGTCCCTCAGGTGTGCTGTCTCGGGCGGTACACACTCGGGGCCAGGAAGACACATTTGCCCAGAGCATGAAAGCCCCATGACTTCCCCGTGACCTGAACGGGAAGAGATCCACAAAGGGAGAGAAGGTCCGAAGATGCCGGGTGCCACCTGTCCCATTCCCGCATATTCTTCAGTGTGGAGCGTAACTGGAAACCACAGATACTAGCGCAGAACAACTGAAGCAGGAGTTTTTCAAACAGCAAAGCTGGGGTTTGTCACAAGCAGCACTGGAAGCTTATGACTTGTGTTAGGGCAGAGGTGGGGCAGGAAAGGGAAGGTAGAGAAGTGTCCTAAGAAGAGCTCATCACTGATAGAAACTAAATTTGCCATTATCTTTACTCAACTGAGAAACTTTACAGCTCCTCTAGAAGAGCAAAAATGTTACCTTTAAATAAAAATAATTCAGGTAATTGCCTTCTTAAGATCAAGGTACAATAAGAATTCAGAAAATGCAATTACTTGATGACATGATTGACTCAGCAAATAGCTAAGACAGAAAAATTTTGAAATAAAAGCTGCGTTAATGCACGTTAATCCTAGCTACTTAAGAAATCTTAAGTGCAAGATCGGAGGGAATATAGATGTTTAACGTCAATAATGGAATGGGAGGTAGGACAGAATGCTGTTTATATGTAGTAAGACACTGAAGGGAACATAACGCTAAGCAGTTCTGAAAGCTTCATTATGTACATTCACTATTTGTCACTTGTCACTATTCTGTTAGGTGGAATAGATCCTTCTGCTGAGCGTTCAGAATAAGCCACATACTCAGAATCAGGGGCCCAGTTTATCTGTGTCTCACGGTTGTAAGAAGCAATGCTTATTGTAGGGGGAGGTCTCGTTAACTCCAGATCACAAGTGGGAACTAGGATCAGCAGTGCGTGGGCTTTGAGGAACGGAGCAACAGTGACAGCACACATGGCCGAGAACAGAAACTGAACAAGTTCACTTTGACACTCTTAATGCCCACCAGCCATGCTTTCCAGTTCCTACTTAGCCGTCAGGATATGCACATGGCACGAGTGACCTTTTGGGAAGGATTTGAAGGAGATCACAGCGGTGGCTTTAGGAACTAATTCAAGAGCTTGGGAAGCAGCAAGGAAACAGTGCCCTTTCAAGTCTCAACAGGGTGGTGAAGGCTGCTGTCACTGGCACAACAGAAGGGATCGGGGACAACATACTCAGTGAACTGATTGTTGTTCAGTCTTTCTCTGCAAATAAAGAAAATGTTACCTCAAATCCTTTCACGCTATCTCCAAGAGCCTCTACAATTCCAGAGCATTCAAACCCAGGAACAAGCGGTGTCTTAGGAGGGTTGTCGATATTCCCCTGTCGCACCATCAAATCAATAAAGTTCAAACCACTGTAAAACACAGGAAAAAAAATAAAAATCAAGACTATTAGTATAGATCAAAGCAGAAGAGGAAAACTTGACCCAAGGAATGGGAAAGCTAAAAAACTTCAGCACAGCTTTAAAAAGCTGGGCTCCACAGTGTAAGAGGGACCCGGCAGACGTTCACAGCCTGACCTGACGCTGTGCCGCCCAGGCCTGGGGCAGGGGAGCACACACGCAAGGCACCCATATCCAACTGCAGCCCCCAGGCTGACACGAGTGGGAAGGAGTCACATGCAGACACTCACAATGGCCATTTAACAACTCCGTACAGTGAGGCATTATTTGAGAAGAAAAACCCAAACCTCACATATTACAGATGTTTTGGGCCAAGAGCAACCTGAAGTAACTGTCCTAACATCCGATACAACTCCAGGAATGAATATGGTGCTCACTGCAGGCCAGAGTCCAAACTTGGACATGAACTTCAGTATCAGACAGGCTCTTGTTTTAATGCTGGATCGCTTCTGTGCAGTTTTGCAGAGGTTACTGAGGTCTTCGCAGCGCTCAGGATTGCCACATAGAAAAATATGGATCTTCCCCTGTAGCCTCTGTCTTGAAAAAAAATGCTGAAGCATCTTTGCTTTGTCTTTTATATATTATTATTTTATTAAATATAACTTTGTCGTTTTCTAGGCAGGCACAAAAAAATCAACCAAGAGAGGTACTGTGTTTATCTACTGTGCGCATACACTGATTGCTGGCACAAACGCCATACACACAGTTAAAACTCCTAAACCTCCAACCGAGCTGAAGTACGCCTCGGCATCAACCCATTGTTCCAAAGCACAGCCTGTGTTCACCGTTAGCCGAAACTCCCCGACCCCAGGAGCCACGCAGACAGCCGGTCCTGCTCACGGCTGCGACACCAGCAACCGCTGGGATACACGAAATCACTGATGTGCACAAGCATTTGTAAGATGGAGCTTTAGTCAGACACTAATCAAGACGAACACCGAGTGGACAGCCCCAACAAAAAGACGAAGCAGACACACAGCGTGAGCACAAAACCAGACAGCATTCATGGGATGTAGGTCACGGGGGAAGGAAATTCCACCAAACGTAAATATTTGTAATTGTGGTGGAGGGTTTAAGAGCAATCAGACAACACAACTGTTAGCTCTGTAAAAGCAAGACTATAGATTGTCTCTCCTGTTTTTCAAAAACAATCTAGTTTGGCAAACTCAGAGGGGAAGTTAAAAATAAAACCAACCAAACCAACCAACCCCACCATGCTCTACACAAAGCTGTAATGTTAACCGTGTGGAAGGTTAGGAGGGGTTTGGCACAGTTAAGTTGGGAGCTCTGTAATGATTTTGGAAAGGCCCCTTCTCATCCAGTGGCTACGATCACATGGTCACTGTACTGTTCATAACGAGAGAAATCCCCAAAACCAAAATGCTTGCAAGGCAGGCATCACCTGGGGGGAAAAACCACCCCAAAACCCCACAACATACATGGTGGCAACCGCTGTCCGCACACATTAGCTGCAGCAATGATCTTGTGAAGAGGTCTGGCCACACCACGAGCACTTTACAGAAAGTTAACGTTCTCTACGCTCCTGCAAGAGGGGGCAGCTGCAGTGCGGAAACCGGCGTAAAACACGTACCGGGGCATCCCAACGGGTAGCAACAAGCAGACAGATGGATATGGCAAAGACCATAGCTGGTCGATAACGGCATGTGATTACAAATACATTAGTGCAGCTCTTTTCTAGAAACATCCATTCTTATGAAATAACCTGTCAGACCATTTTTGAAAGGGTGCATACTCAGTTTTTCATGTAATGATGTAATACTATCAATTCAGTTCTGCTCTAGATCCATTTCTTTTTCCTCTGTCTTTATCCTCTATGAAAGGCAGCAATATTAAATAGCACAGAGACTTCATTTCTCTTACAACGAGCTTACAAGACTTGATACTAGAGCAGGTGTGATAAGGAAAAAAGCCCACTGTACAAGGTAGGCAATACCTAAGCCAGATGCTTTTATTTTTTTAATTACTACCCGGAACACAGCATGTTGATCAGCATTTCTAATAACTTCTAGTCGCTTTCCAGAGAGTTTCCTCTTCATTCACTTCTTTCATCTCCTGGATGGCCACGTGTTCTCACACCCCTGCCACTCTCATACATGCATTTGTTTCCATTCTTCTCCACTTTCAAATAACGTCAGAAGTAAGTTGGTTTCCTTTGCCTGCCAAATGTGAACAAGCCTTATCACCCCCAACAGACCTGAAGGGTGAAACCAGCAATTTATATTATTTCTTCCCTTCAAATAACCTGGAGGGCCCAAGACAAATGGCCAGTTTACTAACTGCCTCCAAGACACCAACCTTACCAGGGCCTTTGCTGGGATTCAACCTACAGCAGACCCAGGAAGAGGGAAGTCTGGCGGCACAGCATGTCACAAGCAAATATACCTCGTGAAGAATGATGATTTGAGAGAACAAGCCCAATTTACTTCCTGTACCAGCACCAATCAGCACAGCCTGTTCTGGTGTGTAGACAGAGAAAGGGACTCCTGACTTCAAGGAGTCTCTGGATCTGACTTTCCACGTCTGCAGCGCTCTGCCTTGACACCAACTTTGAGGGTCTTGGATTTTATTTCCTATACTTGTGGTTTAGCTTTGCTGCATTTTTATTTTAAGCATGGGAAGTTCTGCAGACACAAAGCTGTATTCCAGACTTTTCACCCTCAGACCAGCAACGACCAACTTGTTCTCCTCACTCTGCCCCACGTACTCGAGGATGCCCACCACCTTCACTGCCAAGTACCAGACCACGCAGACCGCCCTTGGCACTTTGCTCTGCAGAGGTGCTGCTTCTGATTTGCCTTTCTTATTTCACTGTAAGAGTTCACTTAATTACTGAAGTTAATGAAATACAACAGAGCAAATAAGAGGACCACTGAGTTTTACATTCTTAAAATGCTTCCTCTTACCCCGGCCAGCAAACTGCCTGACAGTCTTAAAGATGAAAGTAAAGGTTTAAAATGGTCAGATCTCATGCTTTTTTATGCAAAAATACCCACAGTCCATGAACCAGACTGCCTTGAAGAACAAAATTGATACACTGTGCACTACTCCGCTCTAGTGAGGATTTCTTCTGTTTGCTGCCCGTTTTAGCATGCTGTCACCTCAGTCGCGGGCCAGAAGGGTCGCGTTTGCCTCATGACGCACATGTACAGCGTCACAAAAATTGTAACAGAGAAAAGGGAAATAAAGGGAGGTAATTGCAGGACACCATTCCTTATTCACACATCCCATCCAAAATACCGCTTCCGTTTGCTCTAGCTACTTGTCTCATCTTTCAAACAACATGTGCACTAGCATTCCGCAGACTGTAAATTACCATACAAATACAGCAATTTCAGCTGCTTCTTCGTTACCAGTTGAAATTATTTCAGGAAATATGCAGAAGCTGTGACTCAGCTTGGACATCGATGGCTGCTCCCTGCCTTAGTCACTGAATGAGGCCAGCACACAACTCATCTCAGCTGACACATTTTCAATGGGATCATTGAGATTCCAGACCTTCAGAAGAGTTATTAATCTGGTTTAGTGCTGACAGCAGCGTCTCCTCCATCTCCTCCCTTTATAGTCCCACACTACCAAACGTATACTTGTGATTTTGAGCAAGCTGGTCTAGTGGAAGGTCCCTGCCCATGGCAGGGGGGTTGGAACTAGATGATACTTAAGGCCCCTTCCAACCCAAACCATTCTATGATTCTGTGATTTAACTGGTGTGCGCATACGACTGAACTGGTTTCATCCCCCAGTGAACACAGAGAGCACACAGAACCTGCACTTTTTACTGGTATATACTACTTACCATGCATGGACACATTCCTAAAATACTGGTTTTCTCCACAAACTGACAGATAAAAATCATCATCATCTATAGTGATGGTCAACTGCAAAACTGACTCAACTGAAAACATTATTTGTCCTCAAGATGCCCACCTTCGGCCTACTCTGCACCACGCACATCACACGCATGTGCCATGCTGGGCAGAGCCGGTGGACGCTTCTCCCCATGTCTCCCAGACAAGACCACGAGTCCATCACCATCCCGATCAATCTTCCCTATTTACAGCCTCGGTCAAGAAGACGGGCAATTGATTGTGCCTCGTTTGGAAGCACACCTGGGTGACTGACCTCGTTTCAGCCCTACGGCCGTTTCCAGCCAGGAGCGACGAGCAGGGGCTGTACAGCCTAGGGGCTGCTCCGACACGGAGGGAAGCTTCAAACGCACACCGTATCGTGTGAGCTGGCAGTAACCACGAAGCAGTGAAGAGCCTGCTGATGTCAAACAGCAAGCGTGCAACTCGCACAGCTCACTGACGATAACGCAGCCCGGGAAAGCAACTGCAGTTGCAGCAGGGCTGAGTATTTCCATTGTACAGCCACGCGTTTTTTTGCAGCTAGCCTGCTATTTGTGCTACAAACTTGATGGGAGTGGAATTCATACTGGTCCTGGGGTGTTGTAAATCCTGCAGGTGTCCACGTGCTCAGAACATCTTAAGTTTTGCACACTGACTTACGTTAACGGCTGAAAAATACCACACAGGCTGTTCTCAAATGGAATTGCAGCCCTGCTTGACAGCCAGTGAGCCACCCAGCAGCGGCTACGCTACCATTACTCATTATATTCACCTAGCACGGAATTTCTTGCATTTCCCATTGTGACTAGTAGACAGAAAAAAACAAAAACCACCAACAAATGAGAATGCAAAACCTCTCAGCCCTTCATTTATCATTATTATATCACTCAGGTTGATGGATATCACCACTTTCCATGGGCAACACCTGCGGGGGGGGGGGGGAATACTCACATAGGTCACAAACCTTCTGATCCCCATTAAGCCCAGTGTCTGAACAGGACAAGACACCCAGGTCCATTAACCCACCGGGATGTTCCAAGATCTGAGGCACGTGCACCGATAGATACCTCATTCAAAAGGAGCTGGCTGCCCCATACCAGTATAGTTTCTAACGCAAGTTACTTCCAAAACAAACAGCTTGGCCTTCACCTTGGAATTTATCTCCTAAAAGCACCATGTTTTCACACAGCGGAAGAGGACAAGAAAAGATAAATCCCTGCCTAGGCAAAAATAATTTGGTCTCTGGTACACATCACGTTGTGTAATACCATCCTAATGCTGCTTCTGTCACTTAATAAAATAGTCCTGTCTTCATGACGGAACATGTGCAGGGAGAAGCAGCTATCTAGGAAGAACAGTCTGCTCCAACTGCCTGGGGAAAAAATTAGGCTTCCAAGAAAGCTCGTTTTAGGATGCTTCCGATTGCCAGCCACTTGCCCACCGGGCACAGGAATGAAGCGCTGGTTAGCCACCCCAGCTCCAGCCACGCTGTCACACCGGCTCCCAAGAAAAACGATGACTGGAGTGATTTCCAGGAGAAAAACAACAGCTAGATCAGAGGGGCCGGTGCTGAGCAGCACACAAGCCGGCCTCCACACTGCTCCGAAACAGAACCACCGCCCTGGACACAGCGGGCCAGGTTCCCCCCCTCTCCCTGCTGGTACCGTGAAATCCGTGACCGCTCTTCCCCTTCTCAGCGCGCAGCCCCGGCCTCGTCCTGCCCGCCCGGGGGCTGGGGGCTGCCCGGCGCACGGCGGTACCTGCGCACCCCCAGCCGCCGGGGCTGCCCGCCGAGGGGAACCCGCCCGTGGGGGAAGTTGCAGCAACAGCCGCCGCGGCCCGAGGGGAGGCTGCGGGGCTCGCACCCGCACCCCGGCCCCCCCAAGGCCAGGCAAGCCCCACCGCCCGGCAAAGCCGCCAGCACGGCAGAGGCGGCTGTGCGCGACGTGGGGGCGCGTCGGGAGCCCCCGGCCTCCCTCCCCCCCGCGGGGCTGCGGCCCCTCGACCGCCGCGGAGGGCAGGAGGGCGAGAGGCGATACTGGACCAGGCTTTGACGCGGATCTTCAGCTCCCCCTCCTGCGGCTCCGGCATGGCTTTCTTGGACACGCGGAGCTTGTTGAGCCCCCCGAAGGCGGACAGCACCACGGCTCTCATCTCCTTCGCGTCCCCGGCCCGCAGGCTGCCGGCCGCGCCGCCCTCGGCGGCTTCCCTGCCGGCCTCCTTCTCGATCATCTGCTCCGTCTCCTCCGCTCGCTGCGCTCCCTCCTTGGCCATGGCGCGGCTCGGCGGCGCGGCTCCCGCCGGCTGCTCCTGTGCCAGGCGCGGTGCCGCCGTGCGGAATGGCCGCGGGCGCGGCGCGGCGCGGAGCGGTCCGCCCGCCGCCGCAATGCACCGACTAGCTGCGCAGCACCATCCGCCGCGCCGGGAGGCGGCCCCGCGCGCTGCCCGCCCGCGCCCCCCGCGCTCCTGCCCGCGCCCGGCCGCCCCGTAGGGGCAGCGCCCGGCGCCCACAGTCGCACCTGGCGGGGCCGGGCGGGGTCGGGCGGGGCCGGGCGCTCCCTGAGGCGGCCCCGGGCGGGCCCCGGCCGGTAGCCCGCC
This sequence comes from Rhynochetos jubatus, assembly GCA_027574665.1. Lineage (NCBI taxonomy): Eukaryota > Metazoa > Chordata > Aves > Eurypygiformes > Rhynochetidae > Rhynochetos > Rhynochetos jubatus. The sequence goes on along the minus strand of CM050661.1, from coordinate 1,408,289 downwards.
GGTAGCCCACAGCCCGGCTGCCCCCTGCTCGGGCTGGGCCCGCGAGCGGGAGAGAAGCTGCTGAAGCCGCAGGTAGGAGCCTGCGGCCGCGGGGCTGCCTCCCGCCTTCCTCCCCACCGGGCAGGGTGCGGTGCTACAGCCGAAGCATCCTCCCCCCATGCTGTCACCTTAGGGCTGGGCAGGGCCCGAGGCCCCCAGGAGCCGGTGTGGAAGCTGGGGCCGGGGGAAGGGTTGTCCAACCGGACCGGCCCACACCTGACGGCACCGTGGCTTACATGGCCACTTGGGGTGCCTGGGTCTGACCACCTGAGGACCCAGGTGCGCAGTGGCTCCTTCCCCATCCTGGAGCTGTGTCGGGGCCAGCTGAGGGAATACTCTCGGGGTCAGGAGGGTCCCACAGCAGGCAGTTGCCCCTGGCTGACGCACACACTAAGAGACCCCAGCCAAGATCCAAGCCTTTCTGGAACAGGCCCCTCCCTGGCCACAATGCCAGTTCCTCCAGGGAGCTTCATCCTTCACACGGGCGCAGGGTGGGCTGTCACACACCCACCTGCTGCACCTCCCTGGGCCCCGCCTGGTCTGGGGGTCCTGACAACGCGCCCCCCACCTGGCTCTGTGCTAAGGAGGTTAATGCGGCTTCACCCTGACAGCTGAACATGGATTTGGGGGGTCGCTAGTTGTGGTTCCGTGGGTGTCTGAATCTGGTCTCTTGAGTTTGGTATTGGGTAATAAATCCACTTAATGCCTACATCATGCGTGTAGTTATGGAGTTTCAATATTCATTGCAGCGTGCTGTGCGTGCCGCCAGCCTCCCTGCAGACCTCTGCGTGGACACAGTTCTTCCCTCACCCTCCCAGCAACTGAGGGCTCCTTACGGAGCTTCGGGACCTTTCTGGCTCATGGTAGGGATTACCACCACTATCTTTTCGGGCTGTGGGTTTGTTGTGGTCTGAGTTCATCAATATTCCTTCATTTCACAATATGCGTTTATTTCATCCTGGGCTATGTATTCAGTGTATGGAATTTGGAGGGAGCAACAACTTTGGAAATGTCTTATCGATAAGGAATAATGGGGTAAAACACTGGCATCCACATTCACAAACAAAATGAGATAGTGGAGGAATGGACGGAGTTTGTGTATTTCTTTGTACTTGGTATGTAACACTTCAGGGGTTTTTCTGTCTAGTCTGTAAAACCTTTGCAGACAAAATGTTTTTAAAGCCCATTTCTGAGAATTTGTCATCTAAGCCTGCCAAAACCGAAGCAGTAAACAAATACCTGTCAGGAGCAGGGAAGGAGTGCTAGCCACAGGGAAGCTTTGCTAGCTCATTAGCTCAGGAAGTTCAAACAGGTTTTATCACAAGTGATGTCTGATGCTCAGACACCTTGTACGTTGCCGTTAAGGTATGGTTTGGTCAAAGGTTCAAACCCAGCTCATTAACACCGTCGGGAACCTTCTGTGTGATGTATTAAAGTGATGCCATCTGCGTCATTCTAAATCACAGCCTGTGGAGGGATCTGGGCATCTTAAAGGTCAGGAAGCTTTTTTCCTGCCATGCTCCCCTGGTAATGCCATGCATTTTCCCTTCCCTGTTCCCTCTACTTGGCTAATTCAGTGCTGTAACGGGGAATACAGGGTTCTGTCACTCTAGATCTGGCCATTTGAATGGGTGGCCAGGCAGGCAACAGCTGAGCGCAGAGTAACGGGCGTCTCACTCCCAGTGATTCACTCCGCGGCGTCTTGTTGCAGTTCTAACTCAAACAACTGGCAAGGTGCAGAATGGCTGGAAAGTGAAGCAGGCAGCGTGTGTCACCCTGAATAACGAAGAGGCCGTGGGGCAGCTCGCTGGCATCCCTCCAGCGGTCTGAAACGTGCAAACAAGCGAGTCTGGACCTTCAGGCTGCATTTGTTTTGCCTGGGTTTGTCTGCTCTGCTCCTGCTTTATGCTCGGGATGTGGGAGTTTTCTGGTTGACCCTGTCCGTAATGATTTGAAGTTATTTAAATCTATTCTTCCTTGATCCTGAACCAAAAGCAATTTATCCCAGGTGATTTAACCGTGTCCTGTTTGCAAGTCAGACTGACTGAAGGCTGGCCATTTTGTAGAAGCATGATGCCTTGCTTACGGCAGAACCAGTACTTGTGCACATCACGAGGTAACCTACAGCAGTTCCTTTTGCATAATCCTGACTCCATTATTTGGATTTAACTCATAACCACTCCTCTAAGACTCTTGGATGGCTCAGTACAGAACCTTACACTGAGATGTAAAAGCAGGGTTTGTTCTGACAGTTGACTGTAAATTTGGCCGCTGTAGAAACAGGCTGCGGGGCGGCCATTCACGTCACTTGCGACTGCGATAAAACCCCTCTAATTAATGGTGGCTTTGCGCTGGCTTCAGCGGCCAGTGGATTCGACCCGCAAAAGTGAGAACACAGACCTGTTTGTGGGTGTAGTGGAGTAATGACAGCATTAATGAACGTACTGCGAGAACCTGAACAAAAGGGCAGTAAGGGTTCTTCAGCACCACCTTTATCTGCTGGTGACGGTGGTGTCATCTCTTCTGTGCAATGGTGGTTTTCAAAAACGCTGTGGAGGAAGGAGGGAAATGGGACAGTGCACTGGTGGGTAAATACTGGCAGTTACGGTCAACGTCTCTTCCTGGTTCGGATCCTTGATTTCCAGAACATAATCATTTAGTCAGCGAAGGAACCTGTCAGGGACAAACCAGTCGTCTTCACAGGTGTTGTTCTGAGGGTTCGTCCCTGAACTTCATGGAGGGGAGCAGCCATTCCGATAAATCTAACTGCAGCATTACCATACTTGGGGAGTCAGATGGCTGAACAAATAGAAGTTGTTACAGGAAACACAGACCACGTGGAAGGTCAATCAAAAACTAAAGTAGATGAGTTAAACGCAAGGGTTGATTCTGTGTGGAGATGGAAAACACCAAACCAAACCGAACCAAACGCAGTCCCCTTGGACCCTTGTGCAATAGAACTATCCTATGTGAGATACCTGCTATGTGCTTCATGTCAGGTTTTTGTGGAAGAAGAGGGTTTTGTGTTCAAAGAGGACTTGATGTCGTTGTGTCGATCTCCCTTCTTAGCAGGAACATTTCAGACCCTGAATAATGGCTGATCACTTTGCTCAGAGGAAGTAACACACAGATGGCAAAGCCAAGCCCTCCGTTAGAACGGGTAATATTGCATTTTTTGTCTCAGGAGTTTTCTCTGGGGCATAAATCACATTTGGTCTTAAAGAATAAAGTATTTTTAAGCTAATTGATGCATTTTTCTAATAGTTATAAATAACATTGGTAAAATTGATTGATATATGTTCTGGCTGCTTTAATGCAGAAACAGGACAGCTTTTAATACGCTGTGTTCCAAACCACTGTTTGCTTTAGTCTGCTGTTCCAAAATTTGTTTAGTGCAGGGACAGAAACCAAATCCTCAGCACCCTCTTAACTTTTCAATCTTATTCAGCATCTCCCTACAGCTTTCTGTGCTACAAACATCCATATTGCTTGACAGAAGATGGATCCCGTGTATTGTATTTTGGGAGCATGTTCAGAATACCTGTAGCTGTTGCTGCTGCCTGGAGTTCACAATATCTCTTATCAATAAGAGAACGGGTTTAGTGACATTTCCCCCCTGTATCCATGCGCAGAATATATTACCAAAGAAAGAAATTTCCAAAGGAATCTCTAAGAGCAGAGGATGTCAGATGTATTGGTTTGGTTTTTTAAAAACAAAGGAGACCACTATTTCCTATGGTTAATTCACACTGAGATAATTGGTTTATTTTATCTTAGCCAGGGGCTTTCTCTTACTGGTGGAGCTGTGTATGAATCATAGAAGCAATGAAGCAATTCTCTGTTTATAGTCACTGAAAAGAGCTGTACATTGCCCCACAGCAGACAGAAGCAGTTTAAAGCTCCTCAGAATCCTCAGGAGTGATGAAAATGTGTTGCGTTTTAAATTAAAGAGGAAAAGAAATCAAAGCTTTCACGCAGGATTTGGCAAGGCCAGTATGTGCCAATATGACTTATCCCGTTGGCTGCTCAGTCATTGTATTCCGTCATTATTTTACCACTGGTCATGTATGGAAGCGGTGCTCCGATAATTCAGTGATGGGTACAATAGCAATTAAATAAAGGGACCGCATTATTGTTGACCAAGAAATAATGCAATTTAAGAAAATGTAAAGAGATGGTGAAATCTTTACATCACGGTGATGATAGTCATCAATAAACACAGACAGACCAAAATAACCCATGTTAACAAACCTTCATTTAGGTATTTATTTGTTTGGCTAACTGCATACATGGTGTAATGCAATAATACTGTTCAGTATCTTCGCCTGCTGTCTCTACATTCTAACGCTTCTCTTGTGTTTTCTGAAAGCTCCGTGTATTTTTTACACTGAAAAAAATACTGTTAGATTATTTTTTATAGTAAACTTGAAGCTGGATGTTTCCTTTGCTGACTCAAGTCTGAGAAATTAGGAAAAAACCAGGGCAGGAAACAGGGATGGATAGCAAATGACAAGGAGCAAAGTTAGAGGAGATGAGTACATTGGTGGTGTCATTGCTTAGAAGCCTCACTCAAGACATCAGCAGAATGGCTATCCTGTCCCCGCTCCCTCTTCGCAGCTCTTCAGGATGTGTTTCCCTCCCTGTGAAGCAGAGGTCAGTCGTGTTTACCCCGTACGCATAACGACTGGCAGCACAGGCAGGTCACTTGTAGCACTGTGCCAGCACCGAGGACCCTGAGACATTTTAGGATATTACAGTGCCATCCCAGAATTCCAGCAGGTTCAAGACATTATTCATACCTTTGTTAATGTCCTTATGTCCCTGAACTTCACAACAAAGCTGGAGTGGGCAGAAGAATGAGTCCAACACATGCTGAGAGTAAGTTTGAAAAGCGTACCCAGTTGTTACACAGGATATATCCAGTCATGCTGGTGATACCCAGTGGTTGTCCAGTTACAACTCAGTGCACAGTATCATCAGGAACATCTGCCTGTGCACGGTATCTTCCAGACTGATTACACCTATGATGCTTTGTGGCTTTGCTCCAAGCTACCTTCTACAAATGACCAAGCTATTTCACCTTTTTGTGGCTCTTGGTTTTGTCTCGTTAGGTATGTATACGTGTAATACAGGGAGCTCCTGAATCTGCTCAAGGAAAGGAAAGTGAGCTTTTGGGTTTACTGAGCTGAGCTCTGTTTTCATATTTCTGAAGTCACAGTCCAACAGCATGTGACACAAAGGCTGCTGCTCTGGAAGCAGAGATGCTTCTAGCTTGAAGTTAAACTTGAAGACATTGTACTAATGTACAGCTCTGTGAAAGCCCTGCCACAGCCCGGAATTCCCCTTGGGTTTACAACACAAAGAACTCCCCTTTTCCCCCACAAACTCGTGATGCAGCTTTTGTGGTCCCACTCTGGTTGTGCCCTCTGTTGTGGGCCTTTTGAAGAAAGGAACGGGATGCTCTTTAGCGTAATTGTGTGTTCTATGGAGTGTTTGATCATGGTCTGTTAACGGTCTCTTTTCCTCAGTTCTGTAGCTATTTACTGCTTTCTAACTCATTGATTTTAATAAACCAGTGAGCGGGCCACTGTATTCTCTTCTGGTCTCCCTCCGGAGGAAAAAGCAATACCCGTAACAAACCCCATAAAGGCCAGCTGATGAGGAGAGTGGTTTCCTCTGAGCACCCGTAAGATGCTCATGGAACTGTTCATTACAGAGCTGCTGGGTCGGGGTCTCGCTTGGGCTGCAGAAACAGGGATTTTCACCCAGTAAAAGCATGTGAGTGTGCAGGCGAGGCCTAGAACCTGTATTCTTTTCTGCTGGGATGGAGATAATTTTCTTCCCAGCAGCTGCTAGGGTGCTGTTTGGGATTTGTGACCACAACAGTGCTGATAACACCCCAGTGTTTTAGCTGTTGCTGAGCGGTGCTTACACAGCACCAAGGCCTCCTGTTTCTCATGCTGGGCCTGCAGCGAGTGGGCTGGGGGTGCACCAGAGGGGACACGGCCAGGACAGCTGACCCAGCCGATGGAGGGGCTGTCCTGTGCCATTTCAAGGTGGAAAGGAGGAGGGAGGGGGACACTCGGGGTTAGGGCTGAGGCCCTGCTTTCCTGGAAATGGCTAAACGTCTGCCTGCTGGGAGGCGGTGAATAGATCCCTTAAACTTTGCTCGCTTGCACATGAAGCTTTGCTTCACTTCTTAATCTGCTTTTATCTCAACCCATGAGTTTTCTGTTTTGCCTTCCAATGCTCTCCCCACCCCACTGCAGGGGAGAGAGCAAGCGGCTGTGTGGCGCCTCTCTGCCTGTTGGAGTTATCCCACGACACCACCGAAGGGGCAGCTGTCCTCTCGGCAGTGATTTTAAGGGGTAAACTGAAAAATCAGGAAACACACCTGACAAATCTTAATGCCTTTTCCACCCACAGAAGTACTTTAGGCAAACTTACACTATTGATAACAGCACTGTACCCCATATTTATAATAGCACTAGACTAAATGTTCTAGTTTTATGACTTATTTGTTGCATCTGCAGCCGTATCCCACAGTACTGGAAAGTAACTGAAAAAACAGTATCGTAGTCTGAAATGGGGCCCACTTGCTGACACCAGTGTCACTGCAGACGAGGCTGACTGTGCCATTCTGTTTCTTAGGGGCTTTGAAGTAGTACTGGCTTTATTTCCCATGTGCTTTTCAGTAATAATCAGGTAAATGTTAGATAAAGGTGATTTCTGGAGACAAAACTAATGTAAACCTCGCATAGCAAACCTTCACAGCTGCAACCAAGACACGGGATTCTTCAAGGCTCTGGTCTTTTAGAAATCAAGTCAGGTTCAGAGACTCCAGGGTTTGTGAGTGCATCTGGAACTCCTGGGGGAAAAGGAGCCAGGAGTGGAGAGCCCATACAGCTTTCCCACCTTTCTTTCACTGATCCCATTGTGTGCGCAGGAGACATCCCAGCAGCAGGGCAGGGCGTGGTTGCAGACTCAAGGCAAGTATCCTGTTGCACTGGGGAAGCATTTGTACTCTTCTCCCTCTAGAAACAGTGGATTCTAATGCTGAGAACTTGTGAACTATCGGGAGTAAGTATTCAGGGAAAGTACTTAAACATGACTTGTAGCACTTGGCCACAGCAGACATCAAACCTCGGAGTCCCAACTGAGGGGTCAGAGTGGGGACTCTTACTGCCACGGTGTAATCACACTGCAGATTGGGGATCACTGTGCGTGTAAAACATTCCTGTCTTTTTGAGTCGTTGAAGGGCTTCGAAGTCCTGACGAAATGATCTTTTATGTGGAAGCTTTAGAGCATACCAGCTATCTCCCTGTATGACCTACCACTATTAGATACCCGTGTAAACAAGGATTTGCCTGATCTTCTGTCCACTCTGAGAAAAACTGCAAGAAAATTTGGGCACTCTGGATAAATCTTTTTCGTTCAGGATGAAATGAAAGGGCCACAATTACTTTCTGAGCATGCAGTTTGATTCCCCCTCACTTTAAGGTAATTTTCTGTCTAAAGTCTACGTGGTCAGTGTATCAGATGATTTAAATTAAGAGCGGAAACCATTTTAGGCAAGAGTTTGGAATGCAGCCGAGAGCCACTGTGAAATCGCAGCACACGGTGGCCTACAGGAGTGGTGGCCTTTGCCTTACTCTTTAAGGAAATAATTCAAACTGCAGTCTACATCTGCAGTCTGAAATAAAGTCTGGGGAGGTGAACATGGAGAGTGAAGGCAGGACAGAGGAACCGAGATTTCCAGGGAAATGGCGCTATCAAATTTTGCACTATCAGAAAAGCTCTTCCTTTTTTTGTTGCATAAGTAAAAGAAACAGCAACTTTCCTGCTTGATATTTTAACCTTGAGCTAAGCAATGTCCTTCCATGGTGGGTAACCAACCAGCATCTGTCTTTCCACGTGGAGATGCTGACTAGTCTCTGGAATCTCAGGGGGAGGAGAAGGGGGATTGTGTTACTACATCGGATCCAAGCACCAGTGCTCGCTTGGTCAAGCTGCTGCATCAGAATTATTTCTGCTGAATGTCACCAGGTTTCCTCAGAGACCTTGAAATCAGTGGGATTGTCAGGCAAAGACTCTGAAGGAAGGCCTTTTTCCAGTGTTGGGTGCGCACCCAAAGGCAAGGATACTCCAAAGTGAAAATCGCTGCCATGACTTGTGCCACGTGGCTTCTGACCTTCACAAGAGGAGCATCCCCGCGTGCACCCGTTTCTGCACGCTCTCTAGCTCTGGACTCCAACTGCAGATGTGCCAGTTGTGCCAAGAACGTGGGTTTCTGGCTATCAATACTTGCCAGATTGTGCTAGGACAGGGATATTCCAGCGGCACTTTGTTCAGTGGTAAGCATTATCACAACAAATCCTACCTCACTGTAAATGACACAATATTTCCTTCAGGTGAAATATGATAGCGTTTTATTTCTTGACTCCAATTTTAACTGCTCAGTCTTCAGGTTACAGTGTGTTGAACGTTGTGCAGTCAGTCGTCTCAGTATATACTCACAGGCTCTTCTGAGCATCATCAGTCTCTTACGATGCCTTATTGGCCTGTTTTGTAGGTTCTGAACAACTCTCCATTGTTTTGTATTTCGTGAGTTACAAGATGAAATGCCAGCTCACACGGATAAGCCAGAAGAGCGCTTCCAGCCCGAAGCTGAACTCACTAAAATTAATCTGCGGTGTCCTACTATTAACAAGTAAGTCTTTTTTTTCCCCCTTAAAACTACAAGTAGACCGAACAGAGTTTGCTGGAAAGTATAAAGGTTTGTGTAGTCATCAGGTGCCAATGACACCCTCTGCACTGTAGCAGTTTAGATGAAGTAGTTGCCATGACAACTCAATTAATTAAATAAACATATCTGTATGCAGCAGCAGCTCATGGCCTCTGCATCATCTTTACCTCAGCACAAAGCTTTTTGAGTGTACGTGCAAACAAATCTGTCCCCCACCCCTTTGCTCCTGCTCCTCCCCTCCCAACCAGGGAGTGATGGAAAGGAGGTACCACACGGCACTGCTCGCTTCTCCTGGGCAACTGGCATCGTTACTGGAGCGTAGCTGGCTCTGACAGTGCAGAAATCCAGGTCAAGTCACTGTCATTTTCCTCTTCCTCCCACTTCTCCCCATTCTCCCCTTGAGGTTAGCTGATTAGGTCACCTTTCCACAACTGGCTGCTAGTTCTGCTATAATTGAAGGAAGACAGGACAGTTTGTGGATAAACACACAGTAAACTACCTGCTTGCCAGTGAAACCTGTTTCTACACAGGGAACGAGCACAATCAACGATGACAGCCAGCCAGGGGTTGTCTTTAAATCAGGGGGGTTTGGTAATGCGTATTACTTTGAGAAATGGGTGGCAGAGCAAGTTCAGTTAGGCAGACAGCTCCACTCACCACACATCTGCGGGCTCTGGAACAGTTGACAAATCGAAGTGAATGCTGAGGTCACAAGTGAGCTTTAATTGCCTTTGCTACAACAGGAATGCAGGGTTGCTTCCTAAGGGAATAACTGTTCCACTACCGCCCTCCAAACACAAAGCGCCGAGGAAAAGCGTAGGTAAAGAGAAAGGGTTCCTTCTTAGAAAGGTGGTGAGGTTCCTGCGGGTGCAGGCCCTGGAGGCACTGCAGATACCATCCTGCACTCATCTGGCACCAATGGCTTCTTTCCATGTTTCACAGCATCTGTTTTCATGTGCCACCTTTTACCTACTGCGTATTTATCTGCCAGAAAATACTGTGAGGGCTACAACAGCACTAAATAGAGCCCAGGAAAGTCAGGCAGAAGCCACCAGAAAGATGGATGAGAACTAACAACAAAGCGCAGAGGTACACGCCGCTGTCAGCACAGAGCTCCTGACAGGCTGTAACTGTCAGCGCCGCCATCGGTATTTTCATCTGTCACATCCTGGTAGTGCCCAGGCCGATTTTTGATCCTGAAAGAAGCACCAGATCTATGACAAAGTCCTGTTTAGCCCAGGGAAATGTCCAGTGAAACCACACTGGAGTTTTAAGAAGAGACTTAAGTGGCCCTTGTCTGGTTTGCACTACTCTGTGCAGAACAGTTTACACTGAAGTGAATTTTATCCCACGTTGTCTGATAAGGGATTTAAAAGAATGGAATGTAGGATCTCATCCAGGAGAGCATTTAAGCCACTTACTTTTTCCTTCTTGGCTTTAGTGTTTTTCTAATGGGATGTAAGTTCATGCCAAATATTAAACACAAAGGTTTTTTAATAGAGATTTTTTCTCTCGAGTCCCTCGTGGTTCAGCTAGTAAAGTTTTACACGGGCTGGCTCCATGAGTTTACCTGGCACCACTTTAACTGTATTTTTTAAAATATTAGAAAAAGGAAATAATTCTACCTTTAATATTTTTCCTGCTTTAAAAACACACAGAAAGAGAGTAAGCGCCAACTCCTTCATCAAAACCCCAGCAACAATCATCCCCACAGCACCACGTAAAGCTTAAATAGTGTATTCTCCAAAGGTAACATTTCAGTATCACATTTCTGGGCTGTCAGATTCAAGCAGAGAATGATGGATGAACCAAGTCAGCATCTACTTCAGATACAACCCTCCCTTCGGAGAACAGACACGTGTGAGTGTTTCTGAGGTGCATCATCCCACTGTACTCCTGTGAAAGCTTCAAGCCTAAGGGTCCATTCTGTTGTTCTCAGGCACCTACACCTCAAAGTCAACAGAAAGTGCCAAACTGAAGGAATCGAAGGTTTAATTATATAGACTGGACATAAAAGACTGATGGTTATTCTTGAGAATGTCAGAAATTTTACAGGAAATTGTGAAAAGTTCAAGTTTTGCTGCGCAGGCCGGAGTAAGGGGACTGGCCATTCCTCTGCTTTGTCTGCCTTTGCAAGGTGGCCCAGGATTCTGCGTCCTGATGGCTGAAAGACACGGACTTCTGTGCAGGGGTGAAGGACTCACGCTGCCAGGCACCCGGGAGAAAATGTGCATTACCAACCAGTAGGGTCTCTGGCCCTATTCATCTGCTCAGTCTCACTGAAAGCCAGGACATCTCCTGCAAGCTTTTGCACGAAGCACGGGTTTGGTACTGACTGCAGCTCCTCTGCCATGCCTGCTTTTCTAACGGACAGCTCCACCCAGCAGACGAATCTCCAGGATCTCTGGAACTGCGTGTATTTCCCCAGCTGCAGCTCTGACTCACAGTGCGTAAACGTGACCGAAATGTCTTTGTATCCAGAGCTCTGCACTACAACTCCAGGAACCATACGAGTGCCCACCACACAGAACTGTGAACCATCTGTCTGTCCTGCTTAATCAGCCTTAATGTTTAATAAGTAAATGAAATATTTAGTATTTACAGAAATCCGGCTGCGGGCTGCGCAGTTGCCAAGTGCAAAGTGGCCAACAGAACGCACGGAGCTGCCATCCTGCCTCTGCGGGTGCAGCTGAGGAACTCCCGATGCCAGACACTTTCTCAAATTCATGTTTCCTCATGAGCAGGCCTCAAGAGCAGAACATTCTGTAGGTATTAATAAATAGGATCAATAGTTCAAGCAATTAAGAAACATTTTTTCCACTCTTTTTGTCCCCATTCACCACCCTCCACCCTTCCCTGTCTCTCTGAACTCTGAATCCACTCCTCCACGTTACGTCGGTCGGTAAAAACGCGCTTACACCTTCCCAGCTCGCACACCAGCGCACAAGCCGCTCCCAGGAAGGGACACAACCCGGGGGGAGCGAGGGAGCTCCCGCGCTGGCAGTAAGCCCGAGGCTGTGTCTGAGCGCGGCACGTCAGCGGGTGAGACCCCGGCCGGTGCCCGGGAGGAACCTGACCGACTGCTGCTGGCGCTGGCTCCGAGGGACGCGCTCGGCTGGGCCGTGGCTCCTGCGGCACCGCAGCAGCGTGGTGATGGCGCACCCGCGGCCAGGCTGGAGTAGGGGCGGCAGCACGTCCTCCCCATAAAGTCAGTGTTACAGTTTGAAACGGCAGCAGCGTATCTGAAGGCAGCTCGGCCCAGAGAGATGTTTTCCTTCTCCTTCAGAGAAGAACGTCCCGCATTTCCCTCGTGTTTTCCCTCTTGCTCATTCCTGGGCCTTAGGAATCCCAACTGCCCCTACGCAGCCACGAACGCGAGGCCGAGCGGGCAGGGCAGGCCGGGGGCACTTGGGAGCGGCTGTGCGGCCCGGCCCGCGGCGTGTCCCCGCGCTCACCGCCCGCGGCGCGGAGCGGCCCCGGGCCCGCAGCGTGTCCCCGCGCTCACCAGCCGCGGAGGAGCAGCCCGCGCGCGCGGACCGGACCAACGCCGCCGCTTCCCCGCGTTACGACAGCGGCACGACAGCCCTTTACGGCCGCGCCGCCCGCTGCACCCTGAGGCGCCGAGGGGCGCCCCCCGCTGGCGGCCCCGCCCGCCTGTCCCGGCCGTGCCTCGGCACCGGCAGCTCCGTGGCCTTCCGGCGGGGGCCCTGCTCGGAGCGCACCCGACCACAGCCCCGCCAGGTTCCCGTTTGCTTCCTCCCAGCAGTATTCCCGGCCTCGCAGGCCGTGTGGGCCTTGGTTTCCACCCGTCGCGAACAGCAGTTGCGTTCCCGCCGCCTTCCTCTGCTGGCCCGGGAGCCTGGCCGACTGCGGCGCTCCCGCTCTCCTCAGCTGTTCGCCATAAACACCCGTGAACCAGGACCGTAGGACCTAAAAATCATGGAATCACAGGCAGGTTCGGGCTGGAGGGACCTCAGAGCCCCCCCCCAGTGCCACCCCCTGCCGTGGCAGGGACCCCTTCCACAGCCCAGGTTGCTCCCAGCCTCATCCAGCCTGGCCTTGGACACTGCCAGGGATGGGGCACCCACGGCTTCTCTGGGAACCCATCCCAGGGCCTCCCCAGATGTGGCTCTTGGATTTAGAATTACAGCCCAGTCTTGTAAGAACAAACAGCATCTTCTAAGCAAACCGGGCTGCTCTGCTGAGCCCCGTGTGCTGCAGAGCCATGGGTAGTGCCCGTCACCCAAGTGCTAAGAAATAATGAATTGAAAGAACAATGGTGTTGTTCCCGCATACAAACCCAGCCGCATCCAGATTTACATCCCTGCGCCCTGAATCCTCCAAACACAGAGCTCCTTGCCCGGGATTACTCAATTAGTTTCCCTACTGGGCGTCCCACGCGTACTGGGCTCTGGAGGAGCATTATGGCCTGCCACAGGGCGCACGGACGGTCAGCTTTCCCCTGAGGACCGGTGCGGGCAGTCCTGCGTTTCACTGCTGGCATAAAGGGGGCTGCCAGCCCCTCGCCACCACAGCTTTGCAGACATTTCAAGGCGGCCCTGCCGGCGCGCAAGTGCCGCAGCAGCTGCGGGATGGACTGCAAGGGTGTATCGTTACTACAGTGTCCGTCCGGGCGGGCTTTGTCACACGGTGGGGGTCAAGGCAGGCAGGTCAGTAAGCGCTTGTGACTGGGCAGTCGAAAGGGTCACGGAATCCAGGATGAGAAGAGATAATGTGCCCAAAGTACCGAGTCTGTTGCTAGCCAGTAAAAAGTCTTCCCGGCAGCAGAGTCTGACTAACAGGGTGATTATTCTTCATCAGTGTGTCATTACCCCTTGGATGTTTTCCTTCCTAGCACACACACTTTGCATTTTGAAAAACAAACACAACCTGCCCATAATCTCCCGCAGTGAGTACAACCACACAGCACGCGGAATTCCATCACCGGCGTGAAGCGTACAGGAACGTGTGCTGGAACTCAGAAGCCCGTACGCTACGGTAGCATTCTGCCTGCAGAATCACAGCTTCCGCAGGGCCTCGGAAACAAGTGCCGTTCCTTCTTCTGCCTTCCTTATTTCCTAGAACACGTTCTGGGAAGAGACGAGATTAGAGGGATTACCTAATGACCCTTTTTACTGCAACTAGTTTCGGTTCTACCTGGAGATGGTTTAACACGTACTGTCGTGAGGACTGCATTGCCATGGCAACCTACTAATGAATCACAGAGGTACATCACATCCACACTGACATGGAAGCACGCACATGAGCCTTTTCTTGAAAGACAAAAACATCTCCAGATTTTGTTTTAAATATATGATTTAGGCATAGGCTGAATACCAATAATCTGCATTCCTGAATACTTACATTCTCATCTAACTGCCACTGCCTTAACCCTGCATGAACTCTAGCCAGGCAAGAGCGACGTGCCTTTGAAGTGAGCAGCATACACTGAACGGCTGCAAACGAAGTGAACACGTTATGGTTTCCTCCCCCCCAGAAGTGCTGCAAACTAAACGATACTGTAGCCTTCTAACAGCAACTTCCGTTACTTTTTTCACACGGCTTTAAATACCGGTGTTCGTATCAAGTAGATATAAATGTTGAATGTTCACATGTTGAATACCCAGCGTCTGATAATTCGAGCACACAGAAACACAGCAATGTTATACGCCGAATCACTGCACATTAACTGAAGGAATGACTAACAGCTCACGTTCAACTGTATGACACTTATTTTTAGTTAACTTCGTATCACATCAGTAATTTTCTTGTTCTGATACACGCCTTTGTGCTCATTTTACTGTCACGCTGCTTAGCCCATAGCTAGAGTATATAACCTGGAACATACTTTTAGCACCTTTCTTCAACTGAGCGATGGCCTTGGTGATCTGTTTGTAAAAAAAAGGTGCAAAGAGTAAATCTATACGTATAAAGCACCTTTTCAACCCAGAAGCAATATCACCATACCATACTTAAACAAGGCATGAATGCATTTGCAGTCCATACTCTAAAGAAGTTCTTGAAAACCACCACACTCAAAATAAAAGCAGATACAACTCTATTTTAATAACGTTCAACAGATGTACGTTAATAACACTGAGGTGTAACATGGGCCCAGCAAGAGAGAACACCGGGACACCCAGGTCTTGGTAAGTGCTTTGCTGCCTGTCTAAAGACAGACCTGGGAAGGAACTGGGCTGCCCGGCCGCCCGAACACGAGAACAGGGCCTGGTTTGGGTGCTTGAACCTGCGTACGCACCAAAAGGAGAGCTGACTGAGCTGGCCCAGAACCAGCTTAAGGGTGGCATACAGCATTTTCCAACGGGAGAGTCTCAGGGCAGCACACGTGCTAGGTCTTTCCCCTTTTGAGTTTACAAAGCCTCCTGCAGCCAGAGCCCCAGGGATTCCCCTCCCAGAGGATCACCTTCTCCTGGGTTTGATCTCACACCAACAAGGCAGTCACCCTCTCCTGTGAAAACAGGGGGTGCAGCGCAGCTGCAACTGCCCTGCAACGCCCCGTTCAACACAGGGCACTTGACCGGGAGGAGGGGGTTTACACACTTCAGTCCTCCCAAACTTCACAGGGAGCATCC
Organism: Rhynochetos jubatus; assembly: GCA_027574665.1. Lineage (NCBI taxonomy): Eukaryota > Metazoa > Chordata > Aves > Eurypygiformes > Rhynochetidae > Rhynochetos > Rhynochetos jubatus. Next base: position 1,392,910 of record CM050661.1, on the reverse strand, counting down.
TGAAAAATGCTGGATCACCAGACTTCAGGATTCTCTGCTCGGGGCACTCTCAGCCTCCGAACACGACGTGGATTGGTTAGGAAGCTGGAGGGACTCATGTTCCAGCTTCTGCCTCAAGAACCGTGGAAGAATTCCATACAAAGAAGCCCAAGGAAACGATTTCCCATTAGTAACTGCAGGACTTGCAGAACTGCAGTTTTAGTAACAAGCACTTCACTTCCTTCTACTCTGTTTGTGTGGCCTGGGCACGCAAACCCCAGCTGGAAATCTACGTAAGGAACGAGCCTTCAGAATTAAGAAAGTTCTTCCCAGATCTCAAACCTATCGCCAGTACAATTATGCAGGATGTGTGATGTGAAGCGTGAAGGCCCAGGGGTTTCACCGCAAATCATGAGGATTTTTGGGTCAGACCGTGCTAAGTTTGGGTTTTCAGTTTGTTCAAAAAGCTGATTTGATTCCAAAATCAGCAAGATTTGCATTTGCTAGAAGGAGCAACAGCTGTAACTGCTGGCGGTGCCCTGACAGTTCCACACAGTAATGGTTAAAACAGGGAAAACAAACTCAGGTTTGAATCTGTACAATTTGTACAGTTTCTGTGCCAGGGCTGGTTGAGAGATGAGGAATAAAAGAGTCTGCTGGGAACAGCGGAGGATGGTAGGTTAGTAATTACGCCTCTTGCTACCTGTTGTGTTTACTAATCAAAGGTCTAATTGCTTTGCTCTATTTTAATTAACAATGTTCTTATTCTAATTAGTTACTTTTCCTGCACACATTAGCACTGAGAGGAAGCACTGAAGATACAGTAATGCCATGAGGAGTTTAAAGTTAAGCTTTTAAAAATGTTTTAACAGTTTCACAAGTGTTTAATAAGGAAAATTGAATCTGTTCCTCATAAATGTGTTAGTTCAGTACTGCTGCCTCTACACCAAGTTTTCCACAGCCTAGAGAATTTCCTGGTGAGAAACGGGAAGTAGAGCAGGAGTAATAAAACTCACTAAACCTCCCTCTTCCCCCCCTCAAGCCCGACCGAAACCAAACAAGACTGTGAAACCACCTGCCACCTTTTGTAGTTTTATTGTGCATTTCGTAAGTGCTTAACGATACCACGTGGGACTGTAGGGTGGGTTGTCCATACGAGGTATGCCACACAGCGAGAGACACAGACCCCCCAAGTCTTCATATTCTAGTCCAAACAGACAAGAATCAGATAAAATGGTATTATCTCATCACACAGAAGGCAAAGCCCAGAAAGGGTCTTGGATCCCACAGAACAAAGGCAGAAACTGCAGCCAATCTTCCCAAACCCCGTAAGGTCCATCAGAAACACCACGTGCTTCTGGCAACTCTACAACACATTACAATTGCATGACTCTACTTAGGGCGTGTCAATTTAAAGATGTTATTTAAGTAGAAGTGTTAGTAAATTCCCAATTCAGAAGAAATTCAAGTGTGAAATTCCAACAAGTAATAGGTATAAAGGGAATAATCAAACCTTTTTCCTCCTTGGATACAAGCAAGTTGCCAGAGCAGCTTGTCAGAGATTACTCCTCTGGCTTTCACAGACGGCTGTGTACAGCTTCATGAAGTTGCTCTCGGAGGATGAAAGTAAGTTGTCAAGATCGTAATCAACTTCAAAGGTCGGTCTCTTTCCAAAAACGACAAGGGCAAGGAGTACAGCAAAGTGGGCGGTGAGTCCCCATATCTTGAACGGCACATTGTGTTCGCGGTCACGGTACGTGAAGCAGTGCATCCGGCCCAGGGAACCCAACGGGGTTTTGTAAGGCAAGGGCTTGTACGTTAAGGGCTTCACAAAGTACTCCAAGGGCACCACAAACACATCGCTCACTTCGTCGGGGTTAGGCGTGGCCTGGAATGTGTCCTCTATAAATCCTACAACTGGTGTGACCAAGTGATTCATCTGAAACAGACAAACAAAGCCCAAACACTGTTTGTACCAAGTGCAAGTGTTCTTTAATTTAGAAGCGTTTGAGATGTTACAAAGTGAGCACAAGACACCTGTGAAATATTCATGACTGTAGAGCAATTCAGTCCCTCTAATGGCAAGATATTTATATTTCATCTTAAATATACTGTAAGCAATTTTAAATTTTCTTTTTCTGTTTGTTAAACTTGACTTACTGATGCTCTCTTCATCCTGTATAATCACGGAGCAGTTAACAAGGTTTGTCAACCTGCTACAGAATAAAAGCCCACGCGTGCTCTCTCCCAAGGCCTTATTTCCTTCGGTGCGTTGCGAGTTCAACTCGGATTTTCCAAATCACCTATGCTTTGTCACACTGGGCAGACTCCGTCCAAGTCAGAATCACTTGGAATTCAGAGAAAACAAATACAGAGAAGACAAAGTAGAATCCGAGAGGTACAATTCCGTGGGCCAAACCCACGTGTGAGGCACGTGCTGGAGAACACTGAAAGGGCAATAAAACCTAAATCGATTCTTTCTGCATACAGCCTCTCAGCTACGTGCTTTAACGTCAGCTGTACAGAAACAGTAACGGAAGTTCAATAAAGCATTCTGCAATACAAGTTTAATCCACGTGCCCCAGCCCCCTCGCCCTCTCTGCTACACTCGCCAGCTCAGCACTGCTGGCACTCCAGTCTGGCTGTAGCAGGCACGGGTGCCAGACGTGGTCTCACCAACACCAAGTACGGAGCCAGAATCCCTTCCCGTGCTCTGCTGGCAGCACACACCATGCACTTTAAGAAGCGGCGGTCATTTAGTTACAGGTTTGAAAAGGTCGTTATCAACCCTACAGAAGAAAATAACCCAAGCCTACTTCCTATCGATACGCCGACTTACTCAGCTTACGGCTTACTTTATCAATCCCCGGCACGAGCCTACAGACGACTTCCACTTTCTCCGGCTGGAGTCCCACTTCTTCTTTGGCTTCTCGGAGAGCGGTATCAATCTCATCTTTATCAGCTGCTTCCCTTTTACCTCCCGGAAAACACACTTCCCCTGGTGATCTTCTCAGCTAGAATTTAAAGGAGTACCACTGTTAAATATAACGAGTTTTACATTTCCCGGGTCCGCACAGACGTGTTCGTATTGCAATCACTTGATGTTTGATTTGTCTTTCCAGTCAGAGCAGCTAGGAACGGTGGTTAAGAGGTTTCTGTAGAGCAGAAGCAACGTGCCTTAACAGGAGCGACACAAGAAAACGTTGGGCCTATACCCCAGTAAGCCCGCAGCCCTCGCCATGGGGAACGCACACCCCACTTGTACAGCACTGGGTAATCCCTACGGTACATGTTGCTTTAATGCCTCACAATTACTTGTTTCATCACCTCGCTCGTGTACGAGCCTGACAGATGAATCTAGGCAGACACCTTGAACAGTGAGGTTAAAATACTCCACGGAGAGCGAGAGCTTCTACAACGCACCTTTAAGTACATTATAGCAGTAGGCTCCTGCATCACAGATCAGTGAAGAGCCCGTTTACAACCAGGTTACCAGCTAAGTAACTGTCATTATTAGGGTCTTGAAATTTCGAAGCAAGATCCCAACAAATTTCAATTTTTCAGCAACAGAAAAACAGACAAAAAATGTCTGAATACAGGCAGCTGATCGGGGGCAGAGGGTGGGGACGATAACGAGTTGATAAGAGGAAACAAAATGCTGGGCAGGAGAGTTCAGGGGGACTCAGGCTGCTGCCTTTGCTTCCACAGCTGAAGGGAAGAGTGACAGCAAATGCAGGCGGAAAGGTCGCCTTGACAAACGCTGCACTGCGCTGTCAGCTCCCTCCTTTCAGCCACAGGGGAATCAACGTTTCTGATCTGGGAATCGTCTTTTGCTGTCACCGGCACCTGCGTTTCTCTGGCGTGTAGCCACCACCCCCGGTGATCCGGGATTCTGCAGGAGGGCTGCCCGGAGCGCCAGCAGCCGGCCAGGGACAGGCCTTGCACGGGGCCCCAGAGCGCCGACGCGCCCGGGGTCACCGTGTCCTCCCGAGCTCGGCTCACCTACCTGCATCGACCGGACCGTGAGCAGCAGGTGCAGCTTCCCCGCCCTCACCATCAGCGGCAGGAGCACGGAAGCCTTGGGCAGCGGCAGGTGGGAGAACCGGTCGCCAACATCGCACTCCCGCAGGCGCAGCCTGGCCGCCTCCTTCGCGCTCCTGCGGGCAGAGAGAGCTCCGTGACAGCCCGCGGCTCCGCCGCGGCTCCCGGCACCCCGCGGGCAAGGCGGGCGGCGTTCCTTCCGCGGAGCTGGGCCCGGGGGGGGCCGGCAGCCGCAGGGACCCGGCGGCGGGCCCCGCTCTCCGGGCCTGGGCGAGGCTCGGCGGGGGCTGCCACCCCCGGCCGGCAGGGAGTGCCATGGCCATACCCGCCCCCCACACGGCCCAGAAGGTCTCTGCTGCCGGGGCTGGCGGGGCGGAGAGCGGGGGCTGCGGGCAGTGGAGGAAGGGCCAGGGACCCCGCTACCTTCCCGGCTCCGGCTCCCGCTCCGCAGCCGCCATCCCGCGCCCCCTGACCCGAGAGCGGACCTTCCCCTTCCTCCGGTGACTTCCGCCCCCCGGGACCGACGGCCGGTCTGCCCAATCAACACCGGTATCGCGGGGCTCCGCCCTCTGATTGGCGGCGGGGCGGCCGCGTGCGGGCCCTCACGTGACGCCGCGCGCAGCCTTCCCGCGGGCGGTGGGCGGCACGCGCCCCTGAGGCGGGCGCTGAGGGCGCGGGGGCCCGGTCCCTGCCCGGTCCGGCCCGGGGCCGGCGGGCGCCCGGCGGCACCTCCCCCGGCAGCTCCCCCGGGCTGCCCTTGCTCGGCATCGCCCGCCGGGCGGCCCCGCTCCAGCTGGCAGGAGAAATCCCGTGGAGCGGTTTGGCGTCGTGCCCGCCCTCGGGGCGGCACGGGTGGCGGGAGCGAGCCAGCGGCCCGGGCTCCGGCCTGAGCCCGTCCCGGTTGCGTTAGGTAAGGGCGGTGCTCGTGCAGGCGCTGGTGCCCCCCTCAGGCCTGTACGGGCCGTGGCACGGCAGAGGTGACCGGCGTTGCCCCGCCGTCACGGCCTGGTCACGGCCTGGTCACGGCCTGGTCACGCGCAGCTCGCGGCACCGAGGCCGACCCGCTCGGGACCAGCCGCCTGGCTCGGGACTCTGAATTCCCGAAGGGGACAACCCACGGTCTGGGCTTAGCTTGGCCGTTTAGTCGAGGTAGAAAACGGTGGGGTGGCAGGGAGAGCCCCAAGCAGGCTCTGAGCAGTAAAAGGCCACTTCAGGTCTCGTTAGGGACACACCGTTAGCAGCCGCGTCCCGGGACACCGGCATCAGCCGGTCTGGGGCTGGCCGGGAGCAGCACCTGCGTCCCGAGTCACCCCGCCGTGGTGCAATCCGCGTGTGACCCCTTCCCTCAGGAAACGAGCCGCAGCGTGCCAAGTTCGTGGGATGGATGAGAACGTGTAGTCACCTTAATGTTTACTTTTATTGTCGTTGCATCAAGCTAAAGCATCGAGTGTTTGCCATGTGCAGTTGGAGTTAATTAAATGCTTGTTCCGCCCATTTGTTACCTAAGGTCCATGTATATCTGTGTACACACGCTCACATGTAAAAGTAACCGCGCTGTATGTACGGTCACGCAGTATGTTGCTTCAGACAGTAAATTAAACCCCAGCCGTGATTATGTGTGCACACACGTGTGCGCTGTGCCCCCCGGGCTTCCAGCAGGATATAATAGCTGTTGCATGGCCAGCGTGCCCTTCAAGTTTCACTCAGTCACCTTTGAGCTGTTGTACACAATCGTTACAGGGAAAATATATAGAGTAATATCTTCAGAAAATGTAGTTCTGTGAAGAGCACAATTAGTGGGTTACTCGTTATTCGTCCACACAGCTATACACGCCCCTGAACTGTTGTTCCAGCAGCCTGAAGTTACCAGATCCTGTATTTCTCTTTGGCTTTCTCTTTCAGAATGCAGATGTGCTACAAAAGGAATAGTACAACTTCAGTCAATCTTTACCTTCAAAGACAACTGCAAGAATCGTTTTCAGTCATGCTCCTAGCGGCGTAAGGAAGGCACACCAGCACGGTAATCTTTGCGAGTTTGGTTGCGCGCTTACAGCCTGCAGTGAAATGGAGATGGTACTGTTGCCTCCAAGCTCATCTGCAGTTTACAGATTAGTGTGTTTGCTGCAGGGGTCAGGGTTGTTCAGTCTCCATATTGCTTCGCAGTAGCACAGAGCCACTATGTCTTTAACAGAACTCCTTGGTCTTTTTGGTAAGGCTTCTAGGGAAAACCTTTGCACGTAACCAGATTTAAGAAAGTGTTTTTGAAAACTGTGGAGGGAAGAAACGATCAGCTCTTCTATCAGTTATGCTCCTTCCCCATCTACTACTCAGTGCCGCCTACGGAGACTGCGGTGGGACACAGGAAAACAGATCTTGATAGACCTGTTAGACGTAGGAAAACCTGTCACACACAGCCCACACGCAGCCGTCTTAAAGACTTGGCTAGCAAGGAGCAGCACAGGCTTTCACAGGCATGGACTCAAAGCCAAATGACAAGTTTCTTTCTTTTCAGACAGGCCAGCGGATCGTGTGCTGCCAGCCGCCCGGGAGGGTTCAGGCGACTGTACATGGCTGGGCCACAGGACTTGTGACGTCGATCCGTGAAAAGGTAAGGCATAAACAAGTTCTTACGCCTTTACACTGAATTATCAGCTTGGCACATGAACAGTGGTTTTGTCCCTTCGAACAGACATTTCCAGTCAGATGTGGGGTTCGCGCTGTTGCGAAGCCTCTAGTGTACGGCGGTACCCCTGCTGGTCACCTGTGCCAGCCGTCGTCTGTGTAACGGTGGAGGCACACGTGTATGTACTTACGTTTAGGTCTCTGAAGTATTCATTGTAATCAAGAGCGTATCCAACCACAAATTTATCTGGAATTTCAAAGCCTATATCTGTAACAAAATACAGTTCTTTTTGTACTTGGGTGGTAGGAACAGCTTTTCAGTGCCCAGTTTGTATTCAACACAAGTACTGCTCTCAAACAGCTGAAGCACACCAAACACATCGTCTCGCTTTCAAGGTTCTTGGTGTGCTTCTGTAAGAATCAGGGCCATAAATGGATGACAGAGGTCAGAATCGATACCATCCCCATCAGTTCGTAATACAATTGAAATGTTGAGAATGTGTTTTAAGAACAACATGATTATTTAAAACCTACTGATGAGGTAGTGCTGGGAGGGGGAGAGAAGAGGGGGATTTTATTTGTGTGAAAATAGAGGCACTGCGACTCCGTTGGGATTTTCAGTTTGAAAACAAGGCAGGTTTAGTGCGCCGTCAAAACAAATGCCTTTTGGGGTCAAAGCCAAACAATAACACGTTAAGGTTTGAGTCTGTTTGTGGTGTCTGGTAACAAACAGCCAAACCTGCACTCAGAGCAGCTGGGGAGGGGAAGGGTCAGGAGGTTTCCGCGTGGGGTAGGGGGAATGAAGTGATGAGAGCCTATTTTGGACAAGCAGAAAACCGCAGTACTTACAGTCTGGTCTGTAACCCGGACTTCGGTGTGTCCTTTTTACAAGCAGGCTGCAAGGCAGAGCAGCGACGGTTACGGGTTTTACACTAGGTCTAGCTCTAAGCTGTGTACTTCACTGCTCCACCTCTCCCCACAAGCTTCTGTGCTCATGTTGTATTGAAATAATGAGATTGATGTAACAGAAGGCTGAACACTTCTTTGTAACTGAGGGAGAAGCAAAGGCTCTGATCTAGGTTTATTCTGAAGGTCCAAATGACTCTGTTGGTTTAGATTTAATTCTCTTCAGTTCTGTGTCCCAGTTTGAGGGGGAGGTAAAGATTTTAGCAGGGAGGGGGAAGAGAACAAGCTGTGCAGTGTTGTTGTATTTCTTGCACAACATCCTATCCATTCATGCTTCTCCTGTGCGCTTCTGAAGAATCTGAGAGCCTCCCGGACATTTACTGGGAGGTCCGTAACTGGTACATAACGCAAGACGTGCGTTTTCAAAGCATCGCGATTACGGGACAGAGACAGGGATATTCCCAGACATCTCCTTTCAGAGGTCGTGTAAGAGCAGATCTAGAATGCCACTTGAGAGCATCTGGCAAGTGCTGACGCACTCGTAGGTCCCCAAAACCCGTACGACTGAGGATATTACGAAGAATTCTGAGTGTTGTCATTCTAGTGTTGAGGCACCTGAGGAAACCCCTGGAAAGGGCTGGATTTCCTTCAAACATCAGGAGGGAAGAAACAGGGCATCTGTCAGACCGTATGGACTGTGCAGAAAGAGCCAGGAAACCTTTTCTACTAATTTTAACAAGGAAGGTGGTAGTGTGTATGTAAGTTTCCCAGTGTCTTTTCACCAGCTGGATAAGGATTTTAATTCCTCTTCCTCCAAACTTCAAACACCCCCCGTCAGCATACACTGACTGGTCACCGAAATGATTTTGCCCTACCTTCTCATGACTGCACATTAGGAAGTGGCATGTCGTTACCTGACAACTTTTACCATCTTTGGTTCGTTGTCTTTTAGTTTCGAAAGTAGTGCCTTCATTGTTCTCCCAGTCTCAATAATGTCCTGAAAGAGATGAAAACAATACGTTATCCCCCGGGTCTGTGAACAGAGTGTCAGCGTGTTGATTTAAGGCATAAAGCCCTGGCAGCAGCCACGTAATTAATTGTTGGTTTATCTGCAGTAGGTGTTAACTGGCAAAATGGGAAATAAAAGTCCATGTGTTCCCCCCCGCCCCCCTCATCTTCACTTACCTCTACTACTAACACATTCTGGGGAAGGTCATGTTGGGAGAGAAAGAGAAGAAAACGTTTACATGGCAACGTTCAGTGAATCAGGCAGCCAGGAAAGTTTTGCACTACAAGCTTCAGGTACCAGTAAGGTGCAGTTCATTTTCTAAGGAGCTTGTCACTTAACTACTTACATTATTCTAGTGCTTTCTGAAGAGTCTTTCTGCAAGTGTCTATAGAAGCATAAAACATTGTGAGAAAACCACCTAGGTCAGGTTTTATGCATTACTCTATGTATAGCAGTGGCATTGCAAATCCGCACTACGTGAGCGAGTTTAAGACGGTTCCTTCCTGGGGGTGTGCGACAAAAAGCCGGAGGACCTTTAGAAGCATTCAGGACTGATGGCGTTAGGTTCCCACTGAGGTCAGCGGGAGTTAGTGCTGTATCAAAGCACGGCATTTTAAACCGGTGCCAAGTGGCTGTTAATGTGTAGTTATCCACCTTTTAGTAAGGGTGGGTTTCCTGGAAGATACACAGGAACTGTTCTTCCCCCTGAAGAGCTGAAGGTGCTAATTCATACCTTCCCATTGAGCGTAGTCAGTTCCTCTCCAACAATACTGGTTTTTTCTGTAGGTGAATCATTCTAGAAGGAGAAAGGAGAGAGCCACGTCACACAAAACATGCTCAAAAGTATTATCTTGGACGTGTGGGGCTGGCGTGCGGCTCTTGCTTTTTGCCTGTCGAATGGCACTTGCAGCTTCACACAGCACTCCGTCAGTACAACAGCTTTTAAGTAGCTGAGAGCAAGAGGAGGAAGTGGTTTGCATGGAACGGGAGTGCATCCATGCTCATGGAATAGGCAGCGTTGCTGTTGCTGCAGGTTTATTTTAGGATTCCATGAAACGTTTCTGGGACATAGTAAAGTGTTGTATTTAGCACGGGGTAACTGTTGATCGGTGCACAGAGCTCTGGCCTTCAGAGAGGGGAGAAGATAAACCAGAGGAAAGTAGCGTAAGCCATTGCTTGGCAGCAGTTGGCTCAGGCCGATTTCTGTGGTGTTTTCATGTAAACTACTGGTATTCAGAATGTCGGTCTCGGGAAAGTGAGTATTCCAAGGAAAAGAAGGGTGCTTACACAGTAGCTTTTTATTCTAACAAAATCCACAGTAATAGGCACAGATCTGTCACCGTTCTGGTTTAGGGCTTTTATGTGGTCCAGCAAATCAGCGAAGAATTTATAGCCTCCTTTAAGGACACAGAGCGCAACGATGTGATGGCCTCCCATGTCTTGCATGATATCTCTAGCCAAACGTTCAGTCCTGGAAGGGAAAAACCCAAATCCTTCAAAGTGTTTTGCATATCATATTTATCCATATATTAAGCAATGTCCAAGTTAAAATTCTGATCTTGCTGTTAAGTTTTTACAACCAGCAAGTTGTGACCACAGTAAGACATAGGAAAGTTAGTTACGTATTTGGAGTTCACAAGAAGATGCCAACTCCCCTTGACATACCGTTCATTTAATCCAGAAGTCTAGACAATGCAGGATAGAAAGCCTAAAGGTATCTGAGATACCATGGAAACTTAACTGAGGCGGTAGAGGAGTCCTTGCCATAGAACTCCTCTTGCATTAAACTGCAAAACAAATGCTATAGCTGCAGGGCTTCCCTGTTTCTCATGGGCTGTGCAGGGCAGGGCATCAGTCTTTTCGTTTGGGGGGAAGTGGAGCCTTGGCATCGCTACCACTGCTCTGTTGGTAACCCGCATACCTGTCCAGGATGAGTCCATGAGGAATGAAGACTCTTTCTAGATCTTCTTCATAATGCTTCGGAATGCAGAATAGGTTTTTATTATAGCCACTTTCTTCATCTGCTATCTGAGGTGAGAGGGAAAGAGCTGTGAGAGTAAAGACACAGGAAAAAACCTTCCAGTCTCTGATAATGCAGGGAAAGGCTCCTCTCCCCGCACCTCCCCCCAGATATAGCTGAGCGTTTTCCATCCTTCCGGTAGAACAAGTCACAGTCTGTCTGGTGAGTCAGGAGCCAGTGTGCTTGTCTGAGGTATGAACGGATAGGTAACTCCTTCGCCCTGGTCAGTGCAGAAAAATTCACAACCATCATCAATTCATTAAAACGCCCACCCTTGCCTCCCCCTGTATTGTCCATTTCCCTCTGCAGAGCACAGTAGCTTCCTCATGTGGTAGACAAGCAAAAATTAAAATTCAAGTGGGTAGATTGAGGTTACAGCTTGGTCTCCAGTCAGACTTTAGGATGCTGCACTTGACCATCATTTTCTGTGTAAAAGAGAAAAACCTGTCTCCCAAGAGTGAATTCACCACTGAACTTTGGCACAGGTAAGCGCACCCTTTTGCCATCAGGCCTTGGAATTACAGTTCCTTTTCCCAACGTGCTGGCTCCAGACTGCTGCACCCGGAGGTGTCTGGATGTCTAGAAGTCACACTCTCCGTTTGGGTTTCTCTTCTGACTGGTTTTTGACCCCAAACAGATCCGTGTCTCTGGGTTCCACCACCCTTCAAGACCAGAATGGATGCTTTGGCCTGTGTTCGTTTTGGAAGTGGAGGTGCAAACACAGGCATGAAAAGCCATGTAATGAGTAGAAACAATTGTGAATAAGAGGGCTAATGTGGAGGTAGTAGAAATAAGTCCAGAAAAAACTAATTTGTGAGATTGTCATGTCTAATATTGCCGTGATTATAAAAAATACAGTACTAATTAAAAGAGAAACTCGAGGCTGGCTCAGAGCTTCACTTGTGCAGACAGGTTAACTGCACACCAGCTGGGTCCAGCAGAACTCGGTACAGTGTAATTCAGAATACAGGGTGCTGCGCTGTGCCGATTGCTGTGGTGGCACGTGTTCCTAACACAGAACCGTAGAATGGTTTGGGTTGGAAGGGACCTTAAAGATCACCTACGTGGGTAGAAGGCAGGGCTCTGAAAGTGTAGTTTCGCCCAGTACTCTTGCTGAGACTGTAAACCGTTTTCCCTCGGACTTGGCGTGTTTAACACCCTGTACCAACGGTGAAACAGCCTTTGATTGGACTGGACAGGCCTCAAACCCACGGATTTGGTAGCTCGCTGATGGACAGCCCAGAGCTACGAGCTGGGCGATCGTAGCATAAGGCACTGCTGACAAGCAAGTTAACACTGGCAGGCTCTTCAGGCAGACGAACTGTTAATTCTCCGTTTTGGGCACAGGAGAGAGGAGTGCTTAGGAAGAAAGGACAAATGGACTGTAGGACACAGGAGTAGATTCCTATTTGCAAAACCTCACAGCAGCCACAAGAATGAGAAAACCGATTACTGCTGTTGATTTTAAATTGGCCCCAAATAGCCTGCTTCGTTGAGAGTTGAAGGCAGAGACGGGCGTTCACGAGCATTGCGAGGTGCAGATTATCCTCGTGCAAGGCCACGCGCAAGCCTGGTCCTGCTGAACTCACCGTGTCTGCAGGCACTCGGAGTGGGTGGGAGAGGCCTGAGGCCTTGGCCTTCAAGTCAGGCTTTGCAGAGCGGCCTCGCGGCCTCGCCCCGCTCAGAGTGTCAGCAGTGTGTTTTCCTGGTGTAGTTACCATTATCTTTGTGGTGGCAGTCAGCAGAGTGAAAGCTTGGGTGGAGGGTTGTTTCCACATTAAGTTTGTTTGCGCTGTATTAATTTTGGAAGAGATGCTGGCAGTTACGCTGGGATCAGCTGCAGGCGGGGCTAGACTGTAATGCCTGCAGAACTGCTGGTTGCTGTTTGAGTGTCGCATTGTTGGCCGGTTTGAGATGGGCCGGTTTCTGCCTCTGAGAGGTTGCTGGTGGTGACAGGCAGAACACGTACAGGATATGGGATCTGTCAGCACGAAGCAGTGACGATAGGGCATAATCAGAAGCATTGGTCAAAGCTGACTTTATTTGAGACTGCTGGAACATATAGGCGTCATTTTCGTTTGGAGTACAGAAAAGGCTCCTGTGAGGGTACTCACTGACACGATAAGCAGTTTAAAAGGTGCTGTTGGTTGGTTTATTCTTTTTTCCCTCCACAATTCCCATCTCTATTGCATTCTGTGTAACTACGTTGTAAATGCAGTGCCTATGCTGCCTGCGAGTCGAGCAGTTTTTCGTTTGCCCACTGATGACACTGATTGCCATGCTTCACAGACTTCAGCCTTACAATTTGCTTTTGCAGTGATAATTTGGGCTTTCACCTGCATATAGTGTTCAAGTTCAGCCTTGCTGCCGATGGATTTAGCTTCCTTTAGCTGCATTGAGTGAGAGGCATCCTGCCTGGTTCAGCTCGAGTGAGGAATGAGCTTCGTCCACGTTAATCCAACTACTGAATGAAGCTCGTCCTGAAGCATACAGGTGTGCGCAGCGTTTACTGCTTAGAGGTGCTCCAACAGCGCCGTTTTGTTCAGTTGTTCCCTGGTTAACAGCTGTGCTCATTGAGAGTGTGGTGTGCAAACAGTGCCTGCTACTTTAATTCCTTGTTTGTTGCTGTGTGTGAAGCATTTTTTAAGGTCTGCTGAAAGGTTCAGGAACAGAACCTTAAGGATTGCATCAGTTTGAGCACCACATCACCATAGCAACATGCTGCATGTACCTTACAGGCTCATAAAAGCATTTGTATTGTGCCACATGCTAAATAATACAGCAGCAGCCCGTTACAGTAAAGCAATCCACTAAACTATCACACAAAGTCATTAAATTTTTAAGTCACAACTTGTAACTTGAGGAATTAGTTGTTTAATTTAGATTCAGTCTCATCTGTTGTTCATTTACTAATGTAGGTTTCTGAGTTTAAGAGGGGAAAAAACCAACAAAATGAACTATAGCAATTATGTACAATAAAGACATTCATAAATAAGTATTGTTTCATCAATACAGAATGAAAGAATATGAATACAAGTATGTTAAAGTAAAAAAAATAATCTCATAACTTGTAAAACACTGAGGCTATTAAGATGCCGCTGTTCTGAAAGCCAGCTTTTCTCCGGAGTAAACGTGAGAAACGAGGCCCTTCATTAGTCGGTGTTTCTGATGCTCTGCAGTTTTTGCTGAAGCTAACCTCTGCCCCCACTCCAAGCTCCCTGCAGTGCAATAGCCAAAGACAAGTGCATTTTGCTTTCTTACCTGCAGTCCATGAGCCATAATCTTGCTTTGAACTGCGCTGTCGGAGAACGGGTCGGTATTGCTTCTGCCCTACCGCAGTTTGTCCTGCGCTATTTTCATCGTGCGGTCAGCTTGTGACCTGCTGCCGAAAGGTCAAAATTGCCGTCCTTCCTACAGGAAGCATTGCTTCCGTCTGCTAATGCACTGACATCACAATCCCGGGTTCTTACTTAATCCGATTAACCAGAAATAAAATAGGCGTTAGCCCTGCTGCAACCAGGCAGAGTAAAGGTGTGAGGAGCAAGGGGGTGTGGAAAGGAAGCACATGAATCAAATTAGTGGGAAGGACTAGGTAAGGATGGTGCCTTTTAACTGAGAACACAGATCAGGTAGTTGGTTGTAGCAGGTGGTAACTCAGTGGAATATGTGGAGAAGGGAATTTTGTATTCCAGTTTCTTACACAGTATTTGCACATCCATTGTTGTGATAAAGTCAATGTCCTTTTAAAATGCTTCTGTCTTGTTTTGACTCGCTGTCAGAAATCAGTATTGGAATAGACAAAGCCTTATTTTTAAAGCTGACTTGCAGCAGAGATCTATGGCTTTTGGGACGTCGTGCACCCTGCCTGACATTCTTCCAGGTCATCCTGTCATAAAACGAGGGGGTGATAGTTCCAGTAACACACTCCGCATCATTTGAAATCAAATCACGCTGACACTCACTGTAATCTGATTATTTTAGTGTACCAAACTGCACTATTATCTGGGATTAACATGAAAGTCTTAGGTTTCTAAAAATTAATCCTGCTCCCAAAATGAGCTAAGGCCAGCTTGCATAGCACATGCTACAACCAGGCTGGGTGCATTTGATTAATTGAACTTGTTCAGTGTTTTCTTGGGGAGAGGGTACACCGCTGAAAGGTTTCTCTAATTTCTTTGTAATCTTACTGATGCTCTTCAGGTCATGGCTAGTAACGCTTGGGATAACGTGGAAGTGCTTTTCCAAGTGGATTAATGGGCATGCCTGCAACTTCCAGGGATACGTTAAATAGTAGTACTATTGGGGAACTATTGATGCCTTGAGGCCGCTTGGCCCATATTTTATGCATTAGCAATACCTTTCTTCTATGAATTCCCTATCGTGTTCCCTACCTTACATATGTGAGCTCCCTATCTTGTGAAAAGCTTGGCTTTTCCTCCTCCTAGTGTACGGCACTCCTTTCTTGTTGCTAGTAGCCTGCATTACTCTGCTCTCCCTGCCTTGTCCTCAGGTGCCAGAGTGAAGGTGAACAGCAGCACTGCCGAGGAACTCGTGCAAACATACGTGGCCTATGTAGGTGTGTGTAGGTAAAGTGAGAGAAGGAACGGGGCGACTTCCAGCCTTGGTGTGCTTCTCCTCTCCAGAGCTCTTCAACCCTGTGTAACAGCTGTCCCGAAAGGACGTTGGTGCTCTGGAGAGCCCGAGAGGAGGACACTGTGGTAGAGTACTAAGGGCTGTAATATCGCTCATACCGATGGCCCATATATGACTGGTTCTGGGATTTAAATAATTTTTTCCAATTATTTAGAGGAAAAAAAGACGTGTAGGTTTCACGTTTGTTGAATTTGGTGTAGGTGTGCTAAAATCAAGATTGTGGGTGAAGCGACTTGTTTTAAACCTCGTTCAAACGAAGGGGCTAATGGGCACTCTCAGTTTACAAGTTCCAGCAGTCTAACTGAGCACAGTTACTCAAATTACAGTGAAGAAATACATGCTGTGTGCATATCTGATATGATTTGTAGCACCCAGTTTAGCTCTGCCCCTTTTAAAAATGCTCTGTTCTTCTCTGTATTATGTAATTTTTTGCATGCTTGATCTCTGTGTAGGGCAGCCTTGACTGCAGAGCGCACACACTAGGCAGCCTTCTCTCTGAACGGGCCACCCTAAAATATTCTCACGTGCAAACGCTTCTTTGGTTCTGTCTTAGAAGACCCCTTCTGTTACGTATATTACTTCTGTAAATCCCTGAGGTTGGTACTTGAGACAGGTTGGATTCCACATGACTCACATTTAGAGAAAACAACAACAGAAGAGATGTGACATTGCTTCATGATGTGGACATCTGTTCAGCTGGAATAAGATTCCTCTATCTGAACTGGGAAACTAGGTGTATTCTACTAAAATCCCCGTAGATGGAAAATGTCAGGCAGGCTACCATGTGGCCTCCAAAATTTTATGAAAGGATTCATAAGAAATAGGCAGGTCAGCAGCCCATGTGGGCAGAAAATGTAGATTTTGAAACTCTGTGAGACTCAGAGTAGGGGAGTTTAGTGTTGGGAAAAACAAAACTTTCATTGAATTTTAAGCTAGTTCATGAAGCCTCTGCTTACTCTGCCTGAAGCTCAGAAAACTACTTCCCAGATCGTATTTGTTTGAATGAATTTAGGATTCTCAGTAAATTCCATTGAACCGTAATAGTAACCACATACCACTCTCACCTGGCAAGTACTTGAAAACCCAGTAAATGTGTTTGTGGTCTCAGTTACTACTGGGCTGAGATTTGTGTTGGGAAGGTTACTGCTACAGTGAATGCTTTTATTGTCACATTCTGAAGAAAGAAATGTTCGCAGGTGAAAGGTTCATGCTCAGACAGCCCTTGGCCATTGCAGAGTAAGGAAAACAGAATGCAGCCAGTTGGCATCCTGAGGTGGTTTCACAGTTGTAAATTATGTGATCATACTCCCACCGGAAAGAACAACAAAGCTGAAGTGTGTGTGTCTCTGTTCCGTATAGGAGCCCCAAGTGCATCTTTTTGAAGTTACGTGTTTGGAGGAAACCAGTGCACCAGGCACGTCGGGTATCAATCCGTTGCCCTCCGTCGGGACGCTGCAGAGCCGGTAAGTGTACCCCGGCAACCTGGAGATGAGTTAGATAGCACGGATAGCTGCGTAGAACAGCGGCCGGAACAACACTGCTCTTGTCCTTGTCTCTCTTCCCGGCACCACTGAATCAAGAATGAGTATTTTCAGGATATGATTTTGCTGTTGACCTGCCTGTGATGTTGAACAGTTTTACACTGCGTTGCACTTGGAAGTAACTGCTCTTAGGATGCTGCAGTAATTTTTAAATGTTCTCAGGCAACATTGTATAGGTACCAGCTAAGTCTTGTCGGGCCTTTCCTTTCAATTATTTTAAATCAGAGAGCAAATACGTGATGTTGGGTGTATCGTACAATGCTTCCATTGAATTACTGAACCATCAGAGCAAGTGCCACTAGAGGGAAGCCTCTACCGCGAAAGACAAGGCTTGCCAAAGGGCAAGAAAACCTACATCTTAGCAAGCAAACTTTCTAGACTAAGAAGCTCTGTGTTCAGTTGATAAATATACAGATATCTCACCGAAATACGATCAGGTAATTTGAAACAGGCCCCTTACGTATTTAGACCGGTTCTGAACTTGTGTAATTGTGGATTACAGGAAAGCTGCTCAGATTTGCACCACTGAAGACCTGACCCATGGGCTCCATGTTCCAAGCGGTTGATAAAGCCCTGAACTAAAACTGAGCACTAGTACTCAGTGTCTGATGTGTTATCAGGAAACCTGATTAACACACTTGGAAATGCCTCAGTTTCAGTGGCTTGCAGCCCATCCTAAATCTGTTTTTTCTTGGGATATGACCAGCTGCTTCACTGGTTTGCTAAAAGGCTGTTTGGAACAAAACACACTGCACATCCTGTGGTAAACAGTGCATGTTTGCAGTTAGAAGTTGGGAACAATTTCACAGTTTTAAGTCTTTATCGTATCTACTGCTGTAGATTAAGTAGCTCTCTTACACGGAATATGTCATGAGTGTGAACCTTCATACTTTCCTTGGCTATCTTCTCTCTGGTCTGAGATTTTTATTATTTTACTGGAACAGAAAACTGATCTAAGTCTTGACTGACATTGGATATTTATAAATGTTGTGCTTGAAAAGCTCTTCTGCTTTTACAAGTCCTCTAATGCCCCCACATCTAGCAATCACAGACTGATTGATGGCAGAACTTGAAGGAAACACCCCTGCAAAAGGTGACTCAGATATAAGCTTGAATAATTCTTGAAAATACCCTGACACCAGTTCTTAAACAGATGAATGACAAATGCTGCAGACTCAGGTGTTCTGGTTGCTGACCCCGTGGAAATGTGCAGTATTTGTTAACAGGTTTTTCGGCCATAACGTAGATGGTGGCGTGACTGTGAAGGAAACCTTCGTATACCTTTTGCTACATACTTCTGTAGACAGGAAAAATGTCTCTGTCTCCTGGACTGTGTATTATAAGGTCATTTTGGGAGAGGATCTGGTTAGGACTGGGCCAGTCGAGCAGAGAGACAAGGAATCGGGAGTTCTGGGTTTTCTTTGCAGCTCTGACACACAGTTTATTTGCTGTGTGGCTGTGGCCAATTTATTTTCCTGACTGCTCCTGTTGTACCTCTGACCTTCCTATGTGCCTGCTTTTCCCCCGTTGCCTGCTCTCGTCAGCTGACCTTGGTTTTCTGCGACTTGTCTCCTGTGGGCTACACAGGCCGTTGTTATTTTTGGGAAGGTGCCATCTAGGGAACGCCGCTGCTGTCATTAGCTAGTGGTCAAATTAATGATTTGAAAAAAGATTGGGGTCTCTTTGCTTGAATGTTAAAATGCAGTTGTTACAGTTTCATATGTCAGTGAGTAAACATGAGTTGCTCCGTAACTGCCGTGGTGTGCAGTGTGTCCGATCAATCCCCCCCAGCAGCTGGATGAATTGTTTTACCTAGGGAGCAATGGGTGGTCCAGGAAGCGGTCTGCTCCGCTCTTGGGGAGCTGGACTCATCTTCACTACAGAGATGTTTAATAAAAATATTTGTTGAACAATGGCTTTATCTGAGTGTGTGATCACAGCTGTTTTATTTTAGCAATGTAACAGCAATAACAATTAAATCCATATTCCTCCTTGGATATTTATTTTCCTGAATTCACTCTTTGTGCGGTGAAAGAATTTGGTGTGAATTGCCGAGTTAAACTAGAACTGCATGTAGTGGATTTCAGATTACTTGTGTTACCTTTGTATGGTTTTTCTATTACCTGAGACCTTAAAACATAGTATAAAAACACATACAGGGAGGCCACATTTTAAAATACTCTAAAATTCTTCCCTCTAGTTCTTCTTAATTTCCGTTTTTAATTGTTAACAACGTTCTGCTCTGCAAAGCCGTGCTTGACGTTTAGAAAAGCTCAGTGCCATCTTCCCATAACAGCATGTAAGAAGAACGTGGACTATGCATTTTGGTAAAATACAAGAAGTGCTCTTTTAAAATACCATGCAATTACTGCATCACGATACAGACAGCTCATCTCTCAGTCTCAGGTTTATAAACCCAGCTATTTCAGTGTTTCTCATGCCTTTTGTTGAGCTGTTGAATAATGAAGATGACGCTTTTGTATGAGCTTGCTTAGAAAGACTTTACTGCTGCTGCTTGTGTTTAACTACAGGCAATTGCAGTGGTTGGCAGCTCGCAGTGAAAACCACTGCTGGGCTTGCCCACGAGCTAACCAGGGAATTCAGTGCTGCTCAGAACAGTTTTGTGAGACAAGGGAGGGAACGAAGAGAAAGCTGCTGTGCCTGACTCATGCTTCCAGCTCCTTCCTCAGCTCTCCGTCAAAGTGCTCCGGTTACTGCCTGTTGAACCTGGGGGCACCGGTGACTCTTTGGAGTCTGTGTACGCGGTTGAGGATCTGAATTCCATAGGGGGCCTGCACCATTGTAAAGTCAGTAAAGCCTAGTAAAGATATCTGTGGAATCCTAGAGCAGCCCAGGTTGCCAGGTCCTTGAACGATCATCTGGTCAGCCTTTTGTAGGAAAGGAAGCCCAGATGAGATTGTCTATCACCCTGTCCAACTGCGTCTTGAAAACCTCCAGTTATGGGGACTCTACCCGCGTCCCTGTGGAGGTTGTTCCACTGAAGGATTGTTCTCATGTCAAAAATTCTTTCTTGTGTCAAGATGAAACCTCTCTGGGTGTGACTTGTACCTGTGGCCTCTTGTCTTCTCCCTGTGGCACCTTGTGAAGAGAGCCTCCATCCTCTGTGTAGCTGCTCTGTGTACTGGAATACTGTGATGAGGGCCCCTCTGAGCCCTCTCTTCTCCAGGGAGAAAAGACCTTAGCTCCTAAGTTTTTCCTCACAGGGCAGGTTCTCAGCCTGTTGATCCTGGCCCTCCTTTGGACCCTCTCCAGCATGGTACACTATGCCTTTGTCATAGTGCTGAAAACATCATCATTTTCCACTCCCAGCACTCACGTTTCATGCCTTCACTCTTCTCGGAAGTTTCCTCTTATTCCAGTAATGAGAGAAGAACTTCCCTTGTCCTACTGTCCTGTCACCTTATTCACTGAACTTGCTTCCACCTGGTTCTAGTATCTGATGAGTCCTATTGCAGCTTTTCTGTTGTAAAAGCATGATCTCATTCTCTTGATCAGGTACCATCTTTCTGTTCTCCCATCACACATCACCTCTCATTTCTCTCTTACTGAGTTGTCTTCATGGGCAAACGTTAGGGCTCTCACTCACTAATTCTGCACTCCTGCCAGCTTTTGACCGGGTTAATGTCTCCCTCCTCAAACACTTGTCCTTGTTTGGCTTTTGATTTCGTTACCTCCTTCCACTCAATCATTTCCGATCACCTCTTCTCACGATTTCTTTTATGAGGGAAAGCTGCAACACAAAAATAAGCAAGCTCTACTTTCGACGTAATTCACTTTTATTCCCGTTAGAGATAATAAAATGTTCTTCCTTCATTGAAATGAATGGATTACGGCCTCAGTGCACATCACACTATGTTTATGTAATTTGATATATTACTTTTTACAATTTTTATTGGGTGCTGTGATGGATGGTGTGAATTATTGTATCATTGTAATTATTGTATTGAGTTATTTCTACGTGAGTCCTCTGCAAACAGAAGCCTCCAGAGGCTCAGTAGCTCACATTTCTACCCTGCACATATACCCTAATTCAGCTGGTGGTTTTTACTTCAGTCTGACACAGCCTATGTCCCAGACTGGCAGATTTTCTGTATGTTTAACAGATATATTTTGCCAGCCTAAAAACTAAACATGGCGCTTGACAGCTGTTACTGAAACAAGACAGGAAGCTGGAAAGATGTTACGCTGGAGGCTTCTTACGGTTAGTTTTGGATTGCTCCCCAGTAAATCCTTCAGTGTTGAAATAATTCTGATTTCTCATGAAGCCTCCTTAGGCAAATTTTTTTAAAAGCAGTAATTCTGAAAAAGGATGAGTTGTCAGCAGTGATATTTCTGAAACTGGTTTATTTGCTCTTTCAAAAACCTTTTGCTAGTGTTTAGAAGGGTGCAAGAAAATTGTCATTGTAACAAGTGTCTTCAGCTCTGCCTGCCTTTTGAGTTCATCATTCTAAGCTAAGGCAAGGCCAAGTCCTGTTCATGTAACATCTACACACGGTTACAGGGTCCGTCTGCCGCCACACAGAGTCACGTGTGAAATATATTTTTATTCTGTGCAAAACCATAGAATTTGGTTGTCCATTTTACGTAGGACCAAATCTGGAATATTTGCTAGAAGCCATCTCTCTGAAATCAGCTTTTTAGGGGATTTAAGCAAGCTAGATATACAAAGCCCAGCGTTTCTGACAATGCTCACCTTCCACTGACAGCCCACTTCTATTCCCAGTGCACATGCCGCAGGTTTCCAGGCCCGGCGACTTACATTACTTGCGTGCCGTCTCTGCTCTGACCGGGATTTGAAAAGCAGTGCATAGTTTTGTGGCAGAAATTAGTGGGATATATGAGAGATTTACAGTGAAACTCATCGTTTCACAGTTCCCTTATGCTTTTAGAATGGCAGTGAGAAAAGTGCTAAACCCAGAATGCGAGTTGTTGAAAACTAGTGCAGTTCTGCAGTTACTTCCCCTCGGCTTTAAGCTGTGTATTCACCAATAGCCAAACCTATGCCACAGTCTGCTTAAAGAGTGGAGTTAATGTTGTCTGAATTTTAACCCTCAAATAATACTAATATTTACAGTGTAATAGTTAAGGCCTGTGCCTGTTTATATCAAATCGTTTTTGATAACATTTTTCATTTATAAACAGTCTTGTTTCATCTGTATCTGTTTATCCAGTTTTGACCTGCTGGAGACTGGCACTGCTCTTATATGCCCCAAACTCAGTGACATCAATTTCCTAGTCATTCTCATGGTGACAGTGGGTGTGTTGAGCACACGGGTGTATTCAATAAGAGCTCAGCATTGTTTTCCACTCTGCTAGAAGCACCTTGGCTCGGAGCAGAAAGCTTGTACATCATCAAATAGATCTTCCAAGCCTATTAATGAGGAAGAGCCACGCAAGTTCTCAGGGCAGAGTAGACACAGCAGCTGGTTTTCGCTCTTCAGCCATTCAAGGAGTATGTCATCATGAAGCTCGGAACCATGTTTGACTGTTAATGGTGGCAGATAGCATACATTCGTCAGTCTTAACTAGTCTTGTCCACATTTCATTTGAGTGTGTACCAAAACTGACAAAACAGTAGTAGCTACGAGGGATCCGTATTGTGTGGCATCGTGTGATGCCCTCGTGTGGCAAGGGCTTCTTTTCTTTTTGCTTTGTTGCTGTGAACGTGCAGTTCAACAAGGGCCGTCCAGCAGTGACTGAAAAAAAGATGACTTTGTAGAAGATACGCTGCAGTGGTAATCAAGAGAAACCAGAATGCAAGACTGTGGGCTGAGATGCTGGCTGAAGATCACTCAGTCTAGCCACAAGTCTAAAAATGCACCACTCTATGGCAGAGCTGGAAAATCTCTAACATCTTGGCTTTTGCTAACAAAAAAGAAAAAAGTTAAACTCATGGAAGACAGCTGTGATGATTTTGGTCATTTCCAGACATGTAAAATTTTCATTAGAGCAATTACTCTTTTAATTATCTTATTAAACTGCTCCCATTTTAAAGCATCATCCACCATGACTGGCTTTTCAAAAATTCATTTCAATCAGTAGGAGTCCAATTTAGGAAAGCACAAAGTATGCATTAAGGACTATCCCCGTGGAAAGCAATAGCTAAAACCACTCTTAACTTCAGGCGTACATTAAGGCTTCAGTCTGGCTTCAGTCACGGAGCTAAAGTCGGAATGATTCAGGCACAGTAAACTGGAACTGAAAAAGCCTCGTGTAGCTTTGCAGCCTTTCATCTTCTGAGAGCGTCTGTGAGAGCTGCGTGGTGGAGGGGCAGAGGGAGGGTGTCGTGGGTATAACTGAGAATTTAAGGTCTTCACATTTTCAGTGCAAAAAATTCCACAGACGCTGTCAGTAAGAGGCTGCAACAGCAAAGGTTTTGTGTGGATATTATGGTGCGTATAGTGAGTCGGCCCAGGAAAAACAAGATGAGCTATTAAAAGAAAAGTCAGTGTGGACAACTAGGGGGTATAGCAGTACTCTCACCCAGCTGTGTCAGTGGGCTAAAGCAAAGGCTTCTGCATTGCGTTGAAACACACAGTGTGTTGTTATGTTTAAGTGTATTTTTAAAAAAATTCATGATCTCAAGCTGTGTTTTCTATCTGGAAGCTAGAGAAGGTGGGGGAATAGGCTGCCAGGGAGCAGCAAGGGACAAGTGCTGCCTGAAGGACAGGGAGCCAAGCGCGGTAACGTAGCAGACAGGGGCCTCACCAGCCAGGGCTTAGCCCCACAGCACATGGCTGAGGTGAACAGGACAGACTGGGGACGCAACTGGGCTCAGCCAGGGGTTCAGATCTCCAGAAAAGGTCATGGCAGTGCAGCAAGTCTCAGGTCCAGCTGGGAAGTCAATCCACAGGGCAGGTCCAGTGATCCCCAGGCAAGCAGCAAGCCAGATCCAGCTGAGCGGGAGACATACGGTGTCACTCAGGCAAGGACTGAAAACCCATCCTGAGCTTAAATGGAGACGCTGGACCCATGGCCAGAGCGTGTTGGTGGAGGCCCCAGGTGAGGGGGGGCCAGTAAGGCCTCTTGGTGCACACAGGGCCCTGACACAGGCCACATGTCAGGGGGACCCGAACTGCAGGAGGTTTTCTCTTTAGAGAAGCCCAGAAAAGTCATGCGTAGAGTTAACCAGAAGAGAAAGCCACAAATAACACCAACCTCTGAGAGTTTTTTACACAATACCTGTGCATGTTTGAAATAGATACCTGAAAGACTGGAAAAGAAAAGCAAAAAGGTTTTTTTGCTCTAACAGGAGAGTTAGGAGATCATACTTTCTCTCCCCTCTTTTCTCTAGTTTAAAAGGTACTGGTGGACGAAAAGCTGAGCATGCGCCGGCAGTGTGTGCTGGCAGCCCAGAAAGCCAACCATATCCTGGGCTGTGTCCAGAGCAGCGTGGCCAGCAGGGCGAGGGAGGGGATTCTCTGCCTGGAGTGCTGTGTCCGGCTGTGGCTCTTAGGTCAGATGATACAAGTCTGACATTTCTAACTTCATCTTCTCATGTGCACTGTGGAAGTTGGGCCTACTGATTCAAGGTTAAGGTCTTCAAAGTATGTGTGTGTCAGGTGTTCTGATTTCCTGTGGCTGCAGCTGAAAACTTTGTCTTTATTCGTTTTATGGGAAGCCTCTTTTCCCTCCTCTCAGTTGAAAGTGATCTTCTCAGGATGGGGTCTGTCTTTGGCTAGTGCGTAGGTGCTCTTAATGTAAGGTGATCTTCTGTCATAATGCAAACAGCTAATGGTAAAAGGACTGCACTGGATACCACTCAAAAGCAAGAAACTGTCAAAGTATCAGGAAAAAGTATGGAAGCCCCTTTATACAGATACTAATTTTTTCTCCTTTGAAATGCTTAGAGAAGAAGAAAACTAAGCAATATAAATTAAGCAGTATTTTATAGTGGAATAACTGTGAATGCAGTTAATTAGCACAGGGGAAAAAATGATCCTGAAAATAACGTTGGAAATGCAGTCTGGTTAAAGAGATGATAATGCTTTTGCTGGCTGTGTGACAAGCCCCAGTACAAGATGTCTAGTCTGTAGATTCCACCATTGAGCAACTCATTGCCATAATTCATGAAAAACAATACAATTTTATCATTCTTCCAATAAAATTAACTGCAAACTGGGCTTGTAGTGCAGCATTTATGCTGGCCTCTATGCCCCAAAGGTCATTGCATTGTCTGCATAAAATGTTGGAGTCGTATTTGAAAGAAAAGTAATGGGATAAAAATGTCTTAGTTGGAAGTGTTTTCTTCCCTGGAGCGCAGGAGCCCTCGAGTACTTAACCATAGCGCTGTAGCAGATGGTGAGCAGCCAAGCCACTAGAATGGGATGAGAATCTCTAATGTCAACGCTGGCTTCAGGGATGAAACCCACAGTTTTTTACAGAGAGAGGTCTTACTTTCATCTGCAGTGTAACAGAAAGTGTTCAGCTGCTTTTTAACTAGATGGGTTTATTTCTACAGCAAATACGGTGTCTGCGTTGGGATAATAAGAACTAGCATCGTTATGCATAAAAACCTGGTTCTGCTGAAACTGGTGGTAAGGCTCCTTGATTTCAGTGGAATGGAGGCTTCACCATTCCATTTAAATGTCAAATCATGATCGCAGGGATCTGTGCGTTGAGCAGTATCAATAACGTTCTGGATGTTCAGTGTGTTAGCACTGACAGCATCAAAATGAGATGTCACTGTGAGTGACAGTGTATCAACATTCGCTATGTGGTTATCCTCGTGCATAATGGCTCAGTTTAAAAGTGGGTCAGTTCTATAAGGCAAATCATTCTTAAGCCTGAATCTGTGCAGATAGTATGGGAACAGACCCCTGTTTTTCCCCAGAATAAACAGTGCCAGAGGAGACAAGCTTGTGCTGAGTCTTCACTCCATCATTTAGAGAAGAAACACAAAGTGGAATTTGTGCAAAAATATCACAGAGGCGGAGGCAGACTCAATCCCGGCCAACCCAAACAGGGAGCACCTAGTCACGTCAACACGGAGGTCGCTCTCTGCTGAGGGCAGGGCACCCGCTCCGCTCTAGCAGGGCAGCGCGCAGGGACTGCGGCTGAGAGCAGCGTGCACCGTGTAGGGGTGTGTTCTGACACGGCTCTGCGGATAACAGAAGTACCTGCTCTCCAGCTAAGGGCCTGCGGTACGTGTAACACTGTCCCCCCGCTGGGAAAATAGTGTTATGAGTGACTGCTATTTTGCCCTTTGCCTGTCAGCTGGGGTTGTTCAGGCTACGATGAAATGCTTTATGGTGGCTTTGCAGCAGAAATACCTGCATTCCCACGTCCCATCACACACACACAGAAACTGTCTCTGCTGCCTCTAGTGTGAGTCAGGGAATGGAGCATTCTAGCGTCAGAGCTCATAATGACCAAAAAGTTGTTATTATCAGAAATAAGAAGATAATGCTCTCTGTGCAGAGGTTTTGTTGAGTGTTAACCAGCAGAATCCCATCTTTCCTTCCTTTCTGAGGTGGTGGGAAAAGGAATTGCTGGATGAAATCTGAAATGGTTTCACTCTGAACCAGCTGGGGGTCACAGGACTGGAATGACGGTCAGGGGAGCAGAGACCAGTCTGGTTTGGCATGAAGGAGGAGAGAGAGTGATATGAGGGACAGGGAAAACATCAAGATGTCTGCATAAACAAAAGGGCTAGAACTCAGCTGGACTAAAACTCACAAGATGCAAGGAATTCAGTGAAATCTGCTCCAGTTTATTTTAGGCCCCCAGACTTTCCAGGGTTTGGCTGATCTAAATCATACAGTGTTTTTTATAAAGTTTATGCCATCACTAATTATTTGGTGTATCTGAGGGTCTGACAATCCCTTTGTGAGGCTTTTTAAGAACTGATTTTGCCAAGAACCCATGGGATTCAGGGTAACATTTTTTAGACTGTTTGGTGTCAGTGTTTTTTTCCCTTCAAGGTTTGCTTTGTTCCACAGCTGTGGGTTTATTGGGAAAAGTCCTCATGCAGCATCTGCTTCTTCAGTGCCTGTTCCTGGTGATGTTTGCTGGAAAAGAGCATAGCATTTCCAAGCTGCAAGTGAAAAGTGTGTGCCCTGTCAGGAACCTTCCCCAGCCCTGTTAGAGTGCAGGTATGCTACCCAAATCCCACTCAGAGCTCTGATTTTATAAATAGTGGCCAAGTACAAAAGGCAAAAACTAAACAAATCTGAACGTAAGTCTAAAAGCTATAAACCCAAACAGTCCATAAATCAAATGATAAGATTCCACAAGATGAAGAATTCATGAATAACAAGCATGTAAGTTCACTTGGTAGCATGTTGGAAATGTGCCACCTCCTGCAATTGGTAATCAAACCCACCTGAACCAGGGGCTTTTGGCTTGAGTAATGGGAAATGTTTTCCATCTACTGGACGAGAAGCTAGATTAGGGAAATCAAAAAGTAAGGTTTAACTACTCAGGAAAATAAGAAGAGAAAGTTATGTTTTCACAGACATTTCCTTTGCAGTAAATCAATGTTTGCCTCCTCTTAGTGTCCTCTTCACTTATGGGGGAGGAGGTTACCTTTCACTCACCAGAGGCAGCAAGATATTTCTGCTCTTGGAAGCGTTGCTGCGAGCTAGATGTGTCTCAGAGGGAGGCTGATTTCTCATTACCTTTCTAAGCTTTCAGCCGTTGCTGGTTCCAGAATGAAGAATTTTGAAATATGACTTCAGAAGCAAACTGCATCCTTTCAACAGCCCTCTCTGTTGAGTGGGATAAGAACATCTGTGCAGTTTGAAGGGAAATCTACCAAAGTGTTTGGGATCCACTGACGTTTTTTTTCAGTTGGCGGTTGACATAAATAAAGCCAGGTCTGGGCCCAGATGCAGGTTTTCTTGAGACTTCATTTTTTCTTTAGTTTCCAAATTGTTGCTTCTTGGTGAGAGATAAAAAAGCTGTCTGTAGCAGAATAGATCTGATGGCTTAACTTTATCATCATGTGAAACGAGATGAAGTGCCCCTAACACAGTGGAGATGAGATGCCGAGCACAACTCATTGATAAAAGTTACAAGTCTCCAAAAGATGCCTGCAGTGCTATTCCTAAAATTCATTGCTCTTTCAAGTCTATTGGTCTGAATGAAGGCGGTTGGTAGCACAGTGTATGGTTTGCCGTATTCAGGAACAGTTTTGAAGCCAAATTAAGATCTTGCGTCATGGTAGCAGAATTTAAGGAGATGATGCTGTGAGCTCCAAGCCACATCAGCCTCTACCAACTGCCAGTGGTCGTTTCAGATAGCCATAAGGAAGCGTGGTATCATGCGTTCATTGTACGGAAACAGTTGTTTATTGCTGATTTCTTCCTTGTAACTAGCGCATTTTACTTAGCTATTTATTCAGACTAGATTTAAGTAAACCCTTGAATTAGATGATTCAAGTCTGAGTTAGGTTTAATTGCCTCACATTTCCAGATGCTAGTTTTCTGGTGAACTGAATGAAAATTTCACATGGTATGCCTTGAGTAAGATAGAGGCACAAGGTAGATTTTCACATCTAAATGTTTCATCATTTGGAAGAAAACCAGCAACAACCAAAAGATAGTAGCTTCTGGTAGAAGCTGAAGAAGAGAACAAGCACAGTGATACATTCCCAGAATAATAACTGCCAAGATTATTTTATATTCAGGGACTTCCTGAGCCAGAGGACCATCTTTGTGTTTAAAGGCCTTTATTAGATGTTTCTTGAGTGAAATTTGTACAATCCCTTGCAAGCCTTTGTGGTCTTCCAGCATCCACAACATCCTGTGGCAAGAAATTCCACGAGGCAGTCTGTTAGTCTGATGATTGTGCTCCTATTGTGTTTCTACAATGCATGGAAATTCACAACTTGGTTATATTTTCCTGCCTATTATCGTAAGACAGGAAACCACTCAGATACCGCTCAAAGCACTAAGCTAGGTACTTAACTGATAGAAATTAAATCAATGGCATTAGGATAATTTATGAAATAGTATGCTGCTATCGCTGTGCAAGAGCAGTTGAGTTTGAGACTGAGGTCAATAGAATTTCCTCTTCTATTGGCTTTGTGAGGAACCTGCTGGTACTCCTGGGAGGAAATAGTGGGGTGAGTCCTCTGCTGTAGAGTGCTGACCTGATGTCAGGGCTGTGCCTGGCCTGGTGATCTACTCTGTCTGTCTGACTTTGCAGACATACGGGAGATAAGGTGACACAAAGTCTTTCTCAAAAACTCCCCAGAATTTTTCACCCTAAGGACATCTGGCATCTGTAGAAATTCTCCATTCTGGTTGCTTTTCTCCCACTGGTTGCAGTGGGAAAAACAGCCTGTGGAGCTGAGTCCTGGGAGCACTTCAGGCTCCAGTGTTCTTGTTCTGTCTGAGACCTTACAGGTAAGTGTAGAAATGCATCCCATTGCACAGAACTCCTCCTTTCTACCCTGGTTTCTTTGGGCTGGATCTTCCATTTCATCCTCATTACATACATTTAGAATGTGCAGGAACCTTAAAGCCCTGAGGAGGTACTTTGTCATTAGGGTTACATTCCATGAGAAGCTTCTTTTAGAAAGAACTGATGCACGAGAGCAGAGCAGGCAGCCTTTGTAAATGCAGTGGGAAGTGTGCATCAGAAGGGGCATCTTTTGAGCGGCCCGTACTCAAAGGATTTCCTGCAGGACTGCATAATTTACGGATACCTCACTGCCAGTAGTACTGTGGCTGCATTACGCTTCGTGCTGGCTAACTGCTCAGGGACGTCGCCTTCTTTCTGGGCAAGTTTTGCAGCCTGCAACCGTGCCTTGAAGCAGCTATTGACCTGGATCTTAGCTGATTGAAAACCTATCTCAGCACGTACCCTTTAGCCTGGAAGTTCCTACTTCTGCCTTCCAGAAACTCAGCACATAGATCCCACCTATCTTGCTTCCTCCCAGTTTTAATTGCTTTTAATTCTGAGTATCAGATCATCTTTTCCCCTTATTTTCTCAGCAGACAGTTATTCATGGAAAAAAATGTTCCTGGTGTCTGGCTGTGGGGTGGATCATGTTCCAAATACAAAGGATGACCTAGTTTCAGTATGTGATGTGGCAGTTTTCCTTAACTCTGACTGTATTTCAGTATTTCACTTAGCACTCTCACCTAACTCCTGCCCACAAACTCTTTCCCACGACAGGAGTGTTCACTTTTGGTATAAAAATATCCCACCAGACTGACAGATTACCCACATTACTGCTTTTTAATGAAGCAGACTCTGATGTAAAATAATCAGTGTGGTTTTGGGTTTGGCTCAGAGGTGACTTACAGTAAAATACTGAGTAGTAAAATGGTAGGTCAGAGTAATGCTAGAGTAGCACCAAACTCCGCATGCCTATCACATTTTATTCCCATACTTGAAGGGTTGCTCTGGTTTTACTTACAGCAGGGCCTGTTTACCCCTTTGGGAAATGTCCATTCCAGGTTCTATCTGTGCTGATTTTCAGAGGACTGAAATTATAGCTTGGCTCGCATTTGGGATCATAACTCGTAGTTTCAGTTAAACGTGGGCAGCTCGTGTGTCCCTCTCCAGCACCTTTGGCAGTGCTTCCCGTGGCTGGCAGGATGGAGGCGGCTGTGCCGCTTTGGATGCCCTTGCTAACGGAGTGCTCAGTGACAGTCCCTTCAGACAACCTGTGAATGACAGAATGCCAGTCAGGGCTTACTGGTGAATGTCAGCTACAGGGATTTCATGGAGTTTCTCTCTCTTGAGCAATCCGTGTGTTCTTTGAGAACCCACCAAGAAGTTGGTGTAGGAGGTGCAGTTACAGAGCCTGTCGTGCAGGCCCTAAAAAGTCACAGCCAACCGTCTAAACCATTTCTGGCTTGAAAACCCATTCTGCTTCCTGAAACAGGGTGAGTTCAGTAGTTTCATGTCCAGTCCTCAAAAGAGCTGAGTACTTCCAGTTGGTATCTTGGATCCCCTCTGCACGCTAATGCGGTTAAACTGCTCAGAAACATGCAAGTGCTGTTTGAATTGCAGCCTCCCCTCCTGGATTAGCACCTGCTGGCAAGGTCTTCAGGGTGAGTGTACATCTATTGGAGACAGCCCCAGGTCTAAGTATGTCTTAAGGTCTTCATAAGCCCTCTGTTTTTCACCTGGTTGCTACCGCTGTTTGAATTGTCAGCCTTTTGAGCAACAAGAAGGTGTGTCTGTCTCATTTCACAATGCCATTAACGGGGAATCTTCCCTTAGTGCTAATATTTTGGATTCTTCTGACTTCGCTGACCTGGCCTAGATGAGCTGTGATGATAACGAGCAGCATGTTTTGAAAGTTACCGTCCAGGTGGCAGAATAAAGTTGTGTTTATTATGAGCTGATAAATCAGCTATTATTTAATTTACACAACAGCTGCAAAAGTAATTACTTGGACATATTGAATGGTTATGTCTACCGAAGGTGGATTTCTAATGACAGCTACATTCTGAAGTTCTTACTCATAAAGCAGTAACCAGAGGTGTGGAAACCTAGGACAGCTTGAGAGGAACCATCCTGTGAAAGCTGTCTGAAGGAGTAAACTGTTCAAACACTCACATTTTTTGTTTCTTCTTCAGGTATATGCATGTTATTAAGTGGAGGAAGAACAAAGATAGGGTTAAACTGTTGTCCATATGAGGACCAGGATATCATGCACATTGCTGAATGATGTAAATGCAAGGAAAATAGTTTGATTTTATTTATTCAGGTGTGAAGAAAGCAAAGTAGTTGGAGGAAAGTATTTGCACTATAATGAAGGAGGTAAAATACGGATAGTTGGTGGTTTGCAGAACACTTCTCGTGTTGTCAGAAGATACAGGGCATGGCCTCAAACATTAATAAGCCTTTTGTATCCTTGCTCCATAGCAGTGGACACTCAGGCTGTCTTGTTACTGCTTCCCCTGATGTTCAGTAAGATCATACTGCAGTAAAATACACGACCTTTGTGTCTTGCTGGGAATCACAGGGGTGGGAAGGATGGCTGAACAGAACACTGCCTTCTGAACTCAGTTTGTCGAGGTGTGGTTTGAGTATCAAGGGGGCAGAAAAGAAT
Source organism: Rhynochetos jubatus (assembly GCA_027574665.1). NCBI lineage: Eukaryota > Metazoa > Chordata > Aves > Eurypygiformes > Rhynochetidae > Rhynochetos > Rhynochetos jubatus. The sequence continues at coordinate 1,361,102 of CM050661.1, read as the reverse complement.
TGGGTTGGGGAAGCTGTCTTGGGAATTAGGTAAGAAAATGCCTTTGGCAAGTGTAGCAAAGGAAGATGAATGTGGACTTGAGCTTTGACTGGAATAGACCATTTGGGTAAAGTGGGAGAGCAGGTAATAAATAAAAGGACATTCCTAGGTAGCTGCAGTATATAAAACCTCAGAACTTGAGTTTTTCCTTCTCTTTTATCCCTCTTTTTTATCTATAAATAACTAGATCTTAGGCTGCCAAACACTGCAAACTACCTACCTGCAATACATACCCGCAAAATCTTTCCCTTGCCTTCAGCGGAAGAGGATTTATCTGTGCTTATTTAGTTTATAAGCGCTGCAGGGCTGTGAGGGTTGAAATAGTTGTATGCCCAGCCTGGCTGGCATTGGGCCATCTCATCCAGTTCGGTGTTGAGTGTGTGAGTGCAGGTTGGATGATTAACTGGACTCTCCTCTGCTTTTCAGACTGTTTCACTGAAGCTGTCTTACTATGGAATGCGTATATTTTTCTTTGAAAACATTACCTTCTGCATTGTACCTTATGGCATGTTTATGTTTGAGACCTTGTCACTTTTTAACAATTTCTGACAAATGTGATGCTGACACTTCATAAAAATGATGGTTGCCTACGGTGTAGCATCATGTCCTGAACAGCACTTAGATCGGCAGCGATGCAGACCTCTAGCCAGTCTGTCAGCATCAGTCTCTGCAGGGACTGCCGTGTGGGTAATTTTTGTGCAACTCGTTGGCTCAGCCATGCATCACCAAGGCATTGGAGCAGCAGCAGTGTTTTCCAGTATCCAGGCTTCAAGGCAAACCCAAACTGAAACTGAGGATTGAACTGCAATTCTGGTAGCTCCTGTCAGGGAAGGAAAGCAGTGACTGTTCTTTGCTGTCAGTTTTGACAGTCAGCTTTTCAGTAGAATGGGTTTACGCTTTACAAAGGACAGCCCAAACAGAGCACAATACACCAAGCGGTCATCCTTGCCTCAGTTCAAGTCTCTGTTTTCATGAGGGGTGAGTTGGAAGGCTGTGCAGGTTGATAGGTAGGACACTGAGCTAGGGTACCAAAATCTGTGTTCTTGTTTCAGCTCAGCGCTCGACTGTCTATGAGTTCAGGCAGGAGTTTTTATTCTGGTTCTTTAAGGTCCTTTAGGAATTAAAGATGTAGAAAAAAGCCAGAGCATGGGTTTTCTCCTGTGCCAAGCACCTGTCTTCCTGCCTTTTTCCTAGTGATCTTTAGGTAATTCAGTGCTTTTGGAAATGCCCTACCTTAGATGGGATTTAGCTCAACTGCATTAAATGCCAAAAAGTTGGTGGGGAAGGACTGGCTTCAAATGCCTTTATGTAAGCTTCTGGAAGTTAATTATCTAAGCCTCAGCTAGACACAGTAACGTTGGTCTGTGCTCTAAGTTTGTTAGGGAAACATAGGCACCAGCAGGAGAGAGCACGCGCTGCTGTGGTACCATGGTTTGCAGGTTCAGGCTTTAGCATTTAGCTTTCAGACACAGGAAGGCGAGACAAATCCAGCCTCTACCTGCATGTCTTCTGCTGTAATCCTGCGTGATGCCTGTTGCCCCCCTTGCCAACGGCCCCGTTGTTAGCCGCTTGCATCACGATATGTGCTTATGGTGGTGTGGCATTTGCCTCAGCTGGGGCCCAGAAAGGGTCCTGCACTGATTGGTTTTGACATGAGCGGGTGTTTCAGCATCAGGCGCCTCTGCTGAAGCATCACTCGTCCAAACGGTGACTGGCTTATTCGGCTACCACATTGGTCATCTCGGTGATGATTTCTCTTCCCCTTGGTCGCTAAAAGGTCCCACAGTGTGTCTCCCTGATGCCAGTTATTGATGGTGACCGTTACCTCCGTAGCTGTGCTGGCACTGATCACTTGGGCAGTTAACCTGGGTGTATGTAATTCTGCAGGTTTTGGGATTTTGTTGTACTGGGCTTATCAGATACTTGGTTTTCCCTTACACAAAGGAAAATTCATTTCCTATGTTAACGTTCATGTTTGCAAAGTTGTACCATTTTAATTATCAAGATTAATAGGTTTCGTGTGAAGGTTTTGGTGCTCATCCAATCTCTGCTAATAAAGCACAGTAAGCCACGATGGCTGCAGTGCACTTCTCTCTGTGGATGATGATTTTCTGAGAGCATATTTCAAATAGCTATTAAGATGCTTTGTTTGTAACTTGAAGAGTATATACCATGAACTCATACAAAATCTTTCATCATTACACTCATTAAATTGTCTTTAAAGGTCAGGCCCTGATACCTTGGTACAGGGATGGCAGTGAGAGCGTTACATGGTTGGGGCAAGCAACATTTGGCGCTAAATCATCCCACCTAATAGGAGAGATTGGGGTAAGAGCTCTTGCAAAAAGCTCCTCCTGGGTTTATTGCTGTGAGTTCAAGCTTATATTGCTTGACCTGAGCTGATGCTCATACAAAGTCCAATGAATGTAACGGAGAGGCTTCCAACTGGGGCCGTTGGGCATTTCTGGATTCCAGATAATGGAGAGGGATTCAGTGGCTTAAGCGAGCTTTGAGCACGCACAGCGTATACCTTGAAACCTACGTTGGCGTCCAGTTTTATCTCACCACATTTCATGTGAGCACCTTTTCAAATTACAGACAGCAGATGCCCTTTCGTAGTCAAAATCTTTTAAGAAACTTCTGACTCTGAGTTCCTTTTTCTTGGAACAGCAGAGTGTTTGTTGTGTGGAAAAGACGACAGTGCACGTTTTGTGAGGTGACTAGCATATATTCAATGTGAATGATTATGCAGTTGTTCTGTAGATTCAGACTAATGAAACATATGCTTCCTATTATAGCAAATACATTTTTTACAATAGCCATTTCAACGTTATGAAAACGTTTAGATGTTTGCTTTATAATTTATATCCTTCTTTGAAATGTCACCTCTTAAAACTCATAATCATTTTATGAAAAAATATTTCAGCTCTTTTAACAATTATTGCACTCAGAAAACAAAGGAAAGCCAGTCATATGTATTCCGTCCCAAACCGTGTTTGACCCTTATTCAGAACTAACAGGATATTTTTTATGAGATTAAAAAAAATTTAATAACATTCATCTACCACTCAATTCCATTATTCTTCCTTAATTGTCTCCTGCGGTTGCTCTGTCTGTGTCTGCCCTTCTGGCTTTCTCCTCCTGTAAAATGCTCGAGGAGCCTATTATGCAGGAGAGGAATGAAGCACATGAAGACTGCAGTGCGCTCTGGCTTTCCTGGTCCGCACAGCGGGCAGGAGGGGAGCACGTGATGGAGCAGCGTGCGAAACCCTGCTCCTCCTGCGTTCCTGTTAGGAAGAATGCTATAGAGATAAAGGGGGCTTTAGGAACTATGAGTTTCTCTTTGCTGGAATGCATCCTCCAGATTTCAGATACAAGGTCCAGGAATACACATTTTGGACTTTCCCCCCTCATTCCTTTATTTTTTTAGTCTTGTAGGGCTTAATTCCCATTTTCCTCACAGGGCACTGGGTCAGGGCTTTACAATTTCCTGTCTGCTCTGATTTTTGTGTTCACTACAGTAACTGCAGAACAGTTTTGGAGGGGGGATTTTTTTGAATGAGTAAGTTTGAAATATTTTGTTAGTCATGCCCCTTTTTCGCCCTGATTTTCCCCCTCTTCTCCAGTGCCTTAAAATGTTAAAATGCTCTCTGAGCTGTAAATCACGTGCTTCCATTTGCTTCCTTTGTCAGACCAGAGCTGAAGCGAGTTGCTGTATCCTGGGGGTGCACTGCCTCTCTGTGAGGTGAAGAGAAAAGCCAGTGGGCAGTAGTCATGGCGTGTACGACGGTTGGGACGTACGTTCAGAGTGTAGGGAGAGGAGAGGAGCAATTAAGCAATGTGTTTCTTTACAAGCAAATTGATCACAGTGAATCTGCTTGTGCAGTTTGTTAGCATTGCTGTGTCAGTGCCTAGTTCTGACTTTGGAGAATAAAAAAATATCTTTATACTTCTGATTTCCTTGAGATTTCCTGAAAGTGGTGTTTCAGGCTCATGTCCATGCTGTGACAGAGCTATATCTAAAACACAACATTTTTTTCAGCACTGCAATTGCAACCAAATGACGAGAAAATAGAAAAAGACCCCTCCCGCTTCTCGTCTTCAAAGCTGAAAAAGCAGACCAAACCCCTGGCTTGAGTGGCTAGAAGATGCTGTCACGGGGGGTCAAGGCTTTTTCAGTTGCTGTGCATGAACAGTGTAGAGTGGGATCTTACCCAGTTTTCACATTCATCAATACTGATTGGCTGAAAAAGAAGTTTAATGTCCAGATACCCTGTCATGGTAATATTTGGAATATAATCACTTCAGTAATTTTCCTGCCCAGGGCAAATAAACCCTGACTGTCCTACACCTGCATATATAGGTGCTGCTATGAGTCGTGCATATTTACTGTATCAGTGTTTTGTAACTTCACCAGTCCGTTGTAACTGTGTACCACAGGTGAAACTCATTCTATCACGATGGTTTCTTACTGGTGTTGAATTAGTGCGAAACTCCATACCAGGAGGATTAGCCTGGTGAGAACAGTGGCGAATCAGACTCAGGGTAAACCAGTGCATTCTGTGCCTTATATGTTTTCTGAGAAAGCTGATCTGAAAAGTATTTAAGAATAATACGGCATTTCATTCCACCTTTCACTGAAAGACTGCGACAGGTTTGGCAGATATTAAGAATGGCTGCTGGGACGTTGTGGGAAAGGTGGCACGCATAGCCAGCCATCATCCTGCTTCACGTTGTAAGCAAATACAAGTAAGGAGGAGTTGGGACATTTCCAGATGTGCACAAAGCAGGATCTGGAGTCTTGAGACCAGATTTATCCTTCATTTGAATTACATCAGAATAAATTTGGCTTTCAGTTTGTTCTTGGTTTTGACTTGAGACCCTGGAAATGTTGCATTGCTGGAAATGTTTTCAGGTCTGAGACTCAGCAGTCACTTCTCTAATAATTAACACGATTCAGAGAATTCTGTATAAAGACAGTGAAAATTATTGTGTAGCTTAAACTTGCATAGAATCAGTCCCAAACGAAGCAAGCGGTTGACTTACCACTTAGGGGTGGTAATGACCGTTCCACTGTGTAGGCAACACAGTTGCTAATGTCTGCCCTGGTGGGCATTGATAGATCTTATAATTTGGTTAAATGGAGACTGGAAAATCAATCCACATGAGGGCATTTTCTTCAACAATCGGTTCCTAACGTCATCTGCATTTGTGAAGTTCAGTAGCAGCACAAGAAAACAAGTCTTTGATATTTTCTCAGCTACATCCTATGGGAAGGACTGGATTGTTGTAGAGGGTAAGAATTGTACCAACAGACAATGTTATGCAGCCAAACTGTTCATTATTTATCTATGGCCTAACATCTAACATTTGATGAATGAATTTACAGCAAAACAAGGTTACTGGAGCTTGTTCAGTTGTTTCATGTGGTTAGGACAGCTGTGGGCAATCTGTACAGGCTCTTCTGCTATTAGAAACCTATACATGTTTAGGCAGTATATATTTCATTTATGATCTGCCAGAAAATATATTAAAACTGAAGATCACTGTATGAATATTCCTCCATGAATGCTTACAGCAGAAGAGGAATTTCCCAAGACTGAAAGCAACCACGGTAATTTCATTTACACATCTCACGGAAGTGACGTCCGTCTGTCTTGAGCGTGTCCTCTACATGTACACTTTATTACAAGAGAGGTCACCTGATACAGACTGTCACTCAGTCTGACCTGCTCTCAAATCCCAGAGGTCTTTACATGTCTTGTGTCCACACATGTAAAATCTCTGGTTTTCCGGAAGCATTGATTCAAGGCTTTGAATTTTAGCCTTCTAACAAACCAAGTTTATTCAGCCAGAACCAAATATCACAGTTCCAGCACTCCACATGATGTTAAACGAAATAAAAGTAGTCTGAGGTCGAGTCATATAACAGTCAAATCAATGTGAAACTGAGTCCAGGAATCAAACTCTCTGTTGCCCATCCTTCTCCAACTCCCCATGAGAAGATTTCCAGACGTATGCTGAGCCTTTCGGTTCTGCCCCTCTCCAACTTTGCATCTGTTGTCAATTATTTTGTCTCCGTCAGCTGTTCAAGCAGGATCTAAAAATACACAAAGAAAGACATCCACTTGCAAACCTTTCTGCCCAGAAGCAGCCAGGAGAGGTTTGACAATGGTTAGCTCATCATTTATTCCAAACCAGGGAACAAACCTCCATCCTTCTTTCCTGTCCGGGAATCCTTGTAAGTGAAAACATCATCTGAGAGACAGCCGCTAAGGTTTGAAGTGCAGGGGAATACAGAGGGCTTCTGACTTGCATGGGTATAGCAGGCAGAGCGGTGTAACTCAAGAAACACAGACTTCCTCACAGATAAAAATACAGTCAAATTGAACTTCCTTGGAATTTTAAGGATTTGCTAAGGACAGAAAAAAGTTATTTTGCCCCATTTTTGGTGAGCTTCTAATTGAAAGAGAACACCATACTTCTGTCCTCAAAGCATTATTTATAAATCAGTGCCTATCACATGACTTGCAGGAAACTATTTTTGACATCCTGAGAGTCCAGGATCCCAACAAACCTCCTTAAACTGTGCCATCTTGAGAAGTGGTGCTGCAGTTTTAATTAAAATCCACAAGATGGTACAAAAAAGCCCTACAGTCAGCGTGCTAAGGCTGGCCACAGAGCTTGCCTGGGGGGCTGAATGCCTGCTGCGTTTCCACATGCCTGTATGTTCCGTACTGACAGACGAGTGTGTTGTGTTTGTTTGTATTTAGCTCTTAGTGGTGTAGAGCATACCTGTTTCTCTAAAGACAGTAAATGGAAAATCATACCGCGGCTCTTGTGCACGCCCCTTAAGATTTTGTGGTGATTTCTTCTGTTGTGCAGAATCACCGTAGCTATTCACTCACTTCCTTCTCTATGAATAAACCAGGATTCACCTGGCAAATGAAACCTCAGTGCAACACACATTTAGGCTTTGAAATCCAGGAAACTGCTTGTTTGCTTACCATTGAGTATATATTCAAATTGGTTAATTCATTGCGCCTGGTGTTGCCGTAGGAGTTTTCAGCTGGAATACTATTGAAACAAATAAGTAAACAAAGATTCTTGTGGCATCTTCAGAATAATTAGCAGGAGTGCCACAACCACTGTAAGATTGTTTTCTGGAATCCCACACCCTGCTGTGCGATGCCGTATTTCACCATCCCTCTTGGTTTGAAATGTGAGGCCATTCCAGCAGCATCTCAAAGCAAAACTTCCCTCTCCGTGGGTAGTACTTGTTACTGCTCAGCTGGACAAGCAGGAAGAGTTACCGGAGTGTCAAGCAAAACAAGGCTACATACTACCTATGCCATTGCAGTTTCAGGTGCTCGAGTTCCTTAAACATCTCTCCTTAGGTGAACTGGGGACTAAAGTGATACTGGCTTTCACAAGAGCTTACTCTGCAAGATCACTTAGAGGATGCCAGATGACCACAAAAACGTCACAGACAGTTTTCCATGTTCTTAGCAGAATATATTAAGAAGGCTAAAAAGCATGTAGCTGTATTTATACTGAGTTACAGTTTGGGTGGGTACTGTGAGGAAAAAGAGTTTGATGCATGCAGGCTGTATTATCTGTATTTTCAGTTTCCTGCCTTTTGTTTTTTCACTTTCACTTTTTTGTTCCACTTTGAACTTAGTTTATGTACAGTGTTTCAAAATGTTCAGTAGATCCATTTTGAAATGCACGCTCAGTTGTCAGGCACTGAGCAAATCTCTGTGATCATCTCTGTCTGAAGGCAGAGTTTGAAGAGTCAAGTACTCTTCACATCACAGCAATGATCTTATCTAGACCTGAGTCCGATGGAAATCAAGCAGAAACCTGCATGAAGCTGGGCTCCCTAATGGTACCGGTTTTGAGAGATGACTTAAATCTGGCCAAGTTGGAAAAAACCCGTTCAGTTGGTACGAGAGTTCAAACCAAACACAGACTGTTATCATTTGCAGTCATCTGGAAAGGAAAAAGCTCTTAATGCAGTGCCAGTAAAGGATATTCCCTTGAGTTTTCTTGCTCCGAGCTACTGGAGCTTGTTTACATTCCCCAAAGAAACTGTGTGAAATCTTTTCACACACGAAGTCGAACCTTCAGAGAAGTTTAGGAGAGGACTTATGTCGTTAGAATGTTTTGATGTGTTTTGCTAAAACTTAACATTTTAACCATAAGAACTCCTGGATCCTGCCTCCTGTTTTTTCTTCCACGTGCTGATCACTGCGAGAAGCGGTGGACTTCTGAGGTGTTTACTGTGAAAGTCAAGAGAAAACTACCCAGCAGGTCAAGGCATGGAAAACAGTAACAAACACCTGCTGCTTCTGCGTACGGATAGATTTTTCACTTAAGTGGAAATGACCTAGCTGAAAATCAAAGCCCTGGTGGAAAGCGTATCAAAGCGGTCAAAGCCAGAAAAGCTCATAGAAGTGTTTTATTAGAAAGTGTGTAGCTTAAAGTGTTGAACTTTCACAGATGAATGTGCAGAATTAGTTAGCTGTTTTCTCTTTCATTTGCTAATCAATTTTCCCCACTGCTAGCCTCTGACAACTAGTAGGCCTGCACATTTGTTTCATATGGTCAAAGAATGTTTAACCCCCTACTGACCCTCCAGTGTTTGCTCTCCTTCCCTCAAGGCACGGAAGACTTTAAAGTAGAAAACCGATGAATGAAAAGAATTAATCTCTTGGGGGCTTTTGTCGTGAAAGCTTGAAAGGGGATCAGAACAGTTTGACATGTTGACAGCTGAAGTCAAGAGGAAAATTATGATATAATGCAAGTCAAAAGTGTTCGGTGCCATCGGATCCAAAAGGCAAACGAAGTATACATTTTGCCTTGTTTCTTTCCTGACTGCTCTTGCTACTGGTAACAGCAGTAAATTCTGTACTGGAACCCCTTGAGGAAGGTGAAGGCTATTCACTGCTGCTTTTTAAGAATAAGCTGTTGAGCTCCTCAAAGATGGGTGTAACGTGTAAATGGGCATCTTCTGACCTTGTGCCTTACCTCTTTTACAGTCTGTGATGGATCTCTGGTTGCTGTTACTGTCCTGAACAGTTTTGTTCTAGCTTTGTCTTCTAACTAGCTTACTTTGTTTGGAAGTTGGGAGGCTTTGGCGTGATAGATTTAGATTTTTCTCCCCGAGTACAGCATTAGCCAGCTCCTTACGCCAACGGTGACATGGTTTGCTGTATGAACTCGTTGGGTGTTTGTAATACAATCTTCTTGCAACTCCTATTCCTTCGGCTAGGAACTAAAGCAGTCCTCAGCAAGAGGATGAGAACTTTTGGCTTCTTTTACCCTTTTTTTAGAGCATGACTGGATGCTCATTTGGGTCCCATCCGGTCTGTGGAAATTCCACTGAGTTTCGTGAGAAGAGCTCACAAGGAGGGGCGGCAGGAGAAAAGGGCCTGAAAGTTGGATTGAGCTGAGGTTAACAAATTGGAATCTTAACGTCCACAAAACGTTGATGGGTTCTGTTTACGTATCCATAGTTACTCACTACATATCATTCCAGTGTCATGCATTTAAGTGTAACAAGCAGTAAGAGGAAAGAAGTTACTTTATCTGAACCTTTGCTGCTGCAGGATACAAAGTGCTTTTGAAAATATCCCGAGTGGCTAATGTAGTCATGTTTGGTATTGGTGCAGGAATTCTGTTCATATCCCATCTGTTCAAAGGGATGCTTCACGAGATCTTTACAGTGAGAAGCCCTAAAGTTAGAAGTGTGGACCCTAAAGTTAGAATTGTGGAAATAAGATAGAGCCAAATTCTGTTCTATACCATTGCTTTTAGCTTTATCTAAGTATTGCAAGTCTACAAAATTTTATCTGGGCTATAGCGCTGCCTATAATAGTTTCTAACCAAGCATTTAACTGTGAAAAAAATATGGAGGAATAGGCACAGTCATATGATTAAAGCTGAGCCCCTGGACACATCTAACTCTTACTTGAACCAGTGTCAGTCTTCCGTTGAGTTTAATGGGAGTTGTACAGAGCGTGGACTGCTGGGTTCTCGTAGCAGCAGTGTGGAAAACACCAACCTGAGGCTTTTGAAAACTTGCTTTAAAATGCATTTTAAAATTAAACCTAGATGTGCTGACTTCAGAAATGAATACAGATGTCTTGAATTTCTTCCTTTCAGCTTCAGGTAGTATTGACTTACGAATTGGTGGTCTTTCACTGGATTGATTTCAGTGAAATACATTTCAGTAGAATTGGTTTGAAGATCCATGTTGGGCTTAAGAATTTTGTCTGCAATTCAGAGGTTGAGGGCGGAATTTTTCACAAAATGAAAAACTGCTCTAAGTCGGCAATATGCTTAACAGAAACCTTTGTTATGAGGAAAGATCCTTAAAAACCTGGAGGTTCAGTGAACTTCTTGCGGTTCAATGGAGCATAAATTTGTCTTCTAAAATGACACTACTTTACATGCTTTTCAGTTTCCTTGATGACTCAGAGTGCTTCAGCTGTAGCTCAGGGTTGATCGCAGGTAAAGATAATGAGCATAGGATTGCACATATACTAATATTTACATTTTTATGTGCAAAGTTCATACGTTTGCCACTTGGTAAGAATGTTAGCATTTACCCCAGTTTTAGGTAAGAATGCTGTGATAAAACTGGAGTTAATGGCATCAGGTATTGGTCAATAATATTTGGCCTTCAGTAGCTGTTGATAAGATTAGAATGATGAATGTATTTATATTAGCTACATCTAAGTCAGTTAGCTAAATACGAATTGAGTTGACATTTACTGATATTTTGGGATAGTTGAAGCATAATTTAATAGTAACCAAATGCTAAAAGGATCTAGCCGTTTATGTTTAATGTTGCTGAAAAAGTACATATAGCTGCCTGGAAGGGAGATCACAAATTATGTTTCATATGTTTTAAGCAGAGCTATGGGTTTCTTGTCCTAGCACTAAAATGATACTGACAAGTGCTGCTTTCCTTCCAGAATTACTTAATATGTCTCGTCTTAACTAGTTGCAATATATATGAATCATATACTTTGGTCCTTAACTTCTGGAGTTCAGGCCGTCCTCTGTCATATTATCCTTCCTGTTTGAGTGTATTTGGCAAAGAAAATGAGCACTGCAAGGAAGACAGCATTCCGTTTTCTCTTTCCACTACTCTGGCCCCTACTTCAGTTGTATCATTCCCATTCTGTCAGGTGAGATCATTATTACATGTCTTGTCCCGGACAGTTATTCTCATTTGGGGTGTGTAGGTTTTGAAGCAATCAATCAGAGGTCAGATTTGGTCAGGGTGGGACCCTTTCCAAATTACTCCTGGAAAAGGTGGGACCAGTTCCTGAAGTAACATGCTGTGAGTGGAAAAAATTATTTGGTGTAAAGCTGTAACATTTCATGGGTCTTTTGTAAGGCAGCACTGTGTAAGAAAGGCTGAGAACAGACAGACTGAGAAGCAGAAAGTGAACACATGTCTTAATGAGAATTCATCAACGTTAGCTCTTCATTTGGAATGTCAAGTCTGAATTGCTTCTCAATACAACAACTTGCAGATGATGTGAGCAGAATTATGATTCCACTTGGAGACTGTTAAATTGTTCTTCACCAAATGGGACTCAATCACCGTCCTCAGTCCATCGTTGTGGAAGTTTGACATCAAACGCAGCTCTGGGTCTGCCTTTTGCTCCTGGAAATCCATCTTGATTGGTAGCTCAGGCCTTCATTAAAGCAAATACAAAATAACTGGAAGCCAAGTTAAAGCAATTTATCCTGCTTTGTTGCATTATTTGCAAGACATAACTCGCTGTACTTAAGCACCAACACAGATAAGAAATGGGAGATACCAAAGTTTAGAACAAGTGCAGAGTTATAAACGATGGGGGTCACCATTGCCTGTGTGACAGACAATTTTAAAGGTCTAAGTTTTCTGAAACAGAGAACTGCTGACATAGTATGAGTGCACTTTCACTAGAGACCAGTAGTTACTAGTAATTGTGTGGCATGTACACTTCAGACATTGACCTCACGTCTCAGACATTCAGCATGCCGAAAGCTTGGTTGCTTAGCCCTGAATGCCAAGTGACATATTAAGTTCAACCAAATGTCAATCATTGCGATGATGTCATGTTGTCCAAAACCCATTAATTGCTTTGAAAATTCCCACAGTAACTGAAAATCTCAGATTATCTGCCTGAATTAATGGGAGCCCAGTAATTGCATGGTGGATCCCATGCTGTTGTTTTGTACCCTATGTACTTTACATACACATTTTGATAGAGAATAAAGATGGCAAATACTAGCTTTGGTGGTCTCTACTCATCTTAGAATGCCAGTTTTAATATTGTCATTAAGAATGGTTCCACTAATAATAGAAATGTGAAAGGGCATATTGCCCACAGTACACCTGAGAAACTAATACCCTGTGTGAGTGATAGGCACAGGTTCTGGTGAAATTACGTGGCTGAGCGTGGGAGAGTCTGCACCAAAACCGCTCACTCCCATTTTAGCAATGTTCGCGATTCCAAGGGAGAGAAAAGGAGGTTAGGTTAATTTGTTTAATATCTCCTACCAACTGAAGTATCATTTTAGTTTTTTCCTTCGTTCAGGAATGCAGGAAGAGAGTGGGGAAGGTTTTAGGTATGTTTGCACCCTGAGTTACCAGCTGTAGTGAAATTCCAGAGCAGAGGCTGTGCATGCCTGGGGCTTCATGCCTTTGTCAGCCAAGCACCGGGAGCTCTCCTCTCGTACTGACAAGCAAGTGTGGGGTGCGGACACTGTTGCTCTCAGGTGCTGTTTGCTGATCCTGGGTCCCTCTTCAGGCCTCCTGGGAGGGCTGGGTGGTATCAACAGCCGGTCTCCCCTTCTGCATTTGCTCGCAAGTCATCAGCAGTTTGTGGGTTGTATGTGAGCTGGCTTCGGTGCTGCTCTGTTGTATAGGGTAACACCTGTGGTAGAAAAAACCCCTCCAAATTCACATGAGACCTGAGACAATATTTCCTAGCGAATAACATTCCAGACAAAACCTGTCTCTTTGTAGTTGGGAACTGTAGTCTTCTTGATTTTTCTGAAGCACGATCTTGGAGAGATTTTTCTTTAATGGATTCATTGTGAGCAACTTGCCACTGAGAACCTGTATTTGATATTCCAAATTAGCTTAAAGTTCTTTCTAGTGCAGCCAGACATATTTGATTTGTAGGGAGCAGGTATGAGAAAGAAAGAAAGATTAATTAATTGAATTCTGTTCAGGCTTTTTATGATTAACGATCAGGCCAACTTTTTGCTGGTAAGAAAAAATTATGAAATTGTCTGGTTTATCACTCAAATTGCATTGAAGAAAGACATGTCTGAAGCTGCTGGAAGGGAAAGCATGATTCACAGGATTTTGAAATTAAACATATCTGCACTTCCTCTATAATAGAGAGATGCATACTCATGGGAAGAACTGTCTTGCTTTGCAACTGTACGCACTGGCAGCAAAAGATGACTTGATGTTTCTTCAGTTATGTTTCTGATTTGTCATTGTTTTACTGCTGTTCTTTGCATGTGCACAGGGCGTGTTCAAACAGAAGTCTCAAAGTAATTTGTGGTGCAGTCAGTAGGCTTTGGAAGCCAAGTTCTCAATACTTCATTTCTTGTGGTACCCCCCAGTAGAATGGTAGGGCCAGATGGAGGAGGGATACAGAGTATTTCTGTATTTATTCCATCAACTTGCAGCTTCCAGAAAATGGAACTCAGCATTTGCCCGGCTGGCTTTATGTACTCAAAATACCAAGAGTGCATATTGTGGGGAACGTTAGATTCTGTTCAACTTTAGATAGGATTTTCCTTCTCAGTCCTTCTTCTGAGGAACAGTGTGTGTCTTAAAAAAAAAAAAAAGAGGGGAGAATGTTTATTGGAGTTCTACACAGCCTATATTGAGCTTACACGAACTACTGTCTCAGACCTTATACGTGTCATACGGTCAGTACTAAAAGGACATCTAAACCCCACAAATACAAATGAAAACCCAGTGGCAAGCAGCAGTTGACTATCACAAAAGTGGAACTACTGAACGGTCAGTGAAGTCTCGCAGGCAGAGTAAACCCCAAATTCTGTTTATCAAAGCTGAACTCAGTCCTTTGGAAGTGAAGCGATTTTGGCTTTATTGCAGCCAAGGACTGGTCAGCAGGGTCTGTTTTGGGGATGAAGAATGCCCCGAAATGCTGAACGTGGAGGTTAGTGCCCCTAGGGCATATCATGATCTGTTTCACTCTGTGGAACGGGCTGTGTCCGATACCTCCCAGGCTGCGGAACCGAAGGCCTGCAAACCCGGCTGTCCACGCTGCTCGGCTCGCAGCAAGCCCCTGTACTTGCAGCGTTTTGCTAATGTGGCCATTTCAGGTGACTCACACCAAGAGCGGGTGACTTACCCCTCCCCAGAGGGCCATCGCCTTTCCTCGTGCGCTGGCCCTGGGCGTGCAGTAGAAGGACGCAATATCCTTGAAATTGCAGTTCTCAGCCAGGAAAGTCAGATTTCACTCCGGAATCTAAAAGTGTCTCTCACGGTTAATAACAAACATGTATGTAGCAACTGCGTTTGCGTTGCCCTTCACCAAACGGAGCAAGGCGTTCTCTTTGGCCTGGTTAGTTCGCAGGCAGAATAAACCCAACATGGCATATTAAATCTCTTTAAAATATATTCAGCTGCTGTTACCACAGGCAGCTATGAGTTTTATATTCTTAGTGTTTGTTTGTTTGCTTAAGAATAGGCCTGTAAGACAGGGTAATGCTATTATTCCTGCAGGAAACTAAAGCACAAGAAGCTGATTAGCTGGAGTTCACACAAAAACACGTGGCAGATGAGGGACCTAAACTGACACCTTCTGGCAACAGCCTCTGTTCTGACACGTTCTCTTGTCCTGACCGATGTATTTCTCTTGAAATCAGGCAAAAGAAGGCAACAGGGAGAGGAACGACTTTTGCTTTAGATGATTTGTCTTGTTGGAACTCCTGCAAGCAAAGCCTGTGAATTCTGTGCTTGTTTTTAGAACCGCAGGAAACACCTTCCTTCAGGAGAAAATCCTGTCAACCCAGGGCTCTCAGGTGGCGTATATCTGATCGTCAGACTTCTCGGTCATGAGGTGGGGGGAGTACGTATGTGGAAAGATCGTGTTATCGCTGATCGCAGAAAATAGAGGAAGTGTTGCTTCAGCCATGTTTTAGAGTGTTTTAGATACTAGTTGGTGTGAATTTTTTCTTCACATCTTGGAAAACGAATGTTGAAGTTAAGTTTCCTGAATACTGGTGTGTTCTACACAACCACATAAGGGTTCAACGTTACAGAACCGATGAAAATAGTTGCTGCTGGGAGTCACTCTTGCTATTTTTTCAGAAGCAATGCAAAAATTGAAGAATCAAATGAAAACTTGCCTTTCATGTGGAATGACTGAGCGTACATACACTCATTAGCCCAAGCCTCTGCTGCACTGACGTCAGTAAGCCAGTGAAAATGCACTAACGTTGTCAGCAACTGGCTGCATCAAAGCAGTGTTTCAGAAGTCCAGCTCTGTGGTGTTGCAATACAGAACACATGTAACATTCCCTACTAATTAACCAAACACTAATTTAGACATACTAACTTATCAGTATACAGGAAAGCCAGGCTGTTGTCAACTTAGAAATTAGGAAAGATGAGTGTCTCTCTTGGCAAATGCCTTTGCTAGTCTGGTTTTGAAAGGCTCGCTTTGGATACTGGGAGAAGAAAGACTAACCTAATGTAGAGATTCCAAGCCTGATATCTTAACCTTGGTTTTTCTTTAGCACCCAGAACCATAGCAGTGGATCCATGGAGACACAGAAGAGTCCTTCAAAATTTGAATGTCACAACATACAGTTTTTTCCAGAAAATGATCATGGCCTGTCTTAAAAGCAGAATTTGCCTAGTTAGGAATTCTGTGCACAGTTTCACCTGACCTGTATCAGTAATAATTTTATATTGTTATGTAGTCTTTCGACTTGAGTAGCTCTTCTCTCCCACTGTGAGGAAATTCATCCTTCCTGTATTTTATAGGCATCAATCCTGTAAGCAATTCCTTCTCTCCCTTTTTCCACTAGTCTTTGCTGCTGTCCTACCAGCTGATAGATTATGCCTTCCACCAGCCCCTCGTTCCTTTACAGTTGTTGGCACTAAGAGAATGAGCTCAGTAATTTATTGCAGTGGAGCTGGCTGTGCAGTCAGTGAGGAGGTTTCCGAGCTCTGTACAAGCTGGTGCTTCCGGAGGCAGACCTACAGAGTTGTTAGCAAACTGCTGCTTACAGCGGGCTATACCCCCGCTCGCGGGGCAACAAGAGCGTGTGTGTGCCTGCAGAATACCGGGGAGACGGGGGGTTCTACCATTGCCCTACCACAGCAGTTCTTGCCAATTCTTGCAAATCAGCTGAGTTTCAAAAATGTATGCTGAGGTCTTGATAGAACATTTTCCAGTGGCAGTAGGAAACACCCAAAGTAAGTGACCCAAATCCCGTTGGATCTGATAGGCCACCTTTGACTTCACTGGGCTCTGGGGACAGTCCTCAGTGTTCTTCAGCAGCTGTACTGCAGATCTGACCACGTAAGGGTGCTGCATGTTCCCATGTTCCCCACCATTCTATTTTCCCTTCAGGTCAAAAAAGAGACCAAACCAGATCCTGCTGGAATTTTCTGCATGGATGCTCCCAAGCTCTAGAAAGTGCCAATCAAATATATAAGGCTGCATTTCTGGTGATAAGGAATTTGCTGAGCTGTAGTTAACACTGCCTTTTTTTCCTCATGATGTGGAATGATACCTTAAAGCCAAGATACAACCAATCATCCTTGTTCTCTTTCTATGGCTTATGCTTTATCCTGAATTCATACAAAGCTTTTCTTTCGGCTTCCAGTTGTGAAGGCCTGTTAAATCCTTAATTGTCACAAGGCACTTAAAATCTGGTTTTACTTCCATCCACTACTGTTTTGGTAGTGTTTTAGTTCATAATTGCTTTTGAATGGGCATCATAAACATACATTCTTTTAAAAAGTGTTATTTTATAAAGCTAAATTAATTTAAAAAGAAGTTTCTATCCTCAAAATGAGCATGTATTTTGGATGGCACATAGTCATATTACATAGGAGATAATGCAATACTAGATTACTGCATTAAATTAAAACCAAATCAAAGTCAGTGAAACTCCCTAATCTAACAAATGCCAAGTGGAATGTTTCCAGAAATGTATAGAAAATACACATTTCTCCCACTATTGTATCTAGCATACAAGAAAGTAGGGATCATAGGGACCAGTTCAGGAAGAGCACTAGAAACAAGGATGGAATCACAAAGCAGTTCCAGCATGTTCTGTGTCTGCTTTCGATAGTCACAGCTTATTCACAGACGTTACCAAACTTAAGTGTGTAGGTACTTTTCCACTTAGAGTGTAGGGTAGTTTGTAGTGAACCTTATGATGTGTCGGTTTTGGATGATGTGCTTTAAAGTATGTTTTATCAGAGGGCTGAACATAAGCCAATTTTATCTTGGCGTTTACTGGAATGCTGTATTTTTTATTTTTTTTTTTTGAAAATTGAGGTTTCCTGAAATGTGGTTTATTTTGCAGATTTAAAAAGTGTAGAAAGCCACATTCTTGATCTTTTTTTTTAAGAATCAGATCTTATCAAAGTTGTGTTTTCCTACCATAAATACCCACGTGTATAGAAAAAACCTTATTAAAATATTTCTGCTAAGCATGTTTTAAATATAGTTTAATACAGACATTTACATTCTTGTAAATTCATTTTGTATTTCTAATAGATCTTGTCAGGCAGAAGAAATCTATAAATACCATGTATTGTAGAAGCTGTATTTAGCTTCTGAATAGTTCTGACTCAGCACAGGCTGTATAAAGCCAGTGGCTGTTGAACATGGGTTGGTTCTGTTTGGTTGACTGAGATGGTGAAGTTCGCCAAAATAAGCACAAACTCTACTGCCACAACTAAATGCTTTCCTGTTTGTATGTGTCTCAGAAGTAACTAAACACTCTTCAGTTTTGCATTAAGAATTATTTGAGTAGACTTCTTCTTCAAGCAGGAAACATGTCTTTTTCTGGAAACGGAGGGGGTGACCCCTCTTCATCAGGCTGAGTTTCCACATTTGTCGGATGCTACGACAGGTCTAGTGGTCATCTCCTGGCCCACAGCAGGGTGGCTGATTCACTAGTATTAATGTGCTTGCTGTTATTTAATTTTCTCCATACCACACCGCTGGACCAGTTGTGTTTTATCAATCACTCTGAAACAGCTATTTGCAGAATGGTAACACCCTTGGCCAGAGCAATGAATAATGCTCCCTCTGGCTTCTTGATTCCCTGCTTTCTCCAGGTTAAAAGCAATTTGTGGGTCCCCATCATGCATGCCCTTTGATATATTAGGGGAATGTGGTAACAGTTGTGTATACCTATCCTTCTCTGCCATGTAGAGAAGTTGTAGCAGTGCAGAATCAGTTCCTTGTATGCAGCAGTGTCGGCCTTCACCACGGTTTCCCAAGGCCTTCTAGAAGAGAGATGTTCCAGAGGCTGGTTCACTTGCAGGAGGTCATCTGTGCTCTTAAAGCATAGATCATTACTAGCCTGTTACTGTAACAATTTTCTGTGCTCAGCCAGACTCCTGGTAGCTTCTCATTCCTTGAGTTATCAGTACAGCTGCTGTGTAATATTCCTGTTAATCTGTTCTCTGCTTCTGAATCCCCCATCTTTGTGCTGCCTCAGTTCAGTGCTTTTCAGAGAAAACCAGAAGAGACACTTGTTTAGAGAGTTTTACTAAGGGCAAGCTGCAGGCTCGCACCCACCGCTGGAGTCTTAAGGCACCTGCAGTTCCGCGGGGAGAAGGTTATTTAAACAGAGCAGTTAAAGACATTCAATCCCAGGGACCTAGCGACAGCAGGACACGAGTTTGCCTTGAGATGTTCCTCTGCGAGCCAGGGCCAGCTGGGATCCCTACTGTTGTTCTTACTGTAAGCTGTCGAGTTCCTGACAAAAATTATCGGATGTGTTGCTTACAATAGCAGAGGAGTTGACTCAGAGCTAGGAGGTTGTCCCAGTCCTTTGTTTCTACAGCAAACCAAACCGTCGAGTTCAGAAATCGGCTCGGTGTCCGTGAAAGCAGTGCCGAAAGACCCTGTGAAGCTGCCGTGTTCGCTGGGGACATGTAGATTCTAGTGCCGCGCTGAAGGCATGGAGAAGTCCTCTCTGGTGGTGTGTGAGTGTCCTGGGAAGGGCTTGTGCTGAAATCTGTGTAAGAGTAACAAAGTGGAAAAAATCTGTTGCAAATAACCGCTTAACGATTATTTATAAAATACAACTGTTCTAGCTGTCCTTTTGAGTACAGGTCGTGTTATTTGTGGGGAAGTTTCATTGCTTTTGGTCTCCAAAAAATATTAAAAACCAGAACCGTGTTCTGCACGTGCGCAAAACGTTTGAGCCCGGTCTCAGGAAGGAGGGTTGCGTACTACAATGCGTGTTTTACATACGCGCCCTTCCTAAGACAGTCACAGAATACGTGTTGGAAGTGACAGCAATGTGAAGAGTGTGCAGAATCCAATAAATGGTGTAGAGAGTTTTCCAGAAAGGCTTTGCTTCAAGGTTATAGTTTTCGCTGGGTGACATGGGTTGGCAGTTGGTTGCAAGGGAATTGCCAGAGGATCCTAAGGCAAAGGAGGAAATCATGTCTGTAAACTGCTTTCACTTTTCTGACAGGACACTGATAATTTCCTCACTGTTACGATTGTGCTGTGTCTTGTGCAGGAGTTTGGGACTGTGTTGCACACAAGTAGAAAACCACACACGGAACAATGAGACTTTCACAGCATCACCAGCAACGTTCCCCCCCAGCAGCAGCTATTTCCCACTCAACGTAACAGCCTGTCGGGTGTGCTGGGGAAGGCTTGTGGCCAAAGGCCTGGCTGCGCTCCAGCCGCTCCTGTCGCCAGCAGCATCCAACCACATTTCCCTGCCAACAAATTCCTTATGCCCTTACACTGAGGAGGAGGAAGGGGAGGCTGTGCTGCAGGCCATTAGGAGCAGGTGGGGCCCTGGAGTCTAACAGCCGTAAGTTAGAGCATCTTACATTTCTCCTAACCAATTCTGGGAACCCCTTGGGGACCACACCTGCTCCAAGAGAAAACAATAGTGGCTCACAGTGGTTTGGCCCCTCTACCTTCCACTGAGGTGTGCCAGATGGAGTTCATGTAGCTGGCTCTGTTCACAAGACATGGTATATTTTGGACACATCCAACTCAGCTGTCTATATCTCCAAGGGTTTTTTTTTAAAAACAGCAGGGAAAGGGGTAGAGAACTTGTTTATCTAATTTGTTCTCTGATGAATCTGGAAAGAAAGATTATGCTTAAAAGCTTCAATGAATAGAGAGAATTTAAAAATCAGATCCCTTTACGAGTCACTAATCTTTCAGAGGTAAGTCATGTTTATGCAATCAAACCCACAAACGTGGCCAGAAGAAGCCATCACGACACGTTACTTAGAATTTTTCAAAGTGTTTGCCATTGTTACATATTCTGTTCGATTTACTTTAGAAGTTGAAAAACTCCACATTTTTTGTTAAGCATGCTTTTTTTTGTGTCCCATGTTAGCAAGATCCAGTTGGCTGTGGTAAATGGTAATCCTTGTTCTTAATCTCAAGAGACATATATTTGGAATTGAAGGAACAGAATTCCATTATCTGTACCTTGGTGAGACATGAAATAGAATCCAAATCCTCTTTTTCAATTAACCTGGCTTACTTAAAACAATAAAGACTTTTGTCTTCAGTCAGTTGTTCTCTGGAAAAAATAGTTACTTGATGTATGGTTGGTGTTTATCTGAAAGCTGTTAAATGCCTATGCTAACATTCAGGACAACCAGCTGTAGGTGAAGAGGCTCCAGATAAGCAGTACAGTGCAGTTCATGTGTCTGTTGGGTAGTGCTTTCATAACGCTCCTTAAGGGGTAGGAGATGTGGCTATGGACTGCAAGTCATTCCCATTATATTACTTTGCTGTATTACAGTGACATACTTACGTTTGAATCCAGTATATATTGCGCGGCGAGGTGTACTGAAGTCATGCTTTTCTTTTGTGTCCAAATGAACGTTTGGACACAAAAGCAAAAGACATTGCTAGGATTCAGGTACTTTGTGGAAGCGGGAGAATTGTGGGATGGTGGTGTCTTAGAGTCCCAGGGACACTGGGAACTGCCGAGGATAGTTTTTATTTGAGAACAAGCCTGATTAGTTAGCTGAAGTCTTTTGCTTCAAATTTTTCTTGGATCCCTCAGCAGTCGAACATGTTCACCCAGGAGTAGCCTAGCCCAAGGGAGACCGGACTTCATTGTACAGCCAGCCTTACAGCGCTGATTTTGCAGGGCACTTAGTTCTAGGCTACGCGTTGCGGATATGCTGGGAAAAGGCTGGTAAACATTGGCATTAAGACCTTTAAGCTTTAAGAAATCAGTTCTTATACATTACGTTTGTGTGTAGTTTGCAGGTAGGCTTGAAGGTGATGGGCCAAATCCACGTGTTGCTCTTCCACCACTGTGGTGGATCCATGAATCTTGTGGTTAGGGAACTTTTAGCGGAGTTTAGTGCTCATTTAAATGATTCGCACTCGTGCAACTAACACTAGATTAAACCCTAAGTTTGGAGGTGAAGCAGTAATTGAGGTACCACCCCTGGGACTCGGCAGCTTCTGGATTATTTCAAGGCGTAGGTTAGAAGGAGGCAAATGCAGGTCACCACTGACAGTGTAAGATGGCTCTTGGGAACAGGCACTAAATGGGAACATATCCAGATGTTGGACTCCCAGATGTGTGAGTCATTGTGGACTAATCATCCAATCAATCAATTTGTGTAAAAGCAGGAATGAAAAGAAAGGGCAAACAGTATATAAATGTGAGCTGGAAGTGGGAATTCGGTGAGCTGTAGGGCACAGGGATGGTCCTGTCAGCGTGCAGGACACTGCCCGGGTCACGTCTGTGAGGGAAGGTCGGAGTTCCTAGACAGGGAAAGGAAGGCAGAATTTAGCTTCTCACTTGCGTGTTGATGTGTAACAACAATAAACAGAAATGAGATGTGCAACAGATGAATAACTGTCCGTCCAACGTGCTGAAAATCAGATCCTTCCTTTGTTTACAAACTGTGCACAGGATCACCATAGATTAGTGGCATTTAGAAATCACCCCTTCCCCTCCCTGCTTTTATAATTGCCTTTTTTTCTAATTTGTGTTTTCTTAACCCGTTGCAGTCACATTCAGCGTGATGTAAATACGAATAATTGTCGTTTAAAGGATTTATAAACAAAAATGAATGAGGGAAAACACTGTGGTACTTTCCTTGACCTAACATTTACACAGAAAGGTTTTAATTTTGACATGGCTAGACAGATACCAAATGCCAAATGGTTTTAACTAACATCAATACACAATTAGCAGTCTTTGTAATTAATCAGGGCAGAAAATTGGACACAAGGGTCTAACACAGGCTTCTCTCAGTCTTAATATCCACTCTGTAAAAGTATAAACTTTTTCCCTACTCTCTGGACAGTTTTCAAAATGGCTCCTGCACATGCAGGGAGGACAATTCCTATTGTTGCCGTTCATTCAGAGATCTGTCAGTCTTCGAAACCCTGTCATTAGTTATGCTCAGAGGCAGGAAATACTAATGAGGTTTGATTTCACCACTCTCCGTGAGACTCCTTGCATAGAATTCTCCTCACAAGATAAACTCACATTTTGTGTTTGGTTTGGGAAATAGAAACGTGGATGTAGAACATGAGAAAACAGTAGCTGAGAGATGATACCCTTCAGCGGTCCTCATACTGGGGTAAAAGTTCTCCAGTCAGACCCTCAGCCCGGCCCTATCACTGCAGCTCATTTCGGGATTCATGTGATTGTGGGTCCTTAACACGCCGGTTCAAGCCCACGGAATAGAAACACACGTTCTTTTTAAGAAAAGCTTTGGAGTATTGGTGTGATTGTATTTCAGTTTAAGTCTTTTATATTTCTTCTGGTACAAAGTATAAAACAAAAGCTGCGTTTAATTTTCTTACCCCTCATGGAATTAATTAAAAGACACCAGAGTTCAGTCAGCAAAACGTACTTGAAAATGCAATTGGAATTTAAAAAAAGATGTTTGCAGTGAATTACTTTATTCACAGCTGAACTGTTTTGCTGTGCAGTGTTTTGTGTGAGAGAATCATAGAAGGTTTTTGGAGTTCAAGTTTTACTGTTTTTTCCACTGATATCTCTTATGGCCTTTCACTTACCACGCACCGGTGTGATTTAGCATTTTACATTCTGACTGCTACCGCTTCCTAGTCCAATCAGAAAGGTCACGGAACAATACTTTACTGAAAAGCCCAGTGTAATTAGGTTTCTTGCGATGCAAATTACAGCTACTTGAGCTGAAATGCAGTGTTCTTAGGTTGTTGTTCGTGCAGTAGTCATTACACGTTTCTGAACTTCATCTTTTAAAATGTGGATTTAGTATGTTTTTAGTTTAATAGCTGAAGGATTTTCCGTGTGGCTGGTCCTATTGCACAGATTTGGCTTTAAGCTGGGATCAGAAGAAAAAACATAATCATGTATAAGAATTAATTACAGCTTTAGTGGATAAGCTAACTTTAAAAGATACAGGCAAATCTGTACTCATCAAATAGTGATTTTTTTCCAAGCTTCTTTGTTGATTGTCTTTGTTGTGGGAAAGTATGAGAGACATTTCAGGAATGACAACCTGATTGCGAAGATAAGTACCAGAAAAGATTTGATCGTGTCACTGATATTGATGGGAAAATATAACTTGGGTTTTCATGGGGATTGACTTGATGGGCAAGCCAGAGTGCATGTGTAAGGATTAGGCTTGTCAGTGGGAAACACTAAGTCTGCTCATTACAGTTAGCTCATGTACGGCACAAAGGGGAAGGGGAACATTCGAAAACCTTCGGTCCTTGCGGAATAAACCGGAATGATTTCAGTCAAACTGCCATCGTAGCTGTAACGTATCAGAGCTATCAGACAGCAGCAGTGATTAGTGACAGCAGGATGATACAAACCCATCTCCAACTTGGGCACTAAGAAGGCATTGGAGAAGGCTGTCCCAAACCATGGGACTACTGTAGAAATGATCATATGGAATAATAAGATTCCTTTTTTTCCAAGTTAGTGCAGAAGATAATGACTTTGGTTTATAACACTACAGAGAAGAAAAAATACTCAACTCATTGGAAAAATGCATATATACACTGCCTGGTTTTTGCTTTACATGAATAACCGAGGAAAATGTTTCTGCCCGGCCACTGCTGTCAGTGGTGAAGCAGAGACTGTAGAGCCCATGCTGAAAGGTTTCAGTGCTTTTAAGCCATCTTGGAAATCTCCCAACTGTGGTCATTGCCGAGGGCTACAAAAAAGCCAGCCTCAGGAAAGCTTCCCCAGTTACACCAACCCCCCGTTTCTAAGATTTCCTTCTGTCTACCTACTCAGTGCTGCCAGTTGATGCCCAGGTTCTGAAATAATCACTCCTAGCTTTTTTCTTCTGAAAGGGAGTCATATGATAGCTTTATGCTTAGTTGTCATAGGGTCTGCACTGAGGGAGTCTTCATTGCTGAGGTCTCAGAGCCCCAGAGAGCTCTTTATGCCCCTGTTTAACTCAAAAGGAGAAGAATGAGGGAAGGAATCTGAACCCTCAGCCAGCTCTTAACATTCAGATTTATGAGTCACATCACACCAAGGTGCAGCCCCATTTTGTTTACGCCATGCTCTCAATGCCGTTCTTTCTGCTTAATCAATTGCAGAGTCCTATTTCTGTGTTTCACGTGGTATGTTGTTACTCATTTTATTATAGCTCAGCAACATGTAATTATTCATGCTATTAACATGCCCCCAGGGGGAAGGGTATTCTGTCCGGCTTGGTGTGCGTCGTAAAAGCTGTAGTCCCCTGTGGATGCTCCATTTGTTATCAGTAATTATTCAGTAACGACAGAACAATAGTGGTGGTTTAATCCTCAAAACACAGGAGTATTCTTAATCTTCTCCATCATAATAAAACTTGGGGATATAAACACAGTCCCTCAGTTCCATGCAGTGTTAGGTCTTCAGTACCAACAGGAACTTCCAGAGCCCATGGGCATGCAGAAGTTGTGAAAACAAAGCTTGAGAACAGGAACCTCAGTTTTCTGCCTGAGCCTGGTTGTGTAGCTCCTTCTTCAGCCAGAACTGTACTTCATGTCTTATTTGTGAGATATATATTTGAATTGTTTCCCTGACAGCAAGAAGGTGTAGGTGCACCCAACTTTAATCAGGGAGAGTTCCTGCTCGGTAGTCAGTGCAGGGGGTCACAAACTAGTCCAGAGGATCTTACTGCCTCTGTGCTCCTGCAAGTGCATTTGTACGATTACAAACAGTAATGTCTAAAGATCAAAGTGAAAAGGTAATTTTCAACCTGGTAGTGCCCTACAGTGGAGTCAATGACATGAATAATTCAATATATCACAGGCATGCATTGTAAACCTCGGCAGAGGAAGTACCTTTGTGATAACAGCCCTGCGTCTACGTGTATCTTTGCCCAAATTGCACTGGGGCTGAGAGCTTTTGCTTTGTTATTTTAAAGCAGTGTTCTTTTTGAAGTTTTCAAACAGTTTTATCCTAGAGATTACAGGAACAATGGTACCTGTGTTGCACTGTATTGGGCAGCACTTCGAGGGGGTAAGCAAACAGCGGAGGAGTTACGCTCCAAGAAGCCATCAGAAGCAGACTGAATTTGGCAGTCAACGCTCACCCCATCTTCTGCAAGCTTTCCTTGGGCTCCTTCGCCTTCCCCGAAAGCCAAGCAGATCAGTGGCTTCTGATCACGTTCCTGGAGATCCTTCCAGACTCCGGTAACCTAGAAAAGGCAAGAGGGAATCACTGCTGACCCCGTGACTGTGAAAACAGATAAGAACCTTTATCTTAAAAGACCTATCCTACCTGTGTAAGAGAAATCCTGTTCAGTTTACTGCAGCTCCTCCTCTGCGCTCCTCTGCCTTCATTTCACTCCTCATTACTGATGACTGTGTTAGGAGTGTTGCACCAAAGCAATCTAGTGCTATGGCAAAAGAAAAGAAGAGCAGAATCATGAGGTTATTCCTTTCTCTGCCTTACCCTGAATTTTGCGATCTTGGCGTGCTGTTGACGAATGAGCATGCTTTGTTCTTCAGTTAAAGAAAAGGCTGGCCCAGGAAATTCCTTAATATTAATACAAAACTTAAAGCAAGGAAACAATGTTTTCTCCATAAGGATAAATTAATTTAAAGCACGTTGCAGGGTGTGTCTCACATGCTTTAATGGGTATGTCAGACACATGACATTATTTAGTGTTACACCGCACAAGGCATCATCTGTAATGGCCTGTATTGTTGCTTGACATGTAGCAGATACCATTCGCTTACACAGATCTTCAGACGAGATTGTTAAGCTCCAAGAATAGGCGTGGGGCTGAACACAGGATGTTAAAGCGTGCTTTGCAAGAAAAGCTGATCGCTACCAGGAGAAAAAGCCTGAACTGTATCAAGTCTAATGCCAGTTGTAGGCAACTCCATCAAGCAGTGCTCTCAAACTGTCAGCCTCTGTAACGGAAGCTGAGGCAGGTGATGACGCTTACTCGAATTGCTGGTTTATCTCCCTGGTCAAGCAGAAGTGAAGGTTTTCCTTTCATCCTCTCTACCAGCTGGATCTGTACAAAGCTGGCCACAGTCTTAGAGCTTAATCCTCTTCCTTTTTCTCTTGGCATGTGCAAGAAAACTCCAGTTGCTCATGGTCAGGAGCCAAATCTTCCAGCTTAGGTACAGGAACAATATACAGGACAAACCTTTCAAACAGGAACTGTGTGAGGATGGAAGGAGCAGAGCATCACCAGCATCCAGCATGCTGGGTCTCATGCTGCAGTGGCCTGACGGGAGTCAAAGCTCTGGGCAGTGGCTGTTCCTACTAAGGAAGCCAGGGAGATGGCAGTGTTTTAGGAAAGGAATTAAATGTTGCTCTTCAAAAATGGAAAGTGACTGATTTGCATCCCTAACAGCATTAAGATGATAGTAGCTTGGTGCAGAAGTGAAGCATAGGTGCGGCTGAAGGAGATGCTGGTGTTCGTGGTGGTTGGTCAGAGCCTCTTAAGCCTGGCTTTTGTGCAGCCACCGCGCTGGGTAGCAGGAGTGATGTGGAACGAAAAGTCATTGCTGCTGCTTTTGAAACTGTTTCTCCTAGAGTCATCCCCAAAACAATAAAGGTTTGTTCGTTAATCAGCTTTCATTAATAAGACAATTTCCTCTTTTTTGGCTTCTTTTTTTCCCTTTCTTCTTCTGACTGTTTTCAACTTCACACACATGGCCTCAGGCAGTGCCTGCTCAGCAATCTTTTCAGTATTCATAGAGCAGAAGTCACACGTAACCTACGGGGAAGTACATACCCATTCACACATGTTTTCAAGAAGTACAGACCTTTTCTGAAATGGTGAAGAATCTTTATGCTGCCCTAATAGCTGTCAGGCATGGCACAGGCACCCAGGT
Organism: Rhynochetos jubatus; assembly: GCA_027574665.1. Taxonomy (NCBI): domain Eukaryota; kingdom Metazoa; phylum Chordata; class Aves; order Eurypygiformes; family Rhynochetidae; genus Rhynochetos; species Rhynochetos jubatus. The sequence continues at coordinate 1,333,503 of CM050661.1, read as the reverse complement.
GTGCTCACAGAGTGTGCTCCCAGCCGCTTTGCCCGGCACAGGTTCAGTGTTGACACTAAAGAGGGGAAAGAATGAGCACAGAGAGTCTCTAGGATGTTCCTTCAGATGGAAAAGAGAGGAAAATCAAAGATAATGAAAGAATAAATGAAGAAAGAATAAAGAGAGGAGGAAATGTTAATAGAAAAAGAGAAAAGCAAGCAAGTTGTCGTGTAGAATTTGTTTGTACACATTATCCTTTTAAAAGAAACGGCTAAATATTCTTCACAAAGAGTATGAACACAGCACTATATACTGTACGTGTCATACAATAAGCTTTTAAAAGTCCATTTTAAGTCCCTGCTAAAGCAAGTTTAGAGTCTACAAACAAGAATGCTTTTAACATTGCAAGACCCACAGCCATTTTATAGGTCTTGTGGCTTGGATCTCACTCGTGATGGGGGTTACTCTTTATTTTTTATCCAGAGTGTTTACATCTTTGTGGTGTCGGCAATACAGACCCATCTTTATAAGACCAGCAAGAAAAAATCAGCAATAAATCTCTGCAATGTGTTTTCAGTATGTCTATAAATCTGAAATATTTAAATGCAAACCAGTCCTTTGCTTTGAAAACTGGGGATTGAAACTCACAAAAGGACTGATTACAGTGTTTTTATTCAAGATGATCTGAACAATGATGAGGTTGATATTTTTCATTGACTGTAACCTTGAAATTAAGGGGCACTGTGAGAAAGAAAACCCCATTGTTTTATTACAGGAATTGTTGGTGGTTTGTCACTGTGGGACTGAAGCCAGAACTGTTCTTACAGAAAGAAGTACCGTTCACTGGTAAAATTATCTAACTGGTGTGCTAAAGACACAGTGCAAAGTTCAGCTGCTTAGGTGAAAAAACCCAAACCAGGCACAGATAGATGTCTCTTCTATGTCTGTAGTCATCATCCTAAGTGTAATGTTATTCAGGCAGGTGAATACAGATTGTATTCCTATAAGGATTCTGTAAGTAGTTTGGGAGATTTCATACAACTGGACATCTGTGCTGTGGGTTTTTTTATGAACTGAGATTTTAATCTCCTGTTTTGATAAACCATAATATTTTCCTAACAGTGAGATCCCTGAAGGATCTTTGTGTTTGGCACCATTAGAGTGCTCAGCACTTTCTGGAGTCAGAAGTAGTTGCTGCCCAACAGAGCTCTTACTGAAAGGATGGGGCCTGGGACAGAGTGAAAAATAGGTGACTGGGCTTCAAAAGGCAGGAGAAAGACCCATACAAAGACAACTATGAAGCCAGGTGGATTTGAATAAATCAGGAGTTTCAGACTGCAACTATCTAGAGTGACCAGGGAAGAAAGAGGTGGAATTACCTGGGTTGTCATTCTCTTCTTACCAACAAAGTGCTAAATCTAATGAAGATGGAAGTGGATTTATATGGGGATGGAAGGAAACGAGAGATTTTGATAAAAAAAAGAATGCCTCAGAAGATTCAAGGTCAAAATGTGTGTTTTCGTCTAAGAGCGATAGCTGCCCCTCATGTACATTTGCCCCATCTCTGTGTCAGTACCCGAGAGCCATGAACTCCCTCCTTCTGAGTGTCTGTTCTGGGAAACTCACCCCACAGTAAAGCCATTCTTTCTACACGAGTCTACTTCATACAGTCCTTCCATGAATGAGAAATACGTTACGTCATCCTGGAGGCGTATACCTTAGAGTGTGCGTACCTACCTTCCCAGCGATACTCCCAGTCAGAGACCCTAGTACAAAAAAGTCTGTGTTCAGCTGTCTCCTCTGAACAGCAGCATTATTTACCTTACATTTACCTTAACACACTAGTTGTTCAGTCAAAATACAGGTTAGTCACTTGTCCTTGGCCCTGGTCTTGAGAGCATCTGGCTGAGATCTTGGCAACAAAAGAGGACACGCAGGTCCGAATATTCCGCACTTAGCCTGAGGCGACCACGTCATAGGTACGAGTTAGGTCTGTAGCATGTACTCAGGCTGCCCGTGTGGAGAACGCATAGATGTTTTCAGAGGTCAAGTCAGCCCACTGAAGGCCTGGATGTGGGCCACCATGGTGTTCCAGTTTGCAAGAATTTTTACAACAACAGCTTCAAAATATCAACGCAGAATTCATAAGCTGCACACAGGCAGATTCCACAGATAGTCACACAAGGCCAACCCACACACCCAAATGGATATTTCCCAGCTGCTGGAGCGAGTGGGGTCCCCTGCTGCTACCTCTGTCTGTCTGAGCGGCTGGGAAGGAGCTGCCTGCTGCTTCAAGGGCAACTGGTCCTTTTTCCACTTTTAGGATGGAAAGAATGAAAGATTGCTAGAACATTCTCACTGTCTGGGAAGGGTCCCTAGCCACTAACGCTGCAAGAAGAGAGCAGGTCTTACTCTTTGGGTGAAGACCCATCAATGACCTGGTGTTACATCGTGCTGCTTTAATTTGGTTTAATGGGGACAAGAGAAACAAACTGGAAGGGAACACGAGAGCTAATACTGGACGTAAGCATCGTACGTAAGTGCTGTAGAGAAGCTAGCACCTAAATTCAAGCATCCTCACAAGTGGAGTGAATTGAATAAACAATTTTTGTGACTATCATGGGTCAAATCCTGGAAAAACACATTAGCAGAAATGTTTATGCCAGCATAAACATTTAAGTAAATCACTGTGTGTTATTACAATAGCACAGTGTTTGAACTGAAGTTGTTAGAAATCCCCTTCAGAAATTAACCCAGTTATTCTTAAAAGCTGTTATGGCTTTTTGCAACCACATTCACATTAGGCATCTTAGAAATACAACTATTTCTAATTAGCAAGATGGCAATAAAAGTAAAAGAATTCACATATTAGGTTAGTGGCTGGAAGTGTTTTTCTCTCAGCTCTGAGCTGTGTTGCTACATTAGCTTTCCGAATGATTGCCTGTAGTAGTTTGCCAGGAGATTTGCTCTACGTACAGTTGTACAAGTGCTTCTGTACTCTAGAAAACAAGAAATGACAGGACTATGTTGTAAAAATGTATCCTCTCTGTTGGGAGGTTTTTTATTACACATACATTTAGTCCAAATAATTTTAAACGTACATTTCCATCAAGGCTCATCTTTGCTTTAACAAGTGTTTTTTATTAACTGGACTGATGGGTTTTTAGTTTTGAACTGAAATCTCCTTTTCGTGTTTTCAAAAGGGCATATATCTGAAGGCTTATTTTTAAAGCTGAAATGCAATATGTTGAAAAAGCAGTTGTGAACTCTTTTTCTGTAATTGAAAAAATACGTGAGTTAGGCTTTAAAGTGTGAAGAATGATACAGCTACTATCTGTGCTGACTCAGGCCAACTTGCTTCCATGCTGGTGTGACCTTCAGAAGGAGTTAGAAAAATCACTTGAGGAGAAGAGAATTTCTGTCTAACAATGTGAATCAAAACTTTTCATCACTGCATGCAAAATACCAAGTGCAATGCATGTTATTATTTTGATCTTAACGTGACTTTTTTCTAATATTACCAATATAGTCTGACTACATCAGCATCCTGAAAGAATACTTTTGTTTTATAGTTGGAAATTATGCACTAATAAATTCTTCTTTCTTGCAAATGTGATGAGAACCAAGTGTCATTCAACTGTGTCCCCACAACACCGTGCATTTGTATTGTATCTGACTCTGTGCTGGTAATGCCCAGATCCCAGTGTGTTCTTTATGTCTAAACAGGACTTAGGGATCAGAATGGCCATAAGGCTCTGGATGGTCATCAGAACAAGTGAAACATTTTTATTGGTCAGACAAGAACTTTGATCAGTTTTTAAAGACATACAATCCGTACTGATTATATTCAAAGAATTAGTACAGCTTTCTGTTCCAGAATTGTCCCTGCAGGTCCCCAGGTCAGCCAAGAATAATATCTAGACAGATTTGCCAGTGAAATGGTTTTAAGTGAACTTCCTGCCCGTGCTCAACTTAGCTCCATTTAACTTGGTCATAGTCAACTCTTTCGCTACTGAGCAGTTTACAGAAGAAATGTACAAAAATTGCACAAATATGTAGTTTTGAGTAGCATGTTTGTTACGTAAGTGGTTATGTATTTTGACGGGTTACAGGGGTTGTCTGTAGAATTTTTACTGTGCACTTTATGTCGTTCCTTGCACCGTTTACGTAATGCGCTACCTCCTGGTCAGTATAATTCCCATCTGTCATACCTATACCTGTTGGTTTCTTCAGGGAATCAAGGAAGCCACGGAACGGCTAGAACAAGCACTGTTACTGCCTCACTGACCTTTCACGATCTGGTTTTCATGGGTCGTTACTATCTTTCACAGATACTTTGGTACATCTCGTATCTTTATATGCTGCAAATACGGGATATTGAAATTCCTTCCCAGACACTTCACTACTAGTCTCCATTCCTGTTGGACCTTCCCAGGTCCAAAAAAGGTGGATTACACGTGTAGTCCAGAAACAACACAAGCTTAGACACTTTTGTGACCAGAACCCCAACCAGTTCTCCAAGTAAGCAATAAGGAAGGATATCATCATCATCACCATCACCATGCTGTACCCAAGACCACGCCATCTGTTTCCTCAGATTCATACTCCATAACGTAATGGTCAAGCTCACGCACATTACCGTTTTGCTGTAGTGTCTGAGCAGCTGAGTGAGGGACATAACGCCTCCCTGCCAAGGCCCTTTCCTGGTGTTGGGCCAGTTTGTTTTGTAGTACCTTTTATTATTTTGACTGCTGGTTTCTGCTTATCATAGGGAATTGACAAAGTCAATTCACTCGAGAAACATTAGGAATGCCCAGTCCCAACAGACCTGCAAGCTACATTAAAGCTTTATAAAGCAGTTTTTTACTCACTAGGTAAAGAGCAGTATCCCTTGCCCAGTTTGTACTTTTTTATTGATTGCTCTGCAAGAGAACAGTGCTGTTGTTTTTGGTAACTGGAGTTCTGCAAGTAGTACAGACTTCATTTTGTGGAAGTGCACACAGATAATAGCCTTTTCCGTGGTCCATTCCTCCCAAAATGTTCCTTCAGTTGTCTTTTATCTGCCCACTCGTTTCAACCCAGTGTCCCTCTCATCTGTCACACTCAGCATGAGCTGTGTGTCCTGAGGGGAGTGTTGTCCCTCTGTTTCCGAAGGCTCACCAGTGGTGCAACAGCGGTGCCCGTCTGGTGTGTACCTTCACACACTCTTTTCTGGGTCTTTGTTAAACTTCAAACACCTTTATGCTCTCCCTTGGGCTGCTTCTTCCCCAGGAGAGGAGCATTACCAAATCTTCCAGTGGTAGGCTGGGAGCAGAGAACTTAATAATCTCCTAAAAATATGGAATCTACCTTATTACATGATACTTAGTGCTGCACAGTGACCAGTGCAGACAGTATCTTCAGCAGTAGGTGGTTCTGTACCTCCCGTGCCAAGCTACTGTCCTGTTCATGTGTTGTCTTTCCATGGGGGTCAGAGGGTCGAAGGACATTAATGCCATGGTTATGTCTTGCAGCCCCCCAGTAATCCCTCTGGTTTCAGCTGGCAAGGATTCCAGTATGCCCCATCAAAAGAAATGCAATCCTTGAACTGTCCCTCTTCTACCTGACCATCCTTGTTGATAGTTCAGGCCAGGAGCACTGGCTGACGGCAGACCGGCAGACCGTGCAGGCGTATTTTCTTTCTTCAGCTGAGGTGGAACGCTCTGAAACCACCTGAAGCGGGTAGCACAGAAGCCGTAGTGCAGAATTCTGGGTTGCACGGGGGTCTGACAGCTGCTTACAGAAACAGTGTCTCCAAGATCTGCGTGGTTTCGGTCCAGACCTGCTCTTAGGAGGGAGCGCTGGGCTGCCAGGCAGAGAAAGGTGATTCACTTGGATGGGGGGAGAACTGCAGCTCTTCTGTAATGAATTCATTATTAACACAGTGAGAGACAGAACCGGGCAGTTTCAAATTCACAAATCATCTGTCTTTTTACTAATAGCTGTGTTTTTTGGCACCCCGAGAGCAGGCCCCGTTCCCCTGGAGAGACTCTTTCATAACGCTCAATAATGCATCTGTTATTATGAGAAGGATGTTGAGAGTTTTGAACGCAGCAGCTCAGCTGAAGCAGCTGTTGCTTCAGAAACAGCAAAAGCAGAAAAAAGGACGTTTGCAGTTTTTCAGTGTCTGCTCCCTTGTGGGCTGTTTCTCGGCCCAAATAGGGGCCTTCCCACCGCAGCTGCCACCTGTCTGCAGTGGGGAGGCTGTAACGGCTCTCCTAGAGCTGCTCTTGGCTGGCTGGTGCAGGCCACAGCCAAAGCCAACTGTTCGAAACCATTGTACGGCGTGAATTCAGCTATTCCTCCCTGCTTAGGGTTCTCATGGCCCTCACCTTCCACAGGGGCTGGCGGCTGGGTGAGCGACGTGGTCCATTTTGGCCAACGAAGACAAACACCCTTACCTGCCGGATGACGGGTGTTGCATTCGAAGGGCCCCAGGAAACAGCGATTAGGATTTCATGGAACCGTATACAACCCAACAGCCACGTTATATGCCTACCACTGCTTCCTCGGAACGGCAGAGACCCACTCTTGATTCTGCCCCCCCTTCAAGCCGCTTTCTCACGTTAAGTAACCCCGCACTGCGTGGTGAACACAGCTAACTCAGCAGTGACTCTTGAGGAGCGGGGAAAATCAGTTCTGTAGGAAGTCTTGTTTTTAAAGCTGTTTCATATAAGACTTTATATCTAATTTCTTTAAGTACGGGGTGGAAAAACTGAGCCATAATTCATGCAGTAGTTCCTTTGCTCTGTGTTTTGAAAGTGTAAATCAAAGGTAAGGTCTATACAAATAACACCCAGCGAGTGCCCGTTAACACAGAGTGTTGGAATTCTGGATTTGCCACACTGATGTGCAGAGACCAGTGGGAGTCATATATATTTTAATGCATTTCTAGTAATTTCTAGAATTTAAGAGCAGCTATCCTGTCCCTATTGCATATTATTTTGTTTATCTTCCTTGACTTCTCCAATTAACACACATGGCCATGCTTGAAGTTATGGCTTTACAGATGCGTGTGGCTTTATACTGACACAAATTGCAGCTCAAAAGCAAAGTAAGGGAAAGGGAAATTTATAGTTCAGCCCGATACTGTATGCCAAAATTTAAAAATGGTTTAAGGGCTCCTTAAATACTTCAAGCAGCACACTTAAGTTCTTAGGCCAGAAATATTAGACATTTTTGTGCTTCCCCAAACTCCGTGGAAATAAATTAGTTTTTTTAAAAAATCAGATTATTATTGGAGGAAAAGCTGGACAATTTTCATCCAGTCTCAGAGCTGCCAGTTCTCAAGATACTGGTATTTAAAAAAATAACTCCAGCTCCTAGAGCATGATTTACAATAGACTCCTGGTTCTTACTTGATTTTTGAAGGTAACTTCCTTGTCCTTCTAACTGTGGAAAGAAAAATGTAAATGTGAACCCTTAAGGCTAAAAAAATTGAAAGCAAATTTCCTAGTACTACTCAAAAACTGTGGTGGTTAAAGTTAACTCCTTCATGCTGGGGCCCTCACTCATGATACTATGGCTGTGCCATTACTACTAATTGAAGATAATAGGTACTACTATTATTGAATCGACACTGCTACATGGAATATGTAATATTCTATATTCTATGAATATTTTGTGGATACGAATATTCATGTTGTATACAGAGGTAATTCCCAAACTCAAGTGTTTTTACTGCACATTCTAATGGCATGTATCAGAAGAAAATGGAACCAATATAATTCTTTATGAACTACATATAATTCTTACTATTGCCCTCAAAATAATATTTTTTAAAATTCTCTAAACACGTTAGCTAAGTTCTGCTCCAGAAGATAATACAAGAAGGAAAATCTGTTATGGTTTAAGACCTAGTGCCCATTGAAAGGGATTGAGTTTGATTTCTGGTCCAGCATCCCACGTCAGTACAGACAAAATGTATAGCCTTAAAGGACATGGCACTTCCGTGTCCCAAATGAGCTGTAGGAGTAGGATTCTATTAGCAGTGGGAATCCTAAAGAGACCTAGTGTAGATTATTTCACTACCATTACTAGATTAGGTAAGCAAATTTGGGGCATTGTTACACTACGGAAGAAATGCATTAGCTGTGATAGGAATGTATATTTGGAATTTTTCTGGTCAGTGGAGTTGCAGAGGCTGCATTCCAGGCAGATTGGTGCTAGGCAGTTTCCAAGCGATTGAGGTCTGAAAGATGATGTAGAAAGTGATACCAGGTGTGTCCTTTGGTTGTACCTGTGCTGTGGTGTGTCACCACCACACCGGCATTGCAGAAAAGTGTAAGAGAGAGTTTATTTTAGTACTGCAGAGAAAAGTAATCTGGGGTCTGGGGGCAGTTCCTGAGCGCTGGGGGTCAGGTTGCTCTTCGTGAGTCCTGTCTCAGGCGCGGAGTTAGGTGATGCGTTTCTCTGCACAGCCCCGTGCTCCTGGAGCAGGCCAACCAGCTGCTCAGCTGTGGCCACCGGAGAAGCCAGCTGGCTATTCCGCCCGCTGTCGGAATAGCTAATCCCCATCTTTCCTGGACAAAATGTTGCGGGCCAGGTGGAAGTACGCACTTGTCTGACTGGCTGGTGGGACAGCTGGAATTGCTACCCCATTTTCTTTCTACTGACATATCGCGATTTAACTGCCTCATTTTGTCAGGAAGTAGGCTGCACTCGTGGTAGGACAGAGGCATGCAGAAGTACAGAGCTGTGCACAGGAGAATTAGGTGATCTGCAGAAATGAAATACTGACTGATAGTGACTGATGACAGTGTTTGTACATGAATTTCTCAACGTGCACAGCCACTGGCGTGGAGAAGATAGTGGGGATAAGTAAGATCTCATAATTGCTGGGGAAGTATTCCAATTTTCAGCTATATACTCTTCCTTATTAGTCTCAAATATTTCATGCTAATCCACTGTTTATTTTTCTTTCTAATCCCTTCTAATATTAATCTTTGTTAACACCATGTATTTATGTACTTGGAAGCATAGATTCTGGGGTGTTACAGAGTTCTGGCTCTCCATTTACTCTGCTTCTTGTACTTACTTTTACATGTGTGTATGTACCTATATATATACATACAGAGATACATGTAGATATTTATGAATACATGAATCTTACAATTGTTTATTTTGGAAAAGACCTCTTCCGGTCCAACTGTTAGGTACCTACCACTAAACTGTGTCCCTGAGCACCTCATCCACATGTCTCTCGAATTCCCCCAGGGATGGTGACTCCCCCAGCTCTCTGGGCAGCCCATTCCAATCCTGACAGCCCTTTCTGGGAAGACATTTTCCCTAATATCCAATCCAAACCTCCCCTGGCACAACTTGCAGCGTTGTGTGGGGCTGTTGTGGAACCTCCCTGGTCGGCCAGGACTGCTGATAGGTGATGAGAAGTGCCTTGGAGCCCTTCTGCTGGCTCCCTCAGCACCCTTGGGTGGATCCCATCTGGTCCCATAGGTTTGTGGGTGTCTGCATGGTGCAGCAGGTCACTAAGCGTTTCCCCTGGGATTGTGGGGGCTGCATGCTGCTCCCCATCTCTGTCTACCATCACAGGGGGCTGAGCACTCCAAGAACAACTGGTCTGGCTATTAAAGACTGAGGCAAAGAAGGCATTAAGTACCTCAGCATTTTCCTCGTCCTGTCATTATGTTTCTCCCCACCTCCAGTGAAGGATGAAGATTCTCCTTAGCCCTCCTTTTGTTGTTAATGTATTTATAGAAACAGAAATATGTAAGTCTGTATATATGTTCCAAGTATGTCTGTATGCATGCGTTCATTGCTGTTTGGTCAGGTCAAAGGTACCTGGATACATACTTTCACAGCTTTTGCCTTTTGTGTACATTGAGACATATGTTTGTGTATGCACAAACAGCAATAATTGTGCAAAATGAGGTAGCATAATTTTAAAAATAAACTCCAAAATATTTATTATAATATATAAATGCATTTGTGCAAAAAAACGACATTGCTATAGAGATTTCTGCATAGGCTTAAATCTGTAAACTGTGGATAATCTCATTATGGTCAGTGGATTGCTACCAGGATTTAGTTAAATATGAACCTAAGTCCTTCTAGAATTAGGAATATATATAAATTATAAAGAACAGACATTTATTTGCATGGGTGCGCCTCGTACTGAGAACATTTGATCACACTGTAGCAAATTTTGATCCAGTTTCTCCATGGCATTTAAATCCATTGGAAAAGGGCTTTATAGCTGAAACCCTAATGGAACTCTGATGTGTTGTGTAATTATTCATTTTAGTTAAAACTGAGGGTTGGGAGGGTTGTTTTGTTTTCCTGTTTGCCCTTAGGATTGTCTAGGACTTAATCAGACTTGCTGGTTTATTTCCATATCAAAGTTAAGCAGTAAATATTGCATTAACAGATGTCGGCATCAAAACCTTCCGTTTGGATACCAGCCCTCGCTACAAACTCTTGTTTCAGAATACGAACAGCTCCTGTACTGCAATTATGATTTCCATTGTTCTCAGGCAGGAACCTGCCAGTGCCCCACTTATGAAAGTTCTTACATGTTTCCTCCAAGGAATAATTGCAAAACAGTCAGAGCACAGCTAGATGGGGATCGGAGTTGGGAACTTGCAAATCACTCCCGTTAACGTTTTCCATCGGTGGTTGATTTATGAGACAGCCCAGTGCTTTAATGACACAGGGATCCTAACTTGTAATCATCTGTACAGTAGAACTGAGACTCAGCGTTATGGAAAAGCAAAAAGGCACTTTCGGATGGGTTGATTACATATGCTGAAGGAGAATTTACCATAGACAACCCTTCAAATATTGCAGAATGGGGTTTTACAGGCCGACGTGTGGCAGAACTCTTTGTGTTCCAGTAAAAACTGAACATGAGGTAAAAATGCAGCTACGAATTATTAATAGTTGTGGGTTTATAGTGTTCGCTTTGGTGAGGAGTACAGGGTCTAGCAGAACCATGATACTCTGGGATAGTTTATTTTACTCTCATTACAGCCTTACTGCACCACTGCATGTTCTATACACCAAGGACAGCAGTGGTTTTGGGAGGCTCCCTAAGCTCGGCTTCCACATTAGTTCCTTTATAGAAGTGTTTTTCCTCTCTGACAACAGAGAGAGTGAAGCAGCAAGCCCTGAAGAGAATGAAAACTGTGGAGTCACCTCAGTTAGAGACTACAGTGGCCACTGAGTAATTTATTTCATGCTCCTGCACAGAAGCTGGTATCTTTCTCTGTGAATGGAGATTGGTTCAATATAATTATCCTCTCTGGTGTGATAAAGAAACCAGCTTTAAATATTTTAAGTGATGTGGCTTTTATCACTTCCTTTGGACAATATTTTCATTGTCTAACAGATCTCAATCTGAATTTTTTTCTGGTATCCTGACTAAATTACTTAACTGTGTATCATTATCTCTTATTCTACTTAGTTCAAATTCCTTATAACAAGCGCTGTCAATTACTGTTGCCAGGAGCTGCAGCTTCAAATGTTTCAGTAGAGATCATACAGCTAAAATCTTTCATCAAAAAAGGCATTTTCATAGGTATTAAAGCCTTTGGCATCAAAAAATATATATACTTCACAGATCATCTCAGTTTCTAAGCCTATAAAATAATCCTTAATTCAGTTATAAGGATCCTATCATTTATAATTAATGCAAAACTGAAGATTGATCTAATGATAAGGGAGATAGGCTCTGCTGGCAGCACTATGGATTGGCCTGTCCAGTGGGAAGCCCCCTGCTGGGTATGGAAGCCTTTTCGCTAAGCGCCAGATTTGTCTGCATGCACTGTCCATCTCCTGCAGCTGTGGGCAGATCTGCTCTCCCTCTGATCTGGCCGCCGTCAAGATTCAGGATTGCTGTGTCTGCTGGCCGTAGAAGTTAGAAAAGCAATCCTGCTTTCCTGATGGAAGGGGTAAATGAGCCTCCTGAGTGGTGGAGAAGGGACGGAGCTAGGACACTGTGGGGTTGTATTCAGGCACTCTCCAAGTGGAAGGCAGATGGGTCTTGGCTTGAGACTTGGGAATGTCCGATAGGAGTGCAAGGAAGAAAATGGTGATGACAGCTCATTGAGAATGGTTACACTGGCTTTGACACTGCAGTGATCAGGTTCAGGTTTGCTGATTAACTCCTGGCTAAACCCCCAATGCGCACGTCCACCCTTACTGCCCACATGCCATTGACACGTCTCCCTCACGTGGGCTCTCATCAGACAGGCCACAGGCTGAATCCCTTGAGTTTAAACAACAGTATCACTTGCGTTTTTGTCAAGCTCAGTTTGCAGTAGATGTTGGAATCTCCTCATTCTCTTGAATCTTTACCATGCTGTAAGGGAGTTGACCAAATATTTTGCTTCTGTTCCCAGCAAGGAAGGTCCGGTGCAGACCCCACCTGGGCGCCAGCAGAGTAAGCACGTGTCGCTCACTTGCATTAGACCTTCAAGTTTGCGTCCCTGTAAATCCTTATTGCCGCACGGCTTGCGGTGTTGCTCCTGCCGAAGGGTTGTATGCTGAAATCCTGCAGCTGAAAGCAGTAGATGGGCATGCGCAGATGCAGTGAGTGGAGTGAATGTTGGGCAGTGGAGAAGGACCTTGTTGGTGCTGTATGTTTGGCAGAACTAGTGACTGTAGTATACAGGCAGAGCCTCAAGTTAGGTCTGCTCCCAGCTAAACTAATCTTTCTTATCTCATGCTTCAGCAGTTGTGGGTTGACTGTGAGAGATGCATTTAGAAGCTTGTCATATAATGATGTGGGGTGGTAAAAGAATTCCTGACATAGTTTCCTTCCCAAGGGATGTCAATGTCTGCGGTAGAAAACGTTTTCAAGTGGGTTTCAGTCATGCTTTCTACAGACTCTTCTTTAAAGGCTTCCTGCAAAGAAAAAGAAACATCCAAAATGCAAGATGATTTTTATTTCTGTCCTTTCTCAGGCCGGTAGGATATTTGCAAAGGAAAGATACAAATTACTTGGGATAAACACCAGTTGTAAGACAAAACCCTGGCAGGCTGAGGTGATGAGAAGTGGACACAGCCGAACCATGACTGTGGTCTGTGAAAAGAATCTAACTGGAGACATTCTCTCTAGACAGAGAGTGTGCTGAACTGCATCGCTCAGCTACATATTTATGAGCAGAGTTGCATGCATTCCTTTCTTTTGTTCTGCTCTGACCACTCCTGTAATGCAATCTTGAGGGCATGTGGCTCAAATGGTTAAACTGCTCCGTGTAAGAAATGACTGATTTCCCAAGGACTGAACAGTTGCAGGGTGTCACAGGACGGGAGACGTGGCCGATGGGATTATGTGAGGAGAAGCACTTCTAGTGCAATGTAAAGGTTTTCAGTGCAATGTAGAGCCACGACAGTGGAGCAGCCCATTTATTTCTGGGCAGTTTCATCAACTCACTCACCAATGAGTTCAGGTTCACCCTTTTTCAGTCTATTAAACATAAGAGAGATAAGAATGTAAATAGCCCCAAATAACACCAAGTAATATTTTGAAGATACCTGCTGGCTGCTGAGAAAAAAAGAGAGCACACTTGTAGTTTAAGAAGTTTTTGGCTGCTACTACATACAGGCCTTTTCACATCCCAGCCTTACATCCCCACTGATGAAACGAGCTCTCTCTTTTTATAGTATGTGCCATTGCTGCACGTCACACAATTGCTGTGCCACGAGTCCCTTGAAACTCAAGTATTTGAACTAAACCACTGAATTAGCCTGTCTTGGAAAAAGCTTGTGTGACGAGTCTGCCATCAGTGTTAAAAGAATAACGGTGTGTAACAGATTGTATTTCTACCGTCCGTAGCAGGCAAAGTTGTGAAGTTCAGAACTCAGAGGAGAGTGCAAGCTCCACGTATCGCCTTTAAAAAAAGCCTGTGATTATCGTGTGTGGGGCTCATGGTGGCTTTAGCAGCTGGGGTTGGCAGGAGCCAGGGGGCTGCATACCTCACAGTACCACAGCTTTTCCCCGGGGAGGTGCTAGTACAACTGTTATTTTAACCAGAGTTGCACGCGGACGGTTGCTGATGCCAGGATGCTGTGAAGTGTAAAAACAGGTCAAAGTACTTCTCTTCCATTATATATGTATTCCCAGGGCGGAGGCGAGGAGAGCAGGAACAAATGGGCGCTTGTGCTCAGCAATACAGCCAGCATAGTCTCAGAGGAGACGGTGAGAGGCAGACAAGGAGCCTGAGCACATGCTGTGTCCATGGCCTAACCAACAGTCAGCTGGGGTAGGGAATGCGCAAAGCCTCTTTCTTAAGTTGTTTGAGGTCTTTTTCATTGTAATACCCCCCAAAAGCTGTCCTAGACCTTGTGCTACTGTCCAACAGAATAGCCTAACTCTGTGTTAGTTATTCAAACCAAATAGCCAGGGCAAGCAGTGTGGAAGAGAAAAAAGGCTGCTAAAAGAAACATCAAAATGATGCAGTCCTCATGCAAAATACGCTGACTTTGTGAGCCAAGTGTATGGTCCTCTAACAATAAATAGAGCAAACAACAGAATTGTAAATAACTGACTGAAAGGACAAAGCTGACTACAAATAAAATCACAACAATGAAAGGGAGGCTACTATAATTCTTCCTCCTGGCTTTATTTCCACCTCCTCTGCCACACAGAAGGGAGATTAATGTATGCACACCCTCCACGTTGCTCCAGCACTGCACTTCCATTCACAAAGCAGCCGAAATGCAGATCGTATATATTTTGCTTCTGATGGCAGCTCCTCGCATCCCATCAAAGGATAATAATGCATTTTGGATGCTTCATCTCATTCGTTATCTTCCTGATGGCATTATCATTCCAGTCAGAACAGCACTGAATTCAGCCACCTCTGAGATCGCCCATCACTTCCAGCTCTGCTAGAGGGAAAGCACGTCCAGGATTATGGTCCCCCTGCAAGTTTTTCCTCCTGTTGCTGTCACCACAGACACACACACACCTTTAGAGACTGTGTACACCACATTTTTATTGAAAGGCTTAAACGAAAATTGGCAGGGCAGCTACTATTCTTCCCCAATCCTTGCTGTAAGGGTGGCCTTAGTACACTGGGAAGGGAAGTGCTCGCCCAGTTATTTTACATGCTGTGCACACAGTCTGCGTTAAGCAGGCTTCAGCGGACAGCATGAGAACACTTGGATTTACACGTCGCTAGCGCTCCGGATACTGCAGTATGTGGATCTGAGACGGCTGCAGAGCCGTGCCCTGGGAGGGCACAGTATGACCGCTCACGCTAGAGCTGCCCGCGGGAGGTTTGCCATGCCGGGGGTTGGGCTGTTCTTTTTCAGCCCTGGCATCCGTCCTAACTGCACAGCAGGCTTTAAAATACTCTAGGAATTGGTACCAGTCCTCCTAAGATGCCATACCCATGAGATTATTTATTAAAAGATGTATATCTTGTTAATGATCTCAGAACCACCCACGGGTTGTTTTGCTTTAGAATCCGTACTTGTAAATTGATGATTAGGAGGTAACAGAAGGGATTTGTTCCAGTAAAGCACTGTTTTCTCTTTAATTAATACAGGAATTTCAGGGGAAGACACTCGTATCTCTCTGTCCTTAAGGGGAGAGTGAATCTGCATCCCAACATCAGTAAACTTTAAAACATAGCACTGTTTGGTCCGTAAGTATTATTTTTGCAGGTGTAGATAGTCTGGGTAGTTTGCTACTGGGATTCTTTACTCCTTGTCCTTAGAGACAGCAGTGAGCTTCAAAGATTGGGATAAAACAGAGCTCAAGGACGTCTCTGAGCCAAGAAAAAGGTTTGTGAGGGTGAGACTATATAGCAGACCAGCTAGGTGTCTTCCTGCGTTTACATGGAACACTCCCTGTGGGGAAGGGAACTGTTAATTACGTCCTGAGGATGATTAGAGAAAAGTAGGAGGAGGTCAGTGCTCTGTGGATCTTGCCGTAAGATAAGGACAGATCATTAGGCACCCTTCACAGCCTAAAACAGCGAGGAGGGGGATGGCAAGCAGGCAGATTCAGGTCAAGGAACTCAACGTAACAAGCAGAGTCCCAGATCAGTGGAGACCTGTAAAAGGTCATTCTCTGGTGAACTGAAGGAGACCCACGTGTGCTTTGTGGTAGACATTCATGAGAAACTAATCTCCCTGGGTGCTGTGGTGCATTTTATTACTGCGCTAGTGCTGGACCCCACCACAGGTGTGTGACATAGCCTGCTCTATGGCCATGGTTTTCCCGACTGTTTGGATGGGGAACCTGGCAGGATCACACAGGGCCTGCCTTTGGAGACCTTAGCGAGGCAGTAAGTGTGTGCCAAATTCTCCTCCCAGATAGAAATCTAATGAGAGTTGCACCTATCTCCTGTGCTCAGTTTACACAGACTAAAATAGGCTTTTAGCCCTGGGAAGTTGCTAAATAACTGACACTCGGATCTCTGGGGAGACGTGTCATGGCTACAGGAAAGGGACAGAGGATTCAAGTAGAAAGACAAACTGTGCTTGTGTAGTTAAATCTGTGTCTGGTGAACTACATGTTTGGCAGACACTTCCATGCAGTTAGTAAAAGTAAAGTAATGCTGTGTTCCTCGTTTTGTGGGGATCCAACTTGAGACATCTAAGCTAATGTTTCTGGTTTGCAGATGTGGCCAGATCTCTGTTGCACTGACATCTGTTCTGAGTGGAAATGTGCTATACATTGTAATTGCTTTAAAAAGCTTCTTAAACCAGGCATCCAAAGCAAGACAGCCCATTTGGCAATTAGGGAAGACTTGTGAGACTGATGAGGTGCAGGAGGGAATGCAGGAGGTTGTGCAGTGAAGGAGGGGACCAAAATAAAATACTCCATAGCGGTGGTGAGCATGGGCTGGTCCTGCACGAGGCATACGGCTGTGTGATGAGTCCGTACCGTGACGCATGCATGCATGCATGCCAAATTAGGACTGCATAGGTGATTGCAGAGGCAACCTTAATTCTTAATTCTGGTACCTCCTGGTTGTTGAATCCTTACTTCACAAACTTAATGCCTTTTTATATATAGGTTTTGGGAGACGTGATGTTGTTAATTTGTGCTGCAGAACTCCCCAAGGGTAGGAGCTTGTGCAGACCTACCAAAAGGGATGGTCTCAAACCAAAGAGTTAATAATTTGAATGTAAAATGTACAGGAGGAGTAGCTATAAAAAGCATGTGAGAGGTGCTGAAAGAAAGATGTGTCCCTGCGGCATATTGTAGTGATCTCTCCTGTCCCATATCAAACCTGAAATGCAGCAGTTCATTAGCAGCGGTAGGAGAAGCTCATACATTGTCCAGCCCCAGTTTTGTGCTGACATCGAACAAGTTAAAGATCCTCTAATCATCCCAAGACAGCATCCCTTCCTACAGTCATATTTTCTTTAATAAAAACTATTTGTATCATATTAAAAGAACCAAATCACCTCCTACTAGTTCACTGGAAGCAGGCGGTAATGTACCATAGGGTGCCTGCTACAGGAGGGCTCAGAGCCTGGAGCCACCCAAAAATTCAATAGAACTGCCTACTAATAGCTTTGAAATCAAAGATTCTTGAGAGCTTCTTAAGTTTCCCTGTGAAATCCGGTCGTGCTTTTGCTGACCAACCAAAACAACCAAGTACAAGTCTGTACAAGTCAAAGAGCTGCAGGAAAACCTGGTGCATATTGAAAAACAAGAATCCCAGTGTCGGTGGGCTTCAGAGCTGCACTGTTGTGAACTCAGTGCAAATCCCTAACCCCCAGCGTTCCTGCGGGACATGTAAGCAGAGCGCCATGCCAGCAGCAGTTGTGCTGGGTTTCTTCTGCGGGGCTGCTGCTGCAGCCAGAGCACATCCCGACAAGGTGAAACACACCTTTGTCTTTGCTCAGCCCTACTTCTTTCAGAATTTTGTGCAGTGGGAAGCTCAGCTTCAGGGAGGTGAAGCACAGAGCAGCGTGCAGCTGCCTTCTCACACATACTCACCTTTGTTAGCAACAGAGGTAAAAATTAATAAAGATTTTTATTACTCCCTTTCCCCTAATCCTCCTCACGCCAGCTTTAGGTCAGTTTCTAAAGCATGATTTAAAATGCGCTCCCATAAAACGAGAAAAGCAAACCCACACAGATCCTGGACGTTAAAAACACTGTAACCTGTGCATTCCTCTTGTATCAAATACCAAGCCTCTTGCTGGGGCCTGGCTGTCTTGAGCTATTTTGTGAGACAGCTTTGCATGGAAAGAGCTGATAGAAATGATACTTCAGAGGAGCAAATGAACTAAGATCCTGATTGTGTTCTTCTACTAGACAGCTAATGAGATGGAGCCTTAACAAAGATCCTTAAAAGGAGAACCATACTTAAAGAGTATGGCTTGGGAGGGGGCAGGAATCACCAGATTCTCATGGATCTGCCAGAGGAGATCCACATATTTTGCTGCTTGCCTCACAGCACAGAGTAGCTGAGACCCCGTGCAATTTTTTCCACTTTCTAGCAGTTCTTTCAGTTCATGCCATTCTGGAGTGCAGTCCTGTTAGGCCACAACACCATCTCCTGGCAACCCATGAAGGCTTATGACTTGCCCAGGGCACAGGTTAGACAGTCTGTGAACACTAAATAACAAAACTGACTGGGTGTAAAGCGCAGACTTTCGCTGCTCACAGAATGGAACATTGCTTGTGGCTTGGTAAGGCCAAACGCCTGGATGTGGAAGTGGTGACCGATGTATTTACTGCTCAGCAGTTCCCTCTGGAACAGTTTGGGAATGGAGGTGTGCTAAGGAAGAGTGCCACACCGCTTGCTTTCACCGTCTCCCTCATCCCAGTAGCCTGGAGTGATCTGCAGGATGAAACAGCTCTCAACTGTGTGTGGAAAAGTAACACACTACCACTGAAGCTTCTGCTAACACGGGGTGTGGGAAGGAGGCCCCCCCGCACCTCTGTCTGGCATGGGGAGATCGGTAGAGATGAGGTTGGTGCTCGCAGGCAGTGAACCAACCTGTGTGCTTTGTGCCGATCCATTGGGTTTACTGACATTTTCTTAGTGTGGCAGTAAAATACTTCAGTTTTCCAATTTTGCATCCACTGAGGCTGTTAAAACCCTGTGAATTTATCTCCAGCTGTTTGCAGGGACGTTTTAATGGAGGAAGACACATCGTTATGGATTTCTTTACCTCAAACAACAGGGAAGCAGGGTACCCACTGGCAAAAAACAAAGCCAGAAGCAAGAGAGAAATTCTCCAGGGGACCGGGAAAATACAGTTCTGACTAGAGATAATATTTTTTATTTAAAGCTTTTATTGTCTAGATTTTCCGACTGAGGCTTCTGCTGTGTGAGAGTGGGCTGTGTATTGTGTATGTTTGGGTTTTTGCTGTTGTTTTCCCAGGGATGTTTGGTGTCCTAAAGGAATATACAAACTACAGATGGTGCCCAAAGCAAGGAAATGTGGAATGTAGCTGGGAGCGTGACACAAATGAGTGCCTGAACGCCTCCTTGGCTGCTCGTGCAGGCCGGGGGAGCAGTGCTGAGTAGAAACACTCTCCACTCCTATTATGTTATATCAAACTGCTGAAAGACTGTTCATTTTCCTTTCCTTTCTCTCCATTGCCCACCCGAAAACTCTAAACGTTCAGAAGCCCAGTGTGAATAGTGGAATGTGTGGAACATTCTTGTCTTGCCTGATGGGACAATGTCTGTGCCACAGGGGATTGCTGAGGTAATTCTTTATTGACTCTGAGTGATTCCAGGAGCCTATTGTATAAAATTCCACTGCACTGTATTGTGTCAAAACTATGCTTAATTTCATATCTAATTTAATTAACTTTCGTATGCCCTGTGCTGAAGAGTGCTAAGGTGGAGAGATACCTCCGCGTTATAGTCAAAGCGTTTCATGGGTTACGCTGGCTCTCCAGTGGCTTAAGCTGCTTTTAAACAATTAATTTGGGTTTGGATTGAAGAGGTTTTACATACAGTTAGAGCTCACTTTTAAACAGCAAAGGCAAATTAAGAAAAAATATAGTGGTTTCTCATATCGTTAAAGAAAATCAAGAGTTACTCTATCATCTTTATGATTTATTCTTTTTTTTTTATTATTTTTGCTTTCATTTGTAAAAAACAGAGTATTTTCTAAATGAAGACACCAGAATTCTAGTAAATAAAGGGGGACTAGTTCTTGCTGTCTGCAATCCCATACTGAGGCATCTAACTTCTCTGTTCATTTACACCATGGCGACAGCAAAACAACCAACCAACCAACCACAGCTGATGGGAACATAAATGCCTTATCGTGTTAAAAATTGATATGTTCAACTTTGGAAAAAGTTGAACCTGTATAATATTGCCTGGCTGTGATTTAACACCTATGTGGCTGCTCTGCAGTGCGAGGGGAACCGAGTGATTTCAATACAGACAGAACATGAGGTTGCTGATGTAGCAGTGACATTCACATTTCTGGAAGATGTACAACTTCTGGAATACGAGTAATCAAATTTGCTAGATAATTTAATTCAGATGTTTTGTGGTTACTGGAAAACAAACAAAGACCACAAACTGAGGGAGAGGCCTAAATATCCTCTAATGATTTATTAGGAAAACTTTCAGCCTACATAAGTGGTCCTATAAAATTGACTTAATAACAGAGATACAGAACACAGTAAAACCAGACATTTTTGTCTTACAGTTCAGTGTAACCGTATCCTACAGCAACATTCTGAAAACTCAAGCAGATGTTCTTTAAATAAAGTGTTTCATGAAACATGCTGCTCTTTTGAGAGGAAATGTCCTTTTGGTTGGACTGTAATGGAGATCCTTTACTGACTTCACTGGATGACAGAAAGAGAACTATAACCATCCCGATTAAAGCAGACATTTTTAGTTCAAAGGCAATAGTAATAATAGCTCTGAAGACTGCCGTGAGATGAAAGTTTATTCCTGTTGCTACCAGGGAGTGGGCTCCCTGATAGGTCAGTAGGCTTGTCTCGGTACCCCAGATGGAATGAGGGAGACTTGATTCTCTGGATATTGTCAGGGTACCACGTTACAGCAAGGGAACGTGGACCACCCTAATCTGGCAAGTGTGTGAGTGAACGGGAAATACCCCACTGAATTCGGTGGCCCCTGGTAATGTGCCAAAGGATCAATGACCTTTAAAACTGAGTAAAGGCAACAGAAGAGTGTAGCCTGGGTGAAGGGAATGATGTTCCCTTAGTCGGGGAGCTTTTCTGTCTGTGCTGATTAAGGACAACTCTACTTTACAGTGAGAACTTCAGGAATAGACTGTTAAAATGCTTTATATGCTAGCACAATTACTGTTAAGCAGGCCATAATTTGGTGTCAGGTTCTCTGTAAAACAGAGGTGATGTTTATCGCTAAGAAAACTCCCTGTGTTGATGTGTATACGAAAGGGACAGATGAGAGCTTGGTTATCAGAAATGTATTTTGCTTCTGCAGTCACAGTAACTGAGCTAGCACTTCAGACGTACAGGACTTTCCTCATTTTACGGTGCATGCTGATGTCTGTACTGGCACGTGCCCCCGGTGCACCTCGGCATCCTCTCTCTCAGTCCTTCCAGTTGACTGCCAGTTCTTGCTGGACATTTCTTTTTACTTTGGGACAGGTTTTTGTCTGTAAGTGTGCAAATTTCCATTTGATTTTGGTTACTGGAAAAGCAGAAAGATGGCTTAGAGTTCTGACCTATTTTATATAGAGGCTGACATCAAATAAAGCGACAGAAAACCCTTCTACACCCTTCCCTGAGTGCAGCAGCCCCAGTGTGCTGGGATTATTTTCTCTGACGTTTGGCATCGCCAGTTTTGGAAGCAGGTGAAGTCGCTGTGGGGCAGGAGGTGGCGAAGCCCCCGTTTCTCTGCACAAACGGGCTCTGTGGGGAGAGCACCAGTGTAGCACCTTACCAGGGGGTCAGCACATTGTTTGGGACTGGCAGAGAACAGGGATCCACGGCACCAGCAGTCAGCAGTGGGGTTGGACCGGAGAGGAGACCACACGTGGGGTGTGTGAACACACTGATTAATTGGCCTCAGAATGTCGTGTATGGGCACAAAGAGGCTGTGGTTACATTCCCAGTGGGTTGGTTCACATCGTGCCCCTGAGTGGGAATGTGTGGCTGGAGTGTTCCAGACGTTTTGCCTGCACATCCTTTTTATTATTTGAAGCGCGATCTCGTTTGCTTATGCCTGATTTGATTCCCCTCTGTATCTCTGGGTGGGGTGAACGTGCTGAAGCCCTTTGCCATTTAGCAAAATAAGAGCCATTTCTGTTCTCGTCATTATCTATTGACATTCATTTCAGCCTCGGGGGTGTTTTATATTTGGTAACCGATAGATTCAGTTTTCAGCAATAGGAAACCTGTTCCATGGTGTCCCTGAGCCACAGATCTGCCGTGTAGGAGCATAAGCAGGGCATGAATACAAAAATAGAGAATTTCACTGGAAGCCACTGTTGTCGTGGGTGTGAAGTGTAAGTAAATTGCCATCAGGCACTGAGGCAGCCCCTCGCAGGCTGCTGGAAATGCAGCAAGAAACAAGATCTATCAAACTCTGAATTTTTCTAATGAAGGCACTTCATAAAAGTATTGGAATTTGCTTTTTACTTGAGAGATGAATAGAAATTACTTGCTTGAGTTCATCAGGAATGCATGTCATAAATGATGGATAAACACCTGCATCTGTGCTCCTTTCTGTAGTCATACGTATTTTCGTGGAGCTATTCATTAATGGGGCCTTTTCTAGAGGAAGAAAATTCCAGAGACCTTTTTCTTTTTTCCCTTTAAAGGAGATGCAGAATTCAAGTGAAGAGAATCTCAGAAAGCCCCAACTCTGGTAAGTATTATGACTGATAAATGGTACATTTGTATTTGAAAACAGCTTATGAGAAAAAGCCCTGAAAACTCAAAAGCCCCTAAAATTCTTTCCTCTAGAAACAGTTCGGACTGTTTGGGGGAGTTGTTTGTTTAATCCTCAGCATCAGACTTCTCTTTTATGTGTTTGGCAGATTGTTACCATTTTTTTTTTTCATTTTGATTTGATTAATTAGACCACAATGAAGACATTGGAATAAAATGGACTGGTTACTTCTTCCTTTGTTTGAAAAATAAACATTTGGTTTGAGATCACATTTTTCCACTTGAGTGCATGAGAATATACTTTCAAGGGGCTTGATTTTTGAAGATTTATCTGCAAAATGTCAAACATGTTTCCGTTTAGCTTTCTGCATTTGCAGTTATGATTTCTTTTTTATTAATCTATATTGTTTGAACCATGTTCATGCTCTTTGGAATATACTGGTTAGCAACTTTCAGCTACTGAGCCCTCTGGTAAGAGGACAATGAGAAACTCGTCAAATTCATGAGGAAAAAAGAAAGAAAAAACATACCGATTTTTTTTCAGCAATTTAAAATCTTTCTGCCTCATGACACACAACTTGTACAGTCATTAAAGAGTTCTGTGACATAGCCATGTGAAATTATGAAAATATATGGGGTGAGAGTATTACAAAGTGATGACAGCTGAGTCCTAATTTCGTCATTCATTATATTTCTTGTCTTTAAGAACAGCTTGAGATAAGCTGATTTTTGTGGTTGGTATATTCATAGTTAACATGTTGCTGTGTTTCTTGAGACACATGTACTCTGCAAAATATTTTAACCAGTGGAAGTGCCTGTCTGAACTAAATAAAATGAGGATAATTTAAGACATGCTGAACCCATGTAGAAATCCACCTTCCCCCTTTCCCTTCTACATCTGCATAAGGAATGAGCCATGAGTCAAACCAGGAAAACAAGTTTGACGATGCTCCACTTGCAGCCCCTCTGAATAAAATGGAGAAACCTGGAGTGAGATGAGGGAAAAACCCAGCTACAACCAACAGTTTAGATTGTTTCCCTGTCTGGTCTGGTCTGTAAGTCAGGCATTGTAATTTAAAGAGCCAGAGCGGAAGAATAAGGGAAGCTTCACCAGTGTCCCCTGGCATGACATTTGCACTCCACACTAGAGTAACAACTTCAGTATTTGTTGGTAATCAAAGCAGGGGTAGTTCTCCAAAGCCTCATTTCGGAATGCTGTCTGCTTGCTAGATTACAGCTTGCTGTTGAACCTGTGGTCAGATGCTGAAATAACAGGTGAGGATGGGCCCGAAGTCCATTGTTTGCGTGGTCTGCAATTTTGAGATTTTTTAATGTATTTTATGGCATGTAGCGAGTGTTTCCACATTGACATTTAAATACTTAATTTTCTATCTCTGTAGTTTAATCCTATTCTTACATCCTTCAGCCTTTCATGCCATTACCGTATCTGATAAACGCACAGTTTTCTGTTTCCTTTGAAGCAGTGAAATATTATACAGTATGGACTAGATTATCCATAGATTATCTTCCATGCGACACAAATCATGAGGTTCTCAAGAGCCTGGGCTCACACTCTACATCAAGCTGCAAGGTCTGGTTTAGTACTTGTTCCAAGATTATGAAAGTGAATTTTCCTTGGCTGGTTTTAAGAAATATAGCCACAGGTGCCTGAAGGCAGCGTATGAGCTAGAGTCTTCACAACAAGCATCGTTTAATTTGTTTTCTCTGAAGAGTGATTTCACCATCTAAAAGCAAAAATTCTTTCTTCTCTAAAAATAGCTAGTCAGTACTGAAAGGAATTCCCAAATTTTGCTTTTTAGGTCCAAGATTTGATCCTTATTATCAGCTTTAGTGATGGTAGTAAGGAGGAGGTAATGTCCCAGGTTGCTTGAAATTGTGTGGGCATTTAAGGATATTACCTTTCATCTAAACCCAGAAGTTCCCATCTTGCAGTTGTAAAAGAAAGGCTGAGGTCTAGGAAAAAGTAAAGCAAATAACCTGTGCGCAGCCGACTTCTGCTGCATAAACCCTCATGCCAACCTGAGTACCTGCTGATTCAATGATTTAATTCCTCTCATGATTTTTAAAACAGCTCTCATGGGTCAGATTTTATATGAAATGCTACAGGTAGGACTTGGATGGTGCCTCGGCCTCTGCATTCTGGTACCATGGGTATCTGGATAGTCAGGGGGGGTCTGAATCTGCTCACAATTAGCCCAGGATCCCATACACGTGAAACGTGTTTGCATCTACACTTGAGATTACAAAATCCAAACAGTGAGGGAATTAGTGTTTCCTCTAGCATCTCAAAAGCAAATATTCTAAAGTAAAGGAACAACAGAAAAAGAAGTGAAGATATCAGCCAGAAGTCTAATGAAGAGGAGTGTTGTCTGGAGATTTACAAACCCTGTAATTCTGCCTGTCACTTGTTTCCTCACAGGGCATCATCAAGCTCTGATGTTCGCAGGGGTTGCAGTGAAACAGTTCTGAGGCAAATAGCAATACCTTCCCTGCACTCTTCAGTCTCCTGTTTGGGGGGCTGGGGAAAACACTCTGCATTGCGCATCATTGCTCAGGTTTCCTCAGTGGATACCTCCATGGCCTGATCTTCTGTTCTTGGGCTGGACAAGTGTTTAGAAGCTTATGGCCCGTGCCCAGGGCCTGATAAGTTTTTCCACTCCATAGAGATTCCGATGGTGCCCTTAGGAAATGTGTGATTCACTCATTCCAATTCTCTTTTAATTATTAATTTCTACTCTTCATTTATATTTCATTGAACTGCAGCAAATCTCCAATCATCACAGTGCTACTTCCATCTCTTAACAGCCTGAAATATTTATTAAACTCATTAAGCTCCAGTCTCAGTAGCTAATTACAACAAACGTATGTTTATGGAAACAAATCTAGCCATGGAGATTAAATTTAAATGAGTGCTAAAAACGCCTTGCCTTTGGAGATTTTTGTTTTTCCTCTTTTGAATTTGTCATGCTGATTTGTAAAGCTTCCTATTATTCTGCTAACATTAGCACTGTTGATAATAACAGACGGTGTTTGTCTTGGAGAAGTGCCAGTTTTCTAAGTACACATCTAATTTGTCCAGACAGTTTTAAAATCTCTTGCATTTAAATTGTAAGTTTAACCCGAAGAGTTGCAGCAGCTAATTACAGATTAAAATTTGTAGTGGGAATTTTTTAAACAAAATGAACTACCAGAGATCGTTGAAGTTAAGGGCACCGAACAAATTCTGCCCGTTTTGTATAATGAATGGCACCAACCCGTGGATTCAAGCAGGGCTCTCGGACCATTGAGCATGTGGACTTGGTGCTATTTAAAGGTTTCAGCAGGCCTTGTGTAGCTGATTTTGAGGCCACTGCTGAACCTAAACCTGTGTGTGTATTTCTACTCGGTATTATACTTTCAGTATTTTCTACTGGAGTAGAAAAACACCTTGCCATGGCTGGAGGCTCTTCTGGAACGCCAACCAAATTAGACCTCCTCTGGAGGACCATCTTCCTCCCCAGGAACTACAGACAGGCTACTGGGATGAGCTCCTCAGGCTGTGAGAGGTGACAGTCTAGAGCAGTCTTCAGTCTTGCCCTGTCTTCCTCGACAAAATCCTTAGTAACGTGTTTTCCAGCAGTCCTCCATGAAGATAGCAAAGTGTGTTTAGGTTGCCATAGGAAAGGGTTGGCTACTTGAATACTAACTCTTACTTACGAAGGGCAGTTGCCTTCATTTCTACTCATGAGCCTTTCTGGAAGCTGTCCCCAAAAGTAGGAATGTACCTTCACTATGACTCCCAGGAGCCACTGGAATAGTCCTGTGTGTGGAGCTGTACACAGCATTCTGTGAGAACACTCTCCTCTCTCCTGCAACTGAAAGGGAGTGAGCTTTTCCTCAGGAGATTCTGGCTGTAGGATTTACTGGGTGTTACAGTTTGGTGTGGGTATAGACAATATGAGACATGCAGTTGGGATTTAAAAGCCTCTTGGATTGCTTGATATTCCCCAACAGGATTCTCTGTTGATACACATTGCTCCGGTTCTGTTGATTTGTTACACTCTGAGCTGCCCTGGGATTCCGTCCAGCAATAGGTCTCAGCAAAGCCTGACTTCAGTCAGGCTACACTGGGTCACACCAGCAGAGGCTTTCGGGAGAATCTGGCTCCCCGATCACAGCAAGGAGCCTGTGAAGACTCACTGGTGCTTTTGAGTAAACTGATAACCCGGGTTTACTGCAAGTAGGTTTGCTGTGAAGTGGTGAAATTCAGAGCACTGTGGAAGAGCTGGCAGTTGTGTGGGTTAACAGAACTCGAGTCAGGAATATTCTCTCCTGAATGAGAGAGGTAGTGCAGGATTTTTTTTGTCATTTAAAGACTTTCACTTCAGTTCAGTAGAGTGAAGTATCTGGAGCATGTACAAGACCAAACCCCTTGTGACTTGGTAGTGATGGGAATATAATGCCACACTTCAGTGATACAATGCTTGGCATCACAGAATTTCCAGGTTTCGGAGTTATATAGCAGCATGAAAAATCTGAAGAGTTTATGTATGAAAGGTAGTAGCAGATCTAAGAAAACAAGGCATAAAGAAATAAAAGTTATATGCTGGAACTGTAGTTTTAAATAGCGTCTTTCAGCTTGAGTGTCAGAAGGTGGAAGTCAGAGATTCTTATAGAGACAAAAGGCCTCCCACATAATCACCTTTGCAGTGGAAAATTAATTGATTTTTTAAAATACAGCTGTTTCCTTCTTGATTTGTGTGTCAGTGACTTTGGCTTCTACTTTTTGTATGAAGTGAGTTCAGTAAACTCCCTGGAAGGAACTAGGGAAGTGTCCCCTGAAGACAGGCGGGCAAGGCTGCTGCTGCTGACATCTGCTGGGTGGAATTTCAGGTTTACAGGCGAAGGGAATTTGTCCTGACTTGATTCTTGGCTGCAGTGGAGTCAGGAAACAAAACGTTACGGTGGCGTAGCAGAGAATTCCTTTATGCACATGCTAGGTCTAGCATATCCTTTGGACTTTCACCATTTCCACACTGACTGCTTTTCAGGCTAGAGCACGCAGGGGGACTGGATGCAAAAGTCACCAGATAAGTGCTCTGGGTTTGTGATTGCCTGAATCCTGCCCTTTGCACTTAGAAAATGTGCTTAGCATTATTTTCATACTGTTCTAAGAAATATTTGTGGGTAAGCTTTGAGCTAGGTTGCTTAGGCAGATAACCTTGAAGTTGAACATGGAGTGTCCCTCTGGCATTGTATTCCTCTCTGCTGTAATGAGACAGATTTTAGGAAGAAGTAGCCCTTTTTTTTTTAATCAAAAGTAATAGGAGTCCGATAAGATACCATAGCTTGATAGCCATCAGTGTAGGCTGCCACATAAAATCAGATTTTGCCTTAACGTGTTTCTCTAACTGCCAGTCGATAAGTGTGTGCAGAGCTTGGGTCAGGGTACGATGACATTAGACACTGGGTTCAGAGGAGCAGGTACTCAGAGAGCGTAGCCTTTCGAGGTGTGGCCCTTCAGCCACACAGCAGTAGCACGTTGCACTAACCTTTCCAAATCCAGCTATTTCCCCTAATATGCAAAAATCTTACATGATATATTGCTGAGGGTAGAATCACTTCATCTTTCAACATTCCAGTGTTATAGTCCATAGCAGGGAACGCATACAGCACATGTACATTCTGAAGTTCCTAACTTTTCAGTTAGGAACATGAAGGTTTGTCCCCATCTCAGGACTGCAGAGTCTGTTCAAACTACAAATACGTTGAAGAGCATTTCCAAAAGTGCTTAAAATCCTTAAGGCCAAAATTTTTACTGCATATGAATCCAACATATCTATTAGGCTAGAAAGAAAACGGCTTATTGGATTTTGGATGTTTCAAGGAGTATCTCTCGCTCTTGAACACCAGCACTTTACACAAGAGTGGACAATGACATATTTTTCTAATCTGTCTCCACTGAGCACTGCCAGCAATAACATGGAATTCACTTTCAGCTTTCTATGGATTCAGTTCCTTTTTTTTTCCTGTCCTGATACAAATGATATCTTCCGATATTTTTATAATTGTGCTGGGTTTAGTTGGGCTAGAGTCAGTTTTCCTCACAGTAGCTAATGTGAGGCTGTGTTTTGGTTGAGCTGAGAAGAATATTGACAACAGACTAATGTTTTTAGTTGTTGCCAAGCAATGTTTACATTAAGCCAAGGAATTCTTGATTTCTGATACTGCTCCTGTGTTCCCAGATGGTTTTCTATTAGAAGCTGGGAGGGCATACAGCCTGGACAGCTGACCAGACTGACCAAAGGGACATTTCATGCCATCAAACGTCATGCTCGGTGTATAAGTTGAGGGGAGTGGGCCAGGGATCAGTGTCTGTCTCTCTCTGTTGTTGGGGCTCTCGCTTTGGGCCTGGCTCTTGGGGGTCTGGCTTTGCTGGCTCTCGGGCTGTCCGGCTGTGGCTCTCACTGCCTGGGGTCTGGCTGGGCATCAGTCGTCAGGTGGTGAGTGGTTGTATCATTTATTTTCTTTTCCTGGTTAAACCAGGACAATAACGATACCATTAAGCATACCAAATGGAATTTATCCTCACGGAGTTTACCTAGGACCGCATCTGACTTTTACCAGGTATGTCCTCTTTTCCTACCTGGGTACTCTGTATAGGAACAAGTGCGGTAATGCCTGTTGAGGGCTCTGATGAGCTGATCAAGGCCTTGTGCAGACATACCCGTTGTGTATGGTCAGTCCTACTACGCCACAGTATATGCACAACGGATCCCATGCATTCAGCATGCATGGATCTAATGGGCGTGCACTGAGTAGGTGATCTATGTGAGCCCAATAAATCCAATTCACTCTGAACTTACTGGAGGTGTATAAATCAGGGACGCATCCCAGACACATTAGTCTCACTGCATTTCATTTTGTCTGGGAAAACCTGGACAGAAATATGGTAGCCCTAAGCTTCCCACATTCCAGACTCCACGCACACACATAATAGGTCCATATCTTGAACCCTTTGTCTCTCTTGGGCTTTCCATTACTGTTGATAAAACACATAAATCTCAGGTTAAGTGTTCTCCTGACTTTGCAGTTATTTGCCATTTTCCTGTAGGCCCAACAGTCTTTAAATCCTTCTGAGTCACTTATTAGACTTTTAGGTGGGGAATAACAGACACCCCTTGATTTAGCTCTGAGGATGATTTGGTAGAAGTCTCTTCTCTGTGTAGTGCCCTGGTGTCTGGCAAACCCCTCCAAGTGACTTTTGCAGAGGTGGACATTGTTCTCTTTGTTTAATGTTCTCCCTTGTTTTCTTAGCCAAGTTGCTTTGGTACTTATTAATTGAGAGTTGTAAGTAATTCAGTTAATCTAACATTTGATCAGCAGTTTCAAATCAACGTTTGAGAGTGAACGTGCCCTAAGGCAGTTGTTATTTATGCTGGTCAGGTAGTTCCTCTCTGGGCTGTTTAAACAGCAACATGTTTTCTGTAAGAGCGAGGCTCCCCAGCGTAGGAAAGGAGTGTGCTGAGGTCTGCCTTTCTGTTCCTTTAAACACTTAGCCAAGCGGAGTGCTTAGTGTGGTAATGATAATCAAGTATGAAGACGGGCAGATAGCAGCATAATTAAGAATATGCAACACTGCAGTGAAAGTCCAGGCATCTGGAAAGGATTAGATTTGCTGGTTATACAAAATCATGAAGATACAAACCATTCTGACAGATCTGATAGGGAGAAGAAAGATGAATACATTACCATCTAAGCTGCCCTTGTAGCACTGAGAAATCCTGTAGTGTTTTCCACTTAAAATGTTTCACATCAAAAGCTCAGCATTTGGCGCACAGGGAAAGGTTCTCATATTTACATGTATCACCATTGCTAAATTCCCCCTGAAGTATTTTAAGTATTTTATTCCTCTGTGGAGGAAAGATCGACTCTACTGCTCACGTTTGGATTTTAGGAGATTTCTTCAATCGACGTTTTGGAGTATGAGTCAGTCTGACTTGGCATTCCAAAAAAGTCCAGCAGCCATGAAGCTCCACAGCAGAGTTGCTTCTGGGCAGCCCGTAAGGAAGAAGTTAGAATAATCTCAGTGAAATGCGAAAGCCTGAGCTATAACAAAAGCCCTGTGATAATTCAGGGGCCACGTTTGTAGTTAATAAACAACCCAGCTTTAATCACTGCAAGTAGGTTGCTCCCTTTACACCTATTAAAAAGGGCTCGGAAAGTTCAGCAGCACAGGCGTGAGTGAGAACTCGGATGTCAGGGAAGTTATACCCATCGTGTTTATCAACAAGGTAAAGCCCTAACACAAGCATCCCTTCTCCCTTTTCTTCCTCCTCCCAAGAGCAACAACCAAAGAGTTAAGCTCTGTTTAGTGGGTTGTTAGAGCAGGTTTTTCCTGGACCTAGGAAGGCAAGTGTCTGCAGCTCCAGAATAAAGTGGGAAAATGAAGAAAGCTTTGAATTTCAAACGTCTTTCAGTGAGGAATTAGTTTTAAAAGACATACAACAATAAGCCATGAAATAAGTCCAGACACCATAATTCAGGGATAGAATGCGCTAGGAAACTGGCAGGCATCCAGGCCAGAGCCAGGTGCCTGATTTGGATCCGGTTCAAGTGGCCTTAGGCCACCTACAGAGCTTTCAGGTAGAAGCTGAAGCTGCTCACCTCCGTATGCCCTACCTCGCTTCTATTTCAGGTACTTGTGAAGGATTCCCAGATGGCTGGCCCTCGGCCAGCGCTGTGCGCTTTCAGACCGCGTTGTCTCTACACTGTGATGGGGCAGGTCTCAGGGAAAATGTCTCTGGAAAACAGAGACTTAATAAACCGCCTGTTTTCCAGCTTGCAAGGAGAAAATTTTACTCCTGAGGACAGCATTTATGTCGTGCTGCTCCTGCCGGCCTTAGTGTGTGGTTGCAAATGAGCAAGACACAAGTGTGTGTATATAATCAAAGGGACACAAAAGGTAGATCCGGGGAAAAAAAAAAGTCCTTTGTCAATCTAATTCATATTTTACCTATTGCCTTCTTTTATTTGCTTGCTTTTAATTCCATTTTACTCTGGATCACAAGAACAGGCCAAGGTAGCTGACATTGCAGACTTCAGTGTGTAGACTTCTGACAGCAAATAACTCTCACTTGGCCGTGACTAGGCCCAAGAGGTATGTTGCCTTCCACAGTCACTCGGAGGACCCTGTGCGTATCCCAGCGCACAGCACGCCGCGTGCGACTCTGGGTTCGCCCGGTGAGGGAGGCGGGCAGTGCCAGCAGAGCTGGAGCCAGCGCATTTCTAACTGCTAGATGCGGCTCCCTAGAATTATCCTGTGAGCTCAGGTAAAAAATAATCGGGTTGCGCTCAAACAGACGGATCAGTTTCAGTTTCTGGTTAGGAAGCTCTCGCACAATGTTGCAGTGTCTGCCTTGCCAGGAAGGTTTAAATCTCATTCAAGTTCAAGCTAAACCAACCCTGCTGTCATTGAAAGTAGAATGACTGAAAGGGCCACGAAATCACTTTTATTAATGTTACACACTTAAAGAGTTCATCCACGGAGCAAAACAACGTCACTTTCACAGCATTTGGTGTTTCTCTAAGGAGAGGAAGGGGAGGATTTGGATGATGAGGCACTTCCCAGCAAACATGACCGTACCAAGCGTTAGACTCGTACGGAAGGGCTTGCTGGGTAAAGCTTCAACCTGCAGGACTCTGATTTTCAGGAATATTCTGTTCTACATTTCTCTTATTGCAGTATGCCTAAACCCCACTTCTTCAGCTCTCCCAGCTACCTTTACGTTCTTGCCTCACTGGCGCGCTTGTCTTCATATCCAAGTTCAGGGTTGCCACCGTAAGGTCCAGCTCTACCCTCAGCTGACGAGGGCCTGTTGCAGGCATGCAGCCTAAAATGATTTCATTCCTCTTTCTTCCCAACATCCCGCTCTGTTGAAAATAGACAAAAATCAAACACGTTCCACTCAGTACACACAATGAGGAAGATATTATTAAATGTTGTCACAGCAACCAGTACAACACTGAGTTTGTAAAACAACTGTTTGACTCCTCGACATGCTGAAATCACTTTGGAAATCAACACCGCAGTCAGGGAATAGTTTTGTTTGCAAATTAGGAATGCAAAGAAGGCTGTGGTAAATTAAAAACTGTAAGCTGAGCCCTTGGGATAGGGACCAATTTTGTGTTCTGCGTGTGTTCAGCACCTAGCTCAAGGGGTCCTGTACAAATACTGCTACCATAGTCTTCATCTGTTACCATCATCTTTGGCAAGAAAAATAGGGGCAAAAATATCCTTGTTTGCAGAAAATTAAAGATAAGTCATGAAGGCCTTGTTTTCCTGGAGAAAGAGTATAAAGCAAGTTAAATGTTTAGAGCTGATACCCTTACACTAAGCTGTGAAGCGATTGCTCGCTGCCATTGTGGCACAAAGTAGCCTACGAGAAGTGGGGGTCCGGTCCTCAAGTGTAGAGCTTTCCAGTGTCTGACACAAACCCCACTCTTGTTATGGTACAAGAGCTTGAAGTCTTTCAGTACACAGCAAGTAGAGTATCTATGCAGATTTATTAGACAACGCCTTCTTTGTGTAGCATCGCATGGTGCTGTAAGCCTTTTCTTATGGACGCAAATATGGAACAGCTCCATAATTCTGTGGGAGACGTTTTCCTGTTTGATTGCCAAGCTGTAGTTAAAATTCCCACTGAGAGGTCCGTTTTGAGTAAGAAAGAGATGAAGGTGGTGGGTCTGGGCAGACAGCTAGAAAGGGAAGATGAACACACGCTGAATCAGAAGTAAAAGCACCTCATTTTCCTAGGAAGTGGGCTGATAACTGAAAATGGTAAAACAGGGTATTTGTGGGTAACGGCAACTCTTACACGGAAGGCACAGGAAAGGCTCCTGAACTTTTTGCAATCCACGTTCCCAGCGAGAAGGCTGAAGTAACAAAGGCTCATTGATATGAAAAGGGGGGGGGAAGTTTTTAATAGAGGAATCCCAGGAGCCAGCCAAAGAAGCATTATCTTGTATTAAAAAAATCTGCAAATAATGAAATTCGGAGGAGGGAGAAGCCAATTTTATTCTCTGCTTGGCCCATGAAATTAGTAGCAAATAAAAGAAGAAGCACATGTAAAAAGGACTGGAGACTAAATCTTCCCAGCAACATTCTTCTCAGGGAATATTGTTCAAGACAGGACAGGGGTTCATGGTCAGAAACGCTGAGCAGGTTCCATTCTTCTTGATCTCCACTGGAGCTGTGAATTCTTGGTACTTTGGAAAATCGGGTCCCCAGAGTACACTTGAAATTTTCATCCCGGACCTCAGACTCCCACCCTGAAACTAACTTGGTACAAGCAGGAAAATTGTCACCCAAGATCTTATCTTACAAAGCAACACAAACTGATGCTAGCACTTGTGGGAACAGGTCACAGCACCAAAAGTTACCTTCCTGGTCCAGAAATAAAATGAAAAAGCGAGATGATGTATGAGGCTGGGGTGGGAGGAAGCAGCACTACTAGGAGCGGGGAAGGAGAAAATGACTTTGAGCCTCTATTGGATGAAACAAGTGTCTTTTGTGTACAGAGGTGAGAAGAAGGACCAGGAGGAAATGAATGAGGTACCGTTTCATCCCAGTGCCGTTTGTTTTGGGGGTGGAGTAACCTCGTACATTCCTATCATGGAAGACAGAGATTGAAGCTTCCATGTGGATTTTCTTTCTTGGCCTGGTTTATCCCTTTCTGGGGTGCAGATGCTGGCTGACTGTAACACAGACTGGGCTTTCCTTCCTGCACGTGATGCCAAAGTATGTCTGAAACCAATACTAGTGTCTCAGAAGTAATTTGCAGGGGTTTTAACTATGTCCTTGTGACTCCGTAGGCTACACAGTCTTCCGGGTGTAGTGCAAGTCAGTGTGTAGAAAAAGCTTTCTCAGAGTGGATCTTTGAACCTGCTGGACTGCACGGTTTCTCCTGTGCCATTTCTGATCCATTGTATAAATACAAATTTTGGCACGTGCACAACGGTATAAACTGCATAATTGTTTTTATTAGAGTTCTGTGAGTTTGGAGGTACCTGTACTTTAATTACACCTGGCAGGTTTCCAGGAAAACTCTTCTAAAATGTAGTGCTTGCACAGCCTTAGTTGGGCCACCCACAATGACAGCTCTTATTTTTCTTCTATTAGTGATGGACATTTTCATTTCGTTTTGGTCTGGGTGTGTGACAGAGCCCCCGTGTACTGAGCTGCGGCTTCCCCGGTTCACTTTTCAGCCACGGAGTGTGTCGGGACACTGTGGCAGCAACTTGTGACATCTGGATGCAAGCCAGACGCATGCTTTTTGTGGAGTTTTTAGGTTGTCTTTCTTGCTTCCTCGGTCTGCCCTCCCCCTTTTAAAACTTGCTGGTGACACTAGACATGCAAGCCAGTTAATCTCTTCCAAAATCTACGCATTAGCCTACAGCACTGGCTGCAGAGAGACCCAGGACAGTGCCCTGTGCACTTTCTGTGTGTCAGCCCTCAGCACCCACCGTGGAGGTGGGTTTAGTTCCGCTCCTGAGCCCAAATCTCTTGTGTAGCAAGAGAGAGCAAGTACAATGGTAACAAGTCAGCAGGATAGCTGGAACTCCATACTCCATGCCAGAAAGTAGGATGTCCAGCTAGCAGAAATAAATGTGTAGAACTAATCAAATTAGGATGGACATGCTGCGCAATACAGAGAAATGCATGTAAGCAGAAAATTGTGTTTAATATTTGTAATCAAAAGCGTTTATTTGGGACTGTAACAGCCCAGTGCTACGTGCAAATTGGGTGAGGAAAAAATGTAAACATTGTTTCTTTGATTTCGTTGGGAGTTAGGGTACAGCAGGAATGCTGGATCAAGCTCCTTTTCCAGCGACTGTGATTAAAAAGCTATGTGAAATGAATTTAGGGGCTTATTGACAGAAAATATTACTGTAAATGGTGGTGAAAACCTATTCCACAGAGATTAGTCTTTATTGCATGGAGTTTGCCAGAATTTATAGGATGCAAACTGAAAACTGCGGCTTGAGAGACCATTTGAGGAAATAACTTCAGTCCTAACACCACGTTCTGAGGCTTCAGCAGAAAGCAGAATTTAGTACAGAAACTGGTGAGACAGTGGAATTCTAGTCTGTGGACGTTCAGGCCCTTAAGGAGCAGGAGTTACTGGAGGAACCACACTAAGTCAACCAGTAGGTGTTTTTGTTACCCACACGGTTTCCCTCGCAGCTGAAGTGTAGGGACCCATACACAGAATAAGCAGTGACATGGTATGGCCCATGCCATGTGCCCCTGCAGGATGCAATCAGCCGCCATGAAATGCAGCTTTATTACAGTAGCTCGTGTGATAAACTGAGCACTGGTTAGGGATGCAGAAACATGCTTTTGGGAACACGCTAGACAAGCATTTTCCATTCCTGACAATACTGTAGGCAGCTTCAGATGGCATGGAAGTAAACAAAGAAGCCCTCATAGTTTCTTTTTATGAGAGCAGCCCTTTAAAATTTGGGGAGGGAGAAGGGATCCGATGTAGGAGAGAATCTGCTGTTAGCAGGCATTACCACACTGTCTAGTGCTTTATAAACCTGGTCTGTGGAAGTAAGAGCAAGTGCTAAGGTGTTCCAGCTGGAGGGGAAGCCAACTGGTGTCCCCAGCCCATCGGTCCCTTAGGATGTGCTATGTCCCAGCTGAGCCCCTACCAAACACGAGGTGCTCCCTGTGGCGGGGAGGGAGCTCACCAGCTCTTCACTTACAGTCTCCTTTCTGCACAAGGGTCTCTCTGGTGGGACAGATACGGTCAACTACCTTCTCAGGTTCTGATGTCAGCCAGACAGAGGAGCTCGGATCATTTGTGCCAGATGAAAGGATTTGGCCTCTTCCTAAACTGCATGGTCTTGAGTGGGTTTAGGTGACGCACGGAGAGCCATGCAGATGGGATGTGATACCTGATGACTCCATCCCCACAGCTACGCTTCATCTGTGTGAACCCTTTCACAAGTTCTTCTGGAGCTGTTCATGTTTTGTTCAGGTAGAGGTTTTGTCCTGCTATAACTCATGAAGAGTTGCTGAACTCTTAGACAAATCATATAAATTCACAAGTGCCCTCAGAATATTGAGTGAATCAGAAAATGGGAAAGAAAAGCCTCCTTAGCAGTGGTGGTATGTGTGGAGCAGAACCAACTTCGGAGCATAACTTCGCTTTGGAGCCTCTTAACTTGGGACAAAGATGAACTTGATGGGTCTTGAACACTACCATCTCGTTCTAAAGAGGGTCATTTTCCTTTGTTAAGGGCTTTCCATGAAGACTTCTCCGGAAGGAGTTTCACCCGGCAGGTGGTTAATCACCACTCACTGTAAATGAAGGGGAAGGGCTTCTGTGTTTCACAAGTGTGAATACATTGTGACTACCCCATTAAAACAAACCCTCACTGCACCACTGTCCCTTGGATGTACTCTGCTTCCAGTCATCCACTCATATATAATTTAAATATGGTGTAAATTATTCAAATCGATTTGTAATACAGATATATCTACAGAAGCAATCTAGGTTGACAGAGGGAGAGGTGGCAGCGATCAGACAACAGCCTTCTGTGAATCGTTCACTCATCTCAGTGGTCACGAATGTCTCACGTGATAAAGAATTTGCTCTAACAAAGACGGCCAAACAAACATGATGGCATTTTAATTCAGGGCTTATTTCTTGTGCGTGCCTGTCAGTCACGTTACCGATAACGTGGGTTCTGTGAGGGGCTAGGCTCTAGCACGGTGGCCATGACAGCATAGTCCTTGGGGAAAAGCTCTAGAAATGCATGTGAAAAGAGGGATTCAGAATTAGAAAGAATAGAGTTATTAAAACTGATAAGCCATTTTCAGTGATAAGCTGTCAAGTGGAAACAAGAGCATCCAACAGCTTGGGTTGTAGACATCAAGACAAGGGATGCTTTGCATGCAGGGGTGGTCTGTCTGGAGCCCTGGGGGAACTCAGATGATGCTGTTGCGAGCCTCAGTGTGGTGACCCAAGTGGAGCAGTAACTCATTGCTGGTACAGAGTAGCAAGCCCCCTACTTTCCCTTGCAGATAGAGAAATCCTGATGTCCTGAGTGATGGAACATAGACAGTCTGTATACGCTGGAGATCCCTCCCCAGGAAGGGTGTTACCAGTGCAGTGCTTCTCGAGGCTGGCAAGCTCCTGCTGGGTCTCCACGCTTCCTTGTGTTCACCAGTAACGGAGCAGTTTCCCACGTAGGTGGAACACAATTACAGCAGGTGGATACGACCAAGTGGGGGAGAGAGGGACCTACTGAAAACATGACAAAACTGATCAGCATAAACCAGTGACAGGAGCATCTGACCTGACAGCTCAGCGAGAATGGAGTCCATAGCAGACTAGTGTGGCCAGGATTGTCTCTGAAGGAACATACCCTTGCTGGTCATCTGAGGTGGGGATTGCTCGGGAGCCGGGGGAGGAAAAACCCCTCTGACTGCCTTGTTTACTGCACTCTGACTGTGGGGCTTTATTTTGCTGGGGTTTTGCATGGTAACTATGTTTGCACATGGTAACGAGCTGCCTGCGGGATTCTCTGATGTTTATGACCGTCACTGCTGGGACCTTGATTGACTTGGGGAGCAGAGTGTGATGTTGTCTAAGCACGTCAAGTGATCGCTGTTGCTGCCTACAGGCCAAGGAAGGTTGGGGTCCCCAGCCTGATGCCAGCTCACATTTGGACGCACGTCATTTATAGTCATGCAAAGCAGTGTCACATTTTTTTCTTCTTCTTTGATCATACTCAGAAACTATGAATCCCCAGGGTGAAATCTTAACTCCACAGAAATCAAGAACAAAACTCCCTTCAGTGGTGCTAGCTTTACAGCGAAAGTTGTCTTTTTCTCTCTTAAACTGTTCCTGTAATTGCTAGAGAGCAGTATTTATCCCCCGCCCAGCCAATAACCTGTCAGCCTTCGCCGTCAGGTAGTAACAGCCAGGGCTGTCCGTTCAGGGTGTTGAGGGCCAGGAATGAAATTACAGCCCAATAATTGTATATTTTTCTCTAATTATCTGCGACGCACAGCATGCTTCATGTGTTCTACTCCCCTGGCGCCGTCGTGAACCTCTGTCCAGGCACCGTTTGGCTTTCCCGGTGTGACCCTGGGGCAAGGGAGATGCTGAGTGAGGCTGGACTGAGACACATACTGGGCAGCTCTCTAGTGTGAAAGGGAGGTGACGAGGGGAGGGACACTTCTTCAGGCGCAGTCAGGAACGAGTTCTGCATTGAATTGCAGCCTGGACCGTTCCCATTCCCTTCAGTACTTCAGTTTCCTTTCAGAGTGTTTAGGTCTTTGGTGCCTGCCTGCGGGTTTCCGCGGAAGGGAAAGCGTATCCTCAGGGCACAGCCTAGAGTAGGGGGCCCAGGGCCTGCCGCTGCTTTCGGCTCCGTAGCTGTGAGCTGCGGGGAGAGCCGGCTCCTGGGAGGCCAGGAGTGGCCAGTACCCAGGAACTGGGCACGGCCAGCGCCGCTGTATGTTCTTCCCGGCCGCCCTCATCTTCCTTGGGGCTGTTCGTTTTCCCGTGGAGGTACCTTTGAAATACGCGCCCGTCCCAGCAAGCCCTCTCCAAGTGAATGGTGCTTGGGAAGAAGGATGGCTGGACGGCCTCTCCCTCTCCCAGCAACACCACCGAGCCCCCGCTCCTTTCCATTAAGCCCCGCGGGTCGCCCCCCCGTCGCCCCCCTCCTTCCCCGGCGGGGCTCTCCGCCACAGGTGCGCCCGCGCCGCCGGCTGCGCCCCGCCGGCTGCGCCCCGCCGCATCCCCCGGGCCACCCCCGTCCCCAGGTGCCTCCCCGCCCGCGGGCCCCGGCCCGGCCCCGGCCCGGCCCCGCCGCCTCCCCATTGGTCCCGCCCGCCCCGCTCCGCGTCGCCCCCCGGGCGGCGGCCGCGCCGAGACGCGGCGCCGGAGGCAGCGCTGCCCCGCGGCGGCGGCGGCGGCGGCTTAAAGCGTGCGCGCCCGCGGCGGCGAGGGCGCGCTCACCTGGGCGCCGCTCCATGGGCTCCGCCGCCGCGCACGGCGGGGGCGCGGCGCGGCGGGCCGGCCGGCGGAGCCGCTGCGGGGCAGAGCCCAGGTGACCATGCGGGGGACCCGGGCTCGGCCGCCGCACGCTTCGCGGAGCAGGTAGCGCCCCAGGTGCACGGCGGAACATGGACTGTCTCCTGCTTGTCGTCTGGACTTTACCTGTTGCGGTTCTCGGCGGCAGCTCCATGCAATTCCCGGCTCTCCCGTGGCTTGGAAGCGCTGTAAAGGCAGGTCGAGAGCGCTTTTCTTTCGCAGTCGCCTGGTGTACTTTCATACCAGGTTACTGCGGTTTCTGGTGCCGTGTCTTTCTGCCCCCCTTGTCAAGTACACCTCGCCCAATGCTCCTTTTCTCTCTCTTTCTGTCTCTTGCAGACCCTTCAGCTGTGCTGCCTCTGTTGCATGTCTCATGCAGCTACTCTAACCAGTGACAGCATCAGGGAGTGGAATCATGGTTTGTATAGCTCTGCCTGTGTATGTGAACGTGTGCCTGGATGCTGGTGGTGGTGGGCTGAGCACTTACAGGGAAGAAGGCACGGTGCTGGGGGCACATACAGTGGGAGCAAGTGGGCTGCTGTGAAACAGCTCACCGTGGGCAGAGATTGACGTGTTAAGCCTGGTGTGCAAAGGCTGAAAGCAAGAATTTGTAACAGCGAAGCAATGAATGGGCTGGTGGATACATCCACGTTTACACGTGGGATTAGGAAGAGGAGTGTGCATAGCCACAACAACAAAACCTCACGTGTCTGTTGTGGGAGCAGCGAGCAAAGGTAAAAAGGTTTGGGTGGGAGAGCGGGGGAGCTGTGCAGGGTAGGCTGAGGGAAAGGGCTGGTGTGAGTGGGAGCTCAGGAGCTGTTGGTTCCCAGGTTGCAGAGACTAACACTTAGATGCTGATGACCCTGGGAGGTTTGAGGTGCAGTTTATGCTTTTTATTGAGTGCGAGTGGAAACAAAGTACAATAGAGAACCACACCAGGGTGCAGAAAGGAAAACCCGCTTGCACCCTGTCGTCTGCTCGCTGGGGGATTCCCTCTCCCCAGCAGCTGCCTGCATTTTTTGGCCACCAGCCTGCTTGGTGTCCTCAGCTTCTGCCGTTGATTAACACCGCTAGGGAAAGTGAAAGCTTTTGATGTATTGTTTCCACTGTCTAAGGAAAAACAACCTGTCACTGGTAGTGTTTTCAGCTTCATGTGTGTCCAATAAAGTCTATTTGGGCAAAGAGATTGATAGTTTTTGCAACATCTGTTACAACACAAGGAGGGGGTTTCCTGCTTCCTTAGCAGTGTTATTTCAATTTAGGAAGAGAAGTGAATTGTTTTACTGTCAAGTGCATGGACATCTTTAAGTATTCACTGAGAAATACGGCTCAGAAATGAAATGGGATTGGGAAGCAGTTTATTCAGCATAATTACTGACATAACCAGGAACTGGGTGCAAAGATCCCAGTTCAGCAAGAATTCAGACCCAGCTTCCAGGCTACAAGTAATCCCCGTATGGCTGGATCAGCAGCAGTGGTAACGAACCTCAGGCTGGGCACCTTGTGCAGCTGGCTGGATCACGGCCTCTGTTCTTTCATTTCTTAGGTGGCTGTGAGTAGGTCTTAGTCTTCTTACAAATGGTTTTGTAATTTTTCATGTGTTTTATCCAAAACCAATAAACTTCTTTGACATGCAATTAGCAGTGGCCAACTAAAGGTGATTAGGTAGGATGTAATCTCCTTCTGCTGAAGGTCAGTTACAATTTGAAACCCAGTCTAATCAAGCCACTACAAAGAGATGAGGTCTCACTCAGTTAAGGCATTAATAAATTAATCCTTTAATCCATTTGAACAGTGGTACAGTTCTACAAAGTCTCAGCCATGGTTCCCCCTACAGTGCTACAATATTTGCTGCATTCTTGGGGCAGGAGGAAAGCTCTCAAACCAGCACGGCCTTCACATTTGACAGCAATTAATACAGGGGGAGGGGAAAGCCTACAGACCTGCTGGTGATGACAAATGTCTTCAGAAGAGCGATTGTGGGAATGTTCACAGCTATGCTAGTTAGGCTGTTCCTCTCAGTGGGGCAGGAAGGAAACAAACACTGTTTGAGAGCCTGTGTGACTTACAGGGGGGAATGTATGCGGCCGAGCCTAGGCACACATAGCCTGCAGAGCTTTCGGGCCGTCCCCTGCGTGAGGGGATGCTTCGTGCCGTCGCGAAAGCCTGACGCTTGCCGCGGTAGTGGCGCTTACCTTGTTTGTTGGATACAAACGCTGATGGCTGTGTTTTTATCGTTACAGATTATGTGTTTGTGACACCCGTCAAGGTGGATTCCAGCGGATCGTACATCTCACATGATGTCTTGCACAGTACTAGGAGGAAGAGATCAACTCAGAGTTCAAAGAGTTCCTTGCACTACAAATTTTCAGCATTTGGACAGGAACTTCACTTAGAACTTAAACCTTCGACCATTTTAAGCAACAGTTTTGTTGTCCAGGTACTTGGGAAAGATGGAGTCTCAAATTCTCAGGAACATGAAATTGAGCAGTGTTTCTACCAGGGATTCATAAGGAATGATAGCACCTCTTCCGTAGCAATATCTACGTGTGTAGGCTTGGTAAGTGTGTTTTTAAAACAAATCAGCATTAAAAGTATTTTCATGTGTGGAATTGCAGCTGAAGGTATATAATTGGTATAACCTTCAGGATACCGTACACCATTTGGTGGTGTTTCTAATACTGCTAGTAGCTGTTGTGTTTAACTGAAGAGGTTTAGTTGTAGCCATGAGCTGCATCATGCCCTTTGTGTGTTTTGATCACAGTTGTTCAGGAAAAAAACCAGAAGACTGGCTGGTAGTCCTAGTAATGATCCCATAGCAATTTTCATTTGTTACGGTTGGTGACATTTTTGATTGCTCTCGAGTAAATGCTCTTCCTGCCTTTGAACTACTATAAATAAGGAAAAAAGTCAATGCATAGGCTTGTGAGAAAAAAATATTATACCTAGGTTTGTCAACCACTTTAGGAAGGGTGAATTTCCTGGCTCAGCAGGAGTTACAAACCAATTTCCCATTGTTTCCTTTGACGATTCCAGCCTTACTTGTGTTTATAAGTCTTGATTGGTTGGTCTCTTCATGGATGTGTTAAATATGATCATTGCGTGTTTCCATTTATGGCTGTCAATCATCCATGTTTGTGAACAATTATTACTCGAGTGCTTTTTTTCAAAATATGTGTGATGGTGTTCATTGCCTGCAGAGGAATCTTTATGGGTGTAATTCAGAAGAATACCTACAAAATTAATAGTTATTAACTATTTTTAGGCTTGAGCCCTTGCACTTGCAGAGCAATCTCCTGTGGATGCAGATTAAAGCAGTGACATTTAACAGTGTTGGGTGTATGCAGCTGTCGGTGTGTTTTGTGGCTGACCCAGGGCCAGAGGGTATGTCGGGTCATCCTCCAGAAATCTGTTTTGCAAAGGTACTTGTCCATAAGGGCTATTCAGCTGTGTGACAGAACTGAAAAGGCGCACTCGAGACACCAGCGTTTCCTTTGAGACAGTAATCAGTGGCTTGAGAAGGCTGCTCATTAGGAAGAGCTGTTGAGTACTGATAACCGTTGAAGTAGTCTGGAGTATATTTTGAATGCTCTACTTTTTTCCTGAGCAAGTTAAAGGAAGTAGTATCTTGTAATTCATTTGAGCAGTTGCAGACGTGTGGATGGAGCAGGTGCCAGGAACTGGAACGAAGCTTTGTGCTTCAGGTTGTGTTTGTAGTGCTGAGCTGTTGATGTCGGATGTGCCTAGTTGTTTCTGTGGAAGCTTCATTTTCACAACGACTAGTTTTACCATATCTATTCGGGGAGAAAGCAATGTTTTCCCAGATTGGGTGATTGTCTTTTCCTCTAAGAGAAGCACTCTACCTACACACAACAGTTACAGTTTGGGCGAGCTCCCCTGCTTGGTCTCGGGTTGTTTAACGTGCTTTATGAGCGACGTGAAGCTGGGCTTGTCAAGTCTTGTCTGGAGGAGGAAGGTTCAAGTCTGCCTCAGGTCACAGAGAACAGAATGTGGTGATCTTAAAAGATCCATTTCAGTCTGAGTTACCGCTGTCTTGGCACCGCTGTGGCTGCAAAGCTTCACTTACAAGAGGTCCAGAAGCTGACCACAAGAGGAGAAATACTGTGGCATGAACAAATTTATCATGGCAGAACCTTTTCCAGTTGCTAGATTATCACCCATTAGAATATCTCTCTTTAATCAGTTCCAAGGTTCAATAGATTTCACTTTAACTTAATCTTAACCAGTTGTTTTAAACTGGTAAGTGAAGTAAACCTTTACTGATAACAATCCCCTGCAAAGCAGGGGTCACAAGTGAAGTGTAATTGTTCCTTTCTCCCTCTCTATTGAATTTCAGTGCACCTAATGAATCCCAGGCAAATTATCAACAGGATTCTTCGTCTCTCAGCTAGCAAGGCTGCTACCGTAAAAATGTGCCATCAGCTGTCTGTAATGACAACCACGTCATTTTAAACTGTGATCCAAATTCAGTAATCGTATGTTAAGTCTGGACGCTGTGCTCTGATCAAGAGAACCTTGTGAATAGCTTCTATATCCTCTTTGCACCAACTACTTTTGTCACTTGGTTGCCCTTCTTTCCTATTTGCTTTGTTCACTGCAATTAAACCGAAAGTGGTGTTTCTTCTA
This sequence comes from Rhynochetos jubatus, assembly GCA_027574665.1. Lineage (NCBI taxonomy): Eukaryota > Metazoa > Chordata > Aves > Eurypygiformes > Rhynochetidae > Rhynochetos > Rhynochetos jubatus. Next base: position 1,288,926 of record CM050661.1, on the reverse strand, counting down.
TATGGTTGGTAGCACTAATCTTTCCATTGTTCCTTTCATTAGCAATAGCTTCTCCACAGTAAAGCTGCAGTGACCCATTCTTTCAAGCCTGGAACACCACAATGTGATTTGGAAGCAATTGCATTTCAATAGACTACAGGGACTCTTTGATCTAATTTTTTGGATGACCTAGAGTATTCAGTCATTCAGCTGTCTGTTGGCCACCATTGCCTGCAGAGGGGACTTCTGAGAGGGTCTGTATGCAATGGTTTGTTGGGCAGGATGACCTTACCGCTGGAAAGGAGCAAGAATTTGTTGCTTTGGTATAAATCTATTAAGATATGTGTGTATCTTACTCATGTTTTAATAGCTTAGTTGACAGTAAGGCCCCAAATTTTTATGTTGGTTTGATGGTTTGGGACCAAATGTTTCCGTCAGTTAACACCATTTTCTTGATGTGTCAGAAGGCAGAACTGGATCTGTGCTCTTTATCTGAGTAACTACTCCAATACATCAAGTCAGCATTTTAGGAGTAAAAGTTTACTATGAGTACTGTCTCTTGCCTCTTCATCACCAAAGTGTTTAGGTGCTTTGATTTTCAACAGGAAACTTGCTTTTTTCTGCCCTTTCCTGCTTTAGTCTTTACTTGACGGAGCATCTACTGTGCAGCAAGAAAGCTGTTTGAGGGTTTGTAATTAAATTATCTTGTATGCAAGAAATGTTGTGTAGCTCTTTGTCTGTCCGTTTCGCCATCAGGCACTGAGTAGCAGCATCATAGCTCCTTGGCGACAGGAGTGTGACAGGTTTATTAAATTCAGGTTCATGTTGTACATCACACAGTCATTTTATCAAAATGCTCCAGAGAGCGATGTCCTTTGTACACCTTCAGGAAAATGTGTTCTGGTCTGTCTGTGGAGATTGATACATTTCCTCCAAAGAAGTTGTGATTTTTTTTTTTCCATTTTTGTATTTGTTTTTTTAATGCATTCTCACTCTTGGTTGGGTTTTTTAACTCTTACAACTTTGGGTCAATGAGCTCATTTATGTTAGTAAATACAAAACTAGTCTCTTTTCGGCATCATCTTCATGTGGCCCAAATATAAATTAATGCAAAATTTTCAGCTGCTTTCTCTCCTGACATGCATTATTAAAACTCTTCTGTTACTCCAGCATGACTTGTTGGAGTTTGCTTCAGTTCCTTGTGCCCTCCCAATTGATATATCCAGGCTGCTGGTTTGTCTTGCTGCTCTGCTTACACTCTCCAGGTCAAGCTGGTCATTGTTCCCACACTCAGTGTTCTTCCAAACTCCTCATTGTTCTGATTACTATTATTATTTAGTAATATATTATTACTAATACTTGCCTTCAGCTCTATATTTGGGAAGCAGACTATGCCAAACCCCCAGAATGCAGGGGTTTAGTTTTTCTGAAGGAGATGGTGCTGGCCACTGTTAGAATAAGGAATTGGTTTTAGGATTTCCTCGGTGTGGCCCTGTCTGTATTGCTATCTCGAGCCTGTTGCCATCCTCACCCACCTGTTGTGTTCTCCCATCTGCATGAGAACCAGGTATCTATTGTGAGTTCACCATCTTTAACTCCTCTTTTGTGATGACATTGTCTCAAAGCCTTACTACTGTCTTCCTAGTCTTAGTGTAAACTGTGTGTTGTTTGTCTCTTTATATGCAGGTTTTTGTCGTCCCTCTCCTCTGTGCTGCTTATGTTTGGTCTGTGTATACAGAATCTCTTGTATACAGTGAGTTGTTTGCAGTCACACAGTAAATCAGGGCAGCGCACCAGGGAACCCCAGCACTGCCAGGGAGGCCAGTTCCCTTTCAGGGGCATTCTGAACAGTAATTTATAGGAGCAGAAGCCACGTTCTCCTGGTGAACAAGAACGCTCCTACAAAGTCCAAAACGTTTCCACTGTAGTCCAATACACAACATAGAAACCAGTGAAATAATGAGTCGTTTATTATATAGCATTTGTGGGGATGTGGCTGCTGTTTGGTGCAAGAGTCTGACGAGGATTTCGAGCAAGTGCACAACGTGCACCCAGGGGAAAGAAACATAGGTTCAACGTAGAGGAACTCTCCTGCCATCACACCGCAGCGGAGATGCGTGTGTGTGTTGGGTCAGAGAAAAGCAGTACACTTCCGTGGGGTAGTTCAGGTCCGTTAAGACAATTTGATTTCTTGTTCAGACCAAATGTAGCCCTAAGCAAGGCTGGAGAGGCTGCACCTGCTTACACTGGAGGTGGATGTGGGTTGTTCTCTCCCTTTCGTGCACCTCAGTTAGCAGAGCAGAGTCGGCGTCATGCACCAGCTAGTGCCCTCCTTTGTTTTTGGTAAGATGTGATTGAATCTCTCGCTACAAGGGGCCTCTTTCTCTTGTCTCAAGTTCTGTTATGTTTGTTAGTGTCTAGTCAAGGGAAGAGAAAGAGGAGGGAAGGATGAATCATGTTACACTCCCTGAGCTGTCAGAGGAGTCTGCGACTGGAGAAAGGGTTAGATGTAGTGCTGAGAGATAAACAAGAGATGTACTAATTCAGTGGAGGTTGTGTGTGCATGTCTGAGGGCAGGACTTCGCTCAAAGTATCAAAGAAGCCACAAAATTAAAGCTTAATGCAGTCTGGCCACCTAAGAGGCAGGCAGGCACGGCAACTCATGTACCCATTCTTTGTAGTCGTTTAATTGCACCCTGTATTAGCATTATTTAAGTTGATGCTAACAACAGCCTCTTATTCCTAGAGCTCAGACTTTAAGTCCAATTAAATATGTTGAGACAAATCCCAAGGTTCTTATGCAGGCAAGCTCCCATCAAAATCAGTGAGCCAAACGGCTGATAAAAGTACAAAATAATTGCTGTTTGCAAGGAGGTTTCTTTAGAAACCCACAGCTGTAAAAATAGGACACAATTTGGCCCAGTGGGACGCTGAAGAGAAACTAAGTGCAGAACTGGTGATTTGACTCATTCTGAAACCTGTTTTTAGCCCATCCACAAGGCAATATACAAATCCTACATTTTCTGCCGTTATACCAGCGCAGCATGAACAGCACTTGGCACGTGAGTCCTCTGACTTTCTTTATGTTCACACACCATTACATTTCCATCCTTTATAAAACACAAACTGTTGTCATTTTGCCCACTGTTTGGGTGGACATTCTGCCGTTATTCACTCCACAATATGGTAGAGGTGAAAATAAGTAAAATCTTTACAGGAAAATGAGGTGGCAATGGGAACAAGCCATATGCTTGAAGATATTTTAAATTATACTAAACAAATACAAGACATTGTTTCTGGTCTCAGCACTGAATTGACTGCTGCTGGCGAAGGAATTGTGTGATTAGATTATTGATTGCCCTTTTCAATATCTGTCTGATAAGCTTTCTGTTTATCTCTGGCTTTAGCTCTGCAAGACAAAGGCAGTATTATCCCAGGCATTTTGGCCCTACTGATTCCTGATGGGTAAGAAACAGAATTAAAGAGGATTAATGATGGGAAAGCAATCTGCTGCTGCTGGACAGGAGAAGTAATAGAGGTTGCATTTCTTTCAGGTTTTGTATTGAAAAAACCTGGATACCAGGAACACGTGTAGAGGAAATAGAGTGTTGCTGAGAACACTTGGGCTCCATCAGCCTGAACATGGCGGGCTGTGGACGCAGAGCAGCTCGCAAGAGTGCTCACAAGAGCGGGTCCCCCCAGTCACTCTTGCCTGTTCCATTATTACTCAGCTGGCAGTAAGAGCACCGAAACTCTGTATGTCAGAGCAAACGTCAGGCTGTTGCCAGCACCACTGCTTGCCCCCTTAAAACAGCTCCAGAAACAGGGAGCCATCCATCGTGCACAGATAGGCAGTTCATCCTGGCCTGCCTTGTTAAGCAGCGGTCCCACCGTAGCTGCTAAAGGAATTAGCAGACTCTATCTGTACGTGAGACATCAGCGTCTTTCTTGCTGTAGCGAAGTCTTTCCGCAAAGCCTAGTTCCCACACTTTCCCTGGTCCATTAGAGAGAAGCTTATAGTCAAATGCCTTCATAAGGGTCAGGAGAGGATGACCTGTCTGCACAGACTTGACCTCTTCATAACAGGATGTCTTTGATGTAAATGAGGATTTTTATTTTAAGCGCCACTATTTTCATTTGGACCGTACCCTCTGTGCTGCTGCGATGCAGCATATTCACTTCTGTACGGCTGCTGAACAGCCAAAGTAGTTCCCTTGTTAGAGGCGGATTCTAATAGCTAATGGCAGCTTTCAGTCACTAATAATTAACCTAAACAAAGTTCTATTTCTGTATTTTTTTTCCCCTTCCTCCTCCACTTCAGAGTGTTTGAGGAAGATACTGGGTTTGCAGACCTGGAGTGTAAGGGCTTTTGTTTACCCAAAACACAATGACAGTCTGTGAACCTGCAGTTCAAGCCCAACTCGAGCAGCCCCCTCCTAGAGCTCCGTACCCGACACGCAGCAGCAGAGTGGAAAGCACAGGAGTAGCTTTGTCAGGCCCTGGCCCGGCCACAGACTCCACTAAATTTGAGCAAACAGTGGGATCAAAACTGTTCTTAAACCCTTTTTCCCCCAAGCTTATTCCCTCCTCAGTGTCTCTGCAAAACCAGTGCTCTGGTTGTCATGACAGCTCTGTGATCTGCATCCTCGGACTCAGTTGGGAGCTTGACTTTGGTTCAGTGTGCTGCCCAGTTGTAGCTGGTCTGGATGGTCGCTGGGAGGGTGTTTCCAGCTCCGAGAGTCCCTTGGCTGTTTTGGCACCTACAGTTTTGGTTTGTCACAGTTATGTTTAAGGCTGCAAGGTATTTAAGGTAATGTTTTCTAATTTGCTGCTTTTAGGGAAGAGTTTCTCTGATGCCCAGCATGTCTCATGCCTTCCAAAGAGGTGGCAGTTTGGCTGCTGGCACTGCTGACCAGTATTGCCAACAGGGAGAGAAGGATGGGGGTCTAAAGACTGTTCGCAGTGTCCGTGGTTTGAAGTTTGCAGGCTGTGGGTGGGGGCATGTTAAAAGCTGGGGCTGTGTTAGACAAAGGCATCCAGAGCTGAGAGGCCAGTAGTGTATCGGTCAGTTCTTTAAGACCATTTCAGAGCTCTTTGCATCTGATTTCATTCTCTCCTGAGCATGGGTCATGTCGTTGACTCGCAGATTTATAGCTCTCTAGGGATTTTCTAGAGACTACCTGCTCTCTCGTTTTGGAAGTTGCAGTGTCCAGTGATAACCTGACAGTACCCCAATAAAGTCAGCAGCCCGTTTAGCCATCAGAAACGGTCCCTCTGACCTGACACCTGGCTACATACAGAAGCTCCGTGCGCCTCATTTTGGTGTGGTCTTTCAGTGAGCTGGCAGGAGAGGGGTTAAACTTAGTCATCTCTGCAGTGGGAGCTAGCAGTGGACCTACAGAGAGTTCTATCAGCTGAAAGCCAGGCTTCAGTACCTTTTTTTCTAAAAGCCACTCATTTTCTGTTAGGACGGCTCTGACTAGCCCTTAAATGGTATCTGAGTTGAACTGTAATGGGTAATTACATTACAAATAAGGTTTTCCTCTGTCTTTTTGATCATGTCACTGAGAGCAGAAATGTTGGTTCTTTCTTGCCTTTTCTTATCCCATTTTAATCCCAATTCTGTTGCTGCAGGTCTACCATAAATTACAGTATGCTAAAGGAATTTCCCATTGATTTGCTCTGACAGTGATGTGACCAGCTATGTGAATAGCTGATGGAAGCAGAACTTATCTTTGGCTCAGACAGTAGAGCATTGACTAAAGCGTCGAGGTAAACATTTACACAAGAAACCTGCAATCATCCTGCCTTGCAGCTCAGCACAATTTACAAACATGTATTAATTAAGCTTCGGGACTGGCTTTGCTGGGTGTTAGATGAGAACAGCGTCCTAGCTCATAATAGGTTGACATCAGTAACCTTTTATTGTTTGTCATGCTCGGAAGTCACTAAGAATGAGGGTGAAGAAATGTCAAATAATCAGGTCATATGCAAGTGAATGAGTCCTGATGGTTGAAGCGCAGTACCGTGGGAACCATTATTGTCCAGAGTAATTTCTGGAACAGCAAGTTTTTCTCTTTTACAATGTTAGGTCATAAGCTAGGGAAATCTCCAAAGGAGTTGTGCAGTCAGATGGAAGTCCTTTTCCTGAAGCTCCTGTGTGGCTGCCCAGCTAGTTCCTGCCAAAAAAGTGTAGAAGAAGAAAGTTTGATGGCAAAGATAAAAGTTCCTGAAGTTATTCTTAGGGGAAGAAGAAGGCCCAGCACAAACCTGCTTACCCGAGGAAGGAAGCTGCGGCACCAACGTGGTATTTGCTTGCAGAGACAATGGGGTGTTGCTGTGTCACTCTCTGGCACTGGCGTTCCTGGCTGTCCCGCTATGTACACAGCACTCACGGCTGCGTTCTTGGAGAGCTGGGTTCTCGCTGGTCACAGTGGGATCACTTCAGTGCTTGGGCCTGCCTGCCTAATGTATGTTAATTGAAGGACTTTTGTGTCTCAACATCTTTATTAATATTAATGGCATGAGATTTTTAATGGACCTAGACAAAATATGCTTGACCTAGCTTGAGCCCTCACTTTTGTTTTTATACTCTGCAGCACAGTGTGGCTTCCAACTAATTTAAGAACGTAATATTATGTTCTGTGGCAGAATACACAAACTAATGACACACGGGTTACTCTTCAGATCTGCAGTTTCTTTGCCATGAGATATAAAATTTATATAACACCAGAATATAATTAAGGGTTTTTAAAAAATCATTAAATTAAAAACAGATTGGCTTTTTCTTCATGCGAGTTCTTGTACTTCAGTGAAGAGTGAGCATTTAAAAATAATTGTACCTTGAGCAGGTTTGTCTTGTGCCACATGGTCATTCTTTTTTTAGGAAGAAGTCATCAAAACAATAAGTCTTAAAGTTAGGCTAGACAAAACGTCAGGGAATATTTCAAATTAGTGTTGTAACGAAAGTGTATGCTGCTGGCGGTACGGGGTGGGTGTAGATGCTGTGTGACACAGTGTCAGGGAAGAAAGTTTCGACTTTTCTAAAAATGTGGCTGCTCGGTTTCACTCCCTGTTAAAACAAACAGCGTAACTAACCCTCAAATGTTGGTAGCTGCAAGTATAAATCAAAGATTAAAATACCGACCTTGGGCTAGGGCTGAGATTAATTTTTTGCAGCTCACTATGGATGGTTAGAGTATGGACAAGAAAAATCCTTCCGTCACTTTTGCACTGTTTACGAGTGTTTCTGACAAAGGACCATTCCTTACAGTATGCTCTACATCACGTTGTTTGCCACAGATGTTTGTCAGATCACGGTAGAGACCAGCCTACCACCACGGTATCCGCAGCCCGCTGGTTTTGTCTCTGTTTGCTGGCTTCTCTTCATGCCAGAAGCCATGCTGAAGGCTGTGTGGATATTTTTTGCACTCCCAACATCACGTACTGATGATCAGATTGTTGCCCTGCCTCTAGCAGCAAAAACTTGAGCAAAGGGGCAGAAAAAGGACAATTTCCAGGCTGACACAAGTGAGCGGCTGGTGTCTACTGACTGCGGCCGCACAGCATCTTCCACTCTCATTGACAGGTATTTGCTGGTTTACGGGCTTCACCTAAAGCTTGTTGTCAGTGAAGAATTCATGCTGATGGCTTTAGATCAGAACCTGGCCTCAGGTGAGTTCCCTTTTCTCCCTCCTTACGTTATTTTGGCCCTTGAGTCGAGGCATGCCATTTCTTTGGGGGACATCACTACAGTTACTGTGCGGTTGAGAGAGGCATTTTGCACACGAGAAGCCCCACTGGCTCATCAGGAAAGCGGAGCACGTCCTTTTCTACTGGCAGGCCCCACAGTACATCTTGCAAATAATCCAAGGTGGTGCTGTACCATCAGGTTTCACTGCATCAGAAGTGAGGTGGAGGAAAATGGCCTGTTTGAAGGGCAAAGAAAAACCCACTGCAGACTGCCCCTGTGCTGTTCTTGTGGACCACTCATCTAGGAGCAGCTAGGAGAGGAGTGAGGCAGGAGTTCGGGCAGTTTCCCAGAGAACCACCTGCTGCTAGAAAGTGCACTGAAGCGTTTGGCCTCTGGTGCCTGCAGCTGCCAGATAGGTTTTGGGGTACTAATGCCAAGTGTTCTCGTTCTGCTGTGCTGCCAGAGTCAAGTCTGGCATTGGGAGTAAAAGAGGAAAGTGGCTTTGAGGCTTGTTTCCGTTGTTAGACAGGAGGTGGACTTCAGGGGTTTTGATGTGCAAGGACATTATCAGTTGTCATCCTGGGAACGCCCATTAGAGGCAAGACCTCGTTCATCTTCTGCTCGTGGTAGAAGAAGAGAATAATGGCAGAGGAGAACATGCAGTCTGTCACAGAAACAGTTAATTGATTCCTCTGCTGACCAGGGAGCCTTGGGTGGTTGTTTCAACTGCCTGAGGCTCAGTCCTGGGGGTCCCACTGGATAAGGACCATGTATGACCCCCGGGGACAGGGTGGGTGCCGTGACAGAGCAGCATACGGCTGGTGCCATGTGTCCTTGAGCATCACTGACGGTATGGTGACAAAGGCTTGCTTTCTCCCTCAGCCTGCCTGACAGAGGAGATACCAATGGAAGGACAATTTGTCCAGAAGCTGAATCAAGAGAGGCTGATAGATTTCCGTAGACAGTGGAAGCTGGGAACAAAAACGTATCAGACCTTGGTCTTGGCCTGTGAATACTGCACCATTTCTATTTTCAGGTTCTCAGCTTTTGGGCTCTAGTGCCATGAGGAGTTTATTTTTATTGAAATTTTCCAGCATTTCTTGAAAACCAGCTTTCTAGTGTGCAGACTAGCACCACAGCACTGAATTACTTGGAAATAGCTTGAGGGCTGAGGGAACAGTGTATTTTTTGTTGTCGTGGCTGTTCACATGATTTAATAAATCTTTTTAAAGATCGGAGTTTGGGAAAGTCAGGAACACATTCTAATGTGAGAAACAAACCAGAAGGAAATGTTTTTCACCCAGAGTGAAGGTCTGTCTTTGGCAAGCTGGCACTGGGCTCAGCAAAGGTCACTACCTCCGTAGCCCTACTTCTGCATTAGGTTTAAGAGGAGATGTGGAGCAGTTCCCATGGGACTGTTTCCTGCTCACTCTCAGCCTACTCTGAACGGTGCCCATGTGCTCCAAAATACCCCCTTGGATATGCCATGTGCCCTGAGGGACAGCTTAGCCTCTGGACCTGACTTCTTGCATTTTACTTGCCAGTAAAAAGGAAGAGAGATGTATCTGTCTGTGCACACCTATAGCAGTGCACTGAAGCGGTGCCAGTCTTTTGATTTACGAGGGACAGTGCAATCCAGTGTCCATTGTCCGTGAAGTATTAATATGTTTGTATGTCCATAAAGTTGCACAAGGCAATGCTCTTTGCTGCTGTTGTCTCTCCTCCCATGCAGTAACTGTCTTACGTGCTAGCAAAATAATAGTTATCATTTATATCGACACCTTTGTGTCCCTTCCAGGAAGGGACTTAAATTATATAGAGAAGCTTGATGTGATTTCTGTCTGATTTCTGTAGTAAGGGGATGGATGGACGTAGGGTAATTGCAAAACATAGTAACGTAGAGGATATATATGTCTTGCATGACTTCTATCATTATATGTTAGTATATGTTAAAGGAATAGGTCACTTTAAGCCCAAAAATTATCTTATAAAATATATTTATTCTCAAAAAAGTCAAATTTATTTTGGATTGGTGAAATCTGTGAGACTTGGTATTAGTATAATTAACTTGCAAACATAGGAAATTTCAGTGTCGTGTTCCAGTCCTTTGGAGGAGTGCAGTGGAGGTTTGTAAAGAGAAGCCCTGGACAGGGTGACCAAATGTGACATCTTGGGCTGAAGCTATTCCAGCAGGATGGGCAGTGCAGCGTAAACCCTCTTATCTTACCAGCGTCCCTGCGCATGCCAGCGCTCCACAGCAAGAGGTTGGGTTGATTCATAGCGGCTGATGAGCAGTTTGAAATGACAGTCTTCAATTTCCTTGTTCCTGACAGATAAAGAGGGTGGGCATTTCCTGATCGGATGGTATACATTCGGAATGTTTCAGTTCCCCGTGGTGCTGTTGGTGACTTCTTCCATTAACACTGCTGGGTTGATGCTGTGGGAGGGCTGCGTGGTGTGACGTGCTGTGGAGGGAGGAAATGTTTCACAACAAGAGGTCCTTCTGGCCTTTCCTCTGTTTACGTTACCACCTGGAAAGAAGAAAAGGTGGAGTAAATGACTGATGGCCCAGATGGATTCCATGAACAGTCACATCTTCAGTCATGACACGTTAAGCTGGGCAAATTCACGCTGGGAAGTGGCAGGCTTGCACTTTAACCCCTGGAAGCACATAGAATCTTCTGTAGGGAAATGGGTAGGCACGCACAGGGCTGTCTGCCTTCATGCCAGCAGCCTTTCGGCAGGCAGTGGCCCTTCGGAGGCTGCTGAGCAGCCAGATCAGTTTGGGGAACAGTCAGGGGTAGCCTAGTGTGAGGGACAGGGCTTGAGGACAGGCTCTAGCAGAGAAGTTAGAATCTGAGAAGGATGAATCGGTGGCTGTGCGAGTAACACGGAGCTTTGCACAGACTTGGGACCGGAGGACCATGGTTTTCACTTTTCACATTCACTTTGAATTCTTGCCTATAAAGCAGACAAATTACCTCTCGTTTATGGGAGTTGGTGTGCCTTGGAGCACTACTCATTTGACTTAGGCAGCACTTCTCAGCATGCAAAGTGTATCCTGATTTCTAAGTAAGGGCTTAAGATACAACAGCAGCCAAGCTGTGCAGCACCTCTCTCGAGATGCCTGAGGCTGTGAGAGCAGCTGATGGCTGCGATGCACCATGGTTTGAACTCGGGTCGTGTTCATGGTGTCAGGACAGAGCAGAGAGCACGCTCAGGCCCTGGGACTGGGAACTACGTATGTGATTGGAGTGTCTGTAACACACTTCCCTCATGTCCCAGAGCCTCTGTGGACAGAGCCTCTGACAGCACATTCCTCTTCTTGGAGCTTTTCTCTTAACCTATGCTTAACCTGACCTTTGCTTAACCTACTGTTCAGGAGATTCATTGCAGAAAGCAGGTCAGGCTGCTTAGGAAATTTTGGCTCCTAAATCTTCTGCTGATTTTTCTTTTTTTTACCATCCTTCTATAACTTTGCAGCATGCTGAGCTGTCAACAAATTCTGCATAATTATATGTCCCTTGACTTTACTGCACTGCTGTTTCAGTAAGGCGGCCTGTAGTGTTTAACACAGTGGCAACATCTGTGGCAATAGAGTTCTAGATTTCTTGGACCAATTTAATATAAAGAATATCTCATAAAAGAAAAAGCTGCTTTCAGGCACAACCTTCCCTTTGTCACTTTATCGCTTCCATTTCCTGAGATCTGAGAGATCATCGCAGGGTTACTTAGATCTTTTATTCTGCACAGACTTTGAGAGTCTAATATGTAAGGTAGTGCACTCAAAACACTCTACAAATGCTTTAATGAAGAAATGCTGTTCAGTTGCTTGGAAATCGTAGCAAATGGGGCTTGCTGACGGAGGAACCAGGGCTTTCCTCCCTTCTTGGACCAGTTTCTGTCAGACTGTAGAAATGGGAGCCTCTCTGTCCTCCGCCCTTACTTCTGATGCTCAGAGGTGCATAACAGCACTGATTTCCCAACGAGCAGACAGCAGTAAATGCTCCCACACCATCTTTCATACTTCTCTTCGGTTTCATCCCTGCTAAACAGTCACATACTCACAGGCTTGTACTTGGGTCTGCTTATGGTAAAAGTGTAGCCTTTTGTGACCAGTTCAGTTCTGCAGGCCTGTTCCGTAAGTACGGGTCAAACACGGATCTGAATACCTGGAAACCGTTGTGTTAATGCTCCAAGTACTGGTTTAGACAGGTATGTTGTACTCTGGGGTGTCAGGAGATGCAAATTGATGTATTGGGTTGAAGGGTGGATTAACCTCACTTCATGCTGAAAATCTGGACAGGCAGTAAGGCAGTGTGACTGTTCCCGTTTTGAGGCGGCAGTTAGGGCATGGTGGTTGTCCAAACCAGGACACCTTTGTGGCAGTTTTTGCAGCAGAGCAGTTGTAGCATGCTCACCTTCGCGCATCGCTCCCTTCGAAGAGACACGTGAGCTAATCTGTGGGAGAGAGGAGTGTGACCGTGCGGTTTTGGGGCTGGACAGGGATTAGTGTGGGGTGGCTGAGCACTGCTCATTGGTACCATTGGGCTACAAGTGGGACAATAGAGAATCTTTGGCCCCGTGGTATACACTGGGCAATATAATCTTGTGAAGGCAGGTTTTGTGGCTGTAAATGGTGCCTACAAATATAAGGCTTTGTCATGACATGGAATATAGGTGTATGACACTACATTTATCGTAGCAAATAACTTCTTATTCAAGTGCCCATTGTAAACTAAGATCCGGGTGCTAACACTGTTGGTGTGGTTTGTAGGGTTAGCCAGATGTTACACAAAGCTGCCATTGTGCAGGTTTCTTCATGTGCTGAGAAAATGGTGAGGCCTTGTATTAAATCAGTGGGTCTTTGGGACGCTGCTGCCCTGTGTTTCAGTTTCAATGGTATGAATTGCACTCAAGTTTTTACTGATTTACTGTTTCTTGGAAAAAAAAACTTATTCAGACACACGTAGGCTGCTGTCCTGTTTCAAAGAGGCGATTACAGCAAAAGAGCAGATGACAGTTATCCTTTCCTGCTCCTCCTTTCACAGTGACGCTGAGTGACCACACTGCCTCCGTAGGCACGCGGAAAGTAGGAGGCATTACAGCACAGGAATTCCTAGTTATGAGCAAACATAGCGACATTCTCGGACTCCCTGTGCCTGCCCGCTTCTGGGTCACTTACCGTGTCCTTCCCGTGAGGGCTTAGGTGGCAGAAGCCCATCCAGTGGTGTGACAGGGACAGGCCATGGGCAGAGCCATGTTTGAGGAATGTGTCTTTGAACAGGATGCTTCCCAGCACGGAGCCCTGCTAGGTGGCATGTACCTAGCAATGCTGTGACACCCCTGCGTTACCGGTCGCTGGATCGCAGCTCAGGTACCGAGGGGCACCCTGAAGGCTGGGGCTGCAGTTTATTGTGAGGAAGAGGGAGGCATTTTAATAGAACAACCCAGCTGGGGTCAAATGTGAGCCTTCCTGAGTCTCTTGGGCATTTACTGGGTGGATGACAAACTATAAAACTGAGAAATAGGGAACAGAGAAGCTGAATTGCTGAAGAAGTGGGAGTTTAGTCCAGATAACCCAGGCGCCAGCCTGACATTCTCACTCTTGGGCCATCTTTGCTTCTTGTTTTCCATTCCCCTAATGGCCTAAACTCTTTTGTTCCCCTCCCTTTCTCCTTCCCACATAGATATTTCAACATATGTATATGTGGAATATCAGCAAAGCTGATACTTTGCTCCCTGCAGAGTTCCTTGCGACCACTCTCTCATGTAACTAATCCACAGCAATGTATACTCCAACAAGGAAAATTAAAAGGTTGGGAACCACTGACCTAACTTCTTAGTAAGCAATACAGCTGGCAATCAGATGTAACCCGAGCTCCTCGGTATTGGAGCTGCCTGAGCTATTCATAGCAAAGTAGAATTGCTATGGGAATTGAGCTGGATTTAGTTTGTTTGAATGCAAATTATCCCAGGTCAGATGGGCTCAGATCTTCTGCCCCCTCAAATTCATTTGCATCAGCTCTGCCAGGCTGAAGCGTTTATCTGGAGGATCTTCGCTGGGGAAAAGTGGTGTAGGTAGTGAAGTGCCAGTGTGTGGAGCATTCGCTGGGGGGCTGTGATGCAGCCAAGACCTGTGGAGAGTGAAGGGGTGGGCTGTCAGCTAGCCCTGTGTGGTGTCCGAGCGCGTTGGGTTGGTGTCTCTGTGTTAGCTGGCATCTTGTCAGGGAGAGCGGCTCTTTCAGGCTTGTCAGCCACTCTCACTCCTGACAGGAAATGTTCTTCTGAAAGGTCCAGCTGCCAACATCCCATCATCACAGGAAAAGATGCTTTTTCACTGAAAACCCCAAAGTGTGATTCTAGTACACATGATCTCAAAGGGTAAAAAACCCTCTGAAAAACTCAGTTGAAAATGGTGCAAGAAATCAGAAAGAAAATAAAACACGAAGCCCTTTGGCATTATTTTAGAAGTGTCTCATAATTTATAGTGTTGTTTCCTGCAAGGTCTGATTCATGACTTTCAATGTTTGGAGTTACATGTCTGATAGGGAGGAATGTTCTTGATCAGAAACACTCAAGCAAGCATCTGTTAATGCTAAGTACCTATGGAAAAGAATTTCCAAGTACTGATTTTCGTTATCTATCATCAGTTCTTTTTGTTCAGCTGTTCATTTTCTGTGTCGCTGTGCCCTCATCTTACTGGGTTTGCCTTTATCACATCTGTAGGAGCAGAAGATTTGTTAAGAAGGCATGAAGTTTCCCTAGAATATTAGTCCATCTGAATTCCGTCCACATAAAATCGATTAGCTGTACACAAGGGAGGAGGGGAATCTTGCCAGAACGTTTTCATTGCACCTAATCCTTCGAGCAGCATGAATAATTCACAGCAAACCATCCTTCGGGTGAAATTCTGGCCCGTGCAAAGGCCTGTTAAAGATCTGGGCATCTTGCAGTCACAGTGCAGAGATCTAAGAGGAACAGGAATGGTGCTTTTATTTTGTGCCGTTACACAGAATGAGAGGACAGGGAGGGCTGCATTTTCTACCCTTCAAAATGTCCAGAAGGTAGAGCTCCTTTCACCCTTCAAGGATTCTCTTAAACTGTGCACTCGGGTACGAGGGATGCTCGAGTAGGGGACCGAGCCAGCTGCTGTTCCTGATGCACCGTAGGGACTGATCGACTGTAGGACAGCACGTGACAAACAGTGGGCTCTTTTTAGGAAAAGGGAAGCAGAAATGCGTTCATAAAACATTCCTGCTGTTTTCTGTTTGCTGTGTGATGGATTTCAGAACTGTCAGAACTAATAAAATATCTAGATTTTATCTGACAGTTGTGGGGATTTGCTTAAACAGGCCGTGCCCGAGTGCCTGCACAGCTACCAGCCCAAATTCACGCTGTTGGTTTTAGCTAATTGCTTTCCAGAACCGCTGTAACAAGCCAGAGAGCCAGACTGATGGAACTGTTGATGAAGTGATCCTGAGCGCAGCTTGGTGAACCTTTGGCACTTCACTTAAGTATTATTAGTGTACAGTTAGTGTCAGAATGCTGTAGTTTACATCAGTATTTTCCTTCTGTTCATGTATCGCGCCTACTTCTGTTTTTTAAAAAAACCCAAAACATGAGAAACGAGGGAGTTCACGTACTGACAAGCAAGTATGTAATCTGTGGCAAAGCAATCAAATCTGTGTTAGTTCTAGAATATCTCATTACCCTGCAATAAATACCAATTTAATACATTTACATACCAACGTGACTGGTTCAATTACCTTAAGTGGAGGAACAAATAAGAATATTTCCTTATTTGCTGTATGTTGACAGAGGGTTGCATAAAGATGTCTTAAACAAGTTCAGTCAGCTGCAGAAATACAAAGGCACTATTCAGAGATAACGCTGTCTTTGTTCATATAGGGATAATCAAAGACATGCAATTTTGTTACCTTGTTTTAATAATTGCTGAATGTTCTGCATAGCACTTCTTTCGAGCAACCAAACAGAGTAGCCTTTCATGACTAACAGCGGCAATTTAAGCATCGTGCCCTCCTTTTGTCAGATCCTCAGATAATAAAATGCTATATTGTTAAGAACTCTTTACATTTTACATTTGTGAGAAATCTATATTACGCTAGAAAACAGAATAAATTGAGTTGGTTTTGTGAGTCACTTCGACTTTACAGAGAAATGTGATCTGCCGTACAATTCTTGAGTCAGAATAGGCAACCAGTGATGCTAATGCTTCTTTCATGATAAAAATAGTGTGTATAAAGGCCATTAACTTAACCTAAACATTTGCTGTGGTGCAGAGCCAGATAGTCCAATCTGGTGAAAATCAGTAAAGGTCTGCTGAGGTTCTCCTCATTAGCCAAGGACCCGGTCCAATAAAACATCGCACTTGTACTTCCCTGACTCTGGAGTAGGCGTCAGTAACTGTGCTCGTACGGTCTCGATCCTTTTCTGAAGGATGGGTGCATTTGTTTGGCAAACATAAAAGCTAGGGAAAAGTGCCTGGTTTGGGAGAGGATCAAAAATGAACATGCTCTGAGCTTTACTCGTGGGATTTCTGACTTCAGTAATACATGTGTATTATTGGAAACCTCATGAGAGTCCATTCTCACTAGTTTCCCAGAACGTTTTCTTTCCCAGCTTGGTATAAACACGCTCTGGAAGTGCTTGCAGAGACAATGTTCAGCTCAATGGGAGTTCCTGGCTGCTTAACACTTTAAAAGTCGGTCATTTATTTAGCAACCTGTGTGTGGATTTATGGTCGAGACCCTTCACTTTCTGTTGGAGATCATGGATCCTGTCACCGCGTCGCAGAAGCTTAATTTACACAGTGCCACGGTAACACGGGCGCATCGGTGTGAAGTGCCCTGCCCAGGGGACAGAGCGCACCATGGCAAAACACGCCCAGCTCGGGCAGCTGCCATCCCCTCTGCAGTTACCCAGAAGAGGGGCTGTAGGTCATAGCAGAGAGGGAATGAACTCCTTCAATTACCATGATTTACTGCCATCGGTTTGGCTGCTTGCTCATGGTGCTTCCCGAGAGTACAGATATCTTTCACCTCAGCAACACTTTCCGCAGTTCGGGTCCTTCTTTCTGCTTTGCCAGATATGCTGCTTGTCAGTTTATTCTACCTAATTTCACATCTTAATTTGCTCATTTTGATTATATTTTCCAGAGCATTGACATTCTGACCCTAACCTGAGAGGTGCTCAGTAACCCATCTCTCAAAGTCACTTAGCGATAGCGGGTATCTACGATTCCAGGTCAGGCTGTACTACTCTGCTGGCTGTAATTCTTGGAAGTAGGTTTGCTTATGACTTGTAGTAAGGTTATAGTCTCACGTATTTTTCAGACTACCAACTTAACCCATCCCAAGAGGTGAGTCTACTTTATTACACGTTCTCTAAAGAAACTGTCATGTATTTAGACTGCTGACATGGTGTGGGAGTGCTTTCTCCAGCCTTGTACTAGTGTTGGTTGAATATCCTTGCTTCGGAGGAAAGAGGAATCCGTAAGATGAATGTTGGCAAACTTAGCAGGGCTTTATTCTTCCTGGGAATCCTTCACATGTGTGAGAAAATGGTGTTTCCCCCCTTTTCAAGGCTTGGCCCAAATCCCATTCTAAAGAGCTGGCACTCTTCCTGCTCTCTCGACGGGACGGTGTGTCAGGCTGGGATATGCACAGGGCAGTGCCATCTCCCCACGGCTTTCTCCGAGTACGCGTTCAAAACCGCTCCAAAATCACCGTCGCTGTCCTCCAAGCTGTTGGCCACACACAGGGTGTTACCAAATGCCATGTAGACACAAAAATGCTGCGCTGTGCTTGAGCTAATAACCCGGTCTCTTAGCAGCTACACTGGGTCTGGCGTGAGCTGGCCTGGCACCAGCTGCCTTGGGGCGCGTGCAGAAGGAATGGAGGGCTGGGCGCAGGTGGGGAGATCGTTTCTGTGCTTCCTGAAGGCATTGCCGTTACCCGGTTATGAAACCTGGGGGAAAGGCCTCATCCCTCCGTCAGTCTGTGGTGGGATCTCCGCAGAGGTACAGGAGTTATGGGGAGACCTCTCCCTTCCAGGGCAGAAAACAAGATTTTGACTTTGATTAAAATGAACTGTAGCTAAGATCATTTCATGACTTTCCAGTGCAAAGTGAATAGGAAAAGATGCCGATGTGGTGTGACGTGACAGCGCTGTGGTGTGAATAGTAGGTATGTAGGCATCCTTGACCTCAGATCATTTTAAATAAACAGCAACCATAGCTCTCAGGTCATCTGTTCTTGTTCTTCATATTTCAAGGAAGTTCTTAATTTACATTTTGATTTGTTTTAAAAAGAACTAAACCCGGTACTTTATGTCTCAGTACTTTATGTGCCGTAACTCTTGTTGAGCTATGTTTGAATCAGTGGTTTGCGTTTTTTAGGAGCTGGACAGTTGGGAAATAACACAACAGAAGTCTTGGATCAATGTCCACTGAAGTCTGTGGAGATCTTTGTGCCAGTTTCAGCTGGCCTTTTGTCAAGCCTTTCAAAACTTTGCGTGAATATTTGGAAATATTTTAATGGGTGTGAAACTGCATTTAACTCTTCCTTTTGAGAGACTTAACCTTGAGTACGTGCACACCCGTCCAGAGGTGCAGGCTTCACTGATTTCTCCGGCCACTGTTTCAGCTGCTCGCAGTTCGACACGGTGTTTCTTTGGACACCTGATTTTATGTGTATGCTCATAATCCTGAAAAACGCACTCTGGATGTAAGTAGTATTCCTTAGACAGTGCATGCAAACTGTTAACCCTTTATTTAGCTGAGATACTCATGTCTTCGTACAGTCTAATTTAACTTTGCGTCGGTATGAAGTAGTTATGTTTCGCAGAGACATCACAGTTCATTTATACGTTTTAATTCTCAGTTTCACTTCATTGTGATTCTTACCTCATTATTTGCATCTGGTTTAGGAAATGCCTGTAACTGTAATGTGCATAAGGCCAAGCTGTTGCCTTTAATTTAATTAGCGTGTAATGAAGATGCCTTGTATGCAAACAGAGAACCCAAAGCCATGAGGCTCTTCTGGTTTAGAGCCAGGGTTCGTCTACTGAGTCTGAACTCACCTTTGTTAAAGGATGGGCAAGAAGTACAAGTTCTGAACATCCTTCACCCGCTGTCACACTGGGATTTTAATGGAGGATCCGTTTGCTGGAGATGCTGAGGCCTCAATGCGTTAGGTTTACAGGCTGGTGAATGGCCAGAGGCTTCGCTCAGGGGCAGACAAATGGGAGCAGCCTTCGTGCTGTTCCAGTAAGAGGCCAATGAGACCTGGTAGAAACAGGTATGTTAGTGTGTGACTCTCAAAACCCTTCCACGGGGGTCTAAAGTCAGTGGGAAGATTTACTGGTCTTACAAAGCTAAGTTGAACTTTCAGTGGTTTAAAAAATTCTTATTTTTCAGTTTATAATCGCACTTCAATCACAAAATATCTTGAAGCAGATATTTTAGTATCATTTCCCTTTCCAACTTTGAGATTCTTCCCCTTGAAACACACCAGGAAAACAGAACAAGTGCCTTACCTTGGTGATAACACCCTGATACTGAGGAATTTCACAAAGACAGGTCGGATCTGAAAATCCCTTTAGCCCAGAGCTCAGCAAACATTTCATAACAAGCAACAAGCGGGAGGAATGTTGCCTTCTCATCTCTTCTCAACTTTCCTGCAAACAAACTGCGAGTTTCTCCAATTTATTGATGCAGAATTATTTGCTAACCACACAGATCAACATATGTCTTTCCGTTTACGTTCCAATGGCATGGAATATCCCTTACAGAAGGACAGCAAGTATGTGTTGTGAGGGAACAACAAGAGAATAGCAAATTCCAACTGAGCAATCTCTTGGGTTTTCCTTCCCACCATATTCTCACAATTACTGCTATTATTAGTGATAGCCACAGTGGGAGAGAGAGGGAGCAGACAGGAGTCCCTGGTCTTTTTCATGCTGAGTTGTCTAGACTTAGTAAGAATGTTAGATTTTGTCATCCTGCTTCCTCTCATGGTGGTATAATTGCAGAGAATCTGAAATAAAAGTGGAGTTTTGACCTATCTGACCCTCTCCTTGTTGGGTCCCAAACCCATGAAAGTTACTGGAAAGACATGACCAAGTTCTGATTCAAGGAAAATCATACGTATAATACTTAAAGCTACGCTGGCAGTAGGAAGCCTAATGCCTAAATTTCCATGACAGTTTTGACAGTATTTGTTCATCCACTGAAGTATTTGAACTGGCTAAACATGTTGCATCTAAGTCACAATTAGAGAGATGTTTCATGTATTTGTAGAATAGATTCCCAGAAACACTCTTTTTTTTAACACTTACAGTTTCCAGGAGTCCAGGCTAGCCAACATCTGGAATTCCTTGGCAGTGGAAAGTTAGAAAAGATGATCCTGTGCTTCATCCTGCCTCTGTGCTCTGGCATTTCTCAGCTGGCACAGTTCCCAGCCAACATGCCCATAGCCAGAGGCCACTCTGCTTTACCTAAGGCAAAAATTCAAGAACCTCCAAGAAAAGAATCTGGCAGTTACTGCCCAACTGCCCCCATGCAGTGACCCACAGGACTGCGCTCTGTCAGAAGCCGGGTCAGCATTCTCAGCCTTACTTTGGGATTACCAAAGGGATTACTTTAATACGAATCCTTAAAACCATCCCATCCCTGGAAGAAATGGTCTGATTGAATGAGTGTCCAGACCGCTTTCTTCTTGACAGCTGCATAGAGCTAGATGTTATCAAGGAAGAAGGTATCTTTCATTCACACAACATTTTTCAATTTGGAGGCTATGTCTGACGTAAAGCCCAAAGGAAAAAAATCTTATTGGAGATTTAGGGTCATTTCTGTGGAAGAAAGGGAATATGTTTGTAAGGCACTCAGTCAGCTACAGCCTGTGTAAAGGTGCAGCAATACAGGGCCCAGAATCCAGTCTGCCTTTTTTCCCCCCGCAGAATTCTCAATCCACCATTATAATGTTAAATATAGAAATTACATTTGGGACTGAAACTTGGTGTGCATCAGGGACAGTTCCGTACAGGAAAATGTAGAAACCCCTTTGTTCCATATGGTTTGAATCATTAACAAAATGAATCCTACAGGAATAATTTCAGATGTGGAAACCTTTAAAATGGGGAAATAAAAACCAGATTCACTACATTTCTGTTTTCCAGCTGAAAAAAAATTGTTTAGCCGTGCCGAGTTATCAGTGCACTCCAGTAGATGAAGATCGCCTCTCAAACCACTTCTAAACTGTGTGATGACACACATCATAAGGATTAAAATATTAGTCTTCTTCCCTACAGGAAAGTAGTTTGTCATGACCAAATGTGATCTGACACCTGAAATTTGCCAACTTATTGCAGTGCGCAGGCAAGTGAAATTCTTGTCCGTTATTTAAAGCCTGCTGTTATTGACAGGCAATTTTAACCTTCACTTAGAATGTTAAGTAGATATAGACTGAGATACGTGATTATGAATTCATGTTGAAGAGCAGGGGGAGATTGTTAATCCAAGTATCTTCTATGTTTGTTTTCATACTATTTTTCAGGGGCAGTTAGGCCCTCCCAGTTCGTAACACAGAATCTCTACTGTTGTCAGAGTGAAGATCACAGTGTGGTTTTATGGGCGCTGTTATTAGGCACCGTGAAAGATGCTCCTGCTGGGGAGTACCCGAAGATGCCTTTGATTTGGAAAGACAGGAGTGAATTTCCATGCAAAGGGCATAACGTACGGCGATGGCCTGTTGAGGACCTGTCTGTCTCTGAGAAATCTTTTCAGCTGCAGTAGACTTAAAGTCAGTTTTAGCATTAGCTTAGTAAATGGTTAAGTTAAAGCTGTGAAGATTTCCTGTGTAACTTTCTGTTGTCACTTGTTTTTCATTTTCTGTTGCGTTTTCCTCATGGGAAACAGTCTGAAAGTGCAGAAAATTCCACAAATGCTTAGGAAATACAGTGCTTACATTAGGCGCTCAGACCGCCCTCCTTCTGATACCCTCGGTCTCCGGCCCTAGGAGGGTAGGCTGAAGAGAAGCATCCATTTCCGAGGGAAATAGGTGATACATGTCTAACGTGCATTTCCAAAGAATACCTTTCGAGGAAGGAGGGGGGATCATGATCTGGGAGGACTTAAGATGTGGGCAGGATGGTTTGCAATTGACATTTGTTTGTCTGCACGTATTTTCCTGAAGCATGAGAGAGATGTAGTCCTCGTGGGATGTCAGTTTTGGCAGGAGGTTGTTGGCACGTGGTAGAGTCTCACTGATCCGAAACAAAAATCTGTATCTAGTATTACGTATATAATGTAACAGAATTACCTGATGAAACAACTTCTTGGGGTTTGACTCGGTAAAAGGGAGTGTTTATTACAACATGTTTTACAAACCCAAGAAATGAAATAAAATCATAACTGATTAATGAGTTGCATGGAAATACTTCCTCAGTGCCACCCACATTTCCCTGGCCCTGATCCTGGAAACACTTCATTACACGTGCAGTTTTATGCACAGATACTATGTGAAAAATACAGTGTCGTTTTCCCATACTTAGGTCTGTCTTTCAGGGATCCAAGAAGGAAAACAATCAGATGCTTGCTTTCAGTGATCAGTTTTCCCTTGTCGGAGGGCATACGTTTTAAACTGCCTTAATGATGATGAAATCGCAGGGAGTTGATTACTGAATGATGGCACTACGATGTTCAGATGCTTCAACCTCGTACCGTAATGTGCTTGTGTTTCTGCTTAGAGGAACCTTAAGTGTGGGATTCCCGTCTGGTAATACCCTGCTCTGAAAAAAACCCTGAGTCTGAATTCAAATATTTTGTTTTACTAATGTATACGTCTGTTAGAAGTTGCATTTTTCAAAAGCAATTGATTTCCAGGTGAGGCGGAGTGTCCCGCACACAAGCGCACACCCAGACCAAGCTGTACCGTGACGCGTGGGTTGCTGTTGCGTGTGACATTATTCACGGTGCTGTGTGAAGGTGCTATGCTGCCAGTCCCACAAGTTCTTGTTTTGTGTGCTACCAAATGCGAACCCTGGTCATCTCCAAAGGGAAACAGTGCCCGCGTTCACTGGGAGAACGATCCAGATTATATCCTGAGTGAATCTAATTTAGAGGAGCGCAGCTCATTCTGGGCTCTGAAGGGAGATCACTTAAGGAGCTGCATGTTCTGGCTGTGAACCTTGACAGTCCTTTCTCTAATTCGTGGTGGTGTTTCTTTTTCAGTCAGGTTTGATACGGACACGGAAGGTCGAGTTCCTCATATCTCCATTACCTCAGCAGCTAGCGCAGGAGCACAACTACACGTCACCTGCTGGACACCATGCTCACGTCCTGTATAAACGAACTGCGGAAGAGAAGGTGCACCGGTACACAGTAGAGTCCAATCCCAAATACTTTTCTTTCGGTCGTCGCAGGATTCACACTTCCCACAAGTATCGTGCTCAAGCGAATGGTTACCACCACGGAAGGTTTCAGAAGCGACATTTTTGTGGACGTCGCAAGAAATGTATGTAAGGAAACTTTCTCTCCTTGTTTGAGGTAGTGGCTCTTAGAGACTGAGGTGCACAGTCACCTCTGTGATGGGGACAAGGTGGTTTTAAATGATACGTTTCTAAAGTGAAATAGATAGGAGAAACTTGATTATTTCTTTAAATTGGTGTCATCATCTGTTTTATTATGCCATCAGAATCACTGCTTAGTTCCCTTATTGTCTACCTAGATTAAAAGATCCCTTGCCTGATTTTTTTGCCATTGTTTTCAGTAAGCAGTTCTGGTTTAGATCGCTGCCTCCGCTCAGTGATGGATGCCAGGTCCCTCTTGGGACCCTTGAGAGAACCGCTCTCTCTTAGTTTGGGGATATATAACTAATTAGGCTTGAAGATGGAGAAAAAGGCTTCCAAATCACTGATTTCTGAGGGGACAGAGAATAAGTTTTTCAGAACTCAGCATTTGATAGTGAAATTTTCAGCAACTGAGATCTTCAAAAAGAACCTCCCATGTAAATTGTTTAAACAAGGCTTTGGAATCACTTCTTAAAAAGCATTTTGGAATATACCATCCTGCCAAGGCCTATTCTGAGTCCTTCATTAGGCCCTCAAACTGCAGAACATTTTAGAGCCCCCTTGGACCCTGTATCTGTACTTACAGCATGCAGTTGATTCTTTTTGCAAACTGAGCTGCTTCTGAGCCGAGTTTCTTAATGAGGGTCTCCAGGACTCACACGGTATTGAAATCACTGTCTCAGTCCAGTTATATTCCTCCAACTTCCTACTAGACTTGTCAGAAAACGAGCAGGTTCCTTTTCCAAAAGGCATGTAAAGGAAAGAGAAAAACAAATTGAAGGAAGGGATGGGAAAGGAGGTAGCGGAAAAGGTGGCTGGCTGAGGCCGAGGCCTGTTTGAGGCCTGAAAAGTGCTTATTAGCAGCTGTCTGCTTCTTCAGAAATCCTTCTCCCTAGATTTGAAAGCTAGACCTCAAATGCCAGATGCACAAGCCTATGATTCAACCTGTAAACATTTGCATCGCGATGCAGTTCGAAACTCCCTCAGTACATATTCCCTTTCCCTCCCGTCTGGTTTTCCTGCTGCCTGCTCCAGCGCAGAGGGCCGTGGGGCTGCGTTAGCTCATCTGCTCTCCGGTGGTTTCTTTGCGCTGCCCGCTGTGGACCCCTGTGACTGCTTGTCCGAATGCAGAATTACTCGTGTCCCCTTGAGCCCTTACACAGTGCTTGTCCCTGTGATAAGTGAGTGCGTTTTGAACAGTGTATTCCGTAACCTTCTGTGAGAAGATACTGTCATTATTCCTGTCTTACAGATGGGACTCACAGACACAAGGGAGGTCGAACATAACCATTGCTTTTGGGTATCAAATTGATTTTCTTTATAATACTTATCAAAATACATGCTCCTGTAATTGTATAGGTGTATCTGTGTACTCAGTAATTCAGTTACAACTGTGAGTTCGTAGCTGTATGTTCAGGCTGGGTTTATGTGACGTGCAGAACACACAGTTAGCATCCAGCTGTGACGAGTTTAGTGCAAGTCATTTACCCATCACTGCGAAGGAACCAGTGTCAGACGCACTGTTAGAATCCGATTAAGCAAGATTGCATTTCATTACCTTAACCATGCAACTCTCTCACATCCTTCAGCCTTCTGCTTCCCGCAGTACGTACCTGTAGCCTCTGGGAGAAAGGAAGGAGGAGTTCTAGAAAATAACAACTGATTTCCATACCTGGCCTTGGTTAATCTATAGAACAGCGCAACCTCATGTTCACTGCCTGAATGCAGTCCGACAGATAAAATCTTGTGCCAGCGTTTAACTGGGGCAAATGTAGGATGTAGAAGAAAAACATACCACTCCAGTACAGACAACACCCCTTCTATGAGTAAAATCCAGTCTGGCCACCTGGAATAGAAAATCTCAGCTTGAATGAAGACAGACATTGGGAAGGCGGTCTCGCGAAAGGCAGTCCTTTGCTGTCAGCGCTGCCTAGTCGGGGTTAATTCATCCCAGCCTCAGAATGAGTCCACGCTTGCTCAACGGTAAGAGGGAAGAGCACACTGCTGCTTTCACTGTGGTAAAAATAGCTTGTCCCACTCACCATCTTTTAGAATGTCATATGCTGGCAACTTGTAAGCCCTAGAGCAGCCAGCTAATCGTCTCTCAAAGTGTTCTTCACAATCTTTTAGATCATGAGAGTTGACTGGACTGTAGGTAATAAGTCATGCTTGAAACTTTGCCGCTGCTCAGACTGTATTAGCAGCAGTGAAGTTACCTCGAGAGCAGAACTCCACCGCTCATGGATTTATGCCTGGAAGTTGTATTGCCTTCAAAGACAGACACGGGAACTCGTGCCTTGAGCTGAACACTCTTGGTGGGGCGTGCCTTAGTGTTCTGGCTCCGGAGACAGGGTCCTTGAGCTGGTGAAGAACAACTGGTTGTAAGGAGCGATACGTTCTAAAATGCTACCAACGCAGGCACTTGCAATGTGAAAAACAGTTCAGGGTGACTGAGTTCCTGAAAGCAGACCACTGTTGTGCAACCCATGGTGTACTTGATTTCCCAGTTTGGCATGGAAGGAAGTAGTGTCTGGTTTAGCTCTGTCGTTGGAATAACTGGCTGATGAGGCACAGGCCGGATTCTTATAATTACCTGAGGCTCCCTCACTTGTCTCATGTTACATTCTGTGTCCAGAAAAACCCTATTGTTACCCAGAGAGTGTGCTAAAGTGGCCTTCGAGCCAGTTCTTGATGCAGAAGCAGTGTGGGTTTATGCAAGAGCGGCTATGAAAGAGGAGCGTTACAGGATGTAGGATACCGATTTCCCATTTTCGGGCTCTCTGAAGAAATGGAGTAGGGACCGTTCTCTGGCCGTGCCATTGACCGTGCCGCAGGGGCACAGAGGGGCAAAGTGCACTCTGGCATTGGGGTGTGCGGGCTGGATGTGCATATCCTGCTGTCCAGCCCTCCTTGCCTGACGTTTCCCTACACTAAACAAACGTGTTCCCAGTAGGAGTAACCTCAGTGGCACATGTGCATGGCAGGCTGATGTCAGTCACAACAGAGGCTGGCAGGCATGTGTCTGCTGTCTGTACTGACGCTGGACATCTGTTGTGGAAGGGAGATCTTTGCCAACTGCTGTGTAAGTAGCACATGCCAAACATCTCAGGAAGTTATCAAAAGGCAGAGAAAATGTAGATATTTTGTTAAAAATTCAGTGTGTATTTTTTGCCACAGATGCTACCATTTTACGAGATTAATTCCTTATTTTAAACTGCTTATTGCATCTGAACGTGGTTCTCCCATTTCCTTCTCTCCCTGTAGCCATCCTTCCCTCAGGAATGAATCGGGTGTGCTTTAATAAATGTACAAGCACTTAGCCATAAGTATTAAATCGCGTGCTGTAAAAATCATCGAAGGCTCTCAACCCGTGATACTTCATGTTCCGATGAAACTGCTCATGGGTGACCTGAGCCCTTTCCAGAAGTGAGTGTTATTTCCTTTTAGACGCACCTAAGCCACCCACAGAAGAGACGTACGTTCGCTCGGATGAATACGGGACTTCCTCAAGGTTCAAAAGATCATCTGCTAAAATTCAGAAAAATGGAAGTCTGAATGTTGAAACCCTTGTTGTGGCAGATAAAAAAATGTTGGAGAAACACGGCAAGGAAAACGTAACAACGTACATCCTAACCGTTATGAATATGGTAAGATGTGGCGTAACTGAAGTATGTTTTCCCTGAGGAATATTGTTAGGTCAGAGAAGGATCTTCCCCTAGACAAAGAGTGATACCCGAAGGAGCAGGAGCACCTTACACACGCCTTTCTTCAAGGCTCATCTAATGTATCACTTACATCAAAAAGCTCTTGAAAACTACATCCCTAGATTATCACACCTCTGGCAACAGGGCTGTAGGGTAAAAAACCCCCAACCTTTGACTAGAAATGTATCTCCTTTGTGGCTTTGCTCTTTAGTTTTGTGCTGCAAACTTGAACTTCGATCCAGGAGAGTGAGGACAGAACAAAGCCCGTTGCAATCAACAGAAGGTTTTCAAGTTTTTTGAATAAATGCGGTGGTTTGGGACATAATTCTTCTGGGTTAAGCTCTTTTGGATTGATCCTACGAGGTATACAACTCCATTAATCTGTACTGAAAACTGAAGCCCAGTGCAGTAACCCAATACGTATGTTTAGTCTACTAAAAAACCAACATGTAGATGATACTTTCTCTTCAATAATCGTTGCAGGTTTCCAGTCTCTTTAAAGATGGAACAATTGGAAGTGACATAAACATTATCGTTGTGAGCCTTCTTCTTTTGGAACAAGAGCCTGTAAGTCGTGTCAGACTTTTCGTGTGGTGCACCTCATTTGCTGCTGTTCACAGGGAGCACTGGGTACTGCCACCCTATATACGTGAACTTTCATTACAGGATTCTTAAGACAGAAGGCATGAGAAGAAGATTAAAATCACAAACCCCTCCAAAATCACACTTTCTGCATTTCACTTGTCTCGGTTTTTGATAGTAAAACCTTAATTTCATACAAATATTCTGTAGAAACACTGACATGCTCCCAGTAAGACAAAACGATTTCCAGCATTTTCTTAGAGTAATGGCTGGAATGAGGAATCTTCTTAAGATGTATTTAAATAAATAAAAATATTTTGAACTGGGCTCTCCAAGATGTGATGATCAGAAGGGGGAAGGAGCCAGAAGTCCCGAGCTGAGGTTAGCCTGTAACAAAGGGTGGGAGCGGAGCCAGTTCTTTTGTCAAGGGTGCCGAGGCACAAGGAGACAAACTCTCTTTTGATGGAAAGAAATTTGTGATGGGTTGATCTACCTGGATCACACTTTTCCTCCACAGAAATCTCCGCAGCATTTTAATCACAAGGCTGAAATGGTTTAGTGTTCAGCGTTATCAGGAATCAAATACATCGGTACACTGTAATTTCAACCACTGGCTTCAAAAATATCTTGGTGTCTGGGGCGAGCTGCAGCCGTATTTTACAGTGGTCGTAGATCCTCATCAGCTGAGTCGGTCAGCACAGGCAGATTACGTGGAATATGTGAGCTTAGGTAGAACAAATAGGAAAAAGCAATTCCCTTTTCCCTAACCAGCTCTTACTCTTTAATCACCTTTCTCAAGTACTGATGGAAGCACCTTATTCCTGTCTCCATGACGTACCTACAGGGTGGATTGCTGATTAACCACCACGCGGACCAGTCACTGAACAGCTTTTGTCAATGGCAGTCTGCTCTGGTTGGGAAGAACGGGAAGCGCCACGACCATGCCATCCTGCTCACGGGTTTTGATATCTGCTCCTGGAAAAACGAGCCCTGCGACACCTTAGGTATGATCTGA
Organism: Rhynochetos jubatus; assembly: GCA_027574665.1. Taxonomy (NCBI): domain Eukaryota; kingdom Metazoa; phylum Chordata; class Aves; order Eurypygiformes; family Rhynochetidae; genus Rhynochetos; species Rhynochetos jubatus. The sequence goes on along the minus strand of CM050661.1, from coordinate 1,260,362 downwards.
AAGCACGTTCTGAGAAACTCGTGGGTGGGAACAGCAGCGTCTTGACTGATACGTGTTTTAAAATAAGGAAGTCAATTTTTGCACGTAATATTAGCCTTCTTAAAGAGGAAGGAACAGTATTATTTTTACATGCTTGTCTTTGAGGTGTCTAGAGGAAAAACAGTATTACTGGTATCGTTGTCCCAGGAAAAGTGGCAAAGTGAGCTCTCCTAAGACATCCTTCCGGACTGTCACGCTTTGAGGAATATTTTGGATTTTGAGAATATTCTTGAGCCACTCTGATAGATATTTTTTGTTTTCCTTCTTGTGACTAGTTGCCCTTCTTGAATGGGTTTCCTCCCTAATTTGGGACCAGTAAAGGCATGGGGGACAGGAAAGAACATTCCTTACAGGTGAAGTGTATGTTGGGAGGTTAGGTTTGAATTACACCTTACACAGGAGTCCCTTCATGGTCAAAGAGAAGCCTGCTGTAATTCTTCCCTGGTAAACCTGATGAAGTAGATCGTCATGCACCAAGCAGACCGGGTTATTAGGACCTGTGCAGATGGTATTTGATGTAGTTGGAGTTTTGTAGAGGAACAAGCTCTTTTACTGCTTCCTTCCTTCAGGATTTGCACCTATCAGTGGCATGTGCAGCAAGTACCGTAGCTGCACCATTAATGAAGATACAGGCCTTGGACTGGCTTTTACAATTGCTCACGAATCTGGACACAAGTAAGTTTCATGAGTCTTACATGCTCTTTCTATAAACCGATATGTAAGTGAATGGAAGCAGCACGAGTCAAATGGGGATCATTTCTGGAGAGCTGTGTAATGACTAGACTGAGGGCATCCCGTCCATGCACTGGCCTTATTAAATGTCATCTCTTCAGCAACCATAAAAACAACCACCGTGGGATTTTGATCCGTTTTGCTGCCAGAGGCGGAGGGGCCTTACTCTGACACAGGTACCTCACAGCTGTTTCTAATCTGACGGGAAGCTATAGGCAGCTTTAGATTCAAGACTCAGAGGTGTGTCCTTCAGCGTGAAATGGTGACTCAGCTGCCCAGGGTGCTTTCCTTCTGGTTTTACTTTTTGAGATGTTACACATTCCAGGTGATAACCAGAACAAGCAGTAAAAACTGACAACAATAATTCACAAGCTTCCCACTCTGCTGCCATGTTGTGGTAGACAAAATGCTTCTAGTGTCGGTGTGGCTGCTCTAAAAAGAGAAAGGACGCTGCAGCTGTCAGTGTGGAGCAGTGATCTCTCCGTATCTCGTAGAGGTCCCTTTCCCAGAAGACCCAGTGTTTCATAGGATCTGGGAGCCATTCCTTCCATTCAACCTGTCCTTTGTTCTCTCTACCTATTTAATGCACGATTTGGCTAAAACCAGCCTCTGTGGTGGTTTCTGTACCTATATTCATTGGATTTCCGTTTGATTTCTACAGTAACAAGACTGTAATTTTCCTCAAGGGTCAGATAAACCATGGGCATAGGATCTTTATTTTGTGCAGCAGCATTACTGCGCAGAGAGTCTGTGAAAAGCAGTGGTACTGTATTCTGCTGTTTGGTCAAGGCATGAATCCCTCCGATTCTGCATGACTGACTCCGGACTATGTAATGTTCACTGTGCAAATATGCTCTACAGTACATACTATGACCTAATGTCTACATGAGTGACCCTTTCACAGGTTTCTGTACATCTGAAGGGAAACAAGGAATTAAAGAATAATCCAGCTACCAGTGAAGCCCGTGGGAATTGTGCCAACGCTTTCCATGGGACCAAATATGTAAAATGTATATTGTTTGATCCTCCTGTCACACTAATGCGATTTCCCTGACCTCAGTACATTCTTAATGCCCTTCGATCAGTATTAGGAGAGAAGCAGACCCATAGCTTATTTTTCAAGAATTATCCCCTTTAGCTTCTTAATGGCATTTGTTCCTGTTTATTTTCTATTTGGTTTGAGAGATTATGCTTGGAATTTTTTAAATAGTTTTTTTTTTTCCTTTTTCACCACTGCCTTTGATTCTCATATTATTCAGCCTTTTTTTTTTTTGGTATGGTTCCATATTCCCGTCTAATAAAATTACTCTTATCTCCTGGAAAAAATCAGCCCCAGATACAAACTGTCTTTACTATAATTTGTTTGTGTTCCTGAGACTACCTGGTATGTGATGTAAGACAACAGAATTCGGTGTCTGTCTTGCAGAGATTCCAGGAAGAAAAACCAACCTGGGACAGCTATGGAGGTGCTGAGGTCCCCTGTGACCATATTAACCTGAGGGTGTGAGAGTAGGAGAATGTTGTGTGTGTACAGATCACACTCTGGGATCCACTGAGTAGCATCCGTTGCTGTACCTTTCTATAGTTGCCTTTAAGGAGTTTGTGTTTCTACCTGAAAGCTTAACAGTTGCTTTGGGAGTCAGAGCCCGTTGGGTCAGTGGGTATATGAACTGGATTCTTTGGCTGCGCTGCACATGAGCAAAGTTAGTATTTTATAGAGGATTCTAAAGCACTCACGCAGTTGGGACATTTTTGTCCATTTATAGAAAAAGACATATATTTTAGCAAGTCTGGAGCCTCAGCTGGTGGCAACACATGCAGTAACTCTGATGAGCCTGCAATGATTTATAACAGCAGAGGATGGAGTGCAGTAAATTAGATATTCCCTGCACGTGCACGGATTACATTCATAAAGTCACCAATGTACCACAATGTTGAAGTAACAGATGATGAAATTCCTATTCAAAACACATGGAAATGCACAGATGTCCTGTACAGTGAGTAAATATAAAACACTGAAAGGAAAAACCCTGAAATTTGGCTTTATTATAACTGTAACCTCCACATAATCTATCATTTCTAAGGTGGTTTTATTATTGCTTATTATTCTTTATATTATTTTAACACCTCTCCTACTGAAAGCAGGGCCTCACGGTGCTGCAGGCTGAGCAAAGCACCCAGTGAGAGACAGTATTCCCACTGAAGAGGTTACAGTCTAGACAAAGTAAGTGACAGTGTGTAACGAAGGCGAGGGAAAGGAAGTGATTTGCCTGAGATAATATAGCAATTTAGTGGCCAAAATCAGAAAAAGAATTGATTTTTATATTGATACTTTGTATTCTATCCATGCAGTCCCACTTCTTTCCCTGCAGACTGAATGCAGCTATGCAGTCCTTTCCCCCTGTCAGGAGGACAGTTCTATTCCGTTCTTACAGCTGTGTAACACTGGTGTTTCCCTGCATTCTGATCTCCACGCCATTCGTGTTAGCAGGCGTTGCCACTCGGCAAAGAATGGCTCAGACTGCATGTGTGTGCTAAGCTCACAGATTTATAGGCAAGTGCAAGCGCGTCTGACCGTAAGATCCACTACTTCCACCCATCTCGCCACAACACCTTTCTCCACCAGGCAGAAGTGGCTAAACTGTGAGGAGACACAGACTGCTGCTCTGGTACTCACGTGCTTGTGTCTTGCCATGAGCTCTCGTTGCAGAGCTCCTGGCATCACCACTGTGGGTCTTTCTTGGAACTTGACTGTCTTTGTCTCACCAGACAAGTGTAGGGAGACAATGCTGTTAATTAGAGCTTGTTTTGTACTAATAGTCATTTGCATGGTGCGTATGTTTGCATCCCTTTGGAAGGAAGGGGATGAATTCCACATTCCCTGCAGACTTCAAGCATAGGCCTGTTACCCAGAAAGTGTTTCTTCTGCCCCAAACTGTGTGTTGCTTCTGGTTAATCCAGATTTTCACTCTCACGCCTGGTTCTCTTTTCAGCTTTGGTATGATTCATGATGGAGAAGGAAATCCTTGTAGAAAAGCTGAGGGTAATATTATGTCTCCCACACTCACAGGAAACAATGGAGTGTTTTCGTGGTCTGTATGCAGCAGGCAGTATCTCAACAAATTTCTCAGGTAGGTCAGATGGAAGTCTGGGCTGGTGCCAGGGAATGTATCTTTAGGAACTGGGCTTGGACTCTTGAACAGACATAAAAATTACTGGAGTGCTAAACTCACCTCCAAAATGTGCTCAAACCCGTGTCCTGGTTGAGCCCACACGCTTGGCGTGCAGGTGGTGTGGCACGCAAGGGGTTTCGTCCTGCCTCGTCTCAAAGGAAAGGCTTTCAGCCCCCGTGAATACGGTGATGGCTGGCCTCTCACCCCCCAGGCACTGCTGTCAGCAGCTGGGTTTGTTCGAGACTGAGCGGGACGGGACAGCAACGAGGGCGGACACAGGTGCCAGAGTCGTTGCACAACGTAAATTAGCATTAGTGGCCTTTCTCACCGGAGTTTCTCTCTCCATCTAGCTCATCGCACGAGTAAGGACATTTTACGTTTTTCATTTACTGTTTCTGGGGGGAGAAAAAGAGAAAGATGCCAATTATTTCTCCAGCACGTGGGCGTGCCTCAGTGAGGCTTTTAAAGAACCGTTTTGCGCCCCGTGTTTAACTTCCCTGGAATTGTGAGGCCTTCCCTGTACAGCTTCCCCTCTGTTGCGTCAGTCGCGCGTGGGCCGGCTGCGCGTGGTTTCTGAGGAACGTGCGCGCGGTGCCGAGAGCCAGATCCCACGCAGGCGGTTCCAAGGTTAGTTCCGTAGAGCACGCGTCAGGCACGTGGACGGTTGTGTGGATCCGACCCTTGCGTTCCGAGGTTGTACCTTAGAGCAGTGGCCAGGAAAGGGGACAGTGATCCTTTTCTGCCACAATGATGCAACTCATGCTGAAAACAAGCAGATTGCTAACTAGAAAGACAGGGAAGCCCTCCAACGTGCAGTATGGCCCAAGAGGCTTAACTTGGAAGATAATCCATGTATACATGGGTTCTCGAGCATACACGAAGGAAAAATGGTAGGGTGCCCTGGGTGGCAAGCTGGGCACGGCCAGCCCAAAGCCCACAGGCTGCGGCAGCCTGCTGCCCGTCACCCCACACAAACCCAGTGCTGAAATGAGACGGTGTCTGTTGACTGCTGATTCCTGATTATGGGAATCCGTTTAAGAGAAAGAAGCAGACTAGATCACCTTGCTCTTGGTTACACAGGAATAAAGGGAGGAGAAGAATTTGACATTGTTCTTTCACAACAGTCCCAAAGCCTGGCAACTCCTGCTTCCTTAAGACTTTGCAGGTCAGGCCGCCAGCGAGGTGGCAGGATCTTTTGGCTCCTGCAGGCAGATAGTCTCAAATCAGTGCGCGCCTCTGGAGCTAGTTACAGGTACTGCATACCATGTTACGTGTTAGGGCCGCTCTGCAGCAAGTGGAAGTGTGCTGGTGTGAAGTTCGCAGTGTGATTTGTACACCTTCTCATTACAGCACAGCCCAAGCTGCCTGCCTGGTTGATGAACCGAAGCAAACGGGGCAGTACAAGTACCCTGACAAACTGCCAGGGCAGATCTATGATGCCGATACCCAGTGCAAATGGCAATTTGGAATGAAAGCAAAACTGTGCAACCTCAGCTTTGTAAAGGTACCTACTGATATCCCTCTGAAAAGTTAAAATGCCACTACAAGAGCAGCAGCACCCTGAATGTACAAGTCGTACAGCGTTTGTTCTCCAGGGGCCTGGGCTATTTCTCTACCTTATCTCCCTCGGCCGCTTGCTTTGAAGGTACTGGCCTCTTTTGAGGACTAGCACAGTCCCAGGGGCACTCCCGAAGGAAACGTGTTCTTTCCAGGGGTCAGGAGCGCAGCTGATTACGTGAGCCCCGTGAGCCCTTGCCCGCTGCGCCCAGGGACATCCGCAGGCAGTAGGGTTGTGAGCAAAACTTGGAGGGGTGTGGGGTTAGGACTGCGCTCCTTGTGTTTTGTTTTACTCAGGCAATGACAGCACAGTCTGGAAAAGATCTGTAGGGTTATTTTAGAACAATAAAACCGTAACTTACACTCTTGACTTTGTGATGAAAGATTAATTGAGATTAACCTGTTATTTTAGTGATGGCTACACTCCTTGCTGATCTCTTCAGAGAAGACATTTCATTAAATAATCTGGAGAGCTCATTCTGAAAGGAAGTACTGTCATTTCTTTTACTCCTGTTGTTATCCTGGAGTATGTTATTTTACACTAACCCCATTTATCAGGTGATGGCAGCTATGTTTCTCCTGCAGCGAATAAACAGCGAGTGACCAGCACTGTGAAGAGACTGGGTTTCCAGGTACCTCCTGTGTTCCAAACCGTCTAGTCTCTTCACAGTATGACAGTCCCTGCAGACTCGATGAAATTTTAGCCTTGAACTTTTTAACGCTGTTTTTGTTCCGTTACTATCTGAGTGTCACACACAATAGCTTTAAAAACCAGGCAGTGAAATGGTGCCTAAGCCAGAAAGAAGGCAGTGCAAGGATCCGGCCGTGCCGTGAACCTTAAACACGGGATTTTCTGAACTCAGCAAGGTTTTGTTTGTGCAAAGGCATGTATCGTTTGTTACTCTTTCTAACCACCAGGACACAGTGGGAATGATGAGTGCTATCGTGAGTGCTTTTTCTTTCCAGGATATATGCAAATCTCTCTGGTGTCACAAAGTGGGTCACAGGTGCGAGACAAAGTTCATGCCAGCAGCGGAAGGAACAGCTTGCGGTATAAGTATGGTAAGTCGTTTTGTAAACAGGACAGTGTCATTCTAACTTGGTTTTAGACTGTATTGGGTCAAATACCAGCTCCTGTCAAAACCAGTTTTGTCCAGATCCCCCCCCGGTTTGCCATCACAGACTTCCCGATGGCTCTGTAAGAGATGGCATCGTGCCAGTCAGGACTGGTCCTCCCAGTGGCACCTGCCTGACGGGGGGATGCCCCTCCCTTCGAGCTGTGGAATGAGATGGATCTGGCAAAGCTACATCAGTGTGAAAACCCATGAATTATGACAGAAGTTAGATCAGGGCTTCAGATTCACTCTGGTATCAGCATTCTTTAATTTAGCAGTATTTGCTAAGGCCATCGTGTGTTATGGCCAGTGGTCACTACTGAAGAGCACGGGTGTTTGTTTTAGTTGAACCTCTATTTTACGCTCATCTGTACTTAAACAGAGTATTTCTTTTGCTGTAATGTCTGTTCAGCTGAATATGGGTTTGATTTCCAAGTTGCTGACAAAGGTTCTGTTTCACTTTTTGTACAGCAATTCATCACCGAATGATAAAAGGGAGAAAATTCAGCAGCATTTTAGCAGGCTACTTTTAAAATTCCGTGGGAGATTCTGAGGTTCTGACAGCACAGGACTGTAAATTAACATGGAGTGTTGGGGAGAGAGTAAGTCAGAAAGATACTCTCCAAGAGAACAGTTTTGAAAATTTTACCTCCAAGATCTTCAGCTCAGAACTTGGACAAATTTTAGGACATGGCTCACCTAAGCCATCGTGTGGATCAGTGTCCTACTTGGGAGTCCTTGTCCCGCTGCGGACCACCTCCTTGGGTTCAGTGGGTGGCCTCACGTTTACTGGGGTTAAGCACTGGAGCTTTTAAATGTGTGGTTTTCTTTATGCATCTACTAGGTACCGCTAGCTCTGACGGGGTGTTTTTTGGCATTCTTTTGGCAGTGGTGTCGAAGAGGGCAGTGTGTCAAATACGGTGATCATGGGCCCAAGCCTGTGAACGGCCAATGGTCAGCCTGGTCCGAGTGGTCCGAGTGTACTCGCAGCTGTGGAGGTGGGGTCACGTATCAAGAAAGGCACTGCAATAATCCAAAGTAAGACATAGATATGAAAAGGTATTGTTTTATACTGACTCTTTATGGTTTTAGAACAAAAAAAAACCCCACAACAGAGTCCATTTATGTTGGGAAACAGTACGTGTGAAAATGTTTCCGAGACCTTTCTTTCCTGTCCGTTACGACCAGTCAGTAGCTGGAAGACGGAGATATGTCCTGCTGCTAAAAGCAGTGGCTGGCTGAACACTGCTAGGGTACTCGAACATCCACAGCCCAACTTCCTCCATGTATTTTGTGACACTACAGTTTATCAGATACCCTCAAAAGTAGCGAAACGACACCCACGTATTCACACCTAATCATTTAAGAGCAAAGGAAAAAGGTCTTAGAAGCTAATGTCTTCTGATGAGATCGTATTATAATAACCCCAAAATGTTTAAAGTCGCTATCAGAATGGTTGTAGGCAGATGTCTTTGTGTACCTGTCATGTCCTTTGCTTTCAGTTTTGTTTCAGAGGTCAGAATAACGTTGCCAAACCCTAGAATTGCATGTTAACTCCTGAAACATCTCTGGTGTCTTCCTCTAGTGAACGTCCTACCGCTCTAAACGCTACTGTCCTTACAGTGCCATTTCCAAGCGGACGGGAAGCATTACCCGACCAGCAGCTTTCCCAAGTACTCTGTTCGCTTCAACGTACAAGAAAAGAGGGTTTCTTGTTTTATTTTATTTCATACACAGCTTCAGCAGGCATAGACACATGTATTCTTCATTGCACACAATAAAACCAGCATTTAAACTGCAGTAATAAAACCCAGAGACAATAGTTTATAGGAGGCTGTAAAGAAGCCTCACACCTACTATACAGCGCTGCAGTAGTAATATCCACGCTTCATATACCGTGTTACAGGAAAACGTGAGTTAGTTGTAGTCTTTATTACCCTCGCGTGGTCAAGCCAGTTTTTGCAGATCCAGAGCAGAGCATTTTCTGTTGTTTCCCAGTGTACTCTGATAAATACAATTACTTGGATAGTTTCCTTTATTTAGTAAGGGAATGCAGGGTCTCAATTACGTGTCACACCTACCTCTTGCTCTTCCCACTTCGGTCCCTGTTTTCCTGCTAAACTTGTACGTACGGCGTTGTTCTTTGCGTGTATTCGTGAGCCTGCCCCGGGTCTCCCGGTGTGACAGAGGGATGCTCGTTCGGTGCACAGTTTTAACAGCTAAGGATTTCAGGTGGGCTTCACCGGCAGCTCTTTAACGCGCAGGGTGCCTGTTACTGTAGGATGATGCATTTCGAGCTTGCAGAGTGGCCTCTCTGTTCTAATTAAAGACCCGATGCAGGACTTGGTGTAACCAAGTACGACTTGATACCAGAACCGGATCGTGTTTATACTGAATTTAATTTTATTATATTAGTGATAATTCAGTTAGAGCAAAGGGAAGATACTCTCTCTCTCTCAGAGCTCGAGGGCTGAAATGACAGGACTATAAATAAGCCAGCCACGCAGCAGAGCGCGGGCGGCCAGGTAGCTGTAGTTCCCATCACAGCGCTTTTGTATAAATGTGGCCTGGTTAGAAAAATGATACTATCCATTTTCAGTGTTACTCCACATGGAACGATTTATAACCGAGTCACTGTTCATTGTTCCCCCCAACGACAGCAAACAAAGAATAATGACTCCTTTCTTTTTGAAGCTCTGAGATACATTTCAGATGTTTATGTATTTCAGTAGATAGGTGTCTGTTATTTCATACGTGATATATTTCACTCTTCCTCATCCAGATTTGTGTAGGAGCTAATTTTATTTTGTTCAAAAGCTTGATAGAGCATTTGGGATGGCAAAATTTTGAGAATGACGAGATGTGAGAGATCAGGACAAGGGGTGTGCATCTCGGAATAACTGACAGGATGCTAAAGTGAGGTTTTTAAGTAAATAGTCAGTTTTTCAGAGGAGCTGATTTCTGAACACTGAGCAGCATTTCTAGGTTTCCTGTGATTTTAAAGGTGACCAACCTTGTTAGGAGCTTGAAGACAGGTGAAGGACACATTCAGGCTGCTGCTTATGAAAATCTCATTACCTGTGTGTATGGGAACGTCTCCTCTTGCAGACAACACCCAACCCGTTCAGGTCCCTCTCTCTCGAGGATCTGAAGCCAGACCTTGTGACCCCCCCAGAGAGCTCTGGGTACGGCTCCTGAACGGCACCTGTCTGCCTCATCGCCTGTGTACGATACCTGTAACGGTGATTACAGGCAATGCAGATGTGAACTGACGCCAAGTACTGAGGCCATTTAAGGTACCAGTTAAAAAGGAACACTGAAAGACCTTCCAGATTCACGTAGAATGAAACAGTCTGGCTTTGTGATACTGCCATGATACGGTCATCATATGAGCAGAGATGTTCTCCCTCGCATTTCGGTGATTACGAACCATGGAAATACAGGAGTCCAGAATTGCAGTTGAATTCCCTCTGCAATGCATAAAATACTTCCCTTGATCAGATTAATTCCTGGATTTATCCCTCTCTGTTGCATTGCAGTGAATATCCATTTTTACTTCCATTATTCATGAAGTCTGTTCCTAAAAGGGAACTGCAGAATAAATTCAAGCGCCTCTTGCAGCATTGTGAGTGTTACAGGATGTAGAGTACTTACATCTTACACTCCTTTTACAAAGCACTTCTTAGAGACTTTTCTTGCTGGCCTTTTCCAACTCTCCTCAGCCAGGCCTGAGCTCTGCCAGCATCGGTTCGGGCAGGTACCTTTACCTGCAAACCAGCGCTGGGTGGGTACGCGGACGGGTGAAACGTTCAGGCTGCATCAGGAGCGCTGGATCACTGCAGACAGCCTGGAATACCGTCTGGGCAAAGCGCTGGGTCCTAAGCGCAGTCCTGCTCAGAGAGGGTCTGTAGGCATCAACCCAAAACCTGCGGGCGCTGTAGAGTCACCAACTGACGCGTGACCTTGCCAGTCTAGATAGTAGTCTTTTCTCAGAAATTGGCTGTTGTAGATCCACATGTAGTTTCCTGCGAATTACTTAACGCTTAGTGACAACTCGTTGGTAAGAAATGAAGGCGAGGCAGTTTCCATAATCCCCTGGCCAACAGTTTGGTAATGGGAGCGTGCTGTAATACTAAAATGCCGTGACAGAGCTGGGAAGCAGAATGCCTCTTTCAGAGCGCCCGTCGTTTGGCAGAATGTTATGCCATCCTCAGAAATCATGATCTAGCCATAAATTACTCTATTACATTGCTTTTTTGGCGGCATTTCCTCGGAAGGAGGTTCTGCTTGCCCTTCCACTAAAGCAGATCTGTTCTCTGGGGCTGAGGGAGGTCCCAAACCATACATGTGCTGAAGCTGGAAACTGGCTGTAGAGAACTGAGCGAGGACCCAGCGGCTCGGCTGCCCTAACGGAAGCTCTCATCGATTGCACACTCAACACCAGCACTCCCCGGCGGTACGTACCCGCCCTGCCCTTCCCCAGCTGAACTGCCACCCCCTGGGGCAGGCAGTCGCCATTACACCCGCTGTCAGGGTGGCTAGGAGGTGACCTCAAGGAAAGTCACTGCAAGTTGGTTTTTTCCCTCCACACATTCGCTGGTGCTTTAACCCAGCTTTAAATAAGCAGAGGTGTTTCCACCTCTTCCCCTGAAAGGCTGCTTTGTAGCCCGGGACTCTGGGGAAGCCAGCTCTCGTGTTCGTTCAAAGCTGATGCGAAACATAAAAACCAAGTCCCACCTTGGTGAGAGGGTTGGACATAGAAGGGTTAAAATTTATAATAAATACAAAAGAAAAAGCACCTGGGTTTTGTCCTCCGTGTAGCACCGGGGTGTCTCCACGTTACTGCGCTCGGATGCATGTTTAGAGATGTTCCGTGGGATACCTGGTAAGGGGAATAGTTGTAATACTATTATTAATATTGCTATTCAATGTATAATTATTCAGTGCCCTATATTATTATTCCAGTTGCTTAATTTGTGTGTATCATGGGCCAGCTGCCCGCTGAAAGATCACAGCTTGGCTTCCAAGTGTGTGCGTGCCCTAGTTTTTAAAATCACGGTACAAATGTAGGCAGGGGCGGCATTGTTACAGCTCTCATTTGACTCAAGAAGTTGTATAAGACGACAACCAGCTGTCAGAATGTGGTGTTTTGACGCGTTGGCTCAGTACCTGCAGAGGTATATCTGAGCGCTGTGGAACTGCAGAAATCGCCTCACTGAGTTCCCACCTAGAGCCGTACGGAATGCCGAAGTGAGCAACGTGTTTCCCAGCAGCTCGTGGCACCTCCGTCCCTTCAAAAAGCCAAGTCGTACGTTTTCCACTGTTTCACAGTCGTGTGCACAGACCGAGCAGTTGAAACTCTTCCCCTGACGAGACGGTAGCAGAGGGATAGAATACGCTCTTTTCCTGGCCACAATTAAGGGAAATGCCCGGGGAAGGCTTGCTGCAGTGGATGTGACATGTTTGAAGTTATCCATGAATTCCGACGCTGTCCTAGGGCAGGACAACTGTGCACAGGCCTTGTTTCCTTTGACGGTTTCAAAGCACGTTGTGTCAAAATGATTTACAAACCCAAGGAGCTACCAAATGCGATTACTCATTGTTTGTGTTTGATCAGTGTTGTGCTGTCCTTTATTAACTCTTCTGGTGACCGGTAATGCTTTGCACGTGCTCATGCCCGGCTTACAGCACTGGGAACAGCTCTGCAGCAGGACTGAAACCAGCCCATGCACTACAGCCCTGTAAATTTAAATCCGGGAAAAAATCCACTCGCCTCTAGATGGGCGCAGCTCTGCTGGGTTTGCAGTGATCCACGGAGATAATTCCTGGCAACTGCTTCGCTTGGCTCTGGGAACCATCAAAATTAACGGCACTGATCTCCTGCGACAGCGCGTCCTCTCGTTTCTCTGTGAGCGCACCTGTGACGTGCCAGGCAGCAAAACACAGGTCTTGCAAAAGAGTTTCTTGTCTTTTTTCTTCGTAGGCCACAGCACGGTGGGAAATTCTGCCAAGGCTCCGGTCGCGTTTATCAGCTTTGCAACCATCAGCCGTGCCCGGCGGACAGCGTGGACTTCCGTGCCCAGCAGTGCGCGGAGTACAACAGCAAACCCTTCCGGGGGTGGTACTACAAATGGAAGCCGTACACTAAGGTGGAAGGTAATGATGCACCGCTCCGATGGGCGCAGGCAGTCGCTGGGAGCAGTAATCCATCCGTGTTCTTTGGGCAACTCTCACCCTGATGTCATGGCCTGTTTGAGAGGTGTTTGCTTTCTGGCGCGGCTGGCCCCAGCCTCCCGTGCGATCCTGCCCGCGTGAACACGCAGAGTCGGTTGGGAATCTCAATCTCTGTCCCCAGCCTGACTCCCTGGCGGTTGCTGCCCCTCTCTTTCCTTTTGTGGTACATCTCTCTCAGTGTAAAAACAAAACCAAACCCTTTCCCTGGATTTTTCGGCATGGGAAATGTGAGCTCCCACAGTAACACTACCAGAATCTTCCTTCCTCAGGAATGTTCTCAGGTTTCGGAACGTAACAATAAATCAACCTTTTGCCTTTTCTGCTGGTACAGTCCCGTGAGATTGGGAAAACAAACAGCAGACTGGCACAAGCGTTTCAGAGTGATGTTCTACTACGAGATCTTTATAAAGTTGAGGTCTATTTCTTGTCTTTGGTACAAGCAAAGTTTGTTTTCACTTTACACATCTTGATTTTGCAAATATTTTGAGTCAGTATTAATTTCTATCAGATGCAGCAAGTACCCTCTGCAGTCTGAAAGCCGTTTGTAGCTGCACATGCTGCTACTTGAACAAAAGTGCCTGGATTATGTCACACTGCAGCAGCACCCCTTAGTACCGGCACAAATAGCTTTTTTTGACAATAAGCATCTAATTATATGTGTACACGTACACGTGACTCGTTCACCGCCTGGTTATACTTTCTTCAAGAGGCCTCGCAGACGTTTTCATGGGTGTTTAGGAACCTGTGTCCTAACAGCCGCTGGGAGCAGAAGAAACGGGGTTTCTCAGCGTGTGACACTGGACGGTGTTATGGGGAGGGTTACGCGTGACGCAGCGTAACAGGGAGGAGAATGCAGCTTGTTCCACAGAAACGGGGGTAGCTGCTTTGGTTTTAAAGGTTGGGGCTGTGTTTGGAGCTTAAAATCAGGGACAAAGAGTAATTTTCAGAAGCCAGACATCTCTGAGTGACTCTGCACTTCAAAATGCCTGTCCCTGCGCTCTCAGCTGCTTTCCCAATCGCCCCGCGACCTCCACTGCTAGCCCTGCACACGTATGGTTTTCCAAACTGCCGCGGAGGCCTTGCCTCTGTAGGAAGTAGCACTGAAGCTCCAGCTGCTCCTTTAGGAGTAACCCTAGATGTTGTTACGCCGTTTTATTTGTTGCACTTACTGTTTGCACTAAGACACTGTGTTTCAGCAGCCGTGACAACACTTACAGTTGCACGACTGGTTCTGTCATAACATAAAGCGTAAGGTACCACCGTGTGCAGGAAGGAATCTGGCTGACGATGGTTGGGGTGTTTTGAGGGAAAAGTGCCTTTGTTAGGGGAAAATCTGGTGCTCTGCTATCTGGGATGCAGGAAGAAACACTAGCAGGGTGCATTTATTTTCAGGTTTATGTTTAAACTGTGCTGCAGGTGTGCTAATGCCGTCGTGTGTTTGCTCCCCAGAGGAAGACAGGTGTAAGCTGTACTGCACGGCTGAGGACTTTGACTTTTTCTTTGCCATGTCCAGCAAGGTGAAGGACGGAACCCTGTGTTCTCCGAACAAGTACGATGTTTGCATTGATGGAATATGTGAGGTAAGGTACAATTCAGTTTCTTACACTCCTAATGTCTTTTTTTGAAGAGGGCGATTGAGTCCTTTACGGGAAATGCAGCTGTTTCTTCACATTCCCTTGTGTCTGAGTCCTTCACTTGTGCCTTTTGGTTGCAGCAAGTAGGGTGTGATCATGGACTTGGTTCCAAAGCTGTATTGGATGCTTGTGGAGTTTGTAAAGGAGATAATTCAACGTGCAAGTTCTTTAAAGGCCAATACTTGATCCAGCACAAAGCTAATGGTAAGGAAAGCTGTTCCACATGATCATCAACTCATTGCTCTGCTCTATCCCCATGTGATACATGACTCCTTCCTCATTAGGGCAGTGGCTGAAAGTCCAGATGTGAGCTGAAAATCACCGGGAGAGTGAGAGGAGAGTTCACATTTCTCCTGTTTCTTGGTAACAAGAAAGCTATGAGCATCAGTCTTGGGGAGTTAGTTTGCAAGCATTCATCTTGCTTCTTAAGCCACATTTTCCCTTTACGTGTGAATTTCCTCTTAGAAAAGATTTAGGATTTAGACAAGTGAAAAAAAAATAGCTGTCAACAGCTCTGCCTGGAATGGGACTGTAGGAGATACAAAAAGCGATGCACAGCGTAATGCCAAACATGACAGCCTTCCCTTGTCCATTTTCAAGCTGACTGGAAGCTGTCTGGTTGAATCAGGGGCTGACCCAGTCACTGGGAGGTGGACTTTGCTTCCGTGGACTGTCACGGGCTTCTCGTGGAATAATCTCCTTACCCCGCAGTTTCTCAGGCATTAAATGCAGATCGTGCTTCTTTACCCACGGGGACATTTTGAGGATCCACTTAGTGTTAATCGTAAGCCATGTCAATACTTCAGTGACGTGGGCCAGGGAATGGTGTAGGGTAACAGATACAATGTGAGAAAAACAAGCTGCCTGCTCTGGAAATGAGCCGTGCAGCGCATGTGGGCCTCGCCAGCGGGGCTCGACTGACTGCAGCGCCAGAGAGGCGTCCACAGGCTCAGCGAGCAGGGCTCTCGGCAGGGCCGTCCCGTGGTGTGCGGGGCTCTGGGAGAGCGTCCCAGCGCACCTCACCGCACAAACCGTGTCCGGGGCGGCGGTGGTACCGACCAACTGCCGTGGGGAACCATGGGGAAAACAATCACAGGGAAACCACCATCAGCCTGTTGGGCATTTTCCTAAGGTGAACTTGCTTTTTCTTGCCTTTAATCACAAAGAAAAATTCCAGGAATTGAAGTAGCTGAGTGACTCTGATTACAGGCTGCAGAGGGGGGTGAAACACAGAGCGGGGCTTCTTGTGAAAAGAAGTCACTTTGGTGACTCAGAACAGCTGTCTCCAGCCTCTTTTCAACTGCAGAAATTCCAAACTGGCTCAGAAACGCTAAGCCGTCTCTGCCTGCATGACAAGTGCGACACCACTGCCTACTGCTCTCGTTTCAGACTACTACGCCGTGGTCACGGTTCCAGCCGGAGCACGCAGCATACAGCTCCACGAACTGCACATCTCCAGCAGCTACCTGGCGGTGCGCAACCTGAGCAAGAAGTACTATCTCACCGGGGACTGGACCATCGACTGGCCAGGGAAGTTCCCTTTCGCTGGAACGGTTTTCGATTACCAGCGCTCTTTTAACCGTCCGGAGAGCCTATATGCAGCAGGACCCACTAATGAGACGCTGGTCTTTGAAGTAAGCTTTCTTCTGTTTATTCTTCCCTTGATGTGTATTACAGAATTGGTAACGACAGCTTTAGCTCTGCACTGTGGCGCTCAGCGAGATCAGAGAGTAGCGTAGAGTCACGATAGCGTTCAGACTTCACTGTGTGGTCACGCCACGCTGAAAGGCCCGTCACCAGTTTACCAAGGTCTGGAGCTGAGTAAACCGTCACAAACTCGGTGAAAAGGAAGGGGCACAGAACACACCCTGCAGCATCAGTTCTCAGTTGCCGCACGTCGGTAACAGATTCTGAACGCGTCCCAGAAGTGGCACAGTATCCAATTCCGTGGTGTAAAGATGAACGCTGCGGCAGGGCTTAATGGTGCCAGTTTCAGACGAGGCTTTGTAATAACCGCAGGACGTGCAGCCGTTTTTACAGCGACCTTGGGACACCGAGTCCCACGCGTCGGTTCCTGCGCCATTCCTGGTGACTCTTGGCACAGCATCTATAGTGATGAATTTTATGTATGTTTATCTCCCAGTCAGATTTGTGTCACCTGCTCTGCCTGCCACATGTCCTGTGTTGCAGCTGCATTTAATAGAAAGTAAATTTGGTTCTGACATGGTTTTGAAACTGGCTATTAATAGTGCTGAGAGAAATCCCTTTCTGCATTAGGTGACTTTACTAGACCTTTAAAAACGCGCTGAACAGCTGCGGGTCAGTGTCTGGCTGCGTCGCCAAAGCCTTTACTCCCTGTTAGCGACGTTTTTTTGCTGCTTTGTTAGGAAGCTCTAGCCAACCCTTGGCTTCGTGATTCATGGGTTCTGTGTGTTTTGATGAATCCCTCCCCGTGAGCCCTCCCAGAAGGGATTCAGGTCCTTCCCACACCTTCCAGGCACACTGCTCAGCTCACTGTCGGGGCTTTCTCCGGGAGCACCACTGCCAGGGCTGTTCCTGTGGGGAGGCAGCAGTGCTGGTCCTGCACTGCGACGCTGGCACTGGGAGCCGCTCTCTGCCGAGGTTCAGTGGGAGCAGAGCTGGGAACTCTGCAGCCCCTCTCCCTTAGGCAGCAGGGGTCTGTTGGAGACAGCACGTGCAGACTGACACGCACATTCTGCAAGGCCTACTTAAGCTGTCACAGCCCTTCGGTGAAGGTTTCATTTGGAGTACGGAAGCGCCTTCCTGCTGTTCGTACTGACGGAGCGATGCACTTTAACGTGGCCTCAGGACCCAGTGAGGCCCACGAACATGGGGCAGAGCAGTTCAGGCACTTTGACAGCGGGCAGTCTGACGTGGGCTCAGGGCGTGTTTCTGCACCAGTCACTGTCACAGTCTGCAGTGCCGTGGGGAACCATTCTTTCGCAGTTGAAGCATGTTCCTTTTGGGCACGTGGGGATGCTTTAGTCCAAGTTACAGCCACGCTCCCGGCCAGAGCAGCCTTACCCCGCAGCAGCGAGCACGCGTCGCCGTGCTGTGAAATGCTAAGCTGCACTCTCAGGAACCCTGTCTGTCATAACAGAGTGGATGGAGTGCGTTGCTGGGGAGCTGAAGTGTGAGGAACGACTTGCCTGCAAGACGACTGACGTGGCTGCCTCGTGCACATACCTCGCAGAATGAAGAGGAAAGAAAAAAATTTTAAAGCCAAATAACACTTCTATTTTCGTGCTATCAGATTATGCTAAACAGTTGTGTTAACATTTAACTGGAGGCTATGGCTCCTCCGAGAGCTTATTTAAACTTCCCTTGTATTTTTATTGAAATACCTACGCCACTGGCATTGGTAACTAGGGATTCTGACCGCTGGAAATGGTCCAGTTGCGTATCCCCCAGTTATATGTATCTGTGAGCTGTAGGTTTTGTTCCTTTCAACAATTTAAGCAACATGCAACAAGCTGAATTCTGAAGAAAATGCCAAATTCTGTGTGTTCAGAGACTGCATTATTTATGATTTACCAGCAACTCCAAGCAGCCAAAATGCCGCTGAAAACTGAAGAAATGAGAGAACGCAGACATTGCTGAAGATCTGCTTGCAGCAGCAATCCTGAAACAAACCCTACTGCAACTGCAAATGCCGGGAACTGACAGAAGGCTGGAGGAAGGGATGTGTAAGCACACGGCACCGCAGCTTTGAGTGTATTTTCATCATCTCATCCATTCAAAGCAGCACGCAGAAGAAGTCCTGCCAGCAATTTTTTTGTCCAATTAAGTTGTTTGCAGTAAGATAAGGCTTTCCAAGATGTGGACCTCAACTTCCTCCTGGAATGTTGAGATGGTTTTTTCTTCATTTTTTAAATCAGGTTGTGATCAAAAGGAATTTAATGCTTATTTCCTAGAGTAGCTTTTTTCCCCGAAGAATTCACTTCAAGCCCCTGTAAAAATGCACACTGCAGGTACTGAGAAGCTGAATAAACTGCACGCATAAACACAGGGTTCAGGTGGGCAGACAGCAGCAGGGCGTGTAGCCATATTTATTGCCATTCCACTGGGCTGTGACGGGCAGATCAATGCAGCCCGTGCCGGTCGAATTCTGTAGGCACAGCTTTACTGGCCATTCACGTGGTGACCCCAGGGCCGGGCATCTGATGGCATTTCCAGATGCCAACAGCCTGCAGGTACCCAGGCAGTGCCGTCGGAGCCACCCTCGGGAGAGGATGGGGCCAGTGCTGCCCAGGCAGGTCTGTGCGCAAGGCAAGCGCCGTCCTTCTCCAAAGTGTCTTCCTGAGAGAGGCATCTGCAGCGTGGATTAGGAGGGAAGGAGGAAACGCAGGTAAGAAAATCTTGCAGTTCCCTGCAGTGTTGCATACAGCGGTTCAGCCCTGCAGTTGTGCACGATGTCGGTACTTCCACCTCACCGTGCAGTGTTCCCGTGCAGCTGTTCTGCTTTTCCAAGGGCAGGGAGTGACAGGACAAGGGGTGACGGGTTTGAACGGAAAGAGGGAGATGGAGATGGGCCATCGGGAAGGAATTCTTCCTGGAGAGGGTGGGGGGCACTGGGAGAGGTTGCCCAGAGAAGCTGTGGGTGCCCCATCCCTGGTGTGTTCAAGGCCAGGCTGAGTGAGGCTGGGAGCACCCTGGGCTATGGAAGGTGTCCCTGCCCATGGCAGGGGGTGGCACTGGGGGGGCTTTAAGCTCCTTTCCAACCCAAACCGCTCTGTGATTGTCAGCTCCGTCAGTAGTTCAGCTCAGCACGGATCATTTCAGCAGACTTGCAGTCCTAAGCATTATTCAAAAATGGGTAAAAGAGACAAGAAAAAGACTGATAAAGTGCTTTTTCTATTTACCCTGGAATTTCACACACCAAAAAATATACACATCTATATATTTACATACATTATAAGTGTGTAATTATGGGAATGAGTCATACCAAAGAAGAGAAAGGGCAGCAGATCTGTAATTTAACTGGGTTGTGGGAGAGAAAATACAAGCTACAGTGGCCAAGTATTTTCCAAGGGGGAGGAGAACACTGTGAGACGAATGTGGAATTGTGTTGGGCTAATATTTCCCGAGCACGATGGGAAGTGTGAGTGCGTGCTGAGACTGTAGAACTCATCGAGCCCCTTTCTGGTTTGTTCAGGAGTTAATTTCGGAGAGGGAGGGAAGGCAAAAAGCGGTGAAGCACTGCCCTTCAGACTCTGTATCGGCGTCCTGCCGAAGTTAGTGTTATTGATACTTTGGTGATTGTGGGTTTTTAGAAGCCAGTAAAAGCTGAACTGAAAAATGTTCATGGACTCAGAAGACAGTTCCCAAACTGGTTAGATGGTTTAGTTCCCAAAATTCATGTTATGAAGTAAATAACAGACCGTGGCCAAAGGGGCAGCAATATGACAGTTAAGTGATAACTTCTGATCAGAAATCAAGACCAGGTTTTAAAATACGGGTTCTGTAGCATAACTGTCTCAGATGGAAACATGCCGGAGTTGTTTTTAATGTAGCAGAGTATCTTCAGCTCATTTGTCTGTCATTTGGTCGCAGGTGATGTCAGGTCAGCACTTCCAGTTGAAAGGCCTTGTCGGTACTTTTCTGTTAACTGAAAAGTATTAACTTGAGGAGACTCAGACAGTAAATCCATCGTTCCTTTATTTGGCTTTGCACGTAAGGGCTGCCAGCGGGCACTGCTGACCGCTGCGAATGCTGCCCAGAGGTGAGCAGAGCACCAGGGACGGTGCCGTCCCCGGGCTACAGGGATACAGGACTCGGGACGTCCATTTGTTGGAATGTTCACGCGCCCTCCGCGACTGACTCCAATTCTGAGAAAGGTTCTCAAAGGGCAAGAGAAACTGAGCTGTTGTGTGGGCATGAAGAATACTGTGTGGCCAGGGACCAATGGACTACCTTCAAAACCCGGGAGTTTAATCCTCTGGCTTTCCAGTCTGTCAGTAAATGGATGAACTGGCCGATCTGGGAAGTAAAATCTGGTTTGAGAAAGCATTGTGAAGTTTTTCAGGAGGAGTCGGGGTCAGAGTCCTCGCTGAAGTTCGCCTCAAACTTGGTGAGCTCCTGAATGGAGAGATTGTGACATCTTTGCGAACAGAGGTAGTTTATTTTGACGGCGACAGACGGGAAGGGTGCCTTGCAAAGGGGCAGGCGTTCGGGGGAGAGGGCGAACGGAGCTTCCAGGCAGGAACGTGGCTGATTAAACCCAGTAAATCACTTCCTCTGGCAATAGGGGCGAAGCAGCCGGGCGGAATGGTTTACTGAGGATCTGGCTGCCACTGGGAGAAAGCCAAGCTGCAGTTAGAAAGCATTACACTTGTGATTAGCTACCAGATGATAAATTTGTGCTGATTTCCCCCAGAGAGAAAGGAAGCTCCAGAGAGCTAAGGTGTGCTTACACGATACAGATGTTGATCCAGTACAGTGGATGAAAGGGTCCTCCTTTAGGGAGGGGAGATTAGCTGGACAGCATCCCTGAAGGGTGGACACTTCGCCTGTGAACAGTCAAAACTGGAGACACAATAACAACAGAAAATAAATCTGAAACAGCTGAAGGAGAAGTGAGATCATTCAGGACCTTTCACGGAGACTCTTTTTTCCTTTTAATGACCTTAGTGGCCTTTCTGGAAAAACAACGGTTTGTCATAAGCTTTTAGTTAAGAGTGTGTTTAAAGTGACTCTAGCAATATTGAAGAGAGAAAACCCCTTTTGTTTTAAGGTTTGGCTTAAGTAACCAGCGAGTAATCCTTCCTTCACTGCTGCTTTCCCACAGGTGTTCCCTCACTTTCCTTTGAAGCTCCTGATGTTGGCCACTGTCGAGGAGCTCATCCGTACCTGCCCGTTCAAAACAACAGTCCTGTTTTAAAGACTGGTTTAAACAGTTTCCCACTGGTTACGCAGGTTTAGCCTACTGAAACAGGAGTGAATGCATGAAAGTCAGTGGAAGTGATCTTGATGGATCAGCAGAATCAGAATCTGGCTGAGGATGTGTGATGTTCCAGTGTTTATTGCCCAGAATGTAGATTGGCCGTGGATGAAACGGCAGGTCTCGCAAGCAGCGCGCAGCCTGGCACTGCTCTCCCACCGACTCCGTCTGCCCTTGCTGGTGCAGTGCCTGGCTCCGTGCAGGGCTGAGCTCTGCTGCAGCCGCCTACAGGAGGTACCGAAGGCGTACAGTGCCTGGGGGTGCCCAGGAGACGCAGATCAAAGCCGCTGTGTATGCGGGGGTCACAGTCGGGGCTCATGCCCCAGCTGTACATTATGTGTGTGCAGAATGAGTAAAGATGAAAATACCTGAAGCACCTTTGGGCAGACAGTAGCTGTCCCCTTACCTGGCTTTCCCTCTGTGCTCAGCTTCGCTCTCCAGGTGATCTGTGTCTATTAGTCCTTCACAGAGATAACGAGGCGTCTTTTCAGCTGGTCACGTGCCCGGCATTAGTACTCTTTCCTGTACAACACAAGGTTGTGGAAGAAAGAGGGGTTTATCTGTGTCAGTTAATCTCTTTAAAATCCCCGCGTTGCGAGTAACTTCACGTACGCATCTTACAGTAAAGAACACCTGAAAAGCGCAGGGCCACTCGTAACAGCAGCGTTGGCAGCACCTTCAACATCTGACCCGGAGTTTGTACTGGAGACTGAGGGTGGCCGTGGGAAACAAGAACACCTCGAATACAGGAGCGGGTGCACAGCTAGTTCAGACAACGTACTGGTTTGGCTTTGCAGTCAGAATCAGCAGCAAAAGGAAAAGGTGCTTTAGGCGTTGCTGTAACACTGCGTGCCCTACGCCAAGGCCCCGGCTCTTTCTCCCCAGCACAGCTCTGGCAGATTCCGGCCGCGGAGCCTGTGGTTGTCGGACTGGAGAAGCTGTAAATTTTATAACTCTGCGCCCCGCGGTCAGGGCTGCTGAGTGTTGTGTCTGAAGTCAGGTGGTTGGTGTGTTAAAGGTAGACATTAAACAGTTCTATTGAGGAACTGGAAATGTTTAAGGAGGTTGTTTGCCAGCTGTAAATTTGGGAGCAAATGCCAGTTGGCTGAAAAGCTGCTGGAACGCAGCCAGTTAAGTAGACTAGCACTGGAGGTCTTTCCAAATTTGTAGGTCTGATAACTTGGCTGTATATGCAGACTTCAGTTATGGGCTGTAAGGTCGGGCTTTATAATGAATGTTTGAAAATACGATCGAAAACTATTTATACGCTCGTTACTTTGGCAAAATTGCAGTGTTGCAATGGCACTGCGTTCCTGACGAACACTGCGCCGAACATCACGCTTTGCATACTGTTTGTCAGCCGAGTGCCAGGGGCTTTAACGTAAGGGGGTTCGTGCCCGGCGGTATCTTGTCTCCAGTACCTTCCCAGCGTCTGGGTTTGCCCTGGTGCAGCTGGGATGATGCAGGAGAGCCCTGACGGTGGTGCAGCTCTTGCTCTGTCAACCTTCCCTCTTGTCTGCGGGGTGAAGCCCACGGTCGTACCGTGTGCGCTGACCGGGGTGTGGGATTTACCCCGGGTACCCCCTCAGCTGGAGGATGCGGGTGCCTGAGATCTCTGCAGCGACATGCTCTAACTCGCCCGAGATGCTCCTCTCCGGGCCAGTTCTTCTGGAAGCAGTTTGCCTCTGACACTCCTCATTGCTGTATTCTCCGTTTGGATCACGATTCGGGTTCGCTGCCTGAAATAAAACCGTTGGCTGCTAAGAATGGAAAGTACAGCATCCGGTTTTCGTTCTCCTCGCAAACCTGACTCTGTGCAGTCCAGCCCCGTCACGTGTTCAGCGTTATTGGGCTGGAGGTCACGTAAATTTGGTCTGAATCTTCCCTGTCCTGGGCAATTACAGTTTTCCAACAGGTACATTTTCAGAACACTTTAAAAGCCTTGGCTACATTTCAAAACGTTACTATATTTCTTGGTCTTAAATGACAAAAATGCCAGTTTGTTGGTGGTTTATGACACTGGTCTGTACCGGGATCAGTTCTGCTTCAGCACTCGGGTCAGCCGTGACGGGAACGTCACTGGTGTGTTGTTGGCGTTGTGCGTGGCAGTCGTTAACGCAGGCCGACGTGGCGCTCGGAATGTTGCTGTTTAGGAACTGAGGGTACCACACCTGCGCGTGACGTTACTACGGCCAGATCCATACTGCTGAAGGACTAGAACTCAGTACAGCTCTGTAACTCTTGCGCTTTTTCTACTGAGTATGAGTAGAAATGCACTTTGCTGCCAAAAATTTTCTAAAATAGATGTTGTTAAACAGGAATTTCTCTCCAAATTTAGGTGTGTCAGGTGTTCATGCGTCTTGCATTGATTATAACTCAGACTTGAGTACAGTGACTTTTAGAAAGCTGCCTCCATGGCAACTGCACTATAATTCAGGCCATTACAGAGGAAATCTCCCCCACCCCCAAATCCTGGATGACCCCCTTGTTAAGGGCCAGTTGCAGGAGCGGAGCACAGGGAGCTGGGGCAGCGGCTGCCTTGCCCGAAGCCTTGGGTGCCGTTTCCCATCTCCTGAAGGCGCTTCCGCTTCACCAACCAGCCAGATGCCTTCTCACTTAGCAGAGCGTCACGCTGACCCGTGAGTCCGGCACTGCTGTACGCCCCGCAGGTGTTGGGCCACGCAAACACTTTGCTCTTCAGGCGTTATTTGATGGGGTCTAATTTATTGAAAAATTAGGTCTCCTGAAAATTCTTTCACAAACGTGGCGTGTATAGATACGGGGTGCATGTATCATGTTTAGTTCATCTCCCTTCAGAATGACAGAACTGTTCTCTTTTTTTTCCCCAAACACCCCCCTACAGATCCTGTTACAAGGCAAAAATCCTGGGATTGCTTGGGAATACACATTTTCCAGACCCACCAGTGAAAACAAGACATCTGTCAAAGCCCACAGCTACTCCTGGGTGACGGTGCAGTCGGAGTGCTCAGCGACTTGCGGTGGTGGTAGGTCACTTCCCAGCTGCCAATCCTCCTCCTCTTCGGTGTTTTAAAGCTTCCCAAACATTTCAGCTGCCTTTAGCTTTGCAAACGTGACTCCATCCGTACAGGGGTTTCACTGACCACCTGCTCCTTATTTTTTATCTGACAGCTTATAGAGAAGTGCCTTCACTCTTCCTTTGTAGCACAAAACCCCTGCCACCCTCAATCCCTGTCCCATATGGCGACTCCGTCTGCTGATGGGACATGGGAATTAAAGATACGCTCATGTGGTGATTTGGGAACATGGGAAGATACCAAATAATGAAAAAAGACCTTTACTGACAGTTGTACCCTGGTGCTCTTACTGTTTGGTGAGAAATATCTGAGTTCTGCCAGGTCAGAGTTCTGTGTAAGCCAAGGATTTCTCACTGCCATGTTCCTCGGGGTATTTGCTTTGTGCAGACCATCTATTTGTTTTTCCCAATCCTGCATGTTCTGTCAGTGACAGTAATGCTGGGATGTAATGAAAGCAGAAAACTGGCATGTGGGAAGTCCTGCAGAAGGAAGTGAGAATTAAAATTTTAGTGGCCCTTTAACTGGGGCCGGGTTGTACAAATCAGTCTGTGTGGTGCAGCTGCCTCACCAGAGAATAGGACTGGGTGACCAAGGAAAGCACGGGATGCTCCTCTATGGGCTGAATCTCCAGGTGAAATGAGGAGTATCTTGCTAGGGTGTTGTCAGACTTCGCAGCATCTCTGTGGACTCTTTGTGGAAGAAAGACCCACCAGGAGCCATAAAACATGGCAACTGCATTGTTGGTGCTTCCCTGTAAAGCAAACGAAGGTTGCAGCATGGATATAAAGATGATGGAAACAAGCGTGTTTCCAGATTTGACTTGCTGTGCCCAAGGAACCAGGCGTGAGGTGCATGATCCACCTCACTTGGAAGATGGATCCAACGTCCCTCCGTCCCTGAGGGCACGTGCAGTCGTTGCTGGGCCCTGCGCTGACGCTGGCACCGGGCGGTGCAGGCTCCCGCAGACGCTGGGGAAGCAGCGCGGTGCTTCGTGGCAGTGTGCAGGGCACCAGGAGAGCTCTGCACAAGCGCGGCTGCTTTCTGCCGGGCGTTAGGATCTGAGGAATTACTAGTTTGTGCTGGGGGAGGATTCTGCAAATGTGCTGCTTATAACTACGAGGTTCCATCTGACTTCAACAGTCCCTGTGTCACCGTAAAGGAAATGAAGGTTACGGACACGTTGCCAAGTGAAATCCTATTGGATTTAGTTCAAAGCGGTGGAATTGTACCAAGGACGAGCTCGGACTGGTTTAGTCAAAGTTCTTCCCTACTACTTTTTCTCTCACGTTCTGAGTAAACATGTATTTCACTTCATGTTTTCTAATACTTCCCCAGGACACATTACAGCCAAAGCCATTTGTTTCGAGGATCATCGTACACGAGTCAACTCCTCCTTTTGTGGCCCCCGGACGAAGCCTTTCACCGAAACCAAGCTATGCAACACTCATCCCTGCCCAGCGTAGTAAGTTCTCTTTGTTTTCCTACCTTTCCACTCTGCCTCATGCCTGAGTTGGCCGGGAAGGAAGTCTCTCTCCGGCAGGCACGCGGGGTTGTGCAGCCTGCTGGAGGGACCCACTTCCACGCTGTCGCGTGGAACGTAGCAGTTCAGAAGCGTCGGCTGCGCGGGCTTCTGCCCAACGGCAACAGCACCGGCGGCCTCTCTCCTGTTGCTAAGCGAGACCTCCTGGGGATTGCCGGCGGCTCTGTCACCACGCTGGGGTTAGCTATGTGACACTGAGGAAATCTCCGTCCCTCGGAGGCCTGTTCCACCGCCGTTGCTCACCTTGAACCAATCAGGCCGTTTCCTGAGGAAAGTGCTGCTCCCCGTGTGGCTTGGCCCCGTGACTCAGATCCCACTTATTAGATTAGGTTGAAAGAATCTTGGGAAGTGTAATTAGTGAGTTTTGGAGCAGATGTCCCGCAGAGCATTGCGGTACCAAGAGGAGGACTATCTAAACCTAATAGATGGTCAGCAGTGCTCCTGGTGCCCACAAAAATAAATACGGAGACCTTCCCTCTGTGAACCATCTTCTATGAGACATGAGAACGGTGAGACGCAGAGGAAGACGCTGACGTAGATACGTGTTTAGCATCCAGCTGGTCTGAATCAGTAGCTCTGTTAAAACCAGGGGAGCTACGCTGATTTACAGTAGCCGTGGTCGGGGTCCTCTGGAAAAAACCAGGCAGCGTGCTGAGGTAATTAAACAGGGTTATGTGGCTTAGGATGCAAACGGGTGGATTTAAAGAGACTCTGGCCATCTTGGCTCTGCTGGTTTCTTCTCTTTCGGCTTCAGCACCTTTGCATCACTTTAATTTTATACCAGAGATCAGAAAAGCTGTAAGACGTGGGACATTACATTTTGGCTTCCAGAACAGGAGATTTTCTGAAGCGGTGTGTTTTCAAAATTCAGGGTGTTTCAGCGGGAAGGACAGTCAGTCGAAGTCGTGCCGAGGCAGCGAAGGCCGAGGTCATGGAAAGCTCTAGAGCTGGAGTCACCCGCTGGCTTTACTCTGTGGTGACAAGGCAGTGGGTGGTGACAGCAACTGGCTGAGCCTGCTCCCACCCTTCAGCAAATAACACGTCTAATGACGTCTAATAGGAAGCATTCCCCATCTGCCCCGGTCCAGAAGAGGACGATGGGGGAGAGCCAAAAGATGTGTATATTCTGCCGTGGTTTTTACTTAAAAATCCCTACTTTGCAGTTTGTTGAACGTACTGCAAAATGGTCCAGTAATAGTTTGGAATTTCCTGCAAAATTTAAAGATTACAGCAGAGTACACCAAATCCCAGTGGCAAATTACACACTGTCCCCACAGAACGGCAGCGATAAGGCTGAAACAACGGCAACACGTGACAGGAGAGCCCCATGTTCCTGCTTCAGCAGTTTCTTTGGGGTGCGTTTAGCCACATGATTGTCTCAATACCAATTTTAAGTAATCTCCGTAGCCAAACACAATCTTTTCGTGCGCGACTCATCTTCTGCCAGAACTGCTTTTACCCATGTGCACAGAAATGTGTTGCCTGTGGTGCTCCCGGGAGGCTCTTAGCGCTGTTCATGCTTACCTTCGTTCTGCTGTGCCACTGTGTGCCATAGTGCTTCCCCAGCCTCACGTTCAACTCCGCCGACCACACAGACTTTCCCTTTCTGTAAAACAGAGAGCACGATGAGTTTTGCACGTCCACGGATATACCTGTCCCTGAACACGCTGAATATCCATTTTATCATGCTGAAATGTGCTGCTTTAAGACACAGTTAATAAAGGGTACACAAAGAAAAGCCGTAGAAGCCCCAGGCCACCTTTAGGGGAAGGCTATTCAACCCACTAATGAACTATTTTAAAAATCCGTGGGATGTATTAGTGCACGGAGGATCTGCGTGTAGGACCATGTCTTAAACTGCCGTTCGGCTGGGTGAAACCGTGCCAGAATATCTCTGCCGAGCAGTCTGCCCACAAGGTCCTGGCGCGCGATGCTTACCGTAAACCAGACTGCTGACATCACACCCGGCCTGGTTCTGAGGAGATCAGGG
Source organism: Rhynochetos jubatus (assembly GCA_027574665.1). Lineage (NCBI taxonomy): Eukaryota > Metazoa > Chordata > Aves > Eurypygiformes > Rhynochetidae > Rhynochetos > Rhynochetos jubatus. Next base: position 1,232,331 of record CM050661.1, on the reverse strand, counting down.
AGACATGACGGGCAAGGGAAGGAGGGTCACACGTGAGGTACAAGCGTGTCAGTTGTGGGACAGAAAAGGGGCTCCGGACTCTCAAAGGTCAGTGAGGAGTAGCTGCTGCGTAAGCACGAGGACTCCTTAGTCTGAGCAGGAACACACGACCGTCCCGCCCGTCAGGGCACCGAGAGGCACCAGTACTGCGCGGTGGTGGTGGTGGATCTCGGAGCTGCCAGATCTGGTCATAATTATTTGGTTATCTGAGCTAATGAAAGATACTCTTGGATCGCTGCCCAGGTAATCTTGGAAAAGGGCAGTTTGCTCGAGGACATTAAAGGGGTTTACTGCCCTCTCCGCTGTGAAGAGGGAACCTTTCTGGGCAGTTGCGGTGAACAAACTCTTAAAATGAACACTTTTGGTTGCTCTACCGATCACCGCTGTCAGACACGCCAAGGCAAGCCGATTAGGAATTGTAACATGGATTAAAAGTGTAACTTTTCTCCAGAATTTTTTACATTGCAGTAGGCCAAATATGTATAAATCATAAAAAAGGAAACTTCTGACGTGTGCTGGAATTACTAACTACTGGCTTTTGACATTAGTATTTCTTTGTCCTTCAATTAGTGCTTTTTGTATTTCCCACTACTTTTGGCAGTTACCAGAGTGAGAGCTGGGACGTCTTCTCTTCCCAAAGGAATTTTTCCCAAACAGGCTTTTTGTACGTTTTTTACGCATCAGCTCTGTTTTGGGGCAGGTGTGAGCCGAGAGGCGCATGCTGCCCACCTTTCACACAGCGAGGAAGGGGAGGAAAGCTCTCTTGTCGTCAGGCTGTAGGCCAGCAGCTCCTCCGGCGGTCCCAGGGCTGATGCTGTGAGAAACCGTGGAGGTAGGATGGGCCAGGCAGCTGGGTCTGAGACGGGAGCCTTCTCTGGCACAAATGATTAAAATCTTGCAAAACCGCTGGTTTAAACTCTCCAGCCTAAATTCAGTGCTGGGTCTTGGAGTTCTCATTTGTGCAGTTGTTTAGCCATGCGTCATTTCCCGCCTGTCCCCACGTCTCTTTTCCGACCCAGCTGTTATTTATGGCCTTGTGTTGTAGCCTTCGAGGACGGACCCCGGCCGTATGTCCGCGCGTCCCACTCTGTGCAATTCCGCTTCCAAACCGAACGTAGCTCAGCGCTTGGCGGTGATCCCTCAGCCTTTGGTGACACGATGCGGAGCGGAGTCGTGCCTGTGGCTGGAGTAGGGACGTGCCCAGCAGCTTTCCCCGGTTAAACTTCCCTGGTCTGTTTTGATTCTACATCACCTGCCTGCCAAACTGCTGGGCACATCTGAATCCCCCAGACAGGGCTCGGAGGACGGGACTGCTGCCGTGACGAGAGGGACCGTCCCACCGTTTCTTGAGATAGATTTTTCTTTGCCTGTTTGAGAGAGCTTTTTTCCATTAACAGCCTAGATGTGGCTAAAAAGGAAAGGCGATTTGTTAGCCGGAGCCTGAGGTCTTCTAGATGCTCCACCAGCCTCAATGGCAGTGTGTCCCAGTCCCCATGGAATTCCAGATTGCGGGTTGGATTCGTAGCCAGGCTGGCTCTGGTAGAACGGGAAACGAGCACTACTCGTTCTTCTGGCTGCGTGACTCACGCTTCAGCCCTAGCAAAGCTCCACGCTTTGCAGACCGACGATGCATCCAAGGCTCTGTGACGCTCACACAGGTGTGGTACAGCAGGGAGCAGGCTTAGCAGAGCCCCTGAGTGATGCACGTTTGGGAGGGGGCTCACACCTGTTGATTTTACCAAGCGACGGCCCCCAGCGTTTCTAACTTGTATTTTCTCCTCCAAGCTGGTCGGCGGGGGAATGGAGCGCGTGCAGCAAATCCTGCGGGGGAGGACAGCAAAGTCGCCTCATTCGGTGTGTCCAGACGAGGGCTTTCCAAAGAGAGGAGGTGGTGGCCCACGCCCTGTGTCCTGTCAGCACCCCCACGCAGGAGCAGATGTGCAACAGGCAGGACTGCCCACCCGAGTGGAGCCCTGGCCTGTGGTCTCAGGTAATCTGGAGAAACACGTGCCTTTTGTCTGCTGGTGTAAGGAAAACACTGCCGAAAACGGCTCAGAAAGGACAGCGCAAGCTTTGTGAAAATCTGCATTTTGTAATCTATAAACGGTATCTGTGTTTTAAGTAGCCTTCCCAAGTGCTGGCATGGACAGTGGCCAGAAGCGGACAGGCGCTGTCCTGGTCGGTACATACAGGCGGACGGGTAGTGTTTTTCTGGTTTCAGAACTTAGGGCTCAGTGAATTCTTCATTCACCCTTTCTTTCACTACCACTGCTGCTGGCATGAACTGTTCACGTAAGGATAAACGAAGTCCTGGGAAATCTGGGATTTCAGAGAGCTGCCAGCACGCTTCTGTCAAAAGGAGCGACGTTATCTTTATTCTCCATCTTCATTCAGGGCGATTTCAGTTTACTGAAAATTCTGTTACCTCCGTGTGTACGTCTGGGTGCTGGGGAACACCCTGACCTCAGCGTTCCGGGCTGCCTCTCCGGGGCAGTGCCCTCTCGTCTGCCATGGCAGACCAGCCGCATTTTCCTCCAGCGAGGAGGTGTCCAGTTCAAGGTGGGATTCTCGAATAAGCCGATGGCAGTTACGTCCAGAGGCCCTGCAGGAATGCAGTGGACAGGCTCGTTGAACAAGTTAGTGGTGATGTTAAGATTCAGCTGAAAGCTGTTAGCTGAGAGCCCCAAAGGAGTTAACAGGGAAAACATGCCGATTTCCCAGCCTCCCTACAGAAATCAGTCATTTTAAACGAAAGGAGGTTTTGTTTGTTTGGAGGAAAGATGACAACCACAGCTTTCTAGCATGCGGGTACTTCTGTGGCATCCCCAGCACAACTCTGCTTTCCCGAAACCTTTCAAAAGCATTTGTGATCAAATACAGACAGTGGGAGCGCAGGATTCTGCCTGGGACTGTGCCCCTTAACTGCCAGTAAAAGGACAGTGAAAGAGGATGGACAAGGCAGAAAGCTGCAGCTTTACTTCAGAGCTGTTCATTTCTTCATCCTTCGGCGATGGCTCGCTCGTGCCTTTTGCTGTGCGCTACGGCCACGAAAACTGCACGACGTCTTCAGCTGAGCCGTGGTTCAGCACCGTGTCTGGTCACGGGTGCCTTGTCCTGAGCTCCAGCCGTAGTCTTGGCAGTTGGGTGTTTTTGGGCAAACTTCTCAGCTATGGCCTGTCTCAGAGTCTGTGTTACAGGGAGATTCATTTGGTGCGGGAGTTCGGTACCACTTCCCTGGGGAGTTTCTCTGCCTCCGCCTCATCCCTCCAGGCCAAGGCGAGGACAAAACAACAAACGGCTGAGAACATCTTGCCGTGGGAGATTTTGGGATGGGAGGTCAGGACCAGCTTTCAACTCTGCTGTCCAGGGAAAAAGGCATTTTGCTCACAAGTCCAACTTTCCTCATCTGCGCAAGAGAGAGATTACTTCTCTGTCCTGGGGGGGCCGAGAGGTCACGGTTTTCGTTGAGGAAGCACTTAGAGCAATGTGTTAGGAGTGACACGCAGATGTTACCGTGGCTTATTTACCAGCAGAGTTTCGAGTTTGCTGACATCACAGGGGCAGCTACGCAGCACGTTAGCCATGGTTTCCAGGCTCCGGTGTAAAATACAGATAATGCCAATTTTCATTTCCTCCAGTTCGAATGACAGTTTCTTTCCATCGCAGTGCTCCAAGACTTGTGGGAGAGGCGTTAAGAAACGGGATGTCTACTGCAAAAGCACCGGCGCTCCCAAGGTTAAAATCCTGCCTGAAAGTATGTGCAGCAGCGAGCGAAGACCCGAGTCCCAGCAGACCTGCGTGCTCGGACGCTGCCCCAGAAACGACCGACTCCAGTGGGTGGTTTCTTCCTGGAGTGAGGTAAAGTGACGCGGCTGCGTGGCTCAGCGCCTGCCTTTGCCGCTCCTGGAAATGCTGACTCGGGGACACCCACCCACCCACCCACCCCACGCGGGGCAGGAACGCCGAGCTGTCATTCCCAGATCCGGTGTTGCGGGCACTGTGAGAACAGTTCTGCCATCCAGGCAGTCAGATGTACCCCGGTGCCTTTGTTCATCCGGACTCGCGCTGACGTGGGCTCACATTGCGGTTGACACGTGACGGTCTCTGTGGCTTCGGTTACATGGTGTTTCTGTAGTTTGGGGTCTCCAGCACGCAGCACGTTCTCCTCTACCTGGAGGTGTGTCTGCAGATCCCAAAGGTGTGCTTTCCCTTCGCAGTGCTCAGCCTCTTGCGGCCCAGGTGTACGAAAGCGAGAACTGAAATGTGGCGAGAAAAGCATCCACGGGAAATTGGTCACCTTTCCTCCGAGAAGATGCAGAAACATCAAGAAACCAAACGCCGACCTGGAAGAAGCTTGTAACAAGGGAGCCTGTCCATCCCAAACCTCGTATAACACCGTGTCCGGCTGGTATTCCTCACCCTGGCAGCAGGTAGGAATGGGGCACTGTCCCACCTCTCTCCCTGTCCCACCTGTCGCTCTTCTCCAGCGCTCTGTCATGTCTTGGCTGTTACGGAATTTACAGACGGGGCGAGCGTCTCTAGGCGGCAGCTCAAGCAGCATCCCTTAGTGCTTCCCGCTCCACAGCGTGAAAGACCCAGCGCTGTGGCTGCTGGCTCCTGGGGCCGTGCCCGCTGTAATTAGGGGGGTTGCCGTGCTGGCTTAGAGAGCACCAGGCCCAGGGAAGCCGTGGTTTCGCAGCACAGAACGGGCGGTACCTGGGTGGCACAAACACCGAAGACCAGGCCACTGTGACTGCAGGGCAGTGCCAGTCCCAGCTCCCCAAAGTAAGGCGAGCTCCAGGCTTACCTTGCGCGGCGTCAGATGTCCAGCTGCGTGGAGAAGAGGTCTGCAGTGTAACAGTCCACAGGAGGAGGGATCCCCAGTACCACAGTCCGAGGTGTCTCCCACACAGAGCCATTCCTCAGGGTCGCACGCAGCCACTGAAACACGATGCAGCCGGTCCGCATCCATCACACGCTCGGTGCAGCCCATTTCTTTGTCCTGAAACTGCAGAGGGGAAGAATGTCACCTGAAAATGTTACTCGTGCTCGAGAGGCACTACATTCCACCCCACTTTCCAACACGTCCTTCGCAGTCTTCCTCGAACTGCACCGTGGCCAAACCGTGACATCTCTGTGTACACCCTGCATTGAGCGTCTGCACAGGCCACCCCGAATTCCTGAAATGCTCCATTAATTACGGGATCGGTCTGTATTTGTTTCTACCTTCTTGCAAACAAGCTTCTGTATTTCTGGAACTTACCTACGCGGTGAGTCACGTGTCGGAGAGAGTAACGTCTACATGCGGCAGCGTGTGCTGGGCCACGGGAATCAGCTGAAGGTGGTCACGTTTGTCTTAGGGACAGCTGCTCAGGGAACACATCCAAGTGAAAGGCTTGTTCGTTTTAAAATGCTGCACAGATCTTCCTGCAAACGCAGAGTTTTTCCCCAGGTACCGCCACAGTTACGGCTCCAATGGGAGTTCTATCTCTGTTCACTCGGCAGAATTGGGCCCAGAGACTCGGAGTTCAAAAGAAATCCGTGCAGGCCATCAGAAACAGGTTTTTCGAAACGTTCCCTTTCTGTCCCGGTGCCTAAGCAGGGAGCCACTCTTTCAGCTGAGACCTTAAATAACCAAACTTCAGAAGGGGGAACAGACGCACACCTCTGAAAAGTTAGTCCCTGTGGGGGTTGCTGCACAGCAGCGCATCCCACCCTGACCTCTCTCTTTGCAAGTCTCATCCCAAGCCCCTGGAAGCTACTCCTTGGCTCTCTGGGCTCCCAGAGTCCCCATAACGAAAGGCGGCTTTCGCATTCTCCCCTCGGCAGTGCACAGTGACATGCGGCGGGGGAGTGCAGACGCGGAGCGTGCAGTGCCTGCGCCACGGAAGACCAGCTTCTGGGTGCGTGCCCCAGCAGAAACCGGCGGTCCTGAGAGCCTGCAACACCAACTTCTGCCCCGTCCCTGCGAAGAGAGGTAAGGCTCGGCTCTACATGCTGCACCAGCGTCGGTCCCTTAGAGCTCCACATCCAGCAAAAATCACCTTTTCAAGTTGTCCCCACTGAAGATGAGTATTTGGCACATTCTGTTGTAACTGGGTTTTTCCCAGACTTTCCAGCTTTACAGTAACTCTGACAGGAGAGCATCTCCCTTCTCAAAGTGAGCCCTCTTACAGCAGCCTTGATAGTGCCGTTGAGACATGAGATCTCACCAGCAGGGATATACGGAAAGCGTGTCAGCAAGTCGTGCCCTTTGGTTCCGAGCTGCATCTTTAAACTTGCTGAGTAACACGGGAGCACTGCACGCTGGGGCTGTTTTATGATTACAAATTCACAGAATCACAGAGCGGTTTGGAAAGGGACCTTAAAGCCCCCCCGGTCCCACCACCTGCCATGGGCAGGGACACCTTCCATAGCCCAGCTTGCTCCCAGCCTCATCCAGCCTGGCCTTGGGCACTGCCAGGGATGGGGTATCCACAGCTTCTCTGGGCAACCTCTCCCAGTGCTCCCCACCCTCTCCGGGAAGAATTCCTTCCTGATGGCCCATCTCCATCTCCCTCTTTCAGTTCAAACCCGTCACCCCTTGTCCTGTCACTCCCTGCCCTTGGAAAAAGTACCCCCAGCTTTCTTGTACACACCACCACCACCCCCCCCCCGGCACTGGAAGGGGCTCCAAGGTCTCCCCAGAAAATTACAACTTCTGAACTAAGCAATAACAACTCGCCATTTAATTTCTGTCTTTTCAAGTCCGCCCAAGCTCAGACTGCACCCACAGCTCAGGAACCCAAAGATGCTCTGTCTGCAACGTCCTTTCTTTCCTGAGTGCTGCTGCTCAGTGCATGATGTGCAGTCAGGAGCATGAAATTAAGCTCTGGGCACACCTGCCCGTCTGCTGCAGGCGGGGCAAGAGGCTGTGTGTCCCTGGCTGTGGGAAGGGGAATTGTGTCAGAAGAGGGAGGTGCATTAGCCCCATCCCGTACCTCTTACAAGCTGGTGGCAGTTTGTGACTCTTGGAGTGCGGCAAAGCAGCTCCTGCAGCTCCAGGCCTGTCCCGTGGTTACCCAGGTGTGCTGAGGCACTGCGAACACTGACTGTCACAGTACTGTACGTGCACTGCCTTGTTACTCGTACAACTGGGAGCTGAAAGCGGTGACCTCTAGAAAGCCCAGGCCGATTTGCCAGAAGGGGGTAGCAGAGTTGGGACCAGAGGTCAAACGCTGGCTCTGCATCCCGCTGACATTGGCCACCCCCGCCCGTGGCCATTCGGGCCACTCGCTGGGCACAGAGATGGTGTATCTTAACAGGCCCTTCTGCTGCATCCGCTGGACACGCAGCGTGTGTGGGGTCCTGAATCCCAGCACGGACACACAGATGAGATGGTCCCAGAGGGACAAGTAAACAGTTCTGCCCTCTCTGTAAGTAAACGTTCCTAACGCTCCAGATTAACCTTCCTGACAAGCGCTGCCGTACTTCGGAGCTTGTTTCACATCTTTTCTGTCACGTTACAGCACGCCCTCTTCCTTCGCCCCTGCCTGCCCCCGCTGTATTTCGCGCCTGGAGCGATGTCTGTTACTAGTTCTGGCCTTGGCCTGCCTCCCTCTGCTCACATCTGCAGGAGCCCTTTCCCCGTTACTGTACGTGGGTCGTCAGGCTCTGGAGATCAATCATCTCCTCGCTGCGCTCTAACTTTCTGTCTGAGCCAGCCACAAGAGAGGGACCCAGCTGTGCTGGAATCGCACGGAAGCAATCGGTCTCCGTTATCAGCCAAGCAGCTCCAGCTCGGTGATCACAGTCAAGAAATTCACGTCTCAGGGAGAGTTTACACGTCCCTAGGGAAACGGGGTCAGTTCCACCCCTCGCTTGGGTGCGGTTACGGTCACTGTAACTCCCAGTACATCCACTGCGTACATGAATGGAAATTTAAACAGCACGTAAATACTTGAGTAAGGAGGAATAAGGCACTGCCAGCCCGACCCACGGCCCCTGGAGCTGCTGGGGCTCTTTGTGTTCATTCCAGTGGTCGCGGGATTATGCCCCCAGAGTAAAGTTCTCAGCCACACCTCTGCGACCATCGCACTGCACTCTGATCTTCAGAAGGGACACAAAGACTGATGAGCTCTGCCTCCCCAGTGCTTCTCAATTCTTTTAAACACTAATTTGCAAATTCTGAAATTTACCCTTCCGGGGCAGGAGAGCTTCCCCCCGACTGACCAGAACAGCCTTCCCCACCTTGTGTAGGGCATGTTTCCCATCTCTGGCTGCTTTGGGTCCTCCCAGCAGCACGTTCCGTCTGGTGGAGAGGAGGTGAAGGCACTGAGAGCTGGTGCTGAACCCCCATACCCATCCCTGCCGGGCTGCGAGCGGGTGGCTGCAGCTCGGTCCCGAGCTCCCCGGCTCCCAGAGAGCTGTTCTGTGCGTCCAGACAGGCTTACGGGTTTTAGAACCGAGGAGTGAAATGGCATCCTTTGGAGACACAATTCACTCATTTTCTTACTCATCCAAGTGCCTTTGAGGGCGACCGTGGTATACAGGCTACCTCTGCCGTCACGTAAAAGGGAATCAGCAAAAGCGAAGCGGTGACTAAGCGGAAGCTCCTGCAGCGAGACGGAGATGGCTCCTGGCTCGCAGAACGTGCTGTCTGTGCGGCGTTTCTCTCCCGAGACTCAACTACCTGACCTGAGAGGGCAGACGAGAGTGGCTGGAGTTTTTTCACGGGCTCCTTGTAAATCCCCTTCATCGCCCATGTAAACAGGGGTTCTGAGAGCCCATTGGAATCTTTTCCCACGCTTGTAGGAGATTTCGGTTCAGCTATAAATTTTGCTAAAGCTCGTTTCAGTGCCTTGCTGCGCCCGCAGACACGGTGATTTGTTTACAAATCATCCCTGTGAATCATCACTCTGCGCTTTTAGGGAAACATAAAGCATCCACTGCGCAACTGCCGAAAGCAGCAGCCACGGGCTGCTTTTACAGCGGCTGGGCCGCCTGTGTAAATGAGCTGTCCATAAATTTAAGGGAAGTAACATCTTAATTGAAAAACGTGGTTTATCTGTAGCTAAAAGCTGGGCTTTTCAGAACCGAACGCTGCCAGCCTGTCCCCTCCCGCTGCGGTGAACGCAGATGTCACCAGCGCGGCACAGGCAGCCCTGACAGCCCGACTCGCGCCGGCCGGAGTGTCTGGGGAGCCCTGGGCTCCCGCGCAGCCGAACGCGAATCCACGGCTCTCCAGCACGCGCCGGGACCGGGCGCAGGGCATGCTGCGCGCCCACACACCGTGTGCACACGCGCCAGGGGCCGAGGTGTGGGTAAGCCCTGCAGATGCCGGTGCCAACGAGCCATCGGCATCAAGCTCGTGGCAGGCTGCCTGGCACAAGCGCCAGCTTCCGAACCAGGTCAGAGATGGACACGCAGGTGACTTGTTTTATCCTCTGCAGAGGAACTTCCTCCTGTTCCCCGGAACCTCACGTGTGCTCTCAGTTTTTCAGTTCCTTTAGCCTCTGACCCTCCTGTTAGCTCTAGCTCTATCTCCTTAACAAACGTGATCTCTTAACAAGCGAAACACCTCCTCACCAGTCAAGACTAGGCTAGCGTTTCGGAGCTGAAAGCGAGCCCCCGGGTCCTTTCTCCGAACTGAGTCACCCCTCACGTTGTCGGCATCCCCAGGCGCATACAAGCGCGTGGGACTACTGCCTGCCCCGTGGCCCTGCTGAAACAGTGTCCTACCATGCTTGCCTTTCTCTCCTCCAGATGATCCTTCCTGTGTGGATTTCTTCACCTGGTGCCACCTGGTACCCCAGCACGGTGTCTGCAACCACAAGTTTTATGGCAAGCAGTGCTGCAAGTCCTGCACGAAGAAGAACTGACAGCAGCGCGTTAGCCGAACCCTTCCGCAGCAGGATTCTCTTCGATTTGCGCGGGGATTAGCTTTCTCGGAGGCAGGACACGGTGCCCCCAAACCACTGACGCCAGAGGCGTCTTTTCTAAGGGCTGCCTGAGGTACAGCAGTTGCCGGGAAACGGTGAAAGAGGAATGTTTCTTTTTGCTCTGCTCTTGCTGACCTCACTGAAGTACAGGGTACCTCGGAGCACCTGGACGCAGACTCGAGGGGCAGGTTTCTTCTTCGCAAGTGTCACTGTGCACTGCCGTTCGCTACGAGGAAGAAATTAAGGCACGGAAGCCTTTTCTGGCCAATTTACCAGAACGCAGAGCTTGGGGGCTGGAGGAGGAAGGTGACAGCACGGCAGCCCCCGCGACCAGGCCTTTCCCTTCACCTCCTCACGATGCTGTCGGCCCAGGCGAGGAAGCTGTTTACCGCCGCTTTCCCAGACGGACATTCCAACGGGAACACGGCGTCACACGTGTGACCACAAGAAGTAAATCGTGCACTACAAAGGCGTAAGGTCCTTCTCCGTCAGACTTGCTGCTGGAGAAGCAAGTTCTGCGTCGTGCTAATGGTTTATGGTGCTGACAAATTCACTTTCTGCCCCGTGTAGGCACTCGGAGCTGGTGACTGGTAACTTGAAATGTATTCCTAGAAATATTCAGCCGTAGGGTATTTGGACTTTTAATATTGCTGCGTTACAAGTGAAATAGAATTTCGTATTTCAACTGACTCAAGGAACTCAGACCTGTTGGGCTCAATGGTTATGTTTTCAACTTTCTGAAAGCTCGTTAGATACATCATTTTTGCGGTTTTGCTGTTCTAAAGTAGTTCTTTCCAGAAGCTAGGTTGTTTGAATGCCAAGATACTGAAGAATGTCTTCTTTTTACTCTCAAATCTCTGCAAATTTTGATTTGTCCGTTACCCAAAGGAAGTAACAGGAATAATACACTCCATTACTTCATGCTAAACTGCTCTCAATATTTATTCACACAGGTTGTATTAAAAGAAAGCGAAAGAGGTAGGTGGGTGACTTACTCTAACCAAATAAAAGTAAATTCTATTTTTGTACTTCTCCTAATACTTGTATTTAGTTCAGAATCCACCAGCAAACAGCAGAAACGGGACGAAGTTGCAATCATTCGGTCCCGAGAGGCTTGGTGACACCACAGATCAAACGCCACAATTTCAAAGGTCTCAGCACTGAAAAAACACCAGCCTGCTGCCAAACCCCTCTGCAGACAGCGCTGATCCCCTGCAATTTTCTGGGAGGGCCATATTTCTGCGATTTCACCCCGTCCCACAGCTGCGTTCGGTGAGCGCAGCCCCGTGTCAGTGCTGGTTTCGAGGGTCGCTTCGGCCGTCAGCCAGCGCAGCACTAGCGCCAGACGGTGGCCGCCGAAACCCAGCGGTTCCCTCTGCCACAGCCTGAACTGAACCCACGTCTCTGCGATCCTTCACGCAACGACGGCTGGGAACACCCCTCAGCCTACCCCGCTCCGACCTGGTATTGGACCCTGTGTAATTATAACCTTTTTTCTAGGAAAGCTGCGAGGGTGTTTTGCTTTGTTTTTATAATTGTGTCCTTTTTGTCGTCTGCTGTAAAATAATTAATTTATTAATGCATAGCTGTTCCTTTATGTTTCTTTGCTCACTTTCTCAAGTGACGACTGAGGAAAGAAAACGGTAGTGTCAAAGTATGAATTATGGTGTACAAAAAGCAAAAACTCTAAGTGTAATATTTAATTATTTTATAAGCTTTGTAATAAAGTACTCTAACTGGGGCATTGCGTGTGGAATTGTACAATTCGTGAATAAAATACGGAGTTAAAGGAAACACCAAGTCACAGAGCGGCGTAGGCATTCCTTGCCATCCCGCTGACTGGCCCGTGGCACCTTTAGGGGAAACACTCTCCCCGACTGCTACGTAAGTGGCCGACGCCGGCGACTGCCCCCCCCCCCGGCCTGGCCCGTGGGCAGCCTGCTCAGGGGGCAGTGGCACAGCCGAGCCTGACCTCTGCCCAACCGCGCCCCCGCTCAGGCCTGGTACGGGTTAACGTTGGCGGGGAACCCTTGAAACAGCGGACGCGAGTGTTAACGAGCCGCGATGATGAATGGGCCGGGTCATTCCTTTCAGGCACTCAAAGTCCCGCTATGGGCTAAGGTCATGTGAAACTGCTCTGCTGCTGAAGGTCCCATTGTGCTGGGGAGCGAGGAATGCGGCCGGTATTCACCAGGGCGAGGATATTGCACTTGCCTCTTAAGAGCGGACGAGGCTTCCCGTCCCAGCGAGTACCCCACCGTGGAAGCAGCTGCCGTGGATTGCGCCCGTCTGAGGCGCAAAAAGCCAAAACGGGCAGAACCTCCCGGTTCTATTTCCATATCAACACAAAAGCTAAAATACACAGGAAATACACAGAATACAGTTGCCCCCCTGCGTGCAAGACAGACCTGACCTAGCGCTTCCCTCACCAGCGCGGGTGCACGCGTGTCTCGCAGAGCCGGCCCGATTCTTCCCTGCGTGCATCGCGCCGCAGGGTGCTTGCAGGACACGAAGCCTCACTCGACGCAGCCGCAGGCACGTAATCCGTACGGCCTGTCCAGCTGCCAGGGGCCTGTCACTGCTCTGAGCATGACTCGGCTCAGAAGTTTCCAAGCCAATCCCTAGTAGGGACTACCTCGAGAGGCTGGAGCCCCTCTGCTGTGGGGACAGGCTAGGGGAGTTGGGGGGTTCAGCCTGGAGAAGGGAAGCTCCGGCGAGACCTTAGAGCCCCTTCCAGTGCCGGGGGGGGGGTACAAGAAAGCTGGGGGGGCTTTTCCCAAGGGCAGGGAGTGACAGGACAAGGGGTGACGGGTTTAAACGGAAAGAGGAAGATGGGCCATCAGGAAGGAATCCGTCCCGCAGAGGGTGGGGAGCACTGGGAGAGGTTGCCCACAGAAGCTGTGGGTGCCCCATCCCTGGAAGTGCCCAAGGCCAGGCTGGGTGAGGCTGGGAGCACCCTGGGCTATGGAAGATGTCCCTGCCCAGGGCAGGGGGTGGGGCTGGGGGGGCTTTAGGGTCCCTTCTACCCAAACCGCTCTGTGATTTACAGCCCTTGCACTGCACTGCCCATGGGAAGCCACTGCTCTGCTCGGGGCAGAAGGTTCAGACGCGTGCTCTGGCCCCAAGTGCTTGCCTTCTACCAGCCGGCACACAGGGCTGAGGGAAGCTGTGCACTCCTTCCCCGTGAGAGATCCCGGGGCAGAAACAGCCTGAATGTCCCGGCTGGGCTGAAGTAGAGACAAAACCTGAATTTCTCAATTCACAATGCAATTGTGTAACGTCAAAACCAGTTTTCCTCATGGTCCCTGAAGAAAAGCATCTATCCTGGGACCTTCAAACAACTAATCATGCCGTGTACTTTCTGTTCAATAACAGGAAGTATTCGATCGTGAACAGAATCTGTTTCAGAGGCAGGAACCTTCAGCCAAGCCCTAACTTCCAGGTTTACTTTCTCAAGCAAGCTCTTGTCGCCCTGTACGTCAGCCCTAACTCTGCTGCGGACCTACTGCGACTGCAGAGCGCCCGCTGGTTTAACGGGGTCACAACGCTGCATTTCTAGCCAGAAATATTACTGCCTGTCAGCAGAAAGCTCAGCACTTCAGGCTTTGTAAAAATACACTGCAAATGCCGAGGTGCCCAGAACTACCACAACTCGGTGTGTGGGTGTGTCAACCCACGCAGACAATAACAGGCCGCAGACACAGCGCCCTCCAATCAAATACAGCACATTCTTCTTCAAACTCTACCATTTACCACAATTTAATTTTGAGGTTTTCGGTGTCCACTTCCAAAACGCTGGTTGCAAAACCAAAACTGTATAGAAACGAGCGAGAACATCTAATTTGCAAAGCATTCAGCCCCTGAGCAAGACCACGAGATGCACACGGGGTGCTGTGCCAGGTACCGCGTTACATGCTCTGAACTTGAAGTGGCGCGGTCTCTTGTGGGCAGGTACCACCTAATGCCAAGTTTTTCTCTATTGTTTCTCAGTTGCAATGGAACTGGTCATGAAAATCATGAACTTGTTGTAAGCTTATTGCTCAGGTAACACAGAGCTTGTGCACGTGTCAGATACAGCGCACTAGCCTCCAGCTGGGCCAGACCTACGTCACATCAGCCACGCCGACTCAAGAGCGTAGCAGCGCAGCTCTCAGGTACCTGACACGAAACGCTGAACTCGGACACGTTTAGCATCCGGTACACTCATCGCCCATTTCGTGTATTCCTTAGCACAGCCATTCCAGCCCTGAGCTTACCCATTTCTGAGCATCCTGCCCGGTCTCAGCACTCCCTGCTGTAGGGGCCCGAGCCCCCGTGTCTCCCCGCCGCGCTGCGATGGTCAGCAGCACTGGGGAAAACGGGGGAGCTGGAAGCCAGCGGTTCCCAGAACTGGCTGAGTAAGAGGGGAGGGTTGATGGTGAAGTCTGGGATCAGAGGGCTTTGACCTGCTGCCAGCCAGGACTGGGAGGCTGAAGGGAGGCCAGACTGACCTGTGCTTGCTGCACAGCTTTTGCCTTGCCTCGAATCTGACCCACTTGTCAGTGTTTCTGCTGCTCTTCAGCAGGGCCAAGAGTGGGGGTTTCATCTTGAAACGTAACACGGAAACAGAGAATAGAAGAGAATCTGTCTTCCGACTGACAAAAAGCAGAGACAAGGTTCGGTACAGGATTTGCCGATGCTCTCTTGCTCTCAGTTGAGTGATCTGCTCACTCTTTTTACACCCAGTGCTAAATCTACGGGCGGGGAGGAGGGTTTCCTCTCACCCCGTCAAGATCATCTGGCATTTCCCATACTGCACACATTTCAACCTCTTCTACATTATTCCTGCGCATCACCAGGTTTAGAAGCTTTGCCCTTTGGTGTCGTGAGGCGGCAGATAGTGGGTTTGCAACTTCTTGTACTTGCACTGGGGAGGGGGAGCGGAGAGCAGACACTGATTTGGTTCGTTATGGACTCTACACCTACGACATCGCAGTCTGAATGGTCAGAGGCTGGATTTGATGAACCAAGCGATCCCTTTCAGCCCTTTAACCCCCTTTCTCTAGCTCACTATATCCACCATCCCCTCTCGGAGTAGCTTAGTTAAACAGTTTCATTTACGGCACAACTCACAGCCCACGTCTGCACGAAGGCAGCTGCCACGGGGCCCTCGCGTTGACTGGTACTGGTAACGGCACTGATGTGCTGGGAGAGCGTGACCGAGATTAAAGGTCTTAGTCTTGGTTTCGGTCAGAGCAGAGATTCCTCTAACAAGGCCAGTTTTCCCATCTGACACCCGAACCCTTCTTCCCACATACGTACGACACGTACCGTATGTTCTCCCAGGCTGCTCATCTAGCCCTTTGGCATACGAGGAATTTAAGTGGTATTTAAGGTGGAAAAACCCAAACTGCTTGATGTGTGCGAAGGGTTCCTACTCAGGAAGCAGCTCCCCAGCTTCCTCGATTACACAATCCCCTTTGCCCAGGAACAGAGCACTTCAAGAGCTGGGCTGTTCCTGGTGCAGGCTGCTATAACTGCTCTTCCCCAGCGCCTCATTAACCTCCCGACCCCCATGCCTGCCGCATGGACCCCCGCCAGCGCCCTCCCGCTGCCAGGGGACTCTGAAAGGAGAGCTTCCACCTCAGGTTCCAAATTGTGTTACTGGGGCAAACTAACCATAGGAAGAGGGAGGCAAACAGTGGATTTGGCTTTTTAAAAACAGCGGTCAATTAAAAAATAAAGTACCGACGATGTGAGAATCATACAGTCCCGGAACCTTCAGACATTCTGGCACACAGCTCTGTCTCTCTCGGACAATTGCATCCCCTTTTTCTCTGCTGCTCTCCTCCGGTTCCAAAGCTGCGCCCCCCCGAAGCCGTCGGGGGGTGGGAGCAGAGCGGGCTGTGAAGTGTCTTGGGGTAATGCGCTCTGACAGGGAGCTGCGCTGATTAACAGCTACGGCTCTGCAGCAGCCCAGCTCCCGCTGCCGTCCACGGACAAGTTGCTGCTTCCCATTTCAACCTTAACAGTCACATCCAATCAGGAGAAAACGAGGACGCTTTTATGAATTCCATGAGAGAAATCCCCCTCAGGTGCAGGCTGCACGGTTTGATCAGCTCGGCATCGTGTTTGAGCATTTCGCATGAATCCCGCAGGCCCCCAGCCAAGAACGCCAGCTTTCGTACGCGCCGGCTTTCGTACGCGCCGGCTTTCGTACGCGCCGGCCGGCCGGGCAGAACCGCGCGGGCAGTTTGCTGATTTCAGCTGAACTCGCACTATGCCAACTAAGATTCCCGGCAAGGCAAGGCGCAGAACTATGCATTTATCTTCAGGTGGAAAAGGTACCGTGAATCGCAAGGTGCCAAAAAACACCAGAGCTGGGCAGGGAACAAGCAGATTACAGCTCCCAGAAGGCACTGGAGAGCTGACATCAGCGTTTTGTGTCCTGGTGACAGCAAACAAACCGTTCCGCTGCCTGCGGTATTCTGGAAGATACGGGGTTGACCCAGCACTCAGACCAAGTATCTCCTTTCAGTGTTTCCAACTGAAAACCGCTAGAATGTCAGGTAAATCCAGGTTTTTCAACAAGGCTAAGCTAAAAGAAAAATCACTGGTTTATGGCATGTAAGTATCCTGCTGAAAACACAGTGATGGGAAAAACCTGATTGTGGGCAGGGAACATTCGCATTCCCTGCTACTCCCCCACCCTCCCCCTTGTTTCCCCATGCATAAGCAATTAGGAGCATTCCCACCCATGTGCTGACTCAGCTTTGCTGCAATCACACTATTCCCTGCCTCATCTTTTTGGGGATAGTTCAGAGGAACACAGACCACGTAAGAAAGATTCAGAGGTGCTCTGGAGAGATGCAGTCCTGTGTGGTCTTACTCCCTGCTTTATATTCCACAGTACTGAAGACAATAGGATGACACATGGACTGGAGATAGATCCACACATACTTTCCTTCCTAAGTCAGGGTTTCCAATGAAAAGCATTGGAAAACTGAGACACATGCCCAAATTTCAGCTCAGCCTGAGCCTTGGGGTCCAATCTTTGTCTGAATCAGAAATAGTTTCCCTTAAGTTCCAGGATTCGTAGCCATACGGATCAGTGTGTGCACGCCAAACTCGCCACTTCGGGTAACGTGGACTTCAACACGAGGGATGTTACGTGAACAGCACTGGGGGTTTTTTCCTTCAGTCTACCCCCCACGAACCACAAATTCCAGATCCTGGAAGCTGCTTTGCCTCACTCCTCTAGCTAGTTCCTAGCCTGGAAGGACAACCTGGCTTTAGTTACAGTCTACCTCATTCCCTGGTTTTACCCACCTCCTGCGAATACTGTACAGAATTTGAAAAGCCGGTGTTGTGAGGAAGTATCCGAGCAGGCTCGGACTTGGCTGACACTGATACTTAATTCTGCCTTGGAGAGCAGAAGTGGTTCAGTCAAAGGGATCCGTGCCCAGGGCGTGTGGGGCTGGGATCAGACCTTGCAGCTGGATCCCTCCGAGGCTGACGAGAGGATGCTCTCCAGCGCGAGAGCGGGGAACGGCACAGCCCCAGCAGCAGTACTCCAGCAAGAACAGAGCGTGCGAGTATGCGTGTTCTTCGACAGCCATCTAGTGAGAGCAGCGAGCAAGCAGGGGCTGGGGGAAAGCCCGTGAACGCTTACAGGGACTGTGAACAGGGCTGAGAGGGTGCATTTCCCAGAGCAGGACACACGTCACCTAACCACTGTGGGACAAGACTCCTCATCACACTACAATTCTAGAAGTGAATGTTTGGGGAGAGCTCAAGTATCAAAAAAAAGTCTGAGGGTTAAATGAATTTCAAAATCCTGTTTCGGAACAAATATATGTGCATGTTTATATATATACACACACACCTCTCACTCTTTTCTGTTTATTTCTTCTTTTTCCTTTTCTTTCCATCCCTAAATCAAAACATTGCTGTCAACTGAAACCCTTCAGCATCCAATATTAAAAAGGGCAAAGTCCCGAGGGAGAGACCCTTAGCACTGCCCTTGGGAGTTGGCAGAGAGCCTGCTTCGCCGGCGTTTGTACTCTACCGTTTCTGCTAGCCTACATTTGAACGCGGGTGTGAAAATAACAAAGGCTTTTGAGTAAAACAAGAGAACCTAGGAGCCCAGTTCACACCAGAATTTACCAAACCCTTGCATTTACTAGCTGCGTGTGCTAAACCCTAGCCCTATGGAAAAACAAAAGCAGCTCTCAACCATTGGAACATTCAGGTACGATTTCCGAGCTTGCTGTGCAGTTATTCCAGGGAGAACACTGACAAAGTTAACACCCTACAGTCTCGTGTCTGTGCTCTGGATGCTCACAGAGCCACAACATGCAAGGTTATCCTCAAGTCAGGACAACGCAGCATGTGTGCAATTAAAACGAAGCAGCCAGTCTGCACCTCATCAGTCCAGCCGTTACCCACTAACCACTGCGTGCTGAAAGGCTTTGTGCTGGGAAGACCCCTCGCGAGGAGAAAGCTCCCAGGTGGTCTCTCTCTCTCTGTGGTCGCCGAAAAGAAAATGAAAGAAGATCGGCTGAAATAAAAGATTAAGACACTGGTGGAAAGGCTTATCAAAACGATGGCTCTCCAAATTGCCATCTCATAACGAGCCACAGAGTAGCTGCAGGGGGGTGAGTAGGTCAGTGAAGAAACAATTAAACCCTGTTGCTGATGCTGTAGAATTTCTACTTAGATGCTTACTGCCTCCCCAAAATCAGCCAGAGGACTGCCGTCGCTGCAAATCAGGTCAACCCTGAGCCGCTGCGGCAGCTCCGGACACACAGCTGCTTTGTTCCGATGGACTTGCCGTGTTTGCAATCCCCAAGTCCGACAATATAATAATATACTTAAAATAGCTGTAAGTGCGCTTTGAATTCCTCGCAAACATCAGCTCTACATGCCTAATTAAATATCCTCGGCACACAGAAAATAATTGCAGGGGAAAAGCAATCTCTCTCGTGAGGGCCAGACGATTTTAATTAGGTCTCACTCAGAACCCTCCCGTGGCCTCCCACGGCTCAGCTCCCGGCACGCTGTGCTCCAGGCCTCGCCTTCTCCTCTCACACTGGTGCTGCTCTTCTGTCCCCATTTCTCCTTGTTCCTGAAGAATTTACTGTCATCCGGCCCTCAGAACTCCAGTGCTGAAATTCCCCAGGCGTGGGGCTGGAGCCGCTGCCGATTCCTGGGGTTCCTACCTCTGAAGAGCACACATAGCGCGCTTCTGTCTGGAGCGGAGCATCTGCACAACGGTTCCACGCGAGGTCTGCGGAGCGGCAGCCGCAGCAGTTACTCACTCCAGACAGGAGTCACAGCCCTGTATCCTCCCACAGACACAAACAGATCCGCTATCAGCCCAACCGGAACTCGGGTCTCGCTGCCTGCCTCAAAGGGCAGAGGGGTGGAATCACGACGGCATCCGACAGACCCCGAGGGGCATCGCCAGGGATGTCCTGCCAAATTCTCACTGCTGCACCTCCCGCCACAGACCGCCGGTTCCATCTCTTTTGTACCCAGGGAGGAACGTGTGCCATGCTGCTGCGGTGGTCTGGGACCGTGCCGAGACAGGAGAGAAGCATTTCTCAGCGTCCCACTTCCAATTGGGATATTGAGGGCTTTGGCATCAGAGAACTGGGGCACCGCTGAAGAACAGTCTGCCACCTCCCCCCTTCCCAGCCATGCTTAGGAACTACTAAAATTTATACTCCACGAGAACTGGAATGATACAAATACCCAGTCTGCAGATATTTACAGACACCGGAATGATTTCATCCACCTCAGTGTAACAGATCACAGTTGTCATAGCTAAAGTCCTGCAGTTTGCTCTGGTACCCTTTCTCCTTTCCTGGTACCGAGTGGTTGTAAGCACAGACTTTTGATTTTTTCGGTGTACTATGGGCTCCAACATACCCAGTATTAAGTACCACAAGCCTCATCCTGGCCCTGAATCTCTCATCTCAAGGGTTCGTTCTAGATCTCGCAGTGAGATCTGCTTCCCAGATCTTTATCTACAGAAACATTCCCTTTGAAACTTCACACACCTTCCAGAAAGCAGAGTTCGGAATATTCTGCTTCTATCCCTGATTGACTAACTGGAGGTTTTCTTTTTAAGTTCTGAAGGCAGGCATGACATTACCACTGAAGCTGGTGCGAACTTGAATTACAGAACTATGAAAAATTCCCCTCTGATGCCAGAGTGAAGCCTTGAACGGGACGTTGACACAAGCCCACGCTCCGGTATGTGACATTAAACGTGTACGGGAAGGTATTTCACTCTGCCTTTATTTTTCAAATCTGATACCAAATAGGTCAGAGGAACCCGCAGTAGCCGCACAGCCTATGTTGGTATCCCCCGTGTATTTTATGTGAGTCTGTTGCCTTGCGAACACGAGATGCACGAGAACATACATGTAACTACTAAAACGTGCTCAAGTTTTTTGACAAACGCAACCGAGCTGCAACCAAGCAAACTAACGCAGGCGCGCCTGCAAAAGATGCTCCGCAGCCACGACTCGCCCGAGACTCTGCAGGCAGTGAACTTGCAAAGTCATACCAAGAACACAAGGAAAAAACCCCACACTTGCTGGATGACTTGCCTGCAAGAAACTGATTTGTTCCACTTTAGCGAGAACAACCTCAGAGACACAGAGCTGCCACACTTCTTGTGAAACAGGAGAAACGTTGACCCATCTGAGGAACTAAGCTACGCCTACAGCGTAACGACAGCACACGCATTAGCAGCGTGCTTGCGGCCATACTGCCCCAGGGCTCAGCTGACAGCCAAGGGAAACAGCTCGGAGATAGCTCTTCTCTCTCGCCCAGCGCTGAGCCTATCTAGTTTTGGAGAACGTCTCATATTGTGGATTTGAAAGAAATCAAAACCCTCTGTTTTCACAGATTTAGGAGATTTAAATTCACGCAGTCTGTGAAACTTCACAGAAGCAAAAACTTCCCACAGCTCATCTAGAACTTAAAAGAGGTGTTTGCTCATTCTGCTTGATGTTTTATGCTCTTCATGTGAGACAATTCCCTCCACTGATCTCCCCCAGAGGTCTTAATTTCAGAACAGAAGAGCTGGATCACAGCAGCAGGCTGCATGGTGAGACGGCAGAGTAAGGTGTAGAGGAACTCTTATGTCACGTGGGAAAACTCTGAAAGCAAGTTACAGGTGTTTAGATTACTGCAAAATGAATGATAAATCCTTCCTTTATATGCATTTTGGACATTACTACAGGGAATGCTGTAACAACCATCCCCAGAAGTGTGCTATTCTTGCTGTTCAGTATCAGTAAGACCTGAAAACTTTTGTCTTTTTCCCCATCCTGTACCTGCACATCAAGAGGGCTGTGGAACAAAACCGCAGAGGCTGCTACTAACAAGCTCTGAAAACAGAGGAAGAAAGAGCTTGCAGATCCCCCGACTAGGGCTCGTCGCTATGTAAGCGCAAGAGGAACTATCAAAGGTCGCCCTGAGATTGGGAAGAGCACATCATGCAACACGGGGAAGGTATGAAACAAGACAACTGTCCGGGTGGATCTGACTGGCTGGATCTGCTCGCTAGATTAAAATATGTCCCGCTTAAACCTGAGCGGCACAAAGTCCACGTTCCGCTGCTCAGAGCGCACTAGAAGGGCTGGCTCCTTACAGCCAGCTACCGGTCTGGAGAGGAGATGGCCTACTTACGGTCAGGCAGATCTGGTGTCCTTGCTTAAAAGCATTGCCTCCTTCCAAGTACAGACCAGGAGTAGCTCTGGCCTAATTCAGATCCTGGTAAAATCACCAAGTGGGTACACAGGGGAACCTTGCACGAGGAAGGGCACAATTCTTACTGTAATGGCAGCACTCACGACTTTCTTCCCATGATTTCACCGCAGCTCTCCTCTCCAGCCCTCTGACAGCACCGTACAGAAGCACACAGCACAAGAGCTGCACTGCTACAAGCAGCAGGATCCTTGCTCCCTTCCCTGAGGAAAGGCTCGGAGTGCAAATGTTTACAGCAAGCGACAAACAACAAGGAACCTCTTCACCCTACTCTTACACATTATACCCACCTATTTCTGAGCTACCTTTGCCAGCAGCAGCTCTCTGGCCCCCACTTCCCAAGCCTACTTCACTGAACCAGGCGCTAAACAATGCATAAATGAGCAATTGCAGTCACCCTCTCTGCCCGAAGGTTTGGCACATACGTGGATCTACTCGTACGCTTTAAGAAAAAAATCTCCTGCAAGTAAAAACATGAATGTCCTTAAAATTGCCCTTCTGAAAATAGCTCAGCCTATTTGTAAGAATTCCTGCAACTTAGCACATGCTCCATCTTCAGCTCAGAATGTTAGCCAAGTAATAATCAGCACTCAGCAAGAATTAGAAAGCCAGTTTGTCACAGTGAGGTCATGGGGAGGATTATTCCTGCTTTATGTCTCCATTTATAATAAATATTCCATAGCCTGTCATGGAAAGGATGTAGAACATATTTATACTTCCAACCTCCCTTTTCACATACAATTCATCAACTTGTTCTGGTAAATTCAATAGGAGCCTATTCCCTTTTGTCATTTTTTACATGTCTCCTGGCTCAGAAGGACCAATAATCTACCTTAGAGGGCGAGGGAGACTCCGTGCATCTTTGACAGCCGATGCAGGGTAGCAAAGGTATTTAGCTATTTCCTTTAAAGGTGGAACACAGCTGTATAAATCTTCTTCTCAGGGTCAAGTCAAACAGCGGATGCACTCATCTCATATTTAGGCTGCTTATGAGCGTCTGTTGGGATATCATGATTCAATTTCACAACTTTGTCCTACTATTCCTATCCAAGTATTCATTGCCAGCGAACTGCAGGGTTGGAAAAACAGCCTACATGGCAGGGTAATGGCTCTATCTTCCTCTTCCATAAACGCTTGAAGGAGGATCTAGCGCACTTCTCAGAACAGAAACATTCTCTGCCCCGAGACCGGCAAGGGGAGATGCGAGCAGTGTCTCACTAGGCGGCAACGACCTATTGGAATAGCCTGTGGTGGCCACTGAGGAACAAGCACTACGCTAGGGGATCCACAAGAACATCCTAGATGGCGTAGTCATCTCCATATCCGCATGCAGAGGTGCCAAGGAAAATGGCGATGAAGTTGGCTATCGCACAGTTTATTGGCATTCTAGATGAAAATGTTCTCCGCAGATGGGAAATCAGTAACCCAGTTACAGCATCCTAATAGTCAGGGATGCCAGGAGAACTAGTCCAGTCTATAACAGGGAGCCCCCAGCATGACATCTCCCGTACCCAGATGGTCAGAGTTCAGCAGATCTTACACGATTTTCCTATGTCCTTAGACTCTCAAGGGAGTACAGCCAAGGAGCTGGTTGTGGTATTTTTACAGGCTGAAAACTCCTCATACTGGGAAATTCCCTGGAGAACAGCACACGCCAACAACAATCTGCAACTTGGTGTTGCCAAGTTTGCAAAACAGGTTGAAGAAAAATTCTAGGTTCTTTTGGTTTTCACTGTGAAGAGCTCCGCAGCACTGCGGTGACCATGCAACTTTAAAATAAATCAGACCAGGGAACGTGTTACAATTCAGGTCCCAAGCCACTGAAATGCTATTGAAAGGCAGGAAACAAAACGTGTCAGCTAAGATTTCAACAGGATGATATCTCAGACCGGCTT
The DNA here is from genome assembly GCA_027574665.1 of Rhynochetos jubatus. NCBI lineage: Eukaryota > Metazoa > Chordata > Aves > Eurypygiformes > Rhynochetidae > Rhynochetos > Rhynochetos jubatus. Next base: position 1,208,714 of record CM050661.1, on the reverse strand, counting down.
ATGGCATGGAACTGGCCAGCAGACAGAAAAAGCATTTATTTACGAGACGTGAAGATACGTGTTCTATCTGTGTCCACTATAAATACATAATGAATATTTTAATGCATCTTGTTGAAGCAAATAGAGTACAGACAGCTATTTCTTTTTACAAACATGTGGACATGATCATGATGGAATTACTCTTTTCAGAAATTCAGGCACGAAGTTTTGGGGAACTGCCAGTTGTACTCCAATACAGTAATTGCTTAGAGAGAAGGCAACAATGTTTTCTATGAAGAAAGTTTCTAATCCTACATTTCTTAATCTTATAATTCTTACCCAAATGGCTTTCACTGAAGTCTACTGCATAAAGAAGTACTCTCCAGTGAGTGAAAAATAATGAAAAAATTAGTAACATGTTCAAGCTTCCCAAAGAAGTAGATGTTTGTCTCGAGACAACCCTGAGAAATAACTTGCACATGCATTCTTTGTTCACAACAGCACAGCAGTGCCCACAGGGTTGTGCAGCACACCAGAGCTGAGCTGATTCCGCACGGGCATTCAGTACAGCTATTGCACCAGTAAAAGCCAACAGAGGAAATCAGGGCACCTATCCTTAAGGGGAGGGAGGACAAGGATCCTGGAAATTGAGAGGAAGGAGGATTTTCCCCCCCTATGGCTGAGAATCTGCTAAAACCTTACGTAACACGGTGGAGTTTTTCAGCCAATTCACACAATCTTGATTTCATGACAAGAAATCAGAGAAAGGCTGACTGAATGGATGAGCAGGTAAAAAAGAACCACACGGAGAACAAAGCAGCAACCACCTCTGGGTGTTGAAAGATGCCAGCATTTGTATTTCCAAGGCTGTAAAATTACCATCTTGCTCTGATGACCCTTACTTCCAGCTCCCGATCTTCTCTCCAAAGCACACCCCCCCTCCATGGCAGACCTGACCTGGGTCACTTCCCGTGGCCTCTCCGCAGAAGCTCCCGACACCAGCCCCGGGCCCTTCGCTCCGCCTGGCCAACTTTAACTTCACCGCATCTGTAGCTCATTTGCCGTACCCAGAACGGTTCACATCTTTCAGTTCACCTGACATTTCCATCAGCATGCTGAGCAGGGTTCTGTGACACCTTAGGTTTTGGTTTGGGTCATTTTAGTCCTCTAACCTAAAGCTGCTGGTTAACACTCTGCATTCCGATACACACAGAGATTTTCAGGTTACCGTAAAATACTGGTGCTTATCTGAACAAAATACCAAGTGAGCCTAAAATCACCAGATTCTGTGACCCTGTCCGAGGTTGCAGCACTTTACAACTGTCAGCATGGTGTATCAAACAGTCATTAACAGTGTTTAACTACCCTTTGCAACCAGCTATTTGCAGTTGAGAGCAGCATCTCCACACTCCAGCTGGGGAAGCAGAGGCAAGGCGATGTACTTTCTGAAGTAGCACCCACCATTAGGGTCAGACCAGCTCAGGATGCAGGGAAGTCTCCTTAAACCTGTTCAGAATCCTCCCCACCTTACTGAATCCCTTCCTTTCCCATGCCAACAAGCCCAAAGTGTTTTGCTGAATAAATCTTAAAGAAACCAATAAAAAAGAGGCAAGCCAGCTGAAAAGTGAGAATAAGGGTTAAAAACGTGCAAGACAAAGACACAAACACTCTAGAAAAAGCAAACCTGCGGCACGTGTGCTACACTGCAGGTAACAGTTAAGAGGGACTATGCAACAAACCCCTCATGAAAGCCTGTACACCCAGGAACAGTGACATTTTTTTAAAAAATCCTATAAAAACATCAACCACAAACCCAGTTCAGTACAGCTAAAGGGTGTTTGTTCTTGAAGTAAGCTAATGGGGCAGGCACGCAGCACCGGCATTTAACAGCACTTCAGTGCAAACCTGGAAGCCAGGCGAAGCCAGATGGAAGCCAGCAACAGATGAGCGGGTGGCTAGACAGAAAGTCTCCCCACCATTTGATCTTCCACCTGCTTCTCCTTTCTAGCTGGACATTTGCACATCAATTCAACCCAGATTTCCCTCTTGCCACTGAAATGGTGCAAGGAGCTTTAAGACAGAGTGGAATGTGTTTAAACACAAAAAACTAACAAGGTGAAGGTGAGCAGAGAGCTCTGAGAATGGGTCTTTAAAATAAGCATTCTTCTTGCTCCCTTTGTTTTTCCATATTGTTCTTTAATCTTCCTCCTAGAGGTGGTCTGGACAACAGCAAGAGGTAAGCAGAGAACAGGTGACAGAAGGAAAGATGCAGCTTTGAAAAAGTAAAATCTGTTTCTTTTTGCGTAGCTCTCTGGTATGACCCGCAGCAGCCTGGAAAAGCAGCAGGAACGCTGGGGTGGAGTTCGGCTGCAAGCTTATTTTACACACAGCGCCTTTCTGCGTGGCACAGAATCGCCTTTCTCAGCCTTCCCATCAGGTCTAGTGAGGTTTGACACAAGTTAACATGAACCAAGTTATTTCAAAACACTGTAAATCCTCTTTCATTGCAACTGCCCTTGCTGCCGTGGGGCAGGAGGGAGGAGAGAACTTCACCTGGGAAAAGCTGGGTAGTTTCTGAACAAGTTTCTAGGCTCAATAAACTACAAGAGCTGGTGGAATTCTTTAGGGGGTTTTACATAAGGGGATTGGAGCCTGTGATGCCATCTACCACATCACCACAGACACCCTGAAGATACCTTATGGTTACTATCTGCTCCTGTCAACCAACGTGCGGTGATGGTACGAGACCAAGACTTTCTCTTCCCCAGCACGGAACAAATGCTTTGCTACCTAATACAATAGCCCTTCAAGAAAGAGGTGATAAACGAAGGGCTGAAGTTACATTTCTAATGTAGCCCTAGCTTACTTCTTCAAACAAAACCACCCCAACATGCCGGACTTTAGGAGTTCTGACTCACCACCACACCATACTGCATCTCCTGTAACCACCACTCTCCATCCCCATTTCCTAGACTCCCAGAGTACAATAAAGCCATTTTCAGCAGGATTAGCATCTATGGAATCAAGGTTTTATTGATGCAAAGGACAGAGATTTCTGGTAGCAAAAGAGAACATACACCCCCCCTTGAAGCTTCCACTAACGGAGAGCTCTTACTTACACGCAGCAAAACACTCCGAGTTGTCCCTGGTGACCAGTTCCCGGTGGGAACAGGGTTGGCACAGAGCACTAAATCAGTGCACTGAAGAACACTTTCCTGGCATTGATGTAGTGTGTTTTTATGGCAAAGCCGTGCTGCCGTCATTCTGTAGTCAAGCCTGCCTTTGTGCCGCACAGACTCTGCAGGAGTTGCAGCACAGAACTTCATCAGTTGTGTCAGTTTGATTGGGTTGTACTCTAGCTTCGCAAGCGCCAGCCATGTACTACTATTTTATCGCTTGTGCCTCTGACAGAGGCTGTGTTATCTCGCTCTAGAAATGCACTCAGAGGGCTGTAAATAAAAAGCAGAATTTTGCAAGACCTGGACTCCAGGTTGTGAATGGCGAGCGACGCGCTCACAAGAGATCGCTGGCCCCCAGTTAGGTTACTGCTGTTTTAGCAACTGGATAATGATGGAGAAAGCCACAGAAACTTGCCTTGGGTCACAGGGGAGAGCAGCGTATAGGTTCAGAAAAACTGCGTTTCCCTCTCCCTGCACGTTAGTTCCCCGTCTCAGGGAACACTGCGCCGCGTGACTATAAAGTACAATCTTTTGATTAGATAGCACCAAAAAGTACAGAATAAAGTGACTAATTCTGCTGAGCAGAAGCTTTGCATTATGCACAGCACGGATACAGCCCAGAGGTGGCTTCTGAAGACCTGTACTTCCCTTTGCCTAGTGCCCATCACCACCTTCTAGCACGTGGGGTGCTCTGCAGAACTGCTGACATGTTCGGGTACGCAGACAACACCCGCTCAGCTAATGGAGAGTTTCCTTCAGCTGACACAGTGGAGAGCTCCTCCGAGAGCAAGAGCTGCGGGGTTTGCGTTTCCGCACTGCGCTGAACCTGACCCGACACCCCCTCCAGCCGACGGAAAGGCTCCCGCTGACTTCCGTGCGCATTGCATCAGGCCCTTGGTGCAGTGAGTTGCACTGGCAGTGCTTGAAGGCTGAAGCTCTTGGCTAGTTCACAACTTAAGGAACACATATAAGGCAGAGCTTGAGAAAGTCATTTTCCCTCCCTTTCAGTGTTTATTTTACAGTCTACCACAAAAAATACCAGTTTCTCCAAGCTGTTGAGCACCCTCCCTTGCTTTTACACCCTTCTGTCCCTGGGGAAAAAAAAAAAAATCAGACAAAAGTATCAGCCACGTTGTCTCAATATCAGACAGCTACTCCAGGGCAACTTGGTTTCCAATATTCAGCAGTTCAGAAGTGGATTGTGCTGAGAGCTGAAAAGGGTCAGCCATTTCTTTCAGCGAATCCCAAAATCCGAGGGAAAACCTGCTCGCATTTCAGGCCGGTCCCTGTATGGCACGAGGCCACGCACGGCCTCGACCATGGACCAAGAGAAGCAGTTCCCTCCAGACCCAGCCCGAAGCTGCTCAGATATCGCCTCATGCTGAATACTTCACAACTTGCTAAACACTTTAAACCCACCTTCAACAGTCTGATCCCCCCTGCCCCCGCCCACTTGCTCCTGAAAGCTATTGTTTCTAAAACCCACACAGTACAGGTAGGAACATTCCCTTGTAACTGCAATTAGCTGGTGTTTTGCTGATTAACCCTATCGGTTCTCAGCAGGAACCCCTGCTGACATTGCCAGAAGCTCCTAGTGCCCGGAGAAAAGAGGCTGGACATCTAAACAGGCTTTTCCTTGTCTTCATTTTTTCCCCATTCCTACACGCCTCCATAATACACGACATCCCAACTACCATAAGAAATTTAAGTTACTTAATGACCTTACACCATGTTCTTTGCCCCTTTAACAGCCAGCCCTTTCGCCATCATCTATCAGAACATGCCTACCCCTGGTGACAGTGCTGTGGCCAAGGCTTACCTAGTTACACGCCACCGAGGTCAAAATCAAGGTGAATTCTATTACTACAACAACACCTTTTGTTTGTTATTTACAACTTAACATAAGATGGCATCATCAGGAGAATGACATGTCCTGGAAGGTTGTTTGAAGGGAGGGAGGAGTACAGGCTACCCATGGAAACAGTCTACTTGAGGTACTTCCTAGAGATCCAATCACTGTCGTAGTCAAATTTCAATGTGTGAGGCAGATAAATATGGATGGCAACTGAGCTGCAAATTGACCTTGTGGGCTTGGGATAGATTTAGTCGCTGCTGCCAAAAGAATTTTCAGGTACATCAGAGATTTGTGCCCAGGGGTCCTCTTCTTACCCAACTAACTTGTAATCACAACTGTCAGCTTCAGAACATTTATACGACCCTGTGGAGTGTAATGTGAGTCAACCATCTGAATGTGAAATTTGTTAGACAACTGCAGCATGCTCAGTGGGAGCAGATTGTGAGACAACGGCGATGTGTAAGAGGAGATGAAAGAACAGGTTAAAGGGTTCCTGCAGTGGTTTTGCAGGTTTGGGAATAGGTGTGCACGTATTATGTGCCAATGTGCCTTCTCACACACCTCGAGAGGGATCGTTCGGATGCTGTGAAAATTTCAGCAGTAACAGAACCTGACACCTATCTCTTCCAGTATCAGGGTATTGCAATGATTGGACTACACTTTAATAAGCCTTGCCATTCCTTGTTTATCAAGGACATCAAGCTTTGAAAGCAATTTGCTAGATTATAATTCTGCTGCGAGAGGTGTGAGCAGCCCTCCGCCCAGCATCTCTGAGCCTGTGCCAGTCACCCACCTGTACACCATCCCAGTTGTGTGAGGGGTTTCGGACACTCCTAACATGTCTAGTACAGGTAGGGTTGACTTAGTGCTCCTCCCCCATGTATACTTGTTTTAGCCTTCAGCAGTCCAAACAGAATCTGTTGATGCTGTTAAGGGCTCTGTGCAAAGATGAGCCCTTAGGTAACAAGAGACTACCGGGCAGGCTCTCACCAAGTTAACACTTGCACTTTTTTTTTCATTTAAGTTTAATTTTACTTCTCACCTCTATTTCCCCCATGATTTCTTATTGCTGAGGTGGACACTTAGAGAGACAAGCCATACCGCTATTAAAAGAATCAATACCTACACTGCCTCAGCTTGCACCCTCTGCCCTTCATCTGTGAGAAATAGCAATCAATTATGAAGATCTGTCAGGTTTGTTATTACATGAGATCGTTCATACCGTGACGAGGATAAAGCAAAGTCAGCAAGCCAAGAACACATCAAGCCAACTGCTGTTCCAGAGCCCACAGTTACAGCCTCCTGGAAAGACAAGTGACTTCCTATACTCTAAACCCAGAGCTGAGAACAAGGGGACAATTCTCTTCAGACTGACCACTGAAGAAATGTAAACAAAAATCACAACACACAGCTGCAAAACTCCTAAAAAGACTGTTTCAAATAGTGCTTTTGCCTAAAGGCTTTACCCTAGAGGCTGCCCCTCTGTTGTAAAAAGAGTCAACCCGAACAGCACTTACCAGATCCTTTCCATCCTGCAGCAACAGAACTCCTCAACTCGCCGTAGCTGCCCCGGTTCACCTCGCGGCATTACCACCCGGCCACGCAGCTGGGGTCTTCTCCTGCCTCTCTACGACAATGTCAACTTGAATTTCCAGAACCAGCAGCTGCCCAACTGCACTGCAACAGGTAAAGAGAAAAGCAAGCATGAGCAGAATAGAGCTTCCCGATCCCTCACAGCTTGTCATTAGGGTGATTAAGCTCTAGTATTGTAACTGAATAGGGTGGACACCCTATCGTTAAACTGCAAACACATTCAGCTGCAGTCTGACCAGACTCCACACGTGTGCCCAACTCAGGCAAGGGCAAGGTCAGTAACAGATTTTGTTTCCTAAAGTTTTATGGTTTTGCTTTTCTTCACAAGATAAGAGACAGACAGGAGCAGAATTTCTTATAGTGATTTTCAACTAATGCTTTGAAGGGGGATTTCTGAATATTTAAACTTTTCCTCACAGTGGGAATTCTGATATTTGTAGCCACTGCCAAGGAAGGATCTTTTACTACTAAACTGTTTGAAACTGAAAGTGAACACACTGCAGAGCCCGGGAGAGGTGCCAGAGCCGTGCGCTCTCTGCATAGCTACAGAACAGGTATCGTGCAAGTACAGCATGTTCGAGATATTTTCTATCCTTGGCAAAGAGCTCATCCTAATTTGGAAAGGACTATGCTGAGGGTAAAAAGTTTTTTCATTCTGCACTTCAATTCAGCACAGATTTAACGAGCTAATTAGTGCCAACATCTGAGGTCCAGACCCTAAATAAGCTTATGCACCTGTACCTATTGCATTGCATGCCAGCTGAAAGCCATGTACCTTGGAGGACAGGAACCCAAATTCTACTGGAAGAGGTACAGCCCTACGTGTTGAGTTCTCTCTTACCCTCCAGTTAGAGGAAACTTAGGCCTATGGGGAGAGGTTTGCACTTGTGCTTGGACCTTCCAGGCAGGAAGAATAGCTATGGTCCTGAGAACAAGAGGAACTTGACCCCAGGTACCAGTAAGGTTTAAGGTACTTGGATCTTCCAAGCATGAGCTATTACTTAAAGCTGTGAATCAAACTACTTCCCTTCAAATGCCTTGGGTGCCAAGTATCTGTGTGGAGGTATAGATAATACCACTGACACCCTTAAGACATTAGCTCCTGAGCTAAAGAATGATGCTTAAAATAGGCTTTCCTCTGTCATTCTGCTTTATGGGACTCAAGGCAGAAACTACGGGCTTAAACCACACAGACCCAGTTCTCCTTGCTCAGCGTGCTCCTGGCTAGAGCTATGCAACGTAGTCTGTGCTACTGCTGGGGCCAGGGTTTCTTCTCAGTGCAGGCTCAAGCTCTCCAGAGTGCAGTGGAGACTTTCTAGACATAGCTGTAGGTATGCACCTGAAGCTGAACCTTTCTTGTTTCCTGCTGTTCTCCCACACAGCTCATGTACAGCTTTCTTTTAAAACGTGAACAACCTTAAAATGTCTCTTTGCACATAATAAACCAGAGTTTGCATCCTACTCTGAATGTGGCCCGCTGACATGTGTGTTCCTGTGCCTGTCCTGGGTCTGCTGATGTGTTACACAAGCAATGACAACCTGCAGAGAAACAATTTAGAAGAAAAGAAATGCAATTCTAAATGTGTTACGCTTATCTCCGATTGTAATTCCGGGCATGGATCCTATCTGTTTGTAAATTTCAAAGCAAACTACCTGGGCACTGTGAAGTCAGGGTGGGTATGCTCCTCTCTGCCTTGCTGCATAAAATTAGACACATACCAGGCATCTGTGAACTGATTAAATGAGTCTCTCCAGCAAAACATAAGAAGAGAGGTCTTGTTATAAACTTGGTTCCTGGCTCTTGACAGAGGTAGGAATGTAAGGAGCATTGAGATGCTTATGAGATTCCTACTGACTATTATGAGAACTTTAACTGCTGGTTATATGCTGGAAAGTGGCTCTGAATAAACAGCATTGTGAAGTTCCAAATTTATTTTCTCTCAAAGTCTTACAGAATACATTTGCCCGCTTTACAGGTGAAGATACATTTTCTCTCGCTGACAGCTCTGCAAACTCTGAAAGTCACCGCTGCGTTCTCCTTGACTTGTGCATTTCATTACTGCTCTTCTGAAGTGGCATCTTTGTTAAAACTTGTTGTTAATGTAAGAGAGAAAAAATCATCCAAATGACTTCCCTACTGCTCTGTTGATTCTACAGGACTAACAAGAACAAAAAGACCCTGGAAACTGTTTTTCCATATACAAGGAGAAAGGCAGTCAGGGAACAGATCCTCATGAGTGCGAAGGGATGACTATGTGTGGCTCCCTTGCTGACCAGGAGATAAACACCACAGGGACAGGCAGGAGCAAGCTATGGCCTGTAAGTCTTCTGAACTCAGAAGATTTGGCATCCCACCTTTCAGTCTAGGTTGGTTGTGCAAAAATTCCGGGAGGTTAAACAACCCTTGCATTCCGACCATGAAAAATACCCTGTCTGTGTCCGGTTCAAACCAGAGGTAGAGTTGCAATCTCCTGACGCACGCCACTACCCGACTGGCTCCAAGGTGGATGCAGTGGAACCCACGGAGACATGGCGCGGGCAGCTGTGTCCCAGGGCTGCAGATGAAAGTACCGCCTGCACCACGGCCGGGTCCTTTGCTCAGGGAAGGGTGCTGGCAGTTGCACGGGTACCCGCACAGCCACGCTGCTCAGCACAGGCAGTGCAAACCAGCCAGAGCTTATTTCCACCCGGTGTCTCTTGCTGGGTTCTGTGGCGTCTCCTCTCGGGTTGATACAAACGGGTTTAATGCAGGAAGAGCTATGCCAAGTGTCGCTGCGCTGTGTTACCCCTGGTTCCTCCACGGAGACAAGTGTTTACAATGTGATGGCTGCAGGTGCTGCGGGCCATGAAGTAAATTTTCAGCCATTTCTGCTGCTGCTGAAGTCTTCCCTGACTCTAATGGAACTGCTCCCTGGAAAACCTTTCCCTTCGGCCACCTACATGAAGACAATTGGCCTCATGATGTACCAGGGAACTCTGCAACCTGCAGCACGATTCCCCATTCAGCTTCAGATAGAAATCCTTCGCAGGCCTTGAATGTGAAAAACAACTAGTGCACATCCTCAGGTTACTATAAAGCTATAACCATAGCTAAGGGGGACACAAATCACTCTGAGATTTGATTTCTCTGAATCATAAAGATTCACCATAAAAATCTAGTTATGAGCATCGTTAAAAGAAAGAGCTTCAGAGCATGAAATGTTAAGAGACGTTTGCAATCTTTTAGGAAAATAGTGTCTTGTGCAGGATCAGATTCTAAATCATCCTAAGTTGTCTGAATGCTAACTTCTTGCAGCCAGGTCAAGGAGACGCGTACAAATGTTCGCAAAGTGTGATGTAACACACCCGGTACTGGGGTGTCATGGTCTACTCCTTTCAGAATGGGACTGTGGTCTGGTAACAACACTGAACACCACATCAACCACCCAAACCATGGTTTTAGAGGTCTCATTTTCAAAGAAACAATATTCCTGTTGATTGCTTTGACTCAAAACTGCGTACTAGTCAGTGTGTCATTAGATCAGGTTTAATGAGTTACCTATAGTGATACAGGGTCATAATTTTCAGTGCCCACACTAGCAAACTGCTAGTAGGCTGTCTGCTAATATCTGATTTTTCTCTGGCAGGGGGACAGTAGTTATTCTGTCCCTACTTTCATGGAGAGGGCAGATCCGGATCCACACTCCCTCCCAGTCTGGGACCGTTTGCACTAAGAATTTGTTTTAGACATAAGGAAAGAATTGGGACTTTGTCATTTTCTTCCCTTTTCAACTGTAGATTTCCCTGGAACTTGGAAAGCCTTGGAATATTTCCATAGAAAAATTTTAATTATTCACTTTTTTCCCATTCTTTGACACACATCTGGGTCTGATGAACCAGAGATGGTAACAGGCCACACTCCAATGTGCTCAGGCCATTCTACAGTGCTGTTTTGAGCTTACACTGCCATGTTTATTAATTTTATTTATACTGGCCCATAGCTAAACCAAGTTTTTAAAATTCCCTGAGAAACTTTCAGCCACAGGAAAACTGGGATTAGATCAAAATGCTCATATGGCACCAGTGGCATCCTCTCTGGACTAGGAATAGAGATGTGGAGAGCAAAGTGAACATCCCCGTGCCACCCTACTCCCTTGGTGTGGAAATGCATTTTCAAAGCACCGGTTCTCGGTGAAGACCTTAGATGACTGAAATCAAGGGATTGCAAAGCAGCTTTTTTCATGGATATATGGTCACTTCTTCTCAGGTTCAGATCTGGCCCTGTCTCTTTCAAACACGCTTTTGTTGTTCAGTTTTACAGATGGAATCTTCTACATACATCCTGCAGTAACACTAGAGGGCAATAATGCACGAAAGATTCAGAATTTCTGAGCCTGAGAATATTTGAGATGGGTGGTGTTTGCTGGTTAACAGTTAAGCCAAAGTCATAATTTGCTTCATGTGTTTGCTCTAATTTGGAAAGAGCTTGTGCTGTGATAGGAACAGAGGAAGAAGCAGCATCACAGAAGACTGGAAATGAAAAATCCCTTGCTTTCTTTCACACTGCTGTGATATTCCTAAAAGAAGTGAGAAACTCCTTGGGGAAGGATATCTGCACATGAGGAATGGGTGCCTTTTCCAAACAAAATATTGAAGGTCAATTTAAGATCCCTCAATTTATTTTGTATTATGGTGAAGCACTGACAGAAAAATCTCTTGGAAAGGAAAGATTAGGGAAAAGGGAAAACAGAAGCAAAAAGGGAAAAGAAAGGGGGAAAGAGAGGAGATGGGAAAAAATAAAAAGTTTATAGAGGTAGGTAGAATTAAACAAACCCCTCTTCATCAGAGGTGTCTTACCTGCACAGCCCAAAGATTGTACTTACCCTTACTGTCACGTGATCTGTAAACTGACAGGGTTTGGCAAGGGAGGGGAGAAGGGTCTGGTTTGGTTCTCTTTGCTCTTCAGTCTTATTTATCACCCTTTCATACAGTGTCTCAGGCCATACTATTTTTAACAACCTTGCGTACTCAGATTGCTATTAGCGAAGGATATTGTCTACAGCTTGGACATTGTACAGTGCTGGAAAATAAAAAGCTTCACATCTTACTGCTTTCAAGTTTTAGTAAGTTCAAGGTACCTGGATGCCTTTTTGTCTTGAATTTACGGCTCTGGCGATTAACATCTTCAGGGCACATTCAGACATCAAGGGAAGGTTTTGTTCAAAAACGCTTTCTTTTAGGAACGTCAAGTGCAAAGTTAATGATTCAGGATTCAGTCTGGAAGAAGGAGATATAAGTGTGAAGTAAACCTTTAATGGTCTGTAAGAGCGAGCAACTGCTTAGCAGAGTTTTTATAGCACTGCACTTCCTGCTACTTCAATAATAATAATAACAGTAACAGCAGTAATGCCTCTCTCCTCTATTTCACTTCCCATCAGCAGATCTCAAGTAATAATGCTCACTTCTTATCTTAAAGCAAGTGTTAAAGCAGCAATGGGGTAACGTGGCATGTGTTTTCTGCTATCTGTGGTTTTAACCAACGTAGCAAGACCAGCTTTGCCTCCGCTACTGCAGCAGGATGCGGAGAAGGACCAGAGAGCAGATAAACCTCCTTCTGAGCACCCACAGTTTAGACAGATCACTGTCATTTCCTTAAAGGTGAGGATCATATCATGGCCGCACAGGATGGCTGGCTCCTTTGAGTAGAAAAAGAGTAAGTTTGTCACGTTTCAAAGCCTCCCGATTTCTGCTTGCAGACACGCAGCACAGGCCTAGCCTGTCCGTGTCTCACGCAACACACTAGTACGGCACGGTACTGGTGGCTGATGGTACCCATCGGTTCAGGCCAGGCAGTTTAAAACCAGAGGACTATGTTCTTTTTAAGAAAAGGAATTAAAGAGAAATCTTAAAATGCTCATCAGCCTGAGCAGGCTTCACTTCATTTCCTCCTACAGCCCACAGGAAAGGACCGCGTGGTGCGAAAGGAATGGAGGTGATGGCAGAAGCCTGTGAGGGCAGAGGGCAGCTCCTGGACACTGCTCGGCACAGACTCCGTGCTCACGCCGCATTTGCTGTGTGCTGGTTGACACATTGGTCCTGATGCACTCTGTTCCCAGCGTAAGATGAACACGGCCCCACGACAGGCGGCTCCAAGACAGCTCCTGAGATTCAGTTCTGTCCGCCCTGCGTACCTGTGTTCCACAGGGCTACGCCCACGTTGTCACCGGCCGGGGATGAAAGGGAACAGCAAGGATCTCCACGTAGGTCAGGTTTCCCTGAGGAGATCTTGCCTCTCATACCGGTGTTCCTTCTGCTGATCCAGACCTAAAGACGAATGGTAACAATTCATTTCAGCTATATATTATTAATTTTAAGCAGTCTAATTTTTCTTTCAGCCACTTTTTATTACCCACATGTAATGACCCTTGCCCACATAAATCAGCCAGGAAGATTTAATTCGCTTACTGATGAACCCAGTTCTGTTCATTTCCAGCCTCTTCCTGCAGAACTCTGAGTTTTTTCATAGCCTTCTTGAGGAAGTAATGCATAACTAAACCCTTCAGTGAGACTTGGAAAATTGCCCTTCAGCTCCTAAATGCTGGCTATTAACTGCAGGAATTTTAAGTGTTTTGCTCTGTTGTATTTAGCTCTACTATGCTAGATCATCCTTGATTTTCGCACTGTCCATTTTGGTTGAATGAGGTGATAATTAAACACATGCAGTCTACAGAGCAGAAAGTGTTATTCAAAACTAACCAGCAAAGGTCACAGAATAAACACATTGACAACTTGCTAAGAAAGGAGATTATCCAAAGTCTTGACTTGGTGGTATTTCAAATCCCAAGACACAAGAGGTTTTTTATTCTCTCTCAATTCCTTTGTTGTTTGGGGATTTCTATGTATTGCTTAGCTTTAATTTCTGCCAAAGCCATCCAATCACCTCTGTTGACTGCTTGGTAAGTTCCCTGCTACACTTGGGTCGGTATGTACTGCAGGAGGAGGTTATCTGCACTACTGAACCTCTGACTTCTTGTCTTTTGAAGAGATCATTTTGCATTTTGCTATGGCAGAGCTGTAATTAGATCTGTTAATTAAGGACAGAATGAACTTTTTAAAAACTCTAAACCCCTCTGCATTTTTGATAAGTTTGCTTAGGTTGTTGCTGACCTTCGTACGGGGTTTGCCACTGCTTATTAATTGTTAAATTTTAATTAGGCATGCAGATGAATGTGCTAGCCTTTGCAATAAATAAAAGGTAGCTTCATTTATAATCGGATATTTACCAGTCCTCAGTGAAATTATCTGCTTTCCTAGAACACAGTTAATTTAACGTATTTTGATAACAGTAATTGGTGGTATATAAACCCCGAACAGATAAATGCAAACAGCTCCCTGCTTCAGACTGGACTGCCAGTGCCAACTGAGCCAGGACACTGGACCTTAGCAACATTCCACAGGCACTTCAATTAAAAGGCTGTAACAGCCGGTCAGATATTCATGGCACTGTAACTGAAATTCTTTCAAAACGTGTTTCCAGAGAAGAATCACCCCTTTTTACACAAAAAGCAGGGGAGACTGGGGAGACACAGAAGTAAGGGGATGAAGAAGAGGACCGTCTTTCATGCCTAAGGGAAACGAACATCTGCAGCATTAGCAAGCAACCTGCTTTTTCCTCTGCCAGCAATAATACACAGCCCCCGCCTGTGCCTGTGTGACCCATCCAGGGACTCTCAGACTAACCCTCCAAGAAGACTGTGAAGCAAAATAATGGGAATCTGTCCCAAACTCCCTTGAAATCGAAGGGCACCAGGGATCAAAACAATTCAGATTGACCAACAGCCCCATATCTGACGGTATCTGCTCTAGCAGGATTAGTAACCATGCTGTTTAAATTGGATCTCCTGCCACCCTCAGCTCCTGCCTCTGCGAAGGATCACCAGAGAATCTTCTCATGATGAAGGTATTTAATTAGCCATGTCGTTTACCATGAAGACAAAGTTAACAGTCACCAGCTTGTCACACGGCACACTCACATACGTAACTATCCCCAATTTCAGTGCCATAGCTCTAAGCTGTGGAGCAAGCTGTGAAAATAATAGGGACAGTGGCTGAAATCCTGGTTCAGGTAAAGGCAAGTGGCAAAAGTCACGCTTAGCTCCCACAGAGCCTGCCAAAAGCAAAGGATCAGCGGCCAAACGCTCGGCACCGCTCTATCAGGCCCCACCACGTACACGGCGAAACGCCACCGCAGCCAGTGCCGATTTTCCAGTTTGACAGTTTGCCTTGAGGAAAAAGCACGTAGGATCCACTTTTTGCTGGGAAGTTTATTAAGTATCTCTTCCCAAGGCCTGGATAATTAGATAATTACCATGTTGTCTGCACTATTGCTGAAGAAACGCTACCTACATTTCATCAGGGATGGCCCAAACGGGTTTTGAAAGCCGGAGAAGTGTGCTGCTCAGAACTGCGTGTGTAGTGCTACGGGTTCCCTGTCCTCTGACCGTCTCAAAGCGTGTGGTCACTGCTGTTTGGTTTGATGCCAGTTCTTCAAGTGTCGAGCGCTGCTTTCAAGATCCACACTGCAAGCAGCAGGGCTGATGACTGACGTGCCAGGGTGATTTCGGGCAGTCATGAAAGTACTACTTTTCAAAGGCTGGTGCTTTGGGAGCGTTCTACCATGCTGTGGGAATATTTTGCTAGCGGTACACCTAGTTGCTAACTGGACTCACAGTAAGAATTCAGAAAGAGTAGGCAAATTCATTTTCTGGGTCCTAACAAGTATGTCTTGCCAGAAATCAAGTTTCAACAGACTCCTTATGTAGGACTCAGCGATATGTGTTTGATTATCTCCTGACACTGAATGAGACCTAAGTCAGTTTTCAGAGTGTTCAAGTAACCTGTCTGCTGTTAACCCTGGTTCATCCACAGATGTTCCTGCCAAGTCTACTGAGAATTGGTTCTTCTCCTTTTGAAATCAGGCGTGATTGCATGCCTGGCTTTGCTTTTCCCTGCGATGAAAAAGCAAGAGAAGTATCTGAAAGCTTTCCCCCTCACGGACATAAAGCTGGCATTACAACTTCAGCACAGGATGGGGCGTGCTTCATCTGATCCTTCGAGACACAGGCTAATGCACCTTACGCAGTGCTGTTGATTGAAGACCAGCACCCCAGAAATACAGTTGTTACTGCAACAGAAAATGGGGCATGAAATAGAGGCTGCAGATCAGTCTTTCTAATAATGATCTCCTTGGAGCTGTATTAACGAGCTGGAAGTGAGGAATTATGGTTGAGCAGAATTTCTTCCCCTTGAACTCGGAATAGCAGCAGGACATGAAGGAGCTGTAATAGAATGTTATTTTACAAGAAGTAAATAATGTAATAGAGTCTATAAGGATGTCAGCAGGAGAGTTAGAACTGTCATAGCATAATCCTGACTTGAGCAGCAATGTGTGAAAAAGTAGCCTGCAGCAGTTTTTCCAGTACTTCAATAATTTCTGCTTTCTCACTGATCTTTGTTTACTCTACTTACCTTGTCAAAAAAATGTTTTACCTTATGTTAAAATGCAAGTTAAAAGAGGAAAATGTATTCCCAGAAATCCCAACTTTTCAAGCACACACATTTTCTTTTGGAGTTGTTGTTGTGGAAAAGATGGAAGAATTGTATTCCCTTCACTTAAAAATATGAAGAGTAGTAAAACCATAAATAAAAGGAAGAAGCCTGTGTCTTTGTTGCTTCTTTTTCCTTCCGACTAATGAATAATTCAAAAAATTGGCAGTATTACACTTCACATCCTTGTGATATGATGGCAGTTTTTCCAATGAGGCCTCAAATGTAAGCTCAGGAGGGTCAGGAAACTACACAGTTCTCATTACTGGAACACAACAGCATCTTCAAAGATACTGCAGCACCTTTATATCACTGCTGGAGCAAGGCAGAGGACAAGTCTGCAACCACATAAAATGCTAAGTACTAAACTGAAGTTACCAAACCAGGGGAGGGGAGCTGAGACTCTTTCTTGTCACATCTCTCTTCACATGACATCTCTTTACACTGACTTAAACCGTTATTACAAGAATGGAGTAAAGACCGGGGGACAAACTAAACCAAACGTTGAGGGTGGCTCTTCTCCTGCCTTGACATCATGCAAAGAATTCAGAGTATGTACCCCCAGAAGAACACGCTCAGAAGCCTTCCCAGGATGCAGGCACCTCTACTTCCCTTCAAAGAAGCGTTGCTTCCGTCGGTACTTGGCTAACTGGTGCTCTTGCAGAACCCAAGACCCTATGCAATTCTCTCAGCCCACCCCAGTCACAGCCTCGGGAATCCTCTGCCATGCTTTCAATTCAACTTGTATCGCCTCCTCTAAGTTTGAGACAGACCTTTCACGTCAGTTTGGTGCAATGTGTTTGTATGGAATATTTGTCTTGGTTTTGAGGAAACACATTAAAAACCTTTCACTGCGAATGTGAGCTATTGCATTGTCCTTGAAATTGTGTTAGGTCCTTCAAAGCCATTTAATCTCAATTAAAGCAGAGGATACAAGATAAGGTGCTCTGAAGATGCATTAAAGCATGTTACAGTGCCAAGCCTCCGTGCACTCTGACACATCCTAAAAGCACCGTGGCATTGGTTTAAAGGTACGGTTCAAAAATCTCCTTGCGACCCATTATCCATGGATCATTAGCATAATTCAGAACTATTACAGAGCATTGTGCCAACGCGCGCTAACAGGAACTGTTAATGTATGAAGTCTTGACATGATAGATTGTAATGCCTCTGGCTCTGTCATGTCAGTGGAAGTTTATGCATTAAATAAAACACACCAGGGGATTAGAGAGCTGAGAGACTGGAAATGCACTGTAAAGCCTTTTAATTCAAAATCACCATTCGTAATCTCTGCTGGAACTGCAAAGCACAACCAGAAGTTTGACCTCAGACGGACGGTCAGAAATGCATTTGAAACGTGTTCTCAGCACAGCCCTTCCAGCACAGGCCGGCATCCTTCACACCCGGATCCAGGGGCTGTCGGCCAAGCGGAGCCCAGGCTGCCCTCACGGCTCAGCGAGCACAAGACATTTCAGGGTGACACGGGCGAGTGTATGCTGCCATTGATTTTGCTGCACTAATTCCGAGGATAAACAGAAGGACTCAATTCTCCAGAGTTATCAATCTGGCACCTTTCGAGCACATTTGGATTGGCATGGGCTTTTGTTTTCTGTTTTCTTTCCTTCCCTTCCTAATTACACGTTAAGTGCAGCAGTGTTAACAGATGTCAGTAGAATATAATTCCTGGGGATTTCAAGAGCAAATAATACTAGGAAAAAATTGATTCACAAAAAAATGTTTAGCTATCATGATCATTGAGAATAAATGACATTATTTTCTTAAATGTCTAGTTCAAACACTGACTTCAGAGTTATTTTGTCATAAGACTTTGCCAGCGTTGCCAGCAGACGGTGCTGAATGACAACCACACAGGAAGAAGCTGGTGCAACGGGGAGAATTCATCAGCCACAAAGACGAAAAGCACTGCGCCATGGTTTTTACAGAGGTCTAACCCCCACACCTGTAACATGGTATATATCCCAAAATCCTACTGTGGCAGAAAATGCATTTATATTTGTAAGATGCTAAAAACTGCCACGAGTACCAGATACCCTGGCTCTATTTTCTGCTTGCTTGTTGGGCTTAGAAAACCATTTTTGTATTTCTCTTTAATTTAAGTGATGTTTTTGAAGCAGCTCACCTACTGCACGAGTCTGTTGTTTATAAATTCACAGCTACTTCCATACATTTAAAAAAAGGTATCATGCAGGAACCTGAAGTAATTCATATACCAGAATGCCTATCTAGATTCCTACGAAGTAAAGATCTCAGAAGCACAGAGCACCCACAGCTTCCGAAGGAGGCGGTGGAAGCTGCAAAGATTAAGCCTCTCTGTAAGCAGAACTGTTTTCACACATCAGCCCACGTGTGGACACACGCTAAAACTGATGCCCACAAATTGTGTAACCTCAGGCACAATAATAAGTGATCAGTAGTTACGCTTCTTTTTGGAGTTCATTGCCGCTGCCTCTTTATTTTACACTACTGCACGTTACTCATCTTTATACGTATCCATTCTGGCACAGGGAAGGTCACAACAGATGAGCACACCTACATCGACACACTGCCCACAGACTGCAGCTCGTGTACGAGGCCTGAACGTTTGATCAATGCTGCCCAGCCCCACTGCCAAAACCAACACCGCTAACGGCAGCAGAATAATCTGTGAAAATCGATTTCTGTGTAAGATGGGAATGTCCCCGACCCTTGTCAGAAACTCTGTTGTTATCTTCCGCAGCACCCGGAGCTGCACCGGCACATCCAGTTGCGACGGGTCTCTTCCACAGTCCCGAGCTGGATGTGTGAAGGTCTGGCCTGGGAGCCATGTGGCCAGGCCAGTGGAAACGTGGCCAGGAAGGAAGCGTCCCATCTGGCCAGCTCAAGGCACAGGGAAAGCAGATGGATCTGTCTGCTTCTCATCACAGCTTTTTTCCCTCCCACTTTGCCCTTGGACTTAGGGATGAGATTACTCGTTTTGCCCATTCTGTCTCAGGTTACTATCCCCCTGGGAGAAGGCCCATTAGCACCCTTCCCAGTGACATTTGCCCCCAGGCCCTGAAGTCTCCAACACCAAAACAGAAACTGGGCAACTCCCAGTGCAGAACAGCTTCAGCCTCCCTCTCCTCCTGCCATGGAAACAGCCGTTCCCCCGGAACACATCACTTTTACCCTTACACTAGGGTATTCTCCACGCTTAGTGCACTGTTTAAAATGTGAACAGAATCGGGGTTTTATCTTCTCAGTGACCTGGTTCAGGCTCGTATTCTGGAACTATTTCAGTGATGAGCTGTAGATGGAGTTAGTAACCCACCAGAAGCATCTGACAGGAAAAGACCCTCAACGCATTCTTCTCGGAAACATTTCTAACCTTTGCAATGTTTGTTCATTTACTAAAACCAGAGTATTTAAAAGCATGGAATGGCAGAAGGCTGGAGTTATTGAGGCACATGACAGATACGACAGATACCTGATTTGGCAATGTCACATGACTTCCTGTCCATACACCATCATCCACCTCTGAACACTTAGCAAATGCCAGACCTGCAGAAAAAGAACAAAGACATCAGTGACAGGAAAAGAGCAGGAGAGATCTCAAGGTAAAAAACCCCCAAACCCACAAAACCCCATATTCTTAGAAATGTTAGAATTCTTAGAAATTCCTCCAGTGGAGGGTGTCCCTGCCCATGGCAGGGGGTGGAACTGGATGGGCTTTAAGGTCCCTTCCCACCCAAACCATTCTGTGAATCTATGATCTTCTCTCAATTGTTGTGGCACTTGCACATTTCTAGGGCAGCAGAAGACCCAGTCAGCAGTGGGTTAGGAAAATCCCCTGGAACTGCAACATAAGCAAGTTTTATTCCTGTTCAGTGATTTATTTAAATGCAGCTATCTCTGAAGGATAAGAAACGAATCCTTAGGGTATTCACAGAAGTAGGGAGTTAGGACACTAGGGGATTCTTCACCTTCAGATTGAATTAACTGACTTAATTCTAAAATGAGGATGGTCAACTGGGATGGTCAAGCACTTGTTCAGGACTACACAACACGACCCCAGAGGAACTGCTGACCCCAAGGGTTTTGGGTAATTTGGAACCTCAGCTGTGGAGCAAGTGAGTTTGCAGGGCCTACAGGGGCTGAAGAGTAACAGCCAGTCCTGAACAGCATCCTGGCGAGCTGTTTACTTTGAAGACACTCCTCACCTCCTCCTCTATCCATTTTACAAGAGGTTTGGTATGCATTTTCTTATCGCTCTCAGCAATACGAAGCGTCAGGATGCGGTTTGTACAGCGAGGAATGCTGGTCTAATCTCTCCTAGCCAGCTGCTCTCAGCATCTGAATGCCCAGGCAAACATGGAAGCGTCTTCTCACATCAGAAGATCCGCAGCGGAACCTCTAGAGCAAAGGGAGCACCACTGCTGACAGACTGCACGGAGCAGGAAGAGACGCTGCTCTGTGTTGTAAGACCCTGGTACTCCACACAGAGCACATTTCTCACTGGGCACCAAGGCGAGCTGGCATGAGGGGTCCTCTTCCTTCAGCCAGACCCCCCCCCGCCCTCCCCGTCAGCTCCGAGTAACAAACAAGGGCCAAGAGAAACAACTTGTTTTGGGGTTGTGTGTTCTCAGTACTCAGGCAGATTTTTCTTTATGTCTTCTGAACATGGAAGCACATGTTGACCACCTCAGTATGACTCTATTCCATCCCTGTGCATGCCCCTATTCACACGTACTTCACTGCTCGCCTAATATCAGACTACTCACTGTTCCATGATAAGATCGCGCAGTAAACAGAAGAAGTGCTTGAGAAGCTGTGCGTCTGACCCCCTGTTACCCGGGGGCCGCTTCAGACTGCTCTGATAAACCAGCTTGGATCATCAGTGCTGGCGATGTGCCGCGGCAGAAACGACGTGCTGCTACTATTTGTACACTTGAGGACGTATAGCTGTTCTTTGCTGTGCTGTGTTAATGCCACCCTGGAAATGCTGAGTGAGGTTTCACAGACCTGGTGATCTGGTTATGCTGAGTTTAATCACTCCAGCCGGGCACTGTTTAATACCAGTTTTGCTACGGAGCACTAGAGGTCTCCGTAAAGCTGTGCTCCTCTCATGGCATCTCTCACTCCTGCAGCCCTTGCCTATGAACTCTTCTTTTGGACCACAGTTTCCGTTTATGCTTCAGACAATTTACCTCACGTAACCTGAATGCTATTGTGCAACACCCACCTATTGAATTAATTGTTTAATAGGCCAATTAACTTCAGCTATTTCTCTCTGTAAGTGCGCAAATGAGATCATTCTCTTCCTCTACATAATATGACACTACTGTAATGAAAAGGTAAGGAGACTGCATAAGGCAATGGAGCATTAGTCTTCTGAGCATGATCCAAGAATTACTGCAGGCAGTGGGACTTTTGACACTGACCCCAGCTGCATCAGGATCTCCAAAAAGCCACTTCCCTGCAGCAGAGATGTCCCTTAAGCTGTGGCATTTTAACAGGTGCAACATTCACGCCGCTCACTAATGCAGTTTACCTTTTAGGTCGAGTATGTGCTTACGAACCTGTCTTACATTTTGTATTTCTTTCCAGAACACCCAACTAGTTGGTTTATTAAGCATTTTCCACACTCCTTAGACATTAAGAAAGCCTGACCTGCACACCCAGTTAGCACTGACTAAACAGTGTTCGGAGCTGAGCCTCGGAGGAAACGCTGCCATGGACACACTCAGGGTAGCATCTGCTCAGCGAAGCGCATGCATTCCTTACCGTGTAATTCCGTGTCTCTGGCTGCCTCCTGGCAGAGCGCCTGCATGGAGACCCACCTCAGCAGCATCGCCATCTCTAAATTAACCCGTGGCAACTGCAGCGGTTACAGCTTCCAGCTGCCCATGCCACTCCTCCACTGGAATTCCGTGCCTCCTGGCAGGAATCAGAGGACACCATGTGTGCTCCCCCAGGCACGGAGGTTTGCCCGTGGACTGCTCATGACAGCACGGCAAAGGGCTCTCACCTCAGCTCTTAGCGCCACCATCCCATTCCCCATTCCAGGCTGTACATGGGTTGTTGGAAGGAAGTGCAGCAGTGCTCAGGGTTAGACATCAACAGACTCTACATCTGATAACAATCCATGGCCACTGGTATGTAATTTGGCTGTATTAAGCAATCAGTGAGCACATGCCTTGCGTACGTTGAAGGCCCTCGTAGCTAAGAGTCATGCAGATCTCTAGCTTATTTCTCCTCACAGTAAATAAACAAGCCTTTCTTGTGGTGTGTAGATGTGCTACTATCTCTGTTTCCATTTGGGAAACTGAGTCAGAGTCTGAGTGGTTTGCTAAAGGACCACTCACACCATTTCTGGCTGACGGAGCCAGGTATGGCAAAGGCAGCTAACGACCTGGATACTCGGTGTTCCATCAAGCAACGGGTACCCAATCTTCTCACCTGGCTGCGGGTTCTTGTTAAGCAAAACAAAAGCACTTTTTCACAGAATGCTTAATTACATCATGGAGTTCAGTGTCGTCTAACATTCTGGAGAATAAGATTGTAAACGGGTTTGAAGAAGGAATTAGAAAAGTTGAAGCCCATGAAAGACCGTTAGTCTGACCGTTAGTCTGACCGATGGACTATTTGCATATGGGACTAAATACAGAAGTTCACATGCAACAGCAGCAAGTCCAACCTGTCAGATGAGAGGGAAAGGTTCACTGCTACAGAACCATTCCTTAACATCACCCTCATCTTCCACCCTGCTGGCGCTGGAGAGAGACTGTTTCACAGCAAAGGATTTGTGCTGACGCTACCACTCCGGCTGGGAGGAGAGGGAGGAAAGCTCTGTTTCACGAGGGATATCCAGGCAGCAAGAGCAGTTATGGTTACAGAATGCAAATAGGATTTGCAGGGAAGGAAGAGTTATTTTTATGTTTTTCCTCTAGGGTTCAGAGACTTTGCTCCTGTAAGAAGCATCGTGCCTTGTTTCAGAACGGCTGGTCCAGATACGCCACAGAATGAGCACACAGCAATGACACAGTTTGCGTCACAGCCGGGAGACTGAGCCTGTTGACTCAACCCCAGTGGTTCTCCCCTTCCACAGGCGGGAGATCAGGCCCTGCTGACCTGGGACATACGACCTTCCGCGTACTGACCACCAGCCACGGAAACCAGCACACAGTGAGAGGGGGCGAAGTCTCACGAGGAGCTTTTCCACCTTGCTCAACCCAAGCACAGCGCAGTAGTTATAAGGGCACTCTCGAAACTGAGGGCACTGCAACGCTGGGTTTGTTTTGCAGAGCAAATGCCAGTTCTCCAAGCGTAATGCCAACTGATGGCAGCTCAAGGCTATATCCATTTTTACTCCATGTGTGTACCAGGAACTAGTAGTGCTGGAAGGACACTGTGGAAAACGAGGGGATCTAAACAATTACTTGTTTACATAAATATTCTAAATATGCCTTTAACACAGCATCATAGCGATAGAACTAATTACCCTTCTCATCTCCTTGCTGACTTTTTAGGCTGCACTTATTCCCTGTTCGGGCAGATCTCCCAGTTTTCCATATGGATCTGTACATGCCCTGGTTTTTACTGACTGTCATGTGAAGGTCAAACCTACACGCTTCCCCCTCCTCAGGATCGTGTTACCAGTATTACATTTATTAGGCAAGTGCATTATTAGCAAATGTAGCAGAAATGCAGAGCAAACTGAAATAAACCCGAACAGAAGCAGTCTGTGACATGGTTCTTCCTGCCCGACGCCACACTGCAGTGCGTGCCTGGCTACGCACACTGCCTTGCAGTTACTGAGACCAGAGTCAACCCTCTCCCTTTCCAAGGTCAAGGAGCTCTTTGTTCCAGTGATGTTTCCCCCAGCTCGGCTTTGCCTTTCGAGGAAGCTGGATTTCCTAAAAAAACTCCTTTTCTTTTCATTCTTCCTCTCATTTTCATATTGCTCAGCCATCCTTGTTACACAGTCTTTAGCTCCTTTTTTCCACCATTAATTTTTTAAAGCTGGCAAAATTCTAGCCAAATAGAAACATCAGGAGAGAAAGCCTCTCTAGGTTCGTTCCAATCTGCAGATCAACAGTGTGGGCCTTGGCTTTCAAAATAAGGAAATTCTCCCCAATCCACAGAAACTTCTCATTCATTTCAAAACAGGAATGTGTCAGGTTTTATGTTTCAGGACTTTTTTTTCTCATAAGCTTCTAAATTACATTTATTTATCTATAAACAAATTGAAATTATTGCTTTCTAACTGTAGGAAATAGAAACTTGAATTTTATAGTTTTCCTTTTTCAGGCAAAAATGTTCTGAATTTGAAAGAAAGCTGTAACTCAATTTGTTTTGTTTGTTAACCTGAAGCTGCATTTTTAGCAAACTGCTGTACATCCAGAACTGCTGCTCGTGACAGTTAACTTCCCAGTTAGGGGAACAGATCGCCCAGGAGGATGTCCACATGATGGTCTGGCCACTGCCTGCCACCTTAATGGCTTCACCTTCTGCTTGCAGAAGGACAGGTGGTAACCCACCTCTGACTCCGAATAAACCCCATTTCGGAAGAGCTTTGTGGGAGCCCCACCACAGCTGTATTGCTCCTGAACAAGCGGACAGACCGGCACTGTCAGAATCCTACCATCTCTTACTTTTACTCACATAACTTGGCTTTCAATGGGATACAGTTTGGCTCTGAATATTTTCATTTAGACTCTAATCAGATACACATTGTTACCGTTACCAAACCTTTCAGAGACATCAAGGAAACATCACTGAACGGAGAGGAAATTTTAGATAAAGCCAGTGAGATACATCTTTGCTCCTAAACAGACGTTACACGATCTGTAAGACACACACAGCTCAAGATGTCAGTTCCTAAGGTCTTATTTCAGCAAGTCTTACAGGTAAGGAAATAAGCACAACCTCACCAAACACGAGCTGAATCAGCCTGCAGGATTCATGGATTTTAAAGGAAGTAAAGACAGCTGTGACTGTTTGATTTGCATTGCTCAGGCCAAGGAATTTCATCCAATACATACTGCTATCAGATGAATTACTGCTTCCTTCCATGGAAGCAGTCCTTAGATCCAGCCAGTTGTGGCTGAATTACAGCCTATCTTTCGGGAGGGCATCCAGCTCCCTTCCACCCTATAATGCGCACGAGCCTAGGCACGAAGCCCAGTAAGCCATCTTCATTTCCATTTCATCGTGCCAGAACTTAATGCAGCCCTGATACACAGGTAAACTTACGCTGTTGGGACACACTACTCCCACATACCACTGCCTTCACCCCATGCAAGAGTTCTCCCTTTACTCACTGAGGACAGTATTTCTTCAGAAATGACGACTGGGGTACCAGGAAGAAATCAGTCAGGGAGGGGATCGCTATCTGCAACAGGAGTTCACATTCCCATCTGCATCTCTTCCCGATTTGTTTTGCAAACTTGGTGGCATTTAAAAAGTGAAGCAGCGTATGGAAGGAGGAGTGAGAAAGACAAAGTGACAAAGGGCAAGAACACAAAAATATCTCAGATCTGTCTTGTGCCCCTCACTGGATATAACACCCTGAACTTCAGGGGTGTTACCCACAGTCCCCCTACACCGTCAGCAGAGAGTTACCCGCTCTGGAGGAGAACTCAGATCCAACACGCGCTGCATCTTCTTGGGGCGTCTCTTTATAGCTGAGAACATATGGCAGTATACAGAGAGCACGCATACTGCTTACCTAGATGCCACGTCTGTGGGGTGAATGTGAACATTAATCATAGTTGCGTCTAGATGGATGTAGGCAGAAAATGGCCCTATTTATTCCACTGGCAGGCATCTGAAATCATCTTGCAGCTCAATCTGCGTTTCCATTACATCATTGCAAAATAAAATATGTTTAATAAGCAGAATCCCAACAACTTCAGGATGGAAAAGAGATTTTTGTTGTTGTAGGTGTTTGCCATTGGTGACATAAGCAAACAAAAGATGTCCCAGCTGCAACCCATTCTCTGCCTGATTCAAGATTTTAATTTGAAAATGGCTATTTTTAGGCTAGAGCTCATTTGAGGTTGTTCTCTGTCCCCAGCATGTAGCTGATTGCTGATAACCCGTCTGGGGGAGTGGGGGTGAACTAGTGCAATCTGCAAACATTACAAATCAGATTGACTGAAAGCAGAGCAGAGATGCAGAGACCTTTCTGAGATTTGAGTCTGATCTCTGGTACTCTGCCTTCTCTTAAAGACCCACTCTTCAGTTATAAGTGACACTTCTTTCACATTTTAAATAGCTGGCAGGAAAATAAAAAGGAAAAGACCCTAAAATGCTTTTGCCAGACTAGTCAATGCATTTAAGATTAAGCTGAACATTTCTATACATCTGTGACCTTTAAAATCTGTTAGGAAGGTGAGATGTTAGGATTTAGTCTCAGCCAGGTGATTGATGTTTTTTTCCAACTGTAAAGGAAAGCTATAGTCTGTAGTCTAAAGCCTATTTATAATCCTCTTTAACCGCGCCTGGTATAAAGACACAACTCATTTCTTTGGGAAAATAGCCTGGCTCTGCAATAGTATGATATATTTAAAGAAAACAAAGAAGAGAACCTGGAGCTTGCCTCCAAGACACACATTAAAGAACTGTCAATAACGGCCGTACATTTGAAGGAATTCTGCTAATGTGAAAACCTGATAGCATCCCTGTAAGATCGGTGTCAATAAGGCTACGGCCTTCATCTCATTCACTTGCTTTCTGAAACTGGCAATGGCAATAAACAGGAACAGAGGCAGCGCTGGGGGTGGGGCTGCTCCCAAGGACATGTCCCTTGACCAAGGACGTGTCCCATGTCCACTTGCAGGCAGGTGCCGATGCAGGAAGAGCAGCTCAGCTGCCTATTGAGCGTAGCACTTGATGCAGTCCCTGTCACTCTGCTGACCCTGGAATGCTCTGCTGACCCCTGCTCAAGGAAAGGTACGCACCCAGATGTCAGCGTGCATGCCTGTAGGTGAGGTTTTACCATGCAGCTCTTTGCTCCTGTCCATGGAAAAGTAATGGGAAGAGGGGAAGAGGATGTCTTGCAGTCACTGAAGTACAGAAATGGCCCAAATTCAACAGCCTGGCACCTCAATGCCAAATGGAAGTCAGAGCCTGTTTATCTTGTTCTAATGCCCCACCACAAGGATTCTGCTGTCTGCTTTCTGCCACCTCTCATCACCTGACACTGGGTTGCAAATCTCACAGCAAACCACTAACACGCCATGTGCTTACACAGAACACTTCATACCAGCCATCAGACCTTTACCTTCTGGCAGGCCAGGCTGGTTTCTGTTTCTCCTTCCTCCTGTTTTTTCGATATGCAAGGCTGCAAACACACGTCAGAAAACGCAGCAAGAGCAACAAGCCAAATGTCTGTTTTACCTAAAGGGATCTACCTTAGAGCCTGTCCTGATCCCCCTTCCTCTGACACATGAGCACGTGCCAGCCCCCAAGGGCTGGAGGGTACCAAGGGCACATTATGCACTCAGGTTTCAATCCACTGCAATTCCTCGAGTCTAGACTTAAAGCTGCAGGAACAATTTACAGGGAAACACAGCCCTGGTGTCTCTGTTCAACTTCTTTTTGGGTTTTCCAGTGAAGGAAAAGATGGGACCGCTGCCTGAGGTACTGCAGGCTAAACCACTGTGCATTCGGTCCCTCCCTGCCAGCCAGTCCAGAGGGATGTGTTCCTGCCTGCTATCTTCTTTCACTACCCTTTTGTCTTCCAAGGTGAGGTGTGCCTCGCTGCTGGCACTGGGAATGGTAGGCCTGCCTGCTCCCTCCAGAGGCTCTTGATCTTTACCCCAGGGAACAGTTCCTCCACTCTGCAGCTACCAGGCCCCACTACCACTTCCCTGCCTTTTTTCCTACGCTGTACCTAGAGCAGCAGTCATGAGATTTTGCTCAGGGGGATTTTACCATGAGAGGGATGCTACTGAATTCAGCAGCGACACCTTCCTTTTGCAACAAAGCAGCATGTTGGTACAGTGCAAAGCATTCCCTACCATCACAGACAAGGAGCTTTCTAGACCATCGATATCCCAAGGCCCAGGTGTAAATGAACTAAACAAACTTAAAAACACATAAAGGCTCAGGCTCTGCCAGAGCCTCAGCTGAGCACCTCTCTGCCTAAATTCCACTGGGACTTAAGCACAGGCATGCTCTAAAAAACCCCAACAAAACACCCACTTGAAAAGGGTCAGAAGACAAACTGGAGGGCAATGTGATCTAACCCAGGGTTTGTGTGGGCCAGGAGAAGGAAAATTACCCAGTTCCTCCAAGGAAGTACTGAATCCGCACAGTGGGAGGAAGGTCGCACCCCATTCTGCGTGGCCAGTTTGGAATTTCCCCATCTCTCTGCAGGCACTGCTGGAGGAACGCAGCGGACACGTCTCCTACCTGAAACTGGTACAGGCTCATTTGCTGTTACATCTTGGTATGAAAACGTTTGCTGTTAGTGCTGCAGCTCTCAAGGAGAGAAGCAGCAATGAAGAAACCCCTCAAGTAGCAGGTGAACATCACTGCTACTAAATCTTTCTCTGCATGTCCAGCCCTTCTATTTTGGTTCTTTGCTGAAAGGAAGTACAGGACCAGACCCAGGAACATGACTGTCAGCATTCATTAAGACCAGTGCTTAATCTCAGTCGACAACATCAATGTCAGGCTCGTAGCTGGGAGCTGGCAGCATTTCAATAGAGGATTCTTCTGAGCTCTTGCACACTACTTCAATAAATAATCCTACCGGGAAATATGGAGAAGAGCATTTAAAATGATTTTAGCTGGCACGTCACTACAAGCCTGAACCATCATGTAGTGATGTGCCCACTGCCTAATTCCACTGTGAAATGTTGAAATACAGCTTTTAGCTCCACAGAAGCATGTAGGCCTCTATTTACATGCAAATTGATGCTATTCATGTGTGAACTACAGCAGGTACTGACTCTGCCAGATGGAATAATTTGGGGATGGGCCCATTCTCTTTTGCTGAGGGCTGCATGTATTCACACATGCTATAGATAATTGTTGGAGTTTCTATGTCACCAGAAGTCCCAATTAAATAACTATTTAAATAATTTACTTTTTTTCAAGCAAAATATAGTCGGCATGCAGTTGCACAGACTAAAAATAATGATGATGATGATAATCACCCTTATAATACCCCTCTGAGTAATGACACCATCAGCAGTACTGGAGAAGCAGGTGGTTCAGGGCAGTGTCAGGAAACCTGGACGTGTCCCTGCCCAGTGAGTTTGGACAAGCCATTTCATCTGCTCACCCGTTCCCCTTTGTTTTCATCTGTGAACAATTCAAGGAAGGCATACTGCATTATTCCCTTTCCTGACTGGAAGGAGACAACCCCCCCGGAGATGATGGTGACTGACACTGATACGACCGTCGCCAGGTGTGAGGGTCACTGGATTTAAATCCATGGCAGTCCCTAGCACAGATTTAGGGTGACATTGCAGAGCAGTAGGTGGCTAAACTGAGGGATAAACCAGGCCTGGTTTGGCTGACAGGGCTTTATTTGAAGCACTGATATGTTTAATATTTGTTCAATTATCAGAGAAATCAGGCTATCAGTGTGTGGCCAACCTTATACAAGGCAGCAACAAACATCAGACCTGAGAGGAATCAAACAACAGAATCAGCTGATCTATTTACAACTGGAAGCTACAAAGAGTTTTTTAGCCAGTGATTTTCATTCTCTTGAAGCTGGAGATGCAGAGACAGATTTTGACAGTTGCACAAAGAAAGAGATTTAATTAAACAGAAGGAAATGAGATAAAATTTGCATAACAAAAGAAAGGAGGAATATGCACCCATCCTGCAGCAACAGGCTGAGCCAGGGTGTGAGGGGCTGTCCTCACCTCCCCTCTCCCTGAAACCTGTTTCCATAGAGTGTGCTGCCAGCCCACTCCATGCAGTGATCCCGTTAGCACAGGGCCCGGCTCGGTGCCGGCAGCTCCGACTGGCCCTTTGGCATAAACCCTCCCGCGTCTGCCCACAACCCGCTTCTGCAACCAGCACGGGAGCGTGGCTGCAGGAATGCAATGGCTTTACACTGAGAGCAGGGAGATTTCGATAGGACATCGGGAAGGAATTCTTCCCGGAGAGGGTGGGGGGCACTGGGACAGGTTGCCCAGAGCAGCTGTGGGTGCCCCATCCCTGGGAGTGTCCAAGGCCAGGCTGGATGAGGCTTGGAGCAACCTGGGCTGTGGAAGGTGTCATGGCCCACGGCGGGGGGGGGGGGGGGGGGGGGGGGGGGGCAGCTGGGATTTAAGGTCCCTTCCAGCCCAAACCAGTCTGTGATTCTATGAAGCAGTGAGAAAGGAGCAAGGCAAGCAGAGAAAGTTAGCTTCACACTCAAAAAGTCATACAGAGTAATGACTGAAGAGTTCAAACAATCAAAACAACAAAAAAAATCCCACACCAGAAAAGCTTTAAATTCAGTCTAAATATGCACCAACCCGGAAGGCCAGCAGAGCTCTTTCCTTTCCCAGTTTCTCTGATCCCAGAGCCATTTCACAAGCATCTGGCTTCACGGCTCCCACCCCCTGGAACACTCCCAAATGCCTTTACATTTCAAGGGCTCTAGGGCTATTGGATGGGTTTGCTTCACCTGTAAATGTTGGCTAGCGCTGCACAACATAGTGGGAAATACAGCATCATCTTCCAACCATGGAAAAAATCCCCTTACTGTAATCCCTAAATCACAGGAGGAAAGGCAAAGATATTTATCCCTAAATATAATTTCTAAAAGGCCATTTAAAAATAAGATCAGACAATCATATGTGCCTGCAGAAGAGAAAAGAAAAACCAAAGGCGTGAGCATCGTGGGCAAAATGGCACACAGATACTAATGCCTGAACCGTTTTTTCTTTACCAGAGTTGAAAAACCACCAGGAAATAGTCCATCCTGGGCATTTTCCTTTCCCCATGTGCTTGATTCTAGGGCACTAGTTTTGTTTTGGTTTTTAAATCCCACCTTTCTTTTTCAATGCTATGGCGTAATAATGATTGGGTCAGAAGGGTGAATAAAGGGCACTACCAGGATAGGTATCTGTGAACGCTTTTTCCTCAGCGGGTGTGCACATCTGTGAATGGTTTCCTTGCCCAGCTCCCCAGGAGCTAATCTGCATACCCTGACAGACCTGCCCCGTGGGAGATACACGGGGAAAAGCCCCAACAGAAGAAGAACAATGAAAAGTGATTCTGTGCTGTCCACGGCACTGAAAACTACCGCATGGGATTAGATGAAAAGACCACCCAGTCTTGTCCTCTGTCTCGGAGTGATCGAGGAGAGAGTACAAGGAATGGGAATGCACAGGGAAATGCTTTCCCTGCTGTGCTTAGCAATTCACAGCCTCTGTGAAAAAAGATTTGAGCACAGACTTGCTCTCACTAGCCACTAATAAGCTTCTCCTTAAAGAGCTTGACCACATTTTGAGTCTATGTTCAGTTGTATCTTTTAAAAACCCTGTAGCTCTGAGTTCCACAAATTAATTATACAGGGGGTGAAAGAGAACTTCCTTTTCTTTCTGTTAACCACGCTCACCAGCAGTATCGCCGCTGATGTACACCAATCTTGGAAAGCAGTAAAGTGGTAATTCCTGATGCTTTTCCCTTACACTGTATGACTTTATCCACTTCCATCACATGCATCCCCTTTCATCTATTTTCTAAGCTGAAGACTTCTAATCTGTGTGATCTTTCCTCCTATTTTGAGCATTCCTGCTGCCCTTCTCCTGTTTTAGTATTCTCCCCTGAGCATTACTTTGGACTTTGCAGTACCAAATTTTATCTGCTATTTGATTAGTTCCATGAGGTTAAAGTCTAAGCTTTTCAGTTTTCAGTTTGACTATTCTGGTGATTTTCTTCTTGCCACAACACACGAGCCTCCTCCCCAGGATCTCTGATAGTATGTTGATTAGCACAAACCCTCGCTCCGAGCCTTGCGGTACCTCCCTTCAATGGAAAAGCTGTCCATGTATTCTTTCCCTTTATTTCTTATCTTTTCCCCAGTTTTTAATACATGAGAGGACCTTTCCCCTTACACTCTGACAGCTTAGTTTCCAGGAGAGCGTCTCACGAGAAACCCTGTCAGCAGTGTTGAATGGAAACCACTTGTACGAAATGGTTCCTATCAGGAATTGGAATATTCATTCGGGATCAGCAATCTATGGACAGGACTCTGATTTCTGCAGAAAGGGAAAAGGATTCCAAGTCATTTATGGGCTGTTTTCTGACATTCTGTGTCAAAGCAGATGCTGCAGATGACCTTAAAATATCAGCATTTCAGTAGTTTACTGATGTTTTAGTAAGATCTGGGGAATAATGAAACATCATTTTTGCTAAATTCTATGTAATCCCACTTTCACTTCTTTTCTAACTGAAATCTAAAATGAAAGCAGGGATGACCTGAAATGTAACAGAACAGGCTGAAGTTGCCATCATTTGGGTGAGGCTGAGGAGAAACGCCTGACCTCCGTGGAGCCAATGCTCAGCACTGGAGCTCGCGGCAGCTCCTGTCGATCCAGGCTCCGGATGCGAAGCCGGCTCAAGGCGCAAG
The DNA here is from genome assembly GCA_027574665.1 of Rhynochetos jubatus. NCBI lineage: Eukaryota > Metazoa > Chordata > Aves > Eurypygiformes > Rhynochetidae > Rhynochetos > Rhynochetos jubatus. The sequence continues at coordinate 1,175,953 of CM050661.1, read as the reverse complement.
CAAGGCAGACTAAGAGAAGTGGCAGACTCTCTCCTTCGCTGCTGTCTATTCCGCTCTCTGACAGCGGATCAGACTGAACTGCTCTGGCGGGTGCCGTGTTGCCATCAGGCGTGTGGGACACACAGCTCTGGGGACAGGCCATGCTCCCTGCCAGCGCTGGCAGCCACCTCTTGCAGCTCCATCCTGGCAGCAACAGCCACCACAAGTCCCAGTCTCGCAGTCTCCCAGCTTGGCACCCTTCCTTCCCAAAATCCCAGGAAGCACTTTGGATACAGAGTGCTCTGATCTAGGGTTGCCTCCTCCAAAACCCAGCGAGGAGAGCAGAGACATGCAACAACTGTCAGGTAGGTGGGACGTAAGGCCCCCCTTTAACCACCCCCTCCAGCCAGAGCCCTTCTGAAGACCCCTCTCCCCTAGCTTTCCTGTCACAAAGCCCTAAGCCTCGCTGCCAACATTCCCAGTTCTTTTCCCCCTTACCTGCCAAAGCTCCAGGACTGCCGGCAGTCCTCCCCCTGCAGAGCCCACTGCCAGCCCTTGGAACGGAGCCTTCCCCACTCCGCTGGGACGCTGCAGAAAAGCACAGAGGAAATGGAAGTTCAGACTGCTGACATGAGGAGGTCTCTGTCTGTTTGATACAGAAGTTACCGTAGTAATTCGGAGAGCTAAGCAAAGTGAGCAGAGAATCTGCACGAGCAAGCTTCCACATTCGGCTTCCTTCTGGTCACGGGCCATGGAGAAAAATAATTTACCAAGGAAACGATCTCACAAAGACATAACGTAAGAACTAGTAATATCTAAAATAAAATAAACCCTTTGCATGTTATATTTTCCTATAATTTCATTAAAAGAAACATTTTTCATCTTGAAAAAATCCAAGTTAGCTTTTATTTCATAATCCTATGCTAGTTCCTGATGAATGGAAATAAAATTCAGATTCATGTGTACCAGGGGTTTAAGCATATAAAATATCAGTGGCATATTGTTAATTCCCCAAGCCATACACTGCAAACCTGAGAATATAAGCAATAAGATTACACTCAGAAGACACCTGCAAATAAAAGGACAGTACAGGTCATTAAGTAAACTTGACACTTCCCGGTACTTCAAACAGAACAGAGTTTGAATTCCTGCTGTAGGTGCCAAGGCACTCTGTCTGAACTCTAGTTGTGACCGATTCCATGTGGGAAGTTATAACAGAGAAGCTCCCCACAAGGTGCATATAAACACGGAGCTAGACAACAACTTCAGAATAAAACCTAAACCCGGAAATTTTAAAAGGCACCCCCCCCCCCCTAAAAGTAATCTAGAAACAGTGAATGCAAGAGAACTACAGCTCCTTAGCCACATGGGGAAAGACAGGCTTACAGCAATTTATCCAAACGCTGCTGAAATGTTTTGTTTCCTGGGTGCTGTGTTGGCTGGGAGCCATTTACTCCTGCGCCGCAACCGAGGAGAACATTTGCCTCCTTGGTTTTCAACTCTAACATCTCATAGCACGAGCAGAGCTTTTGTTACGCACCAGCAGCTGCCAATATTTTAATGAAAGGCTCCAACAAAAATGGCTGTCCTTTGCTTTTGATTTAGTTTAGCTGGCAGCAATCCAGAGTTTCCCTCCCCAGTTCCAACCTGGTCCGCCGTAGCTTCAGCACAGAGTCCTCCAGGATCTCCCAGTGTTCTCCCGGTACAAACCGACTGACTGCACTGTCAGACCCTTGCAACAACCTTTCCAGTTTCATTTCGTCTGCAAGACCCTTGTTTTCAGCAAAGCAAATTCCCAATTCTACCCGCATCTATTAAGCCAGAAGGAACAGTTTACATCAGAGACGTCCCTGCTGAGTCTGGGTGTGTAGCCAAGTCCCTAATTCTGTCTCTTCATCCCAGGGTCTGCATTTGTTTCTCAACAAGTAGGGCTTTTCCTTGCTGATCAGTTTATTTAAGGTTTTAATTTTTGATCCTTCTGTTTTTATTTCGTGTATGAGTGCATTTCACCAATGCTCCACCTTGGGTGCCGCGATGGGCACGGGCAGAATGTCAGGCACCCAAGCAAGCCTGTGCTTAAGACACAAAAATCTGCACAAGTTAAATACACGTCTGAATGCTCTCTTGAACTCTTACTGACAAAAAGATTTGCAGGCTTTTTGCACTGGACTCTGCTGATGTCTCTGTTTTATACTGTTGGTAACAACAGCACTTAACCAGCTTCCTTGCTGGTGTGATATTCCTGGGAACTTTCAGTACATCAGCTGCAACTGGGAAAAAACCCCGCCTTGGAAGATAATGAATGTCAATTCATTTGTAAAACGAGAATAGAAACGGAGGCTGATCGCAAACCACCGTTCAGATAAAACAGAGGGAACGCTATGAATTATATTCCTATTCATGACACGGAATTTAAAGCACAAAATTTGCCCAGATTAAACAATGACCTGGGGAGATTATATTATTTTACCCATTTTTACTAGCTTTCATGATTGATCTTGCAGTGATGGTTCTGTGGAGATGTAACACTGCTTGGAGTACTAAATAGTGTCACTTTCTTCCGATTCTGTCGGGTTTTAATGTCGACTAGCACAAGGAAATGTTAACCTCTCCTGTTCTCACTCTTTCAGTGTGATTTCTAATACATCTGGCACAATCCCTTGCAAGTCGTTATTTCTCTGTAATTACATTAACATGATGATGTGCCTTCATCTGGGACTTCATCAGGATTTCATCTTGTAAAGAAAAAAAAGACCCAGATCATTGAAGTACCTTTTTCTTACGAAACCATCCTCAAAGCTTTAACCTCAATGTTTCTAGAGATCTGTCAGCTTAGAAGTAACACCTGACACCGTCAAATTATTGCCATTATCACATCCAGGGCAATCACTCCTCCCTCCCCTGCCCTCCCCAGGCTTTCAGAAAACAAAAAGCAGGGTTTCTTTCAACTTTGAATAGTTGTTAGCTGTGAGCGTGACTGAGATTTCCCGAATTACTCTGCTGTAGTGTCCCAGGAAGGCTTGGCAGAGATTGATTCCAGCCACACCGAGGATGACACATATCAAACTCCTTCGCAGATGCTTATTCACCCATCAGATTATATAACGTTGACCCTGGAATTGCTGAGAACTAAAAGGAGTAAAAAGAGAGTTGGAAGTGTTTTATCTGGGATGCCAGGTCATTAAGACTGTTCTGGTAAGATGTAAGGAACGGTATGATGCAGACTTTCTACCTCGGGCTATGAACCTGTCATCTTAGACGGGAAGTGAAGTCAGGCTGCTTAACCGCCTGAGCAATAAATAGAACCGCTTCCCCAGCACGTAACAGCAGCAATGGACAACTTCTACTTCACTTTTCCTTCTTCATTCTCCCTTCTAAAAGTGCCCTGAGCTCTGCTGAGTGCTTGCTTAAGAGTGTTCACTGTTGATACTTGTAAGCAATTAGCCATAGTAATTGTGCTATTTTTATGCCATGACTGTCGTTATGTGTTTACAAATACAGCATCATAACTTCATGAAGTGGTGGAACGTGGATTATTTTTTGCAACCTGAAACAATAGAAAAACTAGCTATTGTGTAAAAATTTCACACTGCATGTCATGAAGTAACCTGGAATGTGAGCAAAGACAGGACCCGGGTCATTGCCGCAGAGCTAAGACATTTCTCTGACGACAGCCCAATGCTAGATACACACGAGATGAGATGTTTGTTTTAAGACGGTTCTTCCCTACAGCAGAGACCTGCCTGTTGCACAGGGGACAGGCGAGAGGAAATACAGCCACCATCCAGTTTTGACTGTCTTTATAAGCTCTTGTTCAGACTGCACTACTGAAACAGTGTTCTGTAGCCAGGCAAAACCTGTGTTTAGGGTTTACTAAAACCCCTACACTGGTGCAGGACATGCCTTACACCGACTCGATATTCACAGATGTTACGGCAGTTGGGCCAATTTGCCCTCCTGTATCTTGCAAAACATTAATTTCAGGTACCTCTAGGTGCAGCCCAGTAGCCGGGTGTAGACAAAGACATTTAGATCCCCAACAGCCAAAGCCCTGGCCAGCACAGGCAGAGCGGAACAGCCTGTAGGCGTGCCTCACCGTGCGTGGGTCACACCGTAGGGCTGACTGTGTGCCCTCTGGGAGAAGCCGCTTGTATTGGCCCTTTTCCTACAGCAGTATACTGATGTTAATTCCCGGCCAGTAGGTTTCTTTAGAGAAAACATACATTAAAGGCTAATATATGATCTTTGGTACTCCTGCCTTCTGAGGAATATGGCTTGTCTGCAGCGTCCTGGTGCAGTCCACGCATTCAGCTCTAGCCCTCTTCTTCTCAGGTCTACAGGCTCAGAGTTGGCAGAATTTGTACCTTCAGTTATTGCAACAAAATTATGTTTACAAAAGAGGAAGATCATCAGGTCCCTTTAAAAATCAGGTTTATGGGAACTAATCTAAATGTGAAGTTAACTCATTTTTAAAGCTGCATCTTAAACTGTCATTAAAGCAAAAAAATAAAGGCCTTTAGAGAGAAGGGAACATTAAGAGGAAGGAACCGAGACATCAGGTTACAGATAGAGTTGTTTCCTGCTCAGCAAACAAGTGGTGGAGCTCACCACTTCATCTTCCATCCCACATAAACAAGTAGTTGACGATACAATAAATGCAGCAGAAGTGAATCTCAGTGCTGCAAATGGTTTTATGCCAAAGAGCAACAAAAATCAGGCTCTGAGGTTGTATAAGCTCTTTAACAAACAAGTTAAGGCTGCAATATTACACAAGATCATTTAAAGCCTCTAAAACCCTGTAAGATTTCTCTCCCTCTTTCACCGGCACTTTAATAAGGCAATTCCCAATATTTGAGTTGTGAAATAGCCTGGAATGTAACAGTCGCATCAGCAGCCTGTATGGGCTGTTCCTTATGGGTCCTCTGTGAACGTTTTAAGCACCCTCTGTGCCATGATGAAAGCCATACCTATTTCAAGGCTTATTCGCACAGAGGGAGCCGTTAAAAGTTTTGATTATCGGGACTGCAGATGGTGGGGCTGATGCCGGGAGTAGCAGTCTATTCTCCCAGTCGCCAGCATCTGGAGGCCACTGGCTACACTGGCACCCGTTTTTTTCTGAACCGAGTCCTTTTCATCTGATAACGAATCTGCCACTCGCACTGTTCATTTCAGTACCCAGCTCGGTGTCACATCAGCTTTGTCCCCATCTTTAAATGTATTCATGCCATCTGTCTCATGGTCTCATCCGGTAAAACAATTGCATCGCAGGTTACGTACAATCAATTCCCAGTTGTTCTGAACAGCTTGAGATGTCTCATGTCTTACTCAGTGGCTTGTGGAAGAGACTGATAAATGATTTTTTTATAGGAAGACGATCAGTTTAGGAATCCCTTTACTGACATTTCAGATGCCAAGAAGTTCAGATTTCAGCTTGATATCTTTACACTTTTTCCCCATATGGTTTTGGTTCCTCTTGCAAAGAAATGTGTTTCTCTCCATATGCCTCTTGAGTTTTCAGTGTCATCTTCAATTAGAATTTGAGAATCAGTTGATTTGATTTATATCAGTATTTGTCATTGCTGCTATTGTCTTTCAGACAATCGTATTCAGATGTTAATGTCAAATTAAAATTATTCTTTATAGGGTCATAAATATGAAATATGCAATTAAAACATTCCCATTAAGCAGTAACAGAGCGTATGAGAGACTCGTTCACGATGCTTCAGCAGCACACCCAGCCAGCCCTGTCCTCGTGAGCGCACGCTGTGAATGTGTCGCTCAGCCCCAGCACAGCGAGGGCCCGGGTGGATCTGCGGTGTGCCACGGTTCGAGCTCCGGCACCAAGGCAGTTCCGTTCGCTTTCAGCTCTTGCGATCACGATGAAGTTGTCAGAGTGAATGATGACACATCACCCACCTGGGAATGTAGGTGGTCCCTGCTGAAAACTGCATCAGGAGCAACCGTGTCCCCTTAAATCCACGGGAACAAAACCCAGCGGGGGCAAAGCTGTGCTCCCTGGCAGGGTACAGCTGCTCCCTTCTGTGTACGGAAGGCTAACCATATGCAGAGAGAAAAATTCAGAGTGTGGGAAAGCACAGGCCTGAACAGGCAGGCCAGCACTCGCTACGGATTTGTGAGCAAAATCACTCTCACCTCAATTCTATTTCTGAAAGAACACCGCATTCCTAATTATTTTTTTGGACTGGAAAAACATCCAGCTCCCTCATGAGATAACTCCACGCTAACCTGTGGGTTCTGGTCACAATAGGTAGGGCCTTGCCGTGAATCCTCTGGAAAGAGCTGGGTTTTGTCTTTTTCTTCAAATGAAAGGAGCCTCAACAAATGTGTAACTTCATTTTGGTGGGTTCTTTTTCATCCTGAGTCTATAACCAGCATTTCTCTTTCATAAGGAACCCTCCGCAGTAACTTAGCTGACCCTTTTGTTCTGTTACACATGAGCACAGAGTGTGAGAATTTCCAGCGCTCACTCATTACCTTACCCAGGGGTGGTAACAGTGCCTCAGATAATCCATAAATAGTGCTAAGAGCTACGTGTGAAGAGCTGTACACAAAAGAAGCCTTTTACACGGAAGCGTAAAACAAGGTATTTGATTTATCCTGCAAATCACAGGAACGAATGCTGCATGCTGCAGCTAGCTACTGACACGCTGCCTTCAAGCTAGTTATTCTGGCTAGCTACGCACACATCCCAGAGAAGAGCTTGCTCGTAGTCGTCTGAACGCTCAGAGCTGTCCTGAAGCAGAGCGTACCCCTCTTCCCGCGGCCCCTCGCACGTGGCAGCGGCAGGGAAAAGGGAACCGCAGGCTTCCTGGAGGCATATGGGAAAGCAGGAATTTGACAGGACTGATGGCAGGGAGGACAGACTGGTCCTTATAAGAAAGGGAGCAGGTAAAATACTCATTTTAGCAAGCTTCTAGAATTTTCTTGAATGCAGAGAAAAGGACACAATGTCAAGAACAAACTGCCACCTGGCTCCCCCCTCTGTGAGCAACAGAACGATGGTATATACCTTCCAGAAAGGGCCAGGCTGCTATCCTGTAGGAATTTCATTTCTGTGCAGCATTTTTGATCATTCAAACCAGTTTTACAGTGGAATTTCTTCTGCTCTCAGCCGCTCCGCGAAGCCCTGTTTTTGTGGGAAGGTGCTAGTTACCTTGGAAATTGTTTTACCACCTGAGATGCTTCAGCTCTGTGAAGGGTTATGGGGACATTGATCACAGAGTAATAATACCTGAAGCACTGCTTCTGGACACTGACCTGAGTCAAATCAGTCACATTTTTGGAAGGCACCCAAGTAGTTCTAGCCTTCATATTTTCTTCTACTAGGTAAATCAAGAATAAATCCGGGTCTTTTACTGTGATACAAAAGAAACAACCTGTTACACTGGTCTTCATGGGTCAGTGCCTTGATGCCTGTGCCAGTATAAATCTGAGCTCAAAGGTACTCCCTGCCTACACAGGGAGAACAGGACGGAATGTGAAAGGAGCCCGGAGGGTAAGCAGACTAAACCATGAATAGCTGAGAGAGGGTTTCAGCAGACACTGCATGCATCTGCATGCAGCAAACGGGTACGGTCCTGATGGTGCTGCCACCACAGCCAACAGCAACGCCGCCTCGGCTGTGTCGGGAAGAACGGGACCGCACGCATTATCACCTACCATGCACTTGCAGACCTCTGCCTGAACTGACTGGTGCCAGCACAGCATCTTAGGTACTGTCTGGAGCTGTTTCCCCTGTAACATACCGACTGAGTGAGAGGGAGAGATGGCAAGAAGATTGAAGGGCTCCACACTAGAATTTGTCTGGCAAGCCGTAAGAGGGGTCAGAAAGATTGTGGAGTCACAAAGTTTATCGAGAAGCAAATTAAAATGCAAAATATGGGGGAGTCATACTTCAATGTCACTATGAGAAGTCCAGTGAATATCAATCTAAATTAATTTTGGCCTCTTTAATCAATCATCTCTTTATGAAATACAAATAAAGCCACAGTAGTATGACATGCTATTAAGGAAGAAAAGAGATGTGCCCTAAACTTCTGGTGACAATTTACATAAATGTCATTTGAGGCAGCAAGGTCAGACCTCAGGGAGAGCATTATAATATTCTAAAGATCATCAGCAACTTCACTGTATACAAACCATGAAACAAAGAGGGTTGGTGCCCAGGAACCAGAGGGTGCTGGGGCAGTGGGAGAAGAAAGTTCATTTGGCATCTCTGTAATGTTAGTTTTCACCGCATAAAAGGTATGCAGACATGTCATCAAAGGACAATGCCCCAAAAGAAGAGTATCTAGTGCCATTTTTATAAAAGAAGAACTACGATCCTTATCCAAAAAATCATATTTTAGTAAAAGACGTGTGTATCTGAAGTACGTGGTCTCGGTGTGTACTACACTATACCACTACTGGTACGGTATTTGTATTACTGTAACCCCCTAGGCACCAGATGAAAGTGGGAGCCTGTTATGCCACACGTTTGCTACAGAGGAAGTCATGCTGGGAATTTCATATTCCAAAGAGTGGAGAAATGGAAGGAGATGGATTTCCCAGGGATATATTGAACACGGCTGATTAAACCATGATTAAAGCTGGGGAAATGCCACGCACAGGCAGTGCCCGAGTGCGACACACCCAGCCCTCGCACTCTATATGCCTCTGATATACACCATGGGTATTCTTCACACAGAGGTCATCGGATCGCACGGAAACCTCAGTCGTAGCCCATTGCTCTCATCAGGTCTCTAATGTGTGTTTTGCTTTCCTTCCCTCCAACCTGTTTATCATTTATTCCCATTCTCCTATATGAAAAATGAACAAAGACACTTTCTAAAGTCCATTTCACAGCTTTAGGGAGCTGTATTCAGGAGAGTAATGTGTGATCTAAGGCAAGCTGAGGAGCATTATTTTCCTATCACCACCCCACAGATGATGGGGAGTGACAGATTACGTGTCAGTCACAGCACACGAGGCAAGGGGCCAGCCTGCCAGGAGTTCTGTCCTTTCTGGCTCCAGCCAAAGCATTGTTGAGAATGAAAGAATGGTTTATAAATAGCTCACACTGAAGTCAGTCTATCATAGGGGCTGCAGATCAGCCTGGTCTTTATTCAGGCTGCTCAAGATGATGTCTGTATGCTCGTGTACGCGCAGGTGTCGCACACACAGACTGTACGGATCATCTCCCAGAGCTGTTCCCTTCCTAGCTGTCACCTTTCTTTGCAAGAAAAATAAAACCCACTGCGAGCACATTTAACTTCACTCCTTTCACTCCGCTCATTTGATCGATTCCACACTAATTTCTACTTAGAATGACTTTCTTTTTAAAATAATTTTCAAGTATCCATCCTTTCCCTGAAGAACTGACAATGAAAAAAGAACAATATCTTATTAGCGATCCTGTTAACAGATCTCCCACAGCACGGGTGATACGGAGAGTAGGTGTTCAGTCACAGCAGTGAGCGAAACCTTCTGCCTAAACTGAAATGAATCAGTCTGGAGACATCACAAATGAGTCATTATTCTCGAGCCCTCCCCTGGCTGTTCACACACAAAACTATATGGATTGTCAAGGCTTTCTGCTTATACCGTGGAATTAAATCTATCGAATCAAAGTAGGAGCGTCCTCAGTCTGTGGAGAAAACTCCTCAGCGCTCCTTGAGGCAGCGGGTACGTGACACTGCTCTGCAGTCTTTCCACCACGTGATCCACGGGCAGACCCCAGAAGACCCCCACCTGCCCTGGATTTTGTGACACCCCAGCCCCTCTGTCCTGTAACTGAGCACAGCTCCCAAAAAGTGTCTCCCTTGCCAAGTCAGTGACAGGGAAAACCGGAATGGAGCCAGCTGCAACAGACCATCCGCAGCGTTCCCTGTTGTAGATGACTCCAGTGGCTTTGCACAAAGGGACCGAAGAGCGACGGACTTTGCAATGTGTACCTCCATCTGGTTTGTTTTAAGTGACCTCTCTGAAATGAACTTTCTGCATTACCCACTGAACTTGTTCTTGGTGCTGCCAACAGGAGTGGAGACCAATACAGCGATTTGTTTCAGCAGAGGACTCCTAAGCTACAATAAAATTTAATGCCAAAGCCAAAACCAGAACAGATTGGAACAGAAGCTGTGCCCACAGAGGATTTTTTTCATTATTGTTAAATATAATTTATCCTGTTTTAATCTTATGGGCAGAATAACATTACTCCTGATGTACTGACCAAGAACAAAAACTGACAAGTTACTCAGCAGCTGAAGGTGTAAGACTAAGGAATTACACGTTTCGGACATACCTTAAATCAAGACAGTATGGTTCTGAGCAGGCACTCACACCTACCAAAACCATACCAGCTGAACCTGTCAGCCATGTGCCTTCTGTGCGTGCTGCATCATTCTCACGTGCAAGAGCAATGACAGCCCAGTGCATCAGCAACTGTGAAAAGAGAACGGCGCTACAGCTCACCTCTGATACTGCATACAGTGTGGGGACTTACTCCTTTAGGAGAGGGCGGGGTGGAGAAAGAGGAAAAGAGAGAGAGATGAGTTACTGCATGCCTGTTCTATCACCTACACCCATATAAAACAGACACCGCTTTTCGCCAGCGCAAGGGCATGCATTCAAACTGCGGCATGCTACGGAGAGGCACCCAAGTTGGCTTCCTTGCAGGATTAATTTACCCCTTAGAAAAACCTGCACTACAATCAAGGGCTGCTTCTAATATCCGACACGTCGGCTTTTATAGCTAACGAGGTATCTTAACTGCGCAGTGCTAGTACATGCTAGGTACGCCATGAGCGGAAAATGCACCGAGCTCTCCTGCAGTACTGCAGATTTCATGTTGCTGTGCCTGCGGTGTTTTTCCATTAAATGTGGGTCTGGCTCTGAAAATGCCTCCCTCCAAAAGCAGTGGATAGACAAGAAGAGGACGACTCTCCCGAGTTCACACTGCCACCACTGTTGTCTGACCGCAGGGTAACGCCGCACTCCGGGCACACACCAGAAAGATGGTGACAAGCAGTTCTCTGTGCAAGAGCTGAAAATAGATCTGTCTTAAGAGAGAGCCTAAGTGGTGTTCATTGATCATGTCTGTTATTGTCCATGTAAATAGAAGCAGCTGATTGCAGAAGTCCTCCACGTTGGGAAAATGAGGATCGTGCTGCCAATTTAAGGCCAGATTGCGCATGGCTCAACAGCGGCTGAAGACGGAGGAATGGGAAGTGCTCTGCTCAAAGGCATCGGGGTACTGGATGAGTTTTGTGGTTGATCCCCTCCTAGGGGGTCTTCAAAGCAATTAAAAGTCGAGGTAAGCCTTTACATAAGGATCACCATCAGCAAATGAAATTTGGAATGGTTTGTTAACTTCAACAGTGAGACACTGATTTACACAGATGAGTATATGGCCTGACAGTCACACTGATGTCACTGACAGGACAACCAGAAACTATGTTAACAAGGACAACTAGGTCTCAGAAATCTAGGCCTGAGCTTCATCAGCTTTATTTTAAAGCGTCTGTGCCCTGAGGTGTTTATATCACGGGTAATACTATTACAATAGCCAGTTACAAATGAAATGGTTTGATTAGGCTATTTATTGCTCTTGGGGTCACTTTTCTACCACTGGCCAGAGAAGGCACTTAATGAGGTTTGGCCGTGAGCCGTCATTGCGAAGACTGAAAATCTAATGAAAATTCTTCTCTGTTTTCTTGCCAATAACTTTATTATTGCTCTATCTCAGACAATAATCCTGCTCTTTTCCCTGAACCTTAGCACAAGATGAATCCTGAAGGTTGTTAAGTGAAACTAAAATCACGGCAGGCATTTCTCGCAATGAATCCAAAGTAATTCTGTCTTACTCTGCTCCTTCACCCCTTTCAGCACAGGGAGGTCAGGACCTGCCCCATCCTCAGCCAGAAGTCGCAGAGGATGAACTTGGCTTCCAGAAGGAAGGTAAGAAATCAGTGAAGAAGGGCCTTTTGTAGACATCCTTGAGAGTCAGGTGTCTCCACCCTTTTGAAAAGCCCACCAGGGGCCCAGCAACATCACTTCGAGGCTAAATACTTTTCAAAACCTTCCTTTAATGTGTCAGTCTCCCTCAAACCTACAACATAGAGCCCCATATTATCAAAGATTAAAACAAACATCTTTCGCCCTAGTGCCCTCTGAGTGAAGCTATTCTTATGGAAGGAGAAAGAATGGAAAAGAAGGGAAATAAAAGCTGCACCACTTATCTCTTTAGTGTACAGGAGCTGCAATGCTACGCTAATGCAAATATTGCTTAGCCAGCTCCTGCTCTGATATTCCAGTGGTGCATACAGTTCCAAAACAATATCTTTACTATTGAGTTCCCTAAATAATTATTCACTGTAAAAGCCATTCAGTCCATAGAATTTTTCCTTTCATTTTCAGGGACTGACTCGGGAAGTCCTTATTTAGGTAAGATGCTGCAGAAATCCACAGGGCTTTCCTGAGTTAAGAGCTCAGGAACTGGCCCTGCATATGCACATAAATTGCTTTGGGAACTGAAAGATTGTAATGTAGCAAAAAAAGAGTCCATAATGCATGCAGGCTTCTGACAGTTTTTGCAAACATCAAGGAATATGACACCTACCCTTAATATGTTTCTGCTCTGATTATGAATCCCCAACTGCACTGAGTCCATCTTTGCATATGCCAGATGAATCACTTTTCCAACCTGAGCTGTCTGGTGTTTCTTTGAGTGGATGAAGAACTTGTTAAAAATGAAATACAGAGTAATGGGTACTTATAATTTAAATGAATCACTGCATGCAAAGTAATTTCTTTAAACTATCTGCCAGGTAAATCTTGAATCACCAGCACGACACACTTGAAATTTTAAAAATTTGACAATATATTATTTAAATACTAGCACCATTAATTGACATTCAACAGAGTACAATTCATTGTTGAAGGAAAAAAATCCCAAGATGCCTGTGCAAGAAAAACTTCCAAAGTCAGGAGAAGTTACACCTGCAGCTGGGGAACAGGTTACAAAGGTCCCGTTCTTCGCTGTCAGACAGACTAACCTAAGGTTTACCTCTATCAAATGGCAAGGAAGAACATTCACACTTCGCAGGATGGAGGAAAATGTTATCTACCTCATTATCACAAGGCCTTCTCCTAGGCAAGCTACAAAAGGCTTGGGAAGGGAAGATGCGCAGCTGCCCAGAGAATCCACACTACACGTATGTGTGCTGTTTGCAGAAGCTGTAGGAACACCCACCACTTGCCTCACTTGGCTTCTCTGAAGCTGGGTCAATGCTATGCGGTTCTGAAAACATCTGACTCTCAGTGCAGCCTGACATATTTGGAACTGGTGCAAATCTTTCATTTTCTCTACACACAGTTAAGATTCCGATGTAAATTTTCCCCTTCCAGAGCACGACATACTTTCAGGAGCACACAGCAGGATGAGGCAGGAGGCGGGTAGGAAAGGATTTGAGGGGAGGAGATTGTGTCCTACTGTTCCGGGTGATTTTCTGCAATGTTATTTTTCAATCAAGTTTTTGATCATCCAAGCCAGCCGCAGAAGGCAGGCGTGCTTATCGCAGAGCTGACGGAGCAGCCAGAGCTCTGTGCGGAACCGCTGTGCAGACTCATCCATCTACGCAAGGTTTACACAGGGCTAAAGCGAGAATGGGATAGGCGTAGATGGGCGGGTTTGACCTGCACGCATACTCTCCTTCCCTCCGGAACGCTGACCGACGCTTTGCACTACCCGAGGCTCGTGTGACACGCTCTAAGGAGACTGTGGCATGTCCTTCCAGCCTAACAGCGGGATCAGGCTCTGTGCGGCTGCCACTGTGCGTATCACAGAGCTGTTAATTATGTCTAACATTTGGGACACCTTTCCACTATTACAAAATGCTAAAACCCGCAGATTGCTGACACCTGGCTGAAGCCGAACACCCTTGTTCTAAGAAGCAACGCCTCTCACACAGACATCACTTCTTTCGAAAGGTTACGAGGTTAAGAGCGATCAGTGATTTAGTCTATCAGCATCACTAAGACTGATGAGGAAAAAAGAAAAATGCAGTGTGTTCAGCATAGCACTTTTAGAGGTTTTGAAACTCCGTTATTCCCCTTTATCAGTCCTAAAGCAAACCTACCCTGTGTTATGCTATTTTGCCTTCATCACTGGGAAAAGAGAGTGGACTGTTAGGGTGCATTAAGTGCTAGGACTAGGTCACATGAGGACTGATGCTAAATTGAAGAAAATTGAAAAATCTGCTCTTTAAGTACAGTTTTCTGTTGCATTTGAACTTATTTTTCCCATGGTGATTTTGAAAGCTTTGCTTCACACCAAAATAATTAGCCTAATAGTCAGTAATGCATTTGAAATCAATGCAGTTAAGAGGTATGCAACTGGTGCGACCGGTATCACCTACTAGAACAAATTCTGAAGTTCTCTGGGGCGCTCTGTGTCAAGGGGCAGTATCTCATTGACTTCAAGGAGCTTTTAGTAAAGCGCCACACTTCTCTGCCCCACTTGATTTTGGATTTGTACAATGGGGACCAAACAAGACGGTTCCACTGACATGAGTGGAGTTACACCTGTGGAGAAATCGAGGCAGAATCCCAGCTGGGATTACTGAAAGTACGTTTTCGGCAATGCTAGCGTAAGAGAGTTCAAGATCAGATTCCTACTACGGTCCTTCTGGAACAGCATTTTCCTTTTGTGTGTTTTAGTAAATGTTTTTAATAGAACAAATACAGGCAACATTCATATCACCAAAACCAATTGGATTTACAATTTCTTTTTATCACCACTAAAGGAATACTAATTCAAGTTTTGGGTGCAATGCAACGCCGTGAAACAACAATATTCTTATTTTTATAGCCCTACACATGTAGAATAGCTGAGGCTTTCTCCTATTACACAGTGCCCAAATGGCATAATACTTGTAAATGTAGCTGACAGTCATGATTTGTCTTTCTGCTGTCTTCGTGGTTCTAAACATAAGTACTTTTGCTCAATATTAGGCCATTCTTCAGTTTAAGCAAAACCCCTGCATTTTCAATGCGTTTCAGCCCAAAAGTTGTTGCTGTTTTATCCAGCTTTCTCAGGCCCAATTACAATTCTCAGAAGTGCTGTTGTCCTGGGTTTGCGTGGCAGGTTTTGGTAGTGGGGGGGGGGGGGGCTGCAGGGGTGGCTTCTGTAAGAAGCTGCTGGAAGCTCCCTGTGTCCGACAGAGCCAAAGCCAGCCGGCTCCAGGATGGACCCACGGCTGAGCCCATCAGCGCCAGTGGTAGAGCCTCTGGGATAACATGTTTGAGAAAGAGAAAAGCCCCACACCTGCACAACTGCAGCTGGAGAGGAGAGTGAGATGTGAGAGGAGCAGCCCTGCAGCCCCCCAGGTCAGTGTGGAAGGTGGGGAGGGGGTGCCCGGGGAGGGGGTTCCCGGCAGTCCGTGGGGAGAGGGCAGGCTGTGCCCTGCAGCCATGGGGGGTCATGGTGACCCCAGGCTGAAGCAGGGGCAGAGGGTGAGGACCCTCCCCTGAGGGGAAGGAGCAGCAGTGACACTGATGGACTGACCCCAACCCCCATTCCCTGTCCCTCCTGCACTGCTCTAGGGGAGGAGGGAGAGAAATGGGGAGCAAAGCTGAGCCCAGGAAGAAGGGAGGGGGGGGGAGAAGGGTTTTGAGATCTGGTTTTCTCTCTCATTATCCTGCTCTGATTTTACTCTAACTAATTAAATTGATTTTGCTTCCCCCAGTCGGGTCTGTTTGCCCGTGATGGTAACTGGTGAGTGATCCCTCCCTGTCCTGGTCTCCACCCACCAGCCTTCCCTTCTGTTATCTCTCCCTGCCCAGCCGAGGAGGGCAGGGACAGAGTGGGTCTGGGGGACACGGGGCCTAGGCAGGGTCAGCCCGGCCCAGCTGTAAATGTAACAGCTGGGGTCACCCCAACACAGAGCACTTCAGTTACTGGATGTCGGCACAGTCCACTACTTGGCTCTGCTTATACCCGATGCCCATCTTTCTGCGGACCTTGGTGGCCTTTAAAGCAGCCCTTTAAAGACTACAGTAATTCCATCACTGTGTAAAAGCCAGCTGAGTCAGTTCCACTCTGAGCCTTTGCTGGAATAAGCTACTAAATTCAGTTTCATGGATAAATAATATCCTCATTATAAATAACCTGCTGCAAAACCAACATTATTAGAACAAAAGAAGACAAACTAGCAAATCTTACTGATGCTGAGTTGGAGACTGGATGAGACGCTGAGTAGGCAGAGCCTTCTACGGTGTCCCAGGAGACAGAAGACGTGGTCAGCAACGAAAGCGCTGAAGCAGTTGGCAACCTGCAAGACAGAAGATTGCGGGAAATCAGCAGAGAGGTGTGTGCGCCTCCTGAATGCCTCGATTCCCAGAATTGCCTCTGCCAGAGTGAGGCAAGTGCCACCTTAGCGAGGTCTGGGATCCACCCGGGGCACGCTGCTCTCTAGCATTTTCAGCTATGAAGCAGAGTGTTTTGTAGTTCTGACTAGGTGATCAGGGAGGCATGAGGAAGAGGACATAAGCAAATCAGAAGGTGCTACTAAGGTCATCGGTCAGGAAGGTGTCATCAGGGAAACCTCCACGCTAAAGCTGCCGGTGGGCAGTTCAGAGCTTGCTGTCCCTTCCCAAAGGATCGTTAGACTTGATTGTGTCTTCAGAGGTGATTTTACAGCGGAGCAATGTCCCTGATGAGCAGGGAAAGGATTAAATGCAGGGCAGCTGGTGAGAGTGGGGCCTGATGAAAATGGTATTCCTACCAGTTGCTGTATTTGACACCTCTGTTCAAACAGAATTACAGGAGTGGATCCCACTCTTTTGTGAGCTCTGTTTGATTGGTACAATTTGTATTTAACATCTGCCTTTGATTTCCCGGCTTTATAAAGTCACTCCCATGGCTCCTATTATCTAGCGCAGGCATACCACCGAGTTAGAACTGGCAAGGTGGGAAGGGCACGATTGAGGCTAACAGCAGACAGCCCTGACAAGTACGAACTACCCAATCTTCAAACAAAGCAAGCAACTGACAACCTTCTATACATGTTTACATGTACATTTTGCCATTAAGCATGATACAAATTTTGTCACAAGAAACCCAAAATGTCTGAGGAATGTGCCATTGCTTCATCTAAGTGTGTGCTGGGGGAAGCTGCTGGGAGACAATAGGAGCGTGTCACTGTTGAGAAATGGTTGGCTTTGTTCACAGCTGTGTAATTTCCAAGCTGATGGATTGGCTACACACAGACAGAACAAATATGTGTTGTCCTGAAAGCCTGAATGGGTTTTTTGTTTCCCTTTAGAATTTTTTCCCCCCAGTCGGAAATGAGCATATTCTATCAGTGCAGAAACCCCAGAGTGCGCATGTAATTTGCAGAGCCCCCATAAAGTCACTTACGTCCATCATTCTTACCCGGGAAATAGTTTCTTCAGTGGTATTAATAAAATCGACAGCCCAAACATTTCCTCAAGTGGCAAAGGGAGATGTTTTTTAATCTAACTTTTACCGAACATATTCTTCTGCTACAGTTTCTCCTTAAAAATCAAAATGAAATTAAGACACCCATCTGCTGCGCTGAAGAAGTTACACACACAGGCCATGGGCTCAGACAGGTCTCGAGCGCTAGTCAGCTACACCTAGAGGAGAAATCAGTGCTCTTTCTCAGGTGAGCACCATTACTGGTAGGTCCTACTGGAATGCTTCACCTGGTAGTAGCTACGGGTAAGGGATGGTGACGGAAACCGGTGTCAGACGGGAACGTGGGAATACTGTACTGTTCGGCAAACAGCACGATAGCAAATGACAGCAGGAAGAGCAGAGAGGGCCTGGGCAGAGTTTCAGTCTTCCCCATCCCCAGCTTGTTTACGTGTGTAACAGCAACTCCTGCTCGCAGCACAACACAAGCCTGGCCTCCAAGGTCACACCTGAGAGACGGCGGCGGAAGCGAGGTACGGGCCGGATGCCGCTCCTGGCACCACGGGTCCCTGCACAGTGGCTGCATCTCACACAGCTCCGCTGCCCTGGCTCTACGACACTTCTGTTCAGAGGATGTTACAGACGCTATGGACAGCCAAGGAAAGCAGGAGGTGGCCCGCTGTACGTCACTTGCCACACAGCTTGTTCACACACTGTGTATCGTTTCGATAATCTATACAATGTCCCCTGTAGTTTTCGTTCTGAGCTCACTGATACTACATAACAACTTACGCAATCTAAAGAGTTCATGTACTGCCAGACCATAATTTTCTATGTCCACTGGGTTGGTGATCTAATGTTCCAGAACTCTCTAGGCAGGCACAAAACCCATGCAGCTAATGAAGTTTTAAACCTTGCTAGCTTAAAAGCATGTTGCACATATTTAGTGGGGAAATTGTTAATTGACATGTGATCTGATGCCAGTCAGTCCAGGATTTTATAATTAATAGTAAATTAAACATAATAAAAGATAAAAAAGATTCTAAAAATTGAAATTGTCTACTTTCCATGTGCCTTCACTGTAGTATTTATTTGTGAAAAAATAAATGATGTCTCAACTAATATACTTTGTTATTCCAGAAGGATTTCCAGTAAGAATTTATGCTGTGTTTCCTTACACAGATTTTTTCCCTGAGAAGGCCTGGCTTACCGATTCTGTCCTAATAACAGCCATTGTTTAAATACTCTGCTAAGCGTGTCAGTGTGCCTTTCGATCAAGGAGAGACTCTGGCCAGCCATCGGCAGGTTAACCAATTAGTATGCACAAAGCAACAAACGTGACAGCAGGTACTTACACTCAGCTGTAATTACACCTATTGTGATATAATACTGTTGGAATTCTGTGCCCTAATCGCAGACGTTGGGGATGTGGCAGGTCAGAATCTCAGTGGAGGAGAAATTAGAGTCATGGCACATGGGGAACGCTCTTAAAGCAGGTTGTTATTTCAGTGCTGCATGCAGCAGGCTGGGAAGCAGTGCTGTTCCAAATGCCACTCAGCAACCCTGCCCTAGGGCCCGCGACTGCGTCTAGGGCTTGGCTCTGCCGCAAGCCCTGTCTCTGGCTTGGAAGACAAAGAAGACAAATTCTTGGCTGCTCAGCAGAACTTCCTCCAGACAAAGCCCTCAAGCCGAAGCCATGAAAGGATTCTTCACAAGCTACACAGCATGTGTATGCTGCCGAAGGAAGCTGTGGAGAACCTGGGTGACTTCTGCTAGAAGAGCAATCTCCTTTCTCTTAGTCCAGAAAGGACGGCCAGGCCAACGGACCGAATAATCCTTACTCAGACTGAAGGACCACCTGGGGTAGACGCTCTCTGTGAAGTCACATATCTCCATCCCGTCCTTACTACGTAAAGGACGAAGCTGTACGACCCATTCCCACCACTGCTCTCGTAGGCTGATGCAGGTGAAGGGAGGAGAGCTTGGAGTAGTTTGGGAAAATGCAGGATGATGTGAGACTGAGGCAGGTCAGAGGAGCCAACACATGAAAGAACAAATAAAGGAGACAAAGGATGGTGGGTGATGTATATGAGGGTAGCATTTATACTATATTTCTCCTAAAGGACTCCATACTGCTCTGTGCCTCCTAAAGAGCCTCAACAGGCTTTTGGTATCAGCCAGTTGTGCCACAGTTTGGGAACTGAGAAAAAAAGCCACTTCGTTTGCAATCTTTCAAAGAGAGTTAACTTATTCATATTGGCAATGTAACTAATGAAGTAAGAGATGAGAGAAGGCATCAGCACCAGCACATTTCTAATTCTGATGGATTGTTCACTTTTCAGAAGGGATTGATTCATTTTATCCCACCGTGATGCTCACCACCATTTCACTTCCCTGGAAATGGGGGTGTGAAGGTCTAAATATCACCTGTCAGAAATAAAGCAATTAGCATCTCCTACACAGAACTCTATTAATCTCACGGCTCCAATATTCAAGCCCAAAGCAATTTACTAAGATGATATATCTCTATTTAAATCTAAAAAAAAGATATCACAACTCTGTGTCCCAGGCAACTTGTAGGGGTGTGGTTAATATGAAATACACATATTTATGGGGAGCACTCAGCTTTTCTATAGCAAAAGGCCCAAGGATATTATTGTCTCATGATAATCGCATCCCATGCCAGGTTTTATTGCTCGCAATCCTCACCTTCTTATTAGAAAGACCATCTTCCGTGAAGTTTTTTATATTATCAACGAGCATAGACAGTAACTGAACCTTATCACCTGTATTCCAAGTAATCATTAGGAGAGTTCAATTGTTGGTTTAGAAATCAATTATTTAGAAAAATCTCTTGGTTTAGTGCTTCCCTAAAAGGCCTGGGGTTTCTGATGTGCATGTGTTTTGTTTGAACTCCCCAAATCCATCTGTCAAATCTGTGTGCTATGCAAATACATTTACAGAGGTAAATAGGAATGTGTCTGGGAATTTAACCAATTCTAATGGTTAAAACTATACAGACAACTTTTAAAATGTTTTCTTGCCGTGGCACACACTGGGGAACGAGTTTTGTAACGTACCTGCCCTAGTTCAACAGCTGAAGTGGTACGATCAAGTCATGAAAGAGAGGATCACCGCCTTTAACATCATTCACACCAAAGAAACGCAGGTGGGCTGTGGCTGTGACACCTCGGGACCTAGGTCCCACGCTCGGCTTTGGTTACGTGACACAATGGTACTGTTTCCCAGGGCAGTAATACTACCATTCAGAGACCTACAGGTGGCAGCAGGGAAACCTGTTTCATCCTCTGTGACTCTTGTGTATTTTAGGGCACTCCTTGCTTATTAATATTGCTTAATAATACTGGCCTGGAAATGTTCTCCCTGACCATGGCCTAGCTGACACGTGCATAAACCGTTCTGACCTGACGTAAGAAAGAAAAAGTCGAACAAGGACAATTAAGCACTGCATCAGGAGTCAGATAAGGCCACGGGAGTCTCCAAATGTAGAAGTGCTCAAGGTGGGCCAGCCTGAATTCCGAGGCTGGAGCAGGAGCCCCCCTGTGCTCCCTCCCAACCAGAGTCTTTCCATGATCCTGGGCAATGCTGATGAGGCACCGGGAAAAGTCACTCTAAAAAGGGATTCCCAGCTCCATGGACCAGGGGACGTTGGCTGTTAACTCTGCCTTCAGCCTTTTTCAGAACGAGAGGATACAAACCAAATAAGTAATCACTTCTCCTCCCCTAAAGCAGAGAAAGCTGACAAAGAATAAATAAATGAATAGGAAAAGCTCCAGGGTTACAATCCTGAGAGATGTACTGTTTGAACTATACTCAGTGTTCTGGGAGTCAAAAGACTAAGAGAATATGATAAATCTGTAGGTATTTAGTATGTTTATAGCTCTTTCGTGTGTAAAAGAACCAGCTCAATGCCTCGGGCAAATTTCAAACAGCATTTTGCAGGAAACCTCCAAAAAACCGGTTTCCTGGCACCGGCGTGCTGGCACAATTTGTCCTTGAGAAGAAGTCACTGTCGAGGCATTCGAGTGAACAGCTCAAATACCACACTCCAGTTGCAGTAACACCAGCCTGTGCTCCCAGGTCTGCTCTTCGTTTGGGGAATTGCTGTGAGAGGTGCCTGGCCCAAACAGAAACTCTAGGCCAAGCCCATTTTGCAGCTCAAAATGTGGAGTCTAAATCCAAACGTAAGATTTCTTTTCCACTCATCACCTGGGTGCATTACATCACCATGCTTACACAACGTGTAACTACTCTTCACGTACAACACCCGGAATGAGCTTGAGAGCAAGACCTTTGGCTGCTGACCTGTATTTCACCGACGGTCCGAGTCAAGAACCTGTATCCAACGGCCTGAAGCAAACCCAAACCCTAGATACGGCCTCTGGGTTTACATTAGAGTTGCTTAGACACCAAACAAAGCCAAAGGGGTGGGTTTTTGAAGGCTTTTAGTTATACTAAACCAATTACGACACCCCTGATGCTGCTGCCCCGATTTACATGCAGCAAATGACCTCAGCCAGTCCGTATCAGGGTACAGTATTCACTGAGGCAGAACTGCACGAAGGAACCGGCTCTGCTTTCGTTTAGCATCCACTTGCAGCAAACCTTCTCAACATTCTACTTTTATCCTGTGGCAAGCGATAGTGCTCAGAAAGCACCAGAGCTGTGACAAGAATAGCATTTCCATTTTTCTAAAGAATTTGTAATTTCCAAACTGTTTGCATGCCCATCAGGAAGCAAATCCTATCACTTCAAAATTCTCCATGAAAGAAGATTCCAACCGTAACAAACCAAAACACTGTCTCAGGCCAGCTACTGACAGATTTGACTTTGACAAAACTCAAAATGCTCCATTTGGTTGCAACTGCACTTTAGTGCAGAATACAAACCAGGAAATGGAGACCTCATTTGGAAGGAAAATTAAAAATATTTTGTTAGGAAATATTAAAAACAGGCAAGTCAAAAAGCACTTCACCAGCACATGCCCCTTCATTCCCAAAATGGAAATTCATCAAAATTAAGAACCTTTGAAAGCATTTAGGTATGATAAACATGTCCATCCCAATAAAATCTCAAAAATATTTTCAATAAACCCTTAAAAAATACCTCTGGGGAGATGCTTGCTCAATCAGTTCCTGCTGTACCACCTCTTAGGAATCAGAGACAAAGGCCCTTTCATAGCTTGCAGCGGAGGGCAGTGAAGTGGCACAGTCGGTTGCAGCCCAAATACCTTCCAACATCACCCTGGACAAGATCAGGAGAGACCGGACAGACATCTAGGGCTGGCCTGGACAGACTCGGAAGTCTTCCAACGCTTCCCACGGTTACAGCTTGCTCTGCGGACGTCTCCCATCTCTCCACCCCTTCTGCGTGGCAGTGCAGAACGCTCCCTCCCACCTACTGTATTTGGCCTGTCAGGGGTAAAGGATGCTTGTGGTCTCTCGAGTGACTTCCTGACATGAATATTCTTAGGAAAATCAGTAATTTTGTAATTCTATGTGTAATGACTTGAGTACAACATTACTTAAATAACAGAGAAATACGCTAGCAGCCTTTTATTGTGTCCTTCTGTCCCTTGAAATATGATCCCCTTGTTGTCAATGCAGGAAAATATATTTGGAACAGAATCTATTACCGTTTAGTGGCAATGTAAACTGGGAAGTGCTCCAATGAGCTCCATGAGTTTACACAAGTAATCTGCTCATACCTTTGCATTCCTGATTAGTGCACAGAATCCAACTGTTGAGACTCTTAAAAGCGAATGGCTCATTTGTTTGTACAAGGGTACAGTGCCACTGGATCCGTATGTCACAGACCTCTGCAAGCAGATGTAAGCCAAGGAAGGTATTACAGGCTCTGGAAGTGTGCTCCTACACAGAAAAAAGTGGCTGAATTTTGTAGACATTTGGAAAGTGTATACTCAAGGAACATAGTGAAAAAAACGGGTCTTCATCAAGCTGCTTATTATTCTTTACATTTAACAGCCACAGTGGAACTGGTTTTGCCTTATTTTAAGAAGAGTAATTTCTCATTGACCTTAGATTCGTGAAAATTAGGTAAAATTAGGTATAGTATGTCACACAGGAACACCTGTTTAGTAACATAAACATATTTAAATACCAACCTTTCCCTCTGATTGGTTTTTGTAGAAGCAACTACTGATTAGGCACAGAAATTGCAAACCATGACCTTCCTTGACAGGAGCTAACATGCGGTGCCATTAAATGCTGTTACTGAATCATCTCATTAAGTAAAAAGGGCAGTTTTCAAAACCTGATTTTTTTTATTTTTGCAAATCTACATGACTTGCACTGTTCTAAAGAAACCTTGAAGGTAACGTTGCTGGTCTGTCTCCACGCCTGCACAAAGCACTACATTCAACACACATTACAAATGGAAATAAAACACACCAAAGGCATCTGTCATAATGAAAATATTTTTCCTTTTAGAGATGTTCTGAATAAGCTGTGGGGTTTGTGCCACAGGTCTCTCCACTGAGTTGGAAAAGATATTGTTCAGAATATAGGAAAGATTGTTAGTCTAAATAGCATCTGATAATAGAAAGTCTGGGGGGTTTTGACCGTTTCTTACAGCAAACATATGCACCACTATCACAACTGTTCAAATCTTTAGATTTTTTCTGATAAATCCTTTGTTGGTGTTAAAGTTCATCTTGGAGCAAGTGCAGATGCAAAGAAATTATATATTTGGGGATTTTCTGAAACCCTAATCTTGTCACAACAGATTACCAAATGATCAAAGCAATAAAAGAATGGATTTGGATTTAAACTTTTTATGAAAAAGCAGTTATATCGTGGGATCGGCCTTTTTAATAGACTGCAGGCATTAAACAGAGCCCGTACTAGGCTTTGAAATTAATGGGTCACTGTATAACATTCCAGTCTTCACAGATTGATAAGATTAATGCTTGCTTATATAGCAAATTCAATGGCTCATTTAATTTCATATGAATGTTTAAAGTTAAATTGCTTTTGGATTAAGTCTAAACTCATTATTCATTTTAACGTCTGAAAGAACTTTCATTTTTCTTTCATTTTATTTAATCAAGTGCATCATCATTAAGAAAAGGCTATGAACTTAGATAGCTGAGAAATAAGGCAGTTTATTAATTTAGTTTTTAAACGATCTATTTGTTAAACTTCAATTCAGTGACCACTGTAGGTTCGATAAGAAGTTAGGAAAAACAGTGACTGCAACCTACTCCGTCCTTCGGCAGCGATACCAGAGGGAGGGGGTGCTGTTGGGCACTATGTCTGCAGCAAACCGACCCCTCTGAGAATGCAGAAGGTATATTTTGTTGTTAAACGCACTCCTGCATTCACACCTCTCCTTTGCACTTCAGAAGACTGATCCTTCTTCAGCGTAACTCAGCAAGACTCTTGCTAAACCCTGGCTCCTAACGGATCTAAACGAACTGATTCCAGTGGCTACACATCAGGTCACAGCCGGCAGGACTCGGGCTGCCGTGCCCGCCGAGGTACTGGGGTACGCTGGGCTGATAAAGGAACTTCCCTTAATACCGTATTAAGCCTCAGGAATCTGCGCGCCAAGCACAAACCACAACACACTTCCAAACGGGAGAAGAGGCATTAACTCAGTTATCAAGAGAAGCCACCCATCAGGGTCCGCCGCCACTGCATGCAGGGTGCACCCCGTTACCAGACGCATTCTCTTCCATCACAGAATTAGACACTGCGTACTAATGACAAGTTCCAGAATAAATCTCTCTTTAAAAACATTCACACATCCTCTTATTATGTAAAACTTCAAGCATTTGATGAGGAGCATGGCTGAGGGACCACACAACTCCTCTCTGGGATTTACCTGGGACTATCGGAGTTTAAGAGTGTTAGCTAATGAATTATTCAGGACGAATTAATAGCTCGGGAGAGTCCTTCACCTGTCTGACACAACTTCATTTGCCTTAGATAAGGTTTCTCAGCAGAGTCAGACACTGGCAAACAACTTTGTTTTCCCTTTTTAGCGTGTGCGCGACGATTTGCACTGCAGACAACGGAGCACGTATCACCCTGCAGAGCGGTGATTTCACCTAGCTGCAATGCAACGCGAAGCTGGCGCTCCGAACGCTTTGCAGTGGAGGTGCCATTACCACCATTACAGATGATAACCTCGCCACGTCCAAACCCCAGGACAAATCCCAGGCTGCTGCGTCCAACCGAGGGCTCCGCTCCTGAGGCAACGTTGCTCATTGTCACAGCAAGGACAGGCGGTTTCCCAGAAAGACAGGAGAGAACATTTTAAGTTACTCTTTCCTGTTCATTGTATACAAAAAGCAATCTTCCATGAAAAGACATATTATACTTGTATCATATTTGTCAGTTCTTTTCCCTGAATAATATCTTATTCAGGAGCTGAAGAACAATTTGCTTGTCATAGTACTGCTGTCTTATTTATTTATGGATTTCTTTAATTAACAAGAGGAACGTACTTTTCTTTATAACTGACTTTGCATGGCGTGTCCACTGTCAGTATCTCAGTCTGAAAATGGTGTGAATCTGTGTGCAAAGGCACACACACCCCTACGAAAACTGCAGCGTCAGGTCTTAGTTTGCGATTCCCTGTAAATCGTTAAGCAATTCTAAATAAAAACCCTTTATTATAATGCCTTTGACAATATTTGAATTAGTGTTAATTATGCCCTAACAGGATAAATTCAAATCAGGTCTGTGTCCTCTCACTGGATGTTCCTTTCCATAAGAAAGCAGAAAACAATTCCTGGAGCTTGTAGGAACCTGTCACTGAAACCGGACATTTCAACCGACGGAATGACTTTCACTCCACGCCGAGTCAGGGACAAACAGAATTAAGATTCCTCCCGCTCCACCTCAGCTGCCAACCACGTGGAACACAGGCACGCAGGACCAGTGAGGTTAGCGGTGTGGTGCTCTGGGAGCTTCTGCTGTGCCTTCTCTTCCCTGGGCAGGCAAGCTGACCCGCCATCAGCACCGCGTCAGCTCTTGCTGCCTTTGGCTGATGCAAGTTCCTGCTGCCCTGCAGCAAAGGAGAAGCAAGGAGGAATGTGTCTCTGAGGCTATTTCGGGGGGGTGGCAGCTTGTGTCCAACGTGTGATCCCTGTTGATCAACAGCTATCTTTGAAAATAAACCTGCTCGAGAGTGCCAGGAGGTCTGACACAGCCCCTCAGTCGCGCCCAACTCTCGAGATCCTCCTGCAGCACATCCAGTCCTCCTCCTGCCCTTTCTGCTCCGGGGAAGCCCAGCCATGGCTGGGGTTGAAGCTGACAAGATGGGAAAAGAATATGGACTATGGTCTGGAAGCATCAATAATGAAAACAGTAATGTACCGTGGCATCAGTGGTGACGTGGAGGCTGAAAGAGCAGCATGCTGTGGAGATCAAAGCAGAGGGGAACTGTTCTTTGTACTATTAATATCTCCCTTATTTTTAAAGTGGAGAAGAAATGTAAAAGCAAAGTGTATACGGTTTTCCCTCAGGCCACCACCATTAGAGGCTCTCGATAAGCCTCGCAAACTCCTGCAGAAGGACAGCAGCCCACTGGAGTATAGAACATAACACGTACTATCTAAAAAGCGAACATGACAGATACAAGGCGAGGCAAGGATTCAATTTGGGCTATCACGAAAAGAAAGGAAAACAAGAAAAGAATCTTTTGTGACAGTTCACCAAGGCAAGGCTCTGCTGTAACTGGAAGCGTAGCCCCGAGCCAAGAGTGCCTGTGCGGTGTGCCTGCACGGAGGGATGAGACAGGCCTTATCCACAGCAGCCCTGCCAAACAGAGAGGTTCCCAAGGTTTTTGCCATGTTTTTACTTTGTTTCCTCCGTATTCTTGATTAACAACTCTTCAGGCATTTGTCTTTTATTGCTAGCCAGACCAAAACGAAGCTGCATCATTCCTCCTACTTCAGTGCCTCCCTGTGAGCCGGAGACGCTGAAGGGCGACACGCGGCATGTACACCGCAAGGCCAAGCTGTGCCCACCCCCGTGCCAGCAGCACACTTACTCCTAGGCGTGGGCTGTAGATCTTGCTAGCCCGTGCAGAAAAGAGGGGTTTCTTGCCAGTAGAGGGGAACGACTGAATTCTAAACAGTAAGGCATTGGAACACATGGACTGAGGGAACACATGTCTAGGAATGATGCAGGGCAAAGTGTCGGGTCGCTCAGCTTGTGTTACTCATCCTGTCCTTATCCGCTGCCCTGCCTCATCCAGCTACGCTGCGAGCTCTCCGGAGCTGGAACTGTCTCTCCTGTACCTCAGCAGGGGCTCTAGGAGAAGAGGGGCTGCTCTTGGTTGTATCCACGGGTAACATCATAGCTCAAATAATCATTTCAGAAGCAGGATTACTGAGCAAATCATTTGCTGAAGATGACAGTGGATACGGTAACAGCAATGCACTGCCGGCTTGACAGACCGAACAGAAACGTGTCCTTACGTTCTAAGCAAATGAATTGCTTTAATATATTTCCAACAAAATAATCTTCTGTTGGAAAAGATCGGTGAAATGGAGCTTTATTTATTATTACTTCTTATTAGGGATTCTTATTAAACATTGCTCATTCAATTTCTTATAAAAAACTCCAGCTGGTTTATCAAAATTGACTACTTACTGTGACGTTAGAGTTTAATTTAAAATACTCTGTATTTTTATTCACATCATTTCATGACCTGTCAGTAGTAAGAAATGTAACACTGTATCCTACACAAGGATACCCAAAACAGCTCCTTCCCTATTATACTGACAAAGAAACCAGCAAAGCCTCTGATGATCCTTTTGTTCTTAGCAAATTTGCCAATACACTGTCATTTCTCTAACCAAATGATGACAACAAAATAATAAAAAATAAACCCACAATTTTAAGCCTAAACTTCTGAGTTTGAAATGCACATTACTTGTGAAGCTGTTATGCAGAATCTTCCTTTTGTATAGAAAGTTATTTGTTCCATTTCTGAACAAAACTGAGCTTCAAGATGTCCGTATTTCCCAAACAGAAACTCTATATTCTGTTCAGCTCTTTAAAAATTCACCATGTTACGTGGTGCTCTCATTGCTCAGAACAGTGCTATTTAGAATTGTGCTATTTGTGGAATATTTGACAATTATTAACAAAATATCATTTCAGCCTAGCTTATAACTTCAGTTTAAATTCTACTTGATAGTGTTTATGTGCTAGCTGAAGTGTTTTTCATGTGTTACAATGACATCTTTGGATGTCTCGCGCTATCTTACACATTTCAAATGAGGCAGCTCAAACGGGACCCTTTTTAGTGGCAATTTCATGAAAATCATCTAAAGAAAAAGGTTATTTAGAAGCAAATGGAAGAGGGGGGAGAGCAAGAAAAGTAAACGAGGCAATACATTCTGGTTAGGTTAAATGTCAGATTAGAATTTAAAGCAGCAAAAAGGGCGGGCAACCGTCGTCAGCTTCAGTGACTGAGCATCGCTGGGGCTGATGCTGCAGACGCTACAGGAGCTGCCGTATTTGGCCAGAGCAGAAGCTGAGCGGGGCAAATGCTCAGTGGATGTAAAACTTCAAAATCCCTGAAAGATGTGAAATGGAAGTTGGCAATTTCTATCAGATGAAGATCTGACTCATGCTGTATTACTTGCATTATTTGATATGCAATACGTAACATATATGCAAACCATACGACCTGCCCTTACTGTTAAAAGACAGTCCTACCCTTACACCATCAAAGCTCCATATATCACCCTTTTCAGCTAAGTGGCAGAGTTGTGAAATATCCCCTGTGCCAATAAAATCCAGACGGTACCTTTGTCTCAACCCGTGCACGTACCTGTGCTTGCCGTAAGCCTGGGAAGAGACACACCCCGCTGCACCAACACTTGCTCTAGGTATGGAATGTTCTCTGCCTGCCTTTTACTTTGGGCAGGCAGAGAGATTCTGGTATTGCAGGATCATCCCCTGAGCAGTGGCACATAAAACCATCATATAACAAATTGCCAAATCGGTGGTGGAACAGCACAGCTCTCGCGTTTGCCTTCCTCCCTGTAGTGCTTTGACTTTCAGGAACAAATATGCACATTTCCCTGCTGGTCTCCAGCAAAATACGAGAATAATATTTTTTTTCTTTACCTTCCCCACTCCTTTGTGAATTATGGAGTAGTAAGCACATGTTTAAGTACAGCTTTGCAGTCAGGGAGATACAGCTCCAGTCCGTGCAAGACAAACTGAAGCTCATTTACGAAGGTACATCTAACAATGCCAAGGGAGTAGACTTATCACAGAGATGACATCAAGTTGTCACTCATTCTTCGTACACGCACCTGTGATTGCGAAAAGTGTTTTCTGTAATATAACTTGATATTTGAAGAGAACAGGACAAAATTAAGTCCCATCCCTTCATCATTTACATTATGCCTTAGGGGTACACAGTTGATCTGAGACATCCTGAGTTACGCCTATTAGTGGAGCTGTACCCACAGATGATCAAAAGGCTCATTCTGATTCCTATAAAGCAGTCAATATCACAGTTAGGGAAACCTATTAGGTATAATTAAATTACAGCTATAAATGACATAAACCTGAGATATTTTATGATAAATATCTTTTGATATACCAGCCTTTTTAAAGAGTTCATCCCATCCACCCTCCTGAAGACAGGTCCTAAACTACAGGGCGTGAAAAATGATGAATATAAAAGAGGAAGCTACCCTGCCTCCAGACGTGCAGCTAATCTATCAACCTCCTGTGCCTTCCCATTTGACACTGTCCAAGCTATATCATGAAAAGACAAGCATAATGGAAGTGCCTTTTGTCTTTACTTCAATCATGTGTCCTTTGCAAATGAAGATGTAACAGATGTGCAGACCAGGCAAACGGAGCAATGTGCTGCCACTGGCATCCAGGACGGCTCGACGTACAATTTACAGAAGTCGGTGGGCTTTTGTTTGCAAGCAAGAAGCTTTGGATGGGACTGAGGCAAGACAAGAAAGACAGGATGTCAAAAGAAATGTCCCTCTGGTAGATGACGTGCAGAGGACACGCAGCAGAACATACACCTAAGCATACACAAGGAACTCAGTGGCAAACATTAAGGGTCAAGAGTCGGAAGTGTGCCCAAACGTGCACACTGGGCAGGATCACAGCAAAGCCAGTTATAATGCCCTGAGTGTCTGTTTGGAATTATTAGGTTACCTTCACAATTGTAATAACAGATAAACAGGCTGCAGATACTCTAAGCAAAAAACAGATGGGAATAATACATTGTTCAATTTGTTTCAGGAGCAAAGATGTGGAAATAATTTCCACACGGAGAAAACCCTAGTTAACTAGTGACACGAGGGCAGGGAGCAAACATGAGACCTGCAATTATGTCTGACCTGCGCCCAGCTAGTCTGATGCACTCTCCGCATGATGCCAGCACCAGCCCTGGACTAGGTGTGAGAAGCTTCCAGAAAAATAACAACCTAAAATTGCGCTAAATCCTATTACCGAAGGAGCTCATGCTGCCCTCGCACCTGGTAGGAGTTCACCCTACATACGCACAGAGCGCTGGTATAATCCTTCCTTCTGAGGGCCTTTCCCCTTCTCAAAGCCTATGAAACCCTCACTGAAGGACCGGCTGCAGCACACGGAGCCACCGCCCGTCACGCCAAGGACCCCTTCCCACACGCCTGAATTGGGCCCTGTTTCTTGTTTCTGCGTTTGTACATCCTGCTGCATTATGGCTTTTCCTTCCCCGCATTTTTGCATTCCACTGTCTCCCTTCACTACAAACAGTATGAGACAGAGCCTCCTCGGGGAGCCGCTGGAGAGTTGCAATTCACATCACTGTTACCCTTAAGCCTGTCAGATGATCAGATAGCCGAGAAAGTGCTAATAGCTTATGCTCTGGTGAAATATGTTTTTCTGTACATGATTACCTTTGTATTTTGTTCCCCTTATCCCTGATTGTCAGCATTTTAATTAAAAGTAGAGGTGTGAGAACATGGGAAAACCTGTCTGCAGAACAAGGCTGACTTTGATTTAAGTTAGTGTACTAAGTTTGTAAATTTGGAACCCAATTTTCTGCCACTATCACCTGTTTGGAGTGGTACCAAGGAGCTCGATGCCGAGCAATTCAGCTTTCGTTGAGGCACCTGCACCTCCCCGGACAGGACAGAGGGAGTGCAGGTAGCCAGTAACCCTTGATGAAACTTTCCAAGGGTGGTTTAAGCTGCTCTTGCTTCTCTGAGTAAGTTTAGTCCCTACTGGGGACCACAGAAGGTCCACTTGGCTCCTCCACGGCCCGTTCACTGGCGCTCTGAGGCTCTCACCAGCTTCATGGCTGGATTGGAGACCTTCGTGCCCACAACTTCTGTCTTCCAGGGATTACTGACCTTGCAGACAGCACAACGGGTAACTCGCCTAATTCCCAGGTTTCGCTATTTCAGTGTAAATTAGCACAGCGGTTGATAGGGAGCACATCTCTGTTCCTTCAGCTACCTTGTCATGGGGCTGTAACCTCCAGAGCAAAATCAGGAGGGACAGGCACAGCCGGGAACCTCCCGAATGCGCACAACTTGAGTCCCTGCAGCTTGCGAGACCCCTCGCACAGAAAATGGCACGGTAACGTGGGGCACACCCCCCTCTGCGCAGGGAAACAGGCTGCTGCCGAGGGGTGGGGAAGGCAGGACCTTTCAGTTTCCCCCCGCACTGTTTCGGTGGCACCTTACGGAAGGTTCCTCACGCGAAACATCCCCAGCAACCTCACTGACGGACAACAGCCCTGGCTTGACAGCGTGGGTCTGCTGGGAGCGACGCTCAAGCACAATCGTGATCCGGAATTAGCTCTCCTCCATATTTCCCTGGAGGTAGGAGCCACAGCTCTTGACTGGATTCCACTTTGTGTAACTCACTCATTTCTGGAGATGAAAATTGTGCTCCTGAATTACATAAAAGCTTTTAAAAAGTGGCCAGTCTGTACTGAAATCTGTAAACCAGAAATTGTGAAAGAAAGTGAAGTCCTTGCATTTCTCCTTGTTATACAGTACTTGTGATTGTTATTTTGTTTTTCTCGGGGTTGTTTTATGATCAAAAAATACCTTTTTGATGCAAACCCAAAAATTAGCACTCCATCACAAAGAGAAAAAGTACTATTTTATCATAAATCAGTGAGAAGATCAGACTGGTTCTTTTCCAGGTGGAAACACGCTGTGAAGCAACCACGGCAGACCAGTATCTGCTGAGGTGACACAAGGATCTGACAGAAGAAACTACAAGATGAAAGGAAGTAAAACAATATGATAAAGATGAAAGGTGATACAGCAAAAACACCACAAGGAAAGAACCGAGCATGAATAGCAGTAGGACACACCAAAATACGATGTGATGGAAAAGAATTAGTCTGATACGGTTCGTGATGCTACTGCACAGGACGAATCATTATGATGATGTATTGCAGTGACAAGAGACAATGCTGGATTACACAGAATGTAACACATACATGGACAAAGCAGAAAAATGCTGCAGTACACTGGAAAGAAGACAAAGCATTCGGATATTTATGTTGTAATGATCTCATTCTAATTCTATGAAGCTGAAGCCAACAGCAGTGTTCACACGGACACTCGTTAGCTTAACCGAAGACATTGATTTGGTATAAATAACCTAAAGGTCTGATCAGAGACGGCAGCAGCAGTTCTCTGCAGGCACTGCAGCCCTGCTCCCAGTGCTGTGTGGTGGCATCCTCGGGGGCACAGATTGGTGCATGGCTGGGATTTGGGATCGTGAGGGAGAGCAATGCTTCACCCCACCTGCGTGACCAAGGGAAGGCCTGCATGTGGGCCTGCTGTGTTTCACCGCAGCGTACCACCCTGCTGCCTCCCTAGCAATAAAATCCGGTATCTCTACTGTGATTATGTACTGCCATATTTAAACCAAGGTAAAATCACCCAAGTTCAGACAAATCTCAGTTTCAGGTTGTTCCCGTGACTTTTAGGATGCTGTGCTTTCCTTCCCTGGCAGGAAAGTAGGTTGCTGATATACTTGGTTCATCTTTGCTCACAGAGGTAAAATTAGAGGCCTTGAGACTCCTGCTGGTAGAACTACCTCTCAATTTCTCACTGTCGAAATCCAATCTGATTTCTATCTTTTCCACTAAAAAGCTGTCAACAGAAAATAAGCAATTCCCATCAAGGAGCTGTATTACTTTCCAAGGTATATGCATTTGGCCGGTAGATGAAGAAAAACAAAGTAATTTAAATTGTTAATTTGTATTTTCTAGGAAGGTAAGCAAAAGTATTAATGCAGGGCATAACTATAACCCACCCAAAATAAAATAATCAAAAAGAGAGAGGCTGATCACTGTTAGATCACTAATAACTTCTTTTCTTACTGTGGCCCTGGGTCTGCTTTTCTCCTCCTCACGCTGGTGTAACTCTCTTGACCTGGTTATCCTTCATCTACTGTGTGGAAGCAGGAAGACAGACCTCATTGACAATGAAAAACATGTAACTGAGATCAGCAGCTTTCTGCAGCACAGGACAACAGGAGATCTACGGGCAGCCAATGGGACTATCTTGATACAGCAACGATACATCCCCACCTCTCGCATCTGGAAAGCAGCAGGCAGACACAGAGAATGTAGGAAGCGGACTCAGGTATGTTTTAGCATTTGCAAGTCACACTTTGAAAACTGATTTATGGTGTATTTCTAAAGAAATATCTAAGCCCCAGTTTTTGATGTAATTTTTCCCAACTCTTTGAAATGTCAAAAGAATGGTGATGGGTTTTTTTCACTGCAGTTTTCAGATTACACAATTTCTCAGAGGAATTTCAAAAATGGACAATTTGCAGTTTGAAGCTAAATGCACACTTTCTGTGAGATCTCCTTCACTTTTCTCAGACCTTTGAGAGTAACATCTGAACCCTTCCCTCTTTTTTGTCACGTATTTGAGCAATAAGGTTGTTCAGATTAGGACTCTGTGGTCATTTAAGATGTTCCTTTTCTTTGCCACACAGATTTATTTATAGCATTTTTCCCCTCCTGAGCACTACTCCTAGTGCTGAACAGCCCAGTGGTTGAGAGATGGCTTCTCTTCCCCTGCACGGCCGCTCTGCTAAGCGCTAGCTCGCTCCGAGTAGGCTGGTCTCTCGGTTAAGATCCCGCATAGCTTTATTTCTCTTGGCCAAAGAAGTTCATGCCCCTACCCAGCCGTCCCTCTGGAGATTACAGAGCCAGAGCAACAGTGGCAAAGCCAGCAGTGTCTCAGCTCCTGACGTGGCTGTTCACTGGGATATGAACACGAACTGGAGCTGAGAGAGGCTGGGGTAACGGCCCGGGCTGCCAACGGCTGCCCTGAGCCCCAGCTGCAAGTGCCACTGTGCTGGCTTTGCGGGGGGCAGGGGGGAGGGTAACCTCCTTACAGGGATGGAGGGCCCAGCGACAGCCCCGACAGCCAAAGTGGCTATCAGACCCAGCCCGGACCCTACCCAGCTGCCCGTTTATTGTCTTCTCACACATCTTTGTTCTTGCTCAGTCTTTGCCCATCTTGGACTCTTGGTAAGAACTTCAACCATCGCTCTTCCTTCCAGAGCTCTCACTGCTCAGAATTAGCTACATAGCCTAATTAGCTTCAGTTTCATCGGTTTTGTTTGCAATATAAAAGATGAATGAACGAGAATGGTAGTGTTCCGGCTAAATATAAAAGTGCAGCTGCAGTAGAGAGCATGAAATCCTGAAGAAAACTTGCAACAAGAATCCCAACGTGCATTTCCCCCGACAGGCACGGGATCACACTATCTACGGGTAGAGCAGCCTACACATGCTGAACAAACGGCAAGCGAACGAATAAATGAAGTAACCAACGAACATAGAGGAGATGATCAAAACAGGACACTTCATTTGGTGGGAGTATGAGACAAGGCACGTAGCTCGTTCACAACAGCTTCCTTAATGGGAGTTACTTAGATGCTTTAGTGCAGAACGTTGTCTAGGGGAAACATGGAAGAGAATACAGAGCAAGTAAAGATCTGAGTACTAAACTCAGTGCCTTCTCCCATGGGCTACATTTGATGCTTGGAATGCACAGGGGATATTTACTGTGCAGCATTTAATGGCACTTAAAATCATGCTTTCTCCCCATGGTGTGCAGAGGAAGTGCCCACTGTATAATCGAAAAACTGTAGGAGAAGCAGATTTATCCACAGCTGCTAATGCCTTTCCTTTGCTTTCCCTCAGATTCTTTATTCATCCAAATATATTGCTTTCTACCTGAAAAATATTTGTCAGACTGGAAAGACACACTAGGAAGCTTCTTCCCAGGAGGGATTAAATGACCACAAATCTTGTAACTTTCAGGAAAAAATGTAAATATCGGTATTTCATTCTTGCTTTTTTTGTCAGTAAATCATTGAGAAAAGAAGAGCTGAGGAAGGAAACAGAAATCCCTGACATTTCTCTCACAACTGTTTAAGGCATTTCCTGCTGAACAGGTTATAACCACAAAGACAAATAAACTGAGACACCACATACAGAAAAATGCAAGGGAATCAGACATTTCAGTGAGTCACACCGTTTTTCAAGAGAAGGGGTCCTGTGTTAGGACTCAGGACACGAATATACGAGATCTGAATTTAGGTCTATGTTCTGTCCCAGGACACGTGCGTGGCTACAAGCAAGGCCCTGTGAGCCAGATGTGGAAGATGACTATGTACCTATGGAAAGGAAGGGCCGTGTGAGAACTTCGCGTAGGAAACGGACATCTCCACACATCTGAAAATCCCACTCGGCACCACAGCAGCCACTTGGCTCCTTAAGTCCACAAGTTCTATAAAAAATCCAGTGATTAATCCCTCTTCACCATGGTAAATAGAAAGAGCAGCATTTTTTTCCTGTCTCATGTATTTAATTTGCAGCTTAAAGCAGGGCTTCTCCTACTACACACAGCTGGGTGCTCTGCCTTCTCCACACACAGCAGCGAACAAACAACTCAGGGCTGGACTCCAACAGTCCAACGTCCTGGGGCTGCAATACAAGTGCCGAAGTCTCACGAGAAGAGAACGAGCGATGCAGAAGGAGAAGCAGATGCTACCAGAAAGCTGAAGCGCAGAAAAGGAGGGAGAGTGTAATGCCCTTGTGTGCAGAAGGATGGAGTGGTGGAAGGGAAGATAAAGAACTTTTTTTAAAGCTTCAGAAGAAATTTGATTCAGTTTTGCACTGAAAACAAAGAATAATGGGGAAAAGCCTGCAGAAAGACCATGCAAGGATGACGCCCAATACTGAGGACATACCATCTGTGATCTGCCAGGGGTTTGCTCCACTCCCACCACAATCCAGTGTATCCACTGACACCTCGGTGTACAGGAAGATGAAGTACACTGCGTAGTGCAGGTGATACTAAGCACTTTGGATGTCAGGATCAGAATTCCCAATGATTTTGACCCTACTAAATTGGAAAGACAGTCTGAAATTAGTCAGATGAGATTCAGTAAAGACAAGTACAAAGTACTCTGCTGAGGAAGGCAAAATAAACGTGTAATTACAGAACTGGGGAGTAAGTGGCTGAGGCTAGAACAGGCCATGAACTGTTTCCGGCTGACCAAGGTAACATTTTGGGTTAAAAGTAAGAAGACATGTAAACCAGGGATGTAATTATGAGCCACTGTTACAGAACACCAGTGAGATAATTACTGCACTTCACAGGCTGTAGGAATTCTCATCTTGAATACCTGGTCTCCACACGAGGAGACTTGCAGTCAAATTAGAAAGACCAGAGGAGAGCAACAAAAATTACCAGGATTTTAGAAAACATTACTTATCATGAAAGGTTAAAATAATTGGATTTGTCTGAATCAGAAAAGAGAAGATGGAGGGGGACATGATAAATGTCTTCATAAATGAGGTTATTACAAAGGAGGTGGTGATCGGTTGCTCTCTATCTAATCTGAGCCGCAGACAAGAAGAAATAGGCTTAATTTTCAGCACAGAAAATTTAAGTTAGATATCAGGAGAACTACAGTAACTGTTAAGAGCAGTTAAGCATTGAAATAAATTATCTAGCGAGTCCAGAAAATGCCCTTCATGGAAAGTTTTTAACAAAGGAAGTATTCGTTAGCGATGGTCTGGATTTACCGGCATTTTCATTAGACTGGGGCATAGAATGAAACCTGTTAAATGACTTCCAGTTCTGAATTCCTACAGGTCTTTCACAGCCTAGAATTCTGTGATATTTGAAAAGACTGAACAACAATTTGAAATAGAGTTTACACTAATACCATGAAGAAACCCAACTGACAGGCTCTTCATCACTGAACTTCTCAGCTACAGCTCTGGCCCTTATCCCACCCTACACACTTTTAATGTTTTTTTGAAAAAGACACCAAATTCCTTTAATGAGAAATCTATAGAAGACATTGGCATTACCACTAATGTAAAACGGACGTAAGTGAAAAACCCCGAGATCTACTCTACTGAAACAGGCACTGTAGATACTCATTTTAAGTTCACAAACCTCTTATTCTTATCTTAAGCTGTAAGCCCAGCTTTCCATTAACGTGTGCGCAGCTTAGAAACAGTGCTGCTGATGGCCAACGCAAAGCAGAATCCAGTTCTCCGCAGCACAGGAGGCAGTGGAGCGTACTTCCTAATGGAGGCTACTGGAACTACCGCGGGAATGGGAAGCGCAGACGAGGTCAGCACACACCTGCCTCCCCTGCTTGGCCTCCCCGGGATTACACGGGCTGCCTCACTCCTCGCTGACTCCGTTGCACTCAGCGGTAAACAGGGCAACACCTTGGCGTGGCAGACAATGCTCCTAGCAACTTCACAAGGCTTCACTAACAATTCTTCTATGTTTGTGAGGCCAGGCTGCAAATTTGCATTTTTGACCATGCTTTGATCTAAATGTTTTATATTGTTTGCCTGGATGAAGAAAAAACAACCATCTAGTGACACTTCTGTCAAGAGCACACTGTGCAATTTATTTTAGATTGCCTAGAAGTGACAGCCCATATAAAGCATATCAAGCAGAGAGCTCTCGCTTTCCTCAACTGCCAAAGCACAAGTGGTTCCCTTAGAGGGGCCGAGGTGCTCCAGCCTGACCTGTCACACCATCCTCTCCTTCAACAGTGCCGCTAAGATACACAACCATTCCATTTGTCATTTGGCAAGCCTTAGAAAAGTCAATGGAGAGCCCAAGGAGAAGTGTTTTAGCAAATGCTTAGCTTGATCTACATGTCAGGACACGGGGAAAGGAGCTGGGAAGACCTACTGAGTAGGTGTTAATGAGGGCAGACAGGCAGGCATGAGGTGGGGGGCGGGGGGGCAGTGGTGTGTAACTGGGGCTCCATCCACAGCACCTACAGTTTTCACCTGGTCACGTCATGTAAGGGAAGGGAACGAAGAGGGCAATTCAGGAAAGGTTTCTGTATTTCTCCAGCGTGACATAAATCCGCTCTCTGAGGCTTGCAGATTATTGAGAAGGACCAGCAAATAAATAAAATGTAGTGCTTCTAATGGTTTTTTGAGTCTACCATAAAGAGTACAGCTGAATAAAAGATGGATTTTACCAATTACGTTTTCTAATAATGGAAAAAATATTTTAATCCAAACTATATGGAAGAGAATATAAATTTGTTAAAAATTTGGCTGTATTTTCCAGTGATCTAAACTCCAGACACTCTCAGATATATCTCCTGAAATGTCCACTGTTTTAAAAAGGAAAGTAAACCAAATTCCCTCTGAATATGACAGGCATTAATATTAATTTGTACTGTTACTACTTGAGAAAAAAATCTGCTTCATAATCTGTGTGACCTTTCCTCACTAACATTAGTATTCCTGATAAAGTCTAAATACTAGCAGCTACACATAAATACTGTGATATTTCTGCGCTGTTATGATAGACAGTTTCCCAATTGAGCATCCAGAGGTGAACAGGCTGGTGAGTGCTTCATGCATAAGATTATGTCTAGAAAATTTAAGAGCTCCACAGGATGTCAGAAAGAAAGAATAAAGACTAAATGTTGCATTGTCTTGGCTTGCTTTCTTCATTTACCAAAACTCACAAGCTGGTATCAAGAATGAGTTATTTCCTGCAGATCCATGAAATATGAAATCATGAATATTTGAAAAACCTTCCTGAACAACAAAAAACCTACCACCATTATGGCAACTGAGACGCAAGGGAAGGCAAGGAAAATATGTTGTGAAACTGCAGAGTCTCTGTGATCGCTGCAAAAAAATCATAAATTGCACTGGATCTGGATTAAAAAAGGAGGCAACGAAGAGCTCACGTGACTCTGAGATGTCACAGACAAATGCTCTCCTGTCTTTTCACAACATCAGGCGGGCAAACAACAGCCGCAGCAGGCTGAGAGGCTGTGCTAGCCCCCCGCTGCAGTCTCTTACATCTGACTGCACAGCAGGGCAAATTCCTGCATATTCCAGACATAAAGTATTTCATGCATTGTGGTGCATTACTGTTAGGGAGGAGAGATTCAGGTACTCATTTGGGAATACTCACAGAACCTGTGCTAACTCTGTCTTTAGAGATTTAAACAGACACAGCATCCCATCCCCAACACCGAGCTGAGCAGGCACAGAGAGTTCACCAACAGGGCGCGGGGAAAACATGAAAATACAAGAGAAAATATGCCAAAGCTCTAAGTGCAAAAGCAAATTCACAAAGAGGAAATAACCAGAATGCGAAAGAGACCTATTGATACTGTAGAG
Source organism: Rhynochetos jubatus (assembly GCA_027574665.1). NCBI lineage: Eukaryota > Metazoa > Chordata > Aves > Eurypygiformes > Rhynochetidae > Rhynochetos > Rhynochetos jubatus. Next base: position 1,135,824 of record CM050661.1, on the reverse strand, counting down.
GAAAAATATGATAATGGAAAATGCCCTGTGTGTGAGGTCATAGGCAATAACTGTAGCAAGAGAAAACATCATGTCAAAGGTGGCACATAAAATAACAAAGTACAAAGGCACCATACCAAGAAAGCAGGCAGAGACTCAGGGGATGAGATTTTGCATGTCCAACATTAATACAGCACAAAAATAAATAACTGGTGTATAAAGCTCGGGGTAGCATAAGATTCAAGGGCAGGCGCAGAAACAACCAGAAAACTGAATGCCAATGAGAAAGCAGAGCATCAGGGACTCCGATGGCCTGTAAAGATGCACTTAGCCTTAAATAAGGAAAAAAACCCCAACAACCAAGGCAGAATTGCGGTAACCTGAATCAAATTAAAATGTCACTGGTGCGTAGTGCTAATGCTACTAGCATAATGCAAATCATACTCAGAATACAAAAGTAAAGAACGCAAGCCAACGTATGGAGCGTGAAACTATGAGACACAGCTACCAGCTGAAACAAGTGGACCTACGAACCTAGGGAAATTATTAATAAAATACAAGAATGAGCAAAACACAAAGAACTCGGAGCAGGTAGTTCTCTATGGGAACCCTATAGCAAAGCTGCTCCAAATTACCAAGCTGCATTTGAAAGACTGGGACCTCTTCCAAGGATGTTACACCTGGAAATAAATAAAACAATCCAGCCCGTACAGCACCTGTCTTGCAAACACCCACTGGATTAAAACAAACAAACAAACAAACAGTGGGAGCAATAAAGAACATGAGGGAAACCCCAGCCACCCTGGCACTGCTAACCAACTAGCCGGCAGTCGTGGGAACATGGCACGCTGCGAGTCTGCAATGGTTCATGGAGTTTAAACAAAGTACTAAGATAATTGCCAAATACCTATCTCTGCAGAAACCTGCTGGATTGAGCAAAACCTTTAAAGAGAGATACTGTGCGGATTAGGAGGAGAGTGTCCTCTCCACACAGCAGCAGAGACACAGGATCCTGTGGCAGTAACAAAAGCCCAACAGTTCTCGACAGCGTTCTGCTGCATGGAAGAGACTTCAGGATGGAGCAGTCAACACCCAGCAGGCAGCAACAGTCCCTAACACAGCCTTGGATGTTTGTGAGAATGAGTCAAATAAGATGAAGCTGATGTTGCAAGAGAACACAGTGTAATTCACCGCTTGGCAAGGGCTGTAAGCCCTTCCCTAAACACAAGAATTGATGGACCGTACTAAAGAAATGGGGTCAGTTGGAAGACTATTGAGATTCATCAATCATATGGAAAACAGTCTTTCCACTGTCTCACCTGTTCGTCTTCAGGCCATTTTCTGGTCAAAAATTCCGTATAAATGTGATTATTGTTCACTTGACATAGAACCTGCTTATGGAAAGACAAACCAAAGACAAGGCAACACCACATGGAATACCAGAATAAAGAAAGGCTGCAGCAGTTGGTTTTAATTGAGACCAGTATGTCCAGCGCTCAGTGGGTTTGCACAGGAAAACTGCAGGCTGCATGCTGAGGATGGAGCTGCTGGAGCACTGTCAGTGCCTTGAGCGCATTCCTCCACTCCCCCTCCCTGGGCTCAAGGACAGCTTCTGGACTGCAGCTGGCTGGCCTGGAAAAGCCAACTGAGAAGTCAGCTCACTTGGGAGCTGCTTTTAAGCTCAGGCTCTCATCCTTGGTCCCTGCCTGAGCTACTCTGCAAGCATGATCATGCCAAGCCACATACCCCATTGAGCCGGACCACGTACCCCACTGACCCAGATCACGTGCCCCAATGACCCTGACCTACTGACTGACCTCAGCCCTGTCTCTTCCCTACAAGCTGGTGTGACCATCTGGACTCTTGACTGAATGAGGTCACTGTCACTGGACCTGCCCTGGTCTCCTTGCTCAGGCACTGTGGGCCTGTCCCCATGGCAGCGAGAGCCCTGCCCTTGCCTGCCCTGCTGTCACACTCAGCCCCCACCTTGCCCTCCCATATGCAGCAGTGTCTGCTCTTGCTGCTCACAGCTAATAGCCACCCAGAGAATGTTTTTATGATGACACTGCTAAGGATTCCAAACCCTCCAGTTTATGCTACTGAAATTGCAAGAATCAGGCTTAGACATATGCATCTCCAGAAAGGAATCAATGTCTCTCTGGCTGCCTGCTTATCCTGAGCAGAACAGCACTGCGAGATCATGAATGTAACAGAAACCTGGGGAAGCATCATCCAAGTCAATTATATGCTAGGTTCAAGACAGGGCTTGGAACGAATCCAGGAATCCACTATGGACAAAGACTTACATGTGCTGTGATCCATCATCCTGTTCAAACTGCCAAGCACTGCACGAGTAGCTCCACCTGCCACTTGACAGCATCAGAATCACTGCGATTAGTTGGACATATAACTTGCTTCAGATAAACACGCAGAAAAACCACAAACTTGCTTTCAGCTAGCCAAATACAAAGCCTCTCTCAGGAACAGTGATCTAGAACACAATTTTGTCTCCAGAAGGCCAGACATGCTGGACTAAGGTTAATAACAAGTCGAGGTCTGGTGGATGGATGTGATGCTTATGAAAGATGCAAGCCAAGCAACAGGAAGAAACAAATGACTTATATCACAAGGTCCCAGACTGAAGCAGGAGCAGGTTTTTTTTCTCACAGCAAACCAGATATAAAATATCTCATTATTACAGACAAGTCAGACATCTGTGAAGCAAACGTACTGACAGACATGACTGCAGTGACAGCCACAGGCCAAGCAATGCAACATGTCAGCAGTGTGATGGCAGAACTGGGACTCCGTGCAGTGAGTTCCCACATTTTCCTGGGGATGAAAATTGAGATTCTTATTATCACCACTTCCATAGTCAGTCAAAAGCAAACCTCAACCAGGATAACAGCAAAGTTACTAATAAAGAGATATGCTAAAAACCTTACCACAGGCCAGAACAAACCACGTCCCACAGAAAGCCCAGTAAATACTCGGATGTTGAGATGTGTATCTGTGGTAATGCCCAACGCCTGTAGCGTTACTGGAACTGCTGAGAGTTGAAATGAATGCGCTAAAAGGAGGAAAAGGCATGCTAACCTCAAATTCTACTGTGACAAACTAAAGACATCTAAAATACAGTCTCAATACCATGTTTTGATCAAACTGTTCCTAATTTACACTGTGCTGTGGTGGGTTACCATCAGCTTTCGCCAGAAAGAGCCCTCAGAAACAGGCAGGTGTTGAGTGCACCGCATCCTCTGAGGAAAAAGAAAGACGCATCTTAAGTTGAGATGTTGTTTTCTGGTCATGAAACAGAGACTTCCTCACAGCCCCACGACAGGACTGCTAAGTCCTTTGCTCACCCTCAGACCTCGTCTGCTGGGTGACTTTAAGCAGCTCCATCCTGTCCTTCATAGTTTATCTTTCCTTAGCCACACATATTAGATTCCATGCAGGGGTACCTAACCCTTCCTGCCAGCGCAGAGACCAATGAAGGGTTTCCCTCAGGAGCTCTGCATTTCACTGTGGGACTCAAATGCTTAATAGTCAGACGTTTCACAGTGAGCCCTTTACTGGATCTGCCAGGCGTATTTGCAGACTGCATACATTTGTAACTGTAGAGAGGTAGGAGTAAGGGACCTTCAAATGAAATAATTAAAGGAGGCACTGAAATGCACAAAGATGAAGATAAAGCCAACAGGACTGTGAGAGATAATAGTTATCTGCACTAATAAACATTAAGTGAGAACAATCCCTGACTTGTGATAACATTTAATGTGAGGATATAAATCAGATGAAAAGAGTACGGTTGAAAGATGGAAAACACATGCACAGATAGGCAGAAATAAAGAAAATATAAAGTGCCTTTTGTTATCTTCACCTTGTAACTGAGATAATGCTTGCCGTTAATGCTATGCCCTTGGAGCGGCTCCTGCACTTAGCTGTGAGGCTGTACAAAGACACAGTACCTGACGAGCACAGGGCTACGGCAGGCACTGCCAAGCCCCGTGCCTGCTGCGTCACGCTGAAAGCCCATACATCAGCTACGGGTTCAGAAATGTTTCGGCAAACGCTGTATTTCTTGCTGCTGTCAGTGTGACGTGCAAAGCAATTCCTGTTTGCAAGGCCTGAGCGGCACTGCCAGGTGAAACCGAGAAAGGCAAGGTGGCCACTGGTGCCTGTGTCCAGAACGCCACTGCTGGTACAGGAGGCACCACAGAGGCGGTTGGAAGGCAGAAGGCGGCAGCTTCTGTCCTCCCTCACAGGAACAACATTCAAAAGAAAAAATAAATTGGAAGAGTTAATATACCAGAATTTTAAAGAAGACAACATGTTCATAGTGGTTCCCTTCAAGCTCCTGACATTGCTTCACACAACGTTTTCTGAACCTGCAGAAGCATCCTATAGATGAAACAATTACAAGGGGAGGAAAAACAGAATGAAAACTTTAGTCTGAGGTTAGTTATGAATATTTCATGGCCTTACTGAAAGGATATTTCAGGTGAGTCTCCATAGCAATGTGCTTTGTATCTGGTCTTGTTAAATCATTTCAAATTAATGACTTGGCTAATGGAGCAGGCATTGGATTTCCACTTAAAACTGGGGTGGAAGGGACTGCAAAATAAAAACGGTGACACCAAACTGGAGAAATGCTCCGAAGCCAAGTGCAATTGTTTCGGGACAAGAACAGACCTCTGCACACAAGCAGGAAGCTGCAAGCTGGGCAGAAGTCCTGCAGAGAATCTGGGGGTGTTCACTGGATCTTAATCTGAACACATGTCAAAAATGACATGCTGCCATGACAAGCATGACACTGGAGGGTGAGTACAGGCTGCAGGACAGACGTAGCACTGTTCGGTAGTTTTAGCAGTGCTAAGCACTAGAGTGCTGCACTGGGCACTGGATGGCAGCATGGCAAGGACTAAAGCAGGGCAGGAAGAATGATTAGAAATGGAGAGGACCCGACTTTCAGGAGAAGTGAATTAACTGAGGTACCTTAGGCTGGAGAGGAGAAGGGTGAGGCAGAATATAGTAACGGCCTTTGTATATAACAGCAGATGCAGGGAAGAAGAAGAGAATGATTTGTGAAGTGCACCGATGAAAGATGAAACAAGCAGCCGGCTCAAGCTGCATGGCAACATCCAGCCTGGATCTTAGGGAAGCTTTTGTACAGTACGGACAGGGAAACAGTGCTGAAATACATCGCCAGAGCAGAGCGCAGGACTTCCACCTCTGGAGGTACATAAAACAGGATGGCCAACCATTCAGCAAGAATAACAAAGAGAGTGAAATAAGACGACTGAGTTCTCTCCAGCCCTAATTCCCTATTTCTTTACACTTCTCAGCTACCAAGTTTCCACGGGTCAAAGCCACAGTTCTCCAGTCTCCTGTTCTCCAGCTTAAGCCTTTCTCTTCATATTCGAAAAGGCTGTGACCTTCCATGACACTAAGGAGGCCCAAGGAACTCGCCATGAATACATATAGACGGGGAATTTTCACCAGGAGCATTTAAACATGTAAACTGACTCCGAGAAACCTAACAGTGTCCCTACCACTACTGGTTCTTTTGAAATCAAAAGGCAAAACCTCATTTCCCTCGACAGTACCTGTTTACTGTCCTTTCCACAGCAGGACGTACAAGGCAGTCATTTTCTTAAAAACCCCAAACCTTAACATACATCTTGAAATTTAGATTGGTGAAGGAGAAGAGGCAGGAAAAATGTCTTAATATGGACAATGCTCTCCAGAGCCATAAAGAAATTAAAATCCCATGCAAATACAACATTGTCCTTCTTTGAAAATAATTTTTCTGACTTCAGAGTAAATAATTTAACTGACAATAAGACACTTTGGAACTTCTCAGCTTTAGATCTCTAAATATTTTTTTAATCTAACCTAGTTTGATGTTAATACTATCAATATTCTCTGTGGCACACAAAATTTAATGAGTTTTTTTCCAATTCTGATTGGCCAAAGAAACTTTCTGACTGTTCATAGCATTACTTACATGAGCTCTTCTTTTACACACCCTTGTGAAATGAGTCTTTTCCATTACATTTTCACATGCCTTCCATGTATGCTTTGCACAATTCAGTTTTGATTAAGAAGTAGCCGAGTAGCAACCACTGTCCTTTTCTACTTCAACAAGTTTCTAAAGAACCCATGGAAGCCAAGGTCTTTGAAAATCCCTGGTTTTTTGCTTTCTGGATAACTATCCTGAGTTGTGGAAATATCTGTATGGTCCTTTATTCACTGGTAAAATATTACTAACACTTTTTAATTTAGTGTCTCCAGCAAGCATTTAATTCAAATTTAGCAAGCCAGATATTGCTTTTTAATTAAATATAAGATGATTGTTAAAAGAGAACTTACTGAGCATTTAGAAGATAAATCTAATAGTCTTGTAATTAGCTCCAAATTACATAAGCAAGAAATGCCTAATCTCATTCTTAGTAGCACATGGACCCAGTAAGGAATTTGTAGATACTTAATTAATAGTTATCAAAATAGCCTACAGCAAGACAGGTTTCTATTAATTGTTAAAATAGTGATATTTAATAAGCTTGGTAAATGATAATACACTTGGGACAACAGACTCATTTCACTCTTAAGCATTCCATTGTAATTCCCTAATGTCTTTATCAATATATTATACTGCCCGTTCGTCTAAAGCAACCAGCAATTCTGCATTATTTAATTTTATGTTTGTGAAGAGGTACTACCTCCAGAAGCAGCTGTTTAGCTCCTCTTAAATACTATTAGTCCATGTTCACTTTTGCGAGTTCTGATCGCATGGATGTAAGATACAACTTTTTGGGCCGGAGGGAAAACCTTGCCAGGTCATTTGTGTTTGCAACCCTGAGCTGTTCATCTCCACCGGCAAGGTACAGGCAGAAAGTAACCGTCCAGTAATTCTTCCCTTTGCCGTGCCTTTCATTTCCCCTACGATAAATAAGGTGGGTTTTGGGGAAGCTGAGCTTTTTAGCATGAAGAAATAAGCCGTTTCGCGAGGCTCTGGCACTGTACTTGGTACCTCAGGAGGACTTGGGACTGCTCCCGCTTCTCCTAGAAAACCCTTCCCCTGCTTGAACGGCCAGCAGTACAATAACAAGGTCTGAATTTTCCTGCACTGTAGATGAAGTAATCAAGGCCGTGCCTACCACCAGTGGATAAAAACCGTACTGATGATGGTATGCAACTGCAAGACCGGATTTCTGAGCCAGTGAAAGAAGGGGACACTGTGAGTCTCCAAGTTCCCCAGCCAAACTGTTCACTAAGTCCCACTAAATGCTGTTTGCGGGTGGAAAAAGATTTGCTAATGCAAGAGAGAGCAGCAAAGAAACAGTGTTTGTATGGGGTTCAAACAGAGAAAACAAACCACGGCTTGTTTAGAGGTGAAAAGCGCCGAAGCACCACTCCTGTCACAAGTCCCTCAGAAGGACCAGTAAAAGAGAACCTTTATGGGTATTTGTCATTTCCTCAACAAAGAAGGGATCTCTGCAGCTCCTGCTCAGGCCATGAATCAAAGGGATCACATCTCTATAAAAGAGATCTGTGTGGAAAACTACTGACCTCTGTAATCTTTCATGGCGGGGACTGGCTTCCAAATATAATTTCTTTGGTATGTCCTTTAGGACCGTAATGGTGAGGAATTACCTCAGCCCAAGCCAGTCAGAGTGTTCCTACTTTCCTACTTCGTTTTGGGTTTGGGATTCTTTGTTGCTGCTCTTTACTGAAGAGCTGGTAGACTGGAAAGCGGGCACTAGCCCACGGCCACTCGACACGGGGGGAGCTGGCACGCTCAGCGTTGCCCAGCCCACAGTGTGCTTGATGCTGAAGAGCCCGGACTGAAGCTGCTGCTGTTCACTACACGGCGACTGTCACCAGCAGTGCCTCCATCTGCAGGGGACACTAGGGCACAACTGCAGAGGGGAGCAAGCTGGTCAGGAGCCGGTCCCTTGTGACGTCCGACACAGCAGCTAACCCCAAATCAACACCAGATCCCATCACCAACCGATGGGTACCTTGCAAGTTAACGGGGGAATAGGGAAGAGACTGATAGGATCTTCAGCTTGCATTGTTCCCACACACACTGCCTTTGGAAAAGCGTTTACTGTTCCACAGCACAGCAGAGCTGGCTGTCCCGGCAATGCCCTGCAGATCAGAGCACAATGCCTATTCCCACTGCATATTGATGTGTACACACCGCTTTAAATGGCATTTATTATTTCACAAGTAGCATGGGAGCCAGTGATGTGGTAATTCATTTAATTTGTTTAACCTATTTAATATACTGGAGACACTGTGCAAGTACGTGTCAGTCCATTAGCTGCCACAGTTCTAGGGGCTGTTTCATCTACGCTTAAGCCCATTACTTCCCTAAAATGTTTGTTAAAATTGACTATGTAATTTATTAAGTAAAAGTAACCGTGATGCATTTCTTTATTCATTGCCTGTGACAGACAGAAGCTGAGATGCGATCAGTAATCAGTGAATGACAAAGGAAGCGATTGTTACCATATTCTGCGAATAGCCCTGGCAGTGAACACACAGAAATGATCCTCCATAAATAATGCAAGGATAAAAAATACATCATCGTCGTGGAGAGAAGTCTTCTACAGGCATCTCTTTATGACCATGAAGAGAGAAATAAGTACATCCAGTACTAGCTGTGGAAAATGTAGCTGCAGCAGAGAGAAAACGTATGTCTGTGGGTGGGGGAAAAAATCCAAAGATAAGGAGTAAAACCTGGCTTAAGTTTTTATTTCCCAGCTTTTTAAGTTTGAAATCATCAATGTTACAGGCAGAAGCTTGAATGTTACATTGAACAATATTTTGGATAATTAATTTTACAGCTTTTTAGGAGTGTTTTCATGTTTTTAACAGTTTGTGTCAATAGTAGCGAGAGCTTTGTAAACAGCTTCTGAAGTTTTGCCACAGAGGGCCAATTTCTGATAGAGAGAAGTATATCTGAGTGGAAAGTATAGCTGCTGATGGAGAACATTTTACCTGCAGAGAAGCACAGATAATGCCAAAGCAGATTTTATCTGCCTGCTAACAGAAAAGATTTTACCTGGTAGTGAAATGCAACTTCTGACAGAGAAGATTCCGCTCATCAGCAGCTGAGCTTCTGTGGCACATAAAACTTCTTCTGTCAGGCACTGCACATAAATTTTTTTCTCCAAAGTAGGATAAAATCTAAGAAAATAGGTAGTTGCTGATGAAGCTTGTGTGCATTTGTGTGATGGGAAAGAGTTCATCGGTCCACTACCTGCTGGGGCATAGGTTTTCACCAGCTGAGAATCCGGCCCGGTTAGGGATGACAGACAAATGAAGCCCTGCATCTCGGAGCAGGAGCCAAAGCCAACACAGTAATGACTTCATTTTTTAGAGCAGTCATGTGGAAAAAAGGATGCTTACTTGTTACTGCCATAGGCTGGAGATCCAAGATGGCTGGCACACGAGAAGGAAGCTAAGAGCCCCAGAGCAGCCTTACCTTAACGTGCCTGGGTTGGTTTGCTTTCGGCCCTGGGTCGCCTTCTGAAACCAGCCACACAGTTGGCTTCTCCAGATGTTTTTCAGAGCAACTGTGAGCGAAGCCCTATTTGTGCGGGCACAAAGACTCGACGTGGCCAGCGAGCCACCTGGAAAGCAGGAATACGCACTGGGACAGAGATGAATATGCAGGCGCCTGGCAGACTAGTGAGCGGCAGTCTGAGGAAATGTCACGTTCTCGGAGGCTATCGATCGGCAATACAGACCTTTGTCTTTCTAAATACATACACAGTGTTTGATTTCGTGGGTTTCAGGCAGCTTTCTGCTTCCCTACAACTGCTGAGCAACTCGCTCCTCTGCTTAACTGCTAAGGAGAAAACGCACAAGTGCAAAGGTAAGCACAGACCTCTCAGGCTGCAACATATACATATAAAAGACATTACCCACTCTTGGAGATTTCAGATTCTTTTCACGTAGGCTATTGAAAGAGATGAAAATGGATAAATGTGTAGCCACCAATGGCGTCCGCCTCTCACTTTATAGAGAGCTACCATTTCATTAAGTTTGAAGTTTTTGAAATAATATAATCGCAATGAAAGAAAGGAAATAAAATTCTCAGAAAGTTCTCAAAGGAGTATTAAAAGATGAGATTTGAATAAGACTGATCAAATGTTGGAATGGAAGATGCAGATAGGTCATAAGCCTTTGCTTTTTTTGATTGCCCATATTGTCTCGAAACTGTTCAGCAGAACAAAGAGTTTTGGGGATGAAAGACTGGTGTGAAGAAACATGAATGTCAACTTGAGTTCTGAAAGACAGTCTGCTAATGAAATATTCTAAAAGTCATTTTCAAGGTGGTAGAAAGTTCTCACTGATGTGCACCAATGCTTCTGATAAAAAGCATCAAATAGTTATGCAAGTCTTAGCTTTTAGGTCTGAGAAAATAAAGCAATGCTTGTATGACTCCAAATGTTGCAGAAACGTACTTAGTTTTTGTACTTGCAGAGGTTTAAAAACAATAATTAGGATCTGTGTTTAGGTTCCAGTTTGGGCATACAAAACAATTCTGGATCAGTTAATTTTCAATATCACAAAACAAGATAATACATAGTGAACTGAGTAGACTGAAAAGACAGATCCTAAATACATATTTAGTTCAAGAAAAAAAAAGCATTATTTGTTTGTGCAATAAGTATAATAAGTATAATTTGAGACAAGCAGTAAATAATGCATTTGGCTGCTCCTAGTAGGACAGACTTCTGAATCTGACATCGTGTGATATTTAATAGTTTCTTCATAACCGAGTTCGTAAGAGAGAAAGATCTAAAAGCAGTAAACATATTTCCAACAGTTCTAGGTGAGCAGATCTAATTAAATTTTGGAACGTAAAAGCCTCTGAAGTAATACCACCTATTCCCATCTTCTACAGGGATTTTCTTGTGCACCTGAACGACTTTCTAAAAAACTTGCTTCATCTTTGATTTCCTGAAGGGCCAAATCTGAACAGCACTGAAATTCATAAAGGGGAGGCCCAATGTGCCTTGAGGACCCACTGCTCCTGCCCTGGCACCTTTCCTCACTGAAGGACCGGAAGAAGACTCTAAGTGCGTAGCTTGTTGGGAGAAGAGGCTGCCAGACAGAGAGACCAGAGCCAGGGAAGATGTTAAAACACTGAAGGGAAATTTAAGTACATTTTCTGCCCATAGAACAAAACACTGAAGCAAGCAGCAGTGCTGCCTGTAGTTACCTAAACTGAAATCCTGGCTGAGATCCTACCTTTCCTGCATTCCAGAAAAGCCTAGTGACCACGCTGGGGCTGCTTACAAGCAGGGTGGGCCATCCCCACCCCGTCTTGCTTAGGTGATTGCACAGTGCAGGAAAGAAATCATGTGTAAATAGGTCAGAAAGGAGGTTCTTCACCGGGGAGGGTAAACAAGACGGTGAGATGTGTAACTCCACGGGTGCCCTCAGCATAGCTCGATGGTCACCTCTGAGCAGCTGCCAGTCAGTGTCTGTCTGACCCTGCGCTCCACGTGAAGGGCCCAGCTCTTGCCGTGCTCCGCGCAGGGACAGGGCATCTCAGAGAGAGCTCTGAGCCCCACACAGGCAGCCTCCGCTTAGTCAGGCCCATCTTCCTGAACTTTGGCCTTAAGTCTGCAGCCCACGGCCATTTTCTTTTGCTTCTATTTTGAGAATGTCATAAATATCTATCTGCTTGTTTGAGTTACAGCATTTATTCCTAAGTCACTGTTTTCCATTAGATTACGGTAGGGCGCAGGTTCTTTGTTCCAAAACAATCAGCCAGGTTTCAAAAAGATAATACATATTGTAAGCTAATGGAATAAAAAGTCCTTCCTTGCTTTTAACACATATCCCTTTGGAAACAGGAAGCGACTGGCTGTTATTGGCTGCTCTCCCTTCTGATTTAAAAGAAGAACGGTAGGAAGGCTTTGCTGAATGGCCTTTGATTTTCTGTCAATGCAGTTTTGCCAGAATTTTAACTGAGGTCCCATAAGTAAAAGTACAACATTAATCTGCTCAGTCAGCCAGCCCCTGATAAACCTTAGAGACTGAAAAAATACTTACAACAAAGATATCATAACCTTTGAATACTTAAAAGAATGGTAACAAAGCAGGTGATTCTCTGTTTAAAGCTAGTTAAGCTGCAACACTACTGTTGTGAATCTCGATGAACAAATAAAAGCCCAAGACAAGTTACAGTTTATATTTTCAAGTTATTTAGCCTTTTTCTTAAAATCAGCCCTAAATGAAATGTTTAACTCTCTTTAAATGTGTGACACCATCCATCACAATTTTATAGTTAGACACATAATAATGTATAATCTCAGCTTGCTGTCCACTTGCAAAAATGGGAATAGACTTAGAGAAATAAGCAATTTCCCAACAGAAAATTGGAAATTCTGCCAACCAATTCCAGGTGACCTGCCATCAATCAGTGTTAAATTCTCCGGAGCTGTTGCTGAAGGGTATTGCCATTACTGACGGGCTTCACCTGGTGACTAATGGTATATAACAAATACATTCAAGAACTATAGAAATCCCAAGAATCTGTAATTGTCAGTTAACTTCCAGCAAAGACCTTCTCAGGCAATTCAGAGAGAAAGTGAGATTCCTATAACCACAAAACTACTCATTCTTATTATAATGGTTTAAAAAAAAATCAGAATGACTCGATGCCATGAAACTAAATTAAATCCGACTGCAAACCACTTATTTGTTGCAGAATGATTTAAGGTAAATTTACTTTGCCATATGCACTGAGTATGTGCTCGTATGACCATTACTCTAAACCGTGACTTACATTCACATTTCTAGAAAAACTGTGTGTGATTAATAATTATGATTAACGTTTGAAGTGTGCCCTTCCAGGGTAACAGTTCCCTTCATTTGCCTGAGTATACTTTCAGAATTAAGTATTCAAGTGCTTTGGTTCCCCATGTAAAGCCAGTGATTTACTATGATTTACTTCACAGGTGACAAACATGCTGCAGACAAGAAATCTTGCCTGTGTTCAACCTGTACCAGAGAAACAGAGAGTAATGATGATGGATTTGTTATAGGGGATCTCCAACACAGGGAAATAGGGTTTTCACAATTGGCAAAACCAGAATCTGTCAAGATTCAAAGCTCTTTGTGAAGTACAGAAACTTCCATTTCCACTGAACTTTCAGATTAAAACATAAAATAAAATTTAAAAAAGTAGTGGGAAGTACTGCTGGGCCCACCCGGAATAAGATCAGATCAGGAAGTCTCTTGTCCCCCAACAGCCCCCTGAAAGTCCCTAATCCTGAGTTTAAAGGCCCACAGGGCTGTCCTTGTCCATGAAGCTACAGAGACCCAAGCCATCAATTCCGCTTGCCTGGTTTCTATGGGGCAACTCCCACGCAGGGCTGAGGAAAGGCACGTCTAGAATATTAGCAGGACCTAAATCTATAAAAATGCAGCAAGATGGGTAATTAATCATGTGTGAGGGGAGCAACAGACAGCAGTACCAGAATAGATCTTTTCTTCTCTAAATAAATCTGTTCCATGCTGTGCTGCGTTAGGATAATAACGGAGGGTTTCTAAGGTAGATACGGCAGCATTTTATTCATGGTGAAAACCTGTAGCACAGTTCTGATGCCCATCGGACACCAGGCCACTCCCCAAAATCACGCAAATCAACAGTAACAAGGAGATAAGGAGCTAAAAATATTTTATATGCATTATCTGCTCTGTCCAAAAAGGTGGAAGATGACAAAGGCAGAGAATTAGATGTGAGCAGAAAAGAGTCTTTGAATCCCTGACAGTGTCCAGAACAAGACGCTTCCTTACACCCTTTACCACAGCCCAGGTAAAATATAGGCAGGAGACGTATCTCCTCACATCAGAGACATCTGGATTCTCCCTGACTGTCTGTAACAGTGGAGATTTCACCCTGTGATCCGATGGAGCTCTGGTTTGGTTCATAGCTTGTTCTGTGCACCCTTCTTCACCAGCCAGCAGTGACAGGAGTCAAACGCTTTCCAGAACTGCTTCAAGGAACAGGAACCTCCTCTCAAGCAGAAGAAGAGCCTTTTCCTGCCCAATGACATCACCGGAATCATTTGTCAGGGTTTGCTTCCTGCTGAGCAGGTTAAATGCAGAGAAGTAAACGTTCCCCAGAGCAGCCAAGTTCTCAGTGAAGTTCTCTGCAAAGTCCGCAGCACGCACGTTGGTGTGCTGGCACTCAGAGGGCAGTGCCAGCGAGGGCGATGCTAAGGGCAGCTCTGGGTTATGCGTGCAGGACTGCAGTGATGCTGAGACCTTCCTCCCCAATGTCAGGAGATGCTCAGCACTTCACACAATCTGTGCATAATCAGATCATCTTTGCAGTGTTTATTCACTTTCTCACTGCATCTCTCTGTCAGAGGTGTTACTTAGAGCCCTTTTACAGATGAGGTATGAAATGGAGAGGCGCTAAGTGGAAAAAGAGTTAGTATCCATGAGTGGGTTTCAGTCCCTCTGACATACTGCAAAACGGTACGTCCCACCCTCTCCACAGCTTGCTGTGCTCTCTCGGAGTGCTTAATATCGTTTGTGAAAGAAATCGGCTTAGATTTTCAAAGTAGAGACTTAAAATAGCCTTAAATACTTAATGGCAGATTGAAAGATTAAGGAATAGAAGTGGAAATATATTGAACAAAACAGCATCCAAGATATTAATTTAATTATCGAGTCTCCTCTCAGGGTTCAGTAACTGATTTGTGGTAGCATGGACTTAATTTCTCCCTTCAAGTTCAGAACAGAGAAGCAGCAGATGACATGATCTTCTATTATTCGCTAGATATATATCAACGAACACTGCATTGCTGTATTTCACAGAACAATGGGCCTTCAAGTTTCGTATCTTGTCTCAAGACATGTTTTCTGAGAGTACAGTCACTAATGGAACTCACTGAAAGACTTGAAGCTGAACATACATTAGATTAGAAGTTAGATTTCCCTTTGAAATCACATCTTCTGGGATAATTGCTCTTTTTAAAAATTTTAAAGACAATTTAAAAAATACTTCAGTTTGCTGAGTTAAAGCCCAGCCTATCAGATACTACTGAATGGCTCCCGGCCATTAAGCAGCCTTAAATTTTGCAATCTGTTCAGTAACTGCCCATAACATCCACTGGTACTCACTGAGCCACTGATGCTTCCAAACGACCCTGTAAAACCTGGACTTCAGTTATTTGGATTACTTTAGAACACACTCAATACAAGCATTTCTCTTGTTACTTCAAAACCCCCAAGCATTAAGGCATTTCAATGCACCGCAGTTGTCAGACCCCTTGAGTTCCGACTGCCTAAGCTGCAGGAGCGAAGGATGATCCTCAGTCACCGTAACTGGGTAAGTTCCGCTGATGACGCAGGAGTAGCAGAGTGTAAAACAGATGATTCTTAAACATTTCTAAAGAGATTTAGAGCTGTAAGTGACAGATCTGTATGCGACAGGATATATGCAAGAGATAACCCTAAAAAAGACCTTTTTTCTTCTGAACACTCATACCAAATTCACAGGAACAGCTCAGACAAACGGATTCCACTGAGCAGGAATAAAAATAGGCCCATACACGCCGACATCTGAAAGAAGCAATGAGCAGGTATTTTTATAACGAAATGCCTTTTTACTGCATTAAAGAGAAGACATAGCATTGCTTATGACAAATACTAATTAAAACTGCTCAGGCCTGGAGGTACGTGTCCACTTCAAGCTTTAAGAACCCCCCCCAAGCCCATCAGGCTTTCCAGGCCTGTCCCATATTGTTCACACACTGCATATCAGCACTGCCATCTGTGATGCTCCACAGCCCTGACACACAGGAAGGAGAGAAGGAGCATTGCAGTTCACAAAGGAGTATGTGCTATGGACTGTTTACAAAAATAAGCATATATAAAAAGTACAAGAAAGACATGTCCTTACACTTACAGCCTGGGAAGAAGCGCTACCTGACACATCTCCTAGTAAATTATTATGGATATTACAGGAATACCTTAGCATCAGGCCATTCTGCAGAATCATGCCACTTCTGGAGCATCACAGAAGTTATTGATAAATGTTAGGATATAACGGAGAGTTAACAGAAATATTTTCTCAGAGAATGACACCATTAGGGCAGTCTCGATTTCCTGAAGGGGTAAGTTCTGACACCCACACTCCTGCGAAGGAGAACCTTACCTCATGAGTTGTCTCACTGATTCAATGGATTCGTGCGCTGAAGAATTTCCTAGGGTGGTCCGGAGGCCTGTAGCAAGCCCCCGCTTTTTAATACACAGAAACTTTTCCAAATCCTTCCTCAGCTCTTTCCCCATCAAAGGCAGAACAGCATTACAAATACCTGCAGCGTTGCCAAGTCTGCAGTGGTTCTGCTGTTTTAAATACAAATACTGGGACGTGGTTCTGTGCTTTGCAAGGAAGACATTCCCCTTCCTTGGAAAATGCACAAGAGAAAAGTCACTGAGGTAGTTTTGATAAACGCTGTCATTCTCCATGGAAATTCAGGAATCGGAATGCTATAAAATGGAGCTACTGTATATCCTCGAGTTTTCATTTCCTTGACAATGGGAACCGCCGTTGGGAAGATGACCGATGCCGGTTCTGCGAGTATGTTAAGTGGCTCGATTATGTCCTTGTGAGCAGACTGAGGCAGTGAAAGCAGAGACCTTCCACCCCCCCCGGCTCCTACTTTTGTAGTAAGCTTCTTCCAAGCCATTATAATAAACAACCACACAGTTCTACCATTCCTCACACAGAGAGAAAGTTCTGTGATTCAGTAAAATTCTGCATATAAAAATATGCTTTTGGGAAACTGCTGTGTTCTGGACATAGAGGCATGTGCGGCCCACCTCCTCACATCACCGCGGCTTCTTTCCACCCTGCTCCATCCAGCCAAGGTTGCATGAAGCTGTTTCACTTCTTTCAGCTGCCCCCTGCCCCCCAGCCTGAGGCCACCACCACTCAGTGGGCTCGACACCCTCAAGATTCTGCATACATAACTAAAACTACGACCAAGCAGGAGCAAAGAGCAGGGGATGTGTTCTGGATTGGAAGGCGTAAAATACCCTTTATTGGGGATAAGCCCATCCGGACCAGCTGACAGTCAAAGGACACGGAGTCATGATGGCAGAAGAAATTCAAGACAGCCTCCTGTGAACAGCACTGTTTGGAGACTTAAATAGCAGAGGTTTTAGGAGTTACTCATTCAAAAAATGACCAGAAGAGAAGGTTAAAGAAGTAAGAGGTGCTGTCTAACCCATAGCAGCATGGCTGGCTTCACAACAGCCTCCACTGCAGCCGCTCGTTGAGCCACTCCTATTCCCTGAGCAGGAGCTGCAGAATACTTTGTAAAGTTGCATCTTTTAAAGTCCAGACAATAATCAGTGAAACAAGATGCAACTCCTTTAGAAAGAGGAATTAAACTCACCCCATGCTCCATGAAGCCCTCAAGCTCATGGCTGGCAGAGTCGAATATAATGAGGCTGCTGTATAATGTCACATTACAAAAACTGTGCAACGCTATAAAAACAATCCTACTGCATTCTGATAACGCGGCCCCCCTTCCCCCTGTGAAAAAGGTTCCGAAAAAAACTAGGAAATGGATTCAGGCAGAGCAATCTCTTCGCGTTCGTATTAATTAGCCAGTCTTTCAGTCAAAACATACGTCGAGAAACACTCAACTGAGGTTCTTTCGATTATTGGAAATTAACTATATGAAGTGCACGTGTTATAAACTGATCTTTCTGCACTATAAATTAACACAACAATGGAGAGAAAAATCATGGGAATTTGATTGCTAAAATATACTTTTGTAAGTGCCTATTAATTAAATCCTCATTTGCAACTTCATTAGTTGATAGCAACTCTTTAACCTTGAAAACTCTGTTAAAGAGGAATTCAACCTAACTTCTAAATGGTTAACCTCTGAAATGGACGTTGGGTCTAATTATTCATTCATAATCCCAAATTTGGGGCAACCTTGATTATCCCCAACTTAAACAGACGTGAGGTGACCAATCGGGCCTTAGACCTTTTCCTGGCCTTACATCTCTGAAACATCTGGAGGCCCACCTTATGAATAATCTTACAAGGAGGCAATAAAAATTAGTTGCTTGGTAGACTGCAATAAAAACGGAGTAACCAAGAGTAAACAAAAGAAATCCCTCATATGTCTCCTAAGAGATGACCCTGCTGGAAAGAGCCATTTTCCTGTGCAGGCATCACTTCCTCATTTGCAATTTATATGTGGCCATTTTTCTTCTCCTTCATTTAAAAATTGAAATTTCATAGTCTTTTATATCCTGCATTTTTAGGGGAGGGACAAACCCCCGAGCCAGCAGAATACACTCCTGCAGCACTGCCGAGAAGCTGGGGACCGCGGCCACCTACGCTGAGACGGTTCCTGCCGCGCTTTCCCGGGCTGGGCCATGGATGCTGTCCGCCTGCTACAGCCACAAACAGAGCTCATTATTGATCTACAGCCACTCGGCGTCAGCTTGCTCTGTGTCTTAACAGGCACCAGGCTGTGGACTGCGAACGGCAAGTGTTGATATGAAATTTTTAGGAGAGTTCTCATAATGAAGCAGTACCAGTGACACAGATCTTCTAATCAGACATTTAGTAATTTTGCACTGCGGCTTGGAAAATGTCTTTCATTTAAATTCACCTCCTAGGAGCTGTGTGTCAAGCAATTATTCTCTACCAGAAGATTTCAAAGTCCAAGCAAATTAAATGGGCTCTGTTCTTAAAGTGCTACTGCCCTCAACACATCATTACTGTTGTTAAGCAACAGCAAACCTGAAGGCACCAAGGTTTCCATCTCTCCTCTGAAGCCAGGTGCAATTCCTACTGATGCTATTGGCACTCAGGTGTGTGTGTTTACAGAGCTAACGCGGGGTTTCTCCGGATGAGGAACACAGCTGAACACTCCCAGTCCTGGAAGAACACTACGGAACAGGGGAACGGAGTTCAGTTTCCAGAACACTGAGACTTCTGAATCAACTTAATTCAAATATGAAGGCCTATGGTGGTATTAGTTCCAACTCTGCCCAGGTATTAGCTAGGTAGAATCAAATTTTGTCAGGGATAGCCTCATGAAGAAGAAAAAGAGATGGCAGCAGCGAGCACTTGTCTGCCTCTGAATTACGAGGTGAACGTTCTTGTGAAGCACGGCAGAGCTCCACGCGTTGCCCAGTTTTAGTCTTAGGTTGCCTCCTCGCTGAAACAGAAGGTAAATGGCTGATTTTCACGTCAGACATTAAAACCCTTATGGCGACCTACAATCAGCTGGAATCACTGCCCAGATTCCAGGCCATCCAGAAGCCTGCAGCTGGGTCTGACAGACAGACATACAGAAGTAGTCAGGGGAATTGTAGGATGGCAGCCCACTTCTGCAGAGGAGAACCACAGCCCACCAAGAAGGGCACAGCCCTGAAGAAAGCACAGGCAGCAAGCATCGACAAAGAGGTGAAGACGAGTTTCAAGTAAGTCAGGTACATTTTCAAAGTGCTGCAAGGGTAACCAGGCACAGAAAACCTTTCAAACACAACAGATACTTTAGACAGACCTTCTGAAATCCTTGAATTATAAACCAGCAACCTCCTTCCACTCAAAGAATGGTCAAAACCATATCCAGGTTTACTCGAGAGACTGCAGAATTGTGGGTCATTTGCTGGTGAAACAGCTCTGTGGCAACAGAAAGCCATCAACAGAACTCCAGTGCAATCTGTGTTGTTAAAACACCACTTACAAATGGCAGAACCAGCTCCTGAGCCTGTGTTTTATAAGGGATATTATGCCTCATAAATTTAACTACTGTTAGAGACTAGGATGAAAATTCTGCAGGGCGGGTTATCTCCCTAGCATACTTTCACAGCAGCTACTCTCAGAGACTAGGTGTGGGAGTAGCTAAAATTTGGGCGAGATGGCAGTTTTAATGCTCCTACAGTAGTTTTGCCTCATGAAGATCCCTACATGCCCTCATGATACTCAGTGAAGTTCATCTATCTCAAGCCAGTGCAATATCAAGCACTCAGTCACTGATTCCCATCAATCTCCGCTTAAAACCAACTCTTTCCACTCATTTTTCCATTCTTCTTGCTCTTTCTTTCATTCCTTCCCGTACAGGCAGAAAACAGACTGTTCACTGTTACTGAACCAAACCCTTGCAAGCACAGTGACATGGCAGCAGATCCTGTGAGTGACTTAAAAAGACACTTGACATATTTTACTGTGTGTAACGCCACGGAGCCTTGACATTTAGGTACTAGTGTAATGCAAATCCTAAACAGTAACACAGAACTGTGATTAAAACTGAAACACCCAACAGTGCATTATACAAATGTAAAAAGAAGAGCAGAGGTGGTTTAGGTAGTAAACAAGGACATGGGAAAATCCATCCGAAGTCAAAGATAAGTATACTTAAAGCCTTCAAATTACCTTGTGTCAAAACTAATTGAGGGAAACTGCTCGTCACTAATGCAATTGTGCTTTAATAATCGAGATGGCATGTACATGAGCCTGCGAGAAAGGCAGCTCTGAAAGACACAAGTGAAAACTTTTGAAGAGATCGGGTTTATTCTCTCAGCTATTTGTGCTGTGCATCAAGCTGAAATAATTGGACGCATCGTTTCAAAACACAGAGTTTCTGCTTGAGTGGGTAGGAGGGCCTCCTGCAGTTCAGGGTAACCCACAGTCTGTGCTGGGGACCTTCAAAATTCACCAGGTGGTCCCCCGAGAAACAACCATGTCATCTAGCTCCCAGCTCTCTCCTACTCCAAATGCATCCAGTCTGTCAAGGCTGTCAGTGGGAACGCCACTTAGATGTTGTCTTGTTTTGCATTTCCTCTTCTAAAATGTTCCAGAAATGAATCCACTATCTCTGAATAGAGAATCCGTCTAAGAATTGGCAAGGACTTCATTTCGACTTTTATTAAGGGCTTATCAAGCAAAAAGGACTGGAACAAAAAAGAATAAAATACTTTATTTCCCCACCCTCCACCTAGGCTGAATGACAGTCCTTTTGAGGTCAGTATTGCTTAAGCCTGTAAAATGAAAGTGCTACGAATCACAATCAAATGACTGTCAGGCACCTTATTAAATTTCATTCAATTCCATACAAACTCTTAAGGGACCTTCGCTATCTTCCAATTTAGACAAAGATTAAATAAAAGCTGATCAAAGATTTATAGAATTCTAAAGTGATACTAAACACAATGTGCTATGCCTGGAAAGCTTTCTCGGGAGCAACGGCGATAGAAGTGGCCTGCTTTAACAGTTTGATTTTAGCACCACTTGCCATTGGAGGGAAAAATTATCAGTTTACAACCACCTCACCTCATTAAAATCTCGTAATTCACAGTCTAAATCAAGTTTACACTGATGCCAGGATCCATATTGTTGGCCAGCTTGAATAAAAATCAGTACCAACCTCAACAAAAGAGCCAACATTACCTTTTTTTGACTTGCTTGTAATTCAGAAAAAAAGAGCCAAGCCCTCACTTTCGGTGGGTTTCCATACTAGCAATTTTCATCGTACAGGTAAGCTACGGAGGTCTCCTACGTGCAGGCAGTAGCAGTGCCTCTCTCCACCACTATAATACACCTGGGTTCTATCCAGCTACGGTCAATCGTTACCCCACTGTAGGAAAAGCATTAGCAGGACATACAGGGAAGAAAAAGCAGCAATGAGAAGAGGAAGGTGCATTCACAGGGAGAGGTTGCTTCATATTTTCCTTTCTTGCTCCTGAAGGAAAGAACTCCTCCATAGGAAGAGTCACAAGCAGAGTCTGCCTTATGCATTTAGAGAGAACGCTCTTAAAATGGTGTTGATTTGTTTTCAGGGCAGCAAGGTTCATTACAAACAGAGTGCTTTATAGAGGGTGCCAGTGTTCATCTACAACAGGAATCATACATCTGTAAGAAAGATTTCAGCCTAAGGCTTAGCAGGAAATTTATTACTCTGAACATAAATTCAGAATTCTTCTGAGGCAGAGCCCCCTGAGAGTCCATATACAATTGCAGCAGACATACTGACTTCTGAAAAGGTTTTACAGATATGTAAATCAGGGAATATTTTCACTGTTCTGTGTATCTGGTCTACTTTCTTCTACTGGGGCTCTTCACAACCTCATCTGCACACCCACAGCACCCTTTGTTAGCGAGGCGATGCCGACTGCTTCACTCATGGTGACTGTGTGTGCAATAAAAATGTGGATCTGTATTTATGGAACAATCAAGCACAGGACAAAGATGCAAAACTCAGATCCTCCCACACCTTCTTAACATGGGCTCAACCTCACTGACCTCACACAGACGTGAAAGCAACAGCAAAATCTGCAGCAGAAATGCCCAACAACAGCACTTGTGACTCCTACAAGTCGTGGTATTTTGAAATCACTTTCAGATCCCAAAAGGAATATAAAGCAAGATATCAACCAAGCCATCTTTCTGTTAGCAGTCCATGTAGTTTTCCATATTCCTAAACAGACTAGGCGCAAAATCACAAGGAGTGCTGTCAATGACAGCGTTTATACTTGTAGTTCACATATGAGGTTATTCTGTTATCTCTGCACGATACACCTAAAGCAGGCTCCCGTGAAGGCAATTCATAAATGTCAGCCACACGGAAAAAGACAATGATGTGGTTCCCTATAGCCCTGTTTACTCTTTACTAACACGTTCAAACTGAGAACTTTCCCTTCTACTCAGTACCACCACAGGTAATTAAGCCGATACCCCTCATCATGCACTGAAAAGGGAGATGTGCGCTGAAACGCACCGAGAATGACTGCCTGCTGAGCACAACTTCAGTGCTGGTAGGAAGGAGTCGTTCTGGTATTACTTACAATGGATGATTTAGAATGAATTCTGAAGGGGCAAGGTAGCTGTAGAGAGAGATGGTTAAACACTAGTTCACAGCCTATCACTTGAAGTAATCACTTTGGTCATATTCTTAACATTAGCAGAGATCAAGAGTCAAGTTCAGCAGATTAAAAAATAACAGCAGCAAACACGACCCGAAGTGAAAACACTTTCTATGCTGCTCCTTTATCTGCAAAAGATTTTCATTCCATTCTTCCCTTAATGCAGGATCTTCTTCCCAACATTAAGCATGTGAATTTTAAGTACCTGTGAAACATGTTACATCCCCGCTGTCGGTGCGACGCAAACCTCTCCATGAGCCCCCCCGACAGGGCTGTGTCTGAGGAAGGGGCTCCACCTGAGCTCAGTGGTTTAATAATCCTTCTTTGGAACATCTCCAAGAAAACAGTTAGAGATGAACAGAAATGAGGCAAAAGCTGGGAAATCCCACCTTCCAACAGCTGTTTCTAAGAGCCATCTGATAAACCAGCAGATAGAAGATAGGTCAGCAAAGGTAGGAGAATTCTACCTTGGCCTAATTGAGAGGCGGCACCTAACGCACTGCTCTCAGCAGTACCCTGGGCACGAGCCCTCTGTTCTCTTCCTGTTACTAGTGCTGTTCCCTGCAAGGAAATGCCATTCCACCACATGATTTCCCAGTCCCTAGCTCGGTCCCAGCACTCAGCAAACCCTCACCCTGAAACCTTTAGCTGTTGCTGAGGTTTAACCCTATTACACAGCTCTTCATCCGAGTTTCTGGGACACACAGACGGCAGTGCTGGGAGTCCACCGAAGGAGGTGACACCGGTCTGAAAATGGGCTCCTGGTCTAACGGCTGGACAGGCAGGACTCACCACAGCTAAACAATCAGGGTCAAACTCTGATGGCACGATCTTTGCTTCAGCAACAGTGTGCGTTATTAGATGGACAGGTACCCTGAAATTAAGCCAATGGCACCTACACGAAAACCTGGTATTAACGCTCTAGACAAGTCAAAAGCCAGGCACCCGACGAAATCATGTGTTCTCAACCTGTGCTCTTCCACAGCTACCAAAATTCGGAGGTCACATAAACAACTTCTGTTTCTCTGCACTTTGGGAATATAAAAAAGAAACATTTTATGTTTTTACACTGATTTTGTATTTAGAACTAAGAACAGGAAAAAGAAAAAAGAAATGGAAATTAAAATGCATAAACACGTTCATGTCCATTAGGAAAATAAATTTAGTCCTGAAACCCTTACAGAGCAACGTATTCCACAACAGGCTTATACAAAAAAGAAATATTTTGGGGTTTTTTTTGTCCAAAGCTCTTTGAAGGATGAAAACTAAAGTGTAAAATGTGTATGACACATTTCTAAGTAATTTTTGACAATTCAGACAGAAGCTATTGAAATAGCTCTAAAATAATAGCATATGTATTGAAGCAGAAAGCCTCAGTTGGGCTTAAACACAGACATTGCTTTCTTGCTTTTTGTTTGAAAGCCAAGTCAAATAACATATTTGTTTATTTAATTATTTATAATCAATAAAACCAGTTGTAGAAACATACTTCCTCTGTAAAATCAAAGTAGCCTCATTGTTAAAGCACGCTCCTAAATGTCCTAGGAACCAGTATGAGATGGGAGCAGGGGCCTGCTTCCCCGCAAATGCAGAGTACTAGACACAATGGAGCTATTGGATTTGTTGCCTATTTTTAGAAGAGAACTTCAGATGACGGCTTAGCAATTATTTTCAAACTGAACTTTTATTCTCTAAATATTTTGCTTTATGCACATAATCTTGCATCAACGTTTCTGCCACTTGCGGCCCTTTTTAAAAATCAAAGTCCTTCTTCGCACATGAAAATGGAACTTTTGAATCCCCGCTGACAAACTAAGAGCTTATGCACAACATAAACAATTCCAAAGAACCTAAGGATGTTTAATAGAGAATGGCATCTCTAAAGGACAAGGAAGCCAAGGCAGCCTCATGTGACAGACCCACGGGCAGCTTCAAAGCTGCTCCACTGCTGCATCTGCCAAGCAGCCAGCTGCTCCTGCTAGCAATCTTCTCTGAGACTTGGCACCCAGGTCTTGTGCTTGCCATTCAAACACAACAGGAGGAGTCACAGGATATGGGATGGTAGCTACCCCTCCATAAAACATGTAACTTCTGGAAAAATCCCCGTGGAGATAGTGGGAGCCGTGGGAAGCGACATTTTTGTGCTAAAATGCTGTTGCAGCCACTCAGAGGGGGAAATGCAAACTGAAAAGTACATTTATCGCCAGAGCTCCTCTGTCCTCCCAGTAAAGCATCTCAGGACTCAGGAAAGCTCCCGCGGCACGAAGAAGTGCTATTTTCATTATTTTGAAGACAACTAAGGTACCAAAGATTACATGGCTCAGGAAAGGTCACAGAGGGTGTCAGTGAGAGTAGGGCTGAAGTATGTCTCCCCAGAAACAAGCTTGACACGGTACTTAATAGATCATCCCTTCTTCCCTACACGGGATAGATGTATAGCAAGAGGTTTGCCGTACCGCAACCATCAGGAATGAAAATGTTACAGCCCAGTAGAGTTGCACAGAATCTCCTCTTACAAGCCTTTCAGCTTTAATGAAGCATCATGTATTTCCTAGCTAGTACATTTAAGTCATTCTATGCAGCATTAAAGGAGATCCACAGTTTACTACTACATTCCATAAGAGGACTCCAAGAAGTTAGCCTCTTCTTCAAACCTTAAAGGACTTTACCATAAGAGTAGGTCTGATTTGACTGCTTAACCTTCTTCAGGCTTATATATGAATTCTCATTTTTATGTGTTCCTTGGCAGTGTCTAAATTGCTGTCCAATCCTCTGTAAACTTAAAAGCAGAAGGCAACATCATGACGGAAACGTTTGGCATTGGTGCTCCAGCATGGACAGCCAGGTTTAAAAGTTCATAGCGCAGTGATTTGAGAGTCTCAGGGTCATTTCCAGCCAGGTTCACTCCCCGGCAAGAAGCGATGAGGTGAACAGACCACCACCTACTCCCCTCATGCAGCTGCCTCCATCCCAGCACTCGCTGCACGAACATTCACTGAGCTCGCTTCTGTGCCTAGAGGGCAGCCTGGCATCGCCTGCTTTGAAACACTCCTGTATTCGAGCAGATCCAGCAACATTCAAACCAGACAGACGACTGAAAGGTAGTGAGAAACACGCAATATGGATTAAAGTGTAGAATGAAAAGGGGAACAACAGTGATCCAGAAGTATTAATAATAAACCCATGTGAAGTACTGAAAATCATGTGTAGTGATATTCTATGTTCTTTCCGTGGAAAACTGAAAACAAAATAGAAAAGAAACATGTCCCGCTTTAAGAACAAAGTATAGATCTGTAATTCTTGGGATTTCTGAAAAGACATAATCACACACAGGCAACGGAGGAGTCACAAAAGCTAATATTTGGCTTAATATAGTGTTATTTATATTGCAATAATTTGTAGGAACAACAGTCAAGGGTCTTCAGCTTGTATAAAGCTCCAAAACTAAAGAAAACATGACAAGAGAGATGATGTTCCAACATGCACTGACATGTTCATTGTCTCTGCTGTGCCACCTGTGGATTCCATCAAAAGATGAAAACCACCTGTCTTCTAAAATATATGGACAGGAAATATTTCTTCTATGTATGACTGCTTAAGCAGTGCAGCAGTGTTGGAAATACTGAGAATTCCACTGGAAAACACAGACGAGCCATCACCTGGGAGTCCGACCGCCTTGACCAGCTGGGCTGTTCGGGCTGCCGGGCCCTCCAGCTACCTCCGTCAACGGCTCCCCGTCACTACAGCCAGAACCAGCCTCAGAGGGAGTCTGCTCTGAGAGAGATCCCCCTGCTCTGCACCCACCTTAGCTACTCCGGCAGTGCTGGAGAAAGGGGACAGCAGACCTGTGTCAGGTGTCCTGACCTCAGTGCCATCAGGTGTCTACGTAGGAGATGCTGAGTGTGTGGCTTTGGACAGCGCAGAGGACGCAGAAACCAACCCGATATATCTGCATTTCACAAGTACACTGGGTGTCAGAAGGAAGATGCTACACGATAAGGTACGGTTCTAAAGGAAAACACCACAGCTGAAGTACGACCTTCAGTAGGAGAAGAGCAACAGGTGAGGCAACAGGTAAGACAACAGGCCCCATTAAGTAAAGAGGGGTAAAAACCTGGGGTTTACACCGAGAGGGATCCACTCCTGCATTACAGCTCGCTCTGCTCTTTGGGAGCTTGGCTACAGGGTTTGAGTGAACCGACACAGGCCAACAGACAAGGCCCTGGGCACTGCAGCCACAGTAAGGATGCTGCAGTAATGAGGATGCCTGGAGAATCTATCTGTGTTCTCAGCCCTGAATTTATGGGAAGTTGTTACATTTGCTGAAATCATGACGGGGAAGCAGTAATAAAAAAATGCTAAGACTGCAACAAAAAGCTTGCAAGAAGGGTAAATAAGCCCCTCTGGAAGTTACTCAGATTCAGTCACCCTCATTTTGGGGAGAAACTTCTTGTTGAAAAATAAAACTTTATTATTATGACTATGGTAGTTTGTTGCAAATTTCCTGGTCTCTCTTGACTTTCAATTCTGCAATACACATTGTCAGCAACTAAAATGATTAAACTGTGTAATGTTTATTCATTTATGTTATCATATGCTGAAAAGTATCTTATTTCATCTCTTTCTACTGTAAAGTGATTCCAACAAAGCCACTAAACAAAAAATGAGCTCTCAGGAAAAGGAAGACAACCCTTACCCTCTCCTGAGATCTGTCTGCAGCCTCAACTCTGCATTGATAAACTGCCATATAAAAATTTACCTGTCTAATTACCTTTGGCATTTAAACCATGTCTGTTATGAAGGCAGGTGAATTCCTAAAGGCACCGCATTCTCACACAGCTAAGTTCTGGGTTATACTTCAAGAAATGCTACAGCTCAAGAGGACTGTGATAATGCATGTGTACGGGTTAATAAGAGAAATTTGCCCAAGACACTCCTTAGCCTCAGCCTCTGACTCCTCCATCATCTGCTTCCCGAGATCTTCCACCAGTGCAACCAGATGTGTTCTTTCATGGCGCTAAGCCTGCCGATACCAGCTGAAGATCTCGCTCAATTTGCCTGTGAAGCTACCTCACGCTTTCTCCAACTTTTGGGATATGTGACAAATACAGATGTCCTGCGTGAGAAAAAGTACGTACGGTCCAATCCACCAACACTGTCAATATTGGCTGCAGCTTACTAATTAACTTGCAGAAAAGTGAACAAGCTAATTAGCAGGGCACACAAAACAGAGTATCATTAGTCTGTCAATCAATGCTAGTTTCCACTAAGTGAATGAGTGATTCCCACACATTCTGGGTCCTGTCAACCTCTCCAATTTTCCACTGGGCTTCCTTGTCCTCAAGCCACGAGTTTTCCCACTTTTATCCTTCTCTCTCTCTCCTCAACCCCACGTGGGGGGAGTGAGCGAGCGGTTATATGGGCCTCAGTTGCCAGCCACGGTTAAACCACACCAAATAGGCAACCCCCAAGTAATATGCCTAAAAATGCTTTCACTACAGGGCCCGCTGCCCAACCTTCAGCTCATTCACTTCAGTGCTTACCGCGTTGCAGGAATGCCTCACCTCTCTGAAGATGCTGATAGCTGCAAGTGCAAACACTGACTTCCAGGCACGGCCCTTGCACTTTCGCTGATAGCATGTCATTGCTCATGGCACCCTTTTAATACTCAGAGAACAACTACTACTCAGCCAGAGACAAGGGAAAAAGAGAAAACACTCATGGTGCTCATGGGTCCTGTAACTCTCTGACTTCAGAGTGTTTCTTACACAAGTAGTTGACTAATATCAACCCTTAATACCTCTGCCATGCAAAATCTCCTGCTACATGTGCATTCAGACATCACAACTAGGGTTATGGAAACAAAACATTTCCCTTAGTTTAGACAACATCGTCAAATTCAGTGGGAGAGAATGACTGATGCATATAAACACTGGCTGGAACAAGAGTGCATGATGAAGCATCTCTTATTGATTAGTAGATTTGCTCTTGTGTATGGTATTTCCCAACATCCTTAATCAAGCCTTCTCTGAAAAATCCAGCAAGATTCAAAGAAATTCTTGATTTTGATAAATAGGCTGTCAAGCGAGGTGAGACCTGCAATGGTTTTAACCACCAGCTGGACCTTACATTCTCATTTCTTAGTATGTAATAAAAAGCCCCCAAACCCACATATAGTCCTAGGGAAATGATGTATTTTGCCATGAAGGAGTTGGCATTCTACCTTGAAAATAAGCTGTTACCAGCACCAGGCGGTCTCATTCTGAGAAGGCATATGCTTTTCACAGACCTGTCTTTGTGTGATCCAGCAGAGAATTGTGTAGCTCTGCAGAAAATACAGGCATTGGAGGTCATCTCAAATGCACTTTCCAACATGATGCTTTGTTTTGGCTGCCATTTCAAAATTTCCACGTAACATGAAAACGCACTGAATCACCGGGAAAGCCAAAGAGAAAAGCTTGAGATAACAGACCTCTTCTCCACCCAGCACAGTGAAGCAAGGGAAATTGCAACAGCAACCAGCAGAGGTGAGAAGATAGCAGAACTCTGTGGTTATCTGCTCTTGGTACAGAAGAGCAAAGAGGCTTCATTCCACCATTCCTCTTTTCCTAAATTATTCCATCTGCAGTGCATCCACTGAGAGCATTTCCCCACAGTGTTGTCTACTGGAGCAAACACCAGTTCAGAGACACAGGAATGCTTGGTTGCATTCGTACATCGGGACCGAGTTGCTAATGACAACAATTTGTGTAAGCGATCAATGAGCACTATACGGATGCCAAACGTCTGGCAGAACCTGGCATCAGATCCTTAAAGTGTGGGGGGTTTTTCCTCTCACTGTAGCACCACAGAGGAGATAGCTGCACATGATGCTGGCATGTACGCTTCAAACCTTCCCAGTATGCATCTTAAGAATTAAATACAGGGTTTTTTTCCCAAATGTTTTGCTGACAAAAGATTATCTGCAGGTAGAGAGCTGCTGTTTATCAATGACAATTTTTTACTTTCACAAATAATACTTGGAATCGTTGGAGGCAAGCAAGACTCCAGCCCAGAAAGCAAACATTAAGGCAATAAAACACCATCACTTCTTTCGTCCATAAGAGACCTTTCATGTGGAACACCAGAAATGAGCATTATCTTCTAATGCCTACTGGAGGATTTTAGCTAGCCCAAGTGAAAAGAGTGAGCTCTGCATCATTGCTATATTACATTTTTAAAGTATTAATCTCCTTTTGATTTAGAACTGATACCCACTTCATACTTTATCCACTCATTCTGCAGGTGTATGCTAGGCACGGAGCATGCCGGCTCAAAAAAGCACTGAAATGAAGCAGTGCCCAAAATAATGGGAATGCTTCTTCTAAAGTTAGAGACTTGATTTATTAGAAATGGTTCAAATATTTTTCCTAATTAACGTGAGCAAAGTGCCTGACAAAACTAGAAAAATGTCTCTAGTTTGGACTCCACTGAGACTAATACTCATCCTTCACACTTCAAAGGGCAAAGTTGGGTAGGAGAAAAGGGAGCACTGGTTTTAGCCTCAGTGACAACATCAAAAAGGGCCACTTAATGTTAGTGTGTGAGCCACGGCTGAGGAACAAGTCCCATGTTTTCCGACCGAAATAGTAAATAAATCTTGAAGTTGAGTTACAGAATCTTGCTATTATCTTAGACCCGTATTTCTCTCCACATCCTAAGAGGCAGACAGATTTAGAAAGATATGCAAATATTTTTCCTAGCACAGCAAGGAAGTTGTGCTTCTATTTCTGACAGATAAAATGAGGTATAGAGTCAAGATTTGTGTCTGGAAGTGAATGTAAATCAGGGTCAGGTATCTAGCTGTGGGAGTCATACTGCCCACCTTTAGCTTTTGAAAAGGTGCATGTCTAAGGCAGACTTCACAGTGACAATCTCAGGATATCTCTGGGCATCATACGCGTCTGGCGGTTTTCACTTCTCTTGTCCCAGCCTGTTTCCTACCGTAAGCATCACCCCCATTCAGTGCACTGCCTCTGCCAAAGTCCACTCCGCGTGTGTCCCTCTGTATTTGTCAGGGCTGGGCACTGTATTCCAGGAGCCAACAGAACACCAAAGTCCCTGTTCCCAACAGGTGTGCACCACGCCACGCCATTGCCAGCAACAGAATTAGAGTTTCAAGAGACCTGGCTTCCAGTGCAAAGCACAAAAATGACTCTTGCTAGAGATATCTACTGCTCAAAAAGATGTAGAATCCTCCATCTAATCTGTGTGTCCAGTCACCGTGGAGCCATATGTAAACATCAGCCAGCCAGTCCCACAGCAACTCGCAGTGCTGAATGCTGTCCTGGCAGAAAAGCCCAGGGGGACAACACGCTGCCTTCCTCCCCACCTCTTGCAGTTTGACGTCCATGTGAAACGGCCCAGGTAGAAGGACAGCTGCCAAACTTGATGAAGTTAACCCTGTTGGGAAAGACTTCAAGCCCAACTATTTATCAGTGCTACTCCCACTGTCAAATGAGTGTGGAAGTATTAAAAGCCGTTCACTAACCAATTTCCTTTTGCCTAGGCTGAAGTCATGCCTCCACAAGTAGCTTTCTTTCCATATGTACAAATCATTTGGGGACCAATTATGAGAAACTTTGACAAATGACTTTTGCTAGTGAAACTAAAGAGCACTTACTCTAAAACATTCTTCTGGCTTGGCCTTCACGGCACAGACAGTCTGGTAAGTATTTTAAATTTGTGATCTGCCAGAAGGAATGTCTCAAAGCTGTAAAGCTGGTTTTGTCATCCTGCCAGCGGGATGTGAAGAACACACCTTGTCTGAAAGCAAACAAGGAAGGTTTGAAAGTGCAAATAACAAGGCTGGGATGTGCTGTGTGTGTCAAACTAGTGGGTCGCTGACAGAACCTGGCACTCCTCTTCCACAGGTTACGTCAGTGAAAAACCGCAGCCTTCCACAGATCTTTCCACCAAGAACAGCAGTACCGACAATTCTGCTGTGGACACTGAAGGCCGTGGTTTGTTCTGACATCTAGTGTGGTCTTGCTACCAACATGACTTGGCATCCAGAATTAGACAAGCTGGCAGCGTTAGCAATAATTCAACAAAGTTTACCGAGCTACCTTTTAGCTTTCCTACCTCCAACTCGTTAAGAAAAACACATTAAAATCACTTTAACTAAATGTATTCATATGGTATTTTTCTTCTTCCCTGATCCTAGTTAAAAGCAAATATACCTCTTAATAGTATGCATTTGTGAGAGCGCGGCGGGGAGCCAGGTGTAAACTGACTGACTAACAAGGCAAACTAATGGCACCAATAGCAGCATAATAAACTGAAGAATTGCTAGTTGATAAGTCTTGCATTTATACACCCATGCATGCTTACTTCCCCCAGTCGCACTTACGGTTCTAGCTTAACATTATGTTTAAGTGTTAAAATGCTGTGTAAAATTCCCTTAGACAGTACAATTTTGCACTTGACTGTACTGACGTTACTGCAGCAGGAGCTGTAGGTTTTGGCAGGTGTGTGCACTAACTGTTGGCCTGAAGGCCATCGTTACTGGAAACAATTAGAATCGTACTTGTAACTCTGGGAAAAAGAACTTTAAATCTGAACTCTTTTACACAAAGCCTAAGGTTTCATTTAATGTTTTGTTAAATTCTGTTTAGTGTGAAAACACGACAACACCCCCCCAACACCTGGAGAAGCCAAGCGCCCTTTACTCCAGGTAGACTCAGCTCCCCTGCTGAAAAGTGTTTGACAAACTCATCCCTTTTGTTGGTAAACGAAGAGCAGACAGGTTTCAGTTTTTACAGAGATGCTCATTATTCAAACCCTTCAGCGACAGGTTTATTACAATGTTTGTCTGCCTACAGCTTGCTCATGAGTGGGTACCTGGGGCCTTTGTAAAGTGATCAGCCTTTTAGCATTCTCTCTGCAGTGTGCCTGCAACTGGCAATATTTTAAAAAGTCATTTCCAATGCTGATTTGCTAGTTTTTGTACACCCTCCTATTTAAACACAAACTTGCATTATTCCAAACTGTACGTTACAAGCATCCACCATCCAACTCTGTCACAGAACTAATACACAAAACCCACAGACTTAAGCTTCTGTTGAAGGAAAAGTTGCTCTGAAGTTAACAGCTAGCTTCTGTCTACTGTCTGGGTTGACCTTACCCTAGAACCCTCCTCACGGCAGAGCCATCACAGTTATCAATCCTGGAAACCATTCTTTTTTCCCCAGAATTAACCACAGATCCATCCAACCAAGTGATGAACCCACAGTCCTTCACTGCACTAAACACAAGTATGTATGTGCGACACGCATGTGGTAATCCTTGACATCATTTATGGCCTGGTCTTGGTATGAGAATAACTGATTCAAATGGGTAATTCAGAAAGGTAATTTACAGTCTGGCATCTTGCTCTGAAAACTTTATTTTACTAACATCCACCAAGAGAATAATCAATTTAGTGCTGAGGCAGAGCTGCTAAGTCCTGAGAATTTTTATGTCCTCATGCTTTAGCATGAAGTTTTTGCTTATCCATGTCCTTAATTTGTGTAATGGGGGATATTTATTCCATCCACACATTTTCTTTTCACTGTGTGATTCACTGACTCACAAAAGAAGTAGAAAGTTGATCAACAAGCACGTGAGTAATTGTAAACCACTGAGTTACTTTCTGGTTCCCTCACTGTTATTGCAGTCTCCCTTCAGCCCTGCTTCTGACTCTGACGAACAAATTCCTTCTCTGTATTATATTTTCTTCCCTTCTTTTAAATGCCTTAATATGCCAAGACTCTCTCTTTCAGTTGTATAATTACAATGATTAGGCTTTTTTCTATCCATTCTAGCTCTCAGGAGCACAGTACTCCATAACCTTTCAGGATTGCTTTTATGAAAACAAAGGCAGTTAATATGTTTTGTAAGGAAAATTACAAGTGAGAGAACTTGATGTACTTTTGGCAGCAGTTCAAACTTTCTTTATTATAGTGTTCAGAAAGATACTTAGTTAATACATTTGGAATCAAGTGGTGTAAAAAATACAGTGGACATGTTAAAGGCTCAGGCTCGTAACTACAGCATGTTGCCAGGGATTGTTTCCAAACATCCAGATGTTCTCCAGCTTACCTTGAATTTGTTTTGAAAGCCCAAGGCCATACAAGTGCATTTTGCTCTCCCCGTTCTGTGCAGTATGTGCTAATAATATGCAATGATTGAGAGAAAAAATATTTAAGAAAGATGGAGGTAAAGTATCTTTGACCTCGCCAGCAAACGGAGAGGCCCACATTCGCTGTTTCCCTTGCACGTTCTCAGAAAGAGACTACGTAAATGCTGGACCAGAACCAAAGGAGACACTCCTCTCCAGTTCTAAGGGTAGCTCACACGGTGCCTCGGCAGCTCTGCACACAGTGCCGCCGGCGAAAGAGAAACGGAAAAGGAACTAATGTGGCCGGAACAAAGTTGTGTACTGCATAACCTACTTTAAAAATGAGTCACTACTACTGTCACAGCTGTTCGCTGCTGTGAACTGGGCAGGCCCTTCCACTGCACACCTACGCCTTCGTTCTGATTTCAAAGGTAAGAGTAATTAAAAAAACCAAACCAAACCCCAAACACAGCCAAATTAATTTGTGAGGAACTTGGGTTTGATTCTGAATTTGGTTTTTGTAAAATGGAAATAGGAAATCAAAAGTAATTTCAAAATGGAAAATTATACTCTTCCATTCTACTAGTAACAAAATAGAACATTCCCACCAGCTGGTTGGGGAGTCCTGCTGCAAGCGCATGCAACACCATTAGAATGTCTCTCAAACTTTCTGCATTTGACAAATTCCACTTTCCTCCAAGCAGAGAAAACACTCCCTCAGACAATTCCACTCAGGCAACCACAACCAACATCACCATGTTGTTACAGACCCAGAATTCAGCAACAAACTGCCCTGGTAGAAGAGCTTCAAAGGGCTCGTGTGGGACTCACTGCGCATCCTCCTAGGCCTCATGCCTTAAGGAACCATCCAATTATTTAGCAGAATAGATTAATTAAATTTTAGAAAGATTTGGTACAGAAACTGCACCAAGTTGTAGATACATTTATCTTCAGACTGTGACACCGTGGTTCAGGTAGGATTTTTTAGAGGAATGGATAAACAGGGAAAACTAATGGGTCTTTTGCAGGAGAGAGGAAGAAATTGTAGATATGTTCAGGGAGGGGGTTAACTTAGAAGGAAAGTTTTGCTTTTTCCAGTTAGAAGAGTTGCTTGGCTCTAAAAACCCCTTTCCCTGAACCCTCACTAGTCCTCTGCAGATTTATTTATACAGCCACTGAGTGTCCCCCTGAAACACAGAGCACAGTCCGCTGTTGGCTGCAGCAGGTAGACCACATCAGCAGCCACTCAGTACCGGATTTTTAATTCCATACGCCCAGAGCCCTGACAAGCCTCCTATGCCCCTCTGATCCAATCTGTTTAATGTATTACTTGAAAATTTAAGGCTCTGATGTGAAGAACACTGACGTCTCCATACCTCCGGCACTAATACATAAAAATGCCATTGTCTATTTTTGTAAGGATGCACATTCCCAGCCAGGATGGATCTATGTAAGACAAAGGGGAATTTTACTAGTCAGAAAACATTTTTAGGAACTTGATTTTCTCAGTGTAGTATGCCATGCCTTGGCTACTGACAGGACACCTCATGGCAGCTGCCTCCTTTGCAAATGAGGGAATTACAGCAAGCAATCACCTTTAACATTTACATTTTTCATTTATCCACTAGTAAAGAAAACCACTAAAATGCCTTGTAATCAGGAACAATATAGGCTGGACAAGGCCTTCACGCTGATGCCTTCCCACCATGAGTTAGCACAACAGTAGTCTGTCTTAAGATGCATTTTATTTCACTACAGCTAGAGAAAATTTACCTCTTGCACATATACTGTTGCTGAAATAAGAGAATCACAAATAATAGCTTAGTGCTTTCTCTACAGTCTAAGAAAAAAAGTTCTTTTGGGTTATGAAGTACTACATTTCCAGTGAAAGGAGCTTTACTCTGCCACTGACGTTTGTCACATTAAAATACATCTTACAATTATGAATACTGGGGGAGTGAAGAATTTCTTAACTCTTTTCCAGACCATTGTATTCCTGTGAAATTTTGTATCCCCCCAAGTTTTTCTCAGCTTACTGCCTGAGCAGAAATCCTCAGCTCCTGCATTTTCTAGTCACAGTTTCTTCTTCTTCTTTTGACTATTATTTCAGCAATTCTTACCAACAGCAGCAATGAATGTAAGGCTCCTACATGCCTCTAAAATTCTATTACCTTCATCCTCTGTGCTTGTCTCTACATCCAAGTCACCTTTACTAAGTAACTCCCCGGTGCAAGCTCTACAATGCACCAAGGAACAGATGTTTCGAGTGTCTGCGCAACAGTTATTGGGGTATTCCGTTTATTTTAATGGGACCCTGGACCCCTGTAACTGCAAGGAACATTCACACATTTACAAAGATTTTATAATGCATCCCAATGAGAAACCATAAGCAGATTCAGCTCTTTTGCACTCATGCAATAAAGAATTGGTTAAGGCCAGAATGTGGAGACACAAATGATTCCAACACATGAGAAGAGATAAGAGATTTCACTTCTCAGGAGAGCCACATGATGTGACATGGTTTTAAACCAAACTTTAACTATTAAAGAGTTTCTTCTTAGAAAGTGTTCACCTCATTCCCTTCAGAATGAAAAGATAGCTGTATCCCTGAAACGGTCCCTATGTTCTCATATTTGTATTTATTTTCTCTCCCTCGGCCTGAAAACTGCAACACATACATACTGAGTTAACAAGATAAAGCCAAGGATTTTTAGCAGCTGAAGAAATAAATGCAGTGGGTAAAATACTCAAAGGCACGATACCAGAAGAAAATAGACTCAGCATGCAACGCACACAGAGATCCTGAGGCCTTATTGCAACCAACTCCTATTGAGCTGAGCAGGCGCAGTCAATTAGGGAATAGTGCCTTACTTGTGACGTTAGCAAACTATCCTGCTCCTGAGCCACCGCTTCCTCTACACTGGCCACTCTGCCATCCATGCTTTCTGACCCCATACATACTGTGAGAAACACTATTCCCTTTATCTTTGTCCTGGTAGGGCAGCAACCACCTGAGTAGCTACCTCACCACTGTTTGCACTGCACTTCACTTACCACCAAAACCGCAGTCCTGCCTCCTCCACCGTCCTGTTCCATCCTCTCAGTCCTGCCGTGTACGTGGTCCTGCAGACTGTGACTGGGCCAGATTACGGAGCTGATCTTCCTGAAAGTAAAAGATATCTTGGATTTGAATCACGATGTGGCTGCGTTAATACTACTTCAAGCTGAAAGAAAGCTCTGGGAATGCGCAGGCAGAGAAAGGAGAGATGGTGGGACGCTCCTTCAGGAGCGGCCGGACATCAGTCAGACCAAAGCAGCCGTCCAACTATGGACTTGTACCGCAGGTGACAATAACCATTAGAATGGGGGACTCCTTGGGGATCCTTGGACCTTCACAGGATGGCTGTAAAAAGAGAGGCTCGCCTGAATAACTGCTTCCAGCTCCCCTTGGTAAAAGAATATAACGTAGTATCTAGGAGGAGGCACATACTCATTTCACACACCCCCAGTTACTAATCAGCACGGGTGTCACTGCAGTCC
Source organism: Rhynochetos jubatus (assembly GCA_027574665.1). Classification (NCBI taxonomy): domain Eukaryota; kingdom Metazoa; phylum Chordata; class Aves; order Eurypygiformes; family Rhynochetidae; genus Rhynochetos; species Rhynochetos jubatus. Next base: position 1,098,221 of record CM050661.1, on the reverse strand, counting down.
TTAGCCCTTTGGACCTCCCCAAGTCACTTATAAGTAAAATGCTCCTTCCCTCCTCCTTCTCACCACTTCCTACTCCTCCATTCTACAGACCTCACAGACACACTCCTTCCACAGTGAGGTAACAGGGACAGCCTCAGAGTTAACGCCTCCTAAGGCACCTGGGCACAGAAGATAATGATATTTATTCTTGCGGGCTGCCCCTCTCTCTTAATTAGGACTAAGAACACCATTAATTTTTATTAACATACTACGTTAGCATAAATTTTAAAAACCTAAAATGTTTCTTGACACCTTTGCAAAACAAACATCCCTTTGCAAGTTTGAGATAAAAAGCTTTGAACTCCTGAACGTTTTTTTCCTACTGCAAAGTGCTCACAGCCACAGCAGAGCAGGGAGAGTAGCGCCACAGAAAACAAACATGAGCAGCACCAAAGGGGAGGGAAAAACCCCTCTTGTGCGATTCCTTCATTGGCTTTGCACAAACTTGCACTTGATACCTGAGGAGCTCTGTCTGAAACCATTAATAACAAAAACAATCACCAAATGAAAGAGCAGCCTTGCAAGCAACCATCCATAAAAAGAAAGCCAGTTAATTAAAGAAATCACAAGCTTTCTCCAGACGGCCTCTCTCACTTTAAAGTCCTCAGTGCAGAAAAGAGAAGAAGAAAATCTCATCAAATGATATAATCATAACAGCCTCAAAATAACTCACACATATTTCCAGATAAATCACTTCTGAAATACTAAAGTGCCTGGAAAAGCTTGGAGGGAAATTGCACCTTAGCTGCCACTCCTGCTTCGTGGAGGGGCTTCGAAGGATGCTGGGTCTTCCTCCCCTTCACTAAATGTTTATTCCTCTTCCTTAGATTGTCAATTTTTAATATAAAATTTTAATTAATCTCTAGATTCATTTCACTTGATGTTGCAGGGCCATTTCACTATGTCTCAGAAGGCACTTAATTGGAATTGAAGGCTCAGGGTTAGGAACGCAACATTCATCCCTTGCCAACCCGGCGCAGCTTTCTGGGCAGGCCAGGGAGCCGCAGCTGAACTGCGGCACCGGCCGTCTGGGCACGGCTGAAGGCAGTGCTGACCCTACGCACATTATCGCCCTGATGGAAGAGGCAGCGGCAACTTAATGGAACTGGATGTGCATTAATTTTGCTGAGATTATACGCTGCGATGAGGCTCTTTCATCAGTTTCTACAGGTCACAGCAGCTGGTAGGAGCCTTAACAGTGTCATTCCATTATAAGGCTATTATCGATCCAAAATCTAATTTGAAGATCAATTTGGATTGGAATCAGAACCCAATATGACAATGATTTCAGAGCAGATAAGAGGTAATTTACTCCTCTGGGTGCCAGAAATCAATTTTTGGTTTTCTGTACTGACCCAGCTGCCAAAAAGAGAAGGGAAAAAGAAGGAAAAAAAGAACTGAGGATAACGTTCAAATAAAGGATTATAGTAATCCAATCTGGAGGTGATAAAAGTACAAACTCAGCTGCAAACCCATCTGAGGTAAACAAACATTTAATCCCAGCTAAATATCTCAGATAATGGCAAAAAGGCTTCTTGTTATTTGTGATGCATTTGGCTAACACACAATGCAGCTCTGAATTCAAGGCGACTCCTTGCCTTTCTCACATCATTCTTTGTGGCAGTCAGCACACGGGCAGCTTACGTGGGGATCTCAAGGCTCATGACCACCGTTTGTACTCTAGCTGTGCCGGACACACTGCCAAATCTGCACTGAAGCGCTAATATCCAGGCTCACGGGCTCTCAGGAGTCAAACCCACTTTGGCTATGTCTACATTGGGGGGGTGCTGCGGCTTTCGGTTTTGTCCTCATCCCCATGCATCCAGTTGCTTCCCAAAGAGAGGGAGGATGTGCAGGCGGCTGACACGTCCCCAGCTTGCTCACCGTGCGCATCCAACCCCTCTTCGCCAGGAACAAGGGCCTCCGGGCACGCGCTGCAACTCACACCTGCGCCACGGTGGGGACGCGGAGACCGAATCTGGTCCCCGGTCACTGCGTGTGCCGGAGCAACGACCTGCACCCCGCGCAGCACCCGCAGCCACCCACCTCGCATGGCAGGCACCGGGGGGAACGCGTACGAGACCGTACGGGCCCCGGGGAGACGGGGCAACCACCAGGCAAGGCGTGGCACGAGAAAGCGGAGGGGCTGCTGCTCAAAGCCAAGGGCAGAGCGTTTTCCGCTCTCTACAGGGCTGGCCCTCAAGCCCTGATCATTTCACGAGGTGCAGACGCGCTGCAGAGATGCGAGACTCAGTTATCCACACTGAAACAGGAAAGGGTTCGTTCTTCTTTTGGTTTTTTCCTCCAGACAACCGTGGTGGAATCAGTTTTATTCAGATTTGGCTGTAATTGCAGCGAGGCTCTCGCTGAATCTAATTTCAGCTGGAACTAATTATAGGGGGAAAAGGTCATAAATGTAAGACGGCTGCATGACTATGTTGGAAGAATATTGACATCATATAGTATTAACTCTGCTCCTGTAAAGGCCATAAATACTTAGACTAAAAACAGCCATTAAGAGACAGAACAAAATGTACCTATTTCTTTTGATTAGAGGGGAAAATGAGGGAGGAAAAAAAATCTCTAAAGGGAGATTTAAAATCATGCAATAAGGAAATGCTGCACAAAATAAAACCATAAAGAAATAAAATGAAGAAATAGAGAACGGCTGCCTCAGATGCGATCCTGAGCCACACGAGAAAGAAACGGCACCTGGACCGAGCCCAGTTCACAATCCAGCGGGGAAGATGAGGTGCAGGAACACCAACAGCCTCAGGAACTTGCCTTGGGCGATGACCATCCAAGCCCCAGCACTGCTTCCACCCCACGCATCTTCACCAGTACCCGCGGCCCACCAGGCCCAGAATGGCTGCTGAGACAGGCCGGAGCGGGGCGACCAGAGGGCTCCAGGTGGGCGAGGAGGGCCCGTGGCGTCTGCCCCTGTCACCTCACCCCCACCACATTCCCCCAGCCCCCTGTGCCCAGGAACCGCTGGCCTGCCCTTTGGAGAAGGCTTTCAGCCCTTAGACAAGCGGGGGGAACACACCGGGCCTGGGCCCCACTCACCACTGAGCACCGGGCAGCCAGCGAGGGGCTTGGCTTTGCTTCTCCCTACAAACTTCCTGCCGGGAGAAGGGACCCGGCATGTGTGAGAGCCGGGATGAGCCCAGCCCCCATGGGAACTGCCCAGAGACGCTTCTCTCCTGAGCCTCAGAGGCTTCGGGACGTTGCCGTGAGTAACCCCCAGCAGACCCAGGCAGGACTCCTCATCAGGAATCTGGTGGTTACATGTTTCATGGAATGTTCTGGTGAATTTGATTAACGAAGAACTTCAGCGTTCTCTCTATACATGTGTTTTCTTGTAATCAACACACACCAGTACAAGCAGAATGACATTACAAATGAGAGGAAATTATACATGCAGCCTAAATTTTGACCATAATACGTTTCAATTAGTCACTGAATTGGTATTTAGACATAGCTGCACACTTACTCATCTTTCAGAAATTAAGTGCTGCTTTGGTACTGATGTTTACAGGAGCTCAGCACCTAAACCAGTTACATGGTCTGCTTCAGCCCCGAGGCTGACTGCAGTGATGACCCAAGCCAAATTAACAAAGACAGAAGCCTCGTGATGAGCTGCACTGCAATGAACCTTTGTGGGTTCTGTAGCAAGCAGCTGAGAGTAATTTCTGAAACATCAACTGAGTAAGTTAGTAATTAATTTTTCTCTCTTAGCCCCCCCCCAGCATATGACACCACTGGGGCTGAATCAGAACCCTGCAGTGCCTCTGCCATCTCTCCATCAAAGCCGTAGGCTAACACTCGGTCCAACCGTGCTTCACATCACCTTCTCCCCTCCCTTCAGTCTGAAACAAGTTCCGACTCAGTGGCTGAAGGTGCATAAAGAGATCAAGCACCCAGTCTGGCTTTCCTAGCGGTGTTTATTGGTGCATCCCCATCAACGGAAAATCATGTTCCCTTTCTGGGTCTCTTGCCACCACTAAATTCCTTCTATGATCTCTGATCTGTGGCCATTGGAGTAAGTACCCCTCAGTTGCCATCTATTGCCATCAACCTGTTTTCTCTGTACCACGGCCACAAGGAAGAGACTAACTTGTCCTTTCAACAGAGCACATGTTTAATAAAGAGAAAGGGGACAATGATTAACTTCTCAGAAGAACTCATGACAGATTCAGGACCTGATGATCATAAAATAAATGCTAGGAAAAGTAGAAAGTAAAGATCAAACACTTCATCACAAAAAAGAAGATATTTTTATCCACACTTTGCTCTCCAGCCATTATTCTACTTGCTGGAACATTAGTTCTTCAAATTGCTTTTAATTACATGGCCTAGAAATAAATATGTACCACTATTAGCATGCTTTCAGGTTGAATACAAGGGGTACCCACTTTCATCCCAGTCAAGGCACTATTCCCAGGTGATTTATACTCTCATTATAGGCTGTTGACTCTCCTATGTAAATTTGTAATCAAATATTCTAAACTGGTGATGACAAATAGTTGGATAACTCCTGCTGGCAGCCCGCACCACAGTCACAGGACTCACCGGCGTCTTACGCGCACGGATGCACGTGCACGCTCCACGTGGGTACGTTTCCATGTTATTAAATCTTTTAACACCTTCTGAATACATGAACCCAACCTACATCAAACTGCTGACAAGTTTTTTTTACTACGCTTAATTTAGCAAACTTCCCCCTCATTATATAAGCTATTAGGACAAAAGGAGCATTAATTAACTTACTGAATTTTTGATCAGCTGTTGCAGTGACAATTTATCATTTCAATAGTCTGTTCTAGAGTGGATTTTTTAGAAATGTTTCACAGAGTGAGCCAACAAATTAATGTAACAATTGCAATCCTTTCGCGTGATTCGAGTACTGTGCATCACTCTGTTGTTTAAACTCCCCTTCAGTGCAACAGTACAATGGCCAGGCACCTTTCCTACACACGCAGAGTGCTCTGCTGATGCACCATCGATTGGCTCGGGTACCACCCCCAAAAGCAGTGGTTACTATTGCTCGTTGGAGTTCAACTGTGTTTTATTTTTTTTATTCTTAAAATTCAGGAGATCAGATTTAGTTTCAAAAGGTATTTCTAAAAGAAGCACCCGATTTTCTTTTTATCTACTTCCTGAACGCATCACTTTTTGGCTGTGATTCCAGGGTTGGACATGCACAGGATGTTTGAAACGTGAAGAGCACTGTTTAAAACTGTACCTGGAGGGGGAAAGTGCGCAGAACCAGGTGGGCTAACCTGTCCTCTCGCAGCCAGCCCTGGTTTTCTGCACCAAGCTGGTCTCAGCGTAGGACGGAATTCAGGAACTTTAGGATGCCAAGCCCTGGAACGTTTACTCTGAGCGTATCTGGGCAGTAGAGACCCACAGAAACAAAAAAGGAAGGAAGAGATTGCCTTTTCTAGCGGCACAGTACAATTTGTGCAGAACCGTGGTGTCCTGATCCCATACCTCTCACTCTTGACTCTGCCTCTACATGCAATTGCTAGTCTTTTAAAATTCCAGCCTTAATGAAATAGGTAAGCTGCAGAAAAGATTAAGCTGAAAAATACAGCAGGAATACAGAATGAGGACAAGTGATTGATCTCTGAGTGGATATCCAACAGTGCAATGAAATTCTCAGGCTGGTTCTTCTTTTTTTCAAAACGGTTTTGATTCAGAGGGATTTTATAGCAGCTAAATCATGCAGCTGGCACAGATTGCGCAAGCTTTTCAGCGTGCTACACTCTGAAAGGTGTCACATTTGGCAGAGGCAGTAAAGCTCCATGAATTTATTGTTGTTTCCCACTGAACACCAAAACCCAGGGCATCAAACGATGCTACAGCTCACGCTACAGCACTGTTGTGTGGAGTCACCTGCTACCGTGGCTAGCACAAACCTCCGCTGGAATGCCACAAAGGCCAAATGGACACCCCCTGCACAAGGAGAGGGAAGTGGGACCGGGTATAGACAGCGAGTCGCGGCTGGAAGCTCAGACCCTGGCCCTGTGGACGTGGTGCACACCAGCGCCCCAACTTACCTGCAAACCCATCTTTTAGACAAATGCACTTCAAGACTGCTCCCAAAAATAACAGTTTTCCTTACGGGATTACTACTTCTAGAGTCAGTAGGGCTTCTCACGCATGCCAAATCATAGATATGCTTAAGTATTCCCAGAATCAGGACCACGTATTGGGTGTTTAATTACTTAATCTATGGTTTATGGACAATTGCCAGTTTCCCAGGGAACAAGAGACTGCTGTATCAGCAAGTCTAGCTTGTGGCAACATGGTGCTAATTAGCTCTGTTGAAAAAGTGTGTAAAGACACATAAAATAAGATGAAAATAATTTACTTTTATTTTTTCTTTTTTCTGTCCTAAACTGTCAATAAACCAAACAAACTGAAGTTTCACCTTGGTTTGGTAATCTCTACTAAATTCCAAGTGAGAGCCAGTCCATCGTCAGTAAAAAGTGGAGCAGAAAAAATGCAACTAGAAAGAGCGGCTTCTTTCACAGTCATTTTTCCTTTCCACTCAACTTGAGCTAATTGCAAACACTGCAGAGCATGCTTGAAAACCGTATAATGATACATTCAAAAACCAAAATAAAAAGCCACTTTCTCATAGACCAAGACACTGACATGTAAACAATCAACATAAAAAGCTATTTGAAAATGTATCAGGAATTCTCTGAAATGGATGTAAGGCACAGCTGCCCTCCCATTATTTCCTACAAATCCACAAACTCAGAATAAAATTGCTGTCTTTTAAGATTCTGGAAGCCTCTCCCTTTCATAATGTATGGAGAAGGCTCTGAGATGTGTAAGAAGCCTGTGCTTTTGTTTTCAAATTCCAAACATCCCGCCAGGATTTGGGTATCTCAGCAAGGACATGGCCACCACCTCCGTAGCTTTACTGCGCGCCACTGCTGCAAGTTCAGAGCGTGTTCTGACCCTCGGTTTAACCTTGCAGAGTCCGTTCTCCCTGCTGCTGGAGACACAGAAGCAGCATTAATAGAGTTCGGGGCGTGCAATTTCTCTGCGCGTTACGAGCATCAGAAGGGTTTCACTGTGTACATCACAAACAGGTAAAGCATATCCACCATCCCACTTTCTCATTATGGGAGGTATTATATTAGATTGTTATTCGCAACAGGAGAATGTCACACTTTTCTGTGTTCTCTAGTTCAGCACTTTTCTAATTTCACGGACCTCAATTTACATTTGTCAGTGTTTGAAGTTAGATGATATTGGTCTCCTCAGGAAATGAGCTAAAGGGGAGAGAGGCCGTTCACCTTTTGGGCAGTACCATACTTTGATGATGCATAAATAAAACACAGCATGAGTGTGTCAGCAAATAACGGATGTCCTGAAGCCCTCTGATGTGAAGGATGATGTTTGTTAGAAACAGAAGGTTAAATATGTAGAAACCATAAGGCTGAAGTGATGATGTGAAGAGAATCTGGCTAACGTCTTAGCAGAAACCCACCTTGTCATTCACTGAGTTTGCAGACACGGAGATTTCAACAGATTACCAATGCTGATTAGAGAATGTATATGTATATTTACAAACTGAATTGCAAGCAGTCTGTGGTGTATGAACCCTAAAGAATCGGTATTCCTAGTGGACCTCATCCAAAGACCTGTCAGTGTTTTTTTCATTATCTTAATGGGATTCAGCTAAGACCCTCAGCTGTTCATCTCGCACGAAGGGACGCAGGTGTTACCCACACCTACGGTCCACACTTCGGAGCAGGCTGAACACGTCGCCACGCGGCACTGCAGGCTAGGAGAACTTAGCAAGTGGTTTCTCCTAAGCATTCAAAACCTTTTTCTAAAGCTGAACGTAGAACTAAAGATAACAATCCTTGGATGACTAACTCAATTTAACCACGTTAACTCAAGAATGTTTCAGAACTCTTCCCCAATTTCTGATGCAGCTTCCTTCACATGGGCGGCTGCAGCTTAAATCGGCTGAGGTTACACGCTGTCGCACCAAGGCATCCCTACACCTGAATGAAACAGAACGCATTCGTACGTACTCCAGCCTTTCTGTTCGGACTTGGCCAAAGGTCTGCATGAGCACAAAACTCTAACATCGGAGCTTACGTCCAGAAAAGAAAGGCATAAACTGCTGGGTAAGCTGCCCAGCAGTACGTGGCAGGCAATCTTGGGCTCACAGTTTTACACCTTCACACTCAAGCTTTTTTTAGACTAACAAGTCATTTTCCACCTATTGTATGGCAACACATATTTGCAACAGGAAGTAAAATCTTAAACCAGATGTAAAAGTCAGAACAGTGAACTTTTGAGTTAGAACAATGAATTCATTAAACCAAAACAAACAAACAAAACCCTAAAGTGTTAAAACAAGGCATTTGAATAGTAACAACTGTTAAAACGAGCTCTGAAATCTCCATGCAACATGAGATTTTTATTGGCAAACAATTAAATCTCTCTTTAAGTGCACTTTCGCTGCAGAACCTAATTTATAATCTTATCAGGCATGTCTCTCAGAAGAATTTGCTACTAGTCTAAGTCTTTATCTGCACAATGCAGAATACTAACAATTGTCTTGTATGTTTGTTTCCAATGTCAAAGACTGAAATTCCAATTTAAGGTTCTGACTGCTTTCAGAATTTGCTATTATTTTTAAAGCACTGTCACTTTTGTTCACATGGTGTGTCAGAAAAAGAAAATGTCAGAGTAAACCAACTGTGTTGATGGTAGGGAAGGAGGAGAAAGGTGATGTACTCGGGAATCAGCATGCTATAGCTCATTTGCTGTTTTATCATTTTCTTGTCACCCTCCAGAGCCCTGTTTTGTTTCAGCCCTACTCATTAGAGTTTAAGTTTTACAATAAGCGTTAAGGTAAAGGAAGTTAGAGGCAAGGTGGAATTAACAGTGTGCACGTTATTGCATCTAACTATAAATTCTCGAAACCTGTAGTAGCTATGCCTACACGTACAACCCTGGCTGCGGTGTACTTGTACTGCCTAGTCCTTGTATCTCACCACCTTTGGATTTTCTAGAAACCTGTAATAGCTTAATCTTTCCTAGCCCCAGACCTACACCACAGCATACGTTTCTAACTAGAATAACACATGATAATAATCATTTCAAGCAAATAGTTTTAATTCTAAGAATTGCTAACTTCCCCTTTTTTTCACTTTAGCAGAATTCACAAGAGAACAAAGAGATTTTTTTAGCAAGCAAATCACACAGCTCTGCATTATTATTTCCTTCCATTCCCCCCAGCCCGAGTTTCGCAGTTCTTTAAGAAAGGGAACCACAGCAGTCACACGCAGTACTCACTCGCCTAGCGAGTATTTGTTTCATTTAACTTCTTTTAATACCACATAAAATCCTGCTAACTCTTTCAACATAAATAGGACACATTACTATTCCAAGCTTCCCCTCCCCTTTTATTTGGCTCAGAACACCTGATGGTTAATTCCCAGTTGAGATAATTAGTCCTTGGTTATCACCAGTTATTGTCACCTGCTCAACTTGCAAATGTCTACAAATTTGAGTTTTCCAATTAGCATCATGAGGTCCCTACAGCATACAGCAGGAGTGTAATTTTTTTTTTTCCACAAGGCAAATCACTTTTCACTTACACACTCTGTCTATTGAGCCTCGTTTGGTAATAGTGCTTTAAAAATTATAGTGTTGTTCACAGAATAGAGTTGTCGGTGCCCTACCTCCTATCAAGCCCAGATGGCTGCTTCTATAAAGGAGAGAAAAACAGAAAAGGGAATTAAATGAAACCCTCTCCTTAATAAGTATCCAAGTCAATTTAAATAGTTCTATTTCATTTTTACATCAGAGTCATGCCCTACTATTAAGGCATGAAGAACATTCTCAGTGTGCTAATAAGCCCCATGACATGCTGAACCGACATTTCAGCAAGCAGAATAAGCTGTAGTTTATTTTTAACTTCTATGGGCCGAAGCTGTAGGTAAACTGAGCTGGGGACAGCGGCTCAGAGCACTGGATCCGAGTTGACTTGCAGCTGAACGTAATGAGGTGGCCTTCTGACTAAAACCAACACAAAATAATACCTGACATTTGGAGGAGGTACTTCTGGAAGCACTATTTTAAATCCTCAGAGCACGTGATACGAGATCACCCAACATCTCAGTAACTGCTTTGCTTCGTTCTCCGTGAGGCTTGCCGCGGATTTATGGCCTTTCCAGGGAGGTGACGAGTACACCTCCTAGGTCTGAAGTTCTGCAGTGAAAACGGGCTCCCAAACGGTCCGTGTGCATATACCATAGAAACACGGATAACAGCTTTCAAGCCTCCCTCCCTGTTGCACAGTTCATCTGCAGACGTGAGCGGAGTTCCCAAATACAGAGAGTGAAAACTGCTGGCCGTGAAAGGTGGAAAAGGTTGTGCCATCTGGGGTTGGCAGGGCCCTTCCAAGGCCATATGGTCCAGCCCACCCCATGCCTCTAAACAGAATCCTTGTCCACTGTACAGGGTTGTGTAAGTGAGCTTTAGGACGTGCCTAGTAGTGTTCACAGCACTACAGACAGATACTGAAAGGTAAAAACGTTATCTTCGGAGCCTGAAACTGAATAACCAAATGAAAGATTTTATGAAGAATACTAGAAAACAAAGTTTCATGGTGAAATAGCAGTAAAATGAATTGTTTCTTCCTCGCCTACACTAACGACAAATCACAATGCTCTGCTGGCAAGACCAGATGTTAACAAACTCACCTGCCCTTTCCTCTGGTCCCCATTTACCCTACCTTGGGGCAGGGAGCAGAGCTCAGACTCTCAGATGCATTTGAGCATCAAATTCCCTTTGAAATTGAGTTGCTAGATTCCTAACTGTTTTTGAGAATCTGGGTTTAAATGGGGATACAGTGTCTGCTTATTGCTTTGTGTCTGGAGCCCATGAATCAGATAGACTCACACACAGTGGAATAGGATTATTACTTCATGGCATGGGCAGGCAGCAGCAGTCACGATCTAGCCCTTTGAGATCAAGGCAGCAAGAAATTCATGAAGATTTAAAGTAGTTAAAGGAGTTTATTTTCCAGGTGGGAAATCCAGGTGTCAGAAGGAAAGTAACTATAAATTTTCAACCTAGCTTTCCACATAAAATGTAAAGCCATTTGAAGCACACAGAAAGCTCAGTAAGAACTATGGCTGATAGCTGGTGCAAGGTATGGTCAGTGGTTTTAAATGATTGATAGAGTTATCTCTGCACTAAAGTACTCAGGTTGGAATAGAGGAAAAAAGTAGAGATCTGTTATAATGGTGCTTTAGACCTTTTTTTTTCTTCCTCTGATGGTCAAATAGAGTTCAAAGATTGTTATTTTGTACCAGTGGTACATATGGTACCTCTCCATACATCTACTAAAGAACTTTATTCCAATAAACAGAAAAATATAGCATGTGGAGATGGTTTTTAAAATGACTCCTAATTTATTACTGTCTCTTTAAATGTATAGCATAGCCAAATTGGTGGTGTTACTTTAGCTGAAGAAGAGATGTATATGTGAGTAAGTATTCAACACTGTGCTTTATTCCTATTTAAATACTCAAAGGGACTCTAAGGTGCATCAAGGAGTCATCTTAGCTCAGCAGATTTATTACCTTTCACTCGTAACAAGTAGGGTTTTCCCCCACAACCTCACGTGAAATAGTGGGGTCCAGCCAGGAAACTGACACCCAAGCACCGTGCAGGTATCGAGATAACCCCAGGAGGTCACTTGGCTCTTCCTTTACGAAACACCAGAGCCACGGGAGTTTTCCACCCAGTATCAGGTACTTTAATATAATTTTTCTGAAATCAGTGACACTGCTCAAGGACTATGCTACATGAAAGAGAGCGATGAGCAAGTGCTGAAACAACAGACTACCAAATACCCTCGAAGAAAGAGTACGAGACACTGACTCTATGCTCGGCTCCGAGATTAGTGTATTAGCTGACTGGCATTTCTCTTGCTGAGAAAAGATCAATGATGAAAAGATCAGCAGAAGAAAGATCGATGGTGACCAGACAAACCATTAATTCGTAAGAAAAGAGATTTTGCTTGGAGAAATAGGACATTACCTTGAAGCTCAAGCTCAGACTTGAACCTTCCCATGTCTTAAACGTTGACCTGAATTCTCTCTCCAACAAACTGTGAGTCCTGCAACAACAGGGTGAGAACGGGCTCCACACTGGACAGAGTTACAGACAGACACAGCAACAGACAGCAAGCAAGAGAGTGAGATCATAGTCGCACCGCATGTGAAAAGGTCGCCCTCTCTTTCCACAAGCAGAGATTTCTCACAGGCTTTTGTAACTAAATGGGGCTGTTCCCAATAACCTAGAATTTGTTGCTCCTTCTGTTCTGAGGTCTGCAGGTTCTCCTGCAGTTGGGGCATCTGAGAGATGTCTAGCTCCTCTTCAAATACTGTCACAAGCAGCTCACTGCTTTCTGTAGGGAGAGGACGGTGCTGGATCGTTGTATTGCTAGAGAAAGGTGTTTGGTTTTGGTTTTTTTTTGTTCTGTTCGTTATCTTCCACTGGGTACTGAACTCTAGATGGTCACTGTTCTCAGACTGCTTGGAAAACAGCTCTTTCAGTGATACACCTTTGCAAAACCCAAAAGACAAGGAAAAACTCAGATCAGTAGGAATACATGCCAGAACAAGTATGCATAAACTTCCAAAAGCATTCTGCAGTAACAGAGCAATCAGGTGCTCGGAGAAAAAAGCTTTGCTGTTTCTGAGACAGTAAAGTTGTTAAGAGCAGCCCACCCATGGGTACTGCCAAGGAGAGAAAGCACTGCCGCACTGATCACGCTTCAAAGTGCTGCTCGTGTGAAGCATAAACAGCACAGCAGCTTTAACCAGTGTCCTGCTGTCTAACGGCAGAGAAGAGCCTGAGATGAGAGCGTGAGCGTCACTTGGAGCAAAGTTCCAGCTCTGCCGGAGTAAAGGAGGAGCTGTTCCTCAAACATATTTGTTTGCGTCTGATGTTACTCCATCCTCCCTCTGAAGCTGCACAGGATCACGCAGGTCTTGCTGGACGGTAACCTGCTGCACAGCTGCCAGGGGGAGGGCGGTGGGCGCACCCTGGGGGGAGGCCCCTAAAGGAGCTGAAGTTACATTTAATGAAAAAAATGGATTTTGAAAGAAAAACAAAAAACCCCAAGTGGTAGAGATACGCATTTAGCAATGACTAGTCAGAATTTTTCAGAGCAACAGGGGAATTCCAAAACAATGCCCGAGTGTTTCTGGGATTATAACCATCAGATCTAGTTGGGGAACACTGAGTTCTACTTGATGGATTTAATTAAAATAAACCCAAAACATCCCATGCAAGACCCACTGCACACTCCCTGGGGAAGTCACTGTCCTTCACTGTTTGTGCTGGGAACCAGACATAAAATCCTAACCTGCCTTATAGTTACTTCAGATGGCATACTAGTGGCTCGGTAAAGTCATTTTTGGACACATACTGAATATATACCTGGAGCCAATACACACCGTCCTAATGGGCTGCCACATGTGCCCAGTGAAACTATTAACTACATCAAGCCTTACTCACTTGTGTGGTTAAAAGGAAAGTAACCCGGTTTATAAACCTCATCTCATATCACCAGGGTAATAGCTGTCCCTTGCTTATTAAATTTTTGCTACTGATATCAAAAGAAGAAAAATCAGATTAAATTTTAAGTATGGCTTTAACAATATGTTCCAAGAATGCTTTTGGAATACCTGGACCTTCCCCATTGTTTCTTTCCATTGTGAAGTTTCATGGGAAAAATGAAGAGAAATAATCCAGTATTGTATGAAGACAACTCAGAGAGCATGTAATAGAAATAGAAGTGTGTTCCCTGATTCTCTTCCAATTGCTACCTACTCCCTTGGAAAGGTGGGGTGAAAAATCTTGGCAGAGCAAGAATTTCCTAAACCAAAAATATTTTAAAGTACACATAATTTTACGTGATATGTCTTTTAACATGTAAGTACCTTCCTAAGGGAACAATGAAGTATTATGCAAAGGTAACTGGAACCGATTTTTGGTAAAAACCCAGCCTCTGGTCGCACACTGCAGCCCCACGCTCTGCTGTGGCTGCCCGTGCAGCCCGGCACTGCTGGCTCTACGCACAGAGGCCAGCCTGGGCTCCAGCGGCTCCCGCACTTCCGCCGGTTCTGCAGCAGTGTCCCAGGCACCCCAGACAGGCACTGGGCATAACCTTTAAGAAGGGGGTGACAGGATGGTCGGATAGCTTCAGCCCACGCTGTGCACTACTGACAGTTTGCCATTTTTAATACATTATTTTTGCATTTTTTAGGCACTGTTCTTGAGCACCATCATGGGAACGGGTCTCACTGGTGAATTTGAAGGAGGAGAATACACAGCTTCACATCCCATGATGTGAGAGTCTTTTCTGCTTTTGTTCAGATTTCAGCACAACTTGGTGAGTGAAATCCAAACCTCTTTCAAGTCAGTGGGAGTTTTGTCATGGATTCAAAGAGGCAGAGCTTCTTTGTGAGGATAAGCTGGAGCTCCATTTTGCCAAACTCCACATGACCAAAACGCTTTGTTCATTTCCAGCTACCGTGATCATAAATACGTCTCATTTTACTCTATTCAGAGTCACTCCCCTGACGTTTTAACTTACATATTTACTGTTGATTCAGAAATACCTGACTTAATGGCCAGTACACTTTAGACATTTGTAATTTTTCAGCAGAATTTGAGGAAGAGAAGCATTTAATAAAGTTCACGCTGTCTAATCAGCAGTCCCACGGCTTTGCCTTTATTGCAATGCATCACTTCCATGCTCCTGTCGGAGGTTTATCAGCACAGGGACGCACTCCCTGACCTGGCTCCTGTCAGCAGCTAGCTCAGGGAACCGCACCCCATCCATTTTTCGGGGAGTTCTCGGCTCAGCTGGCAGTTCCCCGCGAAAGCCGAATTCCTAGCAGAACCTTCAGAGTGCACTGTAAGACGGCAGTCAGTTTAATTAGCACTCGGGCAATTCCTTTTGTTCTCGGTAAACAACGGTAAGGTTTGACAAGCAGAGAAGAGAGTGCATGTGCTGCTTTCATATGCCACTCAAACTAGCCCATCACCATTCCCAAACTAATACTTCTTTACACGAACTTCTGCTAAATAGTGTTAGATTTTTAAGTCTGAAACTGGCAGGTTTTCCCAGGGTTGCATCTGATATCAAAATCAAGGTTTATTAACATTACAAAGAGCACTGCTGTCCTGTAGTGCCCCTTTTATCATTCTAAGCAGCTGCCTTGAGGCAATGCGTTTAACCTTGGGAAATGGCAGAGGAATTCTGGGAAGCCAGAAATCTTTTGACAGCTCAAGCCTTTTACCTCATGGAAAATCTGCTCTATGGCTTCAGCTCCCACACCGCAAGAAAATGAGACTCTTCCTTTCATTTGATGTTTATCTATTCTATTCAGTGCACTTAAAATCAGAAGATAGGACGGCATTTACTCCCCGTGATCTTCCCCTTGTGCTGCCAGCAGAGTGGTGATGAAAACACCCCTGTCCCCTACTGAGGCTCCTGGCAGATAGTGCCAGTCTGCAGGCGTGTGCTGGGGGACACCGAAGGAAATCCCAGACCATTTAGCAGTGGGCGGCGGTTTTAAACACAGCTGTGCAGGCCATCTTCCCCCACCTGGTTCATGTTTTATGATAAATGTCAAGTTACACTTCACTATCTCATCACCTGTTGCAAGAGCGAAGGAACTGTCACCGGTTCAGTTATAAGCCATTATTTGTCAGGGTTTAGCTGTAAAAGTAGAACTCATTCTGCTGTTTCCCATATCAATTCTCACTTTAGACGCAGCTTTTTCGTTCAGAAGGTCCCAAACTATTTCCGACGCGATCCATGAATATAACCTTTGAAATGCAGCTAATTCCACAGTTCCCAGCTGGCCCCTGGCATGTTGCAAAACACCAAAGTAGTGTGGATACAAAATAGCCATCAAACATTAAACAAACATCTACAGTTTTGGTACAGCATCTCAAGCAAATACAAAACAAAGGTCTTGTTTTTCTTGAAGTTTCTGAGGAAAATGAATACAACAGGCTACGCCATTCAGGGCCAAATTCAGGGGAGATAATCCGCACATCACCTAAGGGAGAGAGGGAACTGCACTTTATCTTAGGGGAAAAGGAGACCTCTGCTTTCCTAGGGCATATTTACACGGCACGTACTTCACAGTACAGTGTTTTTCCTCCCCCTCGGCAGGCAGTGCCCGCCTGGGCAGAAGTCAGCGCTAGCGTAACCGCACTGCTTCTGCAGCCATTTGTAGCCTGCTACTCCATCAGAAGTCAGGTATCAGTACAAAGCGACTGATCAAAACTGGCATTTTAGCCCTCTAAGCTCCGGGGACATGGTCTGTGCTCCCTCTATTCATAGCTGTCTCCAGCTAATGAGATTTTCCTCTTATTCAGGTGAATTGCTCAGCTGCTCTGACCATAAGCTGCTTATTGTTTTACTTCAGCTGTATGAAAATGTTTCATCCAGCCAGTTCCACTCTGACACATGTTCCTGGCAGATCACAGTGTAATTCCAACTCCGTAGGATCCTTCCCACTGAAGTGTTTTACAGGGCAGTAACCCCATTTCCAAATCACGTGCGCAACACTTTTCACAGTGAAGAAAGCGTGGGACCTATTTATATGTTTGCATCTAACATATGGGGGACCACCCTACCCACAGGCTACGCCTTCTCTGAGGAAGAGGACTCAAACTACCACACAGCAGGAGAACTGCCCCAGGTAAGCAGCACAAGAGCTCGCCTCCTGCCACACTATGGGCCAGTCACATTTAACCCTCACAGTTACATCCCCACTTCCTTTTGTTTCACCCGAGGTCAACTTGAATGGATCATTAGTGCCACCTCTCCGATTTCCCTCTCCGTCTAAGAAGGCAAAACATCCACTTTGGATGCGAAACCACCGTTCAAGATGGAGAAATGTGTCCCTGACCAGCTCAGCATTTGTACGGACTGTCAGCAACCGCTGACCCACTGCCAAGGTAACGTTTCTGGGAAAACTGGATTTCCAGCAGCTCCAATGTCTTAAACGTAAGTTGAGTATTTTGGAAGCAGCAGGTTATGTTCCAGCATCCGGACAAATCATTCCATATTCCTCCTCTCCACAGTCTCAACTAGCTACGTTATGTTTTTTCATTACCCCTCTTAAAATCAGGTCTGCTCTGTGTTTGTACATCAAAAGTGATGTATGTATGCATAAACACTCAACATCCATAAGAATAATTTCTTATCACTGTTGTAAAACTGTATCACTGATTTATATACCATCAATGCACCACAGTAAATATGTTACTATTTTATATACGTACTTATGTAGCATATAAGAAAATACAGTTAAGGAAAACTGAGGCTATGAAATCAAACATTTGAAAGTTGTTACTTTCTTTCAATTGCCCTTTAAACCATACTCGAGCCCTTTTCATGATACAATACAGCTTTTCCTTAACTCTTTTTAAAGTGCTTATTCCCCATTCACCAAAGGGTCTTGGGGACTCCTGCAGAATACGTGTTTCTTCTACAGCAGACACGCAAGGCACAGTTATCACTGCACAGGGGACAACTGCAGCTTGGGGAAGTAGGGTGAGCTTTCCACCAACTGTCCCGACCGACACCAGTATCGACGCATGGCTCCTTGCTGCATACGCTGCAGAGGCCTCGGCACACTGCTTTGAGGCCTATATGAACATCCCTGCTCCCTCACAGTTTGAAGTGTTTTGCTCTGAGCAGTCATTGCTAGGGGGAAGATAAGAAATGTAGTTGCCCATGCCAGCAGCTTTCATGATAGCATTTCTAAGAAAGTAAATGATTGTAGAAGCCTCAATTAGGGATGTCCTTTACCTCACAGATTTAATTCTGGCTAGTCTGATGTCGCTCTGCCCAGCTCTCACCACCTGCTCAGAAATGCTTCTCACATTGCCATCTCCACTGGTGGCACTTGTCTGCCTGGTCAAACACCTAGCTGTGCTGTTCACTGAGGAGCGAGCGTCGAGGCTGACATCTGACACATTATCAAGCTATCTTATTACCACTTCGGGGATGTGACCAGATTAAAAAGTGCGCTCGCACATGCAGATGCCAAGATCCTTGTTCATGCTGTCATTATGTCCAGACTTGAGTAGTGCAATTCACTTTCCCCGTTCCTAAGGAACAAAACTTGTTATGTCACGTCCTTCCAAACTTGCTTTTTACAGAGATTTATAGCCATACCCTACTTGATGCTCTCACATTCCAGAAATATCAGTTACAGGAGACTGGAAGAGTGTGAAATAATTTAACAGGTAACATTCTAATACAGGCCAACTTATTTTCTATTTTTTTCTTTTCTTCCTAGTTTTATACATAACTTACATGCACAATAGGCCAAACACAACCTTATTTCAAATCAGTTGTCTCAATGGCATTTTACTAAGACCTGGGATGAAATGAATGTATCTATCATATATGCATTTCATATATACTGTACATGCTTCAGTGCTAGAAACAGTCTTTTAGGATTAAGCACTTTGTTATCATAGCCTGTTATCAACAAAATAATTTGAAAATTTAAGAAATAAACTAAACTTTCACACTCCTCCCTAAATTCTAAGACACAGATTGCATACACGGTTTCTGAATTTAGGGAAAAAATGACTTTGGGGAAAAGGAATTAATTTTGTTGCCCCTAACCTTGCCCTCTTCTGATGCTAGACGTAAGATTCCACTGTTTTAATCCTTGGCAAACTACTCCTTTGACTAATCTCGTATTTGGAGGATACCCAGCTTACATTTTCCTTTGATAAATCTCACCTCATTAATCCTAGTTACACACCTTGTGACAGTGCTGAACAATAGCTTTCCTTTTTTGAAGTTTACAGCTATGTAATACTTGAAGATAATCAGCATATCCCCCTTAGCCATTCTTTGACCAAGCAATGCTAATTTAGTACTCATCATCTTTCCCTCTTAATCCCCTTACAGCTTCCACTCATCCTCCAAACCTCTGTGCAGTCCCTTAGCACCAGGCATCAGGAATTAAAGCCATTCTTCAGAAGGTGCGATTGCCCAGTGCTGTGGATAAAGGGTCTGTTACCTCAAGCGCTTTTACTTCAGCTGGACACACACTGCACCCCATAAAAGCAGACCTGGGTGTCCCCCCTCCCAGAATTGCATCCCAACGTTATACGAGTCAATGAAATGCTCTGGAAATCTGGTCCAATTTAAGCTTCCTCTGTGTTCCTCTCTTTAATATAGATTCTGTCAATCCAGCCAAGAGTTATTCCCCCAAGGAGATCCTTTTCTTCGGGGAGTTCTTCATTCTCAGCCACATCACTGTGTCAAAGTGAAAACCCACTTTCCTGAGCAAGGGCAGATTTTCACAGAAAGGAGTAATCCCCAACAGGAAAGCAGAAAAAGTTAGAATTCCTGTTTTCAGGAGTGATGGGAAAAAGGGGCAATGAAACTCATTCGTCTTTGTTGTTTAAGCATAAATCACATCACTCCTCACTAGGAGGAGTCATATACATACTAACTATTCAGCACTAGCTTAGACGGAAGGACGGTAGACTTAAAAGCTGGAATTCACAGAAAACAGGATACCGGGCAGTGCTGCCACGCGCTGTTATTCCAAAATATTGATTTTGTATTTTTCATATTCTCATGCATTTTGGTATGACTGGACTAATCACCTTCAGACTGACTGAAAATGGGCTGGACTGCTGGGCTCGGTGGGCAACAGTGGTAGATGCTGCTAAACTGGAGAAGTTGGGTGGCACGCGAAACAAGGGGCTGTCGATTGTGTGACCGTAACAAACCCAGGATGAAGCAAACAGAAACCTCGTGAAGTTCAAGAACTGCAAAATCCTGCACCTGGGAACCATCGGATTTTGCACCTGCCTCATTAGAGCCAGGAACCAACTGGCAGAGGAACAGCCCTGGTAAGAGGCGCGGGGCCACGGCGCCAGCAGAATGCAAACCCGCCGTGTGCTCTCGCTGCCAGTGAGGCAAACCGCACGCGAGGCTCTATCAGCAGGAGCGTGGCCAGCAGAACGAGGGATGCAGTTGTTCCCTTCTCCTTGGCACTGGTCAGGCCACACCTGGAACACTGTCCAGTTGTGGAAGGAGGGATTTGGGAAGGCTGCCCAGTTCAAGAAGGATGTTGATAAACTGGGGGGAAACACACAATCACCAAAATTACCTCTGATGTGTGAACTCTACATAGAGACTCAGGCAGCTGGGGAAGAGGCGGCCAAAGGGTAACCTAACAGCAGCCTCCAGCTATTCTGAAGGACGACAAAGGCAATGGAGCCAAACCTCAGCAGTGCCAGATGCCAAGGCACTGCTGAGGGCAACCAAGGGCCAACCGCCACACACCGCAGCCTGGGTGGCTCCAGCTGCAGACAGGAGACATTGCTGCACCCTGAGGGTATTGCAGCACTGGAGCAAGTTATCCAGAGATAAAGGAGAATCATCTGTGGCAGCTTTCAAGGCTTGGCCGGAAAAACCTGCCACTTCCCTGACCCCTATTAGCAGTAGCCCTGCGCCAGGCAGGAGGCTGGAACAGACAACCTCCAGAGATCTCTTCCAGTGCACACCGTTCTGATTCTGCAGGTCTACATTTTGCACAGAGCCTATGTTAGACCTATTGGGAAGATCCTGTACTGTTTCCTTTCATGGCTTTATACAAAAGAAAGATAAACATCACCAGAATTCTGCCACAGAAATCTGAACTGCTGTGGCAGTTCAGGCAGCAGCGAGATGCCTGCTGCAGCTAGAGCTTACTCCAGTCGTCATCATCTGCTGCTAATCACCTACCCTACATTCTTCTCTCTCTCGGAAAATGGCACCCTTCATACCGGATGATCCAAGTCCATAACCAGTTTCCCTAACCCACTTGTGCAGAAACAAGCCAGGTTACAAACCCTGCTGTTAGGTGTGTTAATTAGCCCAGCTTGTTTAAACAAAACTGGGCAAGGGAACAGCCACGCACGCAGGTATGCCATCAGGGCCAAAGGGGATAGAACCTCTGGAGGGAAAGGCAGGGAGAGCAGCAGTGAGCAGCCACCTCCGACCGCATGCACGGATCCCTACCGAGGAATCCATCGGCAGGATGTAAGGCTTACTGCAGAAAACATGAGGTGCTTGTGAACCCACTGTACCATGGGAAGCAGCGCAAACAGCTTTCTGTACCTTCCACAACCTCTCTTATATGTGGAGAATTTCAAATGCATAAGGTACAAAAGGAATAAAAGAGGTAATATATATAATTCATACAACATGTAAATTATTTCTGCTCATTTCCAGATCAACAAGTGTTTGGGTGCTTGTATGTGTGAGGAGGGGAATTCATGACCATCCTGAAGAAAGTTAAGTAGGGAATCTAGAACAAAGAAGTTGTTATAAAGAAGGGATGGGGATCCCTGTTCCAGCAAACTGCACTGACCAGTCCTGTCCAGACATCTTTTTTCTGTCCAGAACAGGAGCCTGAGCCTCACCCTAGTTCTCTGCTGAGTCTTAAATTTTATGGCCTCTGTCAGCTCTGAATCGCCATCTCAGGAGCAACCTAGTGAAGCAAGGCACCAGTCCGGAGGAAGATGTGTCTGGCAGACTTTATTGCTTGTGAGCAGCAGGCGCCATCTCAGGGGCCTTGCTTTTATTTGCACAGCACAGGCTGTAGCACGAGCAGCCCACAAATGCAGAGGTAACACACCCATGGGCACAGGATTCCCCATTACTGATGGTGACACCTTGGTTTCAGAGTCTTTCAAGAAACAGGATGGCAAAATCACGTGGAGCCTATCTGGGATGCCAAGTAACTTCTGCAGAAAAGGAGAGGTATTTGGTTACATGCGTTACAGGCACGGTGTCTTCCCAGTAGCTGAGTGAAAGCCTCAAAGACTGAGGACTAGGAACATGGCACTTGTGATGGGAATGCTTATTCGTAAGTAAAAGGTATAATCTAAAGTGAGCCATGGCCAGCGCAGCAGCACGATAAAGGAAGGAGCCCAGGGCACTGTGGATCACTGGACAAAGAGATGCTGTTTTGGCAACAAACTACTTGGGATTAAAGCTCTAGGTCTGCTCATGGCTGGGTTCCGTATGGAACAGAAGATCCAGCATGCTTTCTGGACCTGTTTCCTCCTACCAGACGCAGTACAGATTTTTTGAAGCAGGGAGATCATAAACACAAGCATTATAGAAGAAACTAGACTGGATTACCGGGGATTTTCTGGCAGACATACAAGGTGGCTAAGAGAAGTATATTCTGAGGGACTACTGAAAGCAGAGAGAAACCCATGGCATTTCCAAGCCTCATTCCAGTTCAAACAAACTCAGCGATAATGGATGAGTGCTCCCATCATGAGAATGTCCCATTGGATTGAGCAGCATTGCCAAGGCATCTGGTCTGCTGCCAAGGAGGATATAGCCAGGGTTTCTATTTTTCCTTCTCTGCTTGAAGGAGCTGTAGTGCAGCCAATTCAGTCTCTTATACCACGGGGGTTACAACATGGGTAGTACATGTACAATTCTTGTAGATCTCTCAGGAGATGGTAAAGTTTCAGAGATAAATTTCTGGAACTAGGCAGAAATTCAGACTTTAAGGGGACAGTAAGGAATTAAAACACTCCAGGGAAGCATATTGCTGGAGAGGCCTAACAGTAAAGACCCAAAGAGCAAAAGTATTAAATTAAGGATGTTGCCTCAGAAACCTGATATACTGACATAAGCCATCAAAAGGCATTTCAGGATGAGACAGAGAGGCTCTGACTATTCATAAGACCAGCGTAGCAGCAGCTAAAACGACCCCTGTTTACTTTGGGGCACAGGACAGGGTTCCAAGTTAAGATAACTGCCAATGCTCTTGACTGAACTGATTGAATGTAAACAGAAAATCAAGCGCCCTCCCCCCCCCCCCCCGCCCAAAACATCATACTTCCAGTGTATTTCCACTTTCCAAGCATTTTCTCACTTCTGACCACCTGTCAGGAGTTCAGTACATTCTATGTAACTTAGACACGAATAACCTCTTCCGGGACACGTCAGCATTTGCAGACTCTAATTCTTTGTAATTGGCCCAACTCATTCTGTTCCATTTTCTTGTGGCAGTGGTTGTTTAAGTTAGATGGATGATCTACTGTGCAGCAATTTCTGTCATTGCCCTGTGCCTCTTGCTCGGCTTCTCTCCACACCTTTTCCGCTGCCAGTTTTCCCTACTTGCACACCACAGACAGGTGCCACTGCAGCACGAGCACTGGTATAACTCATTGTTTCTTTCATTTTACCTGGTGTGCTACACTTCAGGCTTTTTCCCCTCTCAGGTTCAGAAACGCAGTTATAATAAAGCCTTCTCGTAGTACACTATACTGTGTTTAGGAACATAAGGCCATCCCTATGCTCTGCCAGCTCTCCTTAGATTCCATGATACATGCTATTTCTTTTAGTATCTCATTATATGTCATCGATACCTTGTTTGGCCTAAAGCCACGTGGCAGCCTGACAAGGCTGTGCTGCAGTTTGGCAGTTTCCGTGCCGGGCACAGCTGTCAGCATCTCTTCTCCTCCATTTCAGCAAATCAGCTGGTACTGGCGAGAGATCATAAGCTGAGACTAAACAGTAACTGTGCAACCTTTTTAGCAAAGCAGAAATGAAAAAATCATCCCGGAGATAGTTTTCTGTCCTAGTCTTTTTGGCAGCCTTTTCTTACTGATGGCAAATCTGATAGTTACTTCTTTTGTGCTTCAGTACTTTAAATCATATAGAATGGGTTTTCCCATTCTCCTTCTACTACTTGTTGCCAATGCACAGCGCAGTGCTAGAGGAAATAAAAAAGAAAGGCTGCTCATTACATACATGAGCATATGCTCTGCCTGTTAAGAACATATACTCCAGCTGCTTCTGCAGGCCACTGGCAGGAACAGAGGGAATCAGCTGACAACGAGAAACCGAAGGCCGTCTGCCATGCTGACTAATGTCACTTTATTATCTTATGTCAGAAAGTGTGAGGATTGTATGATGTGAAATATAATAGCAAAGGACAGAGGACTACAAGCAAAAAGGGGAGAAAGGAGCAGCAGAACAGAGAACAAAACCCAGCAGCAAAGCAAAATAGAAGAAAGGAAAATGAGGAAGAAATGGATTTACAGAGAATGCTGAACAATAACACACCAATACCACCTAGCTCCTTCCAGAACACCATGTTGATTTTAGGGATGATTTTTTGCCTCCATTATTTGATACACTGCTACATTGAGAACCAAGGAAATACTACCGTCGTGCAAGAGGAGGAGATAGGACAAATTCAAGAAAGGGAAAGTGAAGAAAAGTGTACAGCTGGGGTTCCTGTAGCTGAGACTATCACAGCAGCTCCCCTAGAGAAGCAGGCCTCGATGATAAGTCAGCCCAGGATCATCTACACGAAGGCGATGTTAATGAAGTAGGGGTACTGAGGAAGCCTGGGGCAGGGGGAGAACACAAAAAGGATGTAGATCTGTGAAGCCGGAGGAAGTCCATAGGCAGTGGTTGCCAGGAATGTTATGTTGGGACAGTCAGGACCCTTAGACAAGAGAACTACTCACACAAAGAACTGCTCCCTAGTACCAGCAAGGGAACTGCAATCTGGCCAACACTGTGAGGCAGAGGCAGCATGTGTGGGTGCCTCTTACCCTCTAGGGATGCCATGGTATTCTCCAAGGGAAATCCTAGACCCCACAATACTGCTGGAGCACTCACTGCTGTCCCTGAGGCCTATCCAAAGCTAGGTACACATGTGCATACCTGATAAATAGCATACATAACCGAAGTGTGAGTACAGCCCTTAAAAGAGAAAATTCCTGCTAAAGACCAAGAGGAGCTACAATCAGGCCTATACTGTCCAGTTTCTAAGCTGTCAGCTCTCCTTGCAGCCAACTAAAAGCACAAGCAGTCTCTACTTCCATGAAGAGAGAAGCAGCGGGGGTCTGCAGAGAATGTAAATAAAAAAGCCACCTCTGCTGGGGTCTGCAGGTAAATCACCTGTTTTGGAAGAAGCATTTTAAATATTTATCCGTTACAGTAAGGTTGTGATGTGGGCTCTATTTCTCACCTTGACTATCTCATACTTGAACCCAACCCACATCACACAGCAGCTTGCTGGCTGGATGCACTCCAATTCCCTGTGTCACCCTGCAGGCCAAACTGACACAGGTGGTCAAAAAGAAAACTTTTAATGGATAACTTCTGTATTCTATGAAATACGGGTTCAGACCCGTGAACTCCTAATAAGCCTTATTTTCTCTAATACAGCTTTGTCTCCTGTCCTTGCCTGCGCTCTGCTACCTTCTTTTCTCTCACTTTTCACCCTGCGTTTTGCACAGAAGCCTTGTCTGCACGCTGCAGGGCCACCTGCAAAAGGGAAGAAAAAGAAAGGAGTGGATCAAGGGCAGAGTAACAAATCCACATGGTAAATGATCTGCCCTAATGCCTGGCAGGAGCACTGCGGATCAGAGACGTGAGGACTTAGCTGGAAGAGTTGCTGCTGTCTGGAGTTATCTTCCCCAGCTGAAGCCATGAAAAAGGCTGTTCCAGAGCGGATACATGACCAGCATATGTACACACAGCCAAGACGCGCAAATTGGTTGCTTCGCAATGCCGTGCTTCACAGAAATCAAGATGTAACTTCCTGAAAGCTGCTGACTCTGTTAGAACCTCTTGGTAAGTTTTTCCTGTGAGACAAATTAAAGCCGGAAAAAACATACATGGGTGACTCTCAGGAGTTGGCTTAAGTCATCATGACAAGAAGTCACAAGAGACAAGAGTTAAGACCACAGATATTGTTTAATACAGCTGGCGAGGTGTTCAGCCTGCCCCTCAAATCCATGTACACCTTTACACTCCCTTTCGGACCTAGTGCTTCCTGATGAGTGCAGATGCACTCACACACGAGTGCAGCCAATAGTGCTGACTGCAGATGTGCCAGACCAGGGCCTCCCAGCCTTTATTTTGTGTAAATCAGTGCCAAAAGGTCAGAACTCCAAAGCTGTTAAAACAAAACAGTCGCTGTAAGCGTAGCATTCATTTCATCTCAGAAGGCAAAAGGGCAAAGACCTGAAATCTTCCTGTGCCTCAGTGAAAACAAGGTGACACAGCGAAAACCCAAGAGCAGATTCTTAAGAATGGGTATGAACCAGCAATATCTTGTGGGAGACAGGCAAGTGGAAGAAGCAAGATCATACATTCAATCTACATCTCAAAAGGCCTCTGTGCCCAGAACTCTTTCAAAAAGATTATTTTTATCACTTTGATATTTCACTTGCAATGAGGGGAAAAACTTCAAAATGATTATAAATCTAGTTGGATTTGGGAAAGAACATTAAAGTCTGAGATCATAACCGAGCTTTTTTAACTCGACAGAACTCTCTTGAAACCTTAATTTTGGAAGGTACTTAAGCATGTTCTTAACGGTAATCACCAGCTAAAATCCGTGGGACTACCAGTATGCTTACAATTAGTATGAATGCTTAAGCACCTTGCATAAATTGAGACCTCTGACTCTCATTATGTACCGGGAACCCACCGGGAGAGGAGTTTCTTGTGGCACTGCGCTATTCCTACTTCCCAACTGCTATAATACACACTTGCAAATTCACAGATTCAAAAATGCGTTAGTATTACATTTGTAGCTGCGATGAAAACAGAGGTGGAGTTTAGGGACCACTCCTCGTCAATACAACCACTGTCTGCCTTAGCAGAGCATTGTCTCTCAACTTCATAAGGTATTAACACTTCCCACAACGAAAGTAGGGCTTATAACTTAGTGTCCCTCAAAACCAAAATATTTACTTGTGGCTTGGGTGGCAGACGCATTCATGAATACAGGAAGCTATTTCTTCAATTAACGGCGAAACGCGGAGACTATTCACTGTCTCCGGTACGATACCCAGTAGTGTGATAAGCACATTGTCTATCCTTTCGATCACTCCTCGGCACACTATCTGCCCTGACAAGCAGAACTGCCATGGCTCAACCCTGCCACTACTCTTGACAGCTCTGCAGAACCGTCAAGGGATGCTCCGAAAGCAACTGTCAACATGTCTTTGACAGGCCACTCATGTTTTTGGGCTTTTTCCTTACTCAGCTCTGACTGTGCCGTCTCAATGAAGACCAGACATCAGAGTCTGAGTAATAAACATGCAAAATAAGAAACATCAGGAAAAATGAGATGAATCAAAGCCTGACAGAAATAATGTGTTTTAAAGAACCTGTGCATAATGTCAGCATTCATCCATTCTGGATGTCGCAGGTAAGGCAGCAATTGGTACTGGCTCATGCTGCGCATCATATGCTTTCCTACTGTCAAAATCACCATCAGAAAATTCTTCATCTTCAGCCAGCAGAAAGGCTCTTCTTAATCTTCTCCGATGATGGCCTGGCTTGTCTTTGTTCCAGGCTGATACACTCTAATTCAGTCTGTTGGGTCTAATCCAAAGTTCTTAGGAAAACTGCAGATAAATCAGAGTTGGCGGGCTATGCCTGATGCAGCAAGAGTGAAAGATAGCACAGCGTTCCAGAACTTCCCATCTGCCAGTGTCCCCCACTCCCTAGGCTCCCTCAAAGCTCTGTCCCTTTACTCAAGCAGGCAGCATCTGAAGAGATTGGTACTTGCAGAAGTTTATGTTTGTCAGGAGCTGTGTGACTGCAGGAGTGTGGCCATAAATACACAGAGTCAACAGAGCAGCCCTCCGAGCACGGAGTCTCCCAAACTGAAGGAGCGCAGGCAATGTCTTACGGAGCACGCACCTACAGCAGAAAGAACACCACTTCTGCACCTCACAGCTACTATTTACAGGAAGCGTAGAGATGACTACAGCTGAATCCAAGTCTTTTTTTCTGCCCACCCTGGATAACACACAGTGTACAATTCTGGACTTTCAAAATAGTTTGTGCAAACTAGACCAGCATACTTGGAGATCTCACTGCTCCCCAGCCAAGTTCCTTTGCAGCCCCTGATCCCTGGAGTAGGCAGGGTTGCTTTGGGTTTTGCAAAAGACAGCAATTGCAGGCTGCTCTAATTTCTTCAGGCAATAAGTCATCAGCAAAGTCCTTCCATCATCAATGTGTGTTAAGGTACAACATGCTTGTTAGGCTTGTCTACGTGTCCCGTGTACCTCCTAAGCTGGCAAAGTACGATCAGCAACAGAGGAAGAGAAGTACACAGCCAACTCCAACGCCCTCACATGCTGCCTGGGCTATCCATGGGGAATTCTTACCCCGCTGCTTAAGAGCAGCAAAGGGAACAGGACAGGACCGAAAGTCTGTCCCCTGTTTTAAAGTTAGCAAAGCCTAGGCATGGAAAAAATCTGTAATTCACACTGGGGTTGTTTACGTTACAGCAGAGTATTCAGATCCATTGTGATATTAACTGATTAGTATACACTGCATCTCCAGGTATCTCCAGCAAATCTTAGCACAGCAAAGTATATCCCACTGTTTCCGCTCTGCCAACGTTAACTATTATTACAGCACAGAGATATAATAATAATTTTGTTCCAGTGAAATTGGCTGGCATATGTGTTTCCGTGAGCCAGGCAACAGGTCATTACTGAAACAGCAAAACAAACCTGTGCACCATTCTTGTTCCAGCACACTGCATTTAGATTTTAAGATCATAACTGTTGGATACCTCTCCTGCAATGATGTACAAGACCCACTCTGCCAGAAGCTATATTCTTTCATAAAATGACTTTGCTGTATCTGCCTTTTCCAGACCTATCTCAATGTAACAAAATTTAACAGTCCTGCAGACAATGCCAAATATCCTTCATTCATAATTAAGGTGAAGGCAAGTGGTACAAATCTCTAATTATCTTTTATGTCATACTTATTTTCTAGTGAATTATTAAGTAATGATTTATAGCCCAAATTCCATATGTGTACCTGTTAACTCAGGGGGAAA
Organism: Rhynochetos jubatus; assembly: GCA_027574665.1. Lineage (NCBI taxonomy): Eukaryota > Metazoa > Chordata > Aves > Eurypygiformes > Rhynochetidae > Rhynochetos > Rhynochetos jubatus. Next base: position 1,069,215 of record CM050661.1, on the reverse strand, counting down.
AATATCAGCCCTTCATCCTCATTCAGCTAATGGGCACCGCTAATTGAAAAAATGTTCTTTGCACATATCACTAACTTTCCAATCATTTACTTGTAGAGAAGTTTGAAAACAAAAAAAAAGGTGAAAAAAAGAGAGATGGATTAGTCGAACTTTGAAAGGTGGGTATGGTGCTGCGCTGAACTGTCCCTCCCTGCACAGGCAGCATCGGTGACAGAATTACTCTGTCGCCTCATATTAGTTTCTGCCGAAGTAGGAGGTTGTCAAGAACAACGACTGAAGGTTGAAACCGGAGCGTATAGCCCGTGTGTTCTTACTGCTCACTGTGCTTCCTGCAGGCAGGAGGCTTTCTGCAGGGGTATCTCAATGGTCTCACTGATATCCACTGATCTCTTAGGACCAGGATTTCAACGAACCATTTAATCAAGGCTACGAAAATGCGTCTGAACCTGCACACATCTCTGGATTCTTTCACTGAATTGAATTTTCCCTGTTAAAGAGGTTTTCCTCTCAGAACGAAGGTTGCCTCCTGTGCTGAATAAAAGTCCTTGCCAGAATCCTGGCTCCATCCTGAGCCACCGCTTTTGTGTAAGGACTGGTCCTTTGATAGTAGCAAAGAAAATCCCTGAGCACACGAGGCCAGGAAAAGCAGAATCAGAGGCTACCTACTGCAAGAGCTGCAGTACCAAACCCTCTAACCTTTCTCCCCTACTTCTCTCTTTTTCATTCCTATTGTTTCCTTCCTGGGTCCAAGTACCTTCTCTTCCCAGTGCAGGTTGTGCTGCGTAGGCTGTGAAATCAGAAAGCTTGGCTCTCTGCGAAATGCATTTCTGTATGCACTTCTGCATGGCCTCAGAACCAACTGTTTGAGCTGAAATTACCACAGATTTTGATATGCAGATAAAGCAGAGAGCAGTCTGAAAATCTGAACATATTCTCTCTTCTAAATCTCACAGTCTCTGGGAGCTGAATTATAACTTCTGACCTGTTGTAGCTGGCAATACTGAGAATCAGTCCTAAGCAGTCTGCCTCCTCTTTTCACATGGTGTGATGATGACCTAAGTGAAGCCTGCAAACACGTTCTAGGCTTGGAGGAAAAAGTACAGGTGCAAGTATTGCTCTACCAACCCTCCTGTTAATATCAGCACACCAGACTATTTAGTACACAGTATTTTTCTGACCCTGAACTTTATAATGATTTACATTCCCATTTTTAACACTTTACAAGTGATTCAGTAAGGAAGATAAAACAACTAGAGTTAATAACTGAATCTAAAGAAGAGAACGAGTCAGTTCACAAAGTACCATATATTAACCTTATTGCCTGCTTCAGGAGCGTAACCTCTCCAGCTGACGTGAAGGTAACCCGAATCCCCCCTGTGAGGACTATCACATCCATTACTGTTGCAATACAGGACACTGTAGGTTTGAGCTGGCTGCCAGTTCTTCAGCATCTGAAACGTACTCTCAGCAGAGTGGAGGACACCACTGGGACTCATTTAACTCTGACTTTCACATTAATTTTGCTGTGCTGTGAAGAGCAAAGACAAAATCAATGTCCATCAGTGATTATTCAAGGCAAAATATCTAGTGATATTGAATACCAATGGCAGCAGTGAACATTAAACTTACTTAAGGATTGTGGAGTTGACAAAGTCATTTATTCCAGTTTCACTTAATTTTCAACAAGGCATGTGAGTTTAAAAAAATATAATAGTAACAATGAAAACATTGGATGGCAGTTCCTGGCAAGTTAGATTTGAAATCAAAAGAAGTACTGTATATGGGAACTTTGAGGTGTACAGTTCAGGAAGGGCTTGAATCATGCAGGGACATGCGAAACCTCCACAAAGAACATTCCATGACCGAGGGAGCCAGCCTGTAACAGCTATTTTAATTCTGGCATTCAATCACCTCTTTGTGGCTTCAATGCTCAGAGTTTAGGAAAAAAAAGGCAACTTACGTGCCAACTCCCACACCAGTCCTGTTCGCTCTCCTCTCTCATTTTCCCCAACAAGCCCTGTGTGAAATCCTCACTGAGTTAATGGGAGATTATCAGATCCCATCAGATAACCTCAAACTTTGTAAATGTAGCAACAACAAACAATGAGCATCAGGGTTTCTACTGACAGCTGTTAGGAACAATTCCCAAGTTCTCCCCTGAGATTCTCATAAAACCATTTTTCTTCCTTCCCTGAAATTTTCCTGTTATTATTCCAATGCTGTTGGTTATGTCCCACACTCATCAGAGCTCTTACAGCACGGTATTTAAGTTGGCAAAAAGATAACTGATAGCCCAGTTCTCCTCTCACGTAAACCACTGAATATAATCAAATCCATTATGCTTAAAAGGTTTCATTAGTATTGAATTTCAATAGAAATTATTTTCTTTTATTCCTCCCAAAGAAATACCCCCCCCACCACCACCCCACAACTCAATGGAAAAAAGCACTTCGAAAAGCCAATCGGGATGACTATTTAGTCTTGTTTACCCAGTGAAAATAATTTCTTTTAGCTGGAAGGTGGGCAGGTTTCAGTCAAACTGGTATCAGAGAATCAGATTTGATACAAAGAGTTTTGAGGAAAATGTTTAACCCACCTTTGTTAGCAAAGACCATGTTTTGGAATCACATCAAGGCAGCCAAAGTAAATCGGCCCGTTTGGATTGTGTCTAGGCAAACACCAGTGGAGATGCTGAGGACCATACTGCAAAACTGCTTTGTATGGGATTCTTCCAGCAGTATCCAGAAGGCGACTGACACACAACAAGTGTTGGAATACTGTCAGTTAAGGCAAATACTGCCATTCCAGATTTGGAACAGCTTTGCAAAAACTATTTTGAGATGCTCTTGTTTACAGCAAAGTAAAGGGATAAGAGAAGATTCTCAGCACCTGTTAAAATTGCAGTTTCTTTAAAAGACAGTGCTCAGTGTGGTCACCAGAGCTTTTTTCACTGTAAAGGAAACCACTGTATTAAAAGGGCACAAAGAAAACTGGAGGAAGCACATGAGTCCTTCCCAAAACAAAGACTAAGCTCACAACAATGGTGGGTGCAAGCAGAGCACACAGACAAATGAGAAATGCCACTAAAAGGGTCTAATAGATGATTATGTCTTTGATTTTCTTGTTTCTCAAGCTGCAAGCACTACTTGCTGGCTTTGACCTATAGCAATATCTTGTTCATAAGACACAGAAAAATGAAATGGGATTTAAACAAACAAAATCTTCTTAAAAACATAAGCCATGGGGGGGATGGAATTTTTCTCCTATCTTCAGTTTACACTTTATCCTTTATTCTGGCATCAAAACTGTTAACTAATTAAATTCTTTCTTCTAAGTAACATTCCCACTGAATACTTATTTCTATTCTAATTATGCTTCTTTGCATCTAGCCATAAAAGACTAGCAGTATTTGAACACATTAATCTCTGCAGTTAAGCAGACAATAAAACCCCTACAGAGCCTCTCTCATACCACAACTGTGTCTTTGTTTGCACTAGCATCGGTCTCCAATGCACTGCACTGCGTGCGTACACCGTATGGCCCTAATCCCAGACTGTGATCCGCCCAGCAGAAAACGCACCTGCCCAGCTGTCCGCATCACAGTCCGGACCAGAATGTCTCCAAAGTGCCACAAGGTTTGCTGTACAGCTCCACTTGAAAATTGAGTTTAATAGAAGCTGAGTCAGAACCTCCACTTACAGGTACAAAATGACAAAGCCAACGGAAGTAAAAAGGAGAAGAGGCAGTCTGACACTGAGATAATAATTAGCTATATTCAGGGAATGATACATCTACACTGAAATTACTGGCCCCAGTTATCCGATGTTAATACTTTTTAATTGCTCATTTTTAGGTAAAGCACACTGATAGTACTGATTCTAGTTCAGATACTCAAACACAAGGCGCCTTTCCCGAAGCGACAGTCTCAGAATCAGAACTAAGACCTGCTCTCCTGCCTCCAAATGCCATGCCCAATTAACTAAAGCACAGCTCCCCACAGGACCAGAACCTGTGCTCATACAGGAAAATCTGTGTGCATGCTAAGGAAATGAAGGTGCAGCTATAAATCTCAGCTAGTAGCTGCTGTCTGGCCAGCTTCCCAAATTAAGGCCAGAGATGTCCTCACTACGAGGGAAAATATTTGCTGTTTGTAAATTGATTTTTGTTTCTTCTTCCAAAGGAAAAAAAAATCAGGCACGTGCATGCAGCCTTCTCAATTTAAAATGTCACACAATGGAACTTCACAGTCATTCAGGTGACACTCTGAAGTTTATCTCATGCAAGGCACTGTAAGTTCAAGGGACACACCAAGGAGAGTTCAGTGACATGTTAATTGTGTCTCCAGCAAGAACATCCACTTAAAAGAATGTGTGTAGGAATACATATCCCTCTAGAAGGGCAGGAGACTAAGGAGATTGTTCTTTTGTTCATATTTGAGAACCATTACGCACTTCTCAGTAACCAAAGGAGGTAACAACCTTGACAATATATACTTTGCTTAAATCCACTTGCTGAAAAAAGCCTGTAGAGTGTCAACAGAAATATGTATACACAACCATATCGATGATCTTGTGCTGTTCAGCCAGGAGGTTTTGAAATGGAGATTAGTTGGTGAAGATGCTAATATTCAGGTTCAGGATGTGGGTTTTTAAAAAAGTAGTTTTGAAAATTGACACAATGCAAAGCAGGTCCATTGGTTCAGATAATTTTGAATTATAGATGTTCTGTGGAGGGAGCAATTGAACTCAACTTCTGTTATTATTAATCAGAGCACTTATGCCCCTGCTGCTGAAGGAAAGTTCATAAACTCAGGTTTGCCCAAGATGGATGAGCTATAACATGCTTATCAGAAGCTACCCACCGTTTTATCTTTGATTACACACTTTCAGTGTTTCATTTTCCCATCACGGTACTAGGTTGTTAATGAAGATGGCCAAACGGATCATGTCAAATTGTACCCTCACATATATAACACTGCAGTGTGTCACCACGTAAGAAAAACAATTCTCATGCCAGTTTATCATCACTGTCACTATCACCTGCATGGGTATCTGCAAGTGTCTTTATCGAAAAGGTTTAAAATGGTTCTTAACGCATCATCTGGAGAACAATATTCTGTCTGAAGCATATTTCTGTCCCTTCCAAACATAGAACAGATTTTTAACTACTACAGCAATAAAGCAAATTTATTTCCAGCACATAATCTCCACTGAAAAAAGCTTCCAAGCATATAGTTTCTCTAATGTTTGACAGTCATTCCTGCATCATAATATAGAGTGAAACGTACTGTATCATAATATGTACATACCTGAGGTGGCAGTTTTAAACTCTAGAGCCTGGGGGTCAACCACAGTCTAGCAGTGGCAGCAGAAAATTGGGTGTGCACTGTGACACCTGCATGAGGACTGAGGCACGCACTTGAACCGTTTTCCTGTCCTGAGCTCTGGGTTGCTCCTTTGGTCAGCTGCAGGGACCCCAGCTCAAAGATGCACAAGCTATACCTACAGCAACATCTGCAGTACAGATTACACTAAACTCCAGATGAGCAGGGAACATCGCCTTGAGCCCCATGACTGCATCCTCTTGTACCACATTAGGAAGTTATTCAAGAGAGAGCAGCTGATGCAATTACTTGGTATTATTAATTTAATAAACTGTCCCTCAACTGTTAATCTTTGGTAGAACTGTGCTTTGCCAACCAATAAAACATTTACTTTTAGGCTATTCTACCAATGCTACTATTCTCTTTGTAATGCACATCTTTAAAAATCCATTTGTTACATTATGGTGTCCCCCTAGTGAAAAGAGCAATAATGCTAAGAGGGTTTTTGTATTGGTACTTATCTTAAACTACTACATATTTTGCTGAATGAATGGGAAGAGATTTGGATGTGACTTTGGAAATTAGTTTTAATAAATTGTCAGTCCCTCATTTCAACGAAATGTTTGCCAGAGATGAATATTCGCTGTCATCAGGGTCTGCACCACATCTCAAGGGCAGAATTAAAACATATTTCTAACTCAAACTGACATGAATTGCAGGAAGAATCCTTTCAAAAATAAAAGGCTGAAGGCCATCTCCTAAAATGCCTCCCTTACTTCCCCTTCTCTGTTTTTCATCTTCCTGGCAAGGTGAGCTTTCTGACAACTCTGAAGAGTGCAGCCAGGGGAGCGGTAGAGAGCGTGGTAGAACAGAGAGGCACCAGGACGTGCCTGCTCCCAGCTGACACAGCAGACATGGGCAGATGCCCAGGCACACGCAGTGTTTAAGAATAATGCACCCGTCTGAACACTGTGTCCAATTCTTAGTCCAAGAATGAAACACCTGATGTTCTGAAACAACAGCTCAGACAGAGTTCCCAAATGATGCCATACGCCTGGCTTTTTATGTGGTACTGTAAAGATGAGGTTGAGTCAGGAGTCAGTGAATTACGATGTTAAACTGCATATACTTGTCTCTCTGAGAAACAACCGGATGCTCATCATCTGTGACGCTCTACAAAGCACAGCTTCTAGACAGCTACCATGTATTTTCCTTCATTCACTAATTATTTGCACACAGATGTTCCAGCCCAGCTCATCGGGGTTTAACCATTCGAAGGTAGCAGAGCTGGCTCCTGAAAGGTACTGGTTTCAGACACCCTGCAATCCTCTCGGATACGTTGGCTGACAGGGTACTTTCTCTTCACTGCCTGCTTATTACTCCAGTAATTCTAACTCTGGCAGACAGCGCTCCAGCACAGCTGATCCCAGTTTAACACTTCACACAACCAGTTCTATTTCAGCTATTCATTCAATTGGACCAGACAGCTACCAGCTGCATACATGAGATTTTTCCATATGCTACAACGCCTAGAAGACTCCTTTGTTCAATGAAGATTTTGGATATGCCCTTTACCTCTGATTTCAGCTTTGAAAAGTTTGAAAACTATTTGAAACATTTGAAAACTACCAACTGTAACAAGATTCAGATTTCACTAGTACTGTAACAGAGGAAGTTCAGGATCTGAGCAGAAAGGAGTGTGAATTCTTCAATGGAATCCCAGAAAATACTTGTGCAGATACAGTTGGGTTTTAACCGTCTAAGTTTCATGGTGACTGTATTACTACACCTAACCAGGGATCCAACCACTCCACAGAAAGTCATTCAGTTTCAAAATTAAATGCTCAGGACAAGTTTTCTGCTAATCTGGTGTGCTATGGCCTTGGCCTCAGGGAACAGCTCTGGAAAGGAAGACATGGAAATCTGTCTTTCAAGGTAGGCCTGACACCCAGTGAGCACCCTTTTGTTTCAGCCACCACCTCACCTTCACCACTGGGCTTCAGGAACCAGGGCTCAAAGGGTGCAAGGGCTATTGAGTGCCACAGATCTGATTCTCTCCTGGATGGTTTTTGTTTCCACAGCTACAAGTGGATGTTGGCTCTGGCAGTACTTAAAAGAATTGCCCTGAAGCTCTGAAAAGTAACATTGCTACAGGTTCAGTCAGTCCTGTGCTCCAACACCAAGACCTTATTGCCAGCTGCATTTGCATTGAACTGTACCTACAGCACCTCACAGCTCCTGTTTTCCTGTCCCGGAAGAGAAATTTGCTTTTACCTCAGTAGCAAAGCACATGGGTAAGCTGAATAATGCCTGTTCGTCACAGGAATGGTACAAAGGTATCCAAAGAATCACACATTTGTGCATTTGCACCGTATTTTCACCCCTTTAGGTCAGGAGTGAACTCCCATCCTATAGGAAGCCAGCAGCAGGTCTCTAGCTGTGGGTGTGGCAGCACCACTCCAGCACTACGCCTAGCGACACCACTGACAGCTTCGCCAAGGAGCCGTCGCTGGCGAGGCCCAGGACGCGCTGGCGCTCGGTATGGGATGGGGCTGCTACGTTCAGGCACAGGCAGTCGCCGCGAGGCACTTCGTGCCAGGGATCAGCCACTTTGCCAGACGAACATCTGAAGAGCTCTTGGGTTTTTTAGACTTGTATTTTGCACCCTCTCTGCAATCTGTTTCAGGCTGCAGGACGCTGTTCTACAAACTACCAATTCACAGCCTGAATTACAATGTTTGCAAGCATTTCTTTTCCTGCAGACAAGTATCAGAGCTGGGTTTTATTTTTAAAATTGACAAATGCCAGGTTGAATAAGCATCTGCAAGGGTATTTTCACTCAGGGGACTCTCCTCTTTCCATTTTGAAGAGGTTCTTGGTATGTCATCCTTCGTGGACAGACAGCAAAATCCTGGGCCCTGTGTAAGCATACTTAACATTTCACATGGTGTACTAACCTTGAACTAGGCTTTTACACAAACACAAACCTAGCAAAGGTGCCGTTCCCACAGATACAGCGTATAAGAACAAGTGACTTTTCTTATTTTCCATAAAACCAAGATACGTACAAATATATTACATATTTCTTAAAACAGCTTTAAAATGGATGGCTCTTGGTTGTGCTTAGCATTACCCACCAACAATTCATTTTCATTATTGACAGAGTATTTACTTCTACAGAAAAAGCACTTGATACAAAAGGAAATAGGGAAATGCCTTCTGAGACTGTATTATTGTTTGTGAAGCTCCAGAATACAAAGCAGCAACAAGAAACTGTTTTAATTTGCCAAGAATTCCTTGAGTGATTACTTTGTTTTCCTGCAATTTAGATCTGCCAGCTTGGAAATGGCTATTTAAAGGTTTGTGAGGGCTGTCAGCACCATTTTAGAGCTGCACAGTTTTATATTAGCGGTAGGTGCTTTCTCAGGCAGCTTGTATCTTGACTGTTTAAATCTCCTAGTTTTACTAGGCAACACAGACACCTTGGGATATATTTTCCACTTGGCTGAGGCTTGAAATCCTTTCCTGGTGGCACAAGTTGCACGGTAAAATGTGTGCCTATTAAATAAATTGCCCCCACAGTTCAATGAATGGTGCAAAAATATATATCCCGCAAGGTTTTAATAATAAAACCCCCTTTAAATACCAAGCAAGCTTACTGCTTTTGAAATTCATTCAGGTTCCATCATGGATCACATTGTGACAAAATGGACTTTTTCGTGCATATTTTTTAATTTTATTTTGCTAAAGTCACATTTTCAACTGAAAACACATCAAGGGAAAATGCTCAAAAGCAGCTCTAGCTAGAACACTGCCATCTAAATGAGAAGGCCAGCAGTCTGTTAGTATCACCTTCGAGGACTGAACTTAGCACCCCAAAAACGTAAGTCAGCATGATTAATCTCTATGGAGAAAGGTTGTTTCTCATAAAGGCAAAGGCCAGGCCTATGCTAGGGGGATCCATGGAGTTTTGACGAGCTGGAGGGGTTCATAGAATAGTCCCTATGAGTATTCCTGCTTCATTTGTTGTTAATAGAGGATGAGACACCTCACAAACAGTTCCATGCAGTTTCACCTTCTACATGGAATGACACCTTTCCTATACTCACAGACTGTGTGAGGATGTCTGAACACACCCAGAATGCGGACTCTGCAAGATCCACTTGCAGCGTTCTTTAAAACTGTAAATTCTTGGACACTGTCAGCATACTCTGACACCGCCTGTCATTAATGTTTCTACTGCCTTCCTCAAACACTTCAATCTCTCCCCGTTTTTTTTACATACCAGTTCTTTCTATTTCCCAAGAGAAAGTAACTCACGTGAATTTATTAACATCTGCATTTAAAAAAAAGAGAATTTTTCTGTATTGCCTGGAAACATTTTCACAGACCTCACCAGAGATTCTAAAACATTCGCAGAAGCTGGTAGGCAGTCCTGGGGTATTCTAAGAAAGTGGTGTTCAAATGGACATCACAAGTGATTTTTGATCCTCAGAACCGTTTGGTTTAACTACTGTGTCAGCCATCCACCTAACCAGTGCATAAAGAAGGATGTCTTGTTATTCATCTGTTTGTTTTCTAAGGAAGCCACAACTCTCTTTTTTGTATAAAAAAACGTTACACAGCCATTAAGCTGGCTAGAGAGAACGTGCAAATTATACCAGTGATCTGTAATACAAGAAATTGAATGTCCTTATAGATAAATTTGTGGCCATGGTGTCCTTTCAAAGACATAACAGAAAAGGATTAATGTCCTCAGGAACTATGACTTACATATGCCATAGCCTTCTGGGTCAGGAGACTTCAGGCCTCTTGCACATAACTGCATCTGAACTGACTTTTGCTCATCTTGTAAGGAGTACACTTTTTCTTACTAATGGTTCCACTGGATATCCTAAAAGAATGCCATGATGTGTTTATTTCCTTACAGGTTTGCTACTGTCAAAACTAACAGACTTGTAAGATACTAGAACACTCACTTTATCCCCAGCTCTGAACTAAGCTTCAGTCCAGAGGATTTGTTAAACCTGGTCTTGCTTCGGCAGCATTGAATTATAGGCCGTAACCCTACGTGATGCGACTGCACACTCCGTGTGCTCGTCTGAGTTTTAACAAGAGCGATGGCAGAGCAACACACATGGAAAACATGATGTGTTTTAAACCTAAGCCTTCAGAGGTGATCCCCTGGCTCAGGATGGAGTTGAGAATAGATTTTTGACAGCTTGCATGAGCTATAAGCAGCAGAAAAATTAGCAAACTGCATAGTGCTTGGTTTATGAGGTTGCACAAAACTATGTCAGCCCAGAATCAACACCACAAAAGCAGTTAGGTGCACGGGCACCCTTTTTCCAAGACTCCCATTTACCAGAAGGAGGGTGGAGAACAGCCTGCACGAGGTCCTTACAAGGTACAGCAAACACCTCCTTAGGTTTAGCTTCTCTTTGATGGAGTGCACCTTTTGGCCAGGATTGTTTCCCAACAATTCGTCTGTTTGACCTTTTCCTGGACATTTTTATGCACTCCCTAATGTTCCACAGCACTGAAGCAAAGGAATAGTGGAAGTGGGATCTCGTTTTCTGGTTGTGCTACAACAACAAATTTGTTATTTATGATAGATAAATTCATATCATAAAATGTGAACTTACGCTCAAGTTCTGCTTACATTGATTTTTGAAACTAGATTTAATTGGACTGAGTTTGGGCTCAGACACAAGCTCTATGCACACTACAAAGGTTTCCAGGGAGGACTATTCCTAGAAGATCTGTACTTTGTTTTACTGCAGCTGCTCTAAACATAATGCCTTGTCCAAAGGGAAGGTAAAAATATTTTACTCCACTGGATTGGAAAAAGTGAAATGTTCTAAATAAAAAGAGACAGAAATAAAAACCTAATAATATCCGATCAATGAACAGCAGTAGTCTAAATGGTGTGACACTAGTCACTATTGATGTGTGGGATACAGTAAGTCAAGAATATTGACTGTCATGTTGTCCAGCAATGACCAGCACTAGTCTGGTCATAACAAGAAAGAATCAGAGGTGCCAAAGTAAATCCAGCCCAGCTGGGGTTTGATATAAAAGAAACGAGGCATTTGTTTTGCCTGCCTGGCAGCAGATTATTGAAATGCTTTACACTGTCATTGTCAGACACAGGACTTAGCCCTGAAGCAGATGTGGCAGCAGAACGAGGAAAACGCAGAGCACAGAGAGGCATCTTGGACTTGCTGCAGCGCCAGCCCGAGCAGAGGGTGATCACCTATGGTTCCTGGGAGCACACTGGGGAGCACAAAGAAAAGGGACAGACCATGTCCATTAACTCCAGTTAATGGAATACACCTTCCCTGAATTTGGTTCAATTTTAAGTCCAGGTATGCATTATTTTCCCTCATTGGTCTTTCCTTCAAGCCATCAGAAGGAGTCTGTGTCTGTCTTTCCCCACAAATGGGGTTTCTACACAAACCTGGTCCCACAGCAGGAAACCATACAGTACAGTATAAAGGAACCTTTCATCAAACTTAAAGGGATTAATGCATTTCTTTCAGCAAAAGCTCTGCATGTCTCCCAACTCAAGCAGGTTATAAAAGGACAAGGATTTTTGTTTAAAATGCAGGTAAAGTCCAATTATCCGACAGGAAATCTCAAGCTGTTTGTTTGGGATCAAAACTGAAGGTGGGAGAAGCAGTCCTGTCAGTAACATGTGCTGGAATGTCATTGCAAGTATTTTGTGGACAAGGAAGCCACTGGGAAAAGAGAAAGATTTTAGCGTTTAACATCTCAAGCTTGTGCTGGTTTTGGGTCAGGGTAGCTTAACTGCAACAAAGCACCATGTCCAACACAGCCTGTCATGATTTCAATTTTCATAACCAAAAATGTGAACAGTTCCTTTAGAAAATCTTTTACCAGCCATTTTTCGCAGTGCTTTTTAGAGCAGTAAAATGAAAATTAGTATTGATTTCCTGTCATTGCTATGTTACCGCAACCCACAAAAGCATTAGGTGCTAGAGTGGCGGGCATCGCGGAGCTGAATGGCTGGACGGTCAAGCTCTGACAACTCCTGTTATGATGGTTTTAGAAGTTACTTCGCCAGCTGCACTCTGCGCTCCTCTGCCCATTTACCACTCCCCCGGAGAAGGAAATGTATGGCCAGCCATCAGCCAGCCCAGCGCAGTGCCTGGCACTCGAGCCTAACTCCACCTGTACGGCCGCACGGGAGCTTTGGCAGCAGTTTAACATCAGTGTTTCCTTCACCTTGCTATACTGAAGATGCCCCCTACAGCAAATACAGACCTTCTCCTCAGCAAAACTAGTTCCCACTAGCATAAACTGCCAGGAAAGGTAATATTCTGAGTAATACACTGCTGTTTTTTAACTTGGCTCTTAACAAAATGAAGGATTAGATCACAATTACATCAGAGAATTATATGGATAAAGAACTGTAACCAGAGAGTTAAAATCTTGCACTGACATTCCATCTAAAATTAAAACCAAACAAGACAAATTGCAGCCTGAACAGACTCCAACGCAATTTGGAATTTTCAGCATTACTCTGTTGTTAATCAAGGTCCCTTTCTTTTAACCTTAATTGTTTGAGTACCTCTCCTGCCTGAATGTCAATACGAGGCAACAGTGAAGGTCAGTGAGAGCCTGGCCGTTCACCCCACGTCCTCTGCCAGCCAGATGTACTTGCTGGGAGTCGGGCAAATGAAGCACCGAGCGACTTCAGCCTTAGACCAGGAGATAACTGTACTACATCAAAGCGAGTTGAAGCCATTCAGTATTTTCCTGAATGGCATTCAGGGCTGGCATTACTGTGCCCGAAATCGATTTTGGATGTTGTTCTGCTAGGATTTCACAAGTGCCTGCAAGGAGTTACTGCCCACCTCGCCATGCCTTTTAAAAATCCTGGATTTCATTAAGTAACAGCACCATAAAACCAACTTAAAAATCCCACCAGACAGTCCAGCAGAAGGAGACAGAATTGGGAGGTATTTGTTCCTCAGTGTTTTATACATTTATCTTAAAAAAACCTTTCCAGATCTATAATGAACATGTTGACTGATCTTGCAATGTTTAGATACGCTTTCATTGTAATTTTGCCATCTGCCATGACCATAAAAGGAAAAAGTAGATACTGAAAATTGTGAAAAGATTTAATTATGGTACCTCATTTGCTGCATGTGTAAACTATAAAAAATAGGAACAGGCACACCCAAGTTTGAAACCTTATCTGCAGAGAAGGCTTTTATGCAGTGAGATCCCATTATAATTAAACCAACTTCCTTAGGTTCTGCACAGTCTGCATTCATGGCCTCTTGGAAGAAGCATTTAGTCAATTAACTATTTTATTAACCAATTGATTTTTCCCTGTTAGTCCTTAACCTCTTTGTACCTGTTAGGAATGGTTATGAAAGCTGAATAAATTGGTTTCTTTCATCTCTGAAAGGCAACAATAAATAATAAAACAGGTTGAACAACGTTTCAGTGGGGAACCCAAATATGAATAAAAATACCTGCCGAGTATCATATAATATAAAATACTAAGTGCTAGGAGCAAGCACTGAATTTCAATAAATCACATTGTCGCACTGACCTTTATTGATATACTCTTTCTCAACTTCAAGGATTGGCCCTACTGCTTTAGGAAATCTTTTATTGTGAAGGACCTGCAGATTCATCACGTAACAAAAAGATTATTTGCCCACCATTGGGCTGTCTAAGTCTGTATGCTAAGCAGAACCAAAAACCCCAAACCACTTCACACCACAGGAGAACAAGCATGTGTTCCTGAAACAGGTACAAAGCTTGATTTACATTATCACTTATTACAAAGTTAAGAAAAAAAGGAGAATGAAGAGAAGAAAAGCCCTTTTATTTCTAGTAGATAATAATGTGCTAGATTTTATGGAACGTTATACTGTGTGACAACTATGCAATGACAGTCCAGCACCACAAAGCTAAATTCACCCCACTGGCTGAAACTAAGCACAGTGATGGGTTCATTCGTACCAACGGCTGAAATGAAAGACTGAGGCATGCAAAGGATGCAGTTCTGCAGCAACAGAAAAAAATCTCACAGTAAAGCAGAACGTGTGCCCCTCTAAAAAACTGTTCCCTGCAACAAAACCAGCAGAAACAATCTGATCCAGATCATAACTGAATTTGTACTGCCTATCCAAAGCAGAGTCTAGAGATTCTTCCAATGTACAGCCAAGAGCTGTGGAATATTTTTAGTCATATGTACAAGACTTACATAGGAACTAGTGAACAGCTTAAGAGACCTAATGTTCTTCATTTTTTTTTCTAAAATAAATAATCAAAAATAATTATTTGAGGGTCTCTTCCTCTTAATGAAGCAGCAACTATTCATCTCTCTGGGTTTACATGGCTCTGTAATGAAAAGTGTGAAGGCTGAAGAAGAATATATTGAAAGAACAGCTCACTGAGTGCTAAGTCATTTACTCACTGAGCAAAGATCTATGAGGATTGGTGAGGAACCTGTACCTTGCATCATTCCTTGAGCTGTCCATGTTTGTGGTGGTCTTACATAGAATGATTATATGGCAGGGACTGGTCGTTGTTTCTGTATCAGATGCTAGCATAACATTCCCCCCTTCTTGCTATAAAATCGTTTTTTACAAATAAATCTACCTGTGGCTCTTCAAATAGCCAATGTTGAAAAGCCACTAGAATGATCCTTTTTTCCCCTCCCTTCTTCCTCTAAAGGAAGTTCTGCTAAACTCCATACAGAAGCATCCATGGCCAGGCTAACCTTCAGGTGACGTCCCTCCTCTCTCCTCTGCCAGGTTACCTGCTGCAGAGCCTCTGCACTGCCAGCTCTTGGCACTAACATGTCCTCCCACTTAGTATTCCTCAGCCTCCTCTGATGTTCCACTAACTTCTCCACCTCTCCCTGCTCTGCTTCTCTAGCAAGAATTCTACTTGCTGCTTTCCTTGCACCCCTCCACCTGAGCCTCTGTATTCCAGCCGTTCATCCCATGTAACTGCCAAGGCACTTCATCCACTGAGACCACTGCTACCTTCCCCCTGTCCTATTTCCCCATCTCCTCTTCACCAACCATAAATTTCACAGAAGACTCTGGACGATGGGGGCAGAGACAACAAGCGTAGCATTCAAATACAAAATTAAAATGCCACCATATGGCACAATCGGATCGAAATTGAGCAAGATGTGCCAGGGTAATGCCTTTGCTTTCCCAGAATATGCCACCCCTGATGCAGTCATGCAATTCCTCTGTTGGCAATGCCTGCACTGGGTGGTAACGCACAGAAGGGCTGAAGGCAGTAGATTTGTTCACATTTTTGGATATACCTGCCATGCACCCTGCCTTCCTGGCCCCAGGACTCCACAGGAGAAACTGGGCATAATAAAAGTTGATTGATTTGTGTTTGTTCCTCATCCAAGTGGCTTTTATTTTAGTATTCCTCTTCTTGCTTTTTCATTTTCCTTTGGAGCCATCTCCCATTCCAGAGAATCCAAGCTGTTGGACCTGTCATCAGTTCAAAATGTCTACGCAGCATGAACAAAATTTCCTGTCCTCCGTGCAAACCTCTGTTTTGGTGGCTCTAGTAGAAAACACGGCAATCCCTCTTTTATGCTCTGCTAGGAAACAATGTGCTTTTTTTTCATAGAGAGAAAAGTTTTTGATATAATTTCTACTAGCTTTATATAAACCAGAAAATCCTCAAAACCCAGCATGCAGCCGACAGTGCTCAGAACGACTCCGAATCCCTGAATGTCCTTACTATAGCTTCCCCTCAGACTTTACATCTCGGTTAAAGCAAAACTTGATTCTTTTAAATTGCCAAGGCTAAGACGTGGCAAAGCGATTCTGTGAGTCATGAAGCACTGTGCTCCGCTGAAGTTTTATTGGCATCAGCACTAATTTAGTTTACTCATTTCTCATCCTAAAGTTCGGTGTCCATTGAAATGCATCACGAGTGTATCACCTGGTGTCTCAATCTACAAAACAACTGCATTCCTTAACAAAACTTTTCATCTGTGACAGAAATTATAAGGTCCCTGAGCTTTAAACAGGGAAACAGATTTTTTTTCTCTCCTCCACCCTTTTTTTTTTGTTACTATTTTTTATATAAACTGTATGAGTTGCTGCTGTCAGCTAGAAAGGCCCCAATGGGAGACCCAAGGTCACTAGCAGCTGAAGAGAGACAGTGCACAAGTAGTTAGGATGAAAGAATATCCCACTGGGGTTTTGGACTTAGAGTTTTTTGGCTCTTGTGACTTGAAATAAATGTATCATCACTGTCTGGTGCCACCAGCCACATTCTCTCACTCAGGAAGCTAACATTACAGTCAGCCTTAAGGAGCTGAAGAGGATAAAAACCTTTATCATTTATTTTATATATAATGATACTTTGACTTCCCTCTGCTAGGGAGAGGATGAAAACTTCTGCTGGCTTCTACAGAGCCTGGAATTTCACACAAATATTTTAGGAAAGCTCTGCTCAAAAATTTGTTGTAGATTCAGGGACATGCAAAGGGCTGCTGACTTACCAAAAACCCAAATACTCACACCTGCTTAACAAGGCTGTTTCAGAACGTGGTTTACGTTTTATGATCCTTCAAGAAGAATTTGGTGTCCTTCTGGGATGTCCCCCATCTCATAGACGAGAGAGACTGAAGTGGTCTTGTGTTTGGAGTTTAGGTTACCTTTCAGGTTTTGGTGCGATCTCCCGCATGTTGATGAAACCTTTCAGTCCCTATCCTCACAAATGGGATTCAAACACGTCTGAGCTTTATTTGGATATTACAAAAAAACTTCACTGATGAGTGGCTACTGGGCTAGCTTATATAAAAAAAGATCACCAGAACACAAACATAACAGTGAAAACAAACATCCTGAATGCTTGTCACATGGGACATCCAGAGCCACCTGGGAACTGACCACAGGCTTGCCCCTTTTCAGAGTAACTACATGAACTAGTCAGCTCTGTCTCCTACGGCTGGGAAGGAATCAACAAAACCTCTTCACAAAAATTTCCCAAGGGAATAAGCCATGCAGAAAAACCAAGCCCACCTCTGGCCTCCTACGCTGCCCATCTGTGCACCAAGCTTGGCTCACGCACTTTAAAATCCTGAGATATGGAGAAGGAAAGTAAGAGGGACTATAGATAACCTGCTTAATTCTCTCACTCACACAATGAAAATGCTCTCTATACCTAGCTTAAACCTTTTATCTTTCACAGACATTCAACAGGGAACACAATTAAGTTTGGCTTTAGCTATTATTAATGGTATCTGGGATAAAAAGATTTACCAAGCAACTGAAGAATGACTGAATTTTAGCTCTCCAAAGCAACACTGCAGAAAGCCACTGAGATACACTAAGGAACAGGACTGGGCAGAACATCTGATGTTCTACTGAGCTGACAGGTCCTGAAATGAACAGCAATACGGCCCTGTCTGATGGATCCAACCGGACAGGAGGTATCACAACCCACAGTCATCCAGTACAGTATGAATATGAAGCTTTTTCCATGGTGCACACAGGGGCTCTCAGAAGCTAGCTGTCAAAGAAGAAAACTGCAAAAGGTTTCTCAACACCAACACTTAATATTTAGGAATCAACAGACACACAAGAAATTAGTTTCTGTTCACTCACTGGATCTGGAAGACAGAATAAGTCAAGAAATTCTGTATGTCCTTTGGGTCCTGATGAAAAGTGTGCTTTCTTAACAAAAACCTCAAAACTCCATCTGCTTCAAACTGAAATCTCAGATTGTCTGAAACATCAAGGCAGCAGTCAAAATGAGATCCCTGGGAGAGACAACGCACGAGATCAGAATGCTGCAGCTTCCGAATTTTCACAGTGGAAATAAACAGAGCATCAAGCTGTGTACTGCACCAAAAATGGCAGAATTAAGGGCTACATTATGTCCTTGGCCTTCAGAATAATTCACGGCTCATCTTGCATATAGATGGAGGAGATGATAGAGATAAGTGCCTTGAGGGTCTGAATGAAATGACAAAAGGCAGGAATTAGTGTCTTACTACATCACTAAGTGCATCTGCTTCAAAATTGTGCAGGGACATCTCTGCCCTCTAAAATAATGCTGACATTTTTCCACTGGTTTCCACTCAGGGGAGTTTTGACTTTTGCCATTTCTGTTCTTCCTCCAAATGACAAAGAACTGAAACAGTAAAATGTGCCTTTGGCAAATTTGTTACTGGTTTTGGTTTAGCCAGAACATTTCTCTCTCGGGCTGTTGCGATCCTTACCCCGTTACCCATATACCTCACTAACTAGACCAAAAGCCAGATCTTTGATCTTCCCTCTGTTCCAGGCATCAGCAACACACCCATCACTGCTTAGATCGTTATAGAAAGATCCCTGGGAAGAACAGAAGGATAAATAAAATATTGCAGTGTAAACACATTCCTTACTGTTACAAACTCCACTCCACTTGTAAGCCCCTGGAGAGCTGCAGCCCCAGCACAGGAGCAGCAAAAAGCACACTGCCCACTCTCTGGAGAGTCCTTCTGTCAAGTGCCCTCATCCCGGAGGAAGACAGTGACTGTCCCATGGGCAAGCTGAATCACTAGTAGGACACATTTCTCATCTCTAGGACGTAACAATGGGAGGTGCTGATATCTGCCTCTGAGTATATCCCTTCTTGAAACCGATCCTCACAGTGAAAAACCCAATCTCCAGGAAAGATTTTTTGATCAACTACAGACACGTACTGAACACAGTTAAGTGTAACATGGGACCTTCCAAGGCTGAGTGACAAAAACTGTAACTGATGATCCTGTCTAAAGTGCCAATAACATTGATGTTAGATACCTGGAGATTTTAGTTCAAGCACAGCTATTGCAATCTGTAAAATCACAGAAGGGTAGGGGTTGGAAGGGACCTCTAGCACTTGCTCAAAGTCCAAACCCCTGCTCACAGCAGCATCAACTGAACCAAGTTGCTCAGGACTGCATCTGCTCATATTTCTACGAAGTTCAGAGCAACTACCCTCCTCACCTCATTTTCTGTCCCTACATCTGACTTAGTGTTCTGCCAGATCAATATAAACCTCATTTGGCTCCTGCACGTTCAGCTTCTGCTCCTAGATGTCAAAGAACTGTTTTCCTGTGATTTCCCTTTGTTTATAGGGGAACACACCTCTGGCAAACGCTGGTTGAACCAATACATAGAGGCAACATACTGTATCCTTCAGTTCACATCTGGACCTTAAAAGACAAACGTGTGAAGAATGCACTCTGAAATAAAGTACCAGGAGACCATGCTGCATGTATTTCAGTTAAAAGTACAGGCATACATACAGGTACAGCACAAATAAGAAAAATGGTCAATACATACATTAATCATACAAGTACTGAACTTCATTTGCACAAGTAGTCCCAAGAAACTCAGTGGATCATTTATATTTGTGAAGTTATACATCAAAAAAGTATTTCGAAGACTGAAGCCGTAACTTTGGAATTACAAAGTCAGACCACCTCTCCAAGCCATTTCATCCTTACTGTGGGAAAGTTTTTCTTTCTTGCTACTCACAATAGCCAAAAATGCAAAGAGCTGTCAAGGGTAATTTTTTATTACCCATTTTATTCTGCCCCTCTAAGCAAGCCCTCACTCTCACCCAACTTTGGCTGTCCTTTCCAAGCTAGCTAAACTGTGTGTTTTGAAAATTGCATACAAATTCACTACAATTACAGCTGACAAATCAGCAAAATATTTTTGCATCTCTGGACTCCTGAACAGCTCCACTGTATCAGTCTGTGAGTATCTGTCCAAATTATTTTAATGAGTTTTTAGGGCTGTGGGAATTGTCGGACCAGCAATTTGTTTCACATAGCTTCAATAGCCATCAGATGGTTGCGATTATCCTCTATTCTGTCCTGAACTTGGTTAAAATTTGAAATGATGAATAAGAGCTATAAATCCCTGCACTTTCCTTGACCATTATATTCATTAAAAAAAAAAAATCAGTTCAGCAATGATAGATTGGGTACACTGGCAACATCTATCAGACATTTGACTCTCCTCTCAACTGCAAAGACAGACTGCTATCCATTTTCTTCCTGCCAGCAGCTCCAGTAGAGGATTCTCATGCTTTCAGTTCCATTCACAGAAGTCAGTGCTAGGTTTGTTAATTCTGATAAAATCTGCTCTGATTTTGTGAATTCTGATATGCTTAATCTATGTGAAATACCCCTGAAGGATTTCAGAGAAACAATTTGACTGAGATCAAAGCCCTGGCAGACATTCAAGTTCAGTTTGATTTGAAATGACAAACTGTAGACCATAAGACTTGACTGTGACTACAGCCCTTTGGGATGCTGAATAGGTTTCAGATACAAATCCTGTTCATGCTTTGATCACCCTGTAAACTCCTGCAGATGAGTAAACAAACTGCATCAGAACAAAAATATAGAAAACTTTCATTTTACACAATAATAGACAACAGTAGTTTTATGTCAGAGATCATCACAGGAAGTAACCTTCTGATACCAGCTCTATAAGCACTGATCTTGGGTGAATTGTACTATAGCCTTTTGCATAAAGCACTGGAGTATCACAAAATAAAGCAGCAAGGCAAACCATATGCAATTAATACGTTTGCCTTCTCTGGAGGATGAATAGATCCCAAGCTACTGGAACCGTGACAACTCTCGGTACTTTAACTGAGCAATACTAGTTCACACCTGCTGAGGATTTGACCTTATGTAAACAGTTACAGTGCACAAGTAAAATCCCTGAAAGCATAAATACGCTCTTCTAGTCAATCCAGATCATCTCAGGCTGCACAATTAAATAGGTCAACCTCGGCAGTTTGATAAAAGACTTCAAAAAGGTAGTGTCATTACGGCTTTGATGTTTTGAAGACCTGAACTGCATTAGTAAGTGAAAGCATTGAAAGCATTCGCTGAAGGCAAGAGCGCCTACCGTAACAAGTAGGAAAAACAGTAAGAGTCCATAATAATACCCCCTTGTGTTCAAATGGAAATGCTTTCTCATTTAGATAGGAAATTGGACTCATAAACCTTAGCTAAGTATGACCTTATTCTTCTGAGTGTCTATCATGGCGGATAGCTATTGTATAGTAATGAATTTTAGATCTGCAGCTCTTTATAGTCAGAAGTACTTCTTATTATTGTATCCATTGCTCATAAACTAGCATATAGATTTTGTGCTACTGTATGTAACAGTACAAAAAAGCTAATTCGGTGCTCTTCAGGGGGCAAAAAATCTATATTAGAAGAAAATTAATCTTTTACATGCTGACATCTAATGTAGTAATTCTATCATAATCAGACAAAACATGCAGACAGGTAATAGAACAAGTTTAGGTTAGTCTGTGTTTCCTAAAAGGGAAGATTTAAATGTTTCTGCAAGAGGTCCTTGGCTCCTGCAATTTACCATTTCAGCAGACTATGCAAATAATTTACTGTCTCTCATTTCACTGTGATTGGCAATTACAGTGATGTAGGACTTTTTCACTGAGAAAATGTTATGGAAAGATGTATTAGTCATACAGCCATGAGCAGTCACAAATCAGCCTTTGGTATTCCCTGTGTAAGTTAAAAAGAAAATCACCAATCATCTTCCCATTCCTAAAAGTACATTTGAGGTTTGATTTTTCCCATCAAAAAGCGCCTGAAGCAGGAAACATACACTTCTTTAGCCAATGCTCAGAGAACCTTTGCAGCCCAGCAGCATCCACGAGTTTCCAGAGCAAGGGTAGAGCGTGAATAGACTGGGACACCCATTTGGAGCTGGTCAGCCTCTCTTCTCCACTCCACCTTGCACCAGATTTTCTAACCTACAGGCCTCAGCTTCGTGAGTTTAACAAAAGCGGATACGAAAGCTTGGAACAGTCTCCAGAAGTGTCAAGACTTACTCTCTTCATTTCGCCTCATTTCTATGGCTCACCAAGGTAAAACGATTCCTTGAAACCACCTCAAAATCCTTTTCCCCTTTCACAGAATCACAGACTGGTTGGGTTGGAAGGCACCTTAAAGATCATCTAGTTCCAATTTCCCATACTTGCACAGGGCAGGGCAAAGGCAGATTAGGTTCAATGACCAATAGACTTGCACTGGTAATTCATCCTGAATCCTTCCATTTGGGAGTACCTCCTTTCCTGAAATCCAGCTCAGCACACAGTAAAAAACAAAGAACTTCTGTGCTTAGCCATAAAAACAGACCCCAGTTCTCCAAAGCAATGTGTCCTGTAAGGATGTTTCCACACGTAACATTATGAGGAACTGCAGAATTCTAAATTAGAAATGATTAACCACTAGGAAAGATTAGTCACAAAGCTCACACGCTTGTTTATGTAATTACAGATAACACCTTTTACTAGGAAAAGGTATTGTTCAGTGCAAGTATGATTTTTTTTGCTTTTTTTATTTTATGATGTATTATGTACATACTTCTCCTAAGCTGCTGTCCCCTTATTATCAGCAATTTTTAAAAACATAAAGCAAAATAACTGAATTTTCAGCCTGTACATAACTTGAAGAAACTTGGATCAACCAGGAATTATGTAAAGCACTTGAATATTCAGATTATGAATTGCATGTATTGGAAATGTGGTTAGCCAACTGCCAGACTCCAGAGTTATCAGTTTCAATATGAAATGGCTTATGCCCTTTTGTAAGCAATTTTAGATGAATAATAACACTGGCAGTAATCAGTCTTAAGTAGCATAAAGCTTATCTTAAAGGCAATTACACCCATCAGCATGGTGTCTCCAAAAATCATCCATGATCTCCCTGAAACTTGGCTGCAGTTATAATTTCTCCTGCTGCAAATTAATACACTGATTTTTCTCTGTCCGTTGTGGGCTTGTTTACATCAGGAATATTAGCTGAATTTATAATGCTGCTGACTTACTCCCACCACACTGATGGCATCCATTTTTGCAAAATCAATAGCAACTTATTTAAAACGAGTAGTTCTCATCCACTACTAGCTAGTTCTTTACATAATCTTAATGGTGACTTAGAGCTTCCTTAATTGAAAGCTTTATCTTCCGGGCCAAGAGCCAGCCATACATCACAGGAATCACTACGCCAGGCTAGTTCAGCACCACTTACAATGGTCTGGGGGTAGCTGGCACACATTCCCCACTGCTCATCTCCCAGAGGCCCGACCCCTCACAGAACCTGCTGACTGCTGTGTTCCACCCACCAGTTTGGACATGTGGGTGCTGCAGTTCTCAACTGGAGAGACCCGCGCTTCACCAAACTCCGTGTGGTAGGTGATTGTGGGAGAAATGGAACAGATTCGCACTGTGAAAAACATCAGGTACAGACAGATTCAACGAGACACCAAATCATCATAGTTTCTACAAAAATCCTTTTACAAAAAAAAAGAAAAAACAAACACACCACTATTCCAGAGTGGTTTTTTTCTCCCAAAGTGTTTCATTCAAGTACACAGAAATCCTGTCTTGGGACTCAAAGTGGCTCAGACTTGGAGAAAGACCCACCTAGGACTTTTGTCCTGAATTTTCCAAGGAACACAGAGAATTTACACTTATAAAGTGCCAGATGTTTTTAGAACATAAGCAAGAAGAAGCAGAAATGAACAGGCTTGTAAGTAACTGTTCCTCAGTTAACTCTCTCTGCAGATGCATCCTTGCCACCTGACTCTTAGATGAATCAATGACTTGTGAATTGCAAATCGTGGGAACTCTGATTCCCCTTAACCCCTCGGAAATTTGTCTTCTGTCTTCTCTGTGACCTGGGTGCCTGCTGTCTGCTCTCTCAGTCTCTCTGCCTGATCTACAAGCTCACAAATCCTTGTTGTGACCCTCTCCATATATCCTCCTGCCTGCCCTCTCACTGCAGTCCCTGGAATCCTCTCCGCGTTAGTTGCCAACAGCATATAAAACCTCTCCTTGTCCTTCCAGAGGACAAGTCACAGGCACTGAAGAACAACACAAATAAAGAGCAAAGGAATAAACCACATTCTACCTAGCATATCCACTAAATACATAATCAGTTCAAGTGTCAACACTTGCTCAGAGCATCAACACCAAAATCCTCCTTGCTTCAGAAACGAAGGTGAAATAGCTGCAATAATACCTCTTACAATCCTTTTCCTCTGTAGATCTCAAAGAGCTTCTCAGCAGAAGCTAGTTATCATCATCTCCATTCTATTTAGATGTGGACTAACAAATAAAAGTTTACCAAGATACTGGTAAAATAAGAAAACCCCATGTTTTAAAGTTTTGAGAAGAAACCTTTAAGATGTATCATTACTGCACAGCTGGGGAAACCAGCACAGGGTTGACACGAAGTGCTCAAGCTTCCTTTGCTAGCGAGCGTCCTACCGAGATACGTGCCTGGTGCTCAGAAGAGAAAGCAGAAAGAACTTCATGGAAAAGACAGGATGTCTCCAGGGCAAAGTCCTTGACCTAATGTGGTGCAAACACCAAAATGTATCAAACAATTTCAAGGCATGTGGCCACATAAGCCTGTACATCAACATTTCAGTGCTAACCATATGATCAATCCCTCTTGCTACATCACAGTGCTGCTGGTTTTCAATGCTCACAATGAACTTAATTGTCTGTTACAAATAACACTCAGAAGTATTCAGAATAGTATGTAAAAAATACAGTAATTTGGGATCCCAGTCATTAAGGAATCTCTACTCTTAGTGATTGCTGTCATCGCGGATGGTCTGGCAGCCATCTGAGCTCTGCATTTGCTGAGGATAATCATAATTCTTCAGGGAAAGTTTATACATTGTTTAGCAACTTCGGACCTTCTGACTATGCCCAGAGGCAATTAGGCTCTTTACAGCATCATCAGGAGAATCACACTGAGGTTTTTTCCCCTGTGTCACTCTCTCCCATGTCTCCCTGCATCTTCTTTATCTCTTAAGTGTATGCTAAAGAGAAGATATAATCACATTATGCCAGTGAAAATACAAATGAAAGTCTAAATGGCAGACCACCTATCTCTCCCAGTAATGTTTGGCAGTATGTGATAGGAGAAGAAGGGCCCAGAGTATCCTGCGGCTATTCTGGGAGCCAGTATTAAGCTTTATTTGCTCTTTAGACATATGTCATACAAACCACCCACATTGTGACGACATGGGAGTGCCTGAATGCATGCACACACCCTGAGCAGGGTACAGTTGTCTTTGTTTCTTTCCTAATGCTACATCCTTATAATAAGAAAACCTATGCATTATTTTGTATGAAATCATAAACATTATTCACTTATGTACTGACCCTTTTGAAGACAATCAGCAAGTTCCAGCTCTCCAATCAGCTCCACTGACACAGAGATCACTACAGGGAACAAGACTTCCACATACAAAGAGTCTCTATCTTGTGTTACCCTATGATCACATCTGCCCCAAACCCAAGGGCCTGGTTCACACAGGATGAAATCCTGCTGGAGTTCAAAGCCATTTTGCTGGTGCACAGACTGGAAGAGTGTCCGTCAGGGTAACTAATTATAAAATAATGTGTTAAATGAAAGACTTCTGAATGTTACAAATGGATTTTCCCACCAGAGTAAGAAGGAAAAGTCAGGAGCATTTTATTAGATGCCATATGCTTGAGCAGTTTGGGTGTGGTCTCCACACCGTCTACATTTGCTGCATGCAGGTGGGCAGTAAGTGTACCCTGGAACACCGTACTGTCACTGCTTCCCTCCCGTTCCTCTCCTCTCTGAAAGGCGCAGGTGAATTAAGGAAACACTTTCTGTCAAGACAAAACTTTGTAACAGCTCTAGTTTCATATTCCAGCACAAGATGAGCTGAAGTTCTGGAGGTATCCTAACAACATAATAATGCTCCTTTTATTAACTGAAACCTCTGTGCTTTCTACATATTTTAAAGGAAATTGATTTTTAATAGTTTAAGAATAATATACCTCCTTCAGTCACTTTTCAATTTCAAACATTTTTTTTCCAATATTATATCATGTCTCCTTTATATTGATGACATGAAAAGTACAAATGAATGTTAACATCATGCCAGCATTATTTTTAAATCAATGTTGAAAAATACAGCACCAAGCAGACACTTCTGAAGAAAGTGCTGACATAACTAGCACTGTACTGCATTAGCACTGGGCAAGTAAAATTAGAAACATCTTAAAAGACTCAGACAGAGTGGTATTTTTTTTTAGGGGTGCACTGGAATATATTGATTAATGCCCAATTAGTCTTGCATAGCACCTTTCCTGTCTATGAGGAGAAATACAACAACAGAAAACTCTTCAGAAATACTCAGAATACAGTATAGATCAGGTATTAAAGGTCAAGACACGCCCCCCGCCCCCCTTTCTATCAAAGCCCTGAGGGATTGCCATGGGGTACTGGACACCTGAATAGCAACTACTTCCCTCACTATATCACTGTCATGCCTCACCTGTATCCTGGCTTCAGAGACCACATGGGACAAAACCAGGAGTCACAAGTCTCTTAAGAGGCCATGGATATTTCCAGTATCGGGCACTCTGAAAGCGCAGCAAGACCAGGAGAGATACAGCTATATTCTGTCCTGGCAAGGACGACTTTCTGAATTTTCACTGGAAGCTTTTAAAACTACTTTCGCCACATTGGAATTGCCATGAAAGCTCACCAGGACCAATAGCTCACCTGAGACATTGCTTAGTTTAACTGAGCCTTATTTCCGGTTACAGGAATAAGCCAGTCACATAGTTGATGCAGTAATTTAAAACGTGACAAACTGGTCTGTTCAGTTTAAATGTGTCCTCTATCATGACGTTAAAAATGTATTTCTTTTTTTTACCTACAGTTTGACCTACAGAATCACAGTTTGTTTTGAGAGCTGTGTAGAGAAGTGTCTTCTTCAGGTGAAGAGTTTAATGTGATGAAATTAGAAAGGTATCTAAATATAAAGTCCTTTTGGTAGCTTGGCAATGACCCCAGTGAAACTTGCCTGATATAGCATGCTAGAAGTGACAAGTACATGAGTAGGACTTTTGGTTTACCTCCAAGACAGCGCAGTCATTCATAGCCTGAAGACGCTCCTCTGATGATAATATGGTAACTTTGTGTCATATTTAATCCATGCATTAAAAAGGTTCTGCATAACATACTGAACAAAGACCTTCCTGGGGAACACAACAAATAACATGGCTCAAAGGTACGCCAAGAAGGAAAGTGGGCAGTGATGGTGAAGCAGCAGTAATTGGTCTCCTCTGTCCCTGTCAGGAAGCCGCCTGGTTGCTATATATTTAAAACTGTTTGAGTATAAATGAGATCACAGGGGACATCTATGCCTGGATGTTAGCAACAACTTCGTACAGAACACAAGTGTTAAGTTTACAGAGCTGTCAGGGAATGGAATTACCAAGGAAGTCCTATCCAATCTAAGTTATTAAAATTAGCATACCCAGAACATTAAGAAAGGAAAAATGTATTTCCGAAGCGATACAGAGGCTGAGGAGGTGACTCCCTCTGTCCTTACCTTGATCTCTGACTCCCATCTGCAGTACCATGAAAAAAGAAGTTTCACCATGTTCAACATTTAGGACCAGTGTTGTAACATTACTGCGACGTGGCAACCTTACTGCAAAGCTGCCCTGCAAAGGGGTGAGCTGCTGCAGGCACCAGCAACCTCACCTACACGTCAGAGTTCCAGAACTGACCTTTCTTGGAGCTAAGGATAAGTGGACCAAATATTACCATTTGTTTCTGATTTCTCTCTCAACAAACTGACAAAGCCCAAAACTACTCATGAAGCCTGAGGAATTACATTTCCTGTACTGTTCATTTTTTGGCATAATAATTTTACATTTATCTTTTCCTCTGGATCCCTGCGGAAAATAAATTAACATTTTTAACTGCCTGTTTTAACTTTGCCGTAATAAAAAAGAAGAGTTATGGCTAAGCATCAAAATCAAATGCAATATTGGTAAAGCAATTTCTCTGAGATTTGTAAACAATACATTGCCTGAGAGAGCCTGCTGTTGTTAGTAATTCCAGGCTGAGTCCTTTGTAGCTGCTTATTCTAACATGGCGTTTCCATCCTGTTAAAATGTCATATGGATAAAGGAGTAAATTTTGACAGCTGTGACAGGATTATCATTGCCAAGGAAATCACATTCCTGGTACTCATATGTTTCAGTACATCTATTTTGTTTTGTCTTTGGCCTTGCCTGAACTGAAAATTACCTTCTGAGACAGTAAGAGAAACACAACAAAAGAAAGAAACAAAACATTGTTATTCTCTTTAATAACTTGATGCCTGAAATTATAGCAATAAGAAACAATCTTTTAGAGTTGTTATTAAATCCATTGTTCAGATTTTGAGGGAACACAGGGCTTGTATCTTCAAGGACACAGCCAATATGCACTTTATCTGGGCATATTGAGTTCTAGGAGGGTGTTGCTTACACGTATGTTAGATGCAAAACGCTATGGAAGACTCCTCTAGCATGAGCCACGCAATCTGTTCAGCCATGTGCACATGGATATGAAACCCCCCAAACGATATTTCCAATACCCTCAAGTTTTGGATCAGGGGAATTGCCACGTGGGATCCATCCAATTTCATTATCCTATCTCTGACGAATGCCAGTATCCAAACCCACAGAAACTGCAAGGATCCTGCAGTGGAGAAGCGTGACCTCATGCACTGGTTCTCCTTCTCTTCAAACAGTTCACAACTGAAACAGCAGGAAAGACAAGGAGTGGTAAAAACGGTTATTAGTGTTGGCATTCACATACTGCCTCCCAGGGTTCACTCCTGAAGATCACTTGCTATGAAGGACACTTGCTATGAAGGACACAAGTTCCACCGACTGAAACACTGATTTATGAGCTCTGAAATACTATGCCCAGAAACACGATCTCCCAGTAAGTATCGGTTATAGTAGCAGGCGTAGTGTTAAACTGATTCCTCACAGCAACTGGGAAAGGGGGTAGAGGGAGGAAAGTGGTGTTAAATATTTGAACAAAAGCTACCAAACACTTAGCATTAGTCTTAATTCATGATAAGGCTGTGTTTAGAAATATGCCACATCTTAGGAACGCTCTTTTCCACCCAGGTATTTCGATGAATACAGCCATTTATGTTCGGAGCTAGCAAGATGACTATGGATTTGTCACAACTTTCTGTACTGTATTTATACTGATGTGACTAAATGGACATTTCTTTTGACCCTTTAGCTTCCAAAACTGCCATATGCACGTATTTGCAAGGTCTGTAAATATTAACGTCCTCAGATTTTGTCTTCACGCAGAATTGTACTAATTCACCTGTTCTCCAGCTATTATAATTTATCTAGTAACAGTACAGCTCAGTACACCACCATCAGATCCCTGCTATATCTCTTCATACCCTTTAAAAGATCTTTTCCAATGTCAAGCAACCTGTGTCCATGCACTGGTGGTATCTGCTTATGCTGGCAGAAGATATTCACATCACTATCAGCTTTGTAACTACAAAAAGTGTACCAACCACCGCATTCTCTTGGCCAACCATACAAAACTGCAGTTACACTGAGAGGGGGTTCTGCTGCCTTACGGTTCTTTGACAATGTCTTAAATATGAGACCTGCGTTTCACTGTATAATTACAATTGCTGACATGCTGGCATTAACATTATTTTTCATTACACCCGTCCTGAAGGGCAGCACATTCCTTGAGAAATGTGTTGTTCCATCAGAGATAGCTTTCCTGTTGGTGTACAGAGGCACTTCACAGTCTGGTCTCGCCTTCTCCCTCTACCCCTTCCCTCCCTTTCATGCAGAAAGTCAAAATAAACGCGACACTAACACTCTAGTATTGCACAGGCATGACCTAAAGAACAATCAGCAGCAACAGAAAGGCCACAAACACGCGGCAACTTGTGAAATACATGCCCTTCTCAAGCATAAGCAACATTCAGACCATGCTGTTACAAGAATAGCTAATGAAAATGTTACATCTGACAGTCCGAACTTAAAAAAAATGACAAGGGCCTTAAGGTAAGGTTGGCTACTGAAGTTCCTTTATATGTGATCTGACCTAGGGTCAAAGCTGCCAAGGTATTTAGGCACCTACAGCCAGATGGTGTGTTAGGTATTAAAAACACTGGAGTGCTGCTGTAACACTCACCACGCATTCACACTGGGTTAAAATCCTAAAAACATGAAAAATCTGGTCCCTGATAGGCAAACGGCATCACGTGTAACCTGACTGTACAACGTAACAAACACTGCTGTATCGTGGCACACATGATCAGCCTCCCACTAACTGTGCACACAAAGCCCTGCCACTGCTTGCAGCATCTATTTCATACTTGTGAGCATCACTTCACACCTCGGCTGCCTGTGCGAATGCCATGCTCAGTCAGTTTGCGCTGGCGAACGCGGGGTTTTGCATGGGCAAACAGGTGCCCTCAATACCAACTACGTTTTCAGCATCAGCCTTGCACTGCTAATGTTTTTAGATTTGAAAAAATCCAACCCTCCTACACTTGTGCACCATCCTATACAGACGATGAAGCAAACATCACAACTGACCTGTCTTAAAATACTTCACAACGAACCACCTCCCACGAGTACCAGTGGGCTGGTATCAAGTCCAGTGGATGGCAGTTCTGCTCAAGACTGTTATTCTTCTCTAGTCAGTATTTGTCCCCTTTGATTTTTGACATTCTTTGCATCACGTAAAAGTTATATTCACTGAATAGTAAAAGTAGTATGTACTACACAAAGAGCCTCAGGCTGTTGTTGTTTGAAAGATTCTGTAGCTTTAAACATTGACAATATCCTGCCAATGGTCCTTTATCTGCTTGAGTCAAGTATAAACAAGAAATATGCACACAGTTTAAATTCTATGAATGTATAATTATGGCTTCTCAAGGAAATTTGTTTCTTTGGAGATTTTATTACTGTCATGGTTTAACCCCAGCCAGCAACTCAGCTCCACACAGCCGCACACTCACACCCCCCAGGTCAAAACTGCTCTTTGGACAGCTGATGGAACTGAGGGGCTTTCCTACTTCCATTCATGCCTTAGAATTTCACTATGCTAAAACACTTGGTAAGGCAGTATCATACTGCCCTGTCTACTAGGATAAATGTTTCAGACTACGTGCTTGTTCTGCACAGCTGTCTCCTGACCAGAGACTATCACCTGTATCCAGCTGTACAAATGATATAGAGCACAGAAATGCAGAGGGCTCTACAGCAGGGATTAAGCTTTAACTTCTCAATTCAGTAAGAGCCGAGAGCTGCAACAAGACATACAGCTTTCACCCGGAGTTACCCTCTGAGCTGGGACCACAGCAAAATGCTGAAAGCTTAATTAACTGCATATGTATCATTCATTCTCTCTTAGGCCACTTCAGCAAAACACGCTTTTCCTTGAACCACCCTAGCGGGCATTACTGATGTTGTGGACAGAGAGACATTAATTTTTCTGTACCTCACTTCTGTATAATTTCTTGTCTCTCGATAAGGCTTGAATCAAAGTCTACTGGTACTGACGGGGAAATGCCCACTGATATCAATGGGATGTGGACAACCTAGGCGCAAATTGACAAAGCATTCCTGAACACAGGCTACCTTCCTCGTCACAATGTACACAAACCCCGAGTACAAGAGAAAACAGCCTCCACTGAACGGGAAGAGGTCTGAGGAAGTAAGAGAACTGGAGGGAGAAGCAGAATTACAGGATAACCTTTCTGTATAGCAACTGAGCAGGAAGTAAAAGGCCACAGAGATTGAAGGTTCTGTGGGTAACTCCCTGCAGTAAGCATCGCTCACTGTTCGTTTGCTACACTTGAACGCTCCCAAGTCTGCAGCCAGCCAATGAAGAGATCTTGATTCATTGTGTTTGTCTTTAAATATTTATGTCCTTTTGCAAGAGTTATTTAACAATTTTCAAGCCTATTTTAAATTATTAAATCTCTCATCTCCTCATTTTAAAACCAAATCTGAATAGTGAAAATCACACAACTGAGATATAGGATTGATATTACCTGACTAGAAGAGCATATGCTGTGAAGATCAAAAGTGGAAGCCTCAAGCAATTAACCTCTGGCGCACTGGGAACCCAACTTTTGTACTGTATTGACTTTCTTCCTCAAATTGCCTAACTTTTGCTCAAAAAAACTGAGAGCAAAGTAAGTTTCCATTCTTACGCTGCCAAGAGCGGCATCTAACACCCAACTTCAATCTTCCAGATACTACGTCAATGTAACATGTCTATGAATTGGCAATGGTCACTTAAATCCAAGCTGGGTTTTGGTATTACTATTTGACTGTCTCTAGGGGTTGTGCAATTACTTTCATACTCTATTCTTAGCATGTGTGAGAACATCTTCCTTTTGGACTTCAAGTCACCAAGATTGTCTTTAACATCTGACAACAACTTCAGGTAATTAATGTTTCATTTGCTGTTTCTTCTCCTGCATTTACATTTCTCAGCAGTAGAACTACTGAGAAATAGGCTTCTCTAGCTAACAGCTGGGGCCCCTAGGACAGTTTCAAACAACCACAGCAAGACTGTGACCCTTTCCCTGGGGTACACTGTCATACTGGTGTTTGCTCCTCTTCAGGAAACGGTGTGTGGAATATTATACATGTTTATATTGGCAAGGGGCACTACTGAAATAATTCTTTAAAAAATCTGAATCTGTGAAATTGTGATTTTTATGGATGGGTTCTCCAAACCCCTGAAAGTAAAGGCTTATGAAATATAATAGAAAATAAATATTTCTTTTGTGTGCTCATATCTAGGTTTGCAGATAGTCTCTTTATACAGTTATACTGCCACCTTTATTAAAAAAATCAGACAAACTTATTTGCATGACTGAAAGATATTTTCCTTCTACTAAATTATTCTAATGGGACATGGTAGAGATAAAAGTAAAGTGTTAAAATATTCTGCATGGCTAAGTCTGCTATCTGCAGGTAATATTCATTCACTAAGATAACATTTTTAGGGTTTGGAACCTAGCTTCTTGAGGGTAAAAATAAGCCTTTATCTGCCCTTCAGGATTATTAACAGTAAGCGATTTCCACATTAACATCAATAGCAGTAATGAAGATGTCCTTTTCAATTCATCCTGGGGAACTTTGAGTGTGAACTGTTATTTGGCAAGGCTTCATTATTTAATAGAGTCCAAAGATAATTGGGTATTGAAAATTCCATCTAAATCAACCAAATAAATCTTTCGGTTACCAAATTAATAATTTCATTGATGCCATCAGCCTTCAATTTTCACTCCATTAAATTCCTAAATTCATGTGAGAAGAGCACAGCAAACAAATTAAAATGAGTTTCTTATAAAAATGAGAATGATAAGATTATGCCTTCTAAAAAAGCAATTTAACTCCAATAAATTATTTTTAAATTATTAAATGAGGCATTGCATTAACTATAAAAGAGGAGCATAAAAGGGCACTGGCCTATGGAATATAAGACATCTATAGACCTCTATAACCTTGGACAATTATATCTGTAATAATTGGCTCATAAAACTTTATGGCAACTTGTACAATATTCCTTTTTCTTAAGAGAGCATTCTGATCAGCAGAATGATTAGACAGAGAAGAACAGAGACTATTTTTTTCAGGAGCACATGGCTAAATGTTTTCGAGTAGCCTCTTGTTGCTTTGCTCAACACAGAGCATTAGAGCAAGGTGTTACCTGCTCTGTGTGGAATATTCAGTCACATTTAAACTTCATCATGTTGCAGTAGGGCAGCTTAGTGTCAAGGAGGTCTGCAGGAAGAATTCAGGATACAAGACAAGAAAATTCCATAGCAGTTTTCTTTAGACTACGTGTTCAGTACATTGAAGGTCTGAACCTTTAAATGTCAGGTTTGATATGTTGTCTCATTTTCAGTTCTTGTTCCATCAACTTCACAGAAAGCCAAAATTATGAAGAGTGAGCAAAAACAAAATAGCAAGAGACTGCAGCAACATCCTGATAGCAAAGCAGTGTGAATAACAGAGGGGTTTATATGCTTCCTGAAAGAGGAATAAACACTACCTCCTGCTTGTGGTGGAATCATATCAATAATGTACAAAAAGAAAAATAGGTGGAGGTGAAGAAGTATTTCACACATGTACTAGGACCATGAAGTCTGCACAGGTAAAACTAAGGTCTGCTAAATGGAGAAAAAAATTCAGCCTTTTTATCCTATGGCTGTCCTTGCTCAGGTAACTCCTCAGTCACACACACATACATCTCTTCACCAGCTCCTTGTTTTCCCCACCTGCTGTTCACTTGAAAAAAACAGAAATATTAACTATGTACTAGCGTTAGAAAAACATTTCCTATTGTATTTGAAAACCTGATGCAGTACAACATGTGCAAACTTTTTCACTGACTTCAATGAAATACCATGCCTTAGATGAGAGAATTGCAGTGAAGGCAGATCTACTCCTCGATTTCAGGAGATAATAGGCATACACAGCCACTACTATCTCTCAACTGCCTAATGAAAGCCTTGTAGGCACACATAAAATCCTTCTCAAAGATCCTCTGCTTGCCTCCTCTCAGTACAATGAACCAGCCTACTCTCAATCCAGAAGCCAGAACCCCTGCTGATTCCAGTAATTCTTGCTTCTATAAGCTAAATCCTTTTGTGGTTTCCCTTCGCTCTCCACTCTCCACATTCCAGCTGATTTTAAAATGGAACAAATACCAAACCAGGCAACACTAAAGAACCAGAGGCATGAACTCTATCCAGCAATGTGAGTGCTGTTTAAATTAATGCTCTACAGGGT
Organism: Rhynochetos jubatus; assembly: GCA_027574665.1. Classification (NCBI taxonomy): domain Eukaryota; kingdom Metazoa; phylum Chordata; class Aves; order Eurypygiformes; family Rhynochetidae; genus Rhynochetos; species Rhynochetos jubatus. The sequence continues at coordinate 1,034,177 of CM050661.1, read as the reverse complement.
TTAGATATCCCTGATTTCACCTTTGATTTCCCAGCGATGTCCAGAATAAATAATTACCTTATTAAAGGACTTCTGAAGCCAACAGAGCGAGGTAGAAAACACTGAAGTCACAAATTCAGCCTTTGATTCTGTCTGACAGAAAATTAAAAATGAATGAGAAGAAAATTAATAATAAATGTATTCATGGCCTTATTGGGATTCATGACTCTCTTACCAACATTAAACAAGTTCAACCAATTGTTCCTCTTAAAGTGAAAAGGCATCAGAGTTGCCAACTGTTCAAGTAGTATCAGTGTATTTTTTTTCTCCAGCATAGTAAACTAAAACCAAATAATCCAACAGAACACTGCCTCAGTTGCAAGATCCTTAAAACTAAGACTTTTAGCAAAGCCTTTCAAGAAAATTACGCTTTCACATCTTAATATAAGTGTGAAAGTAAAACTCTGCACTAATGGCCTTTAAGCAAGCAAGAGTTTGAAGACAGGCTGTTACCCTCTCCTGGCATAAAACAGTCACTTGACAGCAGCAGGGATGTCAATTACTGTCCCTCCATCACCAAAGGACAGGAGGCATTTTCCTAGAAGTACAAAAATTTATTTGCCCTAGTGCTGTTCTCAGATGAGTGACGTTGTAGACGTAATTAATAAACCCTTCTTGAATTTCAGCTCAAACACACGGGGCTTGAGCAAGCTGTAAAACTTGAATAAATCTTTTTATATCAATTCTGAATTCGCGTTTCAGTAACGTCCTTGGTCTCTTGCCCTTTCAACATGCACCACTGTGCTCTGCTATCACTGATACCCCTTCTGCTCGTCCCACTCTGCAACAGATGAAGCTGTGCGGTTCTAGGAACAGGGTGTTTTTTTTCCCACCGCTTCCATGGTGAGCCTCGCCACAATTATACACGTGATCTCCCACCAATGAAAGTCTGAGAACAAAAGCCCAGCCTTTAAATGGCCAAAATCTGAGAGGAGATTCCTGAGCTCAGGGACAAGTGAGAGCTTGTTCACTACAAGTCAACCTGCAGTGGGTCAGTACAATGTTTGCAACAGCACAAGAGTAGTCCTCACTCTGCACGGGAGCACAAACCGTTCTCACAGAGCGGTGTGGAGCTTCGCGTCCACACTACTTCCTGTTGCACAGCTCTGCACAGAGGCGATAGGACCCCCTTTGTCATCCACCTCTGCTGCAGCTGAGTTTTCCAGAGGCATTCCAAGCTTTAATCTGCCCTCTGCACAGGGCTGTGGCACAGAAGCGATTATCCAGCAGTTCTCCCTGCATGCCTCAAGAGCAAAGCGTTTTTGGTGTTTTAAGAATGGGATGACATTCTACACACCTGAATACTACTGATTCATGAGGCTGAAATCAGTGGACTTAAATCAAGATCAGGAACCGATTGGAAGGAATGTATAATACAGCAAGTCTTTTAATGCCACACCTGTTCCCATGTTGTCATTCATAAATGACATTATCTACTATTATCCTTCCAATGCACTTGTTTAGTATGGGGTGACATATCACTGTATTTACTGATGAGATTTAGAGTCAAAGCAAAATGAACACATATTAGTTTTTCTAATTACTGCAAGGTTCCTGTACACCACCAGTCTGTTTCAAAAGTAATTTCTGTGCTGATTTCCCAGAAACCAACCTGCAAAACAGAAGACTAAACCGACTCCAAATCTACGATTGAGGAAGGGGAAAAAAAAAAATCCTGGCAAAGTCTGTATCTGCACAGCTGGTGGGGAAAATGATTGTCCAGCCTCCAACACCAAAGCCTCAACACCACAGCACAGGATAACCAGATCAAGTGTCCTATTAAGTTACAAGAGCCTGTTATAACCCCGCTCATTCAGGAAAATCAAGGAATATCTGCCCTGGTGTCAAAGTAAATTACGGTGCCATAAATAAATGTAAAGCAAAATTAGCAGCAAAGGAATAAGGTAAAAAAATATATCTGTTTTTTAAAAAACAAGCGCTTTCTGCAGCTCAGAGTAACAATAAACACATATTTATATATGAAAATAAAGGAAATAATCTTTGCTGAGAGAAATAGATTTCTTATCTTTATGTGAGTGGGCTTCCTATACTTTTATCTTGAAAATTGATTTACTATTTGGCTGTTAGATCAAATTCATTAACAAAATAACTCAAATAACTTCAGTGGCTTTTCAGACAGATAAATTTAAACCCAGTGTAAATATATCTGTTGATTTCAATCGGTTTTGGATCCGAACTTGTATGAAAATTTGCAAAGTGATACAGAATGTGTCTCATTGGGGCACATTAGCTTAAATATTCTTGTCAAATTCATACACCATTTCCAATCCATAAAATTAAATAGAAGCTCATAAACTTATAAATATGTTTATTAGTCTTTCAGAGACAGACACAGACTAGTAAACATTTCAAAGTCTGCATCCCTCTAGCCCCAAGGGTGTTTTCTTTAAAGAAGCCATTGATTTTTGTCATCAAAAAACAAGTACTCAAGTAACAGTCTCAAACAGAAGCTGATGGTAAAGTACCCAGGATTCCCAAAGGTGTTATCTGTAAAAGAATCATTGATTTTGACCTTTTGGGTGGATTTGTCTTTTTTCCTAGTGTTTTATTATGTGCATCAATAACAGGGAAGGCAAAAATAAAACAGAGAAAATATAACTTTTTAGAGATGTATGTTTGGACTTCTGCCAAGAATATATTTTTGCATTCAAGTATTCCGCTGTCACCAGCTCCTAATCAAGAACAAAACCAAAACAAAGCCTAACACCAAAATACCCTGAAAAATGTGATTGTTTAGACCAACAGTTAGCTAAAAAATTTTTCTAATTATCTGTTTTTCTCAAATCCCTTAGGACTTAGCATCCCTCATGCAGGGCTGTAGTAAACGTATCCATATCCATTACCCTCTCCCCGTATGAAAGTACAGATCTTGATTTAGGAGGAAGAAGGTGGGATCAGATTCAGTTTTGAGCTATTGTTAAAAAGAATCTAGAGAAGCATCAGCAAAATAACCCCACAGAAAGAGGACACTGAATTTGCCCCACGCTATCTTATACAACTTATTTTTTGCTGTTAATCTCAGTTAGCATGTGAAGTTAAAATATGGACGTGTCTGGCTCCCCTACACCTCAAACAGGGTTAGGAAAACACTGATATTCTGTTTTTATACCAGTAGAAATACTATGCGATGTCTAGACTGCAAAGAGAAGGGCAGCAGTCAAAAAAATAAATCTGGTTATTCCCCAGCAGCCCAGATCGACAACAAAAAGAAGGGGCATCACTTCAGTGAAAGCAGGCACATGCCAGGCTATTTGGGAAGTATTTCACACACAGGATGCTGAAAATAGCAGAAGGCATGTCCACTACAGCTGCTTATTTCATCTCCAGCCTGGTGAAATTCTGCACATAGCATGACTGGATTGCCTTTATCTTCCCCCAGCAATGCAGCCAGAAGGCCAGTGGAGTATGCAGCACAGAAAATACTTTTACTGGTGCCAGACACGGTTTGGCAGGGGACCAGATCAGCAGGTAAAGCCATGGCCTCCAGCCCTGTTCGATAATGACAGGGAGCACCTTCAGATGCCAAGCGCTCCCTCTGCATCAGCAGCCTCAGCCCAGTCAAAACACTTAAGGCTGCATTTCTGCTGTCACCTGAACACCACATGTTGCCTATTTTAATGAACTTCCAGCAGGAAGGCCCTGCAACTCTTATTTTCCAGCTTAAACTAAGCCATGCCAATATTCTGCCGCAGCTATTCACATCTATCTGGAGTCTTACTAAGCATAGGTAAAGAGGGTTTGCACTCCAAATGTGGAGTCATGAAGATAAAATGCATGTGACTTGCCCCATTAAACTAGTCGCATCTGTTCGTCACTCTCCAGGCATATGCTGCGCGTGAAAAAATGGGAAGTGTAAACTCCATCCACAGTAGCTATCTGTACCCAGCTGGGAAGGGTTATACTTGTGTTCCCTTTCAGCTCCTACAATGGATTTAACTAAGGGCAATTTTGCACATTAGTAAGAATTCTTCTAAACAAAACAATCCCTTCAGTGAGAATGAAGAGCCTTTGAAAATGATTGCAAAGTGGATTAGGATCACTTAGGGTGGATAGCTGTTGACAAGATATTGCTTGTGATTACCATGAACATACATACATTGATAGGTGCCAGAAAGGAAGCTCAGCATTGAAATGATATAGACATTTCAACATATGCTCCAACAGAACACGTTTTGTTAAAGAATACCTCTCATTTCAACAAGAAAATCTCCTTTGGCTACCTACCAGAGGACATTCGGAACAGCCCAGCACTGAGCTAAGAGTCAGTTACCCATATGATTCTAATCCGCCTCGGCAAGAAGCAATCGCACCCTCCCGCAAAGTGTTTGCACACAGCCACTTCACTTGTGCAACAGATGTTCCGTGATAAAAGAGTTTTGGGGACTATGCTGAATATTAAACATCTCTCGCTTTCACGCTCTCTCATTCTTCTTTATAAATGGGTATTACATGACAGGATTACCACCCTACCCTGCGGTAATCAGGCCAATGTTGAGCTAATGCTCACGGGTTCTGCAACAAAGGCTGAAAAGAGATTGCGTACAACATTTGCTCCCACATCTTTTACCGATTTTGAAAATAGTTCCTCCAGGAAGACACTTGCTCTACTGTCCTTTCTCACTGCCGTCTACCCTCAAGTTTAAATGAACAAGAAAAAGCCTTCTTTCTCCTGGTCCCTATACATACACAACAGAATATGTATTTTATATACTCCTGTGAGCAGAAAATGGATTCTGCTTGGGTTTACCCATTTCTACCTCTGCAATAAAGTATCATGGCCAGCACTGTATAAAGCAGGAAATATAGTAAAGCGTTTTCTTTGGGAATGGTTTTGGTATTTTTGATTCCTTTATCTCACATATTTTTAGCTTTAAATGATCTGACTCTGTCAGGTAATTCCCACAGCTGTCTTCCAGTGCAGAAGGCAACAGCAGGAGTCAGGATGTGGAAAAGGATGAAAACTGTCTCAGAAGAGAATTCTTTCTGCAATCCACACTTTCCCTCGGCATTGTTCTGCAGTCCCACTCCAAGCGGGGTGCTGGGCTCTGGCTTTCTGTAAACCTTGTTACCATAGGTATAGGCTAAGCCCCAGCCCAAGAACCCCAGGTGAAAAGGTTCACATGGGAGAATTATTCTTACAGCTTAATCCATCCTTTGTGGTAGCTTAGTGTCCAAAGTTCAGTTCTCCAGTTACAATTTACTCTCTCTGACTCTGGGTTTCTATTTCTCCTCCTGCCCTCCTCCCATTTCCCTTACATTCAGGCTCCTTTAGCCTTGCACATTGGTGTTTTCTTGACTGGCACTGCCATTCCCCTCCTCGTTCTCACATAAGAACTCTTATGCTCATTTCTGTCAATCTAGTTAACCCTCATTTCTTTTATTCTGGGGTTTTTGTTGTTGTTCCCTAGAGAGACATACCTGTTTAAACTGATCCTGAGACCAGCACAGCACATTCTGGGGGTCAGCTGTAGTGCAGAGTACCACACTTCAGTCACTGCTGCTGAAGGACACCAAAAGAACAGCCAGTCTTTGGACAATAAAAGAATTCTGGGGCATTGTGGAGGGAAACATCCTACATGTTTGCCTAACACACTTTATCACATGCGACCATGGTCTGCCAGGCACTGATAATAAAATTACCGTCCCTCAACTGTGCCAGATTCCAAAAAGCTTTCAGTAAGGAGGCAACATGGAAGCACTAACTCATTTCAGACCAATGGCAGAACCTGGACTCAAGCAGAATTAGCAGTAGCACGTCATGCTGAAACAGCTCTTCATAGGCTTGGGCCCACAAACCATTACTATTTTGCACAAACATGAAACACAACGCAGGAAATCAGTGGGGTATGCCCTCAGAGTTTGTTTCATCCTGGCACAGCCACTCCTCCTTTTGGGACGTGGTTATTGTGTGTGTCAGTAGGTGGGCAGAGACTGGGGGGACTGACCAATTAGCAGAGGCATCATTCGCTGGGTGTCCCGCTGCGTGTTTGTCCCATGCGCTACCGCATCCGACACCGGAAGGGACTCACATGGTGCCCTGGCAGCAGCTCGAGGACCAAGAGCCTCTCTGGGGTAGCCAGCAGGTGTTAAGTGTATGCTAAACCGGTCGCAGCTGGAAGCCACTCTTCCAGTGCTAGAGGATTGTCTTGCATATCCGGCATAGTTTGCAGAGCATTTAACTACAAATACAGAAAGAATAATGCTTCTTTTATCTATTTCAGCCCATCAACAATAAAATCAGTTTGTCTCCCTTTTAAGGCAGGTCCAGTAATATTGCACATTTAGAGCCAGCTCTAACTGGAGCAATTAAATCAATTCAACTTCCTGATTATAAGAACAACACAGAAATGACATGCAGAAAGTGAATTCAACACACAGTTCGGTACAATGAAAGTCTCTGGTAGCACAGTGATATGTTAACAACATACTTATTTGTGAAGGGTATGTGTTTTGAGATCTGAGGGGTCAGCTTGTTATTTAATCTCTGGGGTACCAATAAAGGGAATAACACATTTACTATCTATATATATTTACAATGGTCTGCATTTTTATGGTAAAAGACTAAGTTAATCCTTGGTGGACAAAAATATCATATATAGCACCACACTTTGCTTGTGCCTTATCGTTAATTAACAAAGACATTAGCAAGTAATGGGCTATCTATCCATGTAAATCTCCTTATATATATTTATAGAGATATATATAGGCAGTGTTAGATTTCACTGACTCTCATGGACAGACACTTTAATATTCCTTTTCTTCCATCTCAGGGAAAGCAAGACAAAGATGGAAGTATCCTTTACGTATGTTTTAGACCATTAACACATTGTTTAATAAGAGGGAATGGCAATTTCAATAATGCTTGGAAATACCCTCTTACAGATTGATTTTGTGTTTCAGTTGTAACCAAGGTCATTACAAAAAGCTGAGGCATAGGTACAAATGTTTTGTGTTCTCTGACAGCTCGTAGGTATGGACTGTGATGGACAGTCCAAAAGTGGATTATCTTATCCATTCATAGTAGCAGCCACAACACTGCTTTCAGTAGACAGAAGTGTGGTAGGGGAGAAGAATCTTTACAAGAATGCCTACAAATATCCACACAAGATATATTTTTATCTAACAAATCTGAAATCACAAGCAGAGGACACTCCGTGACCATGTGCGGATTGAGATCCCGCTGTCTTCCAGTGTCCAAAAGCAAATTTTTAACTTAATGGAGTAATCGGCACATAACTCTAATAGCAGTCAGCTCCAACATCAACACACCTGTTGGCATGGTGCTGGGAAACACAATAGGACACACAATACCAGCATCTTGAGGAAGTCAAGGAGTACCTTGACCCTCCCTATACATGTCCCGTTCAGGTTGCTCCACATGGAAGGCAAAAAAACCTGTAATTTTAATCTTTACCTGAAGTTTAAACTAACAATGTATTTTAACTCTTGGCTGGGAGAGGATAAAAACAAGCATGTACATATTCCATAGATAATGAAATACTCTGAGATGCTGTTGTGGGTCACATTATCGATGTCATAGATTAAAAACTCATTCTCTGAAATATTTCCAATTGGTAAACATTCAATGGCCATAAAACAATAATATCTTGTTGAATATGCACCTATAGTGAGTTTAAAATTAAATAGTCAAGCCTTTGTTCTTCCTTCCAAGCACAGCCTGAACTGTACTGTCTTGTCTTAGCTCTTCTAATGAAAAAGCTGTCTCCCATCATTTTAAAAGACGACAATAGAAATGGGAGGCTGGGAAACAAAGGCGGACAAAATGCATTAGCAAGAATGTCTACAAAACAGTTGTTAAATGAAAAGCTTTTTCCATAATTGAAGAGTCCTGGCTGGTATCTCTATGCAACAAAATAAAAGAGAGGGCAAGTGCAGAGACAAAGGAAGAAGATCTTCATTAGGAGTATTGTCTACCACATGGTTCCTCTAAACAAGAACTTTCTAAAGGACTGACATTTTCATTACAAGGGCAGGCAGTTTACTATGCAATGACATTCAGTTTTAAAGGCTTAGCTTAGAAGCAGTTTAGAACATGAACAACAGTTTCCAATGCCATGTTTTCATTGCTTACTTGGCTCTTAATGTGATAACACAGTTGCCACATGAACAATAAGGGAATGCCATTATCACCAACAAAGCCTCTACTACACAACAAGGTTTGTTAGTGACCCCACAATCCACTTACAAGGCTTAGGAAATCAGAATGCGCACGCGTGACATCTAGACCCACATCAGGCTTATATAGCCTGACAGAGGATGAAAGGGGCTTCTGATGGCAGGATTGTGGCCCACTGTACAGTAAAAAATAGTGATAGTAAACAGCTGATAGTAAAATATCCATCATCTCCCACTTCTTTAGGAAAAACGCACAGGCATGGACTCCCAAGGTAACTGATTCTTCTAACATTGTGTTTCCCTGTTCCACTTCACATCTACTCTCAATGCCACTCTGAAACTGTTATCACCAGCAAGAGTCTTTTAAGGGTTTTCATCATACTTAAAAGGCAGGACAAGGGAGCTCTAAATTAGCTCCCCAATCAACTTTTTAAGTAAGACTTAATAAGCCAACTGACTTTTCAGGAGTCGTTTAGTGCCACTTCCCTTCCCTGTCTTGCTGTGACACTCAGCAGCACTTGAGAAGTGACTGCGCCTGCTTAAATGCTGAACTGGAAGCTGATTTAGGTCTCTTATCCTTCCCTCTCCAGCAATTCATACTCACAAGGCCAAGGACAGATTAAAAAGAAAAAAAAAAAACCCCAAACCAAAACAAAACCCCGAAAGAAAAGTTACCAGAAGATGGAAGAAAAAAAATTCTGCTAAACGTAGGGAAAAAAAGTAGCTTTTTCCAACTGCACATAGTTCCTGTGTCTCTGACCTAACCTTCAAAACAATGGACTCGCTTGCCATATTGCTAAGGACACAGTAACACAAGTATCACCTTTCTTTTAAATTTACTTTTTGTCTTAAGCCTAATGGGAAAATGGGTGGAGTTCTGTGATCTTTTACAAGTTTCTTGAATTATCTTGTGAGCAGCTTGCCACAGTTCTTTTTATTAACCTCCAGACCTTACTATTTAACCACAAATAGATTTAGGTCATGCATATTGAATTGTTTTGATGACAGTCTAGTGTTTATTATTAAACTCTTCTCCAGAAAATTAAACAGTTCCAAAGCTGTGCTCCACAAATGTGGGTTTGGAAAGAGCACCATATGACAACTCAGATGGGCAAAGAAACCACAGGACATGAGCAATGCTCAGTGCAGAATCTTTCTAAGATGAGTAATTATGTAGGGATGACTGTGACAGGATATAACAGAAAATAAAGAAATAATAAACTATCAAAACAGCCAACACCAGACAGCTGGCTATTAAAAGGCTACCACCAAACAGAATCAATAATTGAATTACAAGTTGTTTAGGATCCTGAGAGTTATCTTTTTCCGTATCTAGTAAGCATTTCACATAACTTTGATAATCTGATGTCCTTTATGGAACTTTATTGTGTAAAGACAATGTAATATTTATTGGTTTACAAATCAGTCCATCTTAGATTTGTTTTTTTCTTCCTTTCTGTTTACCACAACGTTTTTTTTTAAATTTATGTATCTACCCACTGAAATATTTATGCAAGTTGGGTCCAGAGGGAAGCAATCTTGTTTTTGCAGATTGTAGTTGGTGCTTTGAGACAACTCCGCAGAGTAAGTAAACACAGAATAAGAGAATTGGTTTTGTGTGTGCTTTCCTCGGGCACATGCTCCCCATTCGCTCTAATATTTTGAATTGGGAATTACAGAAATACTACCAGCTCTGCTGAAGCCAACAGGAGTGAATCATCTGAAATGTGCTGAAGAGCTTTTCAGAGAATACTGGTTTTGTTCTTTATCAAAGCTGATAGAAGCACTTATTCTCGCAAACATAATAAATGGATTAGGTTATCTGCTGCACTGATCTGAGGGTCAACCACTTCATTAGATATGCTGTTCATGGCACTTGATTAAAAATGTACCAGTTTTGAATGTAATAAGGAAAATGGACTTCTTTGCAAAGATTAAAGCTTAAAGAGGTCTTCCTGAGTGGTAAACACAGGCAGAAACCTAAGTATTTTTATGAGAAGTGAATTATTTGGAACTGCCACACTCAACGGAGACTTTTACCATGACTTTGTCAGCAGGGATCCTCTATGGTTGTTGACACAGTATTTTACAGTGCAGTATTTTACCAGGAAAAAAAAAAGATGGAGCTCTTTCCAGTTCTAGATCAGCAGTCACACACTTCTCACTCCTCAAATCTGACAGCTGTAACATCACCAAATACAGTGCCATACACTAGTGGACGTTTCACAGTTTAATCTACACCTTCTGTGACTAGACAGCATGACATACCCTATTTCATCACCACGGATGTGTGTAACAGCTTGCGTGGGTCACACAGCAAACCCCAGCCTGTGACCGTCAACCTGATAATTCCTGTGAATGGTAAGCTATGTGAAGCAAATGTATTACAGAGCAAGACTATGCAAAAAAAATGAGGTGGTTTTCCTGTTGCACAGATTTTCAAGAACTAGAATTAGGGCTCTAAGTTTGAAAGTATCAATGAGACTTTGTGTGTTAACATAAAATATCCCTGCTAATATGTACTCTCTTGACTGAAACCCTCACTAAACTGCATCTGTGGATTTTTTTGAACTTGCAGAAGCTGTAAGCTGTAAATAATAACATCTTCTCTAGCTATTTTCAGCAGCAATATTACTGCCTTTTTTTCTTTTTAAATCTTCCTCATCCCTCTCCTGTACTTTCTTCTTGTTTCCTTCTCAAAACGGACTTCACCTACCAACAATCTGTGCTTCTGGTTAATCCTCCCACACCTCATTCCACGTCTCTGCTTATGATCCACCACCATTTCCTTCACATCTTTACTCAACTTTCAAATTACTTTCCATCAAAGCAAAAAAGCCTTGTTTTGCTTTCTTTCTCCACTGCCTTGGGGATTTGTCACTATTCTTCCTGTCAATCAGATTACTGTCCATTCATTTTTCATCTAACATATGTAAAGTGTTATGAAGTTTTGTCATTTGTTCATCCACAGGTTTGTAAATCATCCAGTACTTCTTTTTTATTCTGCCAACAAAACTACTTGATAATGCAGCACTTGTTTTCCTTCTTAATTCAGTAGCCTCCACCTCTTCTCTGATTTTTATGGTGTCCACACAATACCCTTTTAATGTACACAAATAGATGGATATGGCAGGCATTCAAGCAGCCTCCCTGGGAGAATTTTAACTCTCTCATATGGCCAGAACAACAAAAGCAGGCAGCTGTTGAAAAGGTCATCAGGAAATACAAGCTGCAAAAATAGCCCCACCGTTTAACCCATACTAGGGCTACCTTTCAGCCCCTTCACTACACCTGTGGCACATCTCATCAAGCCAAATGTTTTATTACTTTCACTATATGCATGGCTCTTCCCTGCCTCCACTGTAATGCTCCTTTCTTGGGAGAAGCTGCCTGACATTTACATCCTTACTCCTTAACAGCTGCCTTCCCACCTTCGGACTTTTCTTCCATTCAGCTTGGGCCCTAATAGCCCCAAGTTTGAAGCCACTGCCTAACAAATGCTTTTGCCCTAGCACTCAAATATGTTTCTTGGGTCCATGCTTGGTAGAGTTTGGCAGTTAAAAAAAAAAAAGGCAAATTAAGCTCTCCATTGTGTCCATCTCAGCTTGTTCAAAGTTCACTTTTACCCACAATAATCTTTTTGCATGCCCGAAGACTCCATCCACAGCCTGGCCCAGCTCCTCAGCTGGTATGAATTTGCTTCACACTTAATCCAGTTCTCTCACACCAGGGCTCTTTCCCCAAGTTAGAACTGTTTAATAATAAAACCTTTCCCCAGACAAAAAAACTAGAGAAAAAAATTAAGTCAACAGTACAGAGAGGCAGTAATGAATGCCAGTTTACATGGTATAATATTGTACCTTGCCATATGTTCAAGTAGCTTTCCTTGGAGAATTCCCTCTCTCACATGGACAGAAGAATGAGAACAACAAACTGTTGAAAAGGTCATCAAGAAATACAAACATCACAGATGGCATAGGTGAAAGCACTGCAAAAAAGCAGAGTGCAGAAAGAATGTGTAGGAGTATCAGTCTCTAATTGGCAGTACTGAGATAGAAGGTGCACTTGTGTGCTACCTTTATTAATATTAAAATGACTATTGCACGGATACTTTGCCACGTACTTGCCAACCGGTCTTTTTTCTAATAGAGAGATGAAACAACTTCTCCTGTCACTGCCATTCTGTGCTGAATGTTTTAAGGGAAACTGAGTAGCGCAGTGATCGCAGAGGGGCACTCTGATGTCCTGCAGAGGAGTTCTCTCTTCACAGAGAGTTTCCATAGAATTCAAGGTTTTAAGGTACACCTCCTGTCCTAAGCAGGAATAAATAAATTCCTTGTCTCAGTGATGTCCAGGGACACCCCCCCCTCCCTGTTGTGCCTGTTAAAGAAACTCAAGATGACTACAAAGAGCTTCACCAGTTTCCTCAGTGACTCTCTTAGATCAGGTGATTTTTCTTACATGATGCAAGGTCACTGAATCACATTTCGGCAGTCAGAAGTATATACAGGAAAATATTCACATACCATGATTAAAGCACACGGTGAGTACAGACACTGTTTAGAGTAGCTGCTTGAAAGCCCAACTGACAACAACCAACCAACCGAGTGTTTTCTGTGAAACTGGTCTTTTTCTAAAAACAAAAAAAAACCAAAACCCCACACCACACCAAACAATAAAACCCCAAACCCTCCAAAACCCCACAAACAACCCGAAACATAAACCAACCAACCCTCTCTAACAACACATTGCTACAACAGGGCAGGTACTGGATACTGTCAAAACCTCAGAATTGTGAGTTATGACAGAACCATAACAAATGAAATACAGATGTAGAGACTCAGAACTGTCCAATTAAAGAGCATGGAGAGACTAGGCACACAAGAGCAATTCTACACAATTTTTACCACAACTTAGACTTGACACAACCATTCCTTTAAGATGGTACCAACATTGGTGTTAAGACCCCTGAATTGGAAGGATGCCAGAACAGGTCAAGCATCCTTGTCTGTAAGCCAACAGAAGTTGGCTACAGCACCAGAAAACACAGGAAAGTACTAGCCCTACAAAAAAGACAGAGACACATTGTAACCTTGGACATGAGCCTCCTCCCTTCAGAGCTGATAATGGGGACTCCAGCACTTCACTGCACAGCATGCTACTATGTAGAGAGAAGGAAAAAATGCACTTGGAAGAAAGAATCACAGCATCACCTAAGGACAGACCAAGATCACTCAGGCTGCCATAATCAGAAAGAGGATGGCAATGACTCCTCATAGCAGGAGAGAGAATTGCGTAGCCCAGAGACATACACTAGTAGCAGGAGGAACTAATCACAAAACAATTGTGATGACTTAACATCCATTCTTTTAGGAAAGCTGTTTAATGCTAATCTTCTGATCATCAGGATTGCTTTCTTCAAACTGAAAGCCTAAGAAAGGCTTAGGCCAAAAGGAACACCATAAATAAGCTTTAAAATCAGCCTGGTTATGCAGCAAACCAGAAAGCTTAAGATAAAACTCTTCAAGAAAGTATAGAGATAGTCTAACCTTAAAAGCTTGACTACACAAGGAAGTTACTGAGCATAAATTATGACATGAATGTCCACGCACTAGTACTTCCTCACTAATTTACTATGGGAGAATACTAAGGGTTTTGATTTAACAGTCCATGGCATATGTTAGGACTGCTGATGAAGTTATTTATCCTCTCCTACTGTTTGCTACAGACCCCTGCAAAGGGTCTGCCAAAGCCAGTGAAGTTTGCAGCCCACACACCAGGTCCCTACTTGCTGCAGGTTAGCATGTTAGTAACACATCCTGCAGCAAGTTCGCTGGTTCCTTCAAAATCCCTGTGGGCCATGCTGTGGCCTGGTAAGAGAGCCAAGTGCATCACAGAGAACTGGGCCTAGGGACTCTGCCAGTCCCACCTTTCTTGGCTATGGCTAATAGCCACTCAGTAACTGTATTTTGTTACAAGAATGCCTTTTAATCAAAGTGGATTAAGTAAAGGGTATTCTCATGGGGAAATGAGAACATCCCTCTGAGTGTTAAAAAAGAGCATCCAGAAGCATTGTGGAAGAGCAGTACAGGATACAAACTATTTTTAGCTTAAAATATGCAGAATACCAGAGGGAAAAAGAGAGTGTAAAGCGACCATATCAAATGAGAAAAAGAAACCATCTGGAACTAACTTTTCCTAAGGATTAGATTGAGCCTGCCATGGTATTCACGTGGCCTTTCAGAAAGGCCAGTTTCTGTATGTAATGTCTTGGTCATTGCTCTAGAAGGGCAGGGCTTGCAAAGGTAAAAAAAAAAGAAAAGAAATTTTTTATCTGAAAAGAAAGGTTGGGGGATTTTTAGCTTCAGGCTCCCTGCCTGAAGTTCTGGGACTTGAAAGAGAAAAAGCATTTTCTCACATTCACTTTCATTTTCCTGCTCCCTTTTTATTAATAACGAGTGGTTTCAGAAATATGATCACACTTTTTACACTTTTTCTGTCTTCCCCTTTACACACTTTCACAAAAGCCTTCTATCAAAGCATGGCAATCCATTTAGCACCATCACTATTTACTAGATTTCTTAATCGTGACAGAGAGGCTTTCTAAACTCAAGGGACTACTACAGTTTCTTAGCTGCACCAGAACTGAAGAGCAAATGTGCATTATAAATATGGCTGACAATACCGAGGACCACGTCAGATGGCATCTTACAGAAGGAGAACACTGTGCTGGGTCCAGATTCAGAACAGCATGTGTTTTGGGAAGGGGGAACAAGAAAAGGGCAAGGGAAGACACACAACAATGCTGTGGGAGAGGAACTAGAAAAAGGAATGATGTGTATGGATAACAGCATATAAAAACGTGAAGTACTCTTTTCCTTAGAGGTTCTGGGGGAAGGGGACACAGGCAAACAAAGTCACTGAACCAACCCTGACCCAAAGAGACTCTCCCAACACACAGGCAGTTGCCAGATGCGTCCGTCAAGTGTGAAGATTTGTGTCTTGCATTCCAACTGCAGTGTCAGAGGTTTCTGAGGTGGTCACTCATGGTGAGGACCCGGGGCAAACAGATATTCTGTTCATCGCCTTTATTTGCTACAAACACTCTGCTCCTCAGGAAGGTACTGTGCTTCTTGAGACCTGGCCTGTCACTGTTCTAGTGCAACTGCACCTAGACTTTAAGCCTCAGGTAGATGTAATTTTTATTTTTACTATCAACACAGTCTTTCTAAAAGGCATGCGTGGACCCCAGTTGGGTTGGCAGGGAAGATAAGACAGAGAGCAAATTGGTGTGAATTTTAATTGTCATTGGGAAGAACATTGCAGGACTGACCAAATTTACACAGAAAGGGAAGGACAAAAAGTTTGGAAAACAGTGCAGTAATTAGAGCCTTTTGCCTACCCACAATCTTCCACTTTTGCCATTTGTTTGTACTACCTTGTTATTCTGGGAATAAAAGCTTGTTTTCCCTGTGTTATTCAGTAATTAGTCAGACAGGTTCTTCCCCTTTGACTACAGCAGAAAGGCTGATCCAGGAGGATCCTGCTCTGCTGGCAGCAACTTGTAGGGTACTTTCATTCCTCAGAGAAAGGCAGCTTCTCCCTATCGCTTCTGAAATGCTTTTGGCCTTTCCCTGTGCCACAGTCAACATGGTCCATCACAAGTTTATACAACAGTCAGGAAATACAGGAACTACCATCAGGTTAAGGATTGAGGTTGAAGATTCCCATTATAAGTCTGATTTCCAGTGTTTCTAAACATAGATCTAATGGAAGCTTCCAGTCTACAAATCAGGTGGTTTTTTGCCTTGTTGGTTCCTGAAGTTTTAAGAGTTTGATAAAATGATCAGAAAGACAATCAGAAAACTGTGGTGAAATCCTAGTCCTCAGTGACATGTGTAGTTGACCAGTCAACAGAACCTGGGTGATAAGTTTCTGAAAATGTACCTAAAAGTTGCCTTCGAAATCTGTGACCTATTAAAAACACCCCAAAAATGCCACATAAACAATTTAGATAGGAAATGAACAAGTGGCTTTGTTTCTTTGGTCTGCATGAAGACTATCATTAATTATTACCTCAATATTGATGTCTAAATAGAAACTCAAGGTAAATTTCTGTGAAATGTGAAATTAAGACACATTAAATTCCTGTGTGAATGGGAAAAGGGAAATCACACAGCAGATTGTCTCACAAGCCATGAATCTGGTATGAACTGTTTCAGTATTTTAAGCCTTCTCGATCTCTAACACAAACCCACAAACTTCTCTGCCATAACTAAAGAGATCAAGATCATACTTTCTAAATTGTGCTTTGATTAACACCCCTCACATTTGCACTTCTACTTAATTCCCTTTAATTAACAGTGTGAACAAGCTTACAATCCAGAAACTGCCAAAGCCTCATTTCAAATGAGAACAGAAAAGGGTCATCCATGAGATTCATCAGACAGGCTAATACTGGTGGGATGCTAACAAGGTACATGCGTGAAAGCGCTCAGGTGAAATTTCTCATGTCCTTTGATCTTACTTAAACTGTTGAAAATGTCATGTACCTTCAATGGCTTCTTTAACATCACCTCGATGACCCTGAAAAGTTTTTCAGCAAAATAAACACCTACTGACAAACTACTGGCTGTCTTACAGTTCATCTGTCTTCCACGCTCAGCACTAAAAACACTAGTGTGTTTAGTCCCTTCTTCATGAGAAAGCAAAAGAAAACTGACAAAATTAGTGTAACAGACAGTGCCCAAATAAAAATATTGCTTGACCTAAAAACTAGGGAAAAGAATGCTTGACAACATTAAGAGCAGCACACAGAGACAGTGAGTCACACTGGGCAATCTACCGAGCACCACAAATCAAATACAAAGGAAATTAGAGGGACATCAAGAAATGAAATGTTAGCATAGGAAAAACAAATCACATGGCACTACAAAGCTCACCAAAAAATAATCCCAAACTAGATAGGAGAGGTGGACTCATCATCCTCCTGTGCACTGTATACCTATGGAAAACAGAAGTAAAAAACACACAGTAGTGAAAACTGGGTTTCCTGAGCTCTCTGTGAGTATGGTTTTAGCTTAAGGACACCAGGTGCAAGCAGATGGCAAATCAGGTTCAGGGCGTTCTTCCTGGTCTGCTACCCCTGAATATTTGTTAAGGTAAACCTGGAATACTGTGCTGATGTTGCTGATTTGAGTAAGGACTGAGAGCCCTGGCTTTCCCACTGTCTACATCAGCATGAGTACATGGGTCAGACCGGGTTTTCCTACATAGTGCCATAGCCACCAATTCCCAACATCCTCCCCACTGCCCTGGGGTGCTCTTTGTCCTCATTTCAACAAAGTATTTAACCAGATTCCTTTGTCCATTTGCAATTTAGAAAATACTTATGAAAATTCTTCAGTTTAGGCATCAGACAACAATGGGATTAATTAGAGTCCTAAAAATGTTTGTATTTCAGTTTCTGCTGGATATAAGCAGGAGGTTGAAATGGTCTTTTACACAAAGTGTCATGGCAGGAAAGGTTTACCCACCTGTGCCACACATTTATGTTAAAAACAATAATAAAGGAGGCTGCAATGTCTGCCTTCTCCTCATGTGGAGACAAGGGGAAGGTTTTAGAATGGACCAAATAATCTTGTAATAAAAAAACCCTTTATTCACTCAGAAGACAGCCACAGGGGAAAGTTCAGAGGAGGATGGCAGGATGAGATGGGAGGAGGGGAAAATCTCTGACACAGAAAAACTTTGTTACATTTCTCCAATGAACAAATATTTATG
This sequence comes from Rhynochetos jubatus, assembly GCA_027574665.1. Taxonomy (NCBI): domain Eukaryota; kingdom Metazoa; phylum Chordata; class Aves; order Eurypygiformes; family Rhynochetidae; genus Rhynochetos; species Rhynochetos jubatus. The sequence continues at coordinate 1,016,198 of CM050661.1, read as the reverse complement.
CTTCACTTTTAGCTATCTAGAAAACAAATACAGCAAAATGTATCCCCAGCAGTAAAAAGCACTGCCCTATCACCCTCCCACCGTACGCATTTAAACCAAAGGGCAAATAAATGTTGGCAAACAGAAATGTGATGACTTACAGTATTTTCTTTGCTACAGTAGCTGGGAGGAGAGAAAAATCCCCCAGAAAGATTAAGAAGCAAACATAAAACTGATCTTGAAATTCCTATTTGTTGATGCCCCAGGGCAGGTACGTTTTCAACATTATACCTATTTTTGAAAAGTACCTGCCTACTGGGGCACCTATGCTACTGAATGCCGTCTGTTTTCAGACACAAACACCAACTCACTCGGTAAAAAAAAAATTAACCAACAGTCCCCTGATTCAGATGGGTATTCGGCATACAGCAAGTATTCAGGAAAATATCTGTTGAAAACTATATTATTTAATTTGGAGGGCCTTCATCCAAAGCAAGGAAAACAATGTATTTAAAAGGACCTGAATTTTAACCCCAGGAATGATTCCCCATTTCGTAAGATGTCTAAACTGAAGATTGCAAATCAGAAGGATTTAACTCTATCCATCTGCAAACTAAATTACTGTTTTGCCTTAAAGGTTCCTTTTTCCTTTCCCCTCAATAATTTTGGCATTCACTGTCTAAATCTCTTCTTTGTGGCATATATGCAGGCTGGAATAATATTATTCTTTATAGACACAAGATGTTCTCACTGGCATAATTGTTGATTCTTAGGGAAACTTCCCTAAGATTACCTCACTCCCTGCTATTACTATTGTAGCCCCTAGCAGGAGGGGATCTTTTATTTGATGTTTACTAATTGTGTTTATTCCAAACGCATTTGCAAAGCTGCTGAGATTCTGCTTGCACTTTAAATTTGCAGGTTTACTGTAAAATGTCAGGCACATTGAGATGAATCAAACTCATCTGAGCATGAATGAAATGCAGTGAGAAAGTCCCTTCTGGCATCATTTCTGGGATTAGTAATTTGTGAAATTGTGGTGATGCAAAGGAACAGCATGAGAAAGCCATTTCCTTCCCCTCTGTCCAGTCTAAATGCAAATCGGAACTTTCTTGGCAGTTCATTTGCATATTAATGCATATAGTATTCCACTCCAGAGATCACTTCAGATTTTCTAAATTAAGTTGGGTGGGTGGGCTGAGGGAACGGGGTCATTTTTGTCACACTAGCACAAACATTCTTAGATACTTCACCAAAGAGACAGAAAGCAGGCAATTATTTTACTTGCCCTATCCCGGTCTGAATTTGCCAACTGGACCACTGAGGAGATGCAGAGGATAAAAGGCAGCAGTTGACCAGGAGGGAAATGCTTCATGTCACTGAAGAACAAACATGATGAAATTAAGAAAGGGTAAGAGTGCACACCAGTCTAATTAGCATTTCTTCCTAGTAGCTTGGGAAATGTCAGCCACCGGTTGGTGGCAAAATAAAGATGTAATGTGAGTAATAATGAATTAAATTGTGGCTATTTGCATTGAAATGTTAAGATAATGATCTGAAATTACTATTGTAAATATTCCCCTTGACAGTTGAAAATTGGACTTAAAGCTAATAGTACTTTGGATGAACTTTAAGCCATGAAATCACTTTTAAAGCTTTATACCCCTTTTGGCTATGACAGAGAGTTTCAGAAAGTTAATTTACCTCTGTTTTCTTCAAGCTGTTTGGTAATTGACGCATACATCATGGAGGTTTTAATGAACAACTACAGGGACTATTTATACCCTATTCACTAAGTATAACTGAAACACTTGATTACTACTCCTGAGCCGAATAAGCCAACACAGTCAAGCACAACAAATATTTTTGGCTGGGGACTAGAGGAGACAAGATCAGTAAGGGTCTGTTTAAATGCAAAGAAAAAGGCAACATTTTCAGAAGGCGCTTGGACAATTCCCATACATCATCTTGCATTAGCTGCAACATATAGTTTTGCTGTTAGCATTATGAATCACTTAGGGATAATTTACATCTGTATGTCTACAAACTAGTACTGTCAGAGTAAGGTTAGCTGACAAAATGGAAAAGCAGCAGATATCTTCACAACATCTGCTGTGTAAATAGCTTTCCAGTAACACTGCATTTAAAATGAGCATTTATTTCCAGACTATAGAGTCTAATTACATTATAACATTATTTTTGCCATAAGGCATGTTTTATTTAAAGATAGATGATGTAAAAGCTTTAAGATTACACATAATTACGTCATCCTTACAAAAAGGTTTCGCACAATTAACAGGAATGCTAAAGACGTTTAAAGAACGATGAGGCTTCTGAGCATCTAAACTGCCGTGTCCTTAGATCTCTGGTGGCTCCTGCTTCCAGCCAGTACTGGCTTCCTGGAGGTGTCCTGCCACAGGCAGTGAGAAATCGATGCACCTCAAACAGTCACAAGTTTTTCAGATGTAAGCTGAAGGGCTGATGAGATTCAGACTACCCAATCTATAGTCACTATGTCAATTCCCCCCAGATCTGCATGAACAGTCAAAACTGCCTTTTTGGACTCCCTCTGAGGTGTCCCCTAGCGTAAATCCTGCCTCCTTCCAGCTGCCAGCACTCACAGCTCTTCATGAACTTCCCAAAGATTGGTCTGTAGGCCCCAGTCTCACAATCTTCTGAAGTCAAACCACTGTTTTCGTGCACTGACTCTAGCATCAAATTACTGAGCCAAACTACCCACCCTTGTTTACAGGGATCAGTCACTTTGTTGATCATCCTCTCCTCATGTATTAGAAATACACGCTATATATATATGAAAAAATATAGAAAAATAAAAGCCAGCTACGGTTGGCACTTTAAATTTAAATGGTTTTGTAAAGAAAAAGGGTCTGTAGACTGACTACATGCAGCCTATGATTCTTCAGGTGTTAACTGTTAGCTCTTTTTCTGGATCTGTGCAGCTTCTGTGCAGTGTTCTCAATTGGGTTACCAGAGACCAGGTGAAAAATAAACTCTATTGAATCATCTTGCATTTCATATATGCTAAGTTATATTTAGGGATGTAACTAAGCAGAAATACTGTCATTGTATTTGTCACAGATTATCTTGCTGCAGGAACAGTTGAGAAATTTTCTTTTGCAGTTCACATTCAGAATCAAGTGAGTCACTACATTTGAGTCTTCCTAAGACGTCATATTTGAGTCCTTCTGTGTTATTTTTCTGAATAAAATATATTTTCCACCTCTAAAGAAATGTCATTGTTTAGGCAGCACAAAAGGCCTTATCAATAAGCAAATACCCCCTATTTGCTGTGGCCAATGCTGTGCTTCCAGGACTGGATATAAAGCTGCACAGACTCCTACAGGGTGAGGGAGTTGCAAAGAATTCAAGCTATCTTGGAAAAATACTGGGACAATACAGAGTATTCCCACTAGTGGGAAACCAATAAGCACCCCTGGGCACCTTTCAAATTGTGAAAGACTAAAACTGACATAGAACATGTAGGCAAAAACCTGGAAGCAAGAAATGTAATACAGACAATGGAGACAATTTAAGCTGCGGTATAACACATCTGATACAGGCTCTTGGCATCACCTCAGTGTCAAGATTCTGTACTGTGGGCATATTTTGTGCAATGCAAATCTGAGTAAAGCATGGCTGAATTTGAGACTTCTGTAAGTGACATGTCTTGAAGCTGAGTTATTCAGAGAAAGAGCCTAAAATGAGAGCTATGTGGGGATTTGGTCAAGTGAGACCTGGAATGCAGACTGGGGTGGAGAAGGTTCTGCCTTGGAGCCATTTGCCCTCCTAGCTCCTGTTCATCATCTCCGTTACTGCTTCTACACTCATCTTCATCATGGAGATGCACAGAAAAGACGTGCCAAGTAGCTGCATATCTGCTTACAGCTTCGATGCAGCAAGTGAAATGCTTATGTGACAGACTTGCTAAAGATCTGGTTTGTCAGCTCTGTGTTTATGTTTATATATTTGACCACAAAAACGAAGATGGGAAACTATAAATGTGAATACAAGTTTGATTGTACACTCTATTCTGCTTCTTACCTTAGCATTAACAGCTTTGGACATTTGACTGCCTTGATTTTTAAGGAGGTGCAGGGGGAAGGAAGGAGGTAGCTTCTTGTTTACAGTGTTACTATTTTAAAAGCTCCAGTTAAGCTTTGAAAAGCACCTTCCTTTCAGGTCAATAAAATGGCTGCAGGCCAAGTTCCCATCTGTGCTTAACTTGTATTTATTTGCTGGCTGGAGACAATTTTCTACTAGGCCTGTTTAAAAAGAAAGCAGTGTAGCATGATAGCTCTCTGCTAGCACAGGTCTAAATGTAAGTTTGGTAACTATGATATCTCAAAGGTTTCAGTCACACCGATGTAATGTAGTCCATATTCTAGTTTTGCTCACAGACAGTAAAGCCTTAATGGTAAAAGTTAGGATACTCAGGTTGCACTGCAATCATTTACTAAATAAATCCCAAAACATTCCAAAGAACACAGCTCTGAGGTGTCCTAGAAGAGACAAAAGGTTTATCATGAAACTGAACATACTTTCCTCTCCCCTCTCCTGCTTCACTCCCACATGCGTGCTCCAGTTAAATGAACTGATGACTTCATTTTCTCTCCAAGTCTTGTCCTTTCTCTTTGTGAAGGAATACCAAGTATTTCACCAAAACATTCTGAAAATTCCTACATTTCTATGTCACTGTTTCAAGGCAAGTTCTTACTGTACAGAAAGACCTGACAAGATCCTGAGGCAGGAGATGTTTTAACCTACAGACAAAGTCGTAGCTGTCAGGCCTCAGGATCCCAAAGCTTTAAGTCCTGAGAGACCTGAGGAAACATGGAAGTTTCCTTATTCCATGAGGAAGCAGACAGGTCTAGAGCTACTATTGTACATTTCCCAGCTCCACTTTCATTCTATCACGCTTCTCCTGCAGACATTTACTTCAGTGGAAAACAACCATCATTTCACCAAATCTCTGCTTGGTGAAATAACAGTATCACCAAATTGTATTAAAATTCTGACCAAAAAAATGGTTTCAATCCGATATTGAAAAAAGGCATCCTCTCTCTTCTTTCCTTCCTTGTCCCCCTGTGCATACTACCACAAACAAATCAGCCAAATAAATGTATGATCTTTGCTTCAGCCGCAGGTCCTGTCCTTTCTCTCCAGAATGGAACTGCAGCCATAGCGGTACTTTTGCAGGAGTGGCCCTACATCTCAGAACAGGGAAGAACATCTTCCCTAATTGGTGGTGAAAGTGAAACCAGAAAAGGGAGCATTTGGGGTGACAACACTGCACAGCAGACCTAAAACACACTCAGTGTAGTTCACAAGAGAATGCCACAGTATGTCTGCAGCAAAACATAGAGCAACAATGTAAGAAACAAAGCACAACAGGAGATGACAAGGAACGGTTGATGGGATGTTTTGGAAGGCTGAAGACAGGACGCCTGAAACGCTGACCTATTCCACATATAGGTCAGCCTGCCATATGTAATGAGCTGTTGCAATATGTTGTAAAACTGCAGCAAGAAACCACTGCTATAGCTTTACCTCTTTCCTATTAGGAGTAAAGGTCAGGCACAAGCCCCTTCTGTTGCTCTTGGCTGTTCTAAGTGAAGGCCATGGAAGGAACCCATTACAGAATAAAAGCGAATTGCTCCAGGCTTGCAAGTCGCATTGCCAGTGGGAAGCATATTGCTAATAAAAATGGTCTGGTAGTAAATCATTCAATTTCTTGGCTGCTCCCACCCTCATTTTCAGATGGAAGTTGATGTTTTAAGAGCTTTAAATTCAGCTCAGATGAGGAAATGAATTTAGTTGTTCGAAGAGCAGCTGTTTGAAACAGCTTTGTTCTTCAGCCTCAACAGAGCTTGAAGTCAGCTGCTGACAGAAAGATACAAGTGTACAATCCTCTGCTTTGCTTTGGTGGTTTGTTTTTTGTTGTTTTTTTTTTGTTTGTTTGTTTTTTTAAATAAATTACAATGACATGTACTTTCTCATTGGCACGCTGTGTCATCAGTCTTGCTAGGGCTTGCAACAGAAGGACTGCCTGTAGGTCGGTTAACTCCTGTGAGAGCCAGGGATCCTGGGCCCACCCAGGATCTGCTCTCTGCTGCACAGTGGTATTGGGAAACCACCCCATTCTCCTGTGCTTGTGTGTCTGGTCCTGTTTAGGCTATCAGCTGTTTAGGGAAGCGACTGAATTTCTTGGCAATTTTGCCTGTTTCATGTACATTTGTGTAAAAATGAATATATCTAACATCAGGTGCTGGTATTATAGGATGTAAATATCAATGAAATAAAAAAAATAATTCTTGTATCCTGTTTTACTTTCACCATATTCTGCCCCATCTTGGACCTGCAAGGTATTAGCCTGCTCACACAAGTGCTCTCTCTATCACTACACTGCTCCAACTTCAAGCTGGTCACCAGTTTACCGGATTAACAATCTGAAAGTAGAAAGTATTTGAGAGCCGTACTTGCTGTATCTTTATGATGACTGAAAGTGACACCTTATTACTGCAATCAGAATGTTACTTTCAAATATTCATGGAACTGCATTATTTTTGTCTTGTCCGACAGCTGACTGATAGATTTTAACGTTCCCACTTACTGGTTTTGCACCAGCCTAGTTTATTGACCAATATCATTTTAAAGGGGTTTCTGTACTCTATAAAATTAAGGTAAATTAATAAATTTCTTGCACTTCATAGAATCTTCAGAAGCCAAACCCTGCCATAAAAAGGGCTTACATTCTATTGAGATGATTACTTTGAACAGGAGGGGGTTTAGGGGCTGCATAAAGGTTTTAATGAGCTGCATATAATAGGACCCTCTGCATCATGAAACATGATTCTGAAAAACAGACTATTAAAAAAAAAAAAGAAAGCTTAAGTAAACATGCAAAAATAGTTTAATATATTTTCTTCATGGTTTTCACAGTTTAAGTTACTTGTTAGCAATTTTAACTCAGAAATATATTTGTCTGACTAAAGAAGAACACTCACACAATTCAGTGTAGATCTCCCACAGCTAACCTATTTTCCCAAAGTGACATAAAAAATTAGTAAAAGGAAATCAAGCAGTTTCATGGTGTCATGCAGAGGAACAAGTGTTTCTGATAGGTTTAACAAAATTAATTAGAATAAGCCTGACAGAAATCTGCTGCTTATAAATTGATTCTTAGGTTTACAAAGTATATTATGCTATCACAACAAGAAAGAAAAGCACAAGTATTTACTGTTTTGTTGTTTCCAAAAACATTAATATCAGCATCAACAGTGGATGGCAAGAAGTGTGAGAATCATCTAAGCCATTCCATATCCATTTTCTTATGCAGGTCTAGCAATCCATTAGGTGTCAGAGATAATACTTCAAATATAATCAAAAGAAGGTAGTTATTAATCCTGAAAAGTAGAGAATTGGGTCATTCTTTACTTTTGTTAGAAACAGAATGTGATTAAAAAAGCTTGGAGGTTTCTCTGAAACAGTGCTCCTTTTTTATCTATTCGGACTTTTCTGAAAAATGTAACAACAGGAAAGTTAAAAAAGGAATGTAAAAGATATTTAAACTCTAAGTTATGAAACCAACGGAAAGGCTTTTCAATTCCAACTTTGTCTTAGGCTTTGGTTTGGATAAAAGCATGTTCAAGTCCTTACAGCACCTGACCTTGAATCACAGTTCTGAGATTCTATTTCCAGCTCTACTACTACTTTGCTCTGCATTTTCAAACACAATGTTTCCATTTCTGTGGTTAATTTTCCTTCCTACATTACTAACAATGCAATCTTTGTCAATTCAGAAAGCACCCGAAAACACAAAGATACAAGCAATGACTTATGGTGCTGGGATGCAGTTCTACACCACAACACACCACCCCTGTTAATCTGTGGGACTGAAACACAGATACACGACTACTGCAGTAATAGTGACTCGGTTATTTAAACAAGTCATGTACAAGTCATCATTTGCTATCACACAGAATAGGTAAATGATAAAGAATGATGGATTCAGCAGCTGAGTCTCAGATAATTACAGACTCTGCAGTCAGCCTCCAGTTAGCTGTTGACGGGTATACACAATCCCGCAACTGTTCAGAACCGTACCTGTATGCTGTGTAATAACTGTTTTGGCTGATGGCATGCAGATTTTACTTTAGAACCCATTATTATACACGAATAAATAGAAGGCAAAATATTTTAGCAACTCCTTCTTTGCACTTTAAACAATAACATGGTTTTCCATTATTGCAGATGTACCCTGGCTTTTTGGGCTACACAGTGTAACTCTGTTATTTACCACATATTCATGATTTAAGCTTCCAAGATGGTCAAGTACAAATACTACTACAAAAAAATACATAGCATCTCTTTTGATTTCAAACAGCTGCTCAGAACCATAACTAAGGTGTTAGTACTAAGTTTACTAAGTACTAAAGTGTTTACTGCCTGTCCTTCCTAAAGGGCCTGTATCCTTCCATTCCATCACTTCACTCATATGAGCGATCCCACCATGCCTCTGTGATGCCATGTCTAGGTATATCCTCCCAGCCTCCAAATATCATCAATTAGTGGGCTTCCTATAAAGTCTGATTCAGAGGGTCCACAGCCCTGATGGGCTCCTCCTCTGTGAAACTGTCTAACCCCAGTTTACACTCTCTGCCTCCACAGCAGCCTGTGGCAATGAGTTCCACAATTTCAGTATTGCTGAGCAAACGTACAGCTGATAAACACAGACTTATTACTCATTTTAGTACCATTTCTATGCTTGTCACAGTTTAGGAATGTGTCCTTAAATGCTTATGGGATACGCACATTAGCTTGACTTTATAATCTAAGACATGCAAATTGGTCTTTATACCAATGTAACACCCATTAAGTCAGTGGAGTTTTACATGGACGTATGGTCTGCCCACACAGATTGAATTACAGTTTGAGGGCTATAATTGTAGCAAACAGCACATAATTACTAGAATGACACTCTCTTTGTTACCTCTGAACACTGAGATCATTTCCTATACTAAAAATGTTATTCAAAAGATGGTACAAAAGTTTCTTTATAAAAAAATAAAAGGAAAATCTACAAGCAAGCCATAGCCTATTTTTAATACTGCCATTTGTCATGAAGAGACAGAGAACTCAAAACTTCAAATTAGTAAAATAAGGTAAAAATGTATATGAAACTTCAGTAGTGTCTGGTAGTTGCATTGTGAAATTGTATTCATCAAAAGCTATCCTGACAGCTTTTTCATTCTAAGTTAAAGGAAAGCATAATTATTTGTTTATATTTGGAAGTTCTAAGAATTCTGTGTACATATTTCATTTGACTGTATCACAAAAGAATAATTTATTGCAACTACCTAACAAAAAGCTCCAAACCTGTCTGTTTCTATTCCTCACTCATTTCCTTCAGAATGTCTTCTTTATATTGCCGTAAGATTTCATCTCTCCAGCCCTGTGCTGTAAACTTGCAGATTGTAACAAACTTCAGCCTCACAAATGTCAGACACAATGAAAAATGGAAATCATCACATAGGAAACTGGTCTCCGAGCTCCTGTGAGCCTCACTCACTCCGGCTACCAGGTCACCGCCTGAGCAGAATATGCAAGCTCACCACTACCACCCACACTGTTGTTGATTCTCTCTGCTGTGTTCCTAGAGTGAAGTTCACAAGGAAAAAAGCATTCATGCAATTCTCCCCATTCTGTCCTCTTTTTCTCCTGCTTCCTTAACAAGAACATAGCATAGGAGCTGTAAATACATAAAAATAGTCACATTTTGAGCAATGCCCATTTTCCTTCACCTCCACCATGGCACATTTGCTGTGTACTCCCGTGAAAAACAAGAGTTGTAAAGAATGTACCAGTATGTTAGAAAAAAGTGTACAGGGTTGATCTGGGATTATATACTTTTTTTTAATTAAAGGATTACATTGATTCTAAGCCAGGAAAGCAGAGGGTCAGTTTCTCCAGAACTGCTATGTTATGACATAAATACAGAATATGATACATGACTTAATATTTGCTTTGATGGCAAAGGAGAATGCTAAGAACTGAAGAGGAGGGTTTGGTCTGCTATGACAGCTTTAGCAGTCAGGGAACAGAGTTTTCCCCCCAGTCCCACCATAGCCTGGTTGGGGCAGGCAGCAGATAAGGGAAGAAAAATATTTTCCTTTCAGACTAAGCTGCTTCTAGAAGAGAGGAGGCAATATCAACCTAGTAACTGTAAAACAGGAATTCAAAAGCAGCTTTTGAAAAGAACCTTCGCATTTCCTCAGTCCTCTTTCTAGATCTGTGTGGCCCCAATGTCCGTCCCAACACTGGCGGGGACATCGCCACAGGAGACAAAGATACGAAGGAAGCTGATGTGCTAATGAAATCAAACTGGGATACAGGCAAGCAGGATGAGGTGATTGTATCAGACACCCTGATGTGACATTGAGCTAAAAGGAGTTTGGTTTTTATTTCCATGCTAGGTTGTGTGCTGGTTTTTGTTTGCTTGCTCCGGTAATCCTCAGGCAAGTTCAAGTGCTTAGTTAGAGAAATGGTCCTTTAAAAAAACACAATTTAGTTGGTCTGTTTTCCAGCAGAACTACTTCTAACAAGCAGTAAGACCAGCTGCTTTGGTGGTGTGACGTTGTTTCCGTGAAGGGAACTAAAATGATTTCAGAGCCAAGCCAAGGAGCTGGCTGCACACATGGAGCTACCATTAAATGATGGGAAGACCAACAATGACTAGCTGTTCGAAGTATCTGGACTCCCACGGGTTCCTCATGACTGCACGTGTGCATTTGCACACTTTCTGGCACAAATTTAGCTTGGTCAGAACAATGCTTAACATGATTTCAGTGTGCACGGCAATACATCATAGGCAGAAGCGTCCTGCTGTACAAGCAGCAGCTCTCAACTCACACTGACTGGCACAGGAACAATTAATTCTGACATGCAAGGTTTTCTCACAGTGTGTGAGCTCTTTTAAATTATTGATAGTGATTTGGAGAATACAGAGCCATGAATAAGAGTGCAGCTGTTTCAGTTGCTTTTTTTATGGTTAAAAAAGACAAACAAATTATATGTCTTAAGTGACAGTCTATGGAGATTAAAGGTAATTTACTTTCCTCAAACCTAAGGTTTTCAAAAATATTAAACAGCAACAACTTCGATATCATTTGCTGAAATCAAAGAACAATGAAAGTACCTGGAACCCTGCTGATTAAGAATACTGATTTCCCGGAACAGAAATTAAAAACTATAATTTAAATCAGACTGGTTTTAATAATGCTCATGTGTGAATTTCATTATCATAATCCAACTTCAGCAGTTGTGCAGACCAGTTGAGGTCCTCAGTGGTGCACACAATCACCATCATGGCAGGCAGGACAGCGTAATGCAAACCTATATCCAACTGATAGGACTTTTGTGATTAAAAACATTACAATATAAAACAACCACTGAGTTTACTTTTAACTTACTTTTTAATCAGAAAATTGTATCTAGCAATGCTCATTAAATGACATCTATAAGAAAAAAAAAAAGCACCTCTACTACTATGTTGGTAGCTTTTATGTAAAGTTTAGAGTTAGTTTATGGCCAGTGAGCAAGCTAGAAGCAGAGAAACCTCCTGAAAAATATCAGATATGATACAATCCAGTCATTTATTTTTTTAAAAATCTCAATGTATTATTTTAGGTAATACTATCCAGTCAGCTGTTTATAGCATGAAAATCCCTTCTGTTGAAATCAAAACATTACCATCATTGGGAAATGCGTGACTATTAACCTGCATTTTATTTTTCTTTATAAAGAGTGCCAACAAGATGGACTAACAGCTTTTGCAGTCTTTTGTTGCTTTTTAGGGCCAATACCTCTGCATTATTTCTCACCTAATCTCTGTGCTACTAGAGAGAAACTGGCTGGCTTTCATAAAATCTCTTAGTGAGCAGGTGTTAGTCTAGAGTGGGCTTTGGGAGAAGAGACCCACTTTGGAGCAGTGAGCTGAATTGAAGCCTCCCGTTTCCCAGGAAAACTGAGGAAGCTCCTGGTGCCATGTGGCTGCTAATGATGTCTAGCACCATTTAACCTGCTTCCAGCACTGCAATGAAACAAAACCCGAAAAACAATGTTGCATGTCTTGTGCAAATCAAGCTATTTCCCAAGATGGCCTAACTTAGCAAAGAATGATCCACTGAATACAACACGTTTACGAGTCTGCAGATATTACTGCAATCTACCCAGCCAACTCTTCTGTTGGTAACTGCCTTTCATATTACACTGCATTGTCTTTGATGGGTATATTTCTGGGACTGAGCCTTCAATTAACAGAGACCACTTCCCAGAACTGCTGAAGCAGAAGTCATTCTGGTAGACAACCTGAGGGATGGAAAGCATCTCATCTACACAGCCAAGAAAGAACTACTCACAAGTGGGAAGTACCAGGCCACAAACAAGGCCACAGCCCTGCCTTACAGCAGGAACTATTTAAACTCTGCATGCGAGTGAGGAAGCTGGTGCTGCAGTAACACTGTGCACATGATCAACTACGGCTCAGCTGTAAGCAACACCTTGCCAAAAGACATGACTGATCACTCCTAATCATGTGACAACAACCCCATGTGTCAGGTGAAGCATACTGCAATGCAAATGATTTTTCACCATCTGTTTATTGCACAAATATTTTTACTCCCTCCATTAGTTATTGTCTCCAGGATAATACCAGTCCTTTTACAAAACTTTATGTCAAACAGCAGTGTGATAGAGACATCTTACCCTCACTAACTTCTCAGCAATATTCATACAGAATGACAACGGTTCTATTACAAAACCACAATTCTGTCAGTTCCTAAATAAAATTAATCATAAATGGAATTAGAATTTCTTATTCACTAATTCAGAAGTCAAAATTACAAAACCCATGCCTACTGTTATGCACAGGTTAGTTTCACACCAGGTTTTTACTATATCTGGTTGTAAGAAATTAGTAATGTTATTTACATACATAAATACTGATTCTGACAAACTGAAGGAAAAAATAAAAGTGTTGCACCACAGAACTGCCAAAAAGTATTTGCTTTCCATTAATATGGCTAAAAAAAAAAAAAAATCACTGAGTTACATATAACCGCATGTATTTTAGAAGATTGATTCAGAAACTGCCCTTGAGGAGGCAAATTATCTGGACTTATTTCTTCTTCTTTTAGTGTATTTTTCCCAGAGCTCTTAGCTAATTAACATTTTTATTTCACTGGTACTAAAGGCATGCTTACTTATGCCTGAAATATTTTTTCAGTTTAAACATTAAAGTTTTAATATTTTGGTCATAACAAAACTTACTATTTCGTTCAACCCAACAAGTTCTATATTCTGTTTGGTAGGAAATACTGAAAAAGGAGAAAACTCTAATCTACCAATTTTCTCATGCAGATACCATCATTATTGTTCCATGAGCTTTAAAAAGGGGATTTATTTAAGTAGTTCATAGTAAAGACCAGGAATCTATAGATGTCAGGAACATAACCTCAGCAGTATTACAGCAGCACCAAACAAATTATTAAAAGATGCATGATGTGTATCCATGGATATATATAAATAGTACAGCATTAGCTGCATCTCTACTTCAGTGCAAAAGTACTGATGAAATAGATTCACATCACTGACAGGAGCAGTTAGAAGCCGGCATTTTTTCTAGCACCTTAACCCTCAATAACGCACACAAAACCCGGACAAGAATTTGAGCACTCACAGCACGCACTGTTTGGAGAAGGGAGAGCTGCCTGTCCCCCTCACGAACTGAAGCTTTGCCATAACCACCACATGGCATTCTGACTAGGCGGGATTAGCACGTTCTGTGAGTGCTAAAGGGGTACATGCCAGCTCATGCCATCCTCCCTGGAAAGAGGCACTTGCAGGCTGCTAACTGGTGGCAAAAATTAAAAGATACTAAATCCAGACACAGAACCAGTGTTTGCAGCATTCAGGTCGAGTGTCACAAATGATCAAACGCGCAATGCTTCAGACAAAGGCCTATAACCCCTTCATTTATTTCATACCCACAAATCCAATTATGGGTTCTGTTCACAAATATTTAGGAAATCTTGTCCTTGCAGGTGCACATCTATTTATTTGTTGATGTGTCTGAGGTACACAGAAAGCAGCAAAGTTCTGATCTTACAAAAATAGCACCTGTCTTCCTGTTTCCCCATGTTGTTTCCCAAATACCTTTTCCCTTCTTAGTTTCCAACTGCTTCTCTCACAGAGCAGAAAATGGGACAATACTGCATGTAAATTCAATCCTCGCTACAAACAAACAGTACACACAAATGGGGCAAGTGCATACCAGTTCTTTAACACAGAATTATGGCCCGCGTGTAGAAATTCACCCTTCTAACATCTGGCTCTGGATATTTAACCTTCAGCATGTATGCATATATGTACATATATGTATCTATAAATCTTTGTGGTTTTTTTTTTTTTAATCTCTCTATTTTTTAAAGAATCACTAGCGGATCCAAAGAGAGAACTGAACCATATTGATAGGTAATGCAAATAGATCAAGTGTATTTACACTTTGGCCAAAGAATTAAGAGTTTTCAAATACACATTAAATGACACTGAGGATCTTTAGGGGGGGGGAAAATAAATAAATCTATAGTTAAATTATTTAAAAGACAGTAACACTGCATATTTACCAGAAAACCCTTTGGAACAGTTATGCATATTTTACAGGTCAACAGTCACATGAAAACATCAAGCAAGTTTACTTTTTTAAAGGCCTAAAGGGGTCGGACTGGTTCAGTGGTTCTCAGAACACACAGTCTGCCATTTGCCACTGCCAGATCCAACTCCGAGCAGAATGAGAAAGGTGAGGGTGACTGGTTTATGCTGCTGACATCTGGATTTACTGCTGTTCAAGTGTACTTTAAATGGGAAAGAGCAGGCTTTAACAGAGGTATCAATGTAAAGCATACAGAATACAAAATATTGAAATACAACTGACCAAAGGGAACAAACACTAAAATGATAAATGAATCTCAACATCTCATAGAGGCTCATTAACCAGACAGCTGAATGCTGGAAGTCCTTATCATACTCTCTGTAGGTCATGAATTGAAAGGTGATTGGATAATGAGGTAAGATGCAAAACAGTTAAAAGAAATAAGGAAAATTTTACTTCAGAGGGACCAAGAAAGAGATGCTTTGCGGTAGAAGGAAAAGCGTGGCCATTTAACGTACAGCAGCAATTAGTTTTGTTCGTAATGAAGACATACATCATATCAGAAATTTGCACCCAAGAAAAAAAAAATCACTTAACCACCTCTTCAAGTCTACATAAGCCTCACAATTTCATTGTGACTTTTTAACAAAAAAAAAAAAAAGAATGAAAACCTGAGAAAGCTCATGAAGCTATTTTTTAGCTCTTACTCTACATAGCCATCTTTTTCCTCCATATATTGCTGGAATACATAGCTCATACTTACTGCCCTGCATTCACCAATATTCAACACATCCTTACAGCAGCATCATGTACCTTAAATATCATGTTCTTAAGATGCCAAAATACGCCCATGAAGACGTATTTTCTTTTCTATGAATGATTTCAGACACAAGGATTTATCATAATGTATAGCACTATGTAAAAAAAGAGAAAGTCTGATATACATGGCCATAGATGCACAGAACATTTCTTCAGGTAAATGAACTCTAATCTGTAATAGGATCACTAAGTGGGCAAAAACACTCTTGTTATTTCCTTCAAAATGCATACACAAGTCTCCAGCCACTACTGGCATTCTCACTAACACAGTTCATGCCCAGAACAAGATCTGAATAAGAACAGATTGTGACTTTAAAACAAAAAAAATCTAGGTATATACTTCTTTCCCCCCACTTGGAAATGTTAACTTGTTCCTCCTTCAGCTCTTCAAATCCCTTTCTGTATGATCAATTTATTCTAAAAACACTAATCAGTTAAGGTTTTTGACAATATTATACATGTAGAGTCATTCTCCATGTAGTTACCAGCTTATATTTTTCCATTACATAAATTCTCATTTTCAACTTGCCTTACTGGAACTTACTGCCCAAAGCAATAGTTTAACCCACAAATAAACAATTCTCCCAGTGACTTCTGCACTGGGGTGGAGTATATTAACTGATTTCTATTTCTTATTTAAAGAATTTCTCCATATTAAGTCTACTTTTGAGAGAATCGTATTAAGGAGGAATAGAGGATTGTGATAATGTTATTCTTCTGGCCTTGAAAGACTATTTAAATCTTTTCTACAACAGGATCTAGACCAAATTGAATTGGATAACATGTAGGGGGATTACCACGTGGTACCCACACATCATCCCATTAATCACACTCTAACCTTTCAAGCTGTTCAGCACCCCCTCTTCACACATTATAGCCAGATTTTTCAGTGGAACTAAAGATAAAGAACCAGATGGAACCTGGTAGTGTCTGCTTGTTCAGTACCCAGTGATTTGATATCCTCAACTGCTTTTAAGCTTTCCAAGACGGTAATTGTAGATCTCCAAAACTAAGTAAACAGAAAGTTTCTGGTGGGTTCAGCTTACTAGGCCTAGATCCATTAAACATTAAGCTCTTCTTTGCCATGAGAGTTGAATTAGGAACCTTTCATTAGGTCTCTACCCTTGTCTGGCACACAAACTTGGCCATTTGTTGTTCTATAAGTTCTTATTGTGGTAAGTGGTGGAGCCACGTTAAGCTGACCAGTGGGATCAGATCAGTCACCCAAACTGCACCTGCCCCGGAACAGATACATCATTCCACACTCCGCAGGCACCTTGTCACCGCCAGAGAAATTAACTGGGGAAACAACCAAAGCTCAAAACTCCACGACGAGCCATTAAGCAGAACGCTCTGAAAACAAACTTGTACCTGCACGGCTATGCAGAGCGGCCTGTCCTTGCAGCCGTGCTCAGAGCAGCGCCCTGAGGGTGGCACCCGGTGCCCTCGGGGCCGCAGGAGACACCACCTCCCTCCCCCCCCCCCGCCAACTTGCTGTTGCGGCCGCTCCCGGTTCCCGGCGGCCACACGAGGTGCCCTAACAGCCCACAAGGAGAAGACCAGCACTCCCCCCTCCTCCCACCGCCTCACGGCAGGGCAGGGCAGGGCAAGCCAGAGCCGCCTTCCACCAGCCTCCTCCTCAGGACACCGCGAGGACACCGGCATCCCAGCACGCGTTGAACAGCCCGGCCAGCTGCCGCAGCCACGGCTCTTACCTTGCTCCACGCTCTTCCAAGGGCAATTCCTCGCGCTGTCTTTAAAGGGGAAACCAGAAATCCGCCGGCGCGAGTGTTCTCCTTAAAGTAACAGCGCGGGCCTCGGGCCTCTCCAGCGCGGGGCGTCAGGCGCGCAGGAGGCAGCGCGCGTGCGCCGCCGTCCGCCTCAGGCAGCCCCTCGTGACCGACTCCTCGTGACCCGCTGCTCTGCGCAGGCGCCCCTCACGGCCCGCCGCCTCGGGTGTGGCGGCTGCACCTGCCGAGGCCGTGCTGTGGGATAGGCAGGAAAGCAGGATGAACAGCTTCGGAAAGTGGAAATGCAGCCGGAGAGAGGTGAGTAGAGTGGCTAGAGGGTCATGCCCGTGCAGTTTTGCAGTTAATCCAGCCGTTACTGTGCGTAAACAAGCAGCCAGGCTCCTTCTTGATGTGTGTATCCTGCTAGGTTGTGGAGGCTGGGCCCTTCGTTCCTCCTCACCACATATTCGGGGTTTTTTGGCAGAATTACTCAGCTTTATTGAGTAAAGTAGAAAAATGTTTCAAAAACGTGTCCCAAGTAGGTTGCTATCCTCAGAGGTGGCCATTTGTGGATTTGAATAGACTCCATAATGCTCCTTACCACAAAATCCATTAATCAGGGCCTCATGATCTTTCGGTCTCTAGTTCGTGTTCAGACATGGTTTTGAGGTAAATGCTGTTTTACTCAGTCCTGCCCAAACTTGGCCCAAGTTAAGGTGCAACTTCATGTTTAAGATGTAGGTAATTTGGGGTTGATCCTCTGTAGGATCAACTGAGTAAGCTTTCAAGATCTTGATTTTGGGATCATGAGGAATTTAGGTGCTTGAATCTGGTGTAGGACTCTCTATCTTGCTTTGAATCTGCCCCTAAGGCCCTTTAGTATAACAAGAGATTTACAGTTCCTTGGGTGATACTGCTCATTTTGATCGTAACCTCTCCTAGAGAGACCAGGGAGTTAACTGAGAAGAAAGAGAAATGTGAATTGTGAAACAAAACAGGCAGCCAGCTTTTTAATTTAAGCATAACTAATACTAAAGTGCTAAGTAAGGTTTGATTAATAAGAAACAGATTCAACCAATTATAAGACATAGAGTAAATGTTCTTTCAATGATTCCCTCAACCAACCTTCTCCCGGTGATTAATTGTAATAGCATTTTACATGTGGATTGATTTAAGTGTGTGCATAATCCTAGGGAAGATTGGGGTCTAAATCATGTGCAGAGGTCAAATTCCTGTTCAGACTAAAGGATTTCCTATGTATATGTTCAACTCCAGTTTATTGTGTCGCGGGATGTAATGACAAGAGCCTAAATTTATATGTTAGCAGCGAAAGCAAAGATTTTGGACAGAAACTTGGAGGAAGTAGCATTTGTAGAGCTGCTGTGGACAGTCCTTTTTTTATTTAAATAGATGGGTCTGTGACCTCCATCATTCTCGTGTCTGTGCTCAGTGTTCCACAGTGCAGCACAATCCCTTGATTGAGAAGAGCTATTAGAAAACTCAGCCGGCTGAAAAATCTGACCTGCTGAACACTCTTAGGTACTTTATAATCAAATAAATGATCACATATATTCTCTGCTGACAGTTCATGGCTGTGATTGCAGAACTGCTGATATTTTTAATGTGCCTAAAGTTCCATAATGAATTGTTTCTTCAGTTTCTGGTTTACCTTCTTTAGCGAGTTTATTTTACTACAGTGTTTTTCAGGACTGTAATCAACAGTACTCCAAATTTCTTCCATAATGTTGTTCAGACTTCCCTGGATAAGCTTGTTTTTTAGCATTTGTAGCACATAGGTTCTATCTGGGACTTTTTTTTTATTCTGGATTGTTGCAGATGAGTTCAGAGTTCACCTTTCAATTCATGCGGGGTTTCTCAAATACATATGAATCTAAAATGAGGTAATATTATAGTATGCTTTTTTAATGGTTACTTAAATATTGATCGCTTTTCTATTCCTTTGTTTGGTAACAATATTTTTAAAAGCACACAATTCTCAGAACCATGAACTTATTTCAAGTTGTTCCCCTTTTGAGTTAGGCAAACTGTAGTTAGCCTGAAATGCAGATTTGCTGTTATCCTGTCTGTTCTCTTATCCCCACAGCATTATAGCAGACAAAAAGTGTCACAGCCTATACTGTGATGGAGATAAAATGGCAATGTTAGTTCTTATCCAAAATGTGCTAGAATTGGAAATGAAGCTGAGCTATACCTTTGAGCTTCATTTACCCTTTTCCTTTGATGCAACCAGGAGAAGCAGAAAGACTTGCTTTGAAAGACAGTCATTTCAGCTTCTGTAGAGCAAAATGATTAAAGGTTTATTAAAAGCTCTATTCTTTTCTTGCCGAAGATTATGATATACCACTGGAAGGAGCTAGAGTAATGATGTTGAATTACTGAAGAAACCAGCATAGGGCCAGCAAAATGGTTAAATAATTTATGAGAAAAGGAAAAAGGGAGTAAGAATCTTACCTGAGAGAAAGAAAAAGGAGTCAGTTATTTTCTGAGATGCAGAGGGCTGTGGTTCTGATTTAGAAACTCTTACGTATGAAAAATGGGTCATGTGAAAAGCAAGTATGATAATTTTAAAATGGAAATTATTTTCTTCTGTTAAAAAATAAATTATGTGGGTGGAAACAGAGGGGAGTTGGCAGAAAGAAAAAGCCACTCATAAAACAGATTGTCTGTTTCGCTTGGTAGGGCTACAAGGTCATACTGCTACTTAGGTAAGAAAGTGGCTCAGTTTATTAAGTAGTTTCTTTAGTGTGTTTGTTTAAAACTCATTATTTTCATAGGGATGATGAAAATTGATCAGTTACTTGACAGGAAGAGAAAGTCTTCTACTCTTTTTTTGTTGAGGCTCTGTATAATGTAACTGAAATTTCATCCTGTTTAAATGTGATTTGTCTTGGAAACTTGCACCTGCTTTGCTCACAAAAAAATGTAGTTTTAATTTCTAACCCAGGGGAGGGTCAAATGAGGGTATGCTTGTGATTGAAGAAGCTTGAAGACCAGCAGGGTGTTTATTCTGTTTTATTGTAAAGTGCAGGAGATAATGGTTTATTTTAAGTGGAGTAGTTTTGCTGTACAACAGCCTGAAAATTCTACACAGAGAAGCAGAGTCTGACTAACAGTTACGGTATAGAGAGTAGATTTGTTCTGACAAAACCTTAAGTTCAGGCATTTTCCAGAAAGTGGGACCTGAACCAGTGGGTGCCACAGCTCAAGCTTAGCACAACTGCTCAGCAGGTGTCAGCAGACAGAGCTGACCAGGTGAAAACGTGGACTGTCGTCAGAGCCAGGAGTGGAGTAGATGGGGTTCCTAGGGCACAGCATAGACTTGTTCCAGCAACTTTTAAAATTGCTATCAGAACTCATGTTAGCTATAAAATTAGTAAGTCATCTTATATCTGTGTAAGTTAATGTATGGATGCGATTTTCCGTTAGGGTCTCAGTCATGTAAGCCATTTCTCATCAGAACTTGGTAGGTGACATTTCCTTGTTCTGTCATGAATCGAATACTAATAGCATACCTAAGCTTGGTAGCTCATTTGATGCCATTTTTCTTCTCATGTTCCCCCATTGTAGCAGGTTTGGGATTTTTTTGTTGTGCTGTTTTGTTTCGGTTTGTTTTTTCTCCCCCCAAAAATGGTGTTACTATAATCTGACCTGTAGCTTTGGCTAGGAAAGCCATGTAATGTCAGGAGCCAAGAAGAGCCAAGATCAGCAGGTGTTTAATGAGCTTTTTCAGATTTGCTTGTATCTGTTAGAAGGACAGCACAGTTCTTGGCTATTGTCTTTGTTCTCATCTTAGAGCATCCTTAAGCTAAAGATTCTGATGACGAATCAATCACCCAAACTGATTACCATCCTGTCTGGTCTCGTTCAGGAACTACTGATGAACTACATACCTTTATCCCATCCTAATATCCATTATTGATGTTGCTATAGAAGTTGCTTCACACCAAATGAGAAGTGGGTGGTGGAAAGAGTTTTATCCTTTGGTAAGGCTAATGGTTGTTAAAAGATGAGAAGAGCCAAGGTGATACCATGAATTTAATGAAAACATCATCCTTTTCTGAAGAATGCTGCAGGGGGTCTAACCCACAGAATGCTGTGACAAATCATCTCTTGATTTACAAGTCTGAAGCAAATCTCCGCAGAACCTGCTAGTAGTTCCCCATTTCGTGTTCCATACTGCCTCCTGCAACAGTATCTTTTCTGCCTTGTATTCTGCCTGGCTGTTGGTGATCCCTACAGGTAACCTGCTGTTTTCCAGCTCTGATTTAATTTACTTACTCTGTACAAAACGACCTCACTGGGACAGCAGGAAGGCAGGCCCGTTGCATTTGAAATCTCTGTTCCCACATCAGCCTGATATATCTGACACCAGTGTCTTCTGATTCACTCCCTTTCCCTGTATCTTGACAGTTGCTCAAGCACAGCATTTTGTTGAAGTTGCTTTTTTAAATTAAAGTATTTAAGAGCTGTGACTACTATCCTGTCTTTTAAGACGTTCTCGCAATGGTTGGGATTACAGTGCTATGGCTGTTGAGTATTGGCTCAGGAAAAAAACTCTCATGTCCTTTGGTGTTTCATTTATGTATTTGGTTTAGGCTGTTCCCTTTTCTAGCTCTGTAACTTTACTGGGGTAGCTGAAAACGTTCACCTGGAAAAGCTGTACACAGCTTGTTTTAGACTGGTTTGGGTGTTAAACAGGCATGTATGTCGCTCTGAGCCTCTATTGTGGTAATCCTCAGTAACATTTGACTTTCATGGAACGGAAAACTGAAAGCTTTTAGGTGTAAAAGAACAATAAAGAATGTCTGAAAAACATTGATTCAAAAAGATAACCATTTTAGGTTATGGGATTCATCAAAAGACGTATCAAAATATACTGATGACAATAGTGACCTGATTGCCTCTTCACAATTTATTCTTTTCCCAGTAGGAGTAGCCATGTGAAAGCTCTGCTAGCTCTTCTGTAACCAGATCCGGCACACTGTATCATATATAAAAGCTATATAAATACAAAATCCTGTATGTAACTTGTCTGGGACAGCAAGCTTCCTCAAGGACATAGGAAAAACTGATTCTTCTTTGTATGACATTAAAAACAAACAGGAGAAAACTCTTTATAGGTAGCTCCAACCTCAAGTTTTTAAATATTTCAGAATTTTTTTTTTTTTTTAAATCAGCTTAAAATTACTTGTGAAATTCAGGCTTTACTTATGGGTAGCTGCTGGTCAGAATGGCATTTTCCAGAGTCTAGAAACTTAAAATTTATGCAGACACATCTATTAATGAATAAAAAATGCACTAGAGTTTTATTTGTATGATAATACTATTGGATGCAGAAGGAGCAGTAATTCACTGCTGCATTTTAAGCATTCATTCCAAGCAAAATGAGCAATATTTGTATAGCTGCAGAATTTCAGTTAATAATGAACCTCAATTCAGTTCGAAGTATAAATATAAGAATTTAATGCTACTACTGTAAGTTTGCATTTTGTACCCGGACTTTTCCTCCTGCATGCTGCTTCAAATTCCATATTAGGCTTAACCACAGAGATGATATTATGCCAGAGCTGTTCTCAGCAGTATATGCATCCATTCACAGTAATGTTGAATGTCAAGCTTCCTTCACTCATAAAAGTATTGATAAAGAAGCATGACTAACAGGTTAGTTCTGTAGACTTCATCTGAAAAATTAATCTGTAGAGGAACAGATGGTGGGAATACTAGACATCTCAATTTTCTATTGTAAGTATCTGAAAGAAAGCGGGGAGAAAAAATACGTAGTTATAGAAAATGAGTTATCCACCAAGAGAAGGTGCCATAGGATTGACTGACTGACTATACAATTAGCAAGAAAGTTAAGAACAGAAAAACACACCGTTTCAAAGATGCCTAAGACAAAGTGAACCATTGAATTTTCAAGTTCATGTGGGAGAAAAGTATATGAATAATGAATTTTATATAATTTTTATATATAATTTATATAATTTTATTTTCCCCATGCATTATGGAAGATATTAGTGCTGACTACAAATAATCATATGCTTTTTCCATTAGAATTTTGTGATGCACTTAATATCTTTTGTTGATCCCATTAGCATAAAGACATCATATTGGATGTGTTTTACAGCTTACAGGGTTTTGGGTTTTTTTTGCAACTTGAGATGACATACAAATATTTTTGGGAGATGATTCATTAAAATATAAATTCTTTATATCAGCATTCCAGTGTTGGGTAAAAAGGTTCTTTCCCCAAAGGAATGAAGTAAAAATAAAAAGCATGTGCTAAGTCATGTTTTGATAAATGCCTAAACTGAATAGCACAGCTCCTTAGTTTTGTGGCTCACGTTTTATGATATTCTGGAAACCTTGGTTGACTCTTCAGTAATATATGTTATTGTGGTAAGGGTGCTCCTTACTGCACAGCTACAACACGATTTGAAGTTCACACGAAGGTTTCGCCAGTAAGGCGCACGTTGTACTTTATGGGGAGCACCAGGGGATGTGAGCCAGCAGTTACCAGTGAGTGACATGTCTGTCACAAGTAGCTGACCCATTTGCTACTGCAATTAAGAGGAAAATCCCAGTGCTGATGACATCGTGGATAGAATCGATTCCATGATGTTAGTGTCAACAGAAATTTTGCTGTGTACTTGAGCAGGTTTAGGATTTTGTCATCTTAAAAAAAACTGCTGAAGGACTATTCCACAGTATAAGTAGCAAGAACTAACAGGTGAATTTTTTACTCATCTACTAATAAAATTCATATGAACCAGCATATCAAATGTCTGATTCATGCATGATACAGGGCTTTTTTTTATGTAAGACTAAATCTAAAGCTATGTGAATTTAACAGCTACTTGCAGACAAAGTAAACATAGTGCAAGTACCATTCACAAAACCTTTAAGAGTGGAGAAGTATTTGTGATAAATTCCCCACTGTAGTTTGTTAGTAATGGAAAGCATATTAATTCTGTTATAATTGGCCATTGTACTACAAGAAGGTGTTTGAAAATTGGCAGTGATGTGAACCTACTGTCAGAAAATAAGCATGCATGTTGCATCAATGAAGTTTAATAAAGCCCCGGGATCCCATTCATCTTGTTTTATTGAAGACACTTGATTATTTCTATTGAATCAGTAGGTTCATAAGCTGTAGTTCATGCTGAACAATAAACGAGGAATGTTGTAGTTTAAATGTAACTGAAATTCATTATTGGACCCCTTTGGATACAACACATTGATTAGTATTATTTTTTTGTCACAAGTCTTATTGCTTGAGAAACTCTTCTTTTATGAAAACAATCATTCTTGTCTTTAGTATGTCTAAAAATTCTTTTGACCCTATGCTTTAGTGACCTACTTTTATGATTTTATTGAGAATTGAAATGCACAATGATCCATCAGTTACTCAGTCTCGATTCTGTGTACATGGAGGTCAGTGACAGAACCTCCATATAAAATTAAGAATTAGAGTTATAGTTTTCTTTTCCACTCAAATAAGTATTTCAAAATTAAATAAACTTACTACTGTAAGCGGTATGGAAACACAATTTTAGTTTGCTGGAAAGAAGTGGAAGCTTCCTAGAACTATTTACTACCACTAATATTTACCTCCTTGAATAAAGAATGACAGTTATTCCTTTCCCTGTGTTTTGTGCATTCAGCCTCCATTACTCTTGCTGGATTTCATTTTAAAATGGAGCATGTTATCTGCTCAAATCCAGGAAATTCTTGAAATGAAAGGAGTGTGACTATTGCAGGTCAGACCCCTCAGTCGTGTAACCTAAAACCTAACTTAGAGCTGAGTGTCAGTTAAAAGTTCTGATTTATGACCTAAGCAGGAGAGTGAATCTCTTTTGGTTCTTAACAAACAACAACAATTTTCCTTCACTAGGAAATTATTTTGGTGATTTGTCTATAGTGAGAATGATACTATTGATATCTGTTATTATCAGCTTCATAGCTTCAGCTGTTCTGGTAAGCTTTTGTTCAAATCAGTGACCGTTCCATCACCTCCAATCCTATTCTTTTAACAAAACCAACCAATCCACCAACAACGAAAGAAAAGCAAAACCTAAAACGCCTCACAGTTATAGTCTGTAAAATATATGTGAAAAGTAAGATGGAGCACATCTTGTGTTCTTATACTTTTCCTCTCAGTATGAATGTAGGGTTTTTCCTGCTTACAGTCCACTTCCTAATAATTTCTACAGTCCTTGTTAAGAATCTGAGCTGGCATCTTTGCAATGGGAGTTAGGTTATTGATTCTAGTGAAGCAAATTGCACACCACTGATTTTCATTTAGGCATCATCTCCACATTGTCTTTACTCTGGTCTTTGCAGTCTTGCTTTTCCCGATGTGCTGATAAACTGAATTTGAAGGAGAAGGAGGAAGGGTTAGTCCAGGTGAAGGACTACAAGGCATCTGAGATTTGCAGAGCTTTGAGACGCCTGTGCCCAGGCCTTCTCTTACCATGAGCTCCCTGAAGAAAATCAAACCAGGACGATATGTATTTTAAATAGGGAAAAGGTACTAAACAAGACAGATCAGACATTAGAAGTGTTTTAAAAGGATCTTTTTCTTCCCTATTCTTGCATGTAGTCCCCTACTCAGAGAGTCACATTGACTCACTGACTGTGTTTCATCAAACTCTGATCCCCAAGTAGTTCCCTCAACCTCAGCAGCCTGGCTGGCTGCTTCCTGCTCCCTGCAGCAACTTCTCCCAGGCTAATACCGAAGAGTATTTTAAGAAAAAAAAAAAAAAAAGGTTAAAATGAATATTCTTCATCATTCCTATGTACAAGGGTCATAGATTAAAAAAATATGCCATTCCACTTTACAGTTATGAAGGAGAAATAGTCCAAATATTTTTCAGAAGGGTGGAGAAGAGAGCAAGCTGGTCTGTGTACACAGAAAAAACTACTTTCTTCTGAGATCTTTGCACTGTGAATCCCACATTACTTTTACAGAGACATATGATTTGAAATTTAGAACTGTTACTTGTGTTAATGTACTACCGCTCTCTCCCTCCTCCCAAAGAAGGGAAGGAGGGTCTGTAATTCTATAATACTGGTGCTGGTTGATCTCTTCCTGCCCCTGCCTTGAATATGAATGCTTTTAAAGGATGAATGCTTTTGAAAGTGTTTTAAGTAAGTGAGTCTGGAGTACTAAAAACAAAAGGTGCAAAGGAAAGTAATTACTATTATATCAGTTTGACAAGAGGGAGAAAAGAATAATTTCAAGCAAGACTTTACACCTTATTTTTCCTATTAAAAAGATTCAAAGCGGTAGAAAATACAGGAATAGGCTTTTGGGGAGTTTTGATGCTTTTTCTGCTAGGCATGATAAAATGTCATTCACTGGTCATAATCATCTTCATATTCTTGAAATTTTAGTGTAGAAACTGTTCTTTTTGGTCATCTGTATGCGTTAGCTGTCATAATTAATTCAGCTGTAAGCCAGATGCAGTAGATCATTTAGGGATCAACCATGTAGTGCCATAATTAATACCAAGTTTAAATTATAATAAGATCAAATGGAAAAATAGCCCATCAATAATGTCAGTGGGCTCTGGGTCAGGCTGTAAGCATGCAGGTGGAGACAAGCACTGCAGCTCTTCAGTGTCTTTGCAGTTCCAGTGCTAGTCCTCTTCAAGTCAGGATGGTTTGTTGTACAGCTGTATTGTGAAAAATAGATGGCCTTTTCCATAGATTTTTCTAGTTGCAAGAATGTATTTCTCACCTGTGAGGGAAGAACATTAGTTGCCTCCTGGACTAATGCAAGTAGCTATTTCAGGAGTTTTTTTACCATAGTCCTAGTTGATTGTCAAGATCATGTAGTGAAAAAAAAAGTTGTTGTTAGCAGGGATATTTTGTCATGGGAAATTTCTTGGGGAATATTTTTTTCTCATTACTGTACACACAATTGGCAAAGTCTGTCTGTGCAAGACTTCCGGCTCAATTTTGAAACCCCAAGAGGCCTGAATAATTCAGATAATCTGTGGATAAACAAGCTGACTGTGTGACACTTCTCTGAGTTGCCAATCCTATTGAGGCTTTGTCATCAAATTCTCATTTACCAAAGAGTTACAAGATTTGTTAATGCTATATAATTCATCACTACACTATGCTGGATGGTGCTCTGAGAGCTCAATTCTCTCTTCACAAAGTTGCACTGATTTTAAAACACAGCAATTCCAGTAGGTTTGGTTCTAAACTGCATGGAATCAGGCCCTTAAAGCTCCATATGAATAGTATACGGGTACTGAGAGTCACTGCAGCAAACTCCTAAGCATACTCCCTCTATGTCTGTACATAGTATCTACATAGTATCGATGTATCCACACAGTTCCAGTTTTTCTGTGTTACTCTTGGTGTGGGAGGAACTCTTAAATACTCTTAGTTTTAAGGCCTCTTTCCACTACTGGGGGCTCTGCAAAGTGGTCAGAGCCTACCTGCAAACACAAGTGAAGATTTTCATTGGTTTTGCTCATTTGCAAATAAAGGCACAAGACTGACAAACTTAGAATTACAGTTTGGGTTTTTTGGGGTTTTTTTTCCTTAGAAACAAGCCATCACATATCATCGTGTTGAACAATGTCACCGGTCTGCATTAGTCCATTCTGTCAGTTGTAAACGAGGAGTAAGTTTTAAATACCTCTGCCAATCCATGTGTATTTAGTGGTGCTGAGGCAGCTGTTTGCCACATGTGCCGTTTCCTCCATTGATTCACAGGCAACAGTGAATGGATTTTCATCTAAATGAGTATAATTTACTGTGGTGGATAGGTGTTAGCCACTGAGTTTGTGCCGACACCAAGCTCCTTACAGAAAGGAGCTACTGTTAAAACAGGTAAATATATGTGTATATTTTCTTAGTGAATGAAAGGTGAACTGTCCCACAAAAAAGTAAACATATAGTTTGTAAATAAAGGTAACTGACGAATATGTATTTTTCCTTATACTTGTGCAAACAGAAGAAATGATTTTTAGGTAAAGCAAATACAATACGTGTCGCTTTGTGACTGCGTCCTTTCTTTTGCTCTCTCCAAGTGTTAAAAATACATTCTTTATGATGGTCAGAAGTAGCATGTGAGAATTAAGGTGAATGGCCTTACTAAAGGTTGCTCAATTTAGTTTTTTTATGTCATATAGTAATGTAGTAATTCTCCTTCACCTGTAAAATACCATTAGTTACACCTGCTTGGTGCAATTTTTGATGAAAGTTAAATGAAAATAAATTGTATTAAAACAAGCCCAAGGAAGACATGATGATGGTGCGCAGATGAAGACATCTCAAAGAATAGAAATCTCTTTTGGACAGTACAACTAAGACTCTTCGCTGCTGCTAAGCTTTGCTGTAGCAGTATCCAGGGTGTTTAGTGCAATCGTGTTCTGTTGTTGTGGAAGTCTATATGCAGGAAGAATGATAGCATGACTCAGTTGCCCATATGTTTGTCACCTCTTTCTCAATTTTGCAGTAGGAGATAGCAGGGTGTGAATCTTACTCAGCTTAGAAAACTCTTAGGTAATAAAAATAAAGCTGAAATACGTGTCTTCAGCACTTTAAATCTCTTCTCTCCCCCCAGCTGGTTGGCCACAAACTCACAAGGTGGATTCAGGTTCTGTACCCCAGTACTTTTTGATGTTACGGTATTCATCCTAGATTTTTAAAGATAAAGTCTGTGGCAGAAAACTTCACCTTTCTTTCCCATGGAAATCTCGACAGGGCTTAGTCTTACCTGTACAGGAGAGAGTGTGGAATAACGGCCCTTAGGAACAGAAGGTCATCACCCTTTCGTCACCTACAGCTCCATGTACCGGGAACATTTTACTGACCTTGCCTTGCCCAGGTTGGAACTAAGGACATTTCCTTAAAAAGGCAATTAAGCAGGCAAACCAAAGAGAACCACTATTAAAACAAACAGCACTGACCACACCTTTCGCTAGAGAAGGGGTAAGAGTGCATCACGGGATGTTAGTCACATTGTTGACTGTGCTACTGGATGATACATGCAACAGGAGCTGACACAGTTTGAAAATCTGTATAGTATGGAGTGTAATAGATGTATCTGGGGAGATGGCACTAGAGGAATCTCTTCTAATCTGACATAGTTATCCTGTGTTGGCAGAATGAGAAGGGATTACAGTGTTGAAGTAGAAATTAAGAGAAAACAGTTCATATTTTCTTTTCTGATTAAATGCTGAAAGTGCTGTGGTTTCTACTGTTGTAGAAATTGCATGAGGTAACTATAGGTCGTTTCACAGTGGTTCTGGAAAAACACTTTGGCTTGGGGTTTTTTTTACTTTAATCAGTTATTTTTTAGCTTCTCCTAAATCGTTTTTTTTTTTCCTTCATGATGAGCCATGTTTTTTCAAGGAAAGCAGAATGATTTTTTTTAAGTCAGTATATTCCTATACTGTATTTGTTTTTAATTAGTTTCAAAGTATATCAGTAGACATAAACACAACAAAAATATTTCAGAATATTTTAAATAAAGATTGCAATTTCAGAAGTATTTTTTTAGTGTCATATCCTTATTTATACACCTGAATAGAAGCAAATCTTTTCTGACAGCCTGCTGCAATTATGGATGCAGTGCAATTGAAGACCTCCTCTTGTGGAACTCATTTGAAAAGGTGTTGATAGCCTGTGCGACAAGAAGTGCCTGTGCTCCTTCAGAAGCAGACTTTAATACAGCTCTAGAGTTATGTTTCAGTGCCTTCTCTGACAGTGTAACATGACCATTAGTTATATGTCATGTTATATACTATGATGTAAAATAAATGATGATCCATACACAGCCTTGTGCATCAAACGAAGTTGCAAAGCAGGACACTAGAATTGTAAGCATGATTCTTGACTCATCCATCTCTACTGCTGCTGCACCATTGACTAAAATAGATTCACGGGCATGACAGGAAATTAATGCCGACTGACAGGCAGCCTACAGATATTTGCGTCCCTCCCCTCTCTCCTCCCATGAAAAATACAACTGTTCCCATCACTTTAGCCTGCTATTCATTGACTCCTAAATGTCTCAGTATAATTGTTGAAAAGTTAATCTCCCATAAGTGAGGAGAAATCTTTATTTGCAGACTTCATCTTGTACAGATTTTAGCTGTGCAACTTCAGTCTATTTGTTACAAATGAGTTTAATGTACCTACCCAAAATCAAATCTGTCACAGAAAAATACTCTAATTATATTTTACTGCTATGACTGAATTTACTGCTTTTACCAGTAACATCACTCACACAGTCTGTACTTAAATGTACTTAAATAATGTCTCTTGAAATAATTATTAAGATATTTATGGTAAAATATAAGTGAACAATCTGTAACCGAAGGATATTTTTAAAGCTCATTCCACATCTTGGACCACTCCAGCCTTTTATGGATGATTTCTCTGATTTGATTGGTAATTAATTCAATTGATTTTTTTTTTTTTTTCCCCCAGTCAAGTCTGTTTTGCTCATGACCATAATCCCTCCCTGTCCTGGCCTCCACTCTGGTATCTTCTTCTCCCCATCCCACCGTGGGGAGGAGTGAGTGAGCGGCCACATGATGCTGAGTTGCCAGCTGGACCTCAGCCACAATGCTGACTTTCTCAGCCAAGGGAGAGGCATTTCCCCAGTTGTCTTCCAAAGCTCTCTGCCTTAGCTTGGGAAAAATGACCCAAAGATCATTACAGCCAGCACAAGTGGATCACCTCAGGGGTGCTTCCCCAGCTTTCAGGGATTTACAGGAGATTTGCAAGGTTTGAAGTCTGGATCCAAAATGTCTTTGTCCTACAATACAGGCTTAATTCATATCAATCCATTGGTATTAGGGACTGCAGGGGACAATGAGAAGGGCCACCTAAGCCACTTCTCCTTAGTCGAAACTGTGTAGCTTTGGAAGACGCTTCTGAGCTTACAGAACTGCTACACTTGTCTGGGCTCCCTGGTCTCATCACCATAGAATAGGATGGTATGGAGCATCTGCTTTAAGTCCCTGTGCCTTCCACATAGCTTTTTTACCCCATTTGTAAAGCCTCAGATATATCCCTAAGTAGACAGTTCCTTGGAAGCCTGTCCTGCCTACCTGTGTTGTAAATCCAGCTGGAAGCAGGGAACTCTTCACATTGGTAGATGTTCCAAAATTGTGCTGATCATGACAGATATTAGTATTGTGCAGTCTGGACAAAGACAGCCTCGTGCAAGCTGTGTAGGAAAGGTTCAAGAATTTATGACTGTAAGCATCCTTCTGTAAAGTGGAGCTTGCCTTCGCAATTGCTGGAATGTGGTAACTGACCTTGTTGACACTTCCAGTCTCTTTCAATACAAATTAGAATATGTTAGCCTAAACTGAAAGCATCTCTCTAAGCCACTTCAGCACAATCTGTACCAGGGTGTATGTCTGTGCCCCTTTCTTGCTGTTCGTGAAGCTTCAACCATAAATATTACTGATACTGATACATATGTTCTGTAGCGAGTTTGTAGGCATCTCCATCCCTCCTCCACCCCCTTGGGCAAGGAGAGCACATTCCTTTTGGGTTACTGCGGTTAAATTCCTTCCATAACCGGTCCTTTGGTCTCATTTATGTGTTTAAGTAGGGATGTTGATTCCCAGTCATATGCTCCCTTCTTTACATATCAGTGCAACAGAAGGAAATACCTAACTTTTTCTTCCTTTTGGATACTGTTGCTGGCAGCTTAGGCTGAGGGAGTGCATTCTGCTGTTACTGGGAGGGGTGGGGGGAGAGGGTGAAAGGAGACTAGTAACAGAGAACACCTGAGACGATCAGGTTTTTAAACTTTTGCCTGTCTCAGTTTTACTCTGCCCATAGATCTTACTTCTCGGTATCTGAATTATTTTTGTAAAATATCAGATGAGATGCCCTCTACCTAAGGAATTATCAACATTAGGTAGATCCTTGACTGATGTAGCTGCTGTGTCTTCCAGCCAAAGGAGCTTTACAGGGTTGTGCTATGTGTGACTAGCTCATTGCAACGGTATAATATACACATTTGAGGTTTACTGTGGTAAAATCTGGACCATATTTCTACCTGTAGTGTTACGACTACAGGAATCTTGTGCAACTAAGCTAAGTGTGATTGTAAAAAGATCTATAAGTAAACTAGTAGTTTGAAAATTAGGTCACATAGATAAATCCCTTACTGGATTTAAATGAGTATGGTAGTCTTAGTAGTTAATAAAATTACTGAAGGGTAAATTGAGCCACTTGGAATATCTATGTAAGCTATTCCTCTTGAGATGGGTGCTTGAAATAGAACCAGGTGTCTACACAAACCACAAGCCCAGTAAAATCTCTAGCATATTTCTTCACGAATCTTCCGTAAGTCTTTATGTTTCAAAAGAGGAATTAAAATGACCTGGTGCACAAAGCTGTCCTCGGCAGCACTGCTCACTCCACGTGCAATTATTTATTTATGTCTGCATGGTTTTCCCCAGTGCACCTCCCTTAGAACATTTGAGTTATCTGTTCTGGAAATCAATAAAACACATCTGGTAGTTTAAATTGGGATGGTATCGTGCTGCAGTAGCTTTTGTAATATTTCCTGCATTCATTATTAATGGTTTATTATGGAATTAATAATTTAAAGTTATCTCTGATAATTTTAACAGTCCCCAGTCTGTTATGGGGTTTTTTTATTATTATGTTATTTGGGTATAACTTTGTGTTGGGGGACCAATATTCTTCATATATTTTCAAAGCTTCAGGGACTAATCAAAACACAGTAAGGCTCAAGGAAAATTAATATATAAATGTTACTTAATATAAAGAAAAGGTAAGTTGTAGGTGAACCTCTTTTTTCTTTCTTTGAAGCCTTCTACTTTTTCCTATATCAGTAATTCAATTCTCTCATATTCACTTTACAGTTATAGGGAGTGTATCACTTCAGGGGCCTGAATAAAGATGAGGTTGAGAATTTTACCATTTGAATCAAAAATGAATATCCAACAGTCTTGTAGCTAAAGATAGTGGCAGTGCAAACAGGAGAGTGTTGTCTTCTAGTATCAGTATCCATCTATCACTGTAAAGAGAGAAAGTTAATTCTTGGATGAGATGAATCAGTGGTGGCCAGTGACTTAAAAGGAAAGTGTTTTTTCTCTTATATATTAGGTCCTTTTGTATACTGAGGTACAGAGAATCCAGTATTACAGCATTTAGAGAAAAGGCAGTTATTCTGCATAACTTTCTGGTGGAACTCTCACAGAACAATTGTTCCAGAAATATATTTTGTTCCCAAATCTCCAGGTATCAGAGGCAACAAAAAAGTAAGAATGTCACTGCACAATGAACATAAAAGTTTACTTCATTTGAGTCAAAAAGTTTTGCTATTAACCTCAGTGATATCAGGCTTTCATCTCTGTGATTTCTTACATATTTCTTCTATCTCCATGATCTTAACGATTTCTTCCTCTGTAAAAAAAATGCAGAGCAAATATGTTGTGCTTTGTAAGTAACGTGTAGAACTGCATATGTATTCTCTAGGGAGAGGATGATTTTCATCAGGAGAAACAGGCTGGATTTACAGTTAACATTTCATTTGCTTTTAATACTTCACATTTTTCAAATCGTGCTGCTTCTTGCACAGATGAGATATATTTACCTACCTCCAATCATGTTGTACCAATCAGTAGGAAATATGTAGATTTAAGAATAATAAAATCTTCAATTGTTACATATACTTACATTTTAAATATAATAATGAAAACGGATACAACACAGGGCTTAAAATATATATTTGAATTATCAATAACCAAAATATAAAGTTTATTTAGAAATCCCCTCTGTTTTCAATTCCTTTGTCAATGACACTGTGAGTCACGGTTCGTAAGTGGGAGACTGGCAGAAGAATAGAACTGAGTTCCAAGTTTGGTGCCAGCTGAGGACTTGGTGAGACTCCAGCTGGCATCAGTAACATGGGAGAAGAACTGCTGAGCATACAAGTATGTGGGTACGGGGAAAAGGTGGATCTGGAGAATCTCAAACTTCACAGTTCAGTAAGCAGATTTTCTATTTGCAAAAAGAATAATGTTAATTTTGTTGAAGTCTGTGTTTCAAAGAGCATCTCTGAAAACTTCAGACATGGATTTTATTCTACTTCTGCAGCTCACGCTGAGGAGCATTTTACTTTTTTTTTTTAACTGAACATTTTTTAGGCAGTTACATTCCTACTAAAATAACTGAAGTCTTTTTGGAGGAAGAACAAGTCCTCTAGCTTTCTGAGCAGAAACTTCTTGGGGTAAATCTACTTGGTGCTCACTATTTCACTAAAACTCACGTTCTTCTAATCATCAGGATTCCCATGTTCTTAACAGGCTCGTTGTTTCCTAGGACAGCTAAGTTTCCTGTCCTGTACGCATGGCCTGCATTTGTTGTCACAGGCCTGCAGCTTACCATTTGTAGTATGTGATCTTGCATGCTGAACACAGGCCTAATACCTTGCTTCAGGGACCTGTCTTCATTGTTTTCATTCCGCTGGTGTTCTTATCAGTAGTTATCTCTCCAGATACACAGGTTACCTGGATGGATACTATATAAAGCTGGCTATATAAGTAGCTAGTGAGATCTGAATTGGCTTTCTTTGTTGCATGAAAACATTTCTGACATTTTGAGTTTTACAGCACGTCATATTATTGTATCAGTAGATATTGCATACTATTTGATTTCAGTGCATAAAATCAGGGAAGAAAATGAACACAGCTAATAATATACCTGTTTTTACTCAATCTTCAGTATTTGACAGAAGCCTTGAAGAAAGATACCTTCCATACTAGCTTTAAGGAATGACCAGGCTTAGTAAAAAGCCTCTTTGTCATATCACTCTGGATGGTTTTCATCAAGTTATGTGTCATCAAATGGATAGTTGATATAATAATGTAACCAGCTTGTTTAAACTGGATCCATCCTGCTTAAGGGTTCATCCTATCAAACTATGTTCTTTTATGCGTTTTGACAGACAATGCTGAACTAATTTAAACACAGCGTTTTAGTAAATAAATACAAATTGTTGCCTTGCATTCTTGTTGTTTGAATTTTAAGTTGAAAGATAACTTTATCTCACCATTGGATCTGTCAAGTGAACACACACAGGCATTGTGCAGTGATAAATGTAAGAGATACAGTCTTTCGGCTGGAGGTTGTTTTGACCCTTACCGTCTTTTGGGTCATCAGTTCCACATATCTGTGTTTTCATGCATAAAGAGTTTTATAGGTCCTACACTATATATAGCAACGTGCCTTATGTGGGTTTCTTCTGTCCATTTAGGATGTTTGCAATCCTGAGCCTCATGAATGTCATAGCATATGCTGTATGGGATACATAATCAGGAATACTGAAATATGTGAGAATCTTATTTAAGGCTTAGGGCAACAAGCCTGAGGAATTTTTCCTGACATTAATGGGAGTCACACATATGAAAGCAATCACTGAATTAAAATTTGTATTCCTTCATCAATGCTATCAGTAATTTTTGAGAATGACTAATTTCTATCAAACCTGGTCACAATACACTAAATATAGTCCCCTAGCACAATGCAATAATGCTTAGAGAAATGAAAGTCTTTCTGAAAACAGCATGGTAATAAATATTTCAGAAAGATTGAAAATCTTCCAGATATGTAACCTACTGTGCTGTGGCATTGCTGGTTGAAAGCTTTCCTTTGAAAGTATTTTTAGACAGTTTTGGGGTTGGTTTGTGTTTCTGGAGTGATGAAATTAATCACAAGAAATGGTTGTTTCTTCAGAAAATGTCAATACTGTAGGAAAAAATGAAACTATGTCAACCAAAGAGCACAGTCTAAAGTGATTAGATATAGCATTAAAGAATCTTTAATATTAGATTCTAAAGAATCCTTAGATTCTTTAGCATTAAAGAAATATTATGTAAGTGCCTGATATTCTCACTGTCTTCCATGAGCTAGGCTGCAGTGGCCAGATGGGCCAGTACATCTGGAGAAGGCAGTAGGTCTAACAATGCTAACATTGTTCTTTGAACTTCGGAGAAAAAAAAATAGGAGATTGTCTAAACTGGTGTTTGGAGCTAATGATGTAAAATTGAAAGTCTCAATGCTCTGAAGTAAAAAAACAGACATATTTATGAACAACTGTGTATCTGCAATCAGTTTTCCTTTATGAACTCCTCCACTCTGGGCCCAGTGAATCAGGTATGACTCAGATTATGCTCCTGGATGTTTGCTAGCTAATACAGCTGCCAGATGATTGTAGATGGAAACTATAATCCTCGGAATGAGCTGAAAATCAGCTTTTGTGGAAGGGACTCAACTTCCAGACACAGGTGAATGTGAGAGGGATATCAGCTCTTTCTTTCTAAAAGAGTTAATTTCATTTGTTTTGTAAGAAACATGGAAGTTGTAACATGGGAGGGTGATATGCTAAAGCTCAGGAAGTACTGTGGCTGTGATTGATAGAAACATTTAAATTAAGAATAGCGGAGGTCATCAGCATGTTACTTGCTTTATTTGTATGTGCTATTTGGTCTCTCAGACTCTGACATCAGATGTCAATATTGGGGCAAGTCAAGGTCTGAGTATGGCTAAGAGCTGATATAAACTGGAGCAGCTTCAAGGTCTGTTTTGTTAATTGGGGACTGCCAAAAATTAGAGGTCCTGTGCTGCCTGGGAGTTGTTTATCTCCCAGGCTGTGTGTTTTTCTGGGTGCTGGAGTCAAAATGGCTGGAGAGGATCTAAAGACTGGCCGGTTACATCTGTATGTTTAGCTGTACCCCACATTGTAAGGTGTATCAGCTTTTATTATTCAAAATTATTTGCCTTTGACATACTGCATTTCAAGTGTATTTATAGAAACGTTATTAAAGAAGTGAATCTTTCATTGCTGAGAGTATTCTGTGATGCTATTTCCCCCTAACAATATCATAGTGGAGTGTTGGAACAGACAGCTTTATAATAAGATAGAATGTAATTGATAATGCAGACTTACTTGATAGTGAAAAATGAGACTGTCACCAGCCTCATGGAAAATCATTTTGGTAGAACAACCTTGCAACTGAAAGAAAAGAAATAACCCAAACCAGACAACTGGTGTCTATTAAAATTAGTTCACACACTGCTTTCCTATTCCATGCTGGTTTAACACTTATTTCTTGATTAGCCCATCTTTGATGTCATTTGTCATTATCAAATCATTGGACATACTAATGTTTCTCTGAAAGACCAATAGAATGAAATAATCAATAAACCAGACACTTCTTAGGGCAGAATTCAGCCAAGCATACTTGTTTGGATAATACCTTATTCCAAACTCCCTCGTATTCTTTTCCTGTGCATCTCTGCTTACTTGCACTCCGAAGGGTTTTGAATAAATATTTTAATCTATTATTATTAATTAATAAAGAATTAGTCCAATGGAAAAAATGTTATAACCACCTTCAAATGCATGAAAGTTACTAAAAAAGTAGAGACATTGCTAATAGTAGTATATAAAGGCTATATAGTCCGAGTAATGATATAAATTAAAATGATGTATGTCGAGGGTGAGTAGACACAACGTGTCTAGCAAAACAACCTAAAACTGAAAATGTATTTCAAAAGAGGCAAAGTCAGTCCCCTAGTATGCATGTTTCTGCACCATCAGAGTTAATGCATTAACCATCTCTATCCATTTTACGATGGACCTGAGGAACGCATGAGGAATAAAAATGCTCCAGAGGAACTTCTGCATTAGCAGAACCCATCTATGTGCATTTTCAAATGGATCTGAAAAGTAGATGAAGAATAAATATGCTCTGGAGAAATTCCTGCATTAGCAAACCTAAGTGGTGTACTAAGCCTTTTCCACCTCTGATTTTTGTGATTCTCTGATAGATTGTAATTAAGCTGCTGATCCTTGAGATGCTTTCTGGTCAAGTAAGATACAGTGCAGCAGGAGCATTAGTAAGCTAGCCTTCCATAGCCTGGAGATTAAACACACAAAAGAAAAGCCAAGGCCTGAAAAATTTTTTTCTCATAAAGACTGAAACCTTCTAAAAATTAGCATCACACAAATTAGATTCCATTTCTGTTGGCATTTAAAATTCAACTTTACTCAAAAGCAAACAGCAATAGCCGGTGTTAAAGTCAAAGATGATAGTTTCCTGTGGAACAATGTTTTTAAGTATCCGCTTCTTTGATTAAACATAACTCTTGGAGTTGTCCCACCACATCTTCTGCCAAGGCACTTGGTCTCACAGAATCCTCTCCCCTCTTCTGTCTTTAGACCTCTACTGCTGCACTGCCAGCATTGCACGATGGCCTTTCAGTGCCATCATGGCA
Organism: Rhynochetos jubatus; assembly: GCA_027574665.1. Classification (NCBI taxonomy): domain Eukaryota; kingdom Metazoa; phylum Chordata; class Aves; order Eurypygiformes; family Rhynochetidae; genus Rhynochetos; species Rhynochetos jubatus. The sequence goes on along the minus strand of CM050661.1, from coordinate 977,618 downwards.
GCCTGGGCTAGACCTTTTGCCATAACCTTGTTTGTCCTCTGCCAGCACAGACAGCTCCCCAGCTCTGGGGTCACACAGGGGAAAGGTGATCTTGCAGGATTTAGTCAGTCCTGTAGACAAATATCATTTGCTGTGTTTTATAAATGGCTTTAACAGAACCAAGATGTCAACTTTATAAAAGGGCTGCTAGGCACACACAGTGGCAACTTTTTGTAGTGTTTTTATTAACGATAAATGATTTTGAAGGTATCATGACCTGAAGGAGCATTGTAATACCACTACGATCTTTCCTGCAGCATGTCACTGAAAATAGGCCAAATTAAGTCCTATCTAGCTTTCTGTTCACGTGTGTGATTGTTCTTTAACAACTTTTTGGCTGGCTTGGCAAAGAATACGGCAGTGGCAATACAGAGGGGCTGAACTGATTTTATTAGAGAGGGCATATTTGCTGAGAATTGGGTGCCACATGAGATCCCTAAACTGAGTTTAAGGCTTGGATATCTTGGTCCAACCAAGCTTTCTGACTCTACTGCTGACTCTTAAAGCCTTGGAGCAGACTTTCAGGGACAGAATTTTTAAGTGTTTTTAAGACATATCAGTGGTATTTTGAAAATTGTGTTGGTCCCACAAAATTCATCCCTTTTTGTACACCTGTGATTTTATACAACAAACACCTCCTATATCCCCAGAGTTCTCTAACTACTACATGGGGAATCAGGAAGAAGAGGGGCACTCATCACCTATTTCACTGAAGGAAAAAACACATCAGAAATAAAGAAGGGAAAAAACAGGTGGGGAATGAACACTGTCTCAATGGATTAGCTTTTATCTGCTAAAAAATACCCTGTTTTCCGGGTCACTGTTAGAGAAGCCAATTCAGTGTATTTTGAGTTGAAATGTTGTTGAACAACGTTTCAAAAATATGATTATTTCCAAGACAGAAAATTCGGTGGTTGATTGCTTTTGCTGTTTAATGATCTTTATTCAAATTATATATTTGGTTCCTCCCCTAAGACTTTATTTACTCAGATTAAGATGAACTAGGCTACAGGGCATTGTGGACATGGCAGAAGACAATGCTTTGTCCACATATTTAAGATATAAAATATTTCTCTCTTCCCAAGCTTCCTTATGGCAGGATATAAAACTGAGAATTAACAGCTAACCGTTCATTTGGAATGAGTGGTCCTCTAGTGGCGTAATGTTTATTAATGATATTATAACACAGGAACATTTTTATTCATTTGCTGTGGTTGTGAAAAATACAACTTGCCTGACAGTCATTTGAAAAAATACCTGCTGTTGAATGGATGAATTATAGAATTTCTCTCAGACTTAATCACCCCAGGTGAGGACTCCATAATTGCCTTCCCATTCACAAAACGCATAGTTCATCCCACCCAACACATCTAGGGCTGATGTTTTGCTGCTCAGTCTTTGTAGCATCAAATGCTGGGGTTTTTTTTGTTATTATTTTTAGCCCTTCCCTCCAACTATTTATATTAGAAGCAGTCTTTGCTGACAGCACACACTCCTCAAGTGCTCTGAGTGCTGTTGCAGTTAAAAAAAATTGTTAGTACCAAGGAAAAAGAAGGGAACAAACCTAGAAAAGGCATGAAATCTGTGCCTCTGCCGAAGGTGAACAGTCATCGCCCGTGACAGTTGGGACAGGGAGCATGATCTCTGCCATCTTCAGGAGCTGCTGTGTATGTGCCTAGTGTATGAGTACGATCCATATATCCCTGCTCCTCTATAGCACGTTTCTTCATCATATCTCTTGGGACATTCAGTGTACATGATACAGGAATGTTACCTGTACATTTTATCAGCCTGTTTGATATGGTAGATCATGCAACATCAGAAAATCAGGTTTCCACTTACCTGATGTTCTTTTCCTTAAAACTCTTTACAGAACAGGAAGTATTAAGTCCCACTTTTTACAAACTAAGATGCTCAGTCATGTTGAAGTGCAGTAGCAGTTAATGGTTTAACCACATTATGCAGAAGGCTAGATTAGGGTATTCAGTGTTCCTCATAGTGAAAAAGCAGTGGAAGGACCCCCAGACCAATTGTTCACAGAGTGGGAGTGTGTCTGGTAGGGCTTGTTAGCCCAGGCTCAGCACTTGCTGCACAGCCCAAGATTGCTCTGCAAGGACCCTTTCAGATGTTTCTGCACTACTTTGCCTGGCGCTGCTGGGTGTGAGACCTTGGTCGGCGCAACACGAACACGGGTGGATTGCTTTAAGGGTGGGAATGTTCCCATGCATGTCTGTGGTGTCTACTGAATTGCATTTGAAAGTGAGAATACCACGGGGTACAGTTCAGAGAAACCATTCAGGGGTGTGTGTGTCTAGAAGCAGAATACAATCAGAATTTTTGAATGATCCGGTTTTCTCAGTGTCCCATTATCACAGTTAATGGAGGAACTCACTGTAGCTACTTGGTCTTTGTAACATGAAAGGCTGGAGGAGATTTTTGCTACTTGCTCTCACAAACCCTTTGAATAGGAAACATCATTTGTTAACTGCACAGACTCCTCAAATGCCCGGTGTAAGTGAACAGTCCAGATCATTAACTATCCTTAGCAGGTCTAAGTCCTCTTAATGTATTTAGTAGTTGCTAAGGCATTTATTTTCTTCATTCCTCTCACATACTCTTTTTAATTTTGCATTTTAGGTGTTTAATTATCTCTGGTAGAATTACCAATTCTGTCACAAGCTTTCACATACTGACAACTGTACTCAGATTGTCAGGATACAGCCTGAACGTACTCCTTGCTTTTTTCTTCTTTTTTTTTTTTTTTTGTTGTTTATTTGTTTTTTGTTGTTAATTGGGAAGGGATAAAGCATTCTTTTTAAATCCTTTGTTTCATTTTAACATTAAAATAAATAAATGTTTTTCCCACTAAGGAAGTTCTGACAAGATCTGGGCAGTTTATGCTTCCCCTGAAATATAACATTTCAGGTAGATTAAACCTTGACAAAAAGTTAAATGATTACATTCTGTATGCTCAGGTTTTTTGGTGAACCAAAGCTCACTGAAGTGTAAAAGTCTATTAATTACATAGTATACTACTAGTTTTTAAATGAAGAACTCTTGTGATTTTAACTGTTTATTCTTTTTTAAGACATGAAAATTGCATGTAATAACAAAGATGTGAATACACCACATGTACAGTGGTATAACGCTGAGCACTGTCTAGGTAGTGGTTCCTTGAGTAATTATTTCCAACAGCCTGTATGTCTTTTTCATGGCTATTGTGTGCAGTTGCTGTTAATATATCTCTTGTAGACACTAACCTTTACGTCTAGTTGTAAAAGACATTTAGACCATTCTAAAATTGGCATTCGTTGGCATCAAGGGGCTTCCTTGAACACATACACATCATATGTAGGTGTGTCTTTACTTATTCCTCAGGAGATCACTCTAGAATGTGAACCTGCTCTTGTTTCATGTTTTTATTAAGCTGAGGTCTGGTACGTAGCTATGCCAGGTATGGATGTATTCTAGGTGCAGACGATTCTCAAAGGTCATCACCTCTTTTCTTTATCACTGCTCTCCCATGTACTTAGTGTGGTTGGTGGTAAGGGATAGTAGAACTTGGATTTCTCACATTCCCTGCCCTCTACATTTTTCTTCAGGCTCAATGCCTGTTGGTTTACTTGTAGATAGCAGTGGTTCAATACTCTGTACTTTCACTCAGAACCTTCCTAGAGTCAGAAACCCAATCTGGACAGATGCTGTAATACGTTCTTATGGCCATGGAAGGGCTGGGAACAATCTTTGCCATTTGTAAACACTGTGAGGCAAAAATAAAACAAGTTTTTCTGTTACCCAAGCAGATTTTGACATACTGATCCAAGTAATCGGGTAGAGCTCACTGTAGCTGTGTAATATGGAGTCTGTCTGCAATGTGGCATCATGTATTTCTGTCTCATAGAAAGTCATCCAGAACCAAAGATTCATCCATAATAATAGTATGTGATGAAATATTCATTTCTACTGGCCTCTAGTAATACATTAGGCATTTCCAAAAGATGTAGACTTTTTGTAGGATCTGATCTGGCAACTTTTGTTTGAGAGTGAATATATTGCAGTATATCAAATTGAACTCTCACTTTTAACAAAGATACATACAAAATAGAAATGTAGGACATCCTGCACAATCTGAAACAAACATGCTGCAAGGGTAGCAAGCAAAAGCCCATAATAAGAAACTGAAACTCTATTTTTCAATATACTTGTGTCATATCATATAATATTTAACTAGAATCTCAGAAGTGAAGGAGGCTTTAATGTGGACTCATAAATCAGATTCTTGCACCTCATAGGGAAGCCTTGTAAAAACTGAATTGAACCACACAGTGTATAGTAACACATTACACTGTAAAAAGAATCAGTTTTGCCTTTTGTTTCCAATGGTGACATTTTGAGAAGATTCACAATTTCATAACTGATAGGACAGGGAAGATAAGAGTCTGTAGTTGTGTCCTAGATCTCTTAGTGGCATAAACTATAAAAGAAGCCAGTATAGAGCCTTATCTGCAGTGGATATTCCAATGTGGACAGTCAGGCTCTCAGACACAATAATGTTCTGTTCTGAAGTACAGCTACAATCAGCAGAACCTCCTTCCTGGCAGTGGTGGTGTGTCCAGTATAATATCTTTATAAACTAGGAATTGCTTATGCCATGTATGATTTGGTATTCTTTGTAAGTTAAATTAATATATGTGTTATAGCAGTGGTAAGTGAAACAATAAGATTATAATAATATCTCTACCTGCACTGTATTGTATTTTTTCAAATGCTTCAGGAAGAAAGCTGGTATTACAATCCCTGCATTAGAGAAAAAGAAGCCCAGAGAAGGGTATAAACTTAGCTAAACAGATCCAGGAGTACAACAGCAGTCTCCAGTGTCTCAATATATTGCTCTATCAACTTTCATAGCAGGGCAGAAGGTGTCTGCGTTGGTGCAGGGATAATAGACTCAATTCTGTAAAGTGCTAAATGACTTTGGGAGGGAACTGAAGCATGCTTTCATCCTGTTCTCACGGAATTAAATATAATTTCCTTTGAATAAAAGGAAGCCCAATTAAAAATGTGTCAAAAAAGCCAAAAGTTAAAAATTTGGAGGAATCCAATATGCCAAGTAGAGAGGAAGAGTACTGCTAGATATTTTAAATATCGCTATGTTGGAGAAGTATATTGTCGTAAAAGTAAAATTATTGTGGTTGGTTTTCTGTGTATGGTTATTATTTCTGCCTGTGTCTGGTAAGAGCTGCTAGCTTGTGCATCAGGGTTCAGTCCCCACTCTCACTTCATCTAAGTCCCATCAGAGCACTGCATACAAAAGAGCTGAAAGATAACAGCCGTATATCACGCTGTTTCAGAAGTACTTCTGCATCCATCACCTTGAGAGCTGTGCTTTATATGAAGAAGATACTGCTATAAATTCTGCTGCAAGAAAATACCTGGAGATAGACAGAAATGCAATGAAAAACTCATTCTGAACTACTGGAGAGCTAAACGTTAAAGTAATAAAGATCAAAAACTAACTGCAGGAGACTGCTTTTGATTTACTGAACACTATGACTAGATGCACAGCAAGCAATTAAGAATGATAACTGAGAGATATTACTTCAAGATAACATTGTTTACAGTGGATATTTTTTTGGCTTTTTCCCTGCAATTCTTGAAGGTGGATATTTTTTTCACACCACACAGTTAAAACAATCAAGCAGTCAATTTCTTTAACAATGCAAATTACAAACATGTCCTTTTTTTAAAGCTAGTATTTAGAATAGTTCAGGAGGAGGACATTTCTATAACAAAAAACCAACCAACCAACCAAACAAAAAAGCCACCAGAAAAAAACCTAGGTAAACCCTGCTGCTTCCTTCTTCAAAAAGTAAGAAGACAGCTGTCAAAAGTAAGAGACAGCTGTCTGAAAGCCAACCAGATAGTCAGCTAAAACCACTGTGCATCTAGAAGACAAGAGTTCTCCAAAATGTAAAAATTAATGAAACATCTTCTGCAGAAATGTTCCTGTCCTGTGAGTTGAAATGCACTAATAACTCTGAATTCCTTTCTTAGGGACAAATGGTATTGATGTGGTAATGAGGCTCTGCTTGGGATAGCAGTACCAAAATGATGTCCAACGGCTAATGTATTGCAAAGTCTTTTCCAAAGAGAAAGGACCAGATCTCCAGGATTATTTCATGAAGAACTGACAAACATTACCTTTCATGCAGGACCATGCAAGAAAATATATCTTAGACAGTAACCTCATCGAGGCTAAATTTAAAACTCATCAAGGTCAGTGGAGTAGTTTGAGAGCAACTCGATGCTTCTCACTAGCTACCAGAGACATGCAGATCCCTTTGAAGTCACAAATTTAAAACCTAATGGGATAGGGTTCTAATTTACCAAAGCTGTCATTCCTAACTACTATACCTGAAGCTATTTTATACTTCAGTAAGGTTTTTTTCCTAATTTCTGGGCAAACTAATATAATATCAGAGTATCCTTTTTTAAGTTTCTTATGGGTTCTATAGGAAATCCTGGTCTGTTACTTAACACGTAAGCATTTGCTTTAACTGATTTCTTGAGCATTATCCACATCTAAACACCCTCAGAATGGAGAGATTTGCTGGCCTGAATGTTAATGGTGTATATACTTGAAACAGAAAATCTGCATTTGGTTCAGCAGTATCAGTATGTAGGTACTGAAGCAGAAGGTAGAAGCAGCATGCGCACCCATGGAGAATAGAGTGCTTTTGCAAACAGTGTCGCAGTTTTTTGAAAAATACATCTGTTTTGCTCAATTGACGCTCCATGATACTGCAATTATGAGCCATATGTGAGTGTGGTAATTTGGGAAGATAAATTAACATTTTAAAATCAAGACTTGGTGATGTTTATGTCATTGTGCAACAGCTCCCAGAAAGATGCAAGGAGGTTCCCTTACTTTTAGGACAGGATCTGTCCTAACTGCTGTTGGATACATGAAAAGAGCTGTACAGGGACTGTGCTGCAACACAAATCCCCCAAAGGGGTCCTGGTAAATTCACTGCTTGTGTTCGTGGCATGGCCTCTGCTGCGTTTGAGCATGCTTCTGCAGGCAGTGTAGCCACAGATCACACCCCATGCCTACTTCTTTTAGACATTAAGGTGCAGTCTTGGCCCCAGGTATGTTAATGTCAGGATTGTGCCATTGGTTCCCCTCAGGGCACCTACAGTTAATTCTTGATGGACCTGACAAGTGAAGTATTAAACATTTGAAGTAAATGTCATTATATTAGGTGGATGTTACTAATTTAATAATCATTACATTTGGGGCTGGGAATTGGGAATTTCTGAATTCTCTACTAAAATGGTGAAATAATCCAAAAGCAGTACAGAACACAGAGCATTCCATGTAAGCACAGAGGTACACCTCCATAGTAGTTCTGATGGTATGCTGAGACTTCATATCCATTAGATCTGAGTTGTGCAGCAAAATGAGTCTTGAGGAAAGTCAGCCTTCTAACTCGCTTAGGTAGTCAAAGTGCAAGGTTTAAACTTCCTTTATTAGACTATTCAGAGGTCTAGCCTTGCAGACAGCCTTATAGGAGGTGATTAGTTTGAAGTGGGAGATGCAAAGAACTTGAGTTCTTTCTAATGCCTTTTAAATTTGTATTTAAGTTTTTAAGCATCATAGGTGGAAAAGATCTACCAGTGTGTCTCAGCATAGGCTGAAAAGTTCCCTACAGTGTTTAACAGCTGAGATATTTTAGTAGAGCTGGGAATTTAGATATCCATATTCCGTTACTGTTTTATGACTCAACCCTTGATTCAACTTTTGGAGTTTAAACCATGGTAACTATGTGCTCATTTCAGTGTAAGTGAAAAACATAGCATTGACCATGGGTACAGGATTTAGAATGCAGATTTGTTAAGAATACTGGTTCCTTGTCAGTCATGAAATGTATGGTATTAGAGCATGATGTAGTTTATTTTTACATGATGACTGTGGCCTACATTCAGTTTGATCTGTGTGATTGAAGGGAGGATCTTTGTAGGAAGGACTGTTAGTACAGGTCAGGTAGAAATAGGGCCTGGTATAGCATCACATGTTGCATTGTGAAAAAGCTTTAAGGATTCAGTTAAGAAAGTTTTGTTTGTTACTTTGCAGATAAGCCTATCCTCTTGAATTCTGACTGAAGGATAAATCAGGTATTCCAATCCTGTTACTGTACATGAGAAAGAAAAATAGTATATTCTGCAATATAGGACATCAGCATAAATATTTATATCCTAGGTTGTGTTTTAATTTAAATACTGGGGGGTTTTTTTGGTGCAGCTCTTCTTCACAATAATGAGACAACATAATAAATCTGCATTCTAGAGCAGGCAGGTAGAACATTTAAATTATCATGAATAAATGGGGAGGATAAAGCCATCATTACAGAAAAATGAGAGCAAATACAAACCTACAGTTGATCATCAGTCGTTTATTAAGCTGTCATTACTTGTTTTCAAAGAATTGATGGAGTTAACGCTGAAGTGTAAGTCATGCATGTAGTGGCATCATGAGTTAAATTTCTTTGCTCAAACATTGTTAAAAAGATGGAAAACATCTTAATCCAGGGCTATATTTTCTACCATTTCCAACACGTTTTCAAGAGGCAGCTATCTTCCAGTATTTATGAAATTATCTTTCCCACTGTAGTTTTCTGCCGACTGTAAAGGCAGCATGTTCCAGATATAACCAGGACTCAGCTTGCATTGTGTCCATTCCCTCAGCTGTCCCATCCACTGGTAGTGCTGTATCATGATTGAAGCTGAAAGCATTTACTGATGGGATTTCCCCAGCGTTAGGAATTCACAGCCTACAGCTCAGGTGCCTAATCACTACATGAAGCTCAGACCAAGGTGGTCTTTCCTTGTCAGTGGCATGTTTTCAAATATGTAAGTAAAAGTTGCTGCCCTCTGTACAAAAGCAGAGTGGAAAGACGAAAGATCCTTTTTTTCCTGCCTTGGCCTTAGCCTCTGTTTCTCTGCATTGCCTAGAATCCAAGTTTCTCTGATCCCAGTGTGAGCCAGCAGTGCCACCTCAAATTCTTGCAGAAGGGGTGTTGGGTGTGCTCTGTACCTGATGGCATACGTTCGCTGCAAAACTGAAAGCTGCTTTTGGGGAAAATTAAAAATGGGAAGAGAGAAAGTGGAAAAGGGAATGGAAAACCCTCCCCAGCTGGGAGGAAGAAGAGGCAATGGAGCTGCCAAATAAGCATTGTTTTCCCTTAGTGACTCTGTAGTTATAGTTAGGGAGGCACTGTAACTGCGGTGATGAGGAACTGGCTGTGAGCACACAGAGCACGCCTGCCACACTAACGTGGGAGGCCACGGCAGCCTGCAGTCTCTGCGTTCGTACTGTTTCCACGTAACTCCCTACTAAAAGCTCATTTGGAGGAGGATGATCTAACTTCCCCTTTGCAGGTTGATTGTGGAAACGATGTGGAAAACAAACTGGAAAAGTTATGCCTTTAAAACAAATATGGGTTAGTCGGGATGGTATCTAGCTAACCTTAAGGTTTTCTCCATGTAATTCAGCAATGGTACAGCAAATACACTGGAACACCAGAGTCTGCAAAATAGTTCTTTATTCCATTTGCCCTCTTTCAGATCCTATTGGCCAGCACATACCTGCCTGCCAGGGGACTATTTGCAGTAAAAGTTTTCTTTCTGCTGCCCCCCAGTCAAACATACTCTTTGCTGCAACAATAACCTCACAGTAGTTTTACTTCTTGCATATGAGTTAACCCTTCAGGGTGCAACTGGGAACTGGCTCCCAGCTGGACAGTTTATTTTGGGCTTAAGCCAAATGGCTGCTCCTGTAGTGATAGTCAGAAAATACCACTTTTTTTGTCTTATTCTGTTGTGGACAGCCAGCTGGCAGTCCTTTGCACATCAGAATTTCAGTGGACTCCTGGCAACTGTTTCCCACTTGTCCCTCACAGGAGTGGCACACTGTCTTACAATGTCATTTTGTTATAGTTTATTTCTTGCATAATGAGCAACATTAACAGGGATATTTGCAAATTCTTAAATATTCTGGCTTCCCACTGATAAAACCAGTAGCTTACCATTTCAGTTTGAAAGAGCTTTAATCAAGATAGATAGTAATTTTAACCTTCCAGCCTTGACATGTAGAAAACAAAAAGTGAACTGGTTATCTTTGTGGTCTCCTATTAAAAGCCAGTGTTTACCAGTAACAGGTGAAAAATGAGACTAATCCTTCAGGCTTCAGTGACCACTTCTCCTAAGGAACATGCCTTTTGCTTAAATAATCAATAATTGATTTTCAGATACTTCAATACTTGGTTCAGGAGTGCATGTACACACCACAGCACATATATTGTATGTATTTGATCATATGCTTCATATGAAAAAATTAGTAATTTACCAGTGTTCTTCCTAAGAACTCCAGATGTTTGAAGGATCTTTTGACAATTTTAATAATTTCATTTTAAAAAATCACTTATTTCTGGTCACGTCAGTTCTTCAGTTACGATTCAAACAATGAGCACAAGAGAAGGAAGGGGACGTTAAGGTTTACCAGCATGGAGCACACATAATTTCCAGTCTATATGCAGCTCAAATAGGAGGTTTTTCACTGTCATGTTATTATGCATGTAATCTCCTTAATTGTGCAGCAGTCTGTGGCATGAACCAAACTCTAAAATTGTGAGTTGTTTGTCGTGGATTTGTGTGTGTGTGTGTGTGTTTCTTGCCTGGTAGGTGAATACCATATCATGTAGGCATGGTCCAGTGGGAGAATAAAGCAAGCAAGCCATGTATTTGTCTAATTCCTCACCTAGCAAGACTTCCTACACCAGTTTATTAATATTTCATTGTTTCTTTAGCAGACTTCTTTTCACACTTCTCAGTTCTCTCTTATTTACAGCTGAGGAACATGGGCTCCTTTATGTTATGCATTAACAGACATTTGACAAATGCTGGTGGTGGTTGGTTTTTTCATGCAAAGCTTCTGTGCTGCAAAGACTGCAGGCTACTTGGTTGAAGGGTGTTAATGCAACAGGAGGAATACTTGAAAGAATCTGTTTCCCATCTGCATCCAAGGCAAGTTGGTTCAGTCCATATTTGAATGTTAGTAAACATATCCATTCACTACATCACAGGAAGAAATGAGACATGCTGTAGCCCAGGACCATATAGTCTACTGAATTCGTATATCCTCTGAATGGAATGAGGTGGTCTTGGTCACCATACAAGGCAAAGGGAGATGTTTGATTGTTCAGAACAATAAGAAATTCAGTAATGGATATCCGCGTTGACCTTGCTAGAACTGCAGGTGAGGCACAGACTATATGGTCTAACAGCAGCTGAAGGAGGTAATTGCCTCTGCAATATGACAATAATAATAACGCATGCTTGCTTTGTCATTGGCAATGGAGCTGTAACTATAGCTCGCAGACCTGCTTCCTCACACCCGGGTTTTGCAATGGCACGACTTTAAGGACAAGGCGCATCCTTGGAAAGCCCTCAGGAGTCACGGGTGGTTTGAAATCTTGATTGGTGGGCATGAGTTGCCGTTTTTGGCCATAGTTGCATATTGTTTGCATCACCTTTTTTTTAGTTTTTAAATTAAAGCTGTACTGATAACCACTGTGCTCAATGGATTTTAACTCCTGTCGTTAGCTGAAGGTATAAGTCATCAAAATTCCGATCCAGGTGATATGTCTGGGCCTAGAAATGTGGTTTTAGCTTCACATGACCTTTTTTATTGGTTGACATAGGGTTTGTATATGCATTTTGTTACTCTGTTAATACCTATATTGGTATTATTTCGATGTTGGTGAAGGACACTATACTTTTAAACAAATCATACCTTCCTTATGATGCACAGGAATACTCTTGGCTCACTGTCAGCTCAACCACGTAGCAACCAGAATGAAAACCTAGCCTTGGCTAACCAAGCTTACTAACACATCATAGCTCAGAGAGCTGTGAACTGAGTACTCGGGTCGGACATGCAGTCAGCAGTGTGTATGCAGCAGCAGGACTCAAATACCTTACAGCAAATATTTTCCTAACTAACCCCGTGATACTAAAATGACTGGTTATTCACATGCTGATCTTCACATTAAGACATTTTCTTCATCATTCATTTAATTTCATAGTGCTAATTCCATACACATATCATGAGTCTTTCAGAATCAAAACAAAAACCCCAACAACCCCGAACTGTGTATTTCATAATCAACCAGCAGAACTCTACTGTATGTGTTCATCTTGTCTAAATGCTAAACTAAACGCAGAACTTCTGTTCTCTGACTTCCAGGAGCTAGGCTGAGCAGTGGGGGTTTCAATTAAAAACCACAGGATAGGAAAGGAATATGTCAATAAAACCACAGACTTGTAAGTACTGCATACTAGTTTGCAAACAAACACAGCAAGCGTTCTCTGAGTATGAGTCTATTACTGTAAATTTAGACTGAATGCATGATGTTGAAGGTGACTGTCCCAGCATGATCTTCCTTCATTTCATGTATAGTGAAATGCTCTCTAGCTTTACGTTCCATAGCTTGATATAGTCAGGCTGTGATGAGACTATTACTGAGGGTGGAAAATGCCATGAAGAGGAGAATGGCTTGAGCCAAATTAGAAATGTTTTGTTCTATTTCAAAAGAAAATGAGAACTGTAAAGGAGTGAGTAGAAGGTGAAAAAAAAGGAGAAAGTCGTGAATTGATTCTAAGGCAGTATCCTATGAGAGATTTTAAATGTAGACATCACTTGAATAGAAATGTAAATGCCATGATTTGCATTATAAAACTTTGTTAAATAGTAACTGTCACTAGAACAGATTATGCCGATAATGAATTAGTTACAGGCTGGGTACAGTCACTTTTTAAAAAGGTTGCATTAGGGATCACATATTTTATAGTGAAGAAATCTTGAGTAAGTATAGTGAAGGTGAAAAAAATTAATAAACAATTTAGAATTCATAGAAAAATATACACTCTGATGCATTTTTTAAAATACAGTGCACCCTATGGTGCTTTTATTGCTCTCATATTAAAGAGAGGAACCAGTAAGAGAGAAACAATGTAGTTTACCTAATTAAGTGAGCAAAACGCAGCTTAAATTTACAGAAGGTTAATAACTAACATTAAATGTATTGGCTTCACATTATGTTTGAACTGTTAATAAAGTGAACTCACTGACTCCTCAAGTATTGCAATTATTTCTCAACTAATAAAGAAATGAAAAGGGGAAGCCTAGTAGCAGAAAAAGTGCATAAGTATTACACTGATTTTTTTTCCACTTCAGGAGTCATGTCCTTATGCAACTCTTTCTTAAGCAGTGAAAAAGCCACAAAAGACAGAAAGGACATCAGCTTTGAAATTTGATGCTGAGATTCATTGACTTTGTAGAGGCAGAGCTACTGATTTAATAGAGGTTTTCAAAGTTGCTCAGCACTGACCTAATTCTGCTGCTTTGAAAATCTCTTGGTATTTACCAATGTCCCCAACAGGACTGGAGTCACACAAAAGCTGAATGTTTTTGAAAAGTCCAGGTTTCATTTTATTCACAAACATGTAAATGGCTATGGATAATACAGAATTATTTTTGCCTCCTATCTGAAAATTGCAGTAGGGACATGCTCTAATGATTTTTCACATGCTTCGTTTTTTTAAGCTATGAGCTGTTCTGTGCAAATCAATGTGAAAGTCTTTGCAGGACATCTGACATGTCAACACACCATATAAATATAAACAGGTCCCTGCCAGTCACTGAAAAGTAAAGCCCTGCAATGTATGTTTTAAGATTACATGGGCTCAGGAATGTGCTGCCATAATCCAAGGAGTAGTTGCCATTTTATGACTGTGAAGCCTAACTATTTGAAGAAGCGAGGCTGGTGATTCTGGGCTAAATCCTATTTAATCTGGTTTCTAAAGATGCTTGGTGTCAGGAAAAGAGCGCCCAGGCTGTAAGAACGGTAAGCAGGAGAGATGGCAGAATATACTCGTATGGCATCCGAAGGAAGAAACGTGCACACTCTGCCTAAAGGTAGAGCTATTAATGTGTCTCAGTACAGATGCCACAGGGTGAGTGGTGATCTGATGCTGAAGTCTGCCCTTAGCTGACTTAGCTGAAAATAGCCAGATCATTTAGTCTAAGATGTCAAAGATAACCACGTAGGATGGTAACTGGATTGCTCTCCTGTGTCCTCTTAGTTGGAGGAAATGAATTTCTCCTATGTTAATGCAAACAGTCATCTTGATTCAGAGGGAGCCTGGCATCAGGAAAGGGTGTGCAGAGCCCTAATTAACTCCCCTTACTGGCCCTCCCCAGCACTCAACCCTGATTACTCCCACTCCACATACCTTCCCAAAAAACTTCATGGCTGCTGCGACTTTCTTAGCTCTCAGGTTTTTCCACTGAATAGGTGTAAACAGAAGGGCAGGGTGAAGGTCTGGGAAAGGAGATCAAGGAATGTTTTACAGGGAAGGCAGCAGAGGTGAAGGAAAAAGGAAGAGCAAGTGGGATGTTCAGCAGAAATGGATGGTGTTCTGAAGAAGATGTTGGTCTAATGGTTAGAGGCATGGAAAGTTAATAAAGCCTGCTTTAAATCGGGAATTGTGATTCAGCTATAGTTTAATGAGTATTTTGTAGAGCAGGGAGGCATATATTCTTTCATTGTCTTTTTGGTTTCTACATGGTGAAGGTTTCTGATATCATATACCAAAGTGAAATCTTACCCTTGTGTACAGCAGTGCATTAAAATACACTGCTTCCAGTTTTCGATTATCTCATGTGTTTCCAGCTCTGAACTCATCACTCAGTATGGTCTGCTACGGGTGCTGGATGATGGCCAGTCTACAGGGCAGTTTTGGAATCTTTCTTTGGCTCTGTTTCTTGTAGTATTGGACAGGCAGGTATTTAAATGGCATTATTCTGAAGGGTGTAAAATACTAAGTTTTTCCCATCTTCCATTAAACTCAGTGGAAAATCTCCCATTTACTTAAATGACAGTTGAATTAGGTCTTTTGAAATAATATGCAAAAATAACTATTTCCACTCTGTCATCCACTTCCATTCTCAACTGACAACTGATCCTGGAAGGTATTGAGTGTTCTGTGTAATTATTGAGTGTAATCAGCTTCCACTGAGTGCTAAGCTCCTCCAAGAATTTTCTGTCACCTAGCAGGATGAAACCCCTGGTTTACCTGTTCCTTACCCGGAAAAAGAACAAACTAAGTGTTAATAATGGACAATTAAAACAACAAGAAAGGAAACATAAACCTAAGGATTTTTAAACAGTGAAAGGTGGATGGATTGGTAGTAACCAGCAAGATGAGGTAGAGAAACCCCATTTCATGCTCTGCATGTTACATACCAAGTGTAATATCACTCATTTCCTTTGCAGAGCAAAAAAACTATTTGAGAGGCATGAATATAACCCTGCAGAAGATTACTGTAAAAGATCATGCTAAACAAAGAATACAATGTCAACTAATTAATTTTAATTTGATCAACTCACTTTTATGGGTGCGCTTCACTGTGATTATTTAAAAACATGTCCTGTGCTTTAATAATGGGAAAGATAGCTCAGCATTCAAGAATTTAGATACAGTGTGTCTTAGAGCTCAAAGAACTCACTTTGTGCAGTTGTCTAATTGCATATATATATTACATAGCTGTATGCTTACAGGAGATTGCAGTTCTTGCCTTTGCCTTTTCTGTCTCCTTTTCTTCCTTTCATATTCTCAGTGGACCTTAAAGTTATATACATGAATGTGTGAAATAAAGCGGCAGATTCCAGAAGGACTATGAACACACCTTCAGTATGTGAAGTGGCTGGCTCTGTGGTATATATCACTCCACACAGTGCTAAATTTCACTCATCTCACAGGTCCAGTTGTGTTTCCTGGTATTACAGTGGCTGGCCCTTGCCTCTCTCTTACAATGTAATGAAGGCAACTGCCTTTTTGGGTAGAATTTCTTCTTTAAAATGGAGCCTCCTATTGCTCTTTTTTCAGCTGAATCTCTTAAAACTAAAATCTATTCCCCTTCAAGTCAGGATGGTTGAATTACTCAAAGATTTTTTTTCTGTAAAATTTCCATGTCCTTTTTGCTGGTGCAGTTACAGTGATGATTGACAAATGCAGCATGATGGATAAGCAAATGCAGAATTCATATGAACGTACCTGGTCAGAGCTAGGGATTTCTTTTTTTCTCATTCCTTATAAATGGAACAGAGATTCTATCTTCTTAAGCCTTCTTGTTCTTCCTTATTTCATGAACAAAATGCTTAAATAAAATCAAAAAGACATAATAAGTTTTGAGAACTTTCATATTTGTGGCTGAAACTACTTTTGAATGGTTTCTCTATTTTTCTGAATTTACCACTACTTGGTAAAATTTACCCAGCTGTATAACTTAGTTTTGTGTTGCTTTTCTGTAGTATATAAAATGCTCTGAAGCTATAAAATGGAACATGAGATCTCACTGTTAGGTTTTTGGTTTGATTTCACATCATTTCCCCTCGACTTCCGCTGGCTTTGGGTAGGACTTCAGCTTTTTCCGACTGTCATCATTCTGCAAAAGCAGGAGTGAGTAGGAAGAAAAGCAGTGTTGGATAGTCCGCACAGGCGTTTCTAGGCCTACAGAAAAAGACTTGATAATCATCAGGCCACCTTTTTGTCGTGAATAAGACCCAAATAACCCCCTCTTTTCTCTGTTTGAGAAACATAACTCTGCTGGAGTAATCCTAAATTGGAGTGCGTATTAATTGTACTGGTTAGTAGCAAGACAGCTTTTTTCCCAGGCCCGCTGAATCTATATCTGGTACGTACTTCCGTGATGGTTAAGGATACTTGTTGTAATTGCATAATCTTGTTCTGAGACCAGTGAGAAGTATTGTGTGTTCCAAGGCGAAAGCATGCAGGAGTGCCTAATGTCCTAAAAGTGGAAAAAAAAAAAAATGGAGTAGGGAAAGACTGCCTTGCAATGTTACATTTTCTATGTGTAACTATTAAAATGGTTTCTTTTATGGAAAATTTTCTATATAAATACTCCTTTGACTATCTGTCAGGAACATACTTACATATCCTCCTTATTTACAGAAAGGTACAGACTGTTTCTACAGTCAATAGACCAAAATCTCTGCTATGTATAACTTACTGGACACGGGTTTGGGCAATTTAACAGGAACTCAGTGTTACAGTAAGCCATTTCCATGTATCTCTTGTATTATTCTTGTTCATGTTAGGAAGCTGGGAAAGCCAGCATGCCAGTTCTCCTCCCTGGGAGTAGTGCAAGAGAGCACTGCATATGTGCTGAAAGCAAAACTGAAAAAACAGAGCTCGACCAAAACCTAGGCCCCAGAACTTCAGAGCTACAGTCATATCAATGGTCTTATATTTCACTTTAAATTCCAAGATAAAAACCAAGAAAACAGAAGTATTTTATACATTTACATTTTAAATTGTGTAATCATGTTATTATCTGAAACTAATATCATGCTGTTAAAATTTAGATAAAGTGTCCTGCAATGCATACAAAATGTTCATTTGTTGAAGGCCATTAAGTTAATTTCCTGGGAACAAGATTAAATGCAAGGCATTTACATAATCATTAGTTGTGAGGTGTAGAATAGATAATTAAATATTCCACCACATTAATTTATATTTAATTAACTGTGCTTCCATGATCCTTCTGCCTGAATATTAATATTGTGTAAATAAACAATTAGGATGCATGCTCACTTTGC
This sequence comes from Rhynochetos jubatus, assembly GCA_027574665.1. NCBI lineage: Eukaryota > Metazoa > Chordata > Aves > Eurypygiformes > Rhynochetidae > Rhynochetos > Rhynochetos jubatus. The sequence continues at coordinate 959,838 of CM050661.1, read as the reverse complement.
AAAAGCTTTATTGTAAAAAATGTGATCAAAGAATTCTATGCAATCTACTTAAATTAATAAACACTTAAAGGATTTGTAAAGCAGAGCTGTCGATCTTGAAAGTTTGCTAAATAGGTCCAAGTACTATGATTTTTAACATTTTAATTCTTCAAGTCTTCAGTGTGTTGAAGTTGTCATAGCAAAATTTAATTACGATATTTTCTATTCTACATTTCATAACCTCTCATTTCAATTGGTTAACATACATCAAAGCCAGTAAAAATGCAGAATAACTTTGCATTAAGTTTGGAAAAGACAGTAAAGCCATAGGAAATTAATGAGCATTATCTTTTCTAGGAAGGAAATGGTTTTGGAGCTCCTGTTTCCGAGCTGAAAACTAAGTTTTCCTTAGTTTTGGCTTGCAGGGTAGTGGGACATCTGCAAGTCCAGTTGCAGGTAGTGCAAGTTGAGAGTGTTTATACTTTGGCATACAGGCCTATCCAGAAAGTATCTTGAGGATTCTTCAAAGCAAGGAAGTGGTTTGGCGCAGGTTCTCTCCTTTATGAGATTGCAAAAAGCTCTGACTCGTTATAAACAAAAAATATGTACTCATATATATCCTTAGACAATAACTTTTGACCCAGACACCTCTCTCCCTCCCACTGGAACATGAATACGTTCCCCGTTATTACTGATAAACTACCGATACATGAAAGGAAGTGTGACCCATGGCAGCTAATCCTGCACAGAAACAGGTAATGCAAAATGACTGTTGGTGAAATGCAGACTAAATGAACTCCTATTAAAAAAACCTGTAGGATAGTCATGTAATTACGTTACTGTCATTGCATTTAATTAGAGATCTGGAATTCTATAGGGGAAGGTCTTACTGTGTTGTAAAAAGCTAAACCTGCTCCCTGCAAGCAGAGGTCTTACCTGAAACACAGACACTGAAAAATAAGGATGTAGTTTCATAGAATGCTTAAGCTGGTTTTACAGAGGTGATTGTTTCTCCCACAACTGACCACACCTTCCTGCCTCCACTTTTGAACCAGGTCTAGTAATTGTATGACTCTATGATCAGCTTTTGTGGACACACAAGAATGTCTGAACCGAGTCATTACAACCTGTGTAGTTGCTAGAGGTGACCCCAGGGGTAAAGTGGGTTGCATAGATGGGAGTGGAAGAGGAACAGGACCACCTCTTCAGACAGCTGCCTGCATTACAACAGTTCTAACGCACTGGGAAACTGCTTCCCAATCTTAATGTATTTTTCTGTCCCTGTGCGAAGGGGATTCCGTGTTTTCTTCTTCAAGGTTTATTTCTAAAACAAGAAAGTAATCCTATTTATTGAATAACTAAAACATTCTAACCCTGTTTTGAAGGCAGTGGCTTTCCAAGTAAATGCAAATGATATTTAAATATTCTGTCTTTCAGTTTTTCATTAGTACCTTGGAGATTTGTGATTGCAATTGTATAAGAAGCGGGTGGCACTATTTTTATTCCCAGATTAATTTTAAAAGACACAGAATAAAAGTTGGAGGTTTTGATAAAAATTTATAACATTATACAGAAGCGTCCTGTGTAGCACAAGACAATAAATTACATCCGTTATGAAGGCTGGTAATGTAGCAAAATGGTGTTTTCTGTATGTCAGGAGAAAGACAGAAGAAACATGCAGTGAATCGTGAAGGCTGAGTAGTGCCACTTGAGGTTTTAAACAGTGTACTCCCTGAAAATATCAAGTTGAGGAGATTCATGGATGTTAGACAATCTTCCTCCTTTTTGCAGTAGCACGAATAGGGCCACAAAGGTCAGGAGGAAAAAAAAAATAAAGAATATCCCCAAATAAATTGAAAGTAGGTGGCTGGCACGGAACAGGTGAAGACTGTGGTAGAAATGGAGAGCATCAGTTAGTAAGGCAGACCATGACATGCACGCTGCTGGCTAGTTGAAATAAAAATTAGGAAACAGAAAACAGTAGGAACTGGTTAAAACAAAGATGGATAAGGCTGGTTTTCTAACCACCCATAAAAATAAACGTATAGAAAGTGTAGTCGATGTAAAGTGTTCCTAAATAAAACTGGAAAACCAAAAAAACCCAATTAAAAGCTAGGCTCAGAGGTGCTGTGAAGGTGCACTGGGAGCTAACATCTGGCATTCCTGTCTCCTATGAGGGACCTGATACTGGCCAGAGTAACAGTATCTCAGCAAATATGTGTAGGATTGCTGGAAGGGTATCACAATCCTAATTGATTTCAGTGGGTTCAAAAGTAACACTGTGTAGTCTGAGGATGCAGCTTTTGAATAGCATCATTTGGGTTTAATATAAATGAATACTGCCGTTTCTAATTTTGTTGTGCTTGTTCCAGAAATTGACTGTTACTCACACAGCGACTCATTGTCAAACTGGGAGTAAAAAAGCTGTCCTGAGGGGGTTTTGAAGAAATTCTTGATACCTGAATGGACAGAAGCTTACAGAATGTGTTGTAAGAACAAACAGCACAGACAGGTCCTGAGTCAGGAAAGAATGCTAAATGAATAAGTCTTTGTCTAGAAAAAAGGAGGTTTTGAGTATAGCGGTGTTGGCTCTGCACTTTGGAATATATAAAAATGGACTGGTCCTTAGGATCAGAATTCCTAAATTCAAATCCCATCACTGCTCCCATTTCATTAGCTGTGACAGTTTGATAGATTGATAAAGGCACTGAAGACTACTAGATCTTCATCAACATCTGCAGAGGCTGTAGTAGTTGTGGGAACTTTTTACTGTGGGTGATTAGTGATGCATTGGGTGAGTCTTAATCCACCCCTCAGAATGGAGGGTTCTCTAGTCTTACCAAAGAACAATGCTGTGAGAATTGTGGTTCGTTATAGCCTTGTGCAGTATCAACTAACAGAAACTGCTAATGCAGAGTAATGCCTGTGGAATCTCATCTACAAGGACCTTTTAATGCAAACTATTAAAACCTCTAAAGAGAGAACTAAAGGCTAACTGTTTCTCTGTAATATACTATACTATGAAAAATGCTGTTCATTAGAGTCCTCTTTCACAAACGTTTTTGCATAGGATGGTTTGCAGAGACATAGAAGTGCAGCACACTGACTCCCACGGCTATGCTGACTAATATCATCTAGTTTAGGATGTCTTTTAAGCTTAAGATTATATACTGCTGCTTCTGAAAATGTACCATATTCTTGGGAGCTACTGATGCTCTGTGTCTTGTAATGCAATTTTCTTGTGAAAAGATGATCCTGTGGTAAGATTATCTTCTGACCCAGTCATCCTCTGACAAGATTATCTGTAGAGATGATGTTGATAATTAGCTAGGGATGCGGAAGACTGATCTAGAAAATGTAACAGGAGTGCAAACTAGACTGAGAACTCTATGTATAGGCCTCAGCTCTGTAGGAAAGTGTGGAGTATGTTGAATTGTTTGTATCTGTATCAGGCTTCAGACTAACTTTCAGAGATATGGTTTGGTGGGGAAAAAAGCATGAGCAATGTTTTTTCAGATCTTAGAACTGGACATTTCTACTTTAGGCAGTCAAATTAGCATTCACTGTAGGACCTACTTAAAGAATTGTCTCTACTTTCACTGAAATAGCTTAAAAACTAAGGTATTCATTTCATGGCAAGAGTGAATACTGCTTGGATTAAAATGCATAGGATGTATACATAGAACCTGAAATAATGGATGGATTATTTTTGTCTGATAATTGCTATTCATCCGAGACGTTTTCTAGTCCCAAAAGCAATGTCATGCTTGGCATTTCCTCTTAGAGGTGGGAAAAGATGGATGATGTCAACTTCCTTTGTATGTTTGCTTACTAAATGCAATGATTCTTGATACTCCATGAAGGATATATATATAAGGATGTATATAATACAGGATCCTCATACAGCGAATAAAGAGAAAAGGATTTTACTGTTTCCGAGGGAAGAAAATATGAAAACATACTGGTTTATTGTCAGTTCTTGAAACCTCTGCAAGGGTGAAGTAAATAGTGTTGTTGCTGCCAAGAAGCTGTAAGCTTTAGATGAAAGTTAATGTGTTGGAGAATGTCCAAGTATGAAATGATCAAAGGGACGTAGGTCTGGAGGTTTTAGCTGTGCTGATGAGTTGAAAAATAAGAAGTTACAAAGCCAAACTTCGAGCTCACCTTAAATACTCACAAGCAACTCTTCTGTAAACAAAGACTGTATTTTTAAAATGAGAATTAAATGCATTTTCTAGGGCTTTTTTTCCAATTAATCTAAATGTGGATATTGCATGTGGAGCTTTTAAAGGGCTGTAAAACTGAATATGGGTTTGATTCCATTTGTCAAAGTCACCTAAAATCTTCAGTTAGTCCCTCAAGTTTGTAATCTATTGCTTGTACTATGCACATAGAAAACTCCTTCCTTCTCTAGGGAATGAATCCTCCACTTGTACTGGCAATCTTCAGAGTGCCAAATCATCGGGAAATGTAGAAATCAGACTTTGACTGTAAGAGTTAGGGATGATGTTGGAACGTGTGGGGGGTGGAGGATTTGTTTTTACCCTTTCTTTCTATATCAGACTATGAACACAGATCATCTTGGTCAGCTAGCTTTGGAATAGCCAAGAGAAAGGTGTAGAAATACCCTGGAGCAATGGCATATCAACTGCCTGCTAAATCACAGAGCCATCAGATACGTGACAAATATTCTCTCACTCTACAGTCTTCCCAAAAGAAATCTGTGGTTAAAAGAACAAAAAGCATGTAGTAGTCTTGAAACAACTCCAGCGGGTAAGCCTGCTAGCTTGGATTGACCTACAGCTTCTGCACAGCAAAGAGCACAATGCTTTCAATAATTCTGTTTACAGTACTCTTAGTCTGCCAGCCTTCATTTTTTATTACATTCCTCATTTAAATTAAACAATGATAAAAAATGTAATACTTTAGGTAATCTATAGACATTAAATATTTCTTGATCACTCAGCCTTCTCTGAAAAAGAGTCAGTAAAATCATCACAATAAGAATGTATTCCCCTTTTGTTCCAAGATGAGCTTATGTCTCTGCATTAATTTCTTTTCTTCTATTCCACAGATAATTAATAGAAGATACTGGGAAGTACTTAACTTTACTTCAACCTATTTGAAGTTTATTACCCCTGTGACTCATACATCACAACCACCAAAAATGGATAAATTGTAAAATCTACAATACTAAATCTTCACTTCAAGGACTACTACTCCCAAATCTCCTAGCAGTACATTTTTAGACTGCCCTTTCTAATAACTTAGTTTCCCACTGAGTAAAAAGCTTTTAGTATGTTGAAAATGGAGCAGTGTTATTCTTAGCTATTTGATTCTCAAACTTCCAGTTCTGCTGTGGTTCAAGTGGCAGCTCCTTCATATACTCATTCAGGAAAACTTTTAAAATACATTAATATAAAACATTTCTTTGTGACAAGTAGTAATTTCATCAAGCTGTCACTTGATTGGTATGATTAAAAAATATTTGACGTCCAAATTCCTATGTACCTTAAACATTGAACAAGCCATTTTGAAAATGGCACAGAGTTCAGAAGCCTCAAACACTTTGCCACTAAGTTTAATAAGGTCTGGTAATATTTTCCTGCATTGTAGGAATGCTTCTAGTACCCACGTGCAATTTACTTGTTTGAGGTTGAAGACAAAGTAACATGGCATTTTCCATGAGGTTTGGAGATAGTTGGCTATCTGTCAGAAGTTACTGACTAGGTAGAAATAAGCCTGGATTTGAACATTAAAAATGAAGATGAAGGTAATTCAGAATGAAGGAAAATTTGTTCATAGCACATGATGAGAAAAAAATTGAATGTGAAAGACCAAAGAGAGCTTTAGCAACGGCTAAGTGAAATTTAAATTCTGAGGTAGACAGAGTATTAACCTGTACATAACACACTTTCCATCAGTTCACAAATTTTTAAGGCCTGAAGAGATGACAGTGATCAGTAGTTCAATCTCAAACCAGTACTTCCTCCCATGACACAGGCAAATCCCCCAGTTTGGTGGGAAAATTTACCTATTAGAAAGGTAACCCTAACCCTAATCCTGATTTTCAGAGCGAACAAATGCTTGGAAGTTCTGAACAGATACTCAGCAGAACACAGAGAATGTATGTGAGATCTACGATAAGAAAAATCTAAGTTTACAACCCAGGTTTTTTTCCACGCTCATTTTAGTGTTAGTGCCTCAGTACTGTACACAGGCACGTAGCTAGTCCCTGCAAGTTCATACCGTGTGTTCTAATGACCCGATATATTGTGCATGTTGGCATTTGATGGTATTTCTTACTCCATAACACAGTCACTCCAAATTACGCTTGTCTACTCCATATACTGCTAAAAGCCTGGTTTGAGTAGTTACAGAAAGACTCTTCAGAACTAGTTTCATTTAAAGGAAATTTGTGAAATGATAAGTAGGAGCATAATCAAACAGTGGGGAAACGAAGAATCAGCAACTAATTCATCTGACATAATACACACCTTTCCTGAGTATAGAATGTAAATGATAGTAACTTCTGGTTACACTTTGTTACACAAGAGCAGATTTTTGTGAAATGCAGGCAAATACCTTCAGAACTAAAGACTCTTGTGGCTGGCTCGCTATTAACAAAGTGTGAACTGATGTGGCATCACTGTGAAATGAAAAAAAAATTAACAATGCTTTCCCACGGACTTTTTGCATGTTCCGTGTAACATTTATATTTACATCACTTCTAGCTGCAGTGATTTGTACTTTGAGGTAAAGCGTGAGTTTAAAAATGTATTGTAGTGCAATATCCACAGGTTCCTTCTGGACTCTGTTCCACTTACTCCAGAATTAGATATGCATTTACAGTCTTTGTCCTCCACAGCTATGTCTCCCACCCTGCAAAATGCGAAATCCCTTAAAGAAACTGTATTTGGAAGCTTAAAAACATCTCCTTTTTCATTCTGTGAAGACTCTTAAGGGAATGAGAAGGGAAAGGAGAGTGGCAACAGCAGATCCTGAAGAGGTCTGGTGTTCTGAATCACATTATATTATTTTAGACCATATTTTATAGTATATGCAGAGTTCAGGTGCGAGGTCTTCCACTTAACCTCCCCCTGTTGCCAATAACCCACAACTAATTAGAAATTATATCCAGGATGTTGGTTCTTTTGAGATTTTATTAGCCCAAAGCCAGGTGTCTTTAAAGCAAATAATCAGCTAAATAAGTAAAGGGGAAGGATTCTGCACAAAATTAGTTCATCATTTCTCTGTAATATTTTTACTCAGAAGATGAACTGTGTTGTTCTTCCCCTCCTTTTGTTTCATTACAAATACCATTCCGGGTCTGCTCTAGCTCAGATCAGAACACCAGCAAACAAGGCATGGCTGCTGTCCCAAAGGAACCTGAGTTGGGGAAAACTGTCTGTGTTCAAGATTTGCTTTTGTAAGTGTTGAGCCATACCTTGCTGCATTAGTACTTTTGAGTGATTTTATTCATGGATCACAGTAGTGCTCAACATCAACAAATATCCGGGGACTGTTTATACAAAGATCAAAGATATACATAAGCAGGGCCAACTTACCGAGATTCTGACCATCAGGGAAGGCAGCCCCTCAGTGTGAGCAGTCCCGTGTTGCAGTGCTCGCACTGGCACGGGTGCCAGCTGTGCTGTGCCATAGCATGTGAATGCAAGTGAAAGCAGGAATCTGAGCACTATTTCTGTCCTTCGATGCAAGCCTGCTAAATTGTTTATGCATAATCCCAGTATTTCGAGTATGCTGGTATTATATACTGAAAACAGTGTCTGCATTCCAGGTTTTTTCAAATCATTCTCTTAGTATACATTCAGGAGTTTCTTTATGCCAAAAGACCTTTCCTTTGAATTTTCTTTGCATTTTTCCTTTGTTAAACTCTTCCTCTCCCAGAGTTATTGTTGACAAAGAAGAGTTTCCCTTGGAGTTGAAAATGTGACACCCGTTAAGAAGTAGTTGTTACTGCATGTAGCTGCAGGGAGAGGGGAACTCATTTGTAACCCACTCAGAAGCGAGCGATCCAAGCAGAGGGTAGTGTCAGAAACCATGAGAACCTAACGTTCCACTGGACTCTGGGCTGTGAATATTAATACTGGTAATGCTGGAAGCAAGGCATACTGTCAAACAGGAAACGTATTATGTGCCCCGTCATTTCAATAGGAAACAACATGCAGGTAGTTTTTTCCCCAAGGTTGGGGTTTTTTTCCTTAAATTGGAATGTTTTCATACAGGAATCAATATACCAGAGGAAATAAAATCACTGGGTTTGCCCACACCTGATTATTTTTATTGTCAGCAATTCTCTATCAGTTTTAAGCAGTTTTCCACTTTAAAAGTCATCTCCAGCAGACAGATAAACTGTCTAAAGAGAAAACACTTTTGTCAATCACCAAGTTTCCACAAAATCTTCTTTGTGTGACACTGCTGTCATACTAAAGAGTTGCAAATATAAATATGAGTGGGAAAAGGGAGTTTTTCCCTAAAGTTAAAGGAAAAAGATATTTTCAATAGTTGAGGCTCATACTTGTGGTTTCAGGATTCTTCACAGAGTGCTGTGTTGCAGCCAGGTGTGGAAGCAAGGTGCAGGGTCAACAAGATCATTATAGCTCTAGGCTTTCCGAGGAAAAAATAGTTCCTCTGCTCTCAGAGCATTTTCTCTAGGATGAAATGGCAGCATGGTGATGAAACATTCCAAAGTTTTGGTTCAGGCTGGGACTCAGAGAAATGAAAAAGCATAAATAGTAACAAAAAAGGGTTAGCTCATCTTCTTGTTTTCCACATCAGACTGTTAATCCGAGTTAATTTATGGAGCTAAGAGGCAACGGAAGGGTTATTGTTAAAAAAATAAAACCCAAGAGCCTGTGATTTATTATTCTCTGTGTACACGGGTATGACAGTCTTTTGAAAAAAAGATATAAACCTATGAAACAGTATAAGTAACTTTCTGGAAATAGGACTTTTTGTAAAGAAAGCATAGGGATATTTGTTATCTTTACCATCCTTTATAAAAAAGGTGGGTGTTTGAGAGCAGGTAATTCTTGTATATCTAGGTGGTCTTTAAACTACCTTGAATTACACTCAAGCTTGAGTTCATGGTCTGAGAAACTGAAATCACTTTGACTTGAGTTCCTTTGGTAGATAAGAAAGGAAGCCTGACGAGAGAAGGGGATGCGCCGCATGTCTAAGTTACATCTGGATTTGATAGCCGTTATTGCCATACACCGCACTTGCTAGCGTAGCGAAGGTGATGGCGGAGAGCCGAGGGGTGACCTGAGGTTAATGCCATTATAGCTCAGCAACCCAAATAAGCACATCATTGGCATGAAGTAGATTTTACACCCTGCAAAAATTATTTGAAAATTCAAGCGTGTTCCTATTGTGCTTGAAGATAAATCCCAGGTCTGTTTAAAGGGCTGGATAGAAATACAGTAACAAGCACTCGGGTAATCGAGAGTTATGGAACTCTTAGGAAGTGCAGCAGACCCAGATTCAAGACTTTGCTATTCTTTATTTTGAGCAAGAATTTACATCCTTGCCCATATCCTTAGCTACTGTCCTAATTCCCAGCATATTAAGAAGTGGGGTTTTTTCCTAACATTTCAATCTGTAATGGCATCTTTGGGCTCACGTAAGTTGAGATGTCGGGGAAAAAGGAAGACAGATACCACTCCCGGACTTTATCTGAGAATATTCCCAGCTACCTCTGCCGTGACAGTCAAGCTGTAACTTTAACGGTCCCCCTCACCATTACAGACTAGGAACACAGCACACGTGTCAGGTCTTTTAGAATGCTCTGTAGCTGTAGACCCCATTTGGTAAAAAGAAAGAGCCTAACAGAGGTCAGAGCAGTATCAACAGACCCTTCCTTTCCTCCCCCCGCTGTGATGGAGGAGTCAGCTAAAAACCGCTGTTATAGAAGATTGCGGCCAAGTCAGGACAGCAGCGATGGGTGGTTATGTGTTGTAGCTTTGCAGTATCGAACCTGTGGTAAAGGAATGTTACGCGGAAAAAGTACACACGGAGACGTCAGAATGACTAAGGCAGGAGTGGAGGGTGGGCAGGGACAGTAGCTATGCCATGCTAGGCTGTACTGTTTAACTCTGTGCCAGCAGGAGATGAGTGTGTGTTCCCTGGGTTTCTGTCTTCAGTGTAATATGAAGTGATGGTCCTGGAGGCAAAAAACCTAAGAACTAATGAACTCCAGAACAGGGAGAAGCCCGAAGGTGGGTATAAGCTTTTAGGGAGTGAGTTTGAGTTTTCAGTTAGCCGGAGAGCAGCGAGCCTTTCTGTCAGACAGAAGAGGTCATGGGTGAGAAATTCTCAGCTAGATCAGACCTGATTATAAAGGGTATGATAGAAACTGAAATTCTTCTGACATACACAACATAGAATCTTAGCAAAGACAAACCAGACTCACAAACCAACAGCCAACAAAAAACTAATTTCTGTGGGCTTTTTATTACTAAATCTGCTCTTTCAGTCCTCTCTGTGCACAAAGGGACAGCAGCAGCTCTTTACACAAGTTGTAAATGAAGCATGGTAGTTATATCTTCCTAAATGTGACCTTTTAATATTACTTTTTTAAACTGAAGATGTATGCACTGAATTAGTGGAATGTATAGGTGTTCATACACTGTGTTGCTGTTCTTTCCCCAGCCTCCCTGCAGGTGAGATTTACTTCTGTGCTTTCACTATAAAGCATAATTGCGTTCTGTGCTCAGCTCTGGCTGACTTTGAGAACAAACGTGATTTGTTTGTAATCACAGATGCTTCTGAGATTGAATAGTGAATCAGCACTTGAGTTTTCAGGAATGTTTGAAGTGTGTGTGTGTTACTGATAAAAAATGTAGGAACAAAGAAACTCCAAAATTAGGTCTAGTCCCTCCTACCACCAGTAGTCCTATACTTTACACGTACAATTAGCAGAATAGTTGAAGATCCTGTGTCTTTTTTTCCATGTTCTGCTCCAGATTGGTGTCCAGAACTATGTTTGATACAGAAAAACCCTTGTCTGTGCTGATTGTGTTTAGATTTTAATCCGTAATTAAACACATTAAATCAGTCCCTTAAGCCTCATAATCCTCTTTAAAAACAACTTTAGTACGTACCTGTCCATATTCCTGAGTTTCTTAGTAGTAGTATGGGGTGAAACGGAGCTGGGGAGCGTGAGAGAGACAATCCTTTTTGTTGGTTTATTTCTTAATAATGTTTGAAATTCTGATGGAGAAAAGCTTCATATTTAAACTAAAACAGTATATGCTAAGGTAGAATTTCAAGCATTCACATTAGATTTCTGACCTATATATCACCTGGAAAGAAGAGGTTAGCTAAACGAAGCAGCAGGACAGCTGAATGGGAATGGGCTCCTCTTTCTTTATAGGAGTCACACACCTCTTGTCAGCATCTCAGTTGTAAATCGGGGGTTTGCTAGCTGGATTTAGAAACATTGGAGAAATTTTTTGAGGGAAAAAAGCCTGTGGAAGGAGAAAAAATTCATTCAAGGGAAAAGAAAGATTATTGGTTTTGAGAAGATCATTATTATAATCCATCAATTAGATACATAATTAGAAAAGGTATTTTATTGGTTGCATATATAAATCCTAGTGGAATTTGTCCTAGGTATAATTCTAGCATTAAGAAACCAACTGATAAGTAGAAAATTCCTTTCTGTGAGGTTGAAGGGGGAAAAGAAGGGCAAGAATATTCTTTCCTACATTTCAGACTTCCTGTTGAAGATGTGTCCTGGATAATACAAAATAAACTGCTGTGGCCTGAGCTGGGAACCTGTCATTTGCATTCGGAGGCAAATCTGAATTTTTTCCAAGTATAGGGACAACTCTCTGAATGGAACTTTTGCCTTGTGAATAATGCCCAGCAAATGCTGAAGTAAAGGAGGAGGGAGGGAAAGGTTTTTGCCTTTTCTGGGAAGGAGGGAAGTAAATATATGGAGCTCTTTCTTTCTGTATTATTTACTCAAGGCCAAAATATTGAAGCAGTGACTTTATTTTTTTATATATATATTTTTATAAATGTAAAAAATGCAAGATGGCTTGATTAGTTGGGAGAAAACATATTATAGTTTCCCTCGGCAGAATTCAAAGCTGTCTGCCTCAGGTTCCAGTTTCATGGTCTGCTTAAGCTGATGTGGCTGGAGGGCTGTCAGTGGAAAGAGCAATGCTGACCCCTTGGCCACCCGGCCTCCCCCCTCGCCTGTGTCTCCCATAGCCTGGGTGAGAACTCACCCGCTGCAGGGGTAGGGAGGAGTTCTCGAGCAGCAGCCCCGCACAGTAATTGGGGCTGACATACTGATGACAGCACGAGCGATGAGAAAGCCTTCTTTGTCACCATGCCACAGGCACAAGAACTCTGTTTGAACAAGAGCAACCTGCATAGGTACCACGGGGAGGTGTTGGAGTCACCGTCCCCAGAGGGATTGGAGAGACGTGTGGGCCAGGTGCTCAGGGCCATGGGTTAGTGCTTGGCAGTGCTGGGGTGACCGTTGGACTGGATGATCCGAAAGGTCTTTTCCGACCTAGACAATTCTATGATTCTCCGATTTTCTGATTGTGTGTCCAGCTGGCACAGAGGTGAATGGCTACGGAAGTGCATACTAGGACAAAATTGCTTTGTAGGCTGAATGTCAGGACAGAATACCGATACATCTCGACCAGAAGGCATCGTTGTTCTTTTGGGAGTAACATCTTTCATCCAGAATAACTCTGGCATTTACATATCAAATAGCATTAATGCAAAAGGAAATATTTTATAATATTCTCAAAGCATTTGTTATTTTAATCAGCATTAAGACTTTTAATACTGTGGCCTTTATTTCAGACTGTATTCTTTTTAGTATTTTCTTACCTATATGTAATATTCCCCATTTACCATATATGGTTTTTCTTTGCTTAAGCCCATCTCAGGCGATGCTAATTCTGTTTAATGTACAAGGCTTGCTCCTGTTGCCTGTCAGTGGAACTGTAAGGAGATGCAGGCCTTCTTGATACCATTCCATTTGACCAGTAGTTTTCTCTATGATGTCTGGCCACAGTATTCATATTCTCTGATGCTCTTTTGATAAAATATTGGTAGCATTGAAGGGTGTTCATTGTGTCTGAGAGACTACAGTCACTAAGTGAAGCTGTTCCCACAGTGCAGGGAATGTAAACTGTAACAGAAGGGAAAAAAGTAAAACTCTGTTTTGTTTTGAAAGGGAAACACCTTAATGTTGATGGTTTACTTTTGGTCATATCAGAGGACCTTAGCATGATACTGTATGAAGATGGAAAACTGATTCTTGAAGTAGCGAAACAGCAACAATACTAAAATTTCAAATACAGTATTGTTGTGCTATTTGATTAATATTAGAAGACAATGGGTTTGTATTATATTAATGCAACGTTCTCAGTGAAGTATTTAACAGCCTGAACAAAGTATTGGTACCAAGAATTCAGAGGAAAGCTCCAGAGTGTGAATGTTTGTCTGCCTTTTGAATGCAGTCAGAAATCTTGTGCCTCCCCTTAATATTTGTGGATTATGGCAGAGATTTTTGTCTGTTACTAAGTCTGCTTATGGTATGTTTGCTATGGATAGTTTCCGCCTGGCATCACAGTACTGTGATGGCATACGTATTACACAAATAGATAACAAACGTAAAGAACAGGGAGAGGTTTTGCTGTAGACACCTACTTTTTCAGTGTCATTTCTGAGGGAAATCTAAACCACCTCCCACCCACTTCTACAGTACCTTTAGATACTGCCAGTCCGTGCGAGCAGAATGCATGCACTACGTAACAGGAAAGGCTGCTGTATCCTAAATTATTTTAACTTGCTTTATAGCCCGGTTTCCTTCTCCTGAAGTTTAAGCCCAGCTACCATTTTCAATTTAGCTTCATGTGCACTCTAGCAATGCAAACTCTTGTTTTGTATTTCATAACAGTAGATCAGGGAATGCAATACTGTTCCTTTGGCAACAATTAAGAGAAAATGAAAAAAAAGTATTTTCATCCAGTGAAGTTGCCTACACCAGAAGTGACAGCTCAGTTGCAGTGTCGACCTCCAGCTTATAAACATGTAGGCAGGTAGGACACTTAAAGTATCTGAGCACTCCCTTTCAACTAAATCAGATTATTCACTAGTGTAAAATTGCTCAACTGCCTAAATGTCTGCAGGATGGGGGCCCTAGATTGCAAGCATAAACACCACAGTAATTTCCCTCTTGCTGTGCTGTTTAGCCCTTCTCTCCCATTCAGTGCAATTGAAGTAGTGGATGGGCCATTTTCAGCTCCTAACTTCTATTATCAAAGGCTATAGTGGGAGTATAGGGGTACATAAACACATTTTTTAATTATCAAACATAGTAGTTGAAAACATTCTGTAGAAAATAAAATCATAGTGTTAAAAAAGAAATTGAAAATCATTGTCCAAAGATGAAGGGGAGACTCCGGGGATCAGAGAAGTGCAGGTCATTAAATTCCTGCTCAATATCAAATGACAAGTTTTTTAAATGGAGGGTATCACGTAGTCTAAGATCATACTTCGGTTTGTTGGCAAAAATGTTTTCAAACACAAAGACTTCTGTTAATTAATAAAAGAAAAGGAAACAGCTTTGCCAGCCAAATGAAGCCCATATCTCTGTTAGCATCTCCTACTGCAGTATTAACGGGTTTGCAGCTGTTAGGAGCTGATTGATAGTGCTTGTTAAGTCCTAGTTATCTTTCTGAGTCTATCTTCTGACATCGTCAATATCATCTTGATAAGATTTGCTGGGCGATTAGATTCTGTATGTTTGAGACATTCACAGCAGTAACTTAGAAATAGAAATGAGCATGCTTTAGTTTTAAATTTTTAGCTTTGATTTTTTTTTTACCTAGGATCCCAAAGGCTGCTCAGAGAGAGCTTCTAGCACGTACTTGTCATTCTGCGATGATCACTTTAAGGCAAGGTCTTCATTTCAATGAAGATATCAGCTCAGAAACGACATGACGTTTATCACTGTAATTTCATCCTCCGTTTTCTTTGAGTACCAATCAGTAACTAATCTTATATTGGCCTTGGAAAATAAGATTAAAAATAGAGAACGTCTCCTTAGGACCATGTATTCCATGATCCTTTCAGGCTTAGTTATTTTTGGAGTTGCATGCCTATATATATATCTCTTTGATTTATATTTAGAGGCTCTTTGACTCTTTTCTTATTAGAGTGAAATATGCAAAAATCCCAAACTATTTCATATTCTCACAAATATGGGCTTTTTAAAAAAGAAATGGTTGGTATATTAATTTCAGTCAGTTCTCCAGTCTAATATGCCTATTAATGAACACATGAATTCCCTAAATATACAAATCATCTTTTATCACTGTCGTGTTTAAAAGCTGGTCTTCTATAGGCAAGGTATTGAAGCTCATGAAGTAATCCTGCAGTCAGCTGATGTTCAGAAAGCGTACTCAGCTGAAACGGTGTACGGAGGCGTAAGGGGAGGCTGTTACTCACCAGTGCTAAATCTATGGATGCATCCTCACTGTGCATCTCTGTTACACAGGTGAAAAACTGCAGAAATACGACCTTCAGCAAAACGTAAAGATGTGTCTGCAGGGGAGGAAGGAGCTTGTGTCCAGCCTGAACCAAATTTGTATCTGACCACGTGGGTGCTAAGAACATCCACCATGTCCCCAGTCTGTTATCATGGCACGCTCCTATAGGTGACTATCTGAAAGAGCCCAGACTTCGGCTGCCACAACAGCAGATGGGACAGCAAACAAAGGGTCTGCGCTGTGCTTTGAGCAGTGCGGGCACCAGCAGCCGAGTGGAAAGCTTCTGTTGGCAGGAACAAGGAGGTGCCATTCAGGGTCAGGGAGCTGCTCACGGGGCTGCAAAGATGCAGGGTGGGCTTCCAGGTGCACTCTGAGCAGCATGCATGGAGTGCTGCTCAAGGACATTCATCATGTAGAATGGATGCTTAAACAGAACTGACCACTTTGAAGTGTTCACATTTGAAGGGGTTAATATGTTATAAACTGCATGGTTTCTAAAAGTGCAATAACCATGGTAAGAGCTCAGCACTGCAAAGCATAGTTCAACTCACTCCAGAGTTTCGGCTTGTGGACAGGAGGCAAATGAGTCCTTGGAGTTTCTCAAACCACAAAGCTGTGTGGGTCCTCCAGCTGAAATGAGAACATAATTTGTTCCAGGAGAGACTCATACTCTGCTTGTGCCTATGAAGCACAATTTCAGCCTTGTGGAAGGTGACAGGAACGCTCACCTGGCATTGGATTTTCATCCATGGTGCTACAGTAACAGTGGCATGCTGTGGGTCACAGCAGTGATGCAGACTGTCCAGGTGAGCATGGGAGAAGCTGCAGGGAAGTTTGAGTAGGGAAGGACAGAAACCTTGACAGACAAGAATAGGACATTTCAAGTTGTTGTCTCTTCATGTTGGAGAATACGCTGCTCCTCTGGATCACTCCTGTTCTAAAAGCATACAGGTTAACACAGAGCCACCAGTTACCTCAAAAAGAGTAAAACTCTGTTGGGCTACTCTTTCTGGTGGTATCAGCTCATGGGCTTCTCATGGCTCAGTGTTAGAGTGAAAATAAGGAGAGAACCAGCTACTGAAGCAGGCTTTAAAAAAGAGTATGGTAAAGGCAGTAGAGAGTAGAAGAGACAAGGAACACAGTATTTATCCTTAACAGTGACATTGCCAGTCTGTCCTAGATAATTCGTTTTTCCATTACTGAAAAAGGTTATTCTGACTGGAAGAATAACTACAGATGGCTTTTTTAAGAAGCTCAAAAATATGAAATGAGCAAGCTACACTTTAATAGAATTGAATCACTTCAAAGTATACATTCAAAGCCTGCTGGCAAATTTCTCGGGAACCTGACTACACAGAGCACAAACCCTGCATTTGTGAGGGTGTGGTTTAGCCAGCAATTCTCTGTACTGACTGATGTTTGTGTATTTGTCACTTCAAAGTGATGAATTAGAAGTACCAAGCATCATTAAAATCAGTAGGAGTTTGCTCTTGACCTCACTGTCCAGGATTTTACCCATTATCACTGATTTCTTTGTTCTTCTATTTTGTCACTTTGGTCTGCAGCTGTGAAACTTTTGCTAACTTATGTTTTATCTCCTATGTAGAACTGTAATCAGTGCAGGATTGGCTTCCAGGGGAGCTATTCTGTACTCACCATATTATTATCAGGCTAAATTACCCTTAATATGCTGACTTTACACTACTTGGAAAAGTCCTGTCACTAAGCATTTTTCCCAGTGCAGCAAATGTAGATAACAAGATAATGTTGATATACCTTTTACATATCTTAAAATATAACTTTGATATGTGCATATATATGTTGTCAGCTGTAAAGATCAGTATAAGCATTAACTAGGGATGTCGAAATGCACCCTGTGTTTTAGAACAGCAAGAATCCTGTGGACAAGTAGCTATTTTCATAGAACTGACTGCAAATAAGCCTCGGGCACCCAAAATAGAAATGGCTGATATTTTTAAAGACCTTTTCCATTCTTGTGAATGAAATCAAGCTTTCTGTGGGAAGATGCTGATTCCTAAGAAAAAACAACCAAACAAACCCAAACAAACGGTAGTTTCATTCCAGTGCAAGTGGCTGAATAGCTGAAAACCAAAACTCTTGTCTTTTTTAGGGCATAAAATCCACTTCCTCAGCTGGTCTATCCCCAAAAAGCATTTTCTTTCAGCTATTGTTTCTTCTGGTCTTTCCAAAGCCACATCAACTTGTAGTTTGGTTTTTGGCTAGGAGGAAATCCATTAATACAGCAGTTCGGAGATGGAAAACATGATGCAGCAATTTGTTAAGGGGAGAGTATAATTTCGTTGTATGCCAGAAAAAGCAGTGATTATGGTGCAGGGTCTTCTAAGCCCTCATTCTGTCTAGTGCTGAGTTCTTATTTCAGTAGCTCCAAGTCTTTCCATATTAGCTCCTTAGTGAACCAATGCAATCAAATGTGAAATGTAAAATGAGAAAAGTAATTAATATTACCAATGGCATTTGTTTAAATGTTGCTTTTCAAAAGCACTTTAATTACAATATGCTTTTCATGTTGGTTGAGTTCATTTATATAGGGAATACAATCATTAATTATCATAATTAAGACACCTGAATTCAGCCTGACTGGCATTCCTTCCACTCTGGGTTGTATCGTTGTTTTATCTCTGACAGTTAGGTTTTCAATCAGATGTTATCTACTTTTTCCTAATCATTAAGAAATGCTTTACTAATTAGCACATGAAATTCATCTTACATCAGACTGAATTGAATCAAGGTCTATTATCTTGAACAGTAAGACACTTCAGAATTCACAGTAATAGGGCATGAATATGTGATACAGTTCATACACATTTCATGAACCTCCGCGTTACCTTTATTTTTTCGAGACTTGCAATTAGTTATGCCATTTTCAGGTCACTTAATTCTCTCTCACTGTTTAACAGTCTGTTAAATTACAATGCTCTAAAATCACAAGTTAACTCTTCCGACACTATGCTTTGCTGAGATATTTCTGTTCTCCAATGAAGATGCATTTCTGAAGTGTTCCTCATGTCCTGAGAAACAAGCTGCCGTGTGCGAAACTCTGTCCTTGGATATTGTTTCTTAGAAAAAGAGGCTGTATTTTCAACTGTTATGCCAGTTCTGTCTTTCATTCCTTAAAAGGAATAATGAGTAACTGCACGTGAAACAGAAGTTCTTGCCTTGTCCCCAGGACGTACAGTAATCATGCTGAAAATTTAACTGTGCTCCTTGCTAGGTTTTCTGATATTTGATCTTCCACTGAAGATATTGTCATCATGGGCGGAGCAGGCCTAACCAGCTTGGGACCAATCTAAACCTGACTGAAAGGTTTAAATCCTGTTTCTAGTAAAGTGCCCTGCGTGCAGGGGCGGACATGCCCTTGCCCTTCTCTGTTCTCCGAGGCACAGTTTGGTGGTTGTGAGCAGTTGTAGTTGGCCTTGATTAAGTAAGGGAAAGGATGCTGGTTTTACTTACTGCAAAACTGCCAGAACAGATGGAGCGGTATGTTGTGAAGGCCAGGCTGCATTACTGCACAGAGAGATTGAAATGATTCTGTGCAATATGCGGAGTTCTCATTTATGTAATAAACTTTACAGGGTTCCAGTCTTTGTATTCATATACTTGGCATGTATTTCAGACAGAAACTCTTGTATGTGGATTTGTTTTACATACATTATTTTGTGTCAGCTTGCAAACACCTAGTCTCTAATGGTACTACAAGGTGCAAATTTCTCATTTAGGCAAAATAAAAACAGAAACTTTTTGATCACTAAAAAGTAGAATGAAGCGGTACAAATACCACACACATAGACATTCTCACAAGGCCTCATTTAGGTAGACAGACCATAACAGCAAGTGGAAATCCTGCCCTCGACCAGACTTCCTGTGCAACTACCACAGCACAGTGGGTTTAGGAGCCGATTTTGGTAGTAATGAGGGATCACAACAGGCCATTACTGGGTCATGCAACATCTAAATAAATCTTGCACAATCTAGCATTGCTATGAATGAGCCATGTTTGTGGATGGTGACAGCTTTTTGGGTGGAAGTGCTAGAGTGGTTTTAGCTAGATATGTCTTTGATAATTGTTTCCAGCACTGTGTCTACCTATGCTGAAGGAATGGTGCCTACTATTGGGAAGAAAACATGGCTGTGTAGTATAAGAATAGGACCTTCCTACCTCTCTGGTCCTTACTGTAGGAGAAAGGGGTAAGAAAGCATCTCCACATTATTCAGGGTTTCCCAGCACGGAGCCATGAATACCCCACACGCTGCGTACCGAGATCTGAGCTGTTGCTTCTGAGGCAGGAATGCACTTCTGTGGGGTGCATCTTAAGGCTGCTCATCCCTACTTCTTATCATATCAGTTATCTTAAAGTATTTTTGACTTTCTTTGGAGCAACGTATTTGTGACTCACAGGGGCTACTGGAGAAAAATTCTCTCTTTGGAATCGTACTGCAGGTTTCTGAATGAAAAGGCTTGAATTTGCAATCCCCGTTATTAAACAAGAAGTAGCTGGTAGCAGAACACTCCCCCAAGGGACTCGGAGCTGTAGAAGCCATTTCCCGGCTTGCTGCCTTAGAGTCAGAATTTCTAGACCTTAAGGATAAGCTGTAATGGGCTTTTCCCAGGAAAGAACCTGTCAAGCTGTAATGCCTCAAGAATTTACTTAACAGTGTTCTTATTTAAAAGTTGTATAAGTGGCCAGAGTTTTACGGGTGTTGGCTCTTTATAACCCCAGTATCTTCAAAATAATTCCTCAGTGAAATGCTCGTAGTATCACAAAGTTGTGATCGCTACAATACAGTTCGTGCCAGCCCTAGTTACATCTTTGAAAATTTTAGTCTTTTAAGTTCAGTGAAATGGCAATTATTAGGTCTTGGTAGCACATGTAGGATTTGGCCCATGAAGGTGAGTTTGCAGAATCATTTCCCTAGCTTTGGTCCTTTAATTTCAGGTAAAGGGTTACTCTGGTTGCTTAGAATTTTTTCTTTTTGCGTTTCCTTCTGTAATAAATGATAGTTCACGTTGTATTTCTGTATTAAATATTCTGTTAGAAGGGTGTCAGCTATCCAGATAAGAAATTACCTCTTCCCTGTTTTCTCCTTTTACCAGAGGGTTAGTGCACCAGCTCCATGAAGCGCATTCAGTGAGGAGCAGGAAAAAGACACCTCAATCGAAAGAGCTGCACTGCTGAAAAATGATTACTCATGGGGGAAGAGTGTAGGGTGGGAGAAAAGGTGCATCACACAGTTCAGTAGAGAATAATGTTTGTATGGAAGCCGGCGAGTAGCATATGATTTCCTTCCACATCCACACTGAGCAAGTGTATTTTTGTAGTTCATCATTTCTCTTTAGCTGGTGTGTTCAGTTACTGCTCATCTCCCTGAGGGATTTTTATTAGTAGTGGAGGAGACTTCACCTGAAAATGGAGTAGCCTGAAATTTGGCAAGTTGGAAAAATACTTACGTTTTTATCTGAATGAAAAGTGTAGTATTAAAAAAAAAGTTGGAGGGGAATGTAAACATGTATTTCAACAGTCTCAAAAGATTAGTATGCCATTTATGGAAAACAGTGTAATTATGATACATAGTTAATTAATTACAGAGGTATTTATTAGTCTCATCTGGGGAATCATAACGTAAATAGTCCGTGAATGTATTTGTACCCATAGAATCTGAAAGCGAGTAAACGACGTTCTGTCAGTCCGTGATCGTGTATACTGTGAGAGAAAGCATTGCCGCGGTGCTGCGCTGCGACTAGGCATGAGGAGAGCGGGCTCCCTGGGTAGGCAGGTGTGTACCTTTGGGCCTGGAGACTAAGGGTCCTAGAAGTCAAAGATCAAGCTTATACTTGGATCAAATGTGTGCAGGAAGTTGAAGCACAAAACCGATTTTCAGGCAACTACACTATGACCCGCTAGCGCTTTCCACAAAGGCACTGTATAACATTGGTTTCAGGAACTTAGTGAGCATAACGTAACTTCCAGGAGCATGGCTGACTCCAGTGCTTGCCCAGCAATGAGAGTGTTACCAGAGCTTAGAATATCTCTAAAACCCAACCTTTTTCTATGGTAGCGTGTGCTAGTCCTGTCCTGTCATCTACCTCTGTCTTTGTTTGATCTTCCAGTTGTCTGTTGTATTTAGCCTTTAGCTTTTTACAACTTGCCTGCCTTCTAGCTTCCACACAACTCTCATTTTGCAGAAGAGTATCTCATAAACTTGTGCATTTTGCTTTCAAAGGTGAGTGTTGGAAACCAACATACACCAAAAGACAACAAGCAGAAAAATGTCTTTCCAAATGCAACAGGACCCCACAGCAGAAGGGAGAGGGAAGTGGGCTGTGCAGTACATAGCAGTGTGCCTGGCAGCAAGGAATGATAGCATCTGGCTTCTGAGCTGCCATACCATGATCAGAACTGGCATTCTTTCCAAGGCAGAGCTTCCTGTGTGAGGAGAAAGCATCCTTCTTTGCTAACCTTTACTGCATAAGAACAGCTCTGCCTTGGCAGCACAAGAGTTGATAACGTGACAAATGGCTTCACAGGGGCTTGCTAGGCTAGGAAGAGAGGAGGAAGGCAGAGTAAGCACACTATCGTTTTCTTTCAGCATTCTTTTATTTTCTTCCTTCCCAGGGGCATATGCAGCCCCAGTTTCGAGTCAGGAGGATGAACACACCCATCGTGTCACATCATGTTTCCATATCTCATGGCTGTAGGCAGGGAGAGCCATGCACTGTCTGGGGGCCTGTATCTGCCACACATAGTCAGGGAAACAGAGGACTTGTAGCACTGGGCTGGTTACATGTGAAATTCTTATCACAGCAAAGGGAGTGGGAATTGAAAGTAAACTGTTAGGCTGACACTACTGAATCTGTACTGTGACTGCATCCCGTCCGCAGGGAGCAGCTCGGACAGCAGCTGACCTTGAGCAGCAATCACCGCTTGGCCTTACTATAGGCAGCTTCTCTGTGGACAGTCATGGCTTGCACGGTTTCCCTTTTCTTACAGGTCCCACTCAGTTTCAGTCTGTGCTCCTAACTCATTTCCTGCAGGACAGCTGTATCCTGGGTGTCCCCACTGAGATCCTTCCCAGGGAAGATGCAGAATCAAGCACCAGTGGCATCTTCTGTGTTCAGAGGCCGATGTCTTAGTTAGAGCTGTGGCACCGCAGTAGTGCCAGGATTTAGAATGCTGTTCTCCTCCCTGCTGCTCACCATCTCTTGCTAAATGCATGACTTCGGTTTTCCATCTTACAGACTTCATGAGCTAAAAACCATTGTAAGTGAAGAAAATGTAGAAAACCAGCAAAAGTGCTATGCGGAATGGCCTTGTCTGTGAACACAAATACTTGATGCAGGACAAAAGCTCAGAGGGTAGATGATTAAAAATTCAAATATAGCAGGGAGTAAATTAAAGTTCTTCTGTTCTACAATCACAAGATGCTTACGTGTAAAAACAGACTTACCCAATGAAGAGATGGAAAAAGTAAGTTGCTTATGCCCCAGTATTTCACTGGTTCCTTTCTCAGCACTCTAGTTTGCACCCTTCATTGTCTTACAAGTAGTTCTTTTGGTTTGTTTTTGAAATAAGAAAATAGGAGGCTGTAGTATGAGTAATTTTTATGTATTCCTTATCTCATTTTTTTCTGGTGTTTTTTTCCCCAGCAGTTTCTGTCTCAAAATCTCTGCTAGTTGTGCTTGTGAAGCAACCCACATGTTTTCCAATAGTATTTCCACTCTCCAGGATAATGTTTTTTGGACGAATATATTCTAATATTAAAGAAAGAAAACATCGTCTAAGAATTCATCTTGTTTTCACCTTTTGATGTTCTCAACTGCCTTTTTTCTGAAATCTGATGGGTTGCAAGACAAGATTTTAAGTATTTACAACCATCTCTAATAAACCACTTCATGGATATTTATGAGGTGCTGTTTTAGCAGTCTGTATTATAATATTAATCAAAATCAAGGCTGCTGCTTGGAAACACTCCAAGAGTTAGATCTTTGCTGAAATCTTTCCAGGTATCTTTATTTTCCTCGTTCCTTTTGTTTTTTGTTGTTGTTAATTTCCAGTTAAGTTATTTATCAGATGATATTTGAATACATATGAATACAGGTTTGACAGAAAGTCAGAGAATCTTAAAATTGATCTTTGTTTTTCATGTTTATGCAACACTTTTATATTTGTTTTCTGTTTATTTGTAAAGGAAAGCAGTAATATTAGCAGGAAAGGCTACAAGGCACCCTGCTGTGCCACTAAAATTACATTGTACAAGTTTATTGCTTACAACTAGAAATGTCCTAGCATGTTCTGAAGTCTTGTTTATGAAGCCTTGATGCAATTTTCATATCCATCACTTCGAGGTCTAATGAATTCTGGTTGGTTTTCACATACCTGCTTCAGGTTAGGGTTTGTTATTTCTGGATGCTCAACTCAATTTTCTGGAGCACATAAGTCAGGCTGTAAGTGTGCTGAATGATTCAAACCTCCAAGATAGTGAACAAAATTTAGTAGGTATTTGTCAGATTTTGTCCTCCACCAGTTTAGAGAGGTTAGGGTAGGCCAACCAGCTACCCCAGAAACCCCATGTCTGATAACGTATGCATGTGTTTCTGTCTGAGCACATTACAGCCTGCCTTTTTAGCGTGTTAAAAGTCACTGTGATGTGGTCAAACAGGAGCAAGAGCAGAAATTATTTCTATTATGTCTCGCTTAGGGTTCAGTACGCAGACAAAACGTGCCTGCTATTTTATGAACTTCCAATAATGATTGCAGAACCGCTGGGGATAGGACTAAGCCAGTTCTTACTTCTCTGCTTTAATGTTACTGTTTGCCACAAAATAATTGTTGTTGTATCCAACCACAGGTGAAAGCTCCATAAGAAAACAAAAATCTACGGATACTGTATGAGAAGGGCCAGTGACACATGAAATAGGCAAACCAAAATCAAAACAAAGCCAGTTCAAAGAATAAAAGGTCAATAATGAGATACATTTCCTTTCAAAATATTTTTTCAACTGTAATGATCGGAGATATTACCTGCAGCACATCACTTGGAGTCTGCAGTATCGTTTTTACTGCCTCTGCCATTGCCCTTGCGCTGCAGCCATTGCACGAGGTGGAGCTCTACTTAGAGATTGCTGAGGCTTAGTGCTGTTCATTTCTAACTAAAACATCTCTTGTATGTTTTATTGATACAGGGTTGGCTTTGCTATAGAAAGGTGCTTTGCTGCTCAGGTGAGAAACTTAACCAGATTTGTGCGGACGAGTGTGGATTCATAAAATCCCGAGATTAAGCCTCTGCGCATCGTGTTAGAACCATCTGCTTGCTCCATCCAATAAGCTGTAACAGCTGATCTCTGATCGCACTGAGGCTCCCTCTATTCTTACCACAGTGGTTTTGTACAATCTAATACTGTAACATTTGGTCAATAGCTTTAGGGAATATCATGGCAAATGTATCTGAAGGGAGATGACAAAGTCTGAGAAATAATAAATGTTGATGTTCAAACACTCTTACAAGAGTGTCAGGAGTTGTCATAGTCACTCTCCATCTCCTACGAAGCTTCGCTTAGTTCTTCCATATTGAATTTAACTCTAAGGGTCCAATTCTCCACTCCATTGCACTAGTTTGATGCCAGTGTAATTCCATTGACTTTCCCAGAAATACAACCGTTTAAGACTCACGAAGTAAAATGGCCATCAGGCCTGAAGTCACACCAACAGTGCTCAGTCCAGTGTTACAGTATCTGTTAGACTTTTTGGGCAGCAGCAGCATCTGGGAAATGTTACTGTTCTCAGCAGGCCGGTAACAGGCCATCAGCCGCTTCTGCAGCACCATCCTGAAGCTGAGAGCTATGGCAGAGTAAGTTGTTCCAAACCGGATATAAGGAGAGAGCAGCTCTCCACAGGCCAGCTAGAGCTTGGTGGAAACCTCAGCAGAGGAAACATGTCCATCTTTATCAAAACCTCAGAGGTTTTTTCCTGTTGTTGAAATCAGGATATTCTCGTTAATGTTGTGAAACCAAGTCTGACTGAAGTTTGGGATTGAGGAAGAGGTTATAGAAGTTGCCTTTAAGAGAATGTGGAAGCAAGCAGAATATGATTGAGGGCAGGAAGGAGGAATATGCAGGGACAGGTATTTTATATCAGCAGCCTGAGCCCCCAGCAGCCTGAAATTTTGACCATTAGACTTACACAGAGACTCCAGGCATAGGCCTTGTGGTCAGTGATGCTCCATTTTGGGCACTACATCAAGAGAGGGAGGTGATTCTCCCCCTCTACTCTGCTCTCGTGAGACCCCACCTGGAGTGCTGTGTCCAGCTGTGGAGCCCTCAGCATAAGGAGGATATCGAGCAGTTGGAACGAGTCCAGATGAGGCCAGAGAGATGCTCAGAGGGCTGGAGCCCCTCTGCTATGAAGAAAGGCTGAGAGAATTGGGCTTGTTCAGCCTCAAGAAGAGAAGGCTTTGGGGAGACCTTATTGCAGCCTTCCAGTACCTGGGGGGACTACTAGGAAGCTGGGGGGGGCGAGGGTGGGGGCTTTTTACAAGGGCCTGTAGTGACAGGACAAGGGGTAATGGGTTTAAACTGAAAGCAGGGAGATTTAGATTGGGTATCAGGGAGAAATTCTTCCTGGAGAGGGTGGGGAGGCACTGGAACAGGTTGCCCAGAGAAGCTGTAGATGCCCCATCCCTGGCAGTGTCCAAGGCCAGGCTGGGTGAGGCTTGGAGCAACCTGGTCTAGTGGAAGGTGTCCCTGCCCATGGCAGGGGGTTGGAACTAGATGATCTTTAAAGTCCCTTCCAACCCAAACCATTCTATGATTCTGTGATCATCTCCACTAGGATGGCGTACTCCAGCCACGAAAGGTGCAGGCAAAACAACTGGGGCTTCTGTTGTGCAGAAAGCCTCCGGACAAGGTAGCTGTGTCTGGTCAAATCTACTTCTGCATGTAAAGCCTCACTTTTGTGGTACTGAAATGGCACTGAATTGTTGTGCAGTCCTCTGCACTAAGCTGAATTTCATCCTAATAGCTTGAGTGAATAATTAAACTTTCATTTTCCTGTGCCTACATTTCCAACACTACAAGAGGGTGCAAACACGGTACTGTCAGGAAGGTTATATGCAGAAATCTGCTCTGATTGACTGAGAGTGCATCAGCCTTGATGTATTCTTGCAATGTTTTTCAGCAACAGAGGGAAAGAGAAGGATGCATTACATCAATCAAATTAACAGGGCAAAAAGGCAAATAGGTGAGAAATGTCAGTTCATTCTGCAGATACAGTTCTTGCCCAAGGTAAAAGGAGGGAGTAAGGTGAGCCATTATACCCGTTAGTGGTTTGCCATACAAAATAGGCAATTACTTTTACTTCTGTCGTTCTGTTGTTTGAGAGAGTTTTGCTGTTTTTCTGTGCTGAACTGTTGTGTTCAGCTCCAGTGGTAGACAGCTCTAGCTGGCGTGCTGCAGAGAGCAAGCAGAGAAAAGGCCGTATGCCTGAATTAAAACAGCAGCCAGTAAAATCTATTGTATTTCATATCTTGAAATAATTCTGATTTGTAATTATGGAAGCTCTTTTATCCAGTGTGTCAAAGTGCATTGAAAGCAGTTAGCACAGCTTTTACCTCTGTGAAGTGACTCCAGGGTGTAGGTACTACCTTGCTGTAGCAGGATGCCAGCTCTTGGGAATTCACCTCAGGTACAGTTCAGCTGACAGCCTGGCAGTCAGGGCGGAAGAGGTACCGGCCTGTGTTTGTGTTTCCCAGATGCCACGGAGAGAGGAGGCAGTGCTGAGTGGACTAAGCCCCGCTGCACTTGGAAAGCTCTGAGTAAACTGGGAGAGAAATCCTGAGCCCAAGTGACATTCAATTTGCTTCCTCTCCTT
The DNA here is from genome assembly GCA_027574665.1 of Rhynochetos jubatus. NCBI lineage: Eukaryota > Metazoa > Chordata > Aves > Eurypygiformes > Rhynochetidae > Rhynochetos > Rhynochetos jubatus. The sequence continues at coordinate 932,408 of CM050661.1, read as the reverse complement.
CCAAGTCCAAATGACAAGAGGGTATCTGACTCCTGCCCTGGGGTTCCCCAGACGGGTGCTCACCGCTTTGCCATAGGATGAATGCCATAGGTGTAGCATGGGCATCACAAAACATGGGTAGATTTTTAAGCAGAGACCTTGCTGTCCCAGACTGCTTCTCAGTAATCACAGCAGGAAGAACTCTAAAAGCAAGGATCCTGGTAAAGTACAGTTTGGGCCACAGGGGGCTGGTTCTTAACCTCCTTCTTGCTCTTCTGACCCAGAAGGGTGTTTAATGGGAGAGGGCTTTGGAGTGGATCTCCTGCTGAAGAGGAGGCTGCTCATCCACTTCTCCAGCTAATTTCCCCTTCACTTCTGACTGAGGTGTTGGTAGCCTGAAGATTGCACCAAGTCCCATTGATGTGCAGAGCACATTCAGCCTACATTCAGCAGCTAGCTGCTGTGGTCAGCTCTCCCTAAAAGCCGTTTGGAAATGCAGCCGTTGTGCTTAAACGCGCTGCAACAGTATCAGCCTGTTGCGCAGTTCATCTGTCAGCCTGCTGATGCGAAAGGGGTGCATTTCATCCTTGATGAGCCCGTTAAAAACAGGTGCTCACCCCAGGAGTTTAAGGTACCCTGGGGCTTTGACTTAAATCCAGCGGAATTAAGAGACGTTAGAGAAGGATCTGCATCTGTAAAGTAGGCGCATTGTGTCGGTGTTGCAGATAAGCTGCAGTCAGTCTAAGGACAGGGGAAGTTGCACTCCAGTAACAGCAGTGCAGTCTCAAATGCTGGCACCTGATAAAGGCAGGTGAGGATAAAGGCATGTCTGCATCATTCACTGACATTACGTTTTGAATATATTTTCCTTTGTTGGGAAACCCTGCAGATACATGCACCCTTCTGCTTTTCAAACCACATTATCTTACTGCTAGCATGCTTAATTATGTCATCTCCACAAAATATTCCTTGGGAGTATATTCTACCACTTCTCCCTAAAATAAAATATCCTAAATATCTCTCCAGGCCTCCATCTAAGGAGACCTGTGTTTATGCTGAAAATGCAAATGGAAGTGGTTTTTATTCGCAATGCAGACACCTCTACACCCCAAGATTATTCAGAGTCTTCTTTTATCATGATAGCTGTAGATGAGAAGGTTCAGTTTGGAAGTGTACTATCTTCATACTGGTAAATTCTCAAACTTTCCCATACAGATTTTGTTTGTGTTTCAGTCATGCAGGGAGAAAATAATGCAGTGAGCTGCTTCTGTACTACCTGAGGTCCCTTCCAACCTAAATTATTCTAGGATTATGTGACACATATCTTTAATTTCTTTAAAATTAAAATCTTTAAATTCACATCTTTGCATTGAGTTTGCTTTAACTCTTTGATAGTTGGATCCTATTCAGATATATTGGGCTGTCTATTTTGATTCTGAAAGTACAAGTAGTGTCAAAATTTCAGTTGAACACGTTTGTTTATACACTTTCACAAAGCAGGTGTCCTATAAGTAAGTCAAATAATCACATAATAACTCTTAAGGAGTATATACAAATCAATTGCTAGAGTTGCTGCAGGGTTTATTTTGAAAATGAGAGTTTGGGATAGGTTGTTTTTTGTTAATTAAATACATTTAAAAGGATTTATGTTATCTTCTTGTTCATAAATACTGAATTTTCAATGACTTCTACTAAAATGTTAGGAGATCCTTCACCATAAATAACCCTTCTTGTAAGATTACATAGGAGTCTGATAAATCCTTATTTTTGCATGACTTCTCCCAGACCAAATTGAAGAATATGGTTATCATTTGGGACATTTTAAGAACACCAGCTGAACATGGTCTTCATTTTTTCACTTTTAGTCCTAAATTTTGGCTCTCTGTTAAACATTTGATTTCTGCTTTTACAAGAACCTTTTGTGTATAAATGACAGATTTCATTGAGGGGTAACCTTAATATCATCGCCCCTCCTTAGTATCGCTTGGTTGTTGTCTCTTGCCACAGGACTTTGAAGGCTAAAATAAAATCTAATCACGTGCCGTGGGTTTTTCAGAGAAATTCGAGTTGCTCAAAGTTCCTGGTTGGTGATCTGACAGGCGATTTGGATTTAAGTGATGACAAAAGCTCGCAGTGCAGAAATCAGGCTGGTTTGCAGAGGCACGTTTAAGAAGCCAAATCCGTGAGTCTTGACAATGTTGCAAAGCAGCTGAGAAACTTAACTGCATCTTTCAGTTCTTCACAGCACTCTGGTACTCAGCTCCATGGATATCAGTGTATGTAAACTTGGCTGCTAGAACTGCAGTCTCATCCTTCCTGCGGCAGCTGTCCTGTATTTATCAAATACTTATGTGGTGGTTTCAGGAGATGACAGCACAGGAAGAGGATGGCATCTAACAATTGGGTGATAAATTGGGCTAATTTCTGAAATATCTGAGTTCCTGCCCCTGGTTTGGCAGACTTCATAATGACTTTGCACAGGTAATGCGCCTTTCTGAGCTGCTGTCACTCACCCTTAATGGAACCAGTAGCGCTGTTCTGTCTTGGAGAGGGGAAGGAGGATAGTGAAATACAGTAGCAGTAGAGGAATAAACCAGATAATAGAAATGCTCGACTAAAATAAAAATTAAAAAAGCAGTCACCATGCTTTGAACTGGGCCAGCAATCATTGACATATTTAGGCGTCTGTTCAGGGAGTGACTTTAAAGCTTGTCGCCCTCAACTTATATACCAGGTAGGGATATAAGGATATATATAGGATATATGTAGTTATAAGGATACTTGATACTTACTGAGACCACTATTTAGTCATCAGAACATCCACATACTTGTGCAAGGTAATCGACCCTTATCTTACTCAGGGGGCTGTGCAGACGTACACATCACCTGCCTCTGGCTGTGGAGAGAATTAGTGACAAAGCCAGGTTTACAGTCCACAGGAGGATTCTTGGCCCCCAGTGCTGTGTTTGGACTATTGATGACATCAATCATAGTGAAGGCACAGCGCAGTTGTCAACCCCACTATGTATTGCTGGTGTTTAAAGATAGCCTACACCAAGTCACAAGCACTTGAGCTTCTTTGCAGGAAGAGGTCTACCCTGCATTCTGTCACAGCTGAAGAAAAGTGCAATGCATTTATCACGGGGAAAAAAGTGTAGACTTAAGATTTAAGCTTCTTACCATGTATAAAGAGCTGATGTATGTTATTAGAAACTACTCGCCTAGGCTGTATTTCATTTAAGCTTTTAGAGCCATCTAAATCAACTTCTTCAGCTTTAGGAAGATAAAGATTGTAAAACAAATTATCTGAGCATCAAGAGACCTACCATGTTGATTTACACCTGCTACATCCAGTAAGTATCTAATTCACTTATAAATCACAAAGCTGATGCATATTTTCAGAATTATCTGGGTATTTGGTTAGTGCAGGTTTAAATGAAATCATACGAGCATGTGTTTACCTTCTGTAAGGCAAGAAGGAGCCACAGGCAAACAAAAGCATTAAAAATGATTAAAGGTACTAGGAATACCAGGCCATTTTTCTTATGTTGTCAATGCTTAGAAAGTAAGCACCTTCCTGCGGAAGCATTGTTCATAATAACAATATTGCCTACAGAGATCAGGAAGTCTTCCCAAGACCTGAACACATTTGCACTACCTTTCTAAGGCTGTATTTGAGAATCAAACGGTTCTGCTCACTCTACCTGGGCATCTGGATCAAATTTCCGCACAACACATTTTAGTTGCACTTGCATGCACGAGCGGTATTTCTTCAGCAACACTCTTCTGCATAGGAGCAGGAGCTACAGAACAACATAAATTGGCGATATGTTGGGGCCATTTCAATAGGAAAGTTGTCTGAATTGTGACCCTGCTATGGTCACCACAGAGAATCCCCTGCCAGGCTAACTCCAGACCAAATACCTGTCTTGGCTGTAGCGGTTGCTGGCCAGTTACCAACCAGCAGCTTGTATCACAGCCCTCTTGTCTGTTGATTTCTCCAACTTTTTCAAGCGATTCACAGCTGATCCTGTTTCTCGAATTCACTGCGCTTGTTTAAGTGCCTTGAATGACTATAATCCTCTTTAAAACGAACAAACAACCCAAAAATGGAAACAAAGGAAATCGAGATATAGCAGTGGTTGTAACATGGTTGTTTCCTAACATTTGATCTTTGCTTCTAAAATAAACTATAAAACTGGAGGGGAAAGGAGAAAATGTGTTCATGGGTTTTACCCCCCACAATGAGGTGCTAGGCAAAGCTGTAGCAGTATTTAGCGATCTTTCCATTTCCCCTCTTTCTTAATGGACTTGACTAATTAAGTACCAGTTCCATTGTCTGTGGAGCTGTTTGTCAGTTTTCTCATCATTCTCTCTTCACAGGGAGATGATGTATGTGTGTGATATTTTCATCTGGCTGCCGTTACGGTCTTTGCAACCTCCCTGAAACAAGCCCTAATCATTGTCTTCCCTATGAAGCTGTTGTGCTAAACAGCTGAAAAGGTGACTGAACTCTGCTTTGCCAAGGGATCTCCTTTTAAACAAAAATGTATATTAACAGAGTGTAAAGCTGGGCTTTAAGGGTTAACATGAGTGTAGTAGGGTCTTCATATTTCCATGGCAACAGCTTAACATGATGAGAAGTAGAGTGGACTATTTTGCTATGAGGCGTCATTAAAAGAAAAATCATGTTGGGAAACACACATGTATCATAGAATAAAATCTCTTCTCCCTGGTTTTGAAAACAGCCAATTTCTTTGTTGCTCCACATTGATGCATTGTTCTAAAATTACTGTTACATTAGAAGTGGAAACAGTAGTTTGCATGGCTTTTAATTACAGTGTCTGTGATTGCAGTAATGTAAATTTAAAGGAGCAACTTTACAACAGGTAATCTGACAGCTGCCACTAAACTTATTATTTACAATAGGTATCGCCAAATATGCTTATTTTTTGCAGCAGGTTTTTGTTGCCGGTGTGTGGCATGTTCTCTGTGGTAGTCGGGATGGGCTCAGCTGCCGTTTTAGTCATTTCTATTAGGAATATATTGATAGCTCCCACACCAGCGGTGGCCAGCCTTTTCTGCCAGATCTATTACTTTTAAAAGGTCAAAGGTCTGCAGTGAATGTGATGGGACAGATTTGCTGTTCCTCTTTGCGCCGCATGTGTCACTCTCAGGGTGTCATGGGAACATAAGGCACCTGTAATTTTGTTCTGGAGGTTCTTGTTGGGGGTTACTACTAGATTCCTACCGTACATTTGGAAGCAAGCAGAGGGAGGTGGCAGAGGATGCTAACCTGTAGTTACTCCTCTTTGGCATTGCACTCCTCGAACATGGCCTGGATGGAGAGAACATCTGAAAATTCTGGCCTATTCTCTACTGTCCCCTTCCATCCCAGTCAGGGCACTCTTTTGTCTGGCGGTGTGCTCCAGCTCGGGATGTCAAGCATTATTTTAACATCCTGAAATGAGCTAACCTGCGTACAGACTGCACCGTCTACACGAGTGACTCATTCACCCCGTACCATATGCAAAGGGGAAACCGGATTTTTATCAATCTTTTCTTACATCTGCACGGAATGAATCTGGTTGTAAGAATTTTTTGGCAAATGGTGGAGTTCCTTATTTTTAACCATCTGAATGTTGGCAGAGAAAAGCAAGTAACTCAATCCCCTTTACTTTCTTCTCCTTTAATTTCGGGTCCTTTTTTTTTTTTTGGCTAGAACTTTGAAATCTGTTTCATCTCTTCACTGACACAAAGTTCTTTGGCGCCATTTCTCGTCTTTTCCGGGTTATGTTATGTGATATAGGCTGCTTATCAAATAAAGCTGTGGTTTCAGTTTTCTTTTCTGCTGCCCGTTGATTCACAAGCCATGCACACAAGCTGCAGAACACTCCAATTATACAAGATAACATTTTATCTCCATGAGGGTAGTCAGATATGGGTCAAACCCATCGTCTCTGTCATGGGTTCAAACTTTCAGAGCAGGGCTTCAGAGAGACATATTTATTCTTGGAGATATTCAGAACTTGACTGCACAATGACCTGAGCAACGTGACCTAGTTGGCCCTGCTTTGAAAGGAAGGCTGGATTAGAGACCTCCAGGGTCCTTTTCAAATGGACTTCTTCTCTAGCTGCATTCAATAATCCTGTTCAATACTAATTATTTATTTCCCATATTTTTAATTTTAAACATAAAAACATTAGAATGTGGCTTGGTCTCATTAAAAATTGTACAGTGGAATAGGGTCTGAAAGCGAGTTTATTCAGTAATAAGGAAAGATGGACAGTTGTGGTTTTGCCAGGCTGCGGCGTGCATTAGTGCCTAGCTGAGCTGCACGGAGTAGAGGAATCATCATGAGACTGAGATAAATCAGTGCTGATACAGAGGGTGGGAAAATAAAGAGAGCAAGACCAGTTACAGATTAAACCTTGCATGTCAGTCATGATGAAAAAGTCTACCAGAGTTACTTGAGCAGATGGAGAAATCATGCATGAAGATGTCAGTGTGTCTTGGACTGTTGAACATGAAAATCCATTTGTTTTAACCTCCTTTTGTCTCACTTGAGTATTTCAGCAACAAACACTTCTTGGCAGAAGTATTTTACTATGCATGTCACAGAGGAGACCTAACTGGACCTTCTAGGCACTGCTGTCGTATAACTAATATTCTAATGGGGCCCATTTAATATAAGAGTCGGAACATGGTAAACGTGAAAAGTGATATTTGGCAGAAATAAATAATATCATTTCCACTGCCAGGATAGAAATAGTGTGTCAATGGAATCCATAAATCAGGTTATGTCATTCTCACTTAATCAAATTTACCTTGACATGATTTTACTAAGTATCACCCATGTGTTACCTACTGTCAGCAACTATTTGCATCCTTAATGCATAACAGTAATGCAGATGACATCTAGAACAGTCTTATATCTTGGGCTCAAAATATATTTGTCACATCTTATTGCTGTCATTTGGCACTTAATACCATACCTCATAAAAATGTTAAGGTAAGGGTACCTCTTTTCTTTCCAGTTGTATGATGGACGGCCGCAGAAGTTGCAGTCTCCTTGTGGATTACTACTGCGTGTGGAGTAGTGGTAAATCCCGTGCAGCTGGCAAAGCCCGAGGATAGGACTGCCCACTGAACAGGGCACTGACCCAAGTAGCACACAGGTAATCTCAGTTCCATTCTTGACTCGGCCATTGTCATACCGCCTGGTATTGTATAAGCTGTTTCATCACCCTGCTGTTGTGTACCCGTCTCTGTAATTCATTTAATTTATCCAGTTAGATTGTAGCTGCAAAGAGACAGACTTTTCTGTGGGTTTGTGCAGTGGCAAGGGCTGTAGCTGAGACTTCTGGAATACACTGTTGTGTAGATAAGAACAGGCGACACTACGAAAGCAGAGAGAGACTTTGATACTCTCCAACCCATACAGATCTTGTCAACTTCTATGCTCAGCTCTTCAAAAGTGAAAAAGTTAGATGAGATTTGGTTTTTATGGCATGAAACTGACTGAACTTCCAAGACTGTGCTTTGTTGATTTGAGCCGATTCTCTTTTCGAAGTAAGACTGATGCTCTTTTAAAAATCAAGCATACGTTGTAGGTATTTCCTTTTCCAAGCCAAATTTTAATGCGTTCTCAAAAGCTGTATGCTGACCCCAGGTCTATAAGAAATGTTTTATGTAGGCCGTCTTCTAAGGGACACATTGCTTTTTGTAAGAAAATAAAAAAGGAGGCAGTAAGTTGCAAATCCCAGAGCAGCTGAGTGAGAGTGGAAGAAGTGCCTTGGGTTTGCAGAACCTGTAAATTGTGGTTTAGTGATCCTGCTGGAACCTAAGGGGAGTGAAAAGAAAAATCGGTGTTAAAAATAATCAGAGGAAAAAGCCACAAATAGTTGAGGGGAATGGGTTAAGGGTGACAAGATGTTTCTGGAAGGATTGCACTCTGAAAATGAATGTCCATTGCCACAAGCGTTCCCTGCCCCTCTGCAAAATAGTATCAGACCCTTCCTGGGAAAGGTCCTGAACTGTGGGAGCTGTGTCGGGAGAAGAACTCGATGCAGCGGAGTTACAAGGGAAGGGAATGCAAACCATGAGCACGTCCTTCCTTTTGGGCATGGAACAAAAGCAAACACAGACGTGACCACGTAGGGAAGTGTCAAGGAAGTGTCAGGGCTGGGCCCAGTCAGCGGGGGGATGAGAAGCACAGCGTGCACTGTGATGTGAGGTGGGGCTTTGCCTCAGCTGGCCGCGAGGAGGTCTCCAACAGCTCTGGAGTGGCAGTGTTACTGCTCACTCTACACAATCTGTACGGCTCTGGAAGGCAATCCAAGGTAAGGCTGTTCCAGCAAGATGCTGAGAGCGGTTCTCTGATATGCAAATTGCCGTAGCCTGACACAGGATTTGAACCCCAAACCTCTTTTAGCTCTCAATTTACATTTTATGGCATTTGTTGAATTTTATTTTTGTTCACTGCTTCTTACAGCATGCTTCTGTAGTGTTAGCTTGGAAAGTGGTGTTTGCTAGTAATAACAGTTATGCAATATTCCATTTCTGTGTTTCACAATGCTGCTGAATTTTGTTCAAATATATATTTCATACAGTGTTGTTTTACTTTCTTGAGATTGGGAGAGTTTGCCTATACATTGTATTTCCAGAACATCTAATCATCTGATAAACTTCAGATTTATAGTTTGTGAAAACAACTGCCCTTTAAGAAGAAAAAAAGTGACATTTATGCAGGTATTTCTTCTAAAAATAAATTTGCTGTCTGTTCCTAAAAATGCAAGGAAACTTTATCTCTGTGGTTTCCTTGTTCTAATTCATTTCACAAATGAATTTAAGACAGCTAGCAAACTGAGAAAAAATTATCCTTGTTGAGGTGTTATTTCATTCAGTTTTAAATATTAATGTATGATGTTGCATCGTTATGTAGTACTCTTCACAAAGATGATATAAACCGTTTGTTAAGAAAATATGAAACTTCTGAAATGTCTGTTCATAAATGTTTACAAGAGAGATCATAGGTAGAATTATAGGCAAGGAAAATGAAGAACAGATGAGCCTAGGGAATGCTGGGAAAGGACGTGGTTGGCAGGTATCCCAAGCTGGATTTCTAGATGATGACCTCTTCTTTCTTGAAATCATAATGTTTTTTATTTCTAGGCCACACGATGCCATCATCCAATTGCCTGTGTCTTGATTCTGTATATGAAGTACGTAAAATCAATAATGAAAATGGCTGGAATATTTCAGTGCCTCTGCTGTGATGCGTGAGAATTGCAGATACACAAAGAAGTCCTAAAAGCCTAGGGTTTGGCTAGTAGAGGCACAATGCGTGTGGTACTAGAACAGAGTAAGGATATGCTGAGCAGAGGATGGGAAGGACAGGTTTAGGGTCCCGCCGCACAGCTGTGATTTGGGGCAGCAGTGTGGTGCAGGGGGTTTTACAGGGAATCTTTGCATACTCTGACTTTCTCGGAGTGCCCTTCAGCTCCCAGAGCAGCCCAGGCTTGCACAGATAAATCCTAACTTAACATCTCCTTTCCTCCAGGGCTGCAAATCTCACCCTGAGCACAGGTTCTCCTGTGCAGAGCTAAGGCAAATTTCTTTCAAAACCTTAATAAAAAGGTAGTGAAATGAAGCTTGCTGTGAAATTCACTGTGATGGAAATAAGCAAATCTTAATGGATTTTCTTACACGTTCTCTTGGGGGAATTGTAAGATAACCCTAGATAGATGCTCTTGTGCTTCATTTTGTTCGTACCCTGCTCCACTAACTTCACTCTCGTGCACAAAATAACATCTGGCTTACATAGTTCAGTGTTGCCATGTAAAGATTTTATTGAGTTTCCTTAACTAGATTTGGGCTTTATTATCTACTTGCCAAATGATAGGTAATATTAATACTGCTGCTTTCTGCCAACATACAAATTATACAAATGTATTTAATTTCATTACAGCAGCAGAATTAATTGTCTATAATACGATATTGAGGATTGTGATACATAGGAAGAAAAGCAAATTAAAGTGGCTATAAGCATAATTGAAATCCTTTACTTGTTTAACAATGATTTTTTTGCATTCTCTTTATATTTGTTCTTCATAGTTTTGGTTTTACTATTGTTAATTCCAGCAAAAACAAGTCTTCCAGATTTGTAGCTGTTTTGACATGCCACTGTTAGCTCACTGTAATGTGACAAGTACAGAAGAGAACTTCTGATTGGATTCTATTGCAGTATTATGCTATGCCTACGAGTAAAAAATGCAGAGAAAATTGAATCCTAAAATTATCTGCCTCTCTCCCATTTACTCTCCAAGCCATTTCTTCTATTTTTCAATTATCATCTGGTAATAAATGTGTCATAGTGCAAGATGAGACCTCAGTGGAATACAGTAACTCTGAAGACAGAATGGAAAATTCAAGAACATTCTAACTTGTTTGGATGCAAATTTGGTCACTGTATTGAACCGAAAGGTATGTGCTGTGGAGGATGAAAGTAAAGCTCTAGAAATTTCCTGTGCTAATGACACAGTCCTCTGCCACATCTGCCACCAGGCACCCAGACATCCTTCTTTCCAAATGGATTTCCTGTTCTGAGACAGGCTATGAGGTTTATGAAACATTTAATTCCCTTTGAGTGTTTATCTGGGAATTATGGGGGGAGGAGGTGTGTGTACACAGACATCGGGTAAAAGCCATGTCCTTAGGAACTGGTTAAATTTATACACAACCAGAATTTCTGTCCTTGTACTGATCCCCTAAATGTATGAATCTCACTGTTAGCTTTTCCTTACCTGTCTCTGAATTTGTCACTTCCCACCCAGCTGTTAGTCTCACCCTCTCCTAAGACATTTGAATTTCTGAGCAGGAATCTCGAGAGAAGAAAACAGTTTCCAGATTTTCAATTTATCTCTAGCCTGAAAAGAAAATGACTGTAAATTCTGGAGCTTCTGCATCTAATTCTAGGAGGAACAGTTTGCCAGCATTTGAATCACTAGGAACCAGCTTGCTGGGGCTCCAGCCATCGTTTAACCTAACTGTGCGGAGCTCCCCAAACGCTCAGGAGTACTCTGGTATGTTTTCAGTGTGCTAGTCAAGGCTCGAGGGGAGTTGACTGTGCAGCCGTGTCGGTACAACGAGATCGTATGGGGTGGCGTGATCTCTCCAAAGGCGCTGGCATACGGAAGTGCAGAGTTCCTGGGTAAACCCAGAATCTTGACGTGCTGTCAGATTTTGAACTGCGTCTAACTGTCCTGCAGAAAACTGGCTAACATTTTGTGTGGCTGCACATGAGCAAAGAGCAGGAGAGAAAGAAAAATAATGTTTTGGGTTTTGCTTATATTTCTAGTCAAATTTCCTATCGTGTAGACTCAAGATAAATCAAAATGAGACAGTAATGTGAAAATAGTACAATATTGCCTAGTAGCACACTGGCCCACTGATTTCAGCAGAGGTTATTTCTGACTCATGCCAAGTCTCTGAGAGGAGATTTAATCTAACTCATTTTATAGAATAAATGTGTAAGTTTTGAGAAGCTTCAGGGTAAACCATTTGAAATGCAGTATTTTCAAGAGTGGAAACTTAGTTTCTTTATTTCTTTCAGCTCTAGAGAGAATAAGAGAGAGCATAGAATGGGCCTCTAGACGAATCCATTATTTCCTATGTATTACATTCTTACTGATCTAAAATAAAAACAAAATTAATTTGAATAATATTTTTACATCTCTTTCCAGGGGAGAACTGTTGTTAGATTTGCCATTCCTAGGTATGGAAATATTACGCCTGCCTCTGATTAGTCATTGTTTCCTTTCTTCAGAAAGTCTCAGAACTCTTGTTCACTGCTTCATTACTGAATTTGAAAATCTTCAGCTAAACCCTTAGAAATCTTGGAGAACAAAAAGCAGTGATGAGAATAGGTAACTTCCAGGGTGAGCCATGCCTCTTTCCCTGCTATGCATCTCGGTTGTACAGGGATGCAAAAAGGGAGGCATTCTCTGCAGCCAGAAGAGACCACATGGAGAGCCAAGAAAATACTTCAGGCTGTATGTCACTGCCGCCTTCTGCCAGGACTGTTAGATGTGGTTCTCTCTCTTGTCACCTGGATAAAGTTAGTTCTCCCTCAATCAGGCTATTTCTTCATTTAGCCTAGTAAGAGGCAGGTTAAAAGGAGGCAACCCAACAAAGTCCTTGTCCAATGCTATTATCTGTAAAGGCTCATTGTAAAGGCTCATTTTTATTTCATTTAAAGCTTCCAGCAGGAAAACTTCACACGGGAAGGTTGGATAGACAGCCCCCTTGCTATTGTTCTCCACTTTTGATTTGCTGTGAAAGGATGCTCTATTTTAAGCATCATGATTGTCTTCTTTTAAGGGCAATTTTAGGGCTGTTCTCTTCAAACAGAAGTAGATGGAGGTGGAGATAATAAATCCAGCAAAGTACATTATAAAGGCCTAATAAATGCTAGGGCCGCAGTATGTACTTTAGCCCAAGGGGATCAAGGCCGTTCTCTCTGTGTCTCTCTTACACACACATTCCCTGATCATAACAAGATGAAATAGAGATTTTATTGTATTTATGTGACAACTCTAGCCCAGATCAGAAACAGCGAAATGGAACAAATAGGCATCTAAATTAAAATAAGATTTTCAAATGCTTTAGGAAAGCATTTTCTAATCTGACACCGTTAAGCCACTGCCTCAGCAGAATGGATCTTGAGAAGAGATTAGTTTTAAGAATTTGCTACCACACACATCTAAAATTGTTTAAACTAGATTTGATTAAATACTTTTCTGGCTTAAAAATAACAGGATTGCTTGTAGAATTAGAATTCTAAACATACCTGCTGCACCTTATTAAAGGGGTGGGAATAAAATACGATGGGAATGTAGTAAGTATTTTTGGGTTCGTCTTACAAGGAGTGGATCTCTTCCACAGCATTCCCGGGAATTTCCTGTCAGCCCTGGGTGGTTCTCCAGCTATTTTTTAATTGACATTTTACTAGAGAATTTCAAAATGACATAAATGAAACAGTAAACTGTTTCACTTAAACTCAGTCAGCAAAAAATCATCACTTACCAGGTAGCTGCACACAATGTCAGCTTGTACTTGGGCTTGTAGAGAATGGAAAGTACCCCAGAGTAAAAATAAATAAGAAGAAAAAAGAAAGTGGACTGTCTGGGTCACAACAAAAGGACACAAACTGATATAAAGTGATTAAACTGGATACTGATTTTAAACACCTCCAGTCTAATTTTATATTTCTGATGTGTTGGGATGATGTTTGCAAATGCCATTAGTAGATGTAGAAACCTTTTTTTCCTTTTCCGTTTTCCTTGGTCTATAAACACTTGGATGAACTGATCAATACCCTAGCACATGGATGCTCTTCCCATACCCAGATTACCATTTGTATACATATGGGTATTTAGTTACATTTCTGATTCCATCTTGATTTGATTTGCTTTGGGAGAGTGATGAAGTCTCTTAATTGTAAGTATTTTTTTTCATTTCACATCATATTTTACTCCTACATTGGGAGATTCTTCTCTTTTAGTCACCTCAGCTCAGTGTCCTGGGTGTTCAGGCTTACAGCACTTCCGACCTTGGCTGCCTTAAAGTGAAAATGTAGAAATGTCAGATGCTCAGATAGTTTTCAAGATATTGTTCTGCTTCTGAAGATAATTTTCCTGCAATGGATAAAATAATCACCTAATTCCATACTTGTGATATAACAAATCTTCTTAAAGAGCAATGTCACCAAAAGGGGTTTTTTCCAAGAGAGCAATAACTTAATCTCTGCAAAGATGTATGCTATTAGGATTTTTTAGGAAGCTTGTGGGACTTAGATACTCTGGTCTGAGTGTTACAAAACAGTGACATAGTGGTTAATAAATCAGTGATGCTTCTCTGTTCAGTGGGCATAGGAAATGAATCAAGTTCTGTATCTCCATAATTAAGATGGGAAAATTCCATTTAGTCTGCCTTTGTACTTTGCTGGAGGCAGTCAGACATGTGTTAAGTGAAGTTTTTTTATTATGACATTACTTTTTTATTATCATTTTGGGTATTTGTGTTGTGATATTGTTTTTATTTACATTTTAAAGACATTTTTATTTACTTTTTTGTTTATATTTGTCTTTAATTGTGACAATTAGATTACAGTGTCCTATGAGATATTTTGGAGAATGCGAACATGCAAATTCTGAAACACAAATTAATCCATGCTCTTAATAACTGGAAAAAAAATTGCAAATGTGAGACATTCCCAACCATTTCTTCCTTGAGTCTGTTCACTCAATAAATCTATTCCTGTTTTCTTAATGCTCTGAGAAGTGTAATTAGTATAAGGTTCCCCTGCAAATGGAAGATGGATATGTGTGTGGAGAATTCAGGAAAGGAGGAGAGAAAGGAGGGATTAATGTTGAGCAGGAGCAATCCACAGCAGCCGCAGTCAATCTTTTGATCTAAGCAGCTGATCATTAAAAGTGTCTGAGACGTTCAAATCACATTTGCTGCAGTAAACTCTTCCCACCCATATATATCAAAGGCAGTTCTCACAACTGTAACATTTCTACGTTCCTTTTAGGACCAGATAATGAGAATGGCTGAAAAAAAATGAAACTTTTGATTTGATACTAAAAATCTAGTTCTATTTTGAATGACACCAAAACACAGTTCATGTTGTTTGCAATGGAACCATTTTGAAGCATTTTATTCCAGGTCATTGAAATATTATATTCCTTTAAAGGCAACCCATTTGTTTCAGGTATATTGAATACAACTGTTTGAACAACTAACAATATCGTAAATTTAAAAACTCGATGTTTTGTTCTGACTGTAACAAGCAATTTCAATTGTTTCCTTTTTAACTGTCACTGTCAGCTCGGTTCCACGGAGCATTTTGTTTGGCAAACTGGTGTTTGGCGATGGAGGTGCATTCCCCCACCATGCACATAAACACGGAATCATTCTCCTGCTTTTCAGTTACAGGCGCGTACGGGGGAACTAGGAGGCAGCGATCCATAAATCTGAAGGGTCACTGCCATCCCGGTTTAGGAGTATTCATATATGTGATTGATTAATACGATACACCTTGACAAAATTGCCATTTGAACTGGAAACACTGGAGATACTCTGTCTGATTAAGTGTTCTTAAGTTAAAAATGGGCAAAGGAGAAGGCTAGAGTTGGGTAAGAATTCAAGTTCCTGTCTTCAGGCGAAACCAGAGACCTGCACTGTGGCTTTCTAGCCAGTATGTGGGGAGATTAAGAGATGCCCTAAGGATGGCACATTGCTCCTCACAGCCACTGTGGAAACAGTGCAGTTTATTCCACAAGCTGCTCCCAGGAACTCCAGGCTGGCAGTGCCCTCATCAATGTCAAACATGGGCATGCCATACCAAGCACCACATTTTAGAAGGAAATAGTCACTGTTGGCTGCTTTGAGCGGGTTCTGGAGGTGCTTCTGAATTTCAAATCACATAATTCAGCCTCTCACATACCATAATACTGCTCCACGTGTGTGGAACAACATAGACTGCCTTATCATCAAACTTGCCCCCAGGTACCTCTCCGAGCATACAGATGGAGTGGAGCCGTTCGTGCCCTGGCCATTATGACAGTGGTCCTCAGCAGGTAGGACAGACTGAGTTTGTTTTGTCAGGGATGGCTGGGTCATTATTGATGTTTAAATGTTTGTGTTGAATGATGCCCATAAATGCCTGTGAAACATTCTTTTCTTTGTCTCTTGGGTCTTTAGAAGTATAAATATTCCCTCATTTTATTTGGTTTTCAGAGATACAGATAGTATTTTGATTCCTGACAGGTACTCCACCTATGATTGAAAATGGAGAGGGTGACAAGGTAGCAACTGCTAGATATAACAAGTGATGTATTACTTATTTCAGAAGATCACCTGATGTTTTTACAAATGGCCTATGTTTCCACAAATATGATTTCAGTCCTGCACTTGAAATTTGGGTCAAGCAGTCCCATAATTCTGGAATCTCTGCCAAATTTGAGAGTTATATTTTCTATCAATACTAATGCAGTAATAGTTCTGCTTAAAAAAATGATCCATCTTAATTCAAGAAAATACCAGTTTAGTGGTAATCCTTGGCTCCATATTATGCCCTCTAGCTTCTCCTGCTTTCTGGCAGGATGACAATGTCAGAATTAAATCAGGCCTTTGGCTGGTGCTTTGCCTAGCTGCAGCTCTCTGAGTGAAAGCTCAAATCTTTTCTTGTTTCTCCACGTTCCAGATTTTTTCCAGCTCACATGATTTTCTGTAGGTAGGGGATTCAAAACACAAAAAGCAGTGCACTGAAGAGTGTCAGTGAGGTTAGGTCCGGAGTATGGCATAAAAGGTAAGTTTTTGTAAACATACGAATAGTGGTGCCTGATTGTACCTACTCTGTTATTTCCAGTTTGGGTTGTTTCCAGTTTTTGTTTTGGCAGATACTGAGTAGCATCGGGTCATAACAGCACAAGGGATCAACTGCTTTATTTAAATGAATCAGAGCTTGGGCCTAGCAGGTTGACGCCCTTTCCTGACCTCTTGCCATTTCTCACAAATGAGGCACTCTTGTGAGGGCTGGAAGCCTGGTCTGGTGTCTTTGTACATGCCATTTCTGGCAAAAGAACACATAGACACAGGGTGAAGGCATAGTGTTTTAGGAGGTTTTATTATAGACCACCTGCGGTTAAAGACAGGTCATTGCCCAGTCTTCTGTGCCTTGGAGTGGTATGCAGCGTGCGAGGTGCAGGGTCGCAGCAACTGCAGTGTCCATAAAAAGGTTAATCGCTTCTCAATAGCGAAGAGTACAATGTCTCAAGGCCAATGAGAGTGTTCTCATTATACAGCAACTCTTACCTTTCATGGGCTTCATTGTGTGTTTCTTTGCTAAAATTCCTGCTGGGAGAGTTGCATGGTTAGCAATTTTTAAGTCAGACCATTTTTCCTAGTATTTATTTGGTAGCTGTATTTAGTTCTTAATAAAAGACACTTGTTACGTTTCCAACAGAGCTTTAAAAATGCCATTACTCCAAACACAGTAGTGAATACTCTCTTTTCCCTTTGTCAGTGAAATTAAGGATGCAACCAGAGCTTCGGTCATGAAAAACATAGGGAAGATAGTGAGGAGTCTAAAAAACCAGACCAGGGGTTGGGAGTAGCAGTGGTTTTCAAGTGGCTGGCCAGCAGTCTCTGAGAGGCTCAGGAGCACTTGTAAAGGGATGAGAAAAACAGAATTCAAAAAAATAAAACTGATTTTAGGATGCTTGCACTTACTGTATGAAGGTGTGAAATTCCATCAGAGGTTTGCAGTTTAAAAAGGTTTCCTCCGAAAGCAGTAGCTAGTAATGAGTGTTTTCTGTATCTTTTATTCCATGCTGTACTCTGAGGAGAAAAAAAAAAAGAGCTGCCTCTTCCGTGAAAAAAAGTTTAAACAAAATTCAGAACGTGAAATACGAACACCAAGATGGCTAACAGTGGACTACATCAGATGAGCATATTACTGCGATGAACTTAGTTACATGGGGAATTTATAATGATTTTATATTGCTTTTAAAAAAATCTGGTGTTGAAGACTCTGCAGGGAATGAATAGTCTCAAAACCAAACTGCTGGTAACATTTAATATGTGCACCGGCAGAACAGTTATCCCCTTAAGCCTTTGTAAAAAACTGATGAAAGAGAAAAACAGGGAAATAATACACTGTATATCATAATATAGTTGTATGCTTAATTGTAATTATTAAAAAGGAATTTAAAATAATCTGCTATCCCTTCCTGCAGTTTTATGCACATGCTGAATACTTTTTTGCTGCATTATCTTGTACATAAATGCATAAAGACATATATCAGCATTTATGTGTGAATAAAGATGAGTGAATTAATAGCTCTTGTCTTAAGCTAAAGCTCTTCTACTGTCTAAATCTAAGCAGGTATTAAAACTCGAGGGGCCAGATTCTAATCTGTTATGCCACTGTAAATTAAGAATGACTCGAACTGAAAGTGGTGAATCCTGATTCCACAAAGTGTAACTGAGGTTTGAGTTTAGCCAGAGGTTCTGTGAGTTACATCATGAGCTGTAGAAGTGTTATGTGCTGGGAAAGAAAGTGTTCCCCCGAGTGATGGTGGCAGAGTTAGCCCCCAGGTATTTGGTTATGCAAATCTGGAGTTATTAACTTGCCTTGTTTCCAAAGTTCTGTTTTGTATTTGCCCGTGGATTAGGCAGCTGCTCCACTGACTTTATGGTAATCCCAAGGAAGAGGAGCTATGCGTTTGCTGGCTGCAAGTTAATTGGGAACTTAAAAATCCTACTCCCCATGCCCTTTCTCTTAAAAACAGATATTGTAAATTTGATTTCACTCTTTTCCTTCTTGAATTCTGCACAGTCGTTAGGAGCTTTCCAACGATATCCTTGGGGGTTTACATTCATCCTAACATATGGCATGTATGTGAGCCTCTTCTCAAATGTATTTGAGCTTCTGTGTGATTGGGAGCAGTTAGCTGGGTGAATTGCTGAATCATGGAACAATTATGGCAGGAATTCTCTGGGTCTGTGTTTTTCCACAAATGGTATTGTACTGTGTTGCATTCCCTTCAGTTCTTGGCAGAACTGCTGCAAAGTAAGTTACAGCTGTTGCCATCTGGTAACTTCGGAAACATTTTCCCTCACATGTTCCTGTTGCTTACTAATTCCTCGTTTACTCGATACAGGTAACGTCACCTGCAGTCTCATAGCAAGTACCGTGCCTTCCCACGGCCTTGCTTCCTCTGTCGTTCTGTTAAAGGCTAGCTTCTGACAATGTAGCCTAGTCCAACGTGGGGAGACGGTGCAGCTGGCTCCCCCACGGACAAACAGCTTTCTGTACCTTTTCTCCCATCCCCATAGAACTGATTTCAGCTGCAATAATTCTCTGCAGCCTCTCAGCTCCCACCAAAAAGGTGAGGTTGAAGCTCTGCTCTTGCTTCCTCCTGGCCAGACAACTGGCCAGTCACTAGTACTGGGTGGGAAATTGCAGCCTTCAGAGCAGAGCTGATCGTTTGCACGGATGTTAAAGACAATAGGAAAAGATTGTTGAAGAAAAAATTGTTAAATCTTATTAGGGCTCCACTGCATTTGTGTCAGGCTAAAATCATTTGAGTCTGAAAAATGTCTGGGAAAGTATTGCTGTGTGCTTGCTCTGTGTCAGCTGCTTTTAGAGATGGGGCGCTGGGTTAGAAAGACCTTTGGTTTCTCCCAGTGCAGTTCCTGTTATGTTCATACACTGAAAACCAACTTCTGAAATTGAACTAGAAAAAAGCAAAAATTAAAGAAGAGCATCTGCCCATCTCTGTATTTAAACAGGGAAGGTTAATTGACAATTGACATGCATTTACAGTGCTTAAGCTGAGCAGGAACAATACTTGAGGATTCCATTTCTGTCCTACATCCTTTTAACTTTCCTTTTTTTTTTTTTTTTTCCTTTCTCCATTCATTTAACGCCAGATGAGATTTTGGTTTCTTTATGCAACGGGTAAGAGAAAGTTTCTGCCTCTCTGCCTTTAACTCTGAATTTAACCTCAAAATTCCTTTAGTACCTGTCCAGTAACCTCTCCCTGAATAATGTGCCAGAAAACATCTCAGTGGTGCATCTAACACAAAGCTGCAATCATGAAAAATAGGCTGCTGTTTTGTGGAGCAGGAGACTGGAGTGCAAGAGGCAATCTTTCTCAGTGTGACAGTTTGCTCAGCAACTGGAAATCCTGTCCTCCAGAATTCCTCTAAAGATGCCACAAAGCCTGCAGCAAAGTAGCCCCTCAGTTGAGATCTGGCATACTTGGCAGTTAATCTGGCTTATGTCCCACAAGTTTTGTGTGCCTTAAGTGACTTGAGATGTGGGATTTTTAATAGTAATTAGGAAGCACTTTTGCCGTTAGTCTCTGACCTTCTCCTTGCAAAGCCACACTTAGCCAGCAGAACAGGAACAGACAAATGGACAACACAGGGGTGAAAAATGCACAGTGTGCAGAGTTCACCACTATAAAAGACTATTTCAAAAACTGTCTGGAAGATGGTTAAAACAAATTACTCACCTTCCAAAATCCTCAGGTAGCCAGACTTATCAATCCAAAAGGTGAACTTTGAGGTTAAAATACTGTGATCCAAGCTGCAGGGAAGATGGATAGCTGGTTGGGAAGGAAACTTTGGTTAAAATAACTTAAACTGACAAGCTGTTATGCCTCATCTGATCCCACACACATCAGGATCGGTCTGGCATACATATCCTTGTTTATCTTCCTACCTCCAGTATGTAAGAGTTGCTTCCTAATTTCTATCACGTCCATTTGATCAAATTTTATAATGGTAATTTCCCTTTTCAACGTTACAGCATGGTATCTTATTAGTGACTTCACTGCTTATTAACCTGAACAAATCCTGCCATAATAACAGGTGTTACAAGCATTACAATACAATTTACATAAGAAATTTCCAAACTAACGCAAGGACAGAACAGCTACCCCAGTGCTACCTCATGGAAACTTGATCTACGCTCAGTATGTTTCTTTAGGAGCCTGTATTTGTTCCAGAAGAGAGGAAGGAAGGGTTAGCATCTGGTTCAAGGGCTGCTGCTGTGGTAAGGACCAGCGCCTTTATTAAGTCTTTAACAATTCTGAGAGTACGTTTTCTACAGTGAACAGAGTATGAACACAGGTTTTGTTTGGTTGTGTGAAACGCTGAAAGTCCTTATTCCTTGTTAGGGATGAATCAATTTTTGCAGTGGAGAGGGGAAGATGGGAGAAGGCAGCATTTGGAGTAAGGAGCCCTGAGTAAGCAGCACCAGTGGAGAGAACCATGTGGGAGTCACAGTGCCGCTGAACTCCCAAGGGTGTTATTTTGACTTCAGATTGAAACATGCAGGATTAATTGGGCTACAGTGGATGGCAAATCCAGGTTTATTTGTCTCCTCTCCCCAGTTTTTCCACTCACCCACTTCACTGTCATGAAGGGGGTTAGTTGTACAACCTTTTTTATCTCTCCATATCTGGAACTTACACAAGACAGCAACCAAGTGCCCTCACCCCTCATGTTGCTATGTAGTGGTGTGTCAGCCAAGTCACCATCTAATTCTTGAAACAGCTGGAGTACAGCAAAGAAAAATGCCACTAAAGGGGCAGTAGTGGAGTACAGTTAAAATGATGAAATTTAAGGCTATTTTCCTAACAAATTTTCCTAATGAATAATGCATTTACTAATGAACAAAAGGGCTGCCAAGGACATGACAGATTGGAGATACAGCACTTGAGTTATTGAAAGTGGCAGACAGGTCACAGCTTTTATTTATGTTAATAGCTAACCACCTGTCAGCTAAATTGGGAAGTAGGTACCTCCGGAGCAGTGCCAGCAGGCGCCTTGCAGAGTGATGAGGAAGGACCAAGAGGACAGAGAGCCTAGCTAGCTATCGTGCTGGCAGCTGAGAGCTGTCTGCTCTTCTCTAGTTACACCTATGTGGTGATAGGCCCTGATCAAGAATGGACTGAATGCGCTGTTACTACATCCCCAACAGCCCCTACTGGCTTGTGGCGAACACAGATTTAAGTGCCTCTTGGCAGAGGCATCGCCTGTGGTGTTGGATATGACATGTGTAGCTCTGCAGCACAACCAGAAACTCTTTGGTGCTTACTGAACACTTGGCACTTCCCTCACAGATAGCTACATCTGGTTTACACTTAAATTACTTGGAGGATGACACTGTGTGGCACTTCTTCTATTTTATGTTTGCAAATTTCTGTAGATCTTAAAAGTTATTTCCAACATGATTTTCTGTAGTTCAAAGGAAACCCAGAACCTATTTGGGTTCACAGAGACAAGAGATCTCCCCTTCTCTGAAGTGATCCTAGAAGTGTTTTCAGAGAAGGAGGTACACTCTACATAGTTTTCCACTTAATTTAACTGATCAGAAAACTGATCCATTTCTAGCCGTTCTAATTTCAGTTTCCTCCTCTGCCTGACAACATTTGAACCTACCCTACCATTAAGGACTTACAGGATTGATTTTCATCCTACTCTCCACTCTGCTGAAGCTATTTCACTTTACACAGAATAATTAAATACTCGGTAAGCCACAGAGAAAGAGAACAAGAGTGCATATTACCCTGCAGCCCAATGATTAGCGCATTCTGATATAAGCTGTCATCACAGCTACTTGTGCCTACTGTTCTGCTTAAGGAAAGGCCTTTAATCCAGCATTTTCCCTTACAGGTGATGCTTTAAACTCTAGACTAAAGCGACACTGGTTACCATACTAATTCTCAGCCTGTGATTTTTTTGAGAAGACGTTGTTCTTGACATTATTTCACGAACAAATTCTAGATTAATCCCAACCTTCTGTAACTACTGTTGGTGTTTAAGTAAGGACAATAGCTTTCAGAAACTTCATGTACACAAAGGAAAGAGCCAGACATCTTCAAAGCATAATGCAGGTGTTAGGTAGTTCCACTGCTTTCTGAAAGTGTCTCTTCACTGGCCACATGAGAGGTTTGGGTAACCTTTGTCCTTTACAATTCATTTTAGTACAATATCAGTATAATCGTATTTTAAGAATTTCTCTAATTCATTCCAAGTGCACAGAATACAGTTGCATCCACAGTACCTCCTTGACCTGGGAAAGGTACTGGGAAAATGAAATCTGTTCTTCCTCATAGTTTGATTTTGCATTGAGAGTAACCTTGGAACTTAATTCGTGGGTGATTCTCCTGTTCCACAGAACAGACTCTCTACAGCGGCAATTAGTACCTCGGCATAAATATTTAAATCTGTGCAAAGGAAAACCTGCCGCATTGTGTTGTTAGGGCTGTTTTTCAGCTGGGATGCTGATATTTTATGAATGTTACAACTTAGCCAGATGATCAGCATATTCCCAATGACACCATTTGCCAGTAAAATAACTACTGCTGCCTACAGAAGTGTTAAAACCCTCAGACTGAAGCATTGTACATAAAACCTCAGCGTTTTTGTTTGCTGGCTTTGTGATTGATGGTAATAAACTTCACTTCCGTGAATGAGAGGCTTCTGTGTAAACACTTGCAGTACATTATAAAAATGAACATGAAAATGTGCGTTCTTCACAGAGGCTTTTTCCGTTTTTTGATATGTGTCCTTATGCCAGCCTGTCTCTGGCATATTCAGAAATGCAGATACCATATGTCCTTATGATCATCTTCAAAACTTCCGAATCCAGGCTCTCTCTCTTCAACAAGCTTCTTTTATTGATAAGTGCTGCTGCTGTGGCTGCATCTGCTAAAAGCAACTGTGCACAGCTCCAGTGACTAATCTCATTTAGGTTAATGGTATCTGCAAGGTCACTTGGGGAGGATATGAGGACGCTATTATCCACCTGTATGCTGCTCTGTACGTCGAGATGAAGCAGGTACATAAACTGTTGGAGAGAAACCTGTCATGATTCTCACAGATTTATAGATTACTCTGATTGCTCTTTACAACTGGAGAAATTTTCCTTAGAATTGAGGATTTAAAAATAAGCAAAAGATATTTGTGCAATTTGATTGTTCTTAGAAATTCTGGAGTGCCGCATTTCACTATTTCTGAAAAACGTGTTCAACAGATGAGGATATTTGTTTGAGCTGGAGCGAAAAGACATATACGACCTTCCGCCACACACCTCTTGTGTCTATGGAGAAAAGAAGATGAGGGGCACAGCTTCTCTCTCTAGCTCTGCATCTCTCTTCCCCCTGCCCCTTTCTCTCTGTATCTCTGTATCTTTCTCTCTCTGTCCTACAAAAAAGGTGGCACACAGGCAGCGGGTCCGGTTTATACATGTGGACACCACGAGAGAGGAAAACGTGAATCTGGTGACCGTCTTGGTGCAAAAGATTGCTCCTTTCTATCCCACGTGGAATAACAGAAAATCCAAAGTGCATCTCTTGAGTCCTTTTTGAACTCCTCCTAGGGAAATAATACTTTGCTCCAGGCTGGGAGTGAATTCTCATATCCTTAAGGATTTCTAATTATTTAGCAGACAGGATTTGGGGATTTGGACTACTTTGATAAAAGTGCTTTAAAATGAATAGAACAACTTCCATATTTTAACTGAAGAACATTAGCAAATTAATGTTTTACTGAGCGGCTATCATTTGCTGTATATTGCAAAATACAGATGGAAACAGCACAGTCTCCATTGTTGTTAATTGCTATTGTTAATGTTTTTTAGTTAGTACATGAATTTCAGTGTAAATAGCACTTCTTTCACTGCTAGCTTCACAGAATATTTGCATACAGCCGTAAATTCCTTACTCATAAAAATACCTATTAAAAACATCAGAGGGTTTTGCTAACAGTGGAGGAGGGCACAAAGCAGCAATGGCAAATCTCCTACTGCCTGGTCATCTGTCTTGCTGTACGCTCACTTTTACTTTAATTTTGACTTCTAAAAACTGCATTCTTTGGGAAAAATCAAAAACTGAAAATGCAATTTGTGTGCTAAACTTCATGTCTTCTTTCAGTGTTGAATTTGTGTGCTGTCATAAATGTATTTTGGCTAAAGGTTTTATATGCTTTCCCTACAAGAAGTTCCATCGCTTTCAGGGCAACTGCTCAAGGTGCTGACGTAACACCGACGGGTCTTTAACAGCGTTCAGTAGAACTGGGATCTTTTCAATTAGTAACTTTTTCAAATTACCTTCTCCTTGCATCTTCCCAAATGGGGAAGTGCTTGTGTAGAGTTAGTCAGAATGGTATCAGATAACATGCAAATTCCTCTTAGTCCTGTTTCTGATTTCTTATTAGCGTTTCTGATTTCTTATTAGCATTTCTGTAAGTGGAAATGATGCAACGTAGTGGGGTGGAATCACTGAGTCATTATTATAATTCAGCTAATGTGATCATTAGTTAAATATTCTTGTTAATTCTGACTGACCTAGTCTCTGCTTTCCAAGTCCTGTAGACTGTTGGCTCATGTAGAATTAAAGTCAAGGAACAGTATGCTTTTGTTGGTACAGAAACAGCTCGGGCACGAGGGATAGCTCTGTCTATTGTGTTAGCTGTGAGTCTCATTGAAACAGACTTCCCAACTTGTGTTGTCTTTATCCCATTTGAATATGAGGTATCTGAACTGCAGAAAAGACAAGATTAGATAAACTGATCCCTGAATGATTCAAAGTCACAATTCAGAGGTGGAGAGTCTCAGCATTTAAAGTTTTTAAGCAAACTAGCTCTGAATACTTAAAGTTTGGTAGGCAGAAAGATGGATGAGGAGACATACTGTCAGACTAATATGTGAGAGAACTTGAAACTGTTTGGCTATACTTCCCTCTTGGATCTCTCATTTCTGCTGGGAATGGCGGAAGCTGTACTTCAGCCAGAAGCTGTTTGGTGCGATTATATTTATTCAGGGTTTTCCATCTCACTTTGGTGATTATTGGAAGTGCTTGTATTCTCAGTATAGCCCTGGGTGCTCTGACATACAAACTGCTATTTCTTTCAGAGTGTGTGTCCGTCCAAAGCAAAGACACCTTTGCCCTAAGTTGTTATAGTTCCTTCACAGCTTGACAAAGCCCAAAATAACAGATCCTGTTCCCAATAAAATACAAAACAATACTGCCTCTGAGTTCTGTGGCAACATACTTCTGTCAGAAAGAAAGGGAAAAAAAGGCTATTGTGGCCAGAAAGGCCATTGTCAAAATGATGGACTTTATATTCTAAATCAAAAATACAAATCTGGAAAATGCATGGAAATAAATTAGAAGGTCTAAATGCTTGAGATTCAAATGTAGGACAAATGTCTCCAGTTTTATGCCCTGTTCTTCAGCTAGAAGTGCAGACAGCTTTGAATAGCTACTATGTTCCTTTCTTATAAATTTTCTTCCATACTATGGAAGTAAAGAATATGCTTTTAAAGGAAAACGAAACAGACAGGAGTTGAATCTTTGCACTGAGAAATGGCCAGCTTAGTATGCAAGCAACAACACTCCCATTCATTTGAATGCTCACCATCTGGAACAGATGCATTAGTTGTGGCTTCAGTAATGACGTGGTGGAGGAGAAGACCTTCCTCACCTCAAGATTTCAGTATTACTTAATGGGGCTTCTCGTGTGAGTAAAGTAATTGTGTATTCAGCCCAGTGTTTCATTCAGCTGTCCTCTTCACTTTATACCATACCCTAGCCATCTCGCTGTACAGTTCGTGCTTGAATACATGCAGCACTGTGGCACGTATTGTATGAAAGATGCTACTCCAAATAAAGTCATAGTGTATACTTGGCTTTGTTCTGTATTGATATTGAATGCATTTCTGGAATGGTAATCTTCTATGTACAATACGTGTCTGAGGAGATTATCTTATTTTGCACTCCGGGATATCTTTGGAATTGTTTATTATTCATGTTATATTTTAAACTGATGCTGGTCTATGCAGATTTTAAATGTGTTTGTCATATACCATTAGTCACTGTGTGAAGTCTCTCAGTAATAGTTAGTTCTTGAATTTTCTGCAGCTAAGGAGAATTTAACACTGATTGATGCTAGATCACTTAGCTGGTTGGCAGACTTTCCAATTTACGGCAGGAAAATTGCTCTTTTCTTTATGCTCATTCCTTTTTCTGCAGGGGGACAGTAAGATATATGTGCCAGGGTGCACATAACAGCAAGAATCTGATTGGCAATACTGCAGGTCTTTTTTACAATTATGATTTTATCATTTTCAAAAACTGTACTGAATGTCAAGTATTCGAGATGCAATTTTTAAAAACCTCTCTATTTATCAAATGTCGATGATATATCCGTATCATATTTCACATGCAAAAAATGACCTAACATATTTGTGCATGAGGAAATGAGTAAGCTGTCAGCGCTTCATCCTTATCTTCTAATAGTCCCAAATTCTTAGTCCTCCAAAGGCTGATTATCTGTACAGTGAAGATTAGCAGGAGCGACACAGATATTGATTTGCTGTGTGCCGTCTGCAAATATTTCTCATTAACCACTGATTCCATCAAAAAATAATAATAGTGTATTAGTCATTCTTCAGTGAAAGCAAGATATGGGATAAATCCCTTCCCTTTAACACTCAGTAGTGAGATTTTCAAAGGCTCTATTTCAAGATTTCCCACAGAATGCATATGAAGAACAGCAATATGTAATTTTTAGTATCCACTTTCTTTAAAGGTGAAAACAAGATAAAAAGATGTCTTGTTTAAAAACATCAAAGTCTACTGAAATGCCAACCATAAATTCTAGTAAATTTAGCAATAGATTTTGTATTTCAAAAAAGACTTCCTTGTGAGAAGGTGCATTTCTTATTTTCGACTGCCTGCAAAGACTGAAAGAACAATCCAATCTTTACCACTTCATAAGGTTTACAAGCATCAGAGGTTCACAATGCTGTGCGGAAGTGCTGACTTCGCACTCCGTTCTGGAACACACAGAGGTACTTTCTAAAAACAATACACATAAGGGGAAAAATAATTGCTAAATTATTGTTTCAAGAAGAAATATAAAATATTGCTGTCGCATTGCGGTTTTAGAGCCATGGAGCACAGCAGAACTGACACCTTCATCAGAGACAGTAAACATGGTAATGAAAACAAATGTGTTGAAGTGTGCACTGGGGCCCAATTACGCACTTGCTCATGGACTTCAGTGGGAGCTCTGCATGTAGTGCGGCTGCTGAATGGCTCCCACAAGGAATGAGCAACTAAGAAAGCTGTTATAGCTACTGTCCCAACAAACCTGGTGTTTGGGGAGTTCATTTTCAGCAGCTCCTCCCACATCCCGCACTAATGGCAGACCAGTGCTGCTACAGCTTGAAATTTATGCAAGATCAACCGTGTAATGAAAATTATCCCAGTTTATAATTATTATCTTTTATCACTACAGGCGCTGCGTGGAGTTCATATAATTGCAAATCGAACAGAAGAAATTCTTGGCATCCTCTTTAAAAACAAAAATTCAGTCTGTTCAGGATGGTGAAATGAAGAAAATGGGAACCAGGACAACGCAGAGCAGCATTAAAGACATAGAAAGGTAGTATCTTGACCGAATTTTTCTATTCTCTGTCAGTCTGGTTTTGCCCATTAGATTTGTGCCCATCACCCTACTGTCTTTTCTGTAACTGCTTTTTGAAAAATACTCATTAGACAAATGCCTGTTTAATCAAAACCACATTCTTAGTGTTAAGTTTTCTTAAGTACTGTTGTGTCTTTTGATGTCATATTGTTGTGATCTCTAAAACATGTCAGATCTCCCACGTTTTCTACCAAGACTTAAGACCTGCCAGCCTGCAGTGGATCAGGGTCGCAGTAAGAATGGATCTGGCCCTGCCAGGGACACTGGATCTAATCACACTGGTGACGGACAGTGGTTAAAAATCACAGCTTCTCAGGTGTCTGAAACTGAGTCTAGGATGGTGAAGGCAAAAGTCAGTCCTAACTAAAGCAGGCCAGTCTTTCAAAGAAAGCTTACCAACCCTGGGAAAGGTAGGGATCTCAGTGTGCTTTATCAAACAGAAACTGAGCCCTTAAACCCTCATCTGGAGCTAGTAGGCTGGAATGTAGCTATCCAAACATATAACAAGGTTCCTGTATGTACTAGGTGGTCAGCAACTGGTTTGCTTTGTCCAAACCACATACTCCTTTGTCCGGGACCGTACAATTTCCCACGTCTCAGCTGGCAGAATCTGTACTGCCATCAGAGACAGTTTATTTCATTCATCAGAAAAAAATGGAAATTATGTCAATTAGAAGAGGTCAGATATGTATGGACCAGTGGCCTTCCCAGAAATCCCACCAAATTCCAAACCCACAACACTTCCTTACAGAAATATCTTGTCTAGTAACATTAGTAATGCTGTGTTTTGCTCTACAAGGTAATCTAAAATGATGTGACTGATTCAACCAGATGTGACAGCTCAAGAGTTGGTGTGACAGGCTGAGAAATGTTAATGTAGGAAAGAAAAAGCGAATTAGAACCTTTAAAAATATTTGAGGTATTTGGTGTTTGTACTGTTATGAAAATGGCCAGGTATGTTCATATTCATGTTTTCTAAGAATTTCTAGTTCCACAGTGGAACTCGAGAAGCATACTCATTGTCCAAATAAAACCAGACAGACAGTCAGATAGACAGATAGATAGAGACAGGCAGAGACAGGCAAACAGATCCTTGGTTTGCAGCAGTTCCAGTGACACAGACTCTTAACACAAGCTTGGAGAGGCAGCCCTCAATTTCCAGTGCCCACCGATTTAGGGTTCCAAATATTTCGATGTATTTTATAGCCATGATAGTCTAAAAATGGAAGAGAAACAAGGGTTTCAGGAAGGGATGACATTTTATTGTAACAAAATACTTTTATTGGAAAATTAGACAATAGTTCCATTAGATAATAGAATACGCTGTTGTCCTACTCATACAGTGATGTAGAATTATCAAAACAAAACTCTAAACCAGCTCAATGTCCTCAGTTTTTCTTCTGTTTAATGCTTTCATCATGGCTTTTCCTGGATTTGTAAACCAGTACACGATACTGTAAAGGGAATGATTGCTTGTGGTACTGAACAGCAAATCACCGCACTGAGACGAGATGTATTCCGACGTATCAGGAGCCTTGCAAGGCAGGATGCGGGGTAGATGTAGGGCAAGCCCTGGCAGCCAGGAGGGGTCTAGGCCCAGAAGAAACTCTGTTCAAATATTGGAGTTTAACTCCTCTGAATAAGTGACCTGGTAATTTTTCACAGGTGGGCACTTTTATGTCTCTGTATAGATTTGCGTTATACACATACACAAAATGGAAGCTTCGCTGTGTCCGTGAAATGACAGCACACAGCCTCAGGTGGCTGACGCACTGAGCTTCCATTAGTCTTAAACTTGGTAGTCTGGGCTAGTCCTGTCTCTTCTGTGATTCATTCGCAGCTTTTGTCCTAATCCTGAAAGCTGTCGGTGAAGAAGGGGGTAGCTGCCTTAGGGAATACTTCCCCAACTCTCAGGATAACTAAGTTAAGAAAGTCTGTAATGGAAATAGTGAGGCTGTCTTAGCAGCACGTTATGGAATGAGCTGTCAGGACAACTTGTGTTTGTCTGTTGCAGTGATTTTAGATCCTACTACAAATAATTTATGCATCTCTTCACAGACGCAAACTACCACCAGCGCACAGATAGGGAAAACCAAAGAAAACATAAGGAGGTTTTATTAATACTGATTTAAGGTAGAATTCTCTACAGGTTTTTCTTTGGTAGCAATCCGATATATTGATTCAAGGCTCAGACAGATAAAGTATCAAAATCTGGATACTTACCCAAACAATAGCCTAAACCCTTTGATGCCAGTGCTGCTGCTCTTACGTTTGAGAGCCTCGAAATCAACATACCCAAGTTGTTTTCTCCATAAAAACACTTCAGAAAAATTAACTCATTTCTCTTATTTTTTTCTATGAAATTAGAGAAAATATTTTATTTTTAATGACTTTCCTGTCAAAGTCTATTAGCCATAGTGAGTACCTCTGGTTCTCACATCTGCAAACATGGAACTTCAGTACTTGTTGAGCTTCTGATGGGTCTCTGAAGCAAAAGTGGCACTCCATGGAGGAATTACACTATATTAGAATAAACATAATGAAATAATTCTTCAAAAGTGTATTAACTTGCACACGGCTGAGTTTGCAGTATCCTAAAATGAGAAGAAAGATCTGTTCAGGTATGGGTAAGTGTGAGATTATTTGCAGGAGAGGGAGAAGTCGAGCTACAAGCACAGGTGCTTTAAGCATGGGTCCACACCATTAAGCTCTGGCACAGCTGTTTCATAATCAATAAAAAAGAGAAACAAGAGAAACTCCCATTAAAGTCTCGTGTGATACAACCTATGAAGAAAAAAGTCATTTGTTTGTAAACTACTATCACATTAACAATGGAGGCCAATTGAGAAAACCTCCAGATCTGACAGGATGATTTGAAACTGAGTGTGGAATTGTTTATTAAGACTTTGAGTGACAGTCTAATATGTTAAATCAGTTCAGAAGATTGTAAAACGCATTAGCGTTCGCAATTTAATACCTCCAACAAATTTGACTGTCACTTATGAGCATGTCTGTCCTTGTTAAAGGAAAAAAACCCCGAAGCGCCATCTTTGTCCTGATGGACAATAAAGCCAGAAGAGGTAAAAGCCTTGCTCTGTACATCGGTGATGAGAGAACTGTGTTACATTTATCATAATTAACTTTCACAGTTGGCAGCATTTTTTGGCAAATGTGTTATTTGCTCAAGCTCGTGAAAGAAGTTTTAAGAACTAATCATTGGAGCCAAGCCTTAGATTGCAATCGTTTCAGGGCTGGATTTTAATCAATTTAAAAACATAATTACATGCCAAATGTGTGCACAGTTACTGTGATTACACACAGAAATGGGGCAGTTTCATAGTCAACTAACTGATTGTAGGCACTTGGGTGCAAAATCGCTCACGTGAACCAGCAGTTGTTCATAACCTTGTTTTGCAGCCATGTGTGGAACTTCTTTAAAATCAGGATCTTTAGAGGAAATATTTCCAATTTTCAGTTTCATTCAGGTGGATACATTTTCTGGGCTTCATTTTTTTTCATTTTATTTTAACTGTCACTACAAATAGAGCAAATAATAACTTCTTAAAAACTAAGCAGGAAAAAAGAGTTGCTGAGGAGGTCACTCGAATATACGGTGTGGTTACTTTGCAGTGGAGTAATGGAAAGGATCCCCAACGTAATGTCCATCAGACTACGATACGAGAGTTGCGATACAAAGAACAGAGTAGAGCTGTTTCGATTTTTGAAGAAGCAGAAGTGAAAAGCACCAGACCATTGACACGAATCAGGGTATGAAGAAAATGCAGTGTTTAGCTTACTGTCACTAACGTGCCCGTGCTATTCAGCAGAGCTTAGATAACTGCTGCATGTTTATGGAAATGTTCCTGAATCCTAATATTTGTGTCACATCCAGTATAATTAATTTGACAATTAGTGTCAGTTATTTGATGGCCTCATATTTGAAAACCTTCGGATCTCTACTCGGGGCGCAGCAGCAGTAGCCCAGTTCCTTTGGTGGCCAGCGATGGAGTACCTGAGTGGCGATGAACAGATGAAATGAATAGTTTGCTTAATACTAATCAGGATTGACAGGTTAATAATGGAGTGACTACCTAAAAAGAAGTCACATTTGTGACTATAATTTGAAACAAATACTTTAATTGCCTCCTAGGATAAATGGTAACAACATTGCACATAAACAGCTAGAAGAAACAGGCATGATAGTAAATAGTTTACTCAGGATTGTACCTACAGTGGTTTCCTACCACTATATTCAGCCTACAGTGGCTCACGGAAAAATTATGTCTTGGGCCATTTTGTAGACAAAGCACAGAGAAATAGGAAATGACCAACGGAGGGGCGAGAGCGGACACTTGGGACAAGAAGTTCTGACTCTTCCCGTGGAGTAAGGAATAATAGGAAGCAGGGCTTGCCCCTTGCTGCTTGGTGAGTGCCCCATTCCAAGTTTTGCAGGTAAAGAGTTATCCTGTCAGACTCAGAGATATCCCTAAAAACAGCTTTTACAACTAGAAATGTTGATTAAATGTTTGTTTTCTTTTTTCTTTGCTTTATGGCAGCTAATTGATCTATAAAAGTAGCCGTTCTTCTCAGTAACAATTAATCTATAAAAGACGTGTGATAAACTGGGAGTATGAAATCCTACCTGTAACCCCCTTTTTACCATCAGCTGTACAAGTTAGGTCTCCCCTTTAATTACAGATTGCCCTTCTTTGAACTGGTGATTTTTTTTTCCCTAAAGAAAACCAATTTTACCCCTTACTGGAAAACTACCATACATTTAAAGAGACGTATACTTTCTACATGATTTTTTTATCAAAACTGTACCATTAAGAGGCAGTTTAGAGAAATGATGACTTTATATAACTTGGTCTTAAAGCTGAGCAAAATCTTCTGCAAATTGTAGATTTACGGACCTGAATAATTCATTTAATCTGTGAAACATGATTGAAACCATGTTTAGAAAGAGCTGCCTTGGGCCTCCAAGGCCAAAGGGAAAGTATTACGTTTGAATCAGTTTGATTTTGTACTTCCTTGAAACATCAAGTGTCAGCGTGAGTGCAGCGATAATAGCAAACGCTCACAGGGGGCTTGTCGGGATAAAGCCAGGAAGATTGTGAGGTGCTTTGATAGTGCAGTAATAGGGGTCAAAGAAGCGCCCAGGTAGGCAGGTACACCCAGAGCAGAATACCCTTTTAATCTTATTTTAACTACGTAGCATTTATGGACGGTGAAATTCCAGGTGGTTGTTTGACTAGTTGTGTTCCAGTCACACGAACAGAAATTCCATTTGGACACCAGTGCCATGCTCTTTGTTCAATGGTGCCTGCAGCTCCAAGCACCATGTCTCTAACACCCCTTGGCTATCAACAGTGGATTAACAACTGAAACAAAATAATCTCCTTCCTCCAAAATCCAAACAAAATTTAGGGTCGGGGTCTTTTCTAAGAAAATATCTAGCTATATAATACAGAAAAGTAATTGTGAACTACGATCTTTCCCTCCAGCTCCTTTGCCCCTGCTGCAGTTTTAATTCTAGACCAGGTCATGTACAAATAGCTGAGCTTCTCTACACTGCTCCAGTCCATAAGATTCAATCATTCTCTAATTAACAAGTTGGTGGTTGGTAACAGCAAAATATTGAAGTTTATAGAAGAGCTGAGCCGATTCCTCTTCCAACACATCACATTCAATTTGCCCATTCTGGAAGGTAGGAGAAATTGAATGTGCAATGTAATTTGGTCAGGCTTTGGAAAGTGAATATTTAAGTTACATTCACCTGCTGGTTTTTTCAAGACAAGGTAAAATATCAGAAAGCTGCTCAAGAATACATTGTTTGTGCTGAGCAAGTAAGTATTAAAAAAAAAAAAAAAAGAAGGAAAATGGTACTTTTCAATAAAAAGTGAAGTGTGCTGAATGTGCAAGGCAACATGTATTTTTCCAGGCTTGCTGCTCAGTGTAAATCTAACATTAATCTAGGGAAAACATGTGCCATGACGGCTTTCCCTGGTGAGAGCTGCTGCTGATTTTTTCCTTTTTACTAAAGAAGGCAACTGGAGCAAACGTGGTTCCAAATGATCTCATCTTGAATAGGTTTGTTTTCTTTATGAGTAGGTTTGTTCTCCTCCTATGTATCAGGTGCCTCAAAGACGAGGAGGTGGTATTGAAATAAGGTGTAAATTCGTCGTTACCCACAGAGTGCATTCCGTCATGTTAAACGAGTGCTGAAAGCCTCTGCACCCTGGACATTCAAGAACAGTCAGTAAGGTCCAGGAGATACTCAGAAATGAGGAAAGGAAAGCTTCGGAGTATCAGTGGTGCCCAATAGATGGAGGCACTGAAAAATAGTTTTATGGCTACTCCAGAAGTGCATGAAATCATAGACTCATAGAATGAGTCACAGACTGGTTTGGGTTATAGAATCACAGAATGGTTTGGGTGGGAAGGGACCTTAAAGCCCACCCAGTCCCACCCCTGCCATGGGCAGGGACACCCTCCACTAGACCAGGTTGCTCCAAGCCTCATCCAGCCTGGCCTTGAAGACAGCCAGGGATGGGACAGTCCTCAGAAAGAATGTGAATTTGGCTATTTTAAACAAAAGCAGTATTTATAACCATCAAATATCAGCAAAGCAAAGCTACAAAATGCGTTTGAAATGCGGAATTTAGGTTCATATGATGGAATTAACCACCTTGCGGCATTTGTTATTTCCCTCCTCTGGGCCCAGTACTAGGTTCTGGAGGGGAGGAATGAACATTGTTCAATGATACCCTAAAGACAGGAGGTACAGTCATTTATTTCGTATTGCTGTGTGGTTTCACTTTAAGCAGCGGAAAAGACACCCAGCGCATAGGATGTGCACCTAGGGAATATTTTAGCAATCTGAATAAATGATACAAACCCAACAGTGCCATCACTCCCCCCCCGTGAGGCTGCATCCCAGCGCCTGGCATTCGAGTATTTTCCATCCATTTCATGGAGGCAGATCCCCCTGGCAGCCAAATGTTTCTGTGGACAATGCCATTCAGACAAAGAGAGATTGTGCTGTTGTTGGAGTAATTTTGAGACAAGAACTTCCAGCTCAGAAAGCCTCTCCACCCTGCTTCACGCTGCAGCAGCCTTCTGCAAGCAGCAGGTCCATGCGCAGAACCCTGCGCGTTAACGCAGACCCCTCACAGCCGCAGCCGGGTTCCTTAGCAGCTCTTCCACCACCTCCCTTCTGAACCTCAACATCTGCTGAAGGAACCTGTGAGTTTTTCTGAGGCTGTTTATTCTTCCCCATGTGCAAAGTCCATAGTGCACCAGCTTTGTTCCCAAAATCAGCAGGATTTTGAACCAGTATTGTTATTCTAAAAGCATGTGTTCTTCCTGACATGGGTGGCTACACAGAATGGTTCCAATTAGATTCTGGTGGCAGTAAATAGCCCTATTTCAGTCATACTGACGTATATATCTATATCTCTACATATGTATGTATCTGTTTGTTTGTTTCCTAGAAGATAACTTCCAGGCAACCACAGACATTGAAATACAGTAACATAAACAGATATTATGGATTTAATTCAGTGGCTTGAAATATATCAGCCAGTGTTAATTCCCACATCCCTTTCCAGTCCATTAAATGCTCTACTTTTTAATTGAAGTTATAATATTTATTTGCTCATTCTCACCTGTTTCGGTATGCTACATTTCTTCAGTAATTTCTCTAGTGATTTGTGCTTGGATTAGTTTATTCCTTCCATTATCTCTGGTTTAATTGTCCCCTATCATATAGAAAAGGATGTGTGCCAATTTCAACTTGATGTTACATAATTTAGATGCAACTTTGTTTTGAAACTTCATGAGCAACGAGATTCTCATCGTTTTATAGGAAATAATAATAACCGTACTGTCTTGTCAAAGAAGCTGCCATCAACAATCATGAGACCGCAGTATTCCAAGATCAAACTTTCATTTCAGCAGGTTAGAACTTACCTCTTCTGTCAAGAAGGAATTTATTCTGTTTCACTTTAATATATATGACCAGCATATTAGAGCAGTCTTTCAACTCAATAAGTTTTAAAATATATCACTGAATGGCTGAAATATTTGTTTGTTGAAGAGTGCGTATGGTCGTAACATGATTGGGGCTTGGTTGTAAATCTGTGTAATAACAGTCACTGGAAGGGGGGGGCTGCGTTTGTGTATTTTCATTTCACTGATTCCAACTTTTGCATGAATCATGGGAGATGACTTAAGCTCATCAGCTGTAAGTTGATGCCTTAAATTCATTGTTTGTAGCAACAGTCACTCAGCTAGGCAGGGCATCTGTGAGCTGATGGGAAGCCCGGGAAAAGCTGCAGATTGTCAGGGTTTTATTAAGCCAGTAGCATACAGAAGTCACTTTATGCTCCACCACTAAAAAGCCGTGTGTGAATTACCTAGGACAGGGCTCACCTCTGGTGATGGAAAGGCAAAGTTCAGGCTGGTGTGTTGTCTCAAGACAGCCCTGCCACATGAGGAATGTCAAGGAGAGGAGAGTGACTGCGGTCTGAGCTCACCTGGCTGCGGCTATAACCCCTTGGTGCTGCTGGACCTGGGAAGTGCTGGAGAGCACTCTGGGTGGGCTTCCAGCCGCTGCTGGGAAGTGGTGGAGAGCGCACTCGGTGGGCTTCCAACAGCCATGCCACCACGTAGACATTTCCTGACCAGAGCCAGGTGGATTAGGCACTGCTGCATGAACAGTCACAGGTTAAGCTTTTAGAAAAAATTATGATCCTAGAAAGGTGTCCTGCCGTGGGCTGGGGCCAGGCTAGTTTTCCTCCTGGTAGCTGGTGTAGTGCTGTGTTTCGGGAACGGGACGGGATAACGAGATCACACACGGCAGGTTTGGGTGTTGCTCAGCGACGCTCACACTAGTCAAGGACTTCTCAGGTTCCCAGGCTGCGCCAGCCAGGAGGGGCACAAGGAGCGGGAGGGGGCACAGCCGGGACAGCTGACCCAGACTGCCCACAGGGACATTCCATATCACATGGCATCATGCTCAGTATATGAACTGGGGGGAGTTGGCTGGGGGCCATGGTGCTGCTCGAGGTCTGGCTGGGCATCCATCAGCAAGTGGTGAGCGGTCACATCATGTGTTTGTCCTGGGTTTTGTTTCTCTCTTTTTGTTCTTTTTCATTTCATTACAAGTTATTTTATTTTAATCATTAAGCTGTTCTTGTCTCAGCCCAGGAGCTTTCTTACTTTTGACCTTCCGATTCTCTCTTCCATCGCCCCAGGGGTGGGTGAGTGAGTGAGTAGCAGTGTGGTGCTTGGTTACCAGATGACAAAAGGTCATCTTTATTTTACGACAGTCCTAAAAATCAAGCCAAAGTTCTCTTTCTGTAGTAAAGTAAAGCTAATTTTTTTCAGTACTTGGAAAACAAACAGGAATATCCTCTCCCCCTCAGTACACTTGCCAGCAGTCTCTAAGAATATGGCCTGTGGACTGACTGAATCAAATGCAGTTGTGCTTTGCAATCTCAGTAACTCACAAGAACTTGAAGTTCTAATAAATTCTGCCATTTGAAATTTATTGCAGAATTTAAATCTGCTGGATGTTGTTCAAATCAAGGGAATTTATATAGATTTCAGTAAAGCCTGAGATGAGACTGTAATATTCACATTAGGGGATGTTGTTGCAATGAATAGACTTACAAAGAGAAGGTGATTAATTTAAAAAGCAACCAGAAAAAGACACATCATGTACATATACCCATCAAGAGTGGAAAGTTAGTTTCCTGTGGTTTGACACCCTTTCTAACAGCACTAAATAAATCCCCATATTTCCGTAATATGTGTAAATCCAGTAACATTGTAATTCCAAATTGACAGATCAGTAGGAGGGTAGAATATAATAATAATGCTAGTTAACAAAGGCAGACATCATGGAATTGCACCAACTCCAGATTGTAGGCATCACGTTAAGGTAAAGTCTCTGGGCTGGGTTCATCAAAGACAGCAAGCAGAGTTCCTGGCAGTTTTGAATTTCAATGAAAGAACAGTATCCTTACTTGTCGTGTGGAGAGGCAGATAAATGTTGAATATTTCCAGCCATAATTAACATAGGCCAGATAACATTAAAAAGCATGAGGAGCTTGGAAGAGTAAACCTCCATGAGAATCTGTTTGCAGACTCCCTTCTAATTCCCCCATCAGAAGTCAAGATCGGCCCCTGGAGCCCAGCCACGAGATGAAAATACCCTGCAGATGATCCATGCCTACCTCTTGCTGCTCTTGCCAAACCAGGCTCCAGGACGACTCCAGTGTATCTCATTTTGATTACTGATGAAGAATTGTCAAGGTGAAAAGTCATCTGGAAAGGGCAGTATAGCCTGGAGTCATAATAACCTGTTTTCTGAGATTTCCCTCAGTTTCATGGGCTCCAAAATGCATCATTTTCCTGACCCAGTTCTACCTACGGAATGCCAACACCACCAGTAAGGCATCCTGCTAATGAACAAAGATAAACGCCAGGATTTTTCTGGACAAGTAAGTTCCAGAGTTTTCTCTGCTGGAGAATGACCTGCCCGCTGACACTTCATCTTGTAAAAGTGGGATGGCAGCTCAGGTGTTTTATCGTAGTTACCACGGCTGTAGGTCAGCACAAGGAAAGCAGTACCTCAGGCAGAGAAGTCACACAGGGCCTTAACGATCAAATCCCAACCCATCAGAATTCTGCTTTCAAATCTTCAGGTGGCCAGTATTTCTGGAGTTTTTATAGAAAGTATTTATTTAGTGCTTAAAGTTTTATGTCAGACAAATGAAGCCAAGAAAACAAAGGAAAGAGCT
Organism: Rhynochetos jubatus; assembly: GCA_027574665.1. NCBI lineage: Eukaryota > Metazoa > Chordata > Aves > Eurypygiformes > Rhynochetidae > Rhynochetos > Rhynochetos jubatus. The sequence continues at coordinate 893,543 of CM050661.1, read as the reverse complement.
TCCACACTGTGGGTAACTGTTCAGAAATATGTGCAGAGATGTGGGGCCTTCTCTTTCACTCTTCGGATCCAGACTGGATGTTTCTGAAAACTCTTTTTGTTCAACCAGAAGGGTTGAGACAGGAGGTCAGACTGATCTCCTAGGTGTTCCTTCAGTCTTAACAAGGAGGAATCAGCGAAGATATTCGTAGAATTGGTATAAAGCATTGTCCTTCGGTCACACATCCCTTTGAAGGGATGTCTGTGTGTGTATGTAATGACTAAGCTAGAAGGCAGGCAGAAGCGGTGTTGATAAATTAGGGAGGCCCCAGGAAAAGGCAGGAGCGTCACATTAACACTGAATGAATATGTGAGGGGAGGTTATGGACCAGAAGTTCAGGGAAGCCCAGAATTTAGCTGCTTAGACTGCTTTCACAGTATTCCTAAAGCGCTGAGCTTTGAAAGCACAATGCTGCTGCTTCTTGGTGAACACCATAACACAAACAGGAGAACCTTTGAAACAGGGAGAGAAAAGAAAGGATTTTTCCTGGGTCCAGTAGTGTATATACATTTTCAGTTTCAAATTAACTTAGTCTTCATTAATGTGCACTACTGTGTAAGAGTGCAACAATATTTGGTTAATGCAATGCTTTTCTCGTAGCACAGAGACAACTGCAGGTGTTTGTTCTTGTTCCTCGAGCCAGTGCTTTCATGAGATAGATTGTGTGGCACTGTAAAGTGTTTTATGTGTGTAAGCAAAGTCAGAAGAAAGTCATAGATTTTAGTATTCCGTAGTACTTTCTTTAACTTGAGCAGTACTTTCTGTCCTGTTTCTTTGATGTACTGGATGCTCGATATCGCCAGCAATATAAATCCTTGCTTCAATCTTATTTACATAGACAGAAGTTATGTAGTGACAAGGTCCCTTCAAGGCTTGAATGGTTTGTTAATAACATGTACTAAATAGCATCTGGTATCAATCTTGTCCTACAGACATGCCTGTAGTGATTTAAAGCTTTCATTCTTTGAATTCAAAATCTAATTTTTAATGCACTTTCTGTCAGCTGTCTTCACAGCTTTTAAATGAGATTCTGTCATCTTGACATATTCACAGATACACTGAAATTTAACTAGAAAAAAATGAAATAAAATCTTCTCATGTCTAAATAAAATGCCTGTTCATGCCCATATATATTTTTGATTGTTATTGGCTTTCAGTTATTCACTAATATAGTGATCAATAACATTTTATTTCCTGAATGGTAAAACAAAAACTAACTGCATGTGTCAGCTGGACATGACTGCTTATTTGTTTTCCAAGACGTTATTATTAGTTAAATAACAAAATAGTCATAGACCTTCATTTTCAGATTAACTTAATTGTAAAGCCCTCAGTTAACAATTGTACTTGCAAAGCCACACAGCAAATTGCTCCGGGAGTGCTGCTCCCCTTTGTTTTTTTCACTCATCTGCAAATTTAGATGTTTAAAAGCAGAAGCAGGGTAACAGTAGAATATCTATCATTGTAGGATGCCTGTGGGAAATTGTGTTTCGAACGAATGCCGTTCTGCTCACCGACACTCCGATCTGAGCAGCCATTTTAAAATGTAATATTCAGTGAAGGCCACGAGCCCGCAGCAGTTTGGGAAGCTCCTGAGCTGGAGCATATTGGCGCTACTCTTTGGACCTGTGCGGACAGATGGGTATTGGGAAGAATGCCTTTAGGCATAAAACCCAACCACAGTGGAGACATCTTTGGCAGTGGTGGTGATGAATATTTGTAGCTTGCCCATCACTAAGCCGTGCACATATTTGTTAGACTAAACTGCAACTTTGACTACGCTGGAGGCCAGTTTGAGGGAAAAACGAACACAACATTGACTTAGGGCCCAGCCTTTCGGGAAGGTAGGGAAAAAAGGGTTCCCAAGTGAACTAAAGTAATGAGCGGTTGTGCAGCCAGTGTGGAAGCGGAAGGAAGACATGCCTACTCCTTGGTGCCATTGTCCACCCCAGGTACAGCCTGACAAGACACAAATTAGGATAGCCAGTGAAGTGATTCTCTTCCTCCTTTAGTTGCCTTCTGTGTCTTTGTCCAGCAGAGATTGATAGCTCCAGAAATGACAATATTTGACAACTGAGCTCTCTGTGATGCCACTGGGAGAAAGTCGGGGAGGTTCCCACTGGTGTTTCGGTTAGTAGCATAAGCAGGACTGGCTAAACGAGTCACAGCCTTGCCAGCCCAGCTGTCACAAGTGATGAAGGTGCTCTGACAAAGGGCTTCAACACAGTGGCAGTGATGGTGCTAAGCAGACTTTTCCCTGGAGTTAACTAAGACGTGAACACGTTAAAATCCCACTGCTGAATGTGACTGATGTGAATGGAGAGCTGCCTGGAGTCTTGGAATTGGTGACGATGTTTAAGTCATTCGTTGCCTTAATGTGTCACCCTTCATTGAAGGGCATCAAAATGCGTTAAACTTTTATTAGGCCTCAGAATATGCTGAGGAACACTATTTTCCTGTTTTTCAGGTGGCTGTAAGTAGCTGCTCCGAAGTCACGAGTGGATCAGTGACACACTCAGACATCGAATGTGTAAGTCCTGAATCTCATCCATCTCTACTGAAATGTGCATTTCCATGGTGTTGGTAAAAACGGCCAAATAAGTAAGTTGTTGTTCCTACAAATTACTGCTGGTCGTAATTTTACCTCACTTCACATTACTTATCGTAACCGTTTGCTTGTTTTGTGGAACATGTAGGCAAAAAAGAGTAAACAGTTGGATACAAGGCTTAAATGCATATGAATAAAACTGTCAGAGAATTTAGGAGTAAGATACAGTTAAGGCCATTGAGAACCAGCCCTGAAGAACTGTATCTCCATTTTTAAATGAGTTGTTAGGTGAAAAGCCAGAGGGGCCATGTGCCTGTTGTAACTGATACGAGGGATAGCCTGTGTGCTTCTTTCCCAGGATCACCTCTGCATGCTTTAGTCATCCATGTTGCCTGCCCTTTTTGACTCCGCATGTAGGCACTTCTGCATGTCATACCCAATCTGTTACATATTTTTTTCTGAGGTGACAGGTACACCTCTTGGGGATAAATAACATTACCTGTGAACACTTCCATTGAGAGTAAAACTTTAGTTAGAGTTCCGATAAGGGTGGTTAAGCGTAGGAATAAGCTGTGGTGATAAAACCTGCATTACTGCAGACTTTTGGAACACATTAGGCAAGTTAGGCATGGCTTCAACCTACCTTTACCTTGGTAGGGGGCTAAGACACCCCTCTTATATTCTAGTGCTCTAAAAGGAGAATAACAAATCATTCTTCACTTACTGAAGTCCCGTGCAGATTTCTCTGTAGATTCCCCAGCTCTTACTCATTCCTCAAGAATGCTCTATTTTCTTGAACTGCATTGTACGGTTCTTCTAGGTATCTTTGCCCTGATATGATTCCATATATATATAAATCTACCTGCACAAGGTTTTTTGTCTCCTACACTGGCCTGTCTTCTTTCTTTGATCTGACAATAAAGCTTCTACAGTAACAAAGTCTTTTATTCTGTTGTGAATTTAAATTCTTTCATTTCCAGCTTTGATTTCACATACAAATGCCGCCTTCTTTTAACCAGGACTGGTCCATGAAGAAGGCAGGTATGAAGAGCCTATGTCTTCTTACTAAAACATTGAAGTGTAAGTAGAAAATAAGCTTTGTTTTTGAGAAAGCCATATAAAAGTTATAATTTAGAGATTAGCTGCTCAATAAGGAAAGAGATGCTGAATATTTCTTTTCTCTCACCAACTCAAAATCAATTGTTATCTCTTCAATATCAATTGTTATCTCTTCCCGCACTTTCCATTTTATGTGTAATTATTATTCATCATAGTTATGAAGTGGGAATTATGAATTATTCATGAATTAATGAATAGCTTAAAATTGGAAATTTAACATTCAAAATGCATTCTGTGTTGCTTATTTGTAACTAGTCCTCTGAATTCTGTACTGTTGTTTCTCTCCTGATTGCTGCTCTTGGCTTTGTCATTTGTGTGGTTCAACACAACTAGTCTCAAGAAAGGATCCCTAAGGCTTCTTTGGGAATGCTGTGCGGCTTAGTTGAAGAGGGTCAGATTTGTTCTGGATACACTTTTAAAATAATTATGAAAAGGAGTTCATGAACCTTGACTCAAGAAAAAAATGGGAATAATTTACCACTTGATACTCTTTTTCATGCTTATTTCAATTCAGGGTATGCTTGTACAAGAGGAAAAACAAACAGCTTTTTACTGTATTTGATCTGATGGCAAAAATGGAGGATTCAGATTTGATGGAGTACTCAGGTTTTATTCAAGAACAGCTGAAATATTTAAGTCCTGCAGTCTATATTTAAGATTCACTCACTATTCGCATTAGAGCCATTTCCCTGGTTTATTTTGCTTAGACAGAATTTAGTGATGAAGATTAATCTATCCAAGTACTTAAATGTGTTTCAGGTAATGCTCACGACAAGCCAAGCATCATTAAGATCTCCAGAGTCTTATCATTAACTACTCTTCTCATGGTGCTGAGCTTACCATTATGAACTGGCAAAATTCAGTTAGGCTTAATAAAACATATACATTTGTCCAATTTTGGATCAATAGCTCTTGTTTTGTTCTTTAGCCCAATGGGCATTAATACTTAATCATCTTTAGTCAGGAAATGGTACTGTGACTCTCATTTGTTGTTAAGCAAAAGAACATTCATTATTGGATGTAAAGTCTGTTAGATTTTCCTTCAACAGCATATTCCTGTGGGAAGGCATGTAGCAAGAAACATTATTTCAGCACTTTTACCATTGTTCATCCTTAATTTTAATTGCCACAATACACCATTTACAGAACTTAAATTTATCATGCTTACAGCTGAGGAACTGTGTTTCTAACTTCTAGACATTTACATTTATAAACTTCACTATCCAGCTGTCTCTTGTGCAACAAGTAAATTTATTAACTTGGACCAGCTTTGGTTAATTTTCACTTACTTCTCTGTAAGACAGCACAAACTTCTTACGGAGGATTTTAGTAGTGGCAATTATCACCATTTTTGATTACTATGAACTTGTATTAGCCTTTTTTCAGTATAAAAATGAAATGAAAGCCCTAAGGGATGCACATCTAATATTCAAGATTTTATCACTTTAAAGACTTACTGCAAATTGTGTAAAAGCAAACTCTGCACCTTCTCAAGACTGAGAGTTTTAATCATTTTTATACTTCTTTTATGAACAGCTTTTCTTTGCATCTAAAATAACCTAAAAGTGTCTCCAGGATCACAATGACTTACTTTTGCTTCCCTTTCATAACTATTTTTAATATTGTGTTCTTTTTTTTAATGCCCCATTAACGGCAGTTCTACAGGCACCCAGGCACTGGAGCTCCTTGAGCAGTAACTGTCTGTGGCACGGGCAGACCTCGTCAAACATTGTGTTCTGCCTCCCGTTTGAAGGTCTGCACCAGGGACTGCTCTGACACAGGTGCCACAAAAGCCTTTTCCCTTCTCTAGGAAAGAAGCTCCCCCCCCCCCCCCCAATTCCGTCTGGCATTACCTTGGGGTTATTATTTGTTAGGAAATTTGCCAGAAACAGAGAGGAATCGAAGCTACACCTCTGTCACTCGACCGAGCCACTTGGCTCTTTCTTCATCTTTGAGTATCAGATAAAACTTGAGTCCTAATTTTGCATATTGGGAGAATCTACCAAGAAAACTGCTAGAATTATAACACAGGTCAGCTCACTGGCACAGCCTACGACACACTTTATTGTTACCCACACAGTATTTGTTCGGAGAAAAAAATTCTATATTAGTGTATTGCAAGAAGTAATTCTAGGTATAAATGGTCTTTTTAAAGATGTAGCATCATCTTCCTTTCATTGCCTGCCATGCTAACAGGAGAACAGCAGATGCTCAGGCAAGATTCAATTCACCTTAATTCGTTCAAGCTTAATTAGCAGCTGGGATGCATCTGGCCAATAAACATGAAAACAGTGACAGCCTGAGTTGAAGGGATAAAGTAAAAGGCTTTTGTTCATTTAGCACATGTTCTTGGTTGTGAGTATTATGTGCTCAAGGCAAAATAATTTTTAGACTCCTTTGTTTTTGTAAAGGATAAAAACCCTCATGCCCATACCTTCATTCCCTGATTGTTGTGCAGGTGAGTCATGCAAGAATGGGAGCTGGCTGCTAGGAGATGTTCCTGTGCAGGTAAATGTTTGTACCATCATGGCTTAAATATATGGCCCAAGCTTGTATAAACAGAAGAGAGTAGTTTCTTCAAGAATTAGGTAGGCAAAATGGACCCCTTGAGATGTAATTAGGAATTATTTACAACTCTGAATAATGATCATGCAGTATCTTGCACAAAGCAAAATAAGCAAAGCCAATTCTGAAGAGATCCCTGCTGCCATTAAATATGTGACTAACTAGCAAAATGAGGGGCATAACTATAAGAAATGTGCAATGCCTTTGCAGTAGTTTTAGTTCCAATGTGCTTGCCTATATAAATTCTGTATTTCTGTATTCGGTGTTGCTGAGTAAGTGATGAAAGTAGCAGGGTTTTTGAAAGTGGAGCCATTTAAAACATAGGATTCCTTGTGTTCACTGTCAGAGTAAGGTTTTTGGACAGTAATGAACAGTTGACAAGTGACAAGATTATACAGCGATAAAAGTAAATGTGAATCAAAGCTAACTCCTGATGTAGCCCAGGACAAGGCTTTGGCTGCTGTGTAGCTGTGGCTTTCATTTCCAAAACTTATCTGTATTATACAAGGAGCTAAAAAAGGAATCTTTGTTCTTATTTGTGGAAAACCAGGCATAGCATCTTCAACCTATGAAACACTTCCATCAAAATCTCAGACGCCCACTTCCGTAGCCTGTAGTAAAGGATCCTGAGACAGTGTTTTAAGGCTCGCCAGGACACTGCGTGTCTCGTAAGCAGGATAGTGCCAGTGTTTTCTTGAAAGAAAATAATAGGAATTTTGGAAAAGGAACGATAAAAAAGATTTCGTAAAACTGGTAACAGCATGGTAGGTGTGGGTTGAAAGACCACTGAAATTTAATTTAAGAAAACTGTGTAACTGAGTAAAATGGCAAAGAAGGAGCTGCTGGCTGCTCTTGGGTTTTTCAGGTTTTGTTACCGTCTTCGTACAAACCTGTTTCAAGATTAGTTTAGACACAGGAGGTTGATAGAAGAGAGCGCACCTCAGAGCTAACAGCTGAGGGCCTTGCACCATCTCCAGCACGTGCTACCATTTACACAAATGTGTAACTAAGGTAAACATGGCTTTCTTCTGGCCTGGCCCTGTGCAGGGTGGCTGGCTTGTCTAAAAGCAGTGCTGTTTTCCAGTGTAACAGCAAGGAAATGCAGTCAGGATTCCACTGGATTTTCCTTTTTTTTCCCCAACAGACTGTAATTACCGTCTGTGGCTTAGAGGATGTTTCACTTCACCTGGAGAGTAAAGACAGAATGTCTAAATGAATGTGTGAGGCTGAAAAGGCGTCAAGGACAGGTTTGAAAGAGGCAGGATAGGATACAGGATATTTTATTAGTGTTTATGGGCTCATGGTCGTTAGACAGTTGTGCCTTGCTAACTTCGGCTGCACTCCATCGATGGCAGATGAGTCAGGGCACAGCAGATGTGGGGTTAGTGTCACTCTGGGCGTGGTGGCCCTGAACAAAAAGTTGAGTATGTGGATGCCACCCCTGCCAAACACAGGGCCAACAGCACCACCTGAATCATACTGCCTTTGCCTCTCTGTGGCAAGCACTGGGGAGGGACAGCTCCAGGTTGTAATGTGAGGTCTCAAACTGAGGTTTATCTGAAACACTCCTCAACCCATTCCCTGAGACTTATATTTATACTTCTGCAAGTAGTATACACAGCTTAAAAATACACCTTTTAAATTGACATTTTCCTTTAGGTACCAGCCAGCACAGTGATTCCAGTGGCTTGGGCCGGCCTGTAATATCTGGAACTGTACATGCAGACCGAAGGCTGTGATGGGGATTGATGCTATGTGCTTGGTCCTTCTCTGACAGAAACAAGGTTCTCAGCCACTTCAGAGGTGCAGAGTCAGGCCAACAGTCCATTCTGAGAGATCCCTGTTTTGTGAGCATAGCAGATGCTGATTGATTAATTATTTATAATGGCACATTCTGGATTATGAATACAGATAAAAACAGCAAAGGCTGTTGCAAATGGAGTCCAGCTTTTTTATAAAGTACCTGGGGATATTGCATTTCAAAAGTATTCTAGAAGTAAATCTCAGTATTAAAGCCATTTCCACAAGTTTTTAATGTTAAGCCTCTTTAGCTCAACAATGAAAACACTTAACTTCACAGTTTGACAGGGAAGTGTATTAACAAATGTCATGGAAGGACTATGTCATGCCAGTAATTCATTCTCCTTAGAAAAATTATCCAGCAAAGTCCTTATGATTTATGAGAGGAATTGAACCGAAATTAGCTATCAAGTAAGTCATTGGGCATAATCACTTTTACCCCTATTTCATTTGAAATACCTGAGAGCACCCCATGCACATGCCAGTGTATTTTTCATCATATTTTGTGCTCTGCTGTCTATGAATAGCTTTTTGTGAGTATTTGAATCTGGATCCATAAAGGATTGGTAATTATATACCACTAACCTGTTGGTAGTCTCAAGGATCTGGGTTGGAAGTCACTCACGTGAAGTCTTTGAATTTGTAACAGTGAACAAAGACATCGCTGGGTTACACCGGCAGGCAGGTTTTTAGGGGGTTTTAGATGACTCGTGATTCACTAGGTGCTCACTGATACTGCAGAGAGAAGGAGCTTGAGGGGTCACAGAGCTGAAGCATCTCAACCAACGTCATTTAAAGATGGGAGAGTTGTGGGGAAAGACCCCAAACATTCCAAGTCATGAAGAAGAGGTTTTATGAAATGACTGGGCCAATACATCAAGTGGCTGTTACTAAACAGATTAGTCTTGCTCTTAACTTTGGGATTTGGCTAATATTTTATCAAGCCATCGTAGTCCACTACCCTGGCAGAAAACTGCACTGGCCTCTGTCAACAAATAATGTTTTTGGCAAAGCCGACTAGTGCTGCCTTACGAAGTACTGCTGTTATTTACTGGGTATAATATCACATTATGCAAATGTTCCACTGAAATGAATAGGCCTGGGAGTTTCGAACAGAATTTAATGTCAGTGCAGTCGGACAATGTAGGTCTGATTACAGTAAGCACAGGTTCAAGTTCTGCTTCTAGACCAGTGATTTAAGAAATCATCTAGTATTGTATATACTGTGATCAGATGTGCAGCCTAGGTTTTGCTTTGAGGAAACGTGAATGTTTTAACTCAGTATCGCCTTCTATTAGTACCAGTATTAAGTAAAGCTCATGCACTTGGGTTGTTCAAGTGAGCCCAAAATACCAATAAGCACCGTTGAAGCTAAAATGACCTCAGAGAGTCCTTCTCAGCACACCTTAAAGTCTTCTCACTTCCTTTCACAAGCATTTCAGCAGAGAATTCTTTGCCTGATTATTAAAATACCTAACAGATGGGCCTGTATCTTTTTTTTCCCCCGAGCCTTGCTCACCCAAACTCCTCTTGACAATGGTGAAGCAGACACCTCCCCCGTGCATGGACTCACCGTCCGTGGAACTGTGCGGGTTCACATCTGCTGAAAATCGAATAGTCTGGCTGCACAAAAAAGGGAAGGATTAGGCTTCACCTGGGTGACAGGGCTGTGCAACCTCCTGGTATAGCGAGGAGAGCTGACATTATCAGAAAAAGTCAATGCTCAGGAGAGAAGTAAAAATAGAATAGGCCACCTCCATCAATTTCTGGTCTGAGAAAAGCAAGAGGCTAAAAGGCAAAGCAGGGAATGTTGTTAACAGCAATGGATTAGAGAGTGAAAGTGGATCTAAAAATCCTACTTTTTCAAGGAGATGTTCAATAGCTATCTTGTGAAGAGATCACAGACTTTGAGAGGGATTAAACCTCTGATTGCACTAAAATGGCACTGCCACATAGGACAGACTTTGGAGTCAGGGAGGTTGAAGGACGGGCAACAGGGAGCAAGCATGGAGGAGGCCAGTGCTAGAGGGCAACAGGCCTAGGGGAGCTGGGGTGGAGGCTTGGGGTTTTACAGCATCAAGAGAGTCTGCTACACCTGAAGAGTTTGGAATGAGGTTGACAGCTGGTAAGACGGAGATACTCTTAGGACGATGGTGGGAGGGGAAGAATTGGAATAACTACTTTCTTTTATGGTCACAAAGATAAATTTAAAGTATCTTGAGCCTCCCTGAAAATTGTTACAGGTAAATTTAAGTCCTTGCTTCCCAAGCCTAGCCATCAGAGACTACAGTGTGATCTACAGGCAGTGTTTGTAGTAAACAGAATAATTAGAATAATGTATAGCCTACAGTGTGTATAAATACATGCATGAAAGATGAAGACACCACTTGTTTTTAAGCACGACATTAGAAGTATGATGACTTTTATGTAATTAAATTGCTTCCTTACTGTCTGTGTTTTACTTAGTTGCTGCAGAATGAAATGTTACTTTTTGGGTAAACATTTCTGCATGATGTCATTAAGGTTATTGAATGATAAAGAAGAAGGAAGGAAGATTTGTTCCTAAGGAGTTTTATTTTATTTTTTCATACTAAGGGACTTTAAATGCCAGAGCGGAGATGGCCTATAAATCTAATTGCCAAAGCCACTATTAAAGTAAGAAAGGAATTTAGATGGGATTTGTTCAAATGCCATGTACAGTAGAAGGCAAATAGAGTCTAATCCATTGTGGTGATTCTGGTAGGAAATAAAACACATAGGTCCATGGGATTACTCTATTTTAAGAGGGAGGCAGAAAATAGGGAAATTACACCTAAATCCAATTCAATTTTAGAAATTAATTGCCTTGGAATAACCTCCTTTAAAAGAAATGACACTCAGAGTGTGATCCACGTCCCACCAAAGTCTGTGGCTCCACAGACTTTGTGGGAAGGAAGTTGTGGAAATGGCATAAAAGTTAGGGGCGGTGTAAATCTGGGGTCAGAGGAGTTGCTCAGTGCCCTGCTACGCTACGTGGTTTTCCAGCATATGGGCACAGAACCTGGACCCACTGCCATATATTTGAATTCAAGTCCTTTTTGGGTCTAGAGTACCTCCCTTGGATCATATTTTTCAGCTGCCTCAAAAGTAAAAAGGGGCGAATATCAATAGAGCGAAACTAGGAGAGCTTCTTCTTAGTTTGTAATGGCCCTTTATGGCTGTTCCTGACAGATCACCAAAAGAGCTGGTTCCTTATTTTCTCCTAAGCATGTTATTTCTTTGGGCACGATGAGTGGGAGTGGACGCAGGGAATCCACAAGCCTTACATGCTGCAAGTCTGGTGTGCTCAAGCACACAGCTCAGTCATGAATATCGTATACAACCGAATGCCCTGTTGTTAGGAAACTAAGCTCCCTGTATTGTTAGTTGTGAAATTGCCCTGGATCTCATGCGAAAGATACCGGTTGCAGCATTTGTTACATTATCGTTGTCTGAGATTTTTTAAGTGGAAAGCTTTCCAATTGAAAGATACAGTGCTGCCAAAAAGCATTTTCAATGAAATATGCAAGTTCCAACAGGAAGAAATCAATCATTTAAAAACACTGGAAGATTTTTTCTTTTGGTTCAGTTTTTAAAAAAAATAAAAGTGGAAAGGCAAGTGAGGCGTTGCGCAGTTGTCCCCATCCTTGGCACTGAGGAGAACACCCTGCCTCCTAGGCAGACTTGCCCTTTTCCCATGAAAGGGAAGACATTTCGGGGATGCCGCTGACACTGATGGTTTTCCCCCAGTCACTGTTGGAACTGTGACTTTAGATCCATTTGGCGAGTAAGCAGAAACATCTACTTGCCAAAAATACACAAATGGATGGACTTTGGACAGGGACTGTGCCCGCTGAGGTCCTCTGAAAATGTGTTCAGAGGCAGGATGGTACTGAACGAGCTTTCACAGATGTGTTGCCCAGGGAATTACTATTCACGAAGGATTATGTTTGGCATTTGGAAAATAGTTTTCCTCTTGAAACCCCCTATGAAACACCTGGTTTATGCACAGTATCCCAGGAAAGTGAGGTACTGCTGTCACCTCCATTATATGAATGGGGCAACTGAGGAGCAGGAAGGTCTTCATGGCTTTTTCACTGTGAACATCGATGGGGAATCTCTAAGGGTTTTTTACTCCCTATTATAAACTGAAATTAGGAGGCAATGCTGCTTCTTTCTGCCCAAAATGCTCAATAAGCAGCAATGCATTGGGAATGCAGAGGCTTGCATTTTAAAGCCACTAGCTTAAAGAGAGGAGCTTAAAAAGCAATTCTAAACTTAACTGAGGGTGAGAACTAATATAAGGATCTGATAGCACAGAAATTATCTCTGTTAGCCGGTCCCGTAGTTAAGCATTTCTGTATTAGTTATGTCAACCTTTGGTTCAAAGACATTATAAGGACTGAATTGTGTTTCACAGCCACAGCATTCTTGAATATGGAGGAAGGTTTGACACTGAGATCTTTAGATTTCCTGTAGTTTTCCACCAGTAAGAGAGCAGACATTGTGCCCGAAAGGCTTTTTAAACTGGCTGCGGGCTGCTACTGACTAAGTGCTTGGTTTAATCTGTGTGCCAGTATCTGCAAAGTGTCCTGATTTCACATGGCATGAAAGAAAGCTGTGAGGGTGCTGAGAGAGGTGGCTAATTAAGGATTATGAAAGAGAGATTAAAATCCTGTGGACCTTTCTAAACAGTTAAATGGCCAAATGACATCCTCTCCTGTGAGAGGGCAGGGACTTGAGACACACGCGCTGCACGTTTCGTACTAAGCCTAAAGGAACGCAGTTTTGAGGTGCTCCTAGTTATTCGTCGATGAGGGATCTATATGTCCCTTGATCAGTATCACGATCTAAAAGGGTCATGATTTGCCCTCTTCCCCTGGCCTGGGTGCCCCCCCACAAAACTGCCCTTGAGGCGCTCACAGCAATTTACCCCATGCATTTTTTATTGTCTTTTCTTGCTTTTCTTTTCTTTGTAAGGCTGATGCCAAATACAATATCTTAAACACTTTCCATTTTAAGTAATGAAAAGAGGAGAAGTAGCAACTCTGTGGGAATATTTCAAGGGGATTCTCATCCAATATAAAGACAATAGCAGAAGATGCTGATGTGTAAATTGTGGCCAAGAGGTAAAGAGAGAGAAAGAAAGATAAATTGCAAAAAAAGCTTTATGATAGCAGAAGACAAAGAACCTCTTTCTAATCTCACACTACTTATACTCTGGTGTAATGAAATGAGAGCTCATGTGCAAAAGTTAAACAACACAGGAATAATGTTTGCTACTATGCAAAACAAACACTGGTCTTCTGAGAAGAAAGAGAAAAACTGAAAGAGGGTAAGTAATAGCATTTCATGTTTCCAGGCTGTCAAGAATTGCCCTTTGATCAGTTGTATCAAAAGCTGCACCGATTGTCTTCAGCTAGGGCTGGTTTGGAAAATATTAACCCTCCAGGGTTTTAGTTTGCTTTCTACTAAATCTAAAGGCAGTGTAATGAAAGGGTCATTGGAACAGGACGTAGATAACATTTTACAGCCTGATGCTGTGAGATGCTGGATTTTCTCAAGGTAACGCAGTTCAGGGGTTCTTAGCAGTTTTCTTAAAGCTTAGAAAACACGTTTTCAACATGTTGATTAAATCCATCCCTTTCAAGGTATTTAAATGAAATGACCAGATTGACTTCCATTCTCCCTTTACAAGTTTTCAGTTAAAAACCCCACACTCAGGTTGTTTAAGAGGAAAGAGAGTTTCCATCTTCAATACACTTTGTTTACCCATCTCAGAAAGGTGAAAATAGAGCTGGAGGTAGAGAGATGGGTGACAAAGCACAGAATGCCTCGTGTCCAAGGAGAGATGAAATAGATTAATATTTTCAGCACAGAAAAAACACACTGACACAAGAATACAATAAAGACTATAATAAAATTGTGAGTGGTAACGGGAGGGAACAGGAAGCTGGTATGTTCTTTCTCATGATAAAAGAATAAGGCACTATCAAATGGAATTACCCAATGGTAGGAATAAAAAGAAAAATAATAAAGCACTTTGTCACAAGAGCAGGTTAGTTAAACGCTGGAACTCACTGCTGCGAGACAGCAAAACACTTCTTCACTTCGCCACATCAGCTCATGTGGTAGAAATGTCTAAAGCACTGGATAGAAGTGCTGTCAGGTGCAGCCTTGCCAAGGATGGTGCACACTGACCCTTCCTTGCATCCCTGGCATGGGACAGGTATCAAATCACTCAAGTTAACAGCAAGGGTGCCGTCCCTACTCCTTCCGCAGCAACTGCCTGGGAAATCCATCTTCTCTGGTAATAGGACTTGTCTCATAGTCAAAACCGTGGCAAGACAAGATCTTCCTGAGGCAAGAAAGTTATACTATAAATTCAAGGCCTTGTACCCATAAAGTGGCAATTTTCAGATGTACTGTGAAATCGGAGGGGTTGTGGTTCATAGCTGACGTAGGTTATTCGTCCTCTGTGGAGGGTTTGGACAAGAACAGCAACAGAGCAAATGAACGGTGGTTTGCCCACCTCTGTCCAGACTTGAAAACAGATGTTCAACTGGACGTCAGGAGGGAAGGGATTGCTGACTTTATAGTTACAAAGGGTTTTGGAGAAACTCAGTATGGACAGCATGCCAAGCTGCACTCAGGAAACTCAGCTCCCCATTTCCATGGTTTACAGGAGCTGGGTTCAGATGAAGTCTCGGGGTCACAGTGGGAAAAGGCTGTCTATGACAGAGCTCCAGCAGCGTTCAGGAAAGAAAACAGTCCCTACGTTGAGAACCTCTTTGAAAGCATATGGGGCTCTTACTAAAGCTGAGCAATTAATTAATTTTTCATTTCCTATTATACCTCATCTACAAAATAACACACTCACTGCTTGACTCAGGAAACCACTACTGTGTACAGGCTGGTTTGGAAGTATGCTTGAGTGAATGCTTGGGAGCTCCTGCTGTTAGTTTTTGTTGACTTAAGTGACACTAGGATCGTTCTAACACAGTTTTCAGTGAACCTGGATAGCACAGTGTGGAGACCGTACCTTGGATTAAACTGGCACGTGGCTGGGAACAGGTTCTTACCATAAAATGTTACACCTTTTCCCTACTGCTTTTCCAGCAGGGAGCCCCTGGGTAGTGCTTTTCAGCAGAAGGTGCCAGCCCTGTCCAAAGCCTTGCGCTGCCAGCTCCCCGCTGCCCAGCCCAGCGAGGTCTCCGCTGACGCTGCTCTCTGAAACGACATGCACACAGTGTGTACCAGGAGGCTCCTTTGGGTGCTGGTGATGCCTGTTCTGAGGATTGCTACAGCCTTGTGTCTGAAATGCCCTGGTTTCTTCAGGCACCCTGAAACCACACTCAGCACAAGGTAAGACAGATAGATGTCTATGAAGTGCTTTTGAGCAAAATGTGAAAAAACAGTCCGCTATGCTGTGTTTCCCATGCCCGAAGTTACACGTTTGGAAGGGACCCTTACCAAGGCAGCTTTCGGCTCTAAATTTTCCTTGGGGTTGCTCTGAGTATCCTTCCAGGTTCTGCCCTAACCCACCCTGCTCCCAAGGCCTCCTTGCTCCCTGAACTTCTGTGGGATTTCCCTGCCTTTGTAAAAGCTGCATGGCTGGTTAGGAATCTTGACTACCCAAGTGGGTAACAGCAGCCCCAGTGCTTTCACAGACTTGCTGTCTGGCCAAAATGCATTTTCCTGCCAAGCTGTGTATTGCTCACGTTGCAGAGTAACGCTTTTAAACGTTGGGATTGGTGTGTGCTGATCCCCGTTCTGTTTGAGATGAACAACAACGGCAAACAACTGCTTTTGTGGATATAATGGGTTTGGTGGCAAATGCCCCCAGCTCTCTCTTTGAGGGACACCACAGAAAATAGCTGTTTATTTTAATAATTGGAATTGTGCCTCTAATAAACATCTTCTTTAGTAATTTGTAGAGGGCTCTGTTAGGTTGTGGACATGCATTTCTATAAACAGGGATATTTGTTCAAGTTAAACCTAATTAAGAAAGAAATAATGCAGGAGTTATGTGGAGGGCTGTAGGGTAACAGTCTATCCTGATTAATTTTAAAGTATCTCCACTTGGCGGGATGAGACTTGCCATCACTTCGGAGGAAAACATCCTTAGAGAATTAGATGAGAATGATTAAGATGATGCTAATGACTTATTACCAATAGTAAATGGCTCATTAAAGTCCCTTATGGAAACAGGCCAAATGGACAGAAGTAGAATTTTTACAAAACACATATATTGACAAAAAATACTAATATTTAGCATCTGCTAAGCTACAGTATTTGCTGCTCTTTGAAAAGCTTAAAGATTTTTCTTCACCTGAACCTAACAGGTCTTAGGAAATGTGGGCCTCATCTGGAGACTGGACAATTAGTGCTCGTCACAGGACATAATACATAGCATTATAAATAACACTTGGGATCACAAATATCTTTGTTCTAATGTATATTTTTGTGCATG
This sequence comes from Rhynochetos jubatus, assembly GCA_027574665.1. Taxonomy (NCBI): domain Eukaryota; kingdom Metazoa; phylum Chordata; class Aves; order Eurypygiformes; family Rhynochetidae; genus Rhynochetos; species Rhynochetos jubatus. The sequence continues at coordinate 876,981 of CM050661.1, read as the reverse complement.
AATTTTTGTATCTCAGCTCGTTTAATGCATTTTCAACCGCACTTCTGTTTTTCTCAGGCCAGTGTTCATAGTCTACTTTGACTATGAACTATGATTTCTTGCCCTCCCTTGGCGTGCCACCCTAGATGAGCTTAGATACCTTTTTGTTGTGCATCAGGAGCCAGAAAGAGTCGGGGGAAATTACTTAAAAGGCCTGAAGTTATTTTATAACTTTTCTGCTTGTATACTTACATCTGGCGATGTCACTGCCATCTGACTCACTGTATCAGGACTCCTGATAGACTTGTGACTCTTGTCCCGCGATTAGAATGTCACGACTGAGAGGCACCACAGTGCAGACGCAGCTGTGGTGCCTGTAGTGCTGCTGAGAGATTTAGGCCAGTTAAGTATTTGCCTTCCTCTCTGCTTCCCACACATACGGTGTGGTTTGGAAAGCACCTGTAAAGAACCACTTGTCTATTGTGGTGTCCCAAAACTCAGTATAGTAACTTGGTGAATATTTGATTATCTTTTTCACTTCTACATAGTCTGTACCTGAATTGTTAATTTCTATTCAGATTTCTGGGGTCGGTACTCCTGCACTCACCATTAATACTTTTGGAACAAACTTTACAGGAATTTTCAGATTGCTTTTCAGCTGCTCTCCCAGTTATGATGCCTTGAATAGCTATCCCCAGAGCACTACGCTTAGCAGTTTCCTGAGAAACAAGAATTGAGCTGACACAGACTGATTCTGCAACTTGCTGAGCGTTTCTCCCAAGCATGGTAACTGCCACCAATTTCATTAGGATTTGACATTATTCAGTGTTTTCCAGAGATTCTCAAGAGTCATCCTTTATTTGTCTTGATACCGTATGAAAATAGGCATTGTAAGAATTGCAATTCAAGTTCTTGTATAAATATCTGAGAAGTCAGTAATAAATAGTCCTAATTAGTAGACAGAAATAAAGTACTTTAATCTAAACCTCATGAGCACAAGAAACAGATGGGCTTAAGTGCAAATAGTTCTCTTTTTTATAGCAAGCTCTTTTTTCATTTTTTAATATCTATCACTGGAATTCAAGTTTTTATTTGCCAATCATGTTTTCAGTGAATTCCAAGTTACTTGGGAATGCTGCTCAAATTCTCCTAAGGAAGAAGCACTTCTTGCTAATTAAATTAATCCATTTTTATTAATATCTCTGTACTGAGGAAGTGAAAACTGAGTTCACTTCCTTCCCTTGTCCCTTTGGGGAATATGAATTCTGTATATGTAAGGAGGATTTAGCCCTTCTGAACCAAACAAAATTGTTTTTAAACAGATCTGCTCATAAAACTCTATTAATAACAGGCATTGTACAGCTCATTCATAAATCAGATCTGTGGTCTGATTCACTTACTCCGCAGTGTGTTGGACAACCATGCATTTGTTATATAGTGCTATGTACTTGTAAAGTAGGTCATATGCTTCCAAAGAGCATCAGACCGATTTAGTGCATAATTGAAATACAGAGTATGGCTGCAGAAACCCTGGGTTTTATCTAGAAACTGTGCAGTTGTGCGGCCAGGCTGCTCCAGTCGAGTCATGTGCACGTACTAAATCGGATGCATCTCAGAAATTTCGCTTGCACACACAAGCTAGCCGTGCTGTGCAAAGGCAGTGAGTTTCTGCTTGGGCAATAAGCTTCTTCCCAGAATCTTCAGTCTGATTGCGCGTGTCCTAACTTACTGTGTGTGGCTTAATTTACTGTGCGTATCTTAACTAACACTCCCTGAGTCAGCCTAGGTGATCCTAGGAGCATCTCTGTCAGCCCTACATTAAGCATTGACTTCTCCAGCAGAAAGTCCGGTCTCCCTGGATGCTGCATTTTGTCCAGAGGTGCACAGTCACTCAGTGCAACCTTTGAGTCAAACGACTGGGTAAAAAACATGTAATTCTGGCATCAGCTTCTCATCCTTCAAGGCAGTGAGTCTTGCTCCTCACTTTAGCTATGAGAGCTGGACAGCATGGGACTCTTACATTCTCATTGTCACAAATAACACTTCGTATTCACTAAAAAGCTATTGATCTCAGCTCCCTCAAATCCTAAGCCTCCTTGTAAATCAGTACATCTCATGGAGTGAAGAACTGGGAAATAGTAAGAGCACCTGGATCTAACAGTTTCTCTGAAGAGACTGGACCCTTTCCCCGTGACCAGTGCTGTTGACCTAATGTCCCATCAGCGCTGCAGTCCGCAGACAAGAGTCCTGGTTTGATTAAAAGCGTTACCATGTGAAAGATTCAATTTCACCTGCCGCTTACATCCAAAATAAGACGATACCGTTCGGTGCTTGACTCCGGTTGAACTCCCATCTGGCTGGTGAACTTCAGAGGGCACTCACAACTTCCCAGAGCTGCTGCATGCGGCCGTGGTGCCACTGTTAGGTGGGCATGCTGGAGGAAAGCGCCGTATTTACACAGTTTAGTTTCGCTTTGCAGGTGCCTGGGTTCACGTCTGAGACTGTGTGGGAGGCGCAGCTGAGCTGCCAGGATAGCTTCTTCTGGAGTCTCCCTGGCTGCAGAAGCACCTCGGGATCCTACCTTAGCAGCTATGCAAGATGCATGAAGTTGGACGGCGTGGGGTACCTCAGCTAGCTAATCAAAAAGTCCTATTTTCCAACTACATCCTTGTGACAGCACTCCAGACTGCCTTGTTTGCTCTGGGAAGCTGGTCTAACTCTGCTTAGCCAACATGTAGTACCATGTGCTAGTTCTTACTGCTTGCCCTACCTCTAGCCAATCGTTCCAATCCCACCCCAGAGCAGTGCACTGGCAAAGGGCTGGTTTGATAAACGTGTGTTCTGGTGTCTCCTGGAATCTGTCAGCGTGGCCAGCGTTATACAAGGAGAGAACATGAAGTCATCATTTGTGCCGGGAGAGATTTCTTTCCCAGAAGACAAAAAGCACGTTGAAGTCGATCTGACCCGCTCTCTCTCTTCCCTCATCTCCTGTCATCATGGCAGTCAGGCTCTGAACCTCTTTTCAGCTGGGTGGCTTACATTAATACACCGCTTACTGATCATCTGGGCTGGCAGGAAAAAATCAAAGAGAATGTCAGGAAACAGTAGCATAATTCTGTTCCCAGCTGGAGAGCTCTTCTGTCTTGTCAGAGTTGCAGAGATGTGGTACAGGTCACGGAGAACTTGCTACACTGACAGTTGTTACTTTTGGGATTAGATCGATATTGGTCTGTATCCAGGAATTAGTAGAACAACTGCCTGCAGGAATACATGTTGGAGGTGATTTCCTATCAGCGCAGGATGCTTCTGAATTTAATTCTGCTATTCCAGACACCATTTACTTTTCTAATACTTAAAGCCATATGCCCTGCTCACAGGAAATCCTGCAGGTAAAGAGAAAACAGAAGAATACGCGTGAGAGGATTAGACGTAATATGGATTGTGAAGTCTTATGTAAAACAGAAAATCATATTTTTGAGATGTTTTGCAAAGAAATTTGCACTTGGCAGGGCATTTAAGTTACCTGTCATTTACACCTTGAAGATCAGCAGAGAAAACCTAATAATGCTTACACTCTTAGGAATGATTGTCTTTGTAAAGCCACTATCTTTGCAGCATTATACAAGGCAAAAAATGTCAGGTTTGTCATCTCCAGTAGCTGCTTTATAAAGTGCAAGTGGCTTAATTTCAAAGGACCAAACTGAATAGCAAATTTTCTTTGTTTCAAAATCCTTTTCTGCTACACTCTTAAAAAAACCAATGGAAAAATATTTTATGCTGTTCCACAGTGAATGTTAGTTTAAAAATAAAATAAAATCTTAAAAACACTAGGAAAACAGACCAGGTTAAGCAGGTTGACATGATGTCTCAGTGTATAGGTACTGCAATTACAGGTAGACTTCCATCAGGAACCATCGTGCATAGGCTGCGGAACTGAAGGCAAAGCTCGGCTCAGGCCTTTGACTTTCCTGGATCAGTCTTTCCTAGTCCCTAGACCCTCCATTTTTAAAGATATTTTGTGGTCTGTCCTTGAAAATTGTTATTAATGGCCTAGTTAAGCAGGGAGAGGATTACTACTTATCTATATTTATTCCAATTTCTGCTTTAAGCATTGTTTTATGTAAATTTACCATGACATTTAATTCCCTCCATTTATACACTTGACTTACTACATTTTTACAAATGCTTATTACAGTTATTTTGAATATCATTCTTGCATATTCCCTAGCTACACAGCCTTATTTATTATTTCCTTTTCATTTTCATTGCCTGTAGAACCTAAAATAAACCTGTGGAGGCAAGGACAGGTAGATTTGAGGATGGAATAAAGTGCTATGGTCTAAAATGTCACAGAGCAGAGCCTGGAAGTAGTGGAGGAGTACTCAATCCAGGAGGAAAGACATGCAGAAAATCTGCCTTTCTCCTCCGAATGCTCTGTGTATGCCAGCCTTAAAGCAAGCTGCCCTGGTTGTCGTCAAGTCTGGGTAGAATAACATGTTGTGGGCTAATTTAGCTTACTGCTGAGCCCTGCTGCCCAGCAGAGCTGAATAGATACATCTTCTGTCAGTCTGCAGGTCGGAAAGCAAAATTGCCAAGTCACTCCCACAGTAAATGGTTGTTTTCCCTGCACAGTTAATGCAGTTGTATAGAACAGCTAGGATGCCAGGAACATGGAAACACAGAGGCTGAAATCTTGCAAAGTGTTCAGGCAACAAAATCCCATAGATGGTGGATTCCCTAATGGGCTGATGTCAGCTGTGTTATATTCACATGTGTTGTAATACAGAAGTGCTATTGCTCACTGTGTCTAGCAGAGGTCGTAGCACAGTACGGCTAGATTTTTGTAGTGAAGGAATACCTGCAGTTTCTCAACAGAATCCTTCTATTAAAAAATGGATCTGATCACTGCATCCAAGAGACTGAGGCTTGGCTCACAGGGGAATGATAATCCCAAACCAGTGAAGCTAAGTGGAAAGATGTGTAGAATTATTTGAGCACTGAAAAGATGCTGAGAAACCCATGACAATAAATAATCTGTTCCACTTCAGTGATGGAAACTGATTTCAGGCATATCTAGAGAGAGAAATATGATTAACAGAATTTCAGTTTCAAGTCTATTAGGAATCAAACTTTCAGACTGACAGCCACCATTTGATTGTTTTCAGCTATTTTTTTACCATCTGATTAATGCCATTTTTTTTAGCAATTTTAATTTTCTTTGCTGAATGGAAACTTACGGGACACAGATTCTCCATCACAGAAGCAAATACCTTGGCTGGCGATAAGATGCTCTGTGAGAAAAGAGCCCTATCCAAAGGTGGCAGAACAGCTGTACCGAGGTTTTTCTAGCCTAATAGGGAATTGAATCTATTTCAGCCCAGGGACAAAATACTGCATCACTGGTGTTTGAAGAAATGACTGCAGAACATTTGCTACAATTGATCATTTACTGCTCCCTTTTCTGGCTTCAACACTCCAACATCCTACTTCTTGAACAGGGGGTTGGGTGAACAAAAAGCACCCGAGTGAATGGCTGTCTCCAGAATTAGGTTTTGACAGTTCCTTTTGCACCATGCCCCTTCAGAGTGCACTTAGCATTATGAATATAGAGAGCAGTGAAGGCAGAAATGCTTCTTAGTACTGCTTCTACAGTGTAATCAGAGTTTAAATCTAAAATTTATTTTCCAGAAGAAAACAAATGCCGAATTCTAGTGGCCAGGACTTCAAGCACTGCAGGTCAGAATTACCATCTTTCTCTAATGCTCCACTTAGAGCCTGTGGAAAAGGAACAGCACATTTTCCTGCCACCACTCAGCCTCATCTTTGAATAGGAAGACATTTTTTTTCTTGCAAGTGATCAAGCATTTAGATTACTTGTGTGTGTTTCCCCTGTTTGTAGCAGGTGATCACAGAGGGCAAAGGTGAGCAAATGGATTTAAAACAATATTGCACGAGTAATGTTGCATGCACTAATATTACACACTTCATTGCATCTTTGGTTATTCATTCTTTACACCAGTCCTCTGGGACAAAATCAATGAGACATTTTATGTTATGCTTCAAAGTCATCATAATTGTTTGTTTTGAAGCAACGTTTTTTTCCCTTTTGTCAGCCAAGCAATTTGCTGAAGTACCCAATTTTGCAACAACAGTCAGGAATAGAGCCAGAAGCTTTTTAAAAATAATTTGAGGAGGGGAAAACCCAACAACAACAAAACCCTGTGCTGAAGTGCTGTGTTGTTTATAACATGGAATTCTTCCCAAAGGGGACTCAGAATGCAAAAAAACCCGAAACAAAATCCCCATAGCACTTACTTCAAACAAACACGAGTGTTAAACATTATTTATAATATCTGTGTGACAACAAGGTGTCTTTGCATAATTAAAGCACCTCAGAAGATGTGTACAGCAAGACATCCCTCTGTCAATTAGCTGCTTGAGTGGTCACATTTCCACATAGAAATTCTGCATATTTCTTCTCTGGACAAGAGCAGCGCTGCACTTGACCTTTTCTGCCTTCCCAAAGGATGTTGCCATATGATTTTTTTCACTGTATTACCTATATCTGAACCTGTGCTTTTCGTAAAGGCATGAGTCATGTGCTAAAAATTACTAATTAGTGTGATGTTTGTATCTGTACTAACACCCAGAAGCCTGGCAGAGATTTCCAAGGCAGTGGTTCCAGACGTCGTACAAGCCCTTGGTAATTTGCTTCTCTAGTGCTTCCATCAGATGTCCAAACGCTTCGCTGTCAGTGCTGATCCCTCTCGTGGAGCAGGAGCTGAGGCACACAGCAGTGGCCTGATTCCTGTAGTTAGCCAGGAGGCTGGTGGCAGCCAGGCAAGAACTGAGGCTTGAAAATCAGGCAAGGCTTTGTCGGTGATGGCCCCAAATTCCTGCAGCATGAAGCTCAGAAAAGGCACCTCCGGTCTCTGTGTCTGCAGTCCATGAATCTCAACTCTAGGCCTCCTCGCTAATTAGGAGATTATTCAGGAATGGCTATAACTGAAGCATATTTAAATTAAAAAAAAAAAAAAGAAAAAAGAGAAGTATATTGTTAACATCCCTCTGTCGTAGTAAGAACCCCTGGGGATGCTACTTGGCTGCTTGTAAGTGTATTTAACATAAAGCAGAGATGATTGAAAAATGTAGCCCGTAGGTCCCTGGGGCACTCTGCCATTCACCAGATATAGGGCAGCGAGCAGTGCTGGAAGGAGACGATGCAGGCGTGATGGCCCTGCAGGCAAGAAAGGCTTGTGTGCAGAGTACGATGTGATGATTAGATCCTTTAGCACGTGTGAAAGCCACTTGTTTACAACTCTTATTAAGTTATTTCATATGCTCTGGTATAAGATATTTGTTCCTCAAGATTTGATAAGGTGCACAAACCCGCAGCGCGTCTTAAGCACCGCTTGAATGCAGAGCCAGATGAGCTGCAAGGCCAAATTCATTAGTGGCATTCTGTCGAGTTCAGTGGGCTTATCCCGTGGATGAATTTTGCATGTATTCTGTAAAATAGGTAAGTATTTGACTAAAATTAGCCAAATCCTCCAGAGCCTAATGGAGCGCTTACGGGCTCTGGCAACTTAACCCAATGTTTAATTTGCACTAATCTAGCCAAGGCTGCAGAAGCATGAAAAATACTCTACAGGGAGAGCGCTGCTCTTTGAAGTTGGTGGCTTAATTCCCATTGTCTCTGATGGGAGCAGGACTGGGCTTTGTGTGGCATTTACTCCTGTTACTGTAGACAGAAATCTTTGTGCATATGAATTAATTTGGCCTATATTTGGGGAACTTCCAATCTTTCGACTTTACTAAAGTCTTGTTAACTTGCAGGAGAGCCTGCATGGCTGTACATGAGAGTCCCGCCCGTTCTCTGGGTGGTCATGCCGGACGGGGAGATTTCACTTCTCAGCGCAGATAGCTAGCTAGATGGAGAGCTCATAGTAGTGGAAGGGGAACGGAAGGAAGGAAAATAGCTCTTTGTTCAGCAGCGTGAAGTCAACTGACAGGTAACCCAAGCTTTTTTTTTTGGAGGATTCTGTAGGTACCATTCAAAATGGATTATTTGATGATTTGTGTTCACCTGCTGCTTTCGGACTCTGGCAGCTTGGAGGTCAGCTTACCCTCGGCTTCGTGATGGTCTCGGGCGAGTGTGTTGGCTGCTGGCAGCGGCTGTCCCAGCTGGGCGAGGGGCTGCCGCCAGCCAGGGGCAGCTGGGAAGTGGTGACGGAGCACTCCGGTCTGCAATTCCGCAGCCAGATAAGTGACTGTTTCCGTTTATCCTTTTGACAAGAGCAGAGGTTTTCTATTTTAGACAGTCACAAAAGGTGAGCACGTAGTGTTTAGGGGGACAGCAGCTCAAGCAGTGATCTGGGCACAGAGAAATAGGGAAAAGGAAGAAAAAGTGTCTTTGAAATGATCCCACTTAACTGTCAAGCAGCTATTACCGTAGCACCAACCCAAACTGATGTGCTGCCTCCACAACACTTTGATGTGCTCCTGTAGCCAGGTGCTGGGAGTGAGTGTAATGATACAGGGTGTTACAACAGAGAGGCGCGTAGGGGGGCAGACGGGCAAGACGGTAGTGAGAAAGCAAGCTGTCTACTCTACAAGGCAGGCAGACACTTCAAAGAGCGAGGGAATCTTTTCAGAGAAGTTATTGTCAGAAGCTGCAAAGGTTCCCAGTGACGTTAATGCCCACTGTTAGTACTCCCTCCCACGAAAAGTATTTTTGTGCTGGTGAGGTGGCTTTCCCCAGGATGGGCTGACAAGCAATCCCTGATCCTTTTGTTTTATCCCCAGTTACTTGCAGATTTCCTACTTTTCTAGCCCATGGTCACCACTTCTTTGACTTGAAAACTCAAGTGGCAGAGCCAGTAGCCTCATTTTACAAGCGCAGAGACACGAAGAGTTTATTTTAGCCCTAGGAAGTGTCACAGATTCCCACACATTTATTCTTCCCCTTAGTCTGTCTGAAACCTCAAACATGCAGCAGGACTGTACATAAAGAAGAGGGACTGCTGTTTCTTTCTGCATCTCAGTTTCAACACTTTCTGCCAGTTAGTGCTGACAGCAACCTACTACTAAGGGAATCACTGCTGGCTTTAGATGTGATTTCCCCAGCCTGTTACCTGAAGGCTACATCACGACACACCGGTACCATCTCGTACCCAGCGGTTTCTAGTATTTACCATAACAGCTCTCATGTCACACCTGCCTTTCTTATACATAAGGTGCAGCTTGAGGCAGGGGAAGCAAAATCTACACAGCGAAATCAGAAAGCTCCTCTCTTCCCTTGCTGCCATTGCTAACCTGGCAGGAGAAGGGTTGCTGTGGAAATGGAGGAGGCGGAATCTCATCTGGGAAAATACAGGAAGCAGGTGAATGGGGAGAATGCTAATACATCAACCCCACTCTGACTGGTACAACCCCCCTTGCACTGAGGAAATGGGTTTGTATTTGATTCTGCTGATGTAGCAAACCAAAACAGCAAGTCAATTTGTGATAGAAGATGGAAAAAAAGAAGTGACCTGGTTTATTAATCCCAGCAGAGACAGGACTACATTAGCCAAACCTGGAACCTCCAAGAATGAATCGATTTGCTTGTTACACCCTTATCTGATTTTTGACTCTCACAGTCTGGTTTTGCACATACTGTAAACTTCCATGGTATTCAGATTCCCTTACAGGATTTGCACAGGATTCCAGTCTGTTCCATTAAATCTTCACAGATGATCCATGTGTGAGACAAAATTTATGGCACGTAGTCAATGTAGCCGAGTGATCATTTTGTTACGGTTGCCTATTCTGAGGCAGTTATTGTATCAGAGTATTTTCAGAGATGGACTCATTTATCGGAGTAGTTTGGAGATGATCATAACTACACAAGCCCTTTAACTGGGGGATTGCATTTAGGATACAATGTCATCCTATGCAAAGGAACAAAATGAAAAGAAATAAAGGGAATAACCTGCAAAATGAAAATGCCATGAATAAAAAAGGATCATCACTAGATTATAGATGTATTTCATCTTAACCTTAGCAACATTTAATCTTTACATCACATTTTCTATACTAAAATATTAAGGCTTGGGATTTCTCTGGCAGCTCCTCATGTACATTTAAATTAGATCTGTGCAGAACTCTCTATAAAACCAGCTCAGCTTGGGGTTTCTGGTGTCAGCCTCGAAGGACTGGGGTTGCTACAGCCTTGGATTAGCCCCATGGAAGACATTGGGGTTAACCACTCCTTCCATCAAGGAAGCAAGGAGGTTGCTTTTGAAAACTCAGAATAAACTTCAGGGGAAAAAACAACAACTTGAAGCATCCCGTGTCCCACCCGATTGCACTGGGAGTGCTACGCTTCTCTCCATGCTGCTTCTGCGTCCGGCAGCAGGCAAATGCCTCCTCACTAGGGCTCTCTCTGTACCCATGCATGGCCTCCAATTAAAAACGCTAACCCAAAATAGATTGCAGAGAATGCATTAATTCTACCTGAAAGGACAATCTAGGGTCTAGCAAAATCAGTGTCAGCATCTGTCAGAGCGGGTTCATCGCTGTTCCCAGTACTACGATACTGGAGCAGGATGCTTTCCTGTACAGTCACCCTACACCAAGTGGCCAGTGCTGCTGGGAAGCAGGACTGATGTTGTTTTGGGGTAAATTGGCCCTAGTAATTCCTTGGATGTTGTTATAAACCAGCCTGAGGAGGTTGGCTGTGCTGGTGACCAACTGGATAGCACTGGCTAAAGGCTGCTGGGAAAAATCTGGGAGAAGCTGAGGGCCTCCGTATAAACAGCAGTGACAGTCTCTGATGAATTTTGCAGTGCAGTATTTATTGTGACAAAGAGGGTCAGCCGTGCAGATTATTTCTAGGCACTCGCAGACTTCCCTTGCCTAAAATCACTTAGTGCCGCAGATGGAATAGGCAGTTCTGTAGAGTGTTTATTGGTTTAAAAATTTAACATCAAGGAAGTATCATTTTTCCTTCAGAAGTGAGGTATTATGTCTTATTTTGAGTAGGAGAGTGATTCCACCTGAGGGAAGGTAAAGTGTAGGATCTGACAGCAGCAGAAATGGCTCTGACTTTGTGAAGGAGAAAAAGATGCAGCTGAGATAAGCTGATTCCTTGCCTTGAAGTCACCTGCCAGGTACACTGATTAGGGGGCTGGACCACACATGTAACAGGGAAATTAATTACTCCATTGATTTTAAAATGCACTCCAAAATAACATAAGGGATATTCCTCCTGTAATTTGTGTTGTCACTAAAGAATGTGTCCAGATATAACCCACTGGTTTAGCCTTGGTGACACAGGGACTTCTTGGTCACTTTAGGGGGCTGATTTCTAGTGCTGTAAGGAAAGAGTGGGATGGTAAACTTAGATGTGATTAATTTTCTTAATATTTATGTTGCTTTCACATGTGCAGATTCAACAGTCTGTGTACGTTTATTACACTGACTGTACCAAATACTCTGCTTGTTTTTTTTCAAAAACCCCAGGCATTCCTGAAATGCCCATGCACCCCTTTGTCCATCACAAAAGATAAGAGCAGGGAAGGTCTGTTCTTAACAGAAACGGTACTTTACACTTGCCCAACTTGCATCCATTCGAATGGTAAATGTCTCACGAGAGCTGGCAGGGCATCAGACTGAATAGAGCCACGAACCTGCCAGTAAGTCTGTCCTGGCAGTGTGGCCCTAAGAGTGTTCAGAAGTCTTCCAGCAGGCCCATCAATTTGCAACTAATCGAGTTTGGAAGATGCCTTGTAGCTCTCATTTGCTTTTATTGTCATCGTCACCCTTGAGAGGCACTGTGTGGCACAGCAGAGAGAATGAATTTCCAAATCCCAAGGTTCTGTGTCATCTCCCTGGCGCAGCTCTAGGTTTCAGTCGTACAAACGCACCTGCAAAGCCCATTTTAAACCAGTACATACGGGTTTTTGCTGGCGTTGTGTTAAGTCAACATTTCCAAATGCCTCCATACGGCTCGTGTTACCAACCCCTGCTCAGACGTTGCACCAAACCATCACAGTGGATTGCTGGCAAGCAGTAAAGGAAGTTTATGAAAAATAATGCTCATGTAAAGTTTTGTTGAATTCAAATAACCCGTTTGGAAATCACAATACACGTAGTAGCTAACCAGGAAAGAGATCACATCATTCACAGAAACTCACATCTCCTGACCATGAACAGTGCGTCAGTCCTCGGTCACCGTGAACAGCCCCAGTCAGAAATACATGCAGTAGAAACATCCTCAGCTGCTCCAGCTCTTCTTAAAATGCTGCCACAACAAACACTCTGGAATGTGGAATGCGAATGCTGCTCTAGAGGTTTACCTTAATCAGATTATCTGAGAATGTCAGTGATTGTCACCAAGCCTCCTGGCTTTTGTGTCAGCAGAGCCACAAGGAACAGTTACAGAGACACAGGCAAGGACTGGAGTCACTCCTTTGTCACTCTGGGCTACATCTCTGGGGTTTGACCTGCAAAGGAAGTTACACACACTCTAGCCCTTTTCAAGATTTGGAAAACACTCTCCACCCACAGTTCCCTTCATGCTTAGGAAGGGTGACTGTGGGAGTTTTTAGGCAGAGGGGAAAAAAAGTCTTGTTCCATATTTCGCTTGTGAAATGACAGGGCTTTGCAATCAATGAAGGTTCAAGAACTGGAAAGGAAAAGGGTACTTTGAGTTTTTGAAATTTTGACAGGTATATGCATTATCTGGGTATATGTTGAGGAGTGGCATTTGGCTATTTAATGTCTTTCTGAAAAAGTAAGTGAGACACTGGCCTCTTGCTGCTCCTAACTCTAGATTTATTTAGTGCTCTTTCTCCTATGGACCCATTAGAAGACTATGCTACAGGAGTGTTTTTTCATTCGTCAAGTTCTACAGAAAAAACTATCCTAGACATCATGCAAAAGACATTGATATTTAATGTGAAACTTTTCCTAAAACTTCTAATTAAATCCTTTTTTTTTCTTTTTTTAATCTGAAATTTTATACCAAACTGTTTGTAAGAGAATTTGAAGGTCTGTCACTGGTAGTCTGAGGTGTAGTGTTTAGGAGGCCATTGCAGGGCTCTAATTCAAACAAAGCTTTTCTGAATTTTCTAGTGCTCAGAAGTCTCAGAAGGCAACAAGTGGAAGCGAAGTAGGATAAGCTCAGTACTGTTGAAGGTGAACAAGATGGGATACTCGGGCTGGTCCATCTGTAGAGCAGAAAGGTAGGAAAGTTGGAGCAGCATGTGCCGTTCCTTAAATCATTGCCTCAGATGTACATGTTCTGCAAAGTTAACTGGTTCTTTGTGAGAACACAGAGATGGTGTATCCGGCCCTTTGCCTGCCACCTGTTTCCTCAGCTCTCTTTTTAAAAAAAAACTTAATAAAGCTTTTCCATTGTTAATTATAGTCATAACTCTGCAAACCAACATGTTCTGATGAGTGAACTTCCTCACAAAACTTCTGGGAAATCTCAGTGTCCTCCACAGATATTCCTCCTAATGCCCAGTACTTTGCACATTTACTATGAAGTGATCAGATAGCAGCCCAGGGCCACTCAAGGTAATTGAATCCCATGATTTGGGACCAGGTGTACAAAGATGTTCAGACTAATTATTTAATAATTGAAAACAATAACCAGTGTAGTTAAATCTCTTGCTGATTTTCTAATGTTTATTAATTTAGGCACCTGTGTCTTCTGCACCACTTTCTTTCAAAATGCTTGCAAGGATATGCATAGCATATAAATTTACAATGAAGGTGATTACCTCGATACACACTCGAGGCGCTTAAGTGATTAGAAAGCATTATTATTTTAATTGTTATATAGATTCCATTCTTATGAGTCTGCTTATTAAACAGTTGTTTAAATTCCTAGATAGACATCAAGGTGCAGAATTTTCATTAAAACCTCACTCTACTATTTTCCACTACCTCTTTAACTAGCCCGATTTAGGAAGAATCACAGAAAATGTTTCCTCAAAAATTAGGCAAATACAAGATTCATAAATAGTTAAGGCAAATAAATGAAAAACAACACCAACACTAACCCCCTTATCGGCAGAAAAGTCATTGCCTTTACACTGGGGTAATTTTGCTTCACTGTTGTTTAGGAAAGGGGGTTATAATTATTATGAAAAATCAGCAACATCGCCTATTCTAAATTAGTTTGTCTTTCCAAGGGCTTTGTACGGTAGAGCAGATGTGAAACCTTGCACATTACTTTCACCTACCCTTGCTTCACTTGGCTATGTATATTATTTTAATTACCTTCTATACCTTCAAGGCAATTTCCATTATTTGATTTTGCTAAAGCACCTGCTCAGAGAAAGAGAACTGTAAGTGGGGCACTCGGGAAAGGGTAAAATGGCAGCAAGATTAGACTTCTTGGTGTCTTTTCTTTTTCTTTTTCCTTTTTTCCACTCCCTTCACTGTAACTGAATAATAACTACTAGGAGGAATAATTTCACAAGAGGGACTTATCTGTTATTTTTATTTGGTCCCAATACTGCTAATTAACAGCAGATATGAAAGGTCCTGTAAAAGTGTTAAAAATCTAACAAAATCTGGTTTTACCTTCTATTCTTTTCTACAAACAGAATTCTTCTACTGCTATGAAATGGGCCGCTTTAGCCTTCAAGTCATGGAAAAGAAGTATGAATATAGCAGAATAACAACACGATTTATCAGCATGAACCAAATAAATGGACAGTATTAACTGTATCATTCCAGCAGTCTACACAGCAGCCCTAATGCCTTAACAGACTGTGCGAAAGTAAATGAAATGGCAGCATGATTACACTGATTATGCTGGGCTACGTTCATGCTTCAGCGGGGCTGTAATTACACCGCACCGGCATCGGTGTGCAGGCAGCCCCACGCTCCTGGCATCCCTGCTGTTTGTTTCCTCTTGTTTTGTGCTTGGCCTCAGAGGCCCCGCTCCTGCCCACACCTACCGGTCTCTGTTTCAGTGGTGGGAAAAGATCCCCTTTTGTGCATATCGGTGGTGTCAGCTGTAAGCTCTGCTGCCACAGCTGTGCCATGGACCGTAGGGCTTGGTACAAGCTAACGCCAGTGCTACTCTTCACAGAATGAACCTATGGAGCTTCCAATAAATTGGTTGGTAAAGAGTGTAGGGAGTAGGGCTGCTTGGTATCAAACAGCTCTCTTCTCCACCTTGCCCCTGGGTCTTTGTACTGAGCAGATGAACCCCCAACCTTTGTGGGGTTGGCTTTGATGGGCGCTGCCTCCCGCCGCAAGCAGTACCTGTGGAAGGAAGGTGAATTTGTCCTCTTGTTTCTCGCTTCCCATTGGCAATGTGTGGCAGCACCCAGCCTAAAGCTGACCGTTAGGTTTCATTTCAGAAAAGGTATAGAAAAGGAAAATATGTTCTGACGTGTCTGCAATTTGTCTGTACTTCAAAGGCACCGACAGTTTGCAGCAGCTTTTTTTCCTTTCCCCCCTCAGATAATGCTGTGACACTGTCAAGGCAGAATCAGAATGTGGGAGTGTCTGGGGGTGACTGTCAAGTCCTCTAATTTCTCTTCAGTGCCCCGTGCTCTCCCTCAGAACCCTCTGGCAGCGGCAAGGCAGTGTTCCCCTCACTGTTTGGATGACTTCGTGTGCTTTCTTATGGTGCCAACCTCTGATTTGCAGAACCTTCTCTGGGTCCTACAGCTGTGTGCAGGTCTGAATGCTCCTAGCATGGACCTCAAGCAGGTCGAGCTCAGCTGCAGGCTCAAAATGTGGAGCAAGCAACAGATTCTGAATGAAAACCAGAGGACTCACTCATTAAAAAAAAACAAACTCTTCATTTGCTCCTTACCAAGCAGAATCAAATCTTAAGCTCTGCTCTCCTTGAGGCTGAAGTGCTACTGGAAAAAACCCTAAGTACGGTTGTTGTCACAGAGGAAAGGAGCTTGGGAGTGCTGAAACCACAAAAGGGATGCAGAATCAAATCAATGAAAACTCAGGATATTGTTGTGACCTTCTTTGCAGAGACTCGGGAACCACAAACAGCAGCTGAGAAACAAGCAATCTGTTTCCAAGGGTATTTGGCACAACCGCTACGCCAGAGGCGCTTTGGCCTCTATGACCTGTACCCAGTTCCAGTTACTCCAGTGGGGCTCTGGCACCCACCCGTAGAGGCCTTGGCCCACCCTCGTGCACGGCGTGTGCAGTGTCCGCAGACTGCAGCTCCGACAGTCAGGATTTTTGGTGTCCTCAGGCAACGGTCAAACCAGGTGAGCCAAACCCAAATCTCCACCTTCCTGAGAGTGGGGCTAAGCATGCCCTAACTGAAAGTTCTCTCTGCTTGTCAGGCACAGTGATATATGAAGGTAATTGCTTCCGAGTGCGTTTAATTACAGTATTGTAATTAGCAGGTTGCAAGAGCAGATGCAGAGGGTCTTTTCATAGAGCAGACTCTGATAGGCCATGAAAACATCTCAAAAAGGAAAGGGCAGAGCAATGTCACATTGTAATGCAGCTCTTTGTGCTTGGAAAGGAGGGTTAATTAGCTGATTGCTCCACTCTTCATTTCTTAAGGTGGAGGGAACATGGTAGGAAGGACACTAATTTACCTTCATGAATTTTTAGAATTAGCAAGTAGCACCAAATCTTTGCTCAGCCCAGTGTGGCTTGGGCTTGGTGCTGGGGACCCATGAAAAAGGAAACAAAGCCCCGGGAAGATCTTCATCCTCTCTGGGAAAAGAAGAGAGAGAGGCAATCCTTGAGTAGAGTTCACCATGGCAACTAGAGCAGTCCTTCCTGCCATTGCTCCTCGGGAGGGAGCAGCGGTGCTTCGGGTTAAGGCTGGGGGGGTGGGGTGGTAACTCACCTGCAGTTCCACAGCACCTGGTACCAGGCTCATATCCCGGAGCATCCCTCAGCGCTGCAGGCAGTGAGTGGCAGAGAGGTCACCCTGTCAGCTCCATCCCAGCCGTGGGCATCTCTTGGAAGGTTTGGAGGGTCAGTCAGGTTCAGGGCTGTTTGACAGGGAGACTGTGCCACTGCCTAGGGACGGGCAAGATGTGGTCTCCGGTCCTTCAGCAAAGCTGTGGGAAAGGGAATGCAGCAGTGCTTATCTTACACATAAAATGTACATTGAATACTTTGGGAATGGTTTCTTTGGCTCAAAATAAACAAAGAGATCTAAACTAAGCTGTTTTCCTAATAAGAAACTTCACATCTTGTACTAGGTCCTAGTATTTGTATTTCTTGAACTTATCTGCTGAAGGGATTAAAGAGCACAGTCTTTTTAATTGTGCTTGCAGAAGTCAGTACAAATTGCACATTTAATTATTGTGTACTTAAAACCTGATAATCACAGAAAATCAAATACACAGCTTGGTTGATTTCAGAAAGTATTTTTAATAGGGCACTATTAAATTATAGAGTTAAACATTATTAGATATATTTATTCATGAGAGATAATTTGATATGTAACAAAATAAGCCAATACATGGTGTAACCTCTTGCAGTCTAATTTTCATGGATGAGCTCCTGCATATTTAATATCCTTTGAGGATATATTTTAACCTAGACTAATTACTGCTTTCCTCTTATTTCTGTTCAGTTTGACATCAACGTTGGCTAAAATAATGTAATATTGTTATTACTGAGCAAATTAAGTAAATCTAGCTTATTTAATTTAGAGCCATTGTTTATACTGTAAACAGCCTGGTGTAGGTTATGACAACAAGCCTTGTACACAAACAAAAATAGCTATGGGTGAAAGCAGACTAATACATTAAATTCGTCTCTACAAAGAAATCTTATGCATGTTGCATGGTGGATGTTCACATGCATCAGGAATATTTTCTAGTCTATGAAGCTGGTTTATAATATCTGGTTTTTCTCATATCAACCTGGTAAATTTATAAAGAGGAGTAAAGTAAGAAATTAATGGTGCTAGAAGTTGCTCCTACATTATTAAGATAATTGAATGTAAAAGACTATCAGGATAGCTGGGGACCATGTCAGAAACTTCCAATAGACGGAATACCTGAGCACAGAGATTTTGTACTTTAATGCAGGTTAATTAATTAATTGAGAACCTGTGTCGTGGCTTTGATATATACATTAATTTGATGTCTGAGAAAATTTTTAATGAGATGTTTTAATTTTGTTCCCAGTGACATCTTAATAAAGTGGACTGACAGGTCAGGGTTATGTGTTTGTGCGCTTTGGTGGGGTGCCAGCAGTGTCAGCTGGCTGAAGCAGGTCACTTTTGCTTTCCTTGGTTCATCAGCCAAACATCTTGCTACAGTTTGCTTTCTTGGGTTCATCAATTTTTTAGCATACTAAAGTTTTAATAGGTCTTTCTGGTATGAAAGTAATTTATAAAATAATAAATATGAAAAATAGTTACAGGAAAAATATTCATGTAACTTTAATTTGCATTGGATTTTGCAGTTACGATAGATGCTATGGAGCAAACGTTTTCTAGGTAAGTAGCGCAGTAAAATAGTTCACCTTTGTCCTGAATCAAGCTTGATTAGTGAAAGCTGAAATTCACAGGGCTTTTTGGGAGGCTCAGACCCTTTTTTACATGTTGCATCAACTGTGCTAAGTAGTGATTTTGGCTACGTGCAGATCTTTTATATTTTTCAACCAGCTTATTTTTTTCCAAGTTTTTCAACCGTAAATCAACTAAACTGCAAGCCAGGAAAACCATTCTTCCCTGAAAGGTAAAAACTGAATTAAAAAACAGGCATGTTTTGAATCCTCAAAGGAATTTAGGGATGGGGTCTTGACACTTCAGGAATAATCTGAAGTGACTCAGAGATGGTTTTGGACTGGAACACCACTTTGAGATTTGAGGCGTCTTGTGGCGAATCTGTGACCCAGCGGTCAGAGGGTTGAGGTTAGTGACTCAGTCTGGGCAATATCCCTTGAGAGACAGACTGAAGGGGCCCGGAGTAACCAGACAGCCTCATATTCAGGGACTTGACTTTGTGCCTATATGTGTCTCTTGACTAACTGCATTTATGCTGATGGGTACTACATGAGTCAAGTGTGATTAAAAATCAGCCCTCTGAGCTCTGCAGAACTTCAGTGATGATCTCATCGTGAACCGTGATTTAGGGAAAGTTAACAAAATGACTGGTATTTCAGCTGGTAGTTTAAATAATTGTGCTGCATGGTAAAAAATCATATGAAAGCGGGTAGCTTCCTGCTGAAATGAAGTCAGATGAGTTTTGGCAGCTCTGAGGACATACGTTTTATCTTTGGACGTTTCAGAGCAAAGCTCATGAAGAGTTGAGCTGTATACTGATATGAAGGATGTAGAGTATCTTTTAATCATGTCACAGTCCTTCTGTTAAAGTTTTTCAGGGTTTTGATTTTTAGTTTTCAATTTTTTTCACAATTCCCGTTGCACTGCTATTACGAGTACTACGTGTGTGAGATCTGATAGAGAGGCTAGTCCTAAAGAACTAGAATACAGTTTAATTCAGGATCACCTCATTCTCAATTGTGCTGTTGCGCTGGGCTACGGCAAATAAGAACCTTGTAGGTGTCTCAGAGATCTTTTGGATGACGAATGCTGACAGAGTAATTCCTACGCTGTGGATTGTGTGGACTCTGAAATGTTGTTCTCTACTGCCAAGAAAGTGTTCATTTTTAGAGACAGGAATACATTGAAAACTTCCATTATTCCCCATGCTGTAGTGAAATTTCTTGTAATCAATCAGTTAGTAAATCTGATGACTTCATGGTCATTCTGCCCTCATGGAACTTAATTGGAAAACCACCCACAGTCTTGGTGTTTCACCCTTTGATTTGTTGGATCACTGGTGTTCTCAGGTTGCTCTGATTTGGCCACCAGAAGATGTGATGTTAATCAGCTGCCCAGAGCTCAGGATTGACCATGCTGGGGGCTGAAGCCGGTGCACTGACAGAAATGTCCATGCCACAGGCGGGAGGGACCAAACCAGCTTTGTGCTGTTTCCACAGATCCAGTCATTAACAGCAGCACTTGTGCAAATCTGCTTCTTGTGTTGAAGTGCAGAATCCTTCCCTGCTATCTAGAAGGTATTCAATAAAATATCCCCTCATCGCCTGGCTGAGAAAGAGACCGATCTGACCTCATGTGACACCATCCATCTGCCTGGCAGAAGAGGGCCTGTGCTTTCAGTGCCTCTCATCCAGAAACACATGCTGAGTTCCATGTAAACTCGGCTGGCTCCAAGCTAGGAACTGATATCAATACCAAATATTTTTCCCCTCTATCAACCACCAAGAAAGGAAAATTGCTTCTAATGAAAAGGACAGCCCTCCCTTTGCAATTGTTTGCTCAACTATTTTTGTGACTGGTCTGCTTGATGGGCAAATGTGCAAGGAGATGGAAAACTTAATCTTTCAACATGAAAAAATACCAATGCACTGTGAAGAACTGTTTCTAGTTCACTTCTCTCATGTGGATTCTTGTTGCTGCTCATTTCCTAAAGTTGGCTAGCAGGTTAGCTTCTAATTTGTCTGATGATGCATGCCATGGTATCTGGGAACGCCCAGCAACATGCCAGAGGCGTTACAGGATTTACTAAACCAAAGACTTCTCTGCAACTGAATTTACCCTATCTCAGCCATACGTCCAAGTTGTAGAAACTTTGTACTGCTGTCTTCGCTACCGGTGTGCCATGTCCAGAGTGCACACGCAGTTTCCTCCCAAAGCAACTAAGGCAGTCACAGACATGTTAGTCAGTGAGCATTGTTTGGGGCCAGGTAATCAGCCACTAGAGACAGAGAACCAAAGCATATTATACTTCATTTGGCTGACACCTTGCAGGAAGCAACATCAAGATACGGGGGTATTCGGTAACCTTTTCTTGTGGGTATTTGGCACCTGGTTTTATGAATTAGTATACTTAGCAAGTCATTTTTCCTCATATCTACTAAAAATAACAACATGAACTCGAAGAGGTTGTCAACGTATTAGTTCCCAAGGGAGAATTTTGCTCTTCTCTCTCATTTATCTAGGCATGTGTAAGGGCTTTTGACCCATTTAGCATAGATAAATGACCCATGATGTGAAATTTCCCAACAGTTTAATAATGCATTTAACTCAAAGTGACACTTGCTTGCAGCTGCCTTAAAGCAGTTTCCAGGCTATATATGTCTCTTTGAAATGATGTATGACAAGTAGGAAAGCTTCCTTGATAGAACCCCAGATCCCATGGGGGAGTAACAAGAAAATCGTTTTTAGATTGCCAGCAGCACATTTATACTTCACAAGTCTTTATTTAATTTTATCTGTTTTTCAATATCATTTACAGTTATGACCATTAGTCTAAAGCTCACAGTAACTTCTATACAAATTATTTTTTCTCACAGTAATGCATTGTAAAGGCTTTTATTGATCCCATTTTTTTCACATAATACCAGAAGTAAACCCCTTGTCTTATCACTGAAAATGTTTTTGTAATCCCTGTACTAACTTAGCTGTGTCCAAATTCTATTACTCTGAAACCAGGTAGTGAAACAGAGAACTACATTCGGTGTATGTTAAACATCAGGAAACTTTCTTAAGGCAACTCCCTTATGCATTTGAAGACACAAGGCTGAATGATAGCTCTTAATTTTTGCTTCCATAGTGTTAAAGCAGTTGTTGTTAAATGTTTGGAAAGTTCTTTATTAAATCTGCTTCTGGTGTAGGGAGAAATTTCCCATGACACAGGTCCTGTCATTAGACAGAAAGATGTAAGAAAGCAAGAAATAAACATTAGACTTGAGGAGACACACACTTCTAAGTAGACAATCAAATTTATTATTTAATAACACTTATTTCTAATATTTAAATAGAGGTCAAATGCCCCAAGTCGGTTCCTGTAGTGTCCTGAGTAATGTATTGTAAATAAATGGTGCAGGGTCCCCAGAGTCTACAAACAGAAAACCCAGTTTCTGTCAAATAATAATAAAAAACCCACAAAACAAACCCAGAAAAATAAACCAGAAAGAGACGCCTGTCCACAAAGGAAGGTTAATGCGGGCAGAGGGAGAAGAGGAAAAAAACCCAGCCCCAAGACAGCCACAGGCGGATGATCAGAACAGAAATGGGGCGTTCACAGGCTG
The DNA here is from genome assembly GCA_027574665.1 of Rhynochetos jubatus. Lineage (NCBI taxonomy): Eukaryota > Metazoa > Chordata > Aves > Eurypygiformes > Rhynochetidae > Rhynochetos > Rhynochetos jubatus. The sequence goes on along the minus strand of CM050661.1, from coordinate 854,925 downwards.
TTTGTTACCCAGGACTCTGATCATTTTTCAGCTGTCACTTCCTTATCCCTCCAGCTTTGATGTGTCTAACGTTTCTTGGCCACAGTGACCTTCCGCTTGCCGAGCTTCCCTTGCCGGATCCCAGCCCGTCAGGGGCCAGGCCGTTCAGTGACACTTTTTGCTGTTTGCACAGCATGCGGGAGAATTTCCCTGGCCCTCCGTCTGCAACACAGGTAGGAAATAATGGGAGTTGAGAGCTTAGTCCAGCTGCCCTAACTCAGCCTGGAAAAGGAGAGTGGAACAATGTCCCAGAGAAGAGCCAGCTGCCGTCTGCAGCACAAAGGCTGGTCTGCTGCTTGCTGCTCTCCTATTCACAGCAGCTGAAGCCCCTCTCCGCTGCTCCGTTGCGGTGTGAAGTCAAAGACGCCAGCTTAAATCGCAGAGCAGTTTTGATCTAGATCTAAACATGGCTCATATCTGAGCTCGGCGGGCTACCACGCTGAGAGGCACGTGAAGCAGCCTACCTGAGGTTTATTCAGAGGATGGTACGCTCAGAAGTGTGTGAGCAGGGCTGTGTTAGACCTCACAATGCCGGCAAAATAATTGGATACCAATTGCTGGAGCTAACTTTACCCGTCTAGCCAAAGTTAGACATCTGTGCCCTGCAATCTGGGGAAAGGGAATAGCATTCCAGAGAGGAATTCACTCGGCCCAACGTTACCCATCTGTGTTTGCATACGATGAGCCAGACTTTGGAGGGTCCTCTCGTTTGTTACTGGCTGGAAGAATCCCCATTCGACCTGTAAAGTCAGCCGAAGCGATCAACACGACCTAGCAGAGCAGGGAATTCCTCCCTGAAGCCAAGGAACTCTGAAGGGCGCTTGGCTGGCCCGAGGAAGTTGGCTGCGTCATGCCTCACCTTTGAGTGATTCTTCCTGGCTGGGGATGAGATCAGCCTGTGGAGCGAGCGCTGGGACCAGCCTGCGGAAAGGGTGAAGCTGCCGTCGCCCTGCGAAAACAGGCACAAGGCACCGCAGGGGCGAGGCAGGGAGCCTGTGCCAAAGGTAATGGAGACGGCACAGGGTCTGAGGAATGCTTGTAGGAGTTTGGCTTTGTGTGAACTGGGAGAGACCACTTCGGTGCTGAACCGTTTGAACCGAGCGACAGCTCGTTTTGAGAAAGACAGAGCCCCGAGCTCGCGCAGCCGGAGGCTCAGATCCGAGCGAGCGGTAGCTGCGCTCCACGAGCATGCGGAGGGAGCAGCCGCCTGGTGTGCCGTCTGCGCGGGAGTGCTTGTCCAGAAGTTCCCTCCATAGATGAATTAATTAGAAATAGCTTATTTACTAGGAAAGGAGACAGATGCCAATTCATCTTCTTTGAGATATAAAGCAAACAAGTGATATTTACACTTGAGCCTCCTCTTCATAACCCAGATACTGGATTGATAAATGATTGCATTTGACAGACATTCTTACAGCGTTTCTCACAAATAATATCTGGGTTTAAATATTTGCTCCTACACATTTTCCCACAGTAAATAAAATCAGCCCTCCCTAAGAATATTTTTTGCAAGCTGCTTCTCTAAAGTGCAAGTTTATTTGCTTTAAGCTTCTTCACCAGTCATTGATAATGAACAATTATTCAGTATTTCACGCTGAAACAGATAGCTTCATTTGGTGTGATTAATGCCGACGTACAATCTCATTTGCATAATTATAAAATATAATAAAATAAATTCCAAATGGAAATCTTTGTTACTTGTGATACCAAAGGCCTGAAAAAAGACATTATGTTTCAAAATTATCATAAGACACAGTCCTAATGCTCTGTGACTAACACTGAAAGGTAAAATCATTTTTCCTCGCCATGCATTACAGGGATTTGGCAAAATAAAGTTCTATCTCTGAGACAGACAGAATTAATCTACTAAAAGTATGTATCTGCTGAAACAGATATTCTCTCCCTACTTTTAAATATTTGGAGCTGTTTTATGTGAAAATTAAGATTCTTCATGGAAACAGCGTTTGGCCTTTAGAGCGTATGGAGTATTTTTTACTTCTTGAAAGCTTTACCAAGCCCCACTGCTTTTGCAATTCCAGTCTGCGTTGTACTGCCCCGCGGCGAAGGCTCGCTTGCCGTTCTGCCTGCCGCGTGGTTCAGGGGTCTAGTGTAGGCAGAGCAGGCTCCGGGATGCCGTCCTCGCTACGGCTGCGTTTAACAGCCAGCTTCCTTCTTCTGAATGTGTGGTTTGGGTTTCAGCTCAACTGATGTGACACCAGAGTGACTGCAGCTGGGAGCCGCTTCCTGCGTCTGGCGTGGTGGGCGCCGCTTTGAGAACAGGTGGTGTTGCTCGTACCGTCCAAGAAATCGGAGGTAATAGTTAGGTTTCATCAGGACTGTCTTAGGGAAAAAAGGCTGAGGAAATGCTGTCTGGAGAATCAGAGCACCAGGGAAACTCCATGTTCCCGGGGCTGCTCGCTTGGCTTTGACTCAGGCAGTTCCTGCAGTCAATGCAGTCATTTAGCCAGTAATGAGCCAGTAATTTTTCTAAGGAAGTAGGAGAAGGAACCTCAAACGGGAGAGGCAACATAAGTGAGCAGAGGAGTTAAGGGCCATGGCAGTGGAGAGCAAAAGCGAGCACAGGGCTGAGAAGGCTTGAAAATCTGTAAGAAATGTAAGCAGAATGCAGCTGATTTGTTCCTACCTTGAAAAATGACTGAGCGACCTTTAATGCTCCCGCTGGTGTAAGTCAAATAATAGGGGATCAGTTGTGTCTCTTTGTGTAGATGAAGTGAGGTTCATCATCTCCAGGCTGTCAATTTGCACTCTCCGGTAGCATTTAAAGATATAACATCACTTTGACTTGCCAACATCTGTAGCTCCATAGAGCCACTCTTCTGCAGTAAGGAATGTTTGATTTTTCCAAGCTATTATGTCGTAATTAATTAGCTGAGGTGTTTCGGTAGTTAACATATTGAAGAATTCGCAGAGGCAAATTGTGTCAGTCCCTGCATGTACGTATGTGACCTTGCACGGGGAGAGAGGGACTCTGCCTTCCTGTTAGGCTGCTTGGCAGGGCTTGCACACACTCCTCACCGGTGCACCCAGAGAGCAGGGGATTATTCAGGGCCAGTTTAAACTGAAGCACATGACAAACAAAGTAGGATCATACGCAGGCTGGTGGATATGGTTCCATATGCTACTTAGAAGAGAAGAAATACAAGGATATAGAAGATACAGCTAGCTGAGTTGCAGTGGGAGGGGAGAGAAGGGAAGGAAGTTGAAATGTGCATAAATCTGCCTTGTAGTTTGAATACTTTCTCTCATGAGAAGTGAAATAGCGTACAGGATGCCACAAGTGCTCGGGACAGGGGATTTATATCCCAGCAGAGTAAGTGCTTCCTAATACCTCCTTTCATGAAGATAAATTGTTGCATGGACTCAATATAAATCCTCAATCTCCAGCAACATTCCCTCCTTTGAAGATCTAACCTGCACCCGATATTCTAACGAGTCTGATGGGCACTTTTATGGCTGGCTGGTTGTGGCAGGGTGGGTGTAGGCACGGCGCAGAGATTCGTGTCAGGGCTGGTGTTGGAAGGGTGAAACTTGCCCAGGCTTTTGGTGGTGGGACAGATCAAGGCATACAGAGATGTGGTCCTCCGCAGGCCGTGTGGGCTCAGATAGGTTAACAAGGGCCAATGAACCCTAGAGCCATCAAGTCTAGTTTAGCTCAGCTGCCTGCTGAAAAGGAGAACAAAGAAAAGGGATCTCCATGGTAGCTGGGGACTGGAATCAGCTGGATGGTTCTGTGAGCCTCTGTGTCTGACGGCTGAGCTCTGGGAGACGGGCTACATACCCAGCACGCAGGAAACGGCCTTGAAACTAGTGCTTTAAACTGTTTGCTGGGTGAATTTGTTTGTAATTTGTTTGATTTATTCTTTTTGAACTGCGATTGCTCAGAAGTGGAACTAACGGGAGTCTGAGGAGGAAGGCCGGGAGGCCCTGTGCTGGCCGATGTGATCTGTGGGAGCCGGTCACGGGAGGGAGGGGACTGCAGTGGGACAAAAGCGCAAGAGCAGGTTGTGTCATAGAGCTCCTTTCTTGTCAGTCTTCCCATAAACACAGGGAGTAGAATAATATTCCCAGCACTGTCGGTTTTCAGTTTACAATGCCTTTCTAAAAAAAGCTCTGTTTAAAAAAAAGCAACCTCCCCAAAATGGGATAGAAAATAATGTTCTTTGAATGGCTTAAAGCTGACTAAGCCGAGCTTTGAAATTTTCAGCTCTTAAATATATCTGTATGTGTCCAGTATGGGGGATGTAAGAGATACTGAACCGATTTAAAAAGTAACAACAAGAGAAAGGACTGAAGTAAAATAACAGCATCTTTCTCTATATGGGGGTATTTCATGCAAGTCTGTGGACATACAGCTTTCAAGCTGTTCGCCAGTGATTGGGAGATTTAAAACCGTTACTGAAAACAGGCTGAAAAATAGTAGCTATGTACATACTTCATCTTTGGGGGAAAAATGAGTGTGATTGTGATGAATGTGCATGGATTTCTAAAACAAAACAATTTGTATATAATGATAACGCTGGGATGAAGTTAAGTGATGAGCCACATGCCCTTCTTTTCTCTGCTGAATGCTGCTAATAACTTGAATTCAGTCCTGACAAAAGGAGGGATGGGAAGAGATTATAATGTGAACAGTGTGAATGAAAGCAGGGAAAACACTTTTAAAAGCATTTTGAATCCACGTTGGTGTATTGTCAGAGGTGACCAGTCCTTCACACCACCTACAAAAGGCAGCTACAGCCCAGCCCTTTCTGTGTTTGGGTGCTGGGGTGCGAAGGGCTGAGCTGGCTGGCTCAGCAGCTCTGGGATTGAGCTGGGGTCACCGTGCATTTCTCAGGGGATTGATCCACCAGCTTCTGACCCGCAGGGCCTGGCAGCGTCCCCATCCCAGATCCTAGCGCAGGGGCTGCCTCTCTGCGGGGAGAGCGTGGCCAGCACTTGTGCCAGGGCCACGGGGCAGGGGGTCAGCGGTGTTTCACCTTGGGGCTGGTATTTGTCGTGTTGTGGGAGTCCATTAAGTTTCCACTGATTGTCTTCCACGAGAAGTGATTGTTGGAGCTGAAAGCCTGTCTCTGTGAAATCCTTTTTGTATTGCATACTTCGTCAGTACTACATTTTCTTGAAAAATCCCAGATGGTATGAAAAAGTCGCTTATGTTCTCTTGTGCTTATAAAGCTTAATCGTATGAAGGCCAGTGACCTGGGTTTTAAACTGCATTATTGAAATAGAAGTGTAGAGCATAAGCAATGGGAAGTAGAGAAACTCAGTTCATTATAGCTGAGATGATATTCTAAACCCTCCAAGTGATCTGCAGGCCTAGCTGCTGTATTTACTCTCAGCCCAAATCTGTGACCACAAGCGCAGGTAGCCTTTCCCGCAAAACCTGTAATGCAGTTGCCAGAAAAGCCCCTTTTCAAGGCAGAATGTCAAACCCCATGAAAGCAGGCCAGTCCCTGTTTATTTTCTTTTAAAAGTGTGTTTATTTAGCACAGGTATCTTGAGCCTGATCAGACCCAGAAGGTACTGAGAGTTCCTAATTGGTCATTTGCCTGTCTAAACAATTAACTGAACTAAATGTGGATTGAGCCTTTGAGATTAAATTGCAAGTATGGAGATCAGATCTCCACAGGCAAGTTAAAATCTACCAATTATTTAAAGGGTTTAATTAAGTGCAGTTCTTTCTGTAGGCTAATTTAGAGGGACATAACCTAACATTTGTAGCCAATAAAATGTAAGGAGTAGAAGACTACTTTTTCCCTTTATTTCTACCATAAAATATATGCTGTAAACTATGAGGAACATCTGAAGATATTTCATAAGTAGCACCATCTGTCTTCTTGGCAGACTGTGCAGGCAGTGGGGGTGACTTAGATACTTGCTTATGAATGTGTGGCATCACTTGCTCGGCCTGCTGGATGGGGCTGCCCCTTCCTTCTTGGCGTCATTTCAACATCTCTGTTTTGGTCCCATAAACCCATTCTGGTTTTACGTGGCTGCTCTGTGCACCTGTATAAACTAGCTGGCACTTTGCTTAGAGAATGCTTACCTGTGAAAGCAAGCCTTTTGGGCCTCATGAAGACAATACTTCTTGTGTGTGCCTGTTCTCTGTGTAAACCTCTGCTAGTTTGGGGAGTTTATTCACTCGCGTCACTCTCGAAGTACATCAGGATTATAACTGGCTCCGGTACAGGAGAGTTTCTTCTTCTTTTGCTCTGTGGAGACACTCCTCCCTGAAAATGCCCACGTTTGATATTAAGATCTAATACAGAATGGGTTTTTTTCATTGTGAACTTAAGTTACCAAATACGTCATTGGTTCCAAAATTCCAGACAGCCTGCAGTATGTGTGCATATAGCAGAAAGACTGGGCCTGAGACATCATTCAGGGAGCTGGGAACGGCCCTTGAGGAAAAGGATTAAAGCAAAGACGTACTGTATGTCTTAGCAAGAAACCAGTGCTGTAAGAGGTGCATTCTTACTAAGTGGGTTCACTTACTAGTCAAAGTACACAGTTCTCAGTGTGTCTTCTTGCTCGGGCATGTTGCTTCTGTGTAGGATTGTAGTCACTCGGTAGCAAAGCTTTAAGCTATTTATCGTGGCTTTAAAACCAGCCCAGACCAAGGAGGACAGCATTATCTGTATATTGATCTGCATCTTGAGAAGAATGTAGAAGATCTGATGGCACCATTTTACAGACAGAGAACGAATAATTATTTTCAGGCTGCCTTTTTTTACTGAATACCAGAAAGCAGGGAACGAGGCAGAGCAGAATGGCAGTGTTTCTTGAGAAGAGCTCCATCCCAGCTGGCTTCCATGTCATGCCGTGGCACGCGCTGTACTCCCAAGAGTACAGCAAGAGTAGCAGCTCCTCCGCGGCAAGGACTAGAGGCAGCGGGGTGGAGAAATGCATCAGTGTACTGTTTCTTGGAAGGATGACCAACAGCGATTGGTCACAAGGAAACGGCAGAGCCTGGCCTTCAGTGGTGTAAAGATATGCCAGGAAGAGCTAGTACTGACCCCAGATTCTCACCTAACAACAGCTGAATTTGTTAGGAAATTTCTGCTTTATTTCTGGCTATTATGAGGTCACTTCCCTGGCTTGTTCTGAAGGAGAGGCAGGGTTTTGGATAACTAGGTGACATTTTTCGTGCAAGCTACAGAACCTGTGCACCATGCACATGCGTCAAAGTCGGGTGCTGTTGTGGTAAGGCTAGTTCATGTTACTTAATGTTTACGTCCTCGTGGTTAGGGCATTCGTTTCTCTCTACACACACATTATTAGTCTCTTGCCTTGTGTCTTCTAATACGGAAGAGGAGACTTCTCTTGGCTGCCCAGAGTTTTAAACTGTACTGAGAGAGCACCTTTGTGTGCACTTTGTGTACTGGGGTTCAATTTCTGTCACGGCTGATGGGTTAGCAAGGTTGAAAGTTTGTGTGTATTCCAGTTTCTGGACAAAACACCTCTGAAGCTTCAACATGTAGCTGCCGAACAGAAGAGGGAGAAGAGCTAGTTGTTTCTGTATGTGTCCGTGTATTCAGCTGGATAGAACCAGTGTGAAACGGGACGTGCTGCCGCAGCAGAGACTTGCGTTGTGGCACACAGTGTCTTTCTCTGGACACTAACAAAGCAGACCAGAGGGGTTTTATTCCTTGTCCACTTACTGTTGCTGAGGGTTGGGGGTGTGTTGTTTAACACAGAAGTTGGGTTTTGCAACAACAGCTGGTTGCCTTTACAAATAAATTACTCCTAAGGTAAGAGCAGAATTTGTTCTTTCCTCAGGAGTGCTTTGCAGTCCTTGTAAACACTCATCAAGAATCTTCTCAATGACAGGACTGTCGTAATGATCTCTCTCTGTCAAGTACAACCAGATTCACGTTCCCAGCTGCACCCTAAGGGAAGGCAGATTGAATAAAATCCTCCTCAGATGTCTGGATTACCCACGCTGACACAGAGATGATCGTCTCAGTAGATAAATTAGAACATGCTCCTCGTCATCCCAGGCAACAGCGCTCTCATGTTATTGTCACTTCACCAAGATACGTGACTCTGTCGAGATACGAACGGCAGTTCAGATGGCAATGACATGTCCTCTACCATTTGCTCCTCGAGATACTGGTGCTTTGTTCAGTCAGGCAGAGTTTCTCCTCCACTGGCTAATGCCTGCCCCGTCTTGGATTCGGCAGCAGTGGAACATTCGGGCTCTGCTTTCCAGACACTTCCCCTGTGAAGGAATTGGCAGGGAATGGGCAGAGAATTGGCTCCACACCACTGCTCACTAACGATCAGAAGAGCTGGCCAGGCATGAAGAGCAGTGTCAGTTGCAATCAGTTATTTCCTCCCCTGGAGCAGGAGGGGAGCTGTGCGGCTTTGGGGCGGGATGTCTCCCTGGGCTCCTGGGGAGGGGGCAGCTTCCTGAGCACCCCTTGCCCGGGGCTGTGCCGAAAGCACTGTCAACCGCTCCCTGTATAGCAGACACTTGGAGTTGCTACTTTATATGCAGCATGGACATTCCTTTCATTGCACACAGTGTTCATCAGGCATTTGAATTTGGATAATGAGAAGAATGCATAATCCAATTGCAGCTCTTTGTTTTATTTCCTCTCATGGCTGACACATTGCTCCAGTTATTCCCAAAGATTATCTGATTAGCACCAGGGCTTTGCTTTTCAAGGGAGGAACCTGGCAGCAGTGGGCAGTTCAAAGGATGCCACTTTATTTTTTTTAATCCTGTCTTTAACAGAAATGATCAAATATGTGTCATTTCAGGATGGGAGGGAACTGGTACCCCACTTACCTCACCACGCATTTCATTTGAAATTAAAATGATAATTTTAAACAAAGGAGGGGGTGTGCTAAGGCAGGTTCCTGCTACTCTCAGGACTGGTTTTAATTTACGGGAAACTTCCCCTGACACCAGCATCTGCTGCGTCTTTTAAGTCTGTCCTGACAAAGTTAAGACACCAGCTTTCATTTCAAATTAACTCTGTGTTTTCTGTGTAATTAGAAAAGGCGAATTATTCTGTCCTGATGTTGCTCAGTCTTCCTACTCTTTGCTGAGGGTATTTGTACAGGAAAGGGGCCTCTTGGTGAACAGTATCATAGACTGGCCAAGTGCTACATTCCCCCCAAGGCAGGTCGATATCGGCTACTGTAAATGGCTGGTAAAACATATGGAATGAATCGGGAGTCATTCTGGGGAAGCTCCCATCCCCCCGACTGCAGACTTTGTGAAAACCCAGGCGGTCCTTCCTCAGTTCCTTCAGTCAGAGCACGTATTGAGACACACCGTTGATGACAATGTATGTCATGAACCACTTGGGCCATGTCGAGCTCAGCCAAACAAACGGTTCCTGCGACTGTGAAAGAGTGAATTTGAATTAAAATATAAATTTTTATTTAGCCTTTTTTTTCCATTAGCTTTTACTTTATTTTTCCATTCTTGTGTGCGGAACCAAGGCCAGTATAACTCACGGTTATTACAAATGCCCACGATCAATATGGTGTCTTGTGCGTGTGATCTATTTTCTTTAGCAGATGTGTTGAATTTATCGTGCTTGTTCAGTGGTCTGGCTGATCCGTGAGCCTCTGCTGTCATACGTTTCCTCAGCATCCCCAGTGGGAGAACTTCTGGGCACTGAACTTACCTTTCAGCTTTCGGGAAAAGTGATGGTTCCTAAACTTGTCAACGCAAGATGACCTGGAGGGGAGATTTTAAGGGTTTGAAAATTGGAGAACACTAAGAAATAGCAGTCCGCAGCTCTTGTGCCTCACAGACGGCTTTTTGACAGGATGTCACTCCCCTGAGTGAGTTGTAGCTGCGGCACCCTCCGTAGCGCGGGAGCTGTGGATGACGGCTCTCGGGTAAGCAGTACGTTTATCTGGCTGCTGTTGCAAGTAGGAAGTGCGTGGGAAGGCTCCTCCTGCTATGAACTCACTGGGGAGGGAGGAGGAACAGCGGGAAGGAGAGAGAGGTACCTTTGTTCGGGAGCAGTTTCTGGGCTTTGGATCCTAGACAGATTAAGGCAACTCCCTAAAGCCTTTCATAAACTCCCTGTGCCCAGGGTTATCCTGTAGGTTTCTCTGGGTGTCTGAAGTTTGTTCCAGCTGTCTTGGATAGTACCCTAAGTATTCTGTCATCCTGGGTCCTCCCTGAGGATATGCCTGGGAACTGAGGCACTTAAATCTGCGCTCCAGCCCAGATGTGGTTACTGCAAGGCCTGACTTTAAGGACCACCAGTCCTCATTCAGATTTCAGCGTGTGGGGGCACTACTTGCAAAATCAAGTGGTGATTCCTAGTGTGGTATTCTTGGAGGGAGAATTGTGAAGGTGGCTGCTAAGATCAGAAAGTAGCTTTTCCTATGATGGAACCCTCCTCCAGTAGCTTTTATTCAACAGAGATTTAAACACATATTAAAAAAAGGTGGAATAGAATATTATCCAACAAATTGAACCATGGAATTGTATACAGCTAGGGTAGAAAGCAAGGTCAGTGAGATGGGAATAGTTCAACAAAGGGGTGGAGGTATTGGTATTGTTAAAACCTCCTGAAAATGCACATTGAGGTGCGCTGGAAGTGCTAACATTGCTGACCTGATTTCTGCTCTAAGATAAGACTGTTAGTAGGTGGGTTTGCCAGGAAGTGAGTAATAGTAGAGTGAGGATTAAGTACTACAACAGGTATGATTGATTACAGTTGTGAAAGGAAAACTGAGAACCAGTAAATATATTTTTATTAGGTCAAACGTGAAGACAGGAAGGAAAATTAAAGGTAGAAGTCTAAGAACATCAATCTTGAGAGAGTCAGGCCCTACCATATATGAGTCTAGTCAAAGTGGGATGAAATAGTGCAGGCAGCTAACTCAAAAGGAAAGAAAGGTGCTTAGGGTGAAATACCCCAGGCACGCAGGCCAGGACAAGGCCTGATCCAGCACTGCACCTTCGGAATGGGGAAGTTTAGGTGATGAACAGAACCTGCTTTCCCCATCTTTGAGACAAACACATTATTGGTCTTCATGAGCATCCAAAGACTGTGGTGCTTATTGAACCCAATTAAACCTTTCTCTGGGTCAGCAAACACTAGATAGTGGAATTTACATTCCCTTGTCAGAACACCAAGTATTGGCAAAATACCGCAGCAGAACTTTCCCGGAGCAGCTTCAGGGAAGGAATGGGAAGTGAGTGACACAGATGATTAATAAGCCTATTAAAGCTGAAAGTCTGACACTGTAAAGATAAGCTGGCAGTGAAAATGACTCCTACCACATGTGTATCAAGGGCATCAGAAAGAATCCCCTCCATGTAACAGCTAACCACCATCATCGGTGGCAAGACGTAGGGATCAGGCATGTGCTGCCTCATTGCTATTTAGTCTGCTCAAGTGTTCTGAGGTGAAGGGCCTTGAGCAATAGCGGGAAGAGTCAGCCAGGCGGTGTGATGCTTTGTGAGGTCTGATGAGAAAGGACACCCCCGCATCATTCAGGAGAGACCGGACTGAAGGAAGCACGGCAGGTGACAGTAAAAGAAACAAATAAACCAGTATGATTTTGTGACCATGAGTGACAGAGCAGGAGACATTAGAATGCTGAGGGAAAGGTCAGATGCAAGGGAGAAAAAGATTACATCCATGCTGACCTTGGGAATCATCCTGCAGCTGTGTTAGAAACTGGGTGTCTGGGTGGTGACTGTGGTGGGCTGAGACTTGGGCCTCATTTTGCTGCCTCTGCCTTCCAGTGAACCTCAGCCCTCACTTAGATACTCGAAACATCTTTCTCTACAGGGTTTTCCTAGTGGAGAGATGCCCTTGTGCTAGACACGCGTATGCTCATGGAGCCCGGTGTTCCTGGGAAGTGGCGGGTGTACTGCTGCAGCGCACAGACGGCCCCTGCATGCGCTCTCAGGCCCACGCACTCGGGGTCCATCGGATTTAGCAGAAACGTGGACCATCTGTGCAGCATGTATGCAAAAATCCAGTGCTTGCTTTCAGAATTTCAGACTTGCTACGTCAGTGCAGTAGAGTTGTGCTGTACAGAGTCACTGGAAATCTGTCCGGCATTCCTGGGCTGTTGGCAGCTAGGCCAGGTGCTCTGAAGTCTTGGAAAATGGTACACCACCTTCAAACTTCACCCAAATAGAATTTCCAGATACAATAAGCAGGTATTTTGGAAAAAAACAAGGTTTATTTTTGCTACAGTCTGTAGCAATTAGTTTGTGCCAGCTTTCCTGAAGATGTTGACTTCATTTACCCACCTCCAGGGTGCTGCTGCCAGGCCTTTTGCCTCCGTGGCGCTTATTAGACAATCAGTTATTTACAAAAGGGGATCTGGAAGTTTCATACTGGAGATGGGCAGAAGCAGTTCAGTGCAATCTATAAATAGTCTCTTTTGGCCTGGTACAGGCAGGGGAACAAAAGGACTCTGAGCCTGCAAATCTGGCACTGGATGTCGTCATATGACAGCACGCCCTTCTAGGACGGTACTGCTAGGGTGTGTATTTGCCAGAGCTGCTGCCTGAACGCCCGATGTGTTCCTGCTGCAGTGTTAACTTTTATACATCCGTCCTCTTCCAGACTGCCACTGTCCTTGTTTCATTTCAGCCTTGGAAGGGAAAACATCCTATTTTTTGAGTAGATGCCTATGGTAATCTTGAGTTGGCAGTGCCATTGTGTGTGCTCCTGGGGACTAAAACACATGAAGCGCCAAGTCCTCAGAACAGATTTGGTAAGTCTAGCAGATGCAGCCGGAATGGAGAGGAGTTAGTGTGTCATGAACAGGTCCATTAGGCTGATTCTAACCCACATACAGTTTTAAGAGGTCTAACCTGAACGTTGAATTTCTCTCCTGCAGTTGTGCCACAGCGCTGTCAGTGGGGTGGTGATAAATCACCAACAATGTCCATGGTCCGTCGGCATACCTAGTACAATGAAACGATAGCATAATTAGGTGTGGATAAGAGCAGAGATGCTTTTCAGTTTCAATATTGCATTTTTTAACCTTGCTTGACAGAGGTAGACAGCAAAAGACGTCCAACAAAGCAGACAACTCCACAATGCTATATTCTGTTTCATACTTTTTTTTTTCTCCCATGTCAATCAATCTTGTGGGCTAAGACCCCAAAGAAATATCCATAGCAATGTTTTTTAACTGCACATTTCAGCCACAAAATCACAAAAATTAATGCTTGAAAAATTAAAGACACTCCGTGGGTGACACTCCTATTTGATTTAGGCCCTCTAAACCCCTCATATTTCATCAAATATTAATTTAAGGACAAAATGAATCTTGCAATCTGCAGTGACGGTTGAAATACATCTCGAGAGACATGAGCTGATTTATTTATTTCTTTTTCCTGATGGAACCGTGCTCGTGTTTTATAGCTTAACTGACTGTGCAAGAAGCAAAGAGCAACTAGAGTTTTCTCTGGCTGGTGAGACTAAAGGCTGGGCAGAAACATTCTGACTTCACATATAAACCTCCTGGCATTTCATCCCCCTGGACTCCTTGGGAAGGAAATGTGGAGCTCCAGACCAAAATAAAATCAGAGCGATTCAAGCAGATTGCAGTGTCGCACAGGGAGTGGTTTAGGTCTCTTAGAAGATCAGTGTCACAGATACTGGAAGGAAAAGTGATTTGAACATGAATTTGTGAAAAGCATGACTTAACAGGATTTGATGGCAAGGCCCAGTCTGGTACTCATTCAACATGGAAAAGCATACAGGAGTAAAGTCAACGTAGCACTGGGTTAAAATGGTTTACACGTGGATCGGGAGAAATGATTTACACAGGGCCAGGGAAATGGAGTTAAAATTGGGTTGGTGTGATGTACATAGGGATTAGGGGGAAAGCGTGAGGGAGTTCTTCCCTAACCACAAGGCTCAGAGTGGCCACCCAGGCCACTTCGTAACATTTTGGGTCCAACTATGGGCTTGGTTCTGTCTTACTAATTCATACTTAACCCGACGGGCTCTGCATAACGAGTTTGGAAGAAGCACCCAGAATCAGGACTTTGCTTATCTTCCACCACAGTGTATGTGTGGAGGAAAGCAACGTGTCTGCACCATGTCCCACTCAGGAGTTTTCTCCAGGCAGTGACACTTGCCTGGTGCTGTTCAGCGGGACCGACAGCACAGCACCAGTAAATTGGACATCCTTGCTTAGCCAGGATAAAATCAATAGACACCTTAAAAGGCATTTTTTGTTTATGTCATGTCTTCAAATCAGGACACTGAAAATCTGTGTTGCTGTGATACTAGTTTTCTGAAAAAGCAATCGAAAGACTATTTTAATTGTTTTAATTTAATATGTGAGACTACAAAATGTTCAACCTCACACCGCCTCCATAAGCAAGGACACTGGATTGATATTAATTGGATCTAATCTAGGATTTATTGACTAGATGAAGGCATATGAAACAAGTCATCCAGTATACAAATGTTCTAAACCACATGATTAGTAAAAATATTTTGACTTTTGTAATCCTTCGGTTTCTGTGCACACGCAGTCTCAGTGATACACGTGTAGAAGAAATCTTGTTACAGAAAGTAGGAGCGATTTCACAGCAGTGCTACGATGTAACAACTCAGACTTAATGAAACATTTAAAATATGCTGTTACTGATATTGTTCATTTAAATATGCTATTACTGATATTGTTTCATTATTCTTTTTCTTGTACACTGTTTTCAGGCTTAAGTGACCTCTAAATTGGACGATTGCAAATCACTACTAACGTGTTTGTGATTAAATGCTCGATATGGGTTTCTGTCGGGACAGGATGTGGCTGAGAAGGTACACGTGTCTCTATTACACTTTTGGAAATCACAAGGCCTTTGGAAATCAGGAGTATATTCCTTAAACTGGGGACCCAGCTCCATTTCTGAGTAGAAACTAAAGATGGGGATGAGGAGGGGGGGGAATGGATCTATTCGTTTTATGAGAGGTTCAACTCGGCTTTCTGCGGATGGATAAAAGATGAAATAGGTTAGAGGGAAGAGAGCTGTTTCCACAGCAAAGACTGTAGCTGTTCTTAAGAGTTTCATAATGACTGTAATATGTATTACCAGCAGACTATATTTATAGTACTGGATGTATCCCATTATTTGCTATAAACATCATACTGTAATGCCAGGGAGAAAAATTCCATTGTTTTCCACAAAGAAAAATATCACTTGCTACTTACTGCAATTTAAACATTCAGTCACTGACAACTTGGAGTTACAATATAATGTTTTATTGTAACTTATTAGCCTCCCTCTTTGGAATTGTAGTGAAACTCTGACTTGAATGCATGCTGCTGAGGCACAGGAATGTCTGGGCATGAGCGCTGAATTTTGGAGAAACAGTGTAAAACCGACAGGAAGTGCAGCCATTAAAACTGAACAGGAGGGCATCTCTTCAGCTTCTCACTCTCAGAGAGCACTGGCCTCTGCATTCCCATGGAGAAAATGCTGCCTTAGCAGGAAGCTGTAGCTGCTTCCACGCCGCTCCCTTGCCGCGGAGCTGAGAGGGACGGCGAAAGCTAGCCTTGCCTTTCGGAACGTCTGGCCGACATTCTTTTCCAAGGGTGATGGAAAGAAGGAAGAAGCAAAGTAAAGGGACGTACAACAGTCCTGCCAAGGCCTCCTCTCTGTCCTCTTGTCCACTTCCACCCCCACTGCCAGAGCAGCGAGCCAGCGTCCTCTGCGTCAGCTGGATCGGTGCCGCTGACGGGCATAGTTAGGTCAGGAGGAACTCGGTGAAGGACTGCAAGGAACAGTCCCCCCACTGCTGATACCACAATAACAAACTTCCATTAGCAGGGTAGTCGAGTGCCCTGATAAACCCGCATTCCCTATCCCACGGAACGGGTGCTGCCCAGGATAAGTAGTAATTCCTTGATCTGTGTGGAAGTACACCATGAATTACCACTGCTGTCACTGTAAGTTTATGCAGCGTTTTACAAAGACATAGCAAGACACATTCCCTTACTCACAGATCTTATAATCTGATATGAGATAAAAACAAGACAAGACAAGAAGCAACAGTTCAGGAGAGATCACTGACTATAAATAAAGGGTAGAAATAATTGTCTGAAGAAATGTTCAGCAAGGAATTCAAAGGGAGAGAGAGAGTGCCTGCATATGAGATCAGAGGGACCGTTCCAGGCACACACTGCTGCAAATCAGGAGAATGTGATTACAGAATTGGAAAGAGCAGAGGGACAAGAGGCAGGAGGGAACACGATGGTGCCGAGCTACCAGAGGCAAAATTACACACAGCTCTGCAGTCACTCCAAGTGTAGCTCTCCTGGATGTTTGCAAAATATCCACAACAGCAACCCCTAAGAGCAGGAATGAGGACAGTTTAATTTAGAAGAGTTTCCACAATGAGGTAAGTGATAGATGGTTCAAACGTAGCGAACGGGGCATAAGTGGGTTGGGGTTTTTTAATCTTTTGCAGGAATGGATGTATGAAAGAGATGTAATTTCATGAACAGCTCTGGAAAGCCCACACATGCAGTTTCCTAGAAAGAAATACTCTGACACAAACATTTTTCCAGTTCCACTTGCTGAACTGGAAAACAGTTACACTAAAAACCAAAAAAACCCCTTTCTGTGATCTGTCAGATCATCGACCTGTTGGAACCAATGAGAAGAAGCCCCTCCAGTGAACAGAAGCTGGAAGTCCACCACCAAGGCAATGACAGTCATCTTGGTGCGAGGGACCCTTATCTCTCCCCCAGGACAGCTAAATAAGTCCGAAGGTGGACAGGAACCAGTGCCTGCTGGTGCCAGGCTAGCTTCTGCAATGTGACCAACAACTGAGCGGTCCGTCACCGCAGGAGCCACACCGGGCAATACACAGCTAGTATCCTCCTGGGGATCTTGCGTAAACGGAGCTGCTCCTCATCTTGATCCACCAGTACAAAGAGAAAGGTCAGGGCTGGTTTCTCCTCTGTCTGGAATGTCACTGGCTTTTTCCATGCAGGCATTTTCTGTCAGCTACTTGTAACGGTTTTGTGAGAACTTTTAAAGATGAATTTAAGATCTGCTACGTGGTGTAGGAATGGGAGCATGTAGGTACAGAGGAGCATGTGTGGTAAAGTTGCATAGATCTATGCAGGAAAATCTTACTGCAGGGTCCCGCGTGAGCAGGGCTGTTACCAAGTACGTCTCTGGTGTATGCCACATTCCAGCTGCAGTGGACGCAGACCTCCTTCTTTTCGAATCAGCTGAAGAGAAATCCTCTTTTCTGCCAACACGTCACAGCGCTTCGGTGATTCTTTCAATCTACCTCACTCCCCACCAAAAATTAAAAGGCAAACATGAACTCTGCCCGTGACTAGTAAATGTATTCTGTCAAGGGCTACTATTTACCTGAGACCAGATCCATATTTCTGTTTTTTCACACTAAGTGTAAACATTAAATGTTTCTCTTACATGCTGTCTGGCCATACATCATTTACAGCCTTTGAAATGCGGTTCTCCACCTGGAGGAGAATGCAAAGTCCTCTCCCCGTGGATGTTTTACAAGGTTAAAGATTTGCATTCTTTAATACACTTACCGAATCGTTGTAGGGTGATGTACAAGTTCTGAATTCTCATCAGTGCAAAAGCCAAGTTTATCTCGAAGTGTCAAAATAACATGTTCCTTTATTTTTGATCAGTAGAGTTCCCTCACTTTTGATCATTGCAAAACCTGAACATGGCAGAGACATCGCAAGGATTCTGGAAACTATTAGCAGCTAAGCTTTTTTGGATTAGCAGATTTCAAAAAATTACCTCCTTATCTTTTGATCAGGCATGAAGAGTTGTTGAAAGGTAACAACTGTTACACTTGCTCCTCTTTGGCAAAGGAGTTGTCTTGTTTTGTGGCGAAGCAGCACGTTATAAAACAACCAGTCAAAGCTGTTACCTTGATTCAGGGGCTGACAGCATTTCTGTTCGTTTCTCATCAATGACCTTGTCTGAAGGAAAAACGTGGTATATTCCTGATCATGTTTACCCAAGAGGTAAGAAACATTTTCAGCAATTGAATGTAAATTGTATAAAATCTCAGCCTACACAGGCATTAAATTCCATACTCTGGCATTAACAAAAGGCAGATCCTGACAGGAGCACATCTTTCTTAGTGCCTACAATGCACGAAGAGTAATTTGGATAATTTCTTACTGCAGTGACTTTATGACTGTATAAATCCAAAGTGAGAGTGGGTGTGCATGTGGATGAATGAGAGGTATGGCACAGGAAGGCTTTTACTGAAAGCACGGATTGGCATAGAGGGTTTGCAAAGGCAGCTGGAAATCATCTGCTAAAAATTACTCCTGTGAGTCACGGGGGAGTAAGAACAGGCCGACGAACCTGCAGTCGTGGCACAGAAGCCCTGATGTGGCTTCCAGTGACAGGGACAGTTTTAGCTAGGCTGAGATCAGCGCTCAGCTCGCTCAAGTTTCAAACCAACTCTTCAATTTCTAGGACATCCTTTCTCCCCTCTCAGCTGCCTTCCTGAGGAACAAGCAAGTCCCACGTTAAGTGTGGAAAATCACGCTCGTGCAGACACAACCAGGCGTGTTCACGCAGAAGTATCCGTCTCAGTCTTTACGTGCAATTCAACACGTGTACTCTGCGAGAGGCTTTTTAGGGCACGGCAAAACCAAATATGCAGGAGAAACCCAAGTTTAGAGGAAGAGATTAATTTAGTCGGTGCCGACTCTTCTCTCTCCCGTACCTACACTGCGATGGTTACAGTTAACTCTCAGAAATTAAGAAGTGACAAAGAATGACTGCTGAGACAGAGGAACGGAACAGCCTCTTCAAACATCCTTCCTTTGGGGCAAGTTTGTGTAAATAACCCAGTTTCCATCCTGACTTTTCTGACTGAGTACAGAGAAGACAATAGTGTGATATAAATAGGATTCAAAGGATGCGCAGCCGTCGCCTGCTTCCCTGTTGAAGCTGCCCTCACTAATTATTGGCTGGTGCTTAGCTAGGCTGTCACACCAGCGCTCAAAACCACACGGAATTTTTCTCATGTGGTGTTTTGTTGCAAATAGAAAATGCAGCGACAGGCAGGCGAAGGGGTATGAACTGCGCACATGTGCGCTAGCGTGACTGCGCTCGGTTTGTGTTCTGAGCAAGGTACGACTGTGACCCAGGGCGAGTTGCTGGCTGCAGCTACAAAGGGGATGGAGCCCTTCCAGCTGAGTTGTCTCCTGAGCTTTTTGCATCCGATTGCATCGAGAGCTCAGGCTGATAGGAGAATATGAATCCATTCCAGCTAAACTAACGGCCTCTCCAAATGAAAACATTTATGCTTTCCTAATATCTAGGAAGAAAGAAACGGAAGGTTTGTTTCCATCACAGCATCTCTCAAATACCAAATCCTGTTTCACAAAATCAGGCAAGTGGCTATTCATACTTCTGTCCAAAAAAAATGCTGATCCTGGGAAAAAAGGAAACTGGACAGATCATCACAGTAATTGCTTACGGCACGGGTGTGTTTTGTCCCATTATTCAGAAAACATACAGTCGCTTTCCAAGTTATACCCACAGTTATGGAAGATGGGCAGGGAAGGACAGTGTAACAGGGAGGAACCTGGCTGATTTATCACGTGCTGTAAAATCTTTCAATCATATCTCCCTATAACGCAGCAGATAGGTCTCTGGTTTAAAACTTCAAGTGTTTTCCAACACTTCATTAATTCATTCTGTTTCTTTTTTCATGGTCCAGATATGCCATTGAACACTGCTGACATCTTTTAACGTTGCTCACCTGTTCTGAAAACTATTAGAGCCCTTAAGTCTGCCTACAGTCGAGTTATATAGCCTCCGTTTAGCATTTGCAATCCATGAATTCATCCTGACAGTCCCCCGGGTCGGTGGGAAAGCACAGTAGCTAAGAATAGTTACGCAGCTTGTCCGAGATCATATAAAGTCAAACCCACGTTGCCGAGGCTGGAACTGTCACTGGGATAAACCCAAGCAATGTCATTTAAAGAACAGGAGTAAGTAATTATTCAAGAAACTCTTTTTGCCAGACAGCAAAAAATGATTGCTGTTGTGTTTCCTATTTATCATTTTGCAATAATTATCGAAGCTCATAGAAGTAAATCAACATTACAATTTCCCAAAATACAATCTTTGCGTCAAAACACCTGACGGGTCACCAGGAGACAAACTGCTCCTTGGCGTCGTTTCATCCCGCCTTGCCACGCACAGACAGGAAAGCACGGAAGGAGAGGGGATTAGTGGGACTGGTACCGAAGGAGTGCTCTAGACTTTTGACTTAGGCACCTGTGTCTCAGCAAAAGCACTCATTCATGTTCCCTAAGCAGGCAGGGACCACTACCTAGAGCTCTGCTGCCCCTGATATTTCTTATTAATTACATTCTAAACTGAACAGAAATTAAGCAGATACTCTGGTGATGCCGTGTAGTCCCTCTGCCCTACATGTCTCTTCTGTTTCACTAGTGTAACTATAAATGTAGAACATTAGTTTCTTTGATCGACACAAGATCCATGAGAACTAGTCTAAAACTTTGGCCAAAAAATTAGGCAACTTATGTTGGAATCCTAAAAGTCAAAAACCCTTAAAATGCCTAGATTAAGGTAGGCTGCCTTCTGTCATGGGCTTTTTTCTTTCAAAGAGATTTTATTTTCCCTGTTTACTGTCATTGTTCTTTGGGTTTGGGTTTCTGTCCTCAGTCCTGATTATCTGTATTTATTTTGCATGGGTTATTTTCCAAGGAATTTTTTTGTCATTTCTTCTATATAAAGTGAACTTCAAGGTCTTCTGATGAAAAATCAAATCACAGTAAAAATGTTCCTGTACAATACATCCATAATAAATAAGCATTGATATTGTAAGCTTAAGAGAGAATTCATTAAGAATCAAATAACAAAAGAGAAATTCAGAAAATAAAATATGAAAAATTAATGGGCTTATTGTACAGGAACGGAGAGCAAAGAGAATAAAACAAGAGAGCTTACTGCAGGCAAGTATGTTTAATGTTTATTTAAGTAAAAACAAAATGTAAAGAAAGTTAGATTAGTGGGTAGATGAAAAAGATATTCGATGGAGCTGAGAAATAGGAAAATAATGCCGATTGATTTTTCACAAAATTTCAGATTTGTCTCATTTCCCTTTGTCATTTTTTTCTCATTAACAAAAACTAGAATTAGCAGTGATCAGAGGATCCACGTTAGAGTTCCCTGTAAGAAGCGAAAAAGGAATAGTTTGATGACTTTAAAGAATTCAAATATATTTTACATGACAAATTAAGACACTCTGTAGGAGTAAAGAGCAGGAAAATCGTATTCCTTCTGTTACTATTTTCAGGATTTTCATGAAGTCGTAAATATGCTTTTACTGCCAAAATATATCATTTGCTTAGCGTTACATCAAGATATTTCAGGTCTGCTAAATAACTGCCTCCTGAAACTCTACCCACTCAGCTTTTTGGGCACAAAGATAAACACTGCTGTTTCATTTTGATGTGTACAAACGTATAAATCAAAGCAGTGCTGTTTTCCTGGAAGTTTTCTGGGACAAGAAAAGGCAATATAATTGAAAATGGACTCCTAACTTTCCCAGCTATACACTTCATTGAACTTTCAGGCTACTGCAGGGCCGACAGCCCGTGGCGTTGACTGGGCAAGGTACAGATGCTGAGCTGATGTGTCACGTACAGAGTTTTTAACCTTGGTGTGGATTGCGACCCCGGTTTCTGGATCTGTGGGAGGAGAACTACTTGCAGGTTATTTATTTGTACAATTGACATACCTGCACATGCAGTCACGCTCAATAAGCTAGTAGAGGGAAGTTCGGTATGCCTGTCCCTTCCAAACCCCATCCAAATGGCGGGAGCATGGGCTGTGGTCCTGTCACAGAACGGGCCTCATTTAGGCTCTGCAGGCCAAGCAGTGCCCCTCAGCCCTGGCACGTGCCTTGGTCTCGCTGCTAGGGTATGCGTGGGGAAAGGAGATCTTCAGGCTGTAACATCCACACGTTGCACAGGTGCACAGAGACCCCCGGCAGTTCAAAGACAGTCCGCCAACGACGTGCCCCAGCCTGTGATTTTATAGCTGTCTCCACTGATGAAGGCGCTTCCCCCTCACGAGGGGACCTTGCAGGGACCTTTCTGGCAATGTAAGTGGGGAGGAAGAGGGTCTCTGCGGCAAATCTGGTTACAGGTCTCCACTGAGGCTCACAGCTTGTTTCAACGCCCAGCTGTCTCCACCAGCCCGTTTGCGGTAGGTAACCCTTAGGTCATGACTCTGTGTGAAAAGAGAGTACTCTGAGTTTAGTATCTAATGTAAAAAATGCTGCTTTAGGAAAAGATTGCATTAATACTGCTAACTTTGGGTTGCTACAGGCTGAGGAAGATGTTCATTGGTGCTATGAAAATGGTAAAACCCAAGCAAATTTCAGCATATCTATTGCATCCGTCTGTTGAGCTGGAGTATCGGTCAGGTATTGTTGGGTGTAAGAGCGGCAGCTTTTCCCCAGCACAGAACACTAGCTAATCTAAACATACACCAAATAAATAACCCTGCTGAAAACACCCAAAGTGGTAACATTGCTTTGATAATGAAGGCTTGAAAAAAATGTGGTTTGACTTTTTGGTAAAAACTAACTTCTTTTTCTCATCTCCTGGATGAGGATATTTGTTGCTCATTTTTTTGTAGGCTAAATTGTTCACGTCACTGTAAATAACTTCTGAAATGTTGTTCTCTCAACTGTGCTAAGCTTTAATATGGCACAGTAATGAGTGGGATGTGCAACTTCTGCTTATCTGCTCTATTTTGGACAATGCCAGTGGCTCATGTTTATTGAGAAAGTTGGCAGTGAAACTGCATCTCTGGTTTCCCCCTGGTAGATAAACTGTGCCTGCGCTAACATTCATGTGGATCTTGGAAGACTCATTTAAATACAATGCCTAAGGCTACACATTTTTTCCTGGATTCCAGAACAAGACATAAAGCTTTTACTTTTCTGATGTTCTTTTGGAACTGATGCTTATATAGTACAAAGTCTGGTTGGGATTTTGTAGAAAGTACCAAGAGTTTATGTCTGAACTGAGCATTCAGGTTTTTTTGCGTGTTGTTATCCCCATTGCAAAAGGTAAGTTCCATCTTCCCAGTATAGTTGTGTTTGTATTGTAAGATTCTGGGGAAACTGAGCAAGATTTTTCCCCCTTTGTCTGGGACCGTGGCTCTAAGCCATTCACAAACGCTCCTTCATGCCGTACTAAGCTATGAAATTTTTTCGCTTAATCCAAAAATTAATTGTAAATGTCCACTCTGCATGATTGTCCAAATAAGGGCTCCTAGCTCCTTCATCAGGCACTCCGTGCAGCCTAAGGGATACCTCTTGCACACCAGGACTGAAGTAGCCAGCAGGCTGAACAGGGATCCTCTTTTAGTCCTTCAGCAGGTATCCAACAGCAAGTTACACCACTAAGTATTAACTTACTCTGGGTCTTAGTCCTCCCCGAGAACTTCAGGTCTTTAGCAGGCATCCCTTGCTGATAGCAGGACCTACGCCCTCTGAGCAGTATTTGTGTTTTGGTTTTAATGCAGGAGATACTGAGTCTTTCTTTTCTGCACAATAGCCAAGTGGTAAGAATGCCTGCCCTGTAAAAGGCAAGCACAGATTCAATTCCCTCTTCTCTCAGCTTCAAACCTAATCTTTCATCTTCCAGATGAGTGCCCGAAACACAAGGCTTGCAAGACACAAGGCTACTCAGGAGGTGGGAAATGCTGTTCTCTTAGAGCAGTACCTTTGTGCAGAAAAAACGCTCAGAATTCACAAGGTCAGAAGGGATGGATAACTCGCAGTTCAGTGGTTAAGGTGCTCATTACGTTTGGTCCCTGCTCCAAGGCCTGTTTCTCCTTTCTGTTTTTAATGCGATTTCTGTAGAGTGTTAAAGTCCTTACATTTTCTACAGGGAAGGAAGGTAAGTACAGACTTACTTCCAAATGAGTACTTCACCTCCTAGGTGAAAGAAGGCCCCAGCCCTCCACCCCGGGCTCATACCTATCTAAACAGGCTAATAATTAAACTACACTAAGAAAGGGAGTTAGTGGCTTGAAAAACAGCAGTCAGGTTTTGAAAGGGGAGTGGAAATAAGCATTGGTTAGAAGCAGTTTCCTGCTTCAGAGTCGTGGACAGGTGAAAGAAGAAATCTTCAGGGGAAGGAAGATCTATGGCATAGCACCTCGACTATGGATCTCAGCTGAGCTGAGCTATCAGCCTTGTCAAGAGTGATGTGATTTGGGGGCTTGTTCAGGGGTGACTGTAAAGCTTCAAGGTCAGACAGTAAGATCTCCCTGAAGTTCAGGTTTCTGTAGTTTAAGTGACAGCCCAGTAGAGATTTCTGCACAGCACATTCAGACCAGCTATTGTTTTATATCTTATACTTAACACTCTTCCTGGGAAAATCACGGCTGATACACAAGCACCTTAATCCTTAAGGCTGGTCAAAGCCCTAAGCCTGAGTGCTAGCGAGATCTGAACTGATTTTCGAATGCTGCCCTCACACAGCGCTTCACTAAACATTAGTCCAAGCAGTATAACCTTTTTTTACTTTAAAGCTGTGTAAAAATCTCATGGTCACCTTATGGCCAGTTGCCTGATTGCCTGTGGGTTTAGGTGCTGCAGATCTTCTGAAGCCTATGGAGTTATGCCAGCTTGTATCCACTGCCAGTGTCACTCAGAATTCAGTGGCATCTTTTTTAAGTGCAAAATGTCATTAGTTGTACCAGAAGCTGACATGAAGTAGCATTTCCACCCAATTGTCCTATCCTTTTACTGACAGCCTGCCATTGCCCTTCCGAAACCTTGTCAGTTGGAATTTTACTGAAAAAGTGCATTTGGTACCATTTTGAACCAGCATTTTCCTTGAAAAGTATTGTTTGAAGAGTGAAGGAGGAAGAGAAGGTAGGCCAGCTATTCTATCCTACAAGTAAAGAAAGTGAAAGCCTTTGCCATAAAATCATCTTGATTCTTTGTCTCCCTCTATTTTACTGTCTCCCCCGAAATAATCATGTGCTTCCTTCCTAGAATGCCTGAAGTTTTTGAGTACAGCATGCTCCGGTACCACCCATTCAGCTGCTACCAAGTTCTCTCTTACCTGTATTCACAAGCCCTGGTAAGTGGATTACTGTTGTGTACCCAGTATCGTGCACCAAGATGACTATTAAAATAAATCAGAGGATACTTCCAGATATTTTCAAATAATTAGAGAAATGAACTCGTGCTGGCAGCATCAGCCAAGATTATAATCACAATATTAATATTTGGTTTTCTGAAATCTGATGGAGGTTATAAAATGACTTCATACACAATGAATAGGTGTCATGTGATGCCTCACCAGCCTGGAAGTGAAAAAACTGAACATCATAAATGCAAGCCCATAAAATTATCTGATATGAATAATTAAGAATAAGCTGGTCACATCTTTGGGTATAGATTTTCTTTCAGACTTACTAAAACCCTGCCCTCTCTAGGTCTTGTCTCCCTAAACATGTGAGGGCTAAGATATTGTACCAGGTCATTTCGACAGGTACCAACTTCATGTTCAGGTACAACTCAAAAATGATTTTCCTGGCCCAAATTGCATAGGTATCTGGCTACCATCAAGAACATTTGTCATGGCATAGGATACTGACAGAAGCTAGCAGACTGGAAAGAGGTGCTGAAAAAAACCACAGAGAAGAATAAAATGTGAAAACGTTGCTATTGAATGTAAACCAGCATGTATCAATACCTCTGTTAAATTAGGGGAGAGGAATGGAGAACAAATAAAAGACTTGACAGGGAAAGGAACTCCGAGATTTAGTCCTGAAGGCGCAGAAAACAAAGGCTCAGTCATTAGAGCTACGGGAAGATTGCAAGGCAGGAGATTGAGACTTCACTGCACTGCAGTACAGGATACACAGCCGTGGAAAGAATCAAGGGCTGGCTGGAGAAAAGTGCCTTGATTGAGTGTCACAGCGCTTAGGAGGACATGAATTTAAACCGAAGAAAGGCTGTACCCTAAAGGAATTAACAGAGAATTCTTTAAAGAGAGAGAGAGAAAAAAGAAGGTAACGCTCCCCAAGAAATCAAACACCCTTAGCTGATTTGCGCTGGCCTTCTCCCATCCTGATGTCCCATGTCCTCGTGACTGATGCAACTCTGCACCTTTGAATGCATTATTTGCATATAACTGCTTTTACGGTTTTCACAGGAGCATTTTTCACCTGCTGATACGCTTCACCTTGTGACTTGTTAATGGTACCTCAGACTGCTGCGAGGATTCCTCTTCTCAGCCCCTGAGCCCCTGTCGCAAACACGGGTGAATTTTAGTGAGGTCTCTTCCTAGACGGATGGTGGCTGGAGAGAGCCAAGCGCAGCCGAGGTGAGGCTCTTGAGGTGCTCTTGAGGTGAGCACTGCACGCTCTTGTACGCGCACGGGGAGTTGGGGCGTCATGCTGTAGTCGCACTGTGTGCCTTCGCGTTAGAATACCATCCGGTGATTTTAAAGCCGTAAGAGTTTACATCAGTGTTTTTCTCTGCATATTTTTATTCTTAATTGTATTTATGGTTTTAAAGCCTTGATAGCTTTATAATTGCATATTCTGCTCTGTCAGATAAAGACGGGATCTCAGCTCCTCTAGGAGTCTGTTGTTATTGTTATTTTTATAGCTTTGCTCCAGTTAGGAGGATGATTTAATATTAAACATTAAAGTATTCCCTTTTTGTCTCTCAGAGATAGGCATTTTAATCCTCTGCAAGAGGCATCACATGTCTGTCTGGTGAAGCAGTGTCTTGCTCCTGCATTAGCAGATGGCGTGGTGACAAGTTAGAATTTGGGACCAAAGGTGGCATTAGTCAAAGATGTCTGTATAGAAAATGCTATTTCTTCCTCCAGTGTTCGTTTGCAATAGAAAGCACATCCTGCAGACAACAAAGAAATGTATAGAAAAGATGCACAGTTAGCACAGAGCACAAATCTGAACTCCGGTTTTTACAAGCCATGGTTTGGGTCAGTTCACACTAACCACTAGTTCAGAGGCAACAGATCACCCACCAGCCCCTCAATCCTGCTTTCTCTCAGGAAAGCGTGAGGTTATGCCAGATGGTGCCGGCAGTGACAGGAAAGGATGACGCTGTCCCTAGCACACCACTTCCCTATACTGGCACCCAAAGAACAGCCAAGCGTGGAAGCTGTTGGGCTGGGACCTGATTCGCCCCCACTGGATGAAGTCCCTTACGGGGGTGAGGCTGTTGCCCCCTGAGAGGAGGGTGCTGGTAAATGAGTGGGAAAAAGAACAGGTTTCTGAAGGTGTCCTGATGCTTAAAGTTCATAACCCTTGACTCCTGCCGCTCTTGAACGTGTGAAGATCTGAGTGCTGGGGCAACATTTCCTGGGTTGCAACACCTACGTTTAAGGTGGTGTGTATACACACCTTTCCTCCAAAAAATCCCAGGGCCTCAAAGAGAAAATGAGTAATATCCTGCTTATCACAGTCATGTTGATGGCTCGGTTTTAGGGGTGTCCTTATGAAGTCCTTCCTAAGAACTGCCACTTCTGGAAAGCTGTCAGGCTCTGCCATACAGAACCACTGGGCCCGATTGTGTCCTAATTTACACAGGATTGGCACTCGCTGTACCTCATGAGCGATTAAGTCCATTTGTTTGATATTTATATCAAAGGAGAAGTACGTGCATAAAGTCAGACACGAGAAATCCTATTAAATCATTCGTTCCATATGTTTTCCACTGGTACATGTCTACATAATGTTATTACATGATTTGTTTACAACATGCTTGTACTGCTGTGATCATTTTGATCAAGAAAGACTCTTCTAGAATGTATGTAGTTATATGCCTAGGTAATTTTTTTTTTCTTTAAGTAACTTTGTCTGGTTTGGCTATATTTTCTCCCAGAATCATCCTCAAGAACCAGGTTTAACAGTGATGCTATCCAAACTTCTGGAAAAGTCACCTTTAAGGTAAGCCATACATATTTATTTAAGTCCTTTCTCATTGATCAGCCTTTCCAAGGCCTCAGTCCTGAATGCCCTTTCAGTTTGTCAATAGCTTTTTTTGGTAAACTGAGACACCATAATAGGGCTTTTCAAACACTGATTAATTCCAGTGATTCTGTAAAGGCAGTAGTAGTTTCTTGCTGTGCACTCTCATAGTCAGATACATGCAGTTGAAAGCAGTAAAAACACATCTTCAGAAAATTCTGTAAGATACCATACCTAAAACTTCACTGTATTTTAACCTAATTTGCAACTTTAATGGATCTTATCTAAGTACAATCTTAATATCTACATTATGTCTATAATCTGAACACCTTCCAAATATCTAGAGGAGTAAAAATGAACTCGAAGGACAATAAAGATTTTTGGTTTGTGACAGAATTTTGCTAAAGAATGGCAAGAATATTTTTTCCCCTTCTCCAAGCAGTATCCATTCTTCCGTCGACACAGTGTGTGCTTCCCTCTCTCCTTCTGCTTTAATTCTCATTCCATCAAAAATCAGAATCCTGTGACTGATGTTCAAAATGAGCTGAGGTGATATTGGGGTTTTGAACTTTATCTGAGCGTGTCACTCACTTGAAGGCATTCCAGACCTCAAATGGCTCAGTGCCATTCTTCAGAAATGAGACAGGAACAAGTATTGATTTTTTTTTTCTGTTAAACCGAGTACCCGATGAGCAAATGAGGATACGGTTGGTCCTGGATTTATTAGGTGATCTAAAAGAGGCCTCTCAGAGTTCCAGCGTATGGAGAACAGTTTATTGCAATTCCACGTTATTGTTCTTTGTTTCTGAGGCAGGTTGTTTCTGTAATGTTACTGAGATTTGGATCATAGGTTGGGTCAGTTATACCGTAGTGAATTTCCATAGCACACTAAAAGCTCTTGCTTGGTAAAAACATATTCTTTGGCCCTGACAAGAGACTGTTACAGTACTACAGCATATTCTTGTTGGTACTTGAGAAAGTAAACAAAATTAAAAGCCACTGGGAAAAGAGAATACATTGCTCCCTGAAGGTACAAGTGTTTCTTCAAGCTGAAAATTACAGATTTATAAGAAAAGCCAAGCACTTTCTCAAAAAAGAGTGAAGTGTCTCAAATCTGCTGAAGTAAAGTGAGATAAATATTTTGAACAGACAGCTGAATCCAGGGAGCAGGTATGAGGTAAATGTGTCCTATGTTAACAAAAATGTGTTAGTATACAGATGAATGGAAAAAATCTTCGGATCAACTAGAACTGTCAATTATCAAAAAACATCTTTGAACTGATCATTGTTTCTTCCTTCCTTTTCTGTTCTACAAAAATAACACGTTTACTTTAAACATGTGGAAAAAAGTTTGCCAGCTGTATGTTTGCAGAGGTAATGTAACAGAACTCAGATTGCCTCTTTCAAACTTGCAGTCCTAATGATAATTGATTCAGCTCATTAAATATGCTCATTCTGTAAAAGAAAGACATGCTTTGCATATGCTGTTTTAATGCATTATTGCTGGAATGAGGGCAGTACAGCTCTTGATTTGGGAGGGAGGTGGAGAACACATTTCCATCCCAACATGTTCCCTTCGCTTGTGTTTCCCTCGGTTCCTGTGCTCCTTCTCAGACGTGACTTTATGGCAGTACAGAAGAAGCCCACGCCCTTAGTGGGTGAAGATCTGCTCTACGAATTGCAGCGCTGTGTAAGTGAGCAGAGCTCGGTGCTGTTTTTATTAGAGAACCCCCCCCCCTGACTGCTCTGTATGCTACTGGAAGGTTTCCCCGGGGGCTGCGTGAGGACAGGACCAGTGATGCAGTACAGCGGTGAGGGAAAGGGCCTTGCTTAGTGACCCTGCTGGCAGTGGTCCTTACTAATTAATATAAGGTAGTACACCCTATCTGCCATTCCTGTAAGCCCGGTTCCTCCAGACACCCCTCCTCACGAAGCCAGGCTGGTTTTGGCAGGCTAAAGTTTGTTAAGGATTATTTGGAAAACCAAAGTAGTGTTCCTATTAAAGCATGCAGTGAGAGCTGGCAGGTCACTGCAGTGTTTGGGCATGTGAAGACATAAAACAAGGGAAAACCAAGCCGTGGATATGAGAGGATTTTTTTCTAATTTAAGAGGAAGGGCGTTTTCATACTTAGAATTTTGAAAGTGACTGAAATGCTGCAAAAGTACAGTGGCACCAGGTTATTTATCTTATTTGAAAGAACCAAAGAATCCTTTCCATTCATATTCAGAATGCAGAGTTATGTCAGGCTCTGATATGGTGACGTAACAAATGATATATTGTACTGCAGCAGCATGGAAGAAAATATTTGTATAGCATACACTGTACCAACAGAGAAAGACCCATCTTTGAGAAAAATAAAGTCAATATTAGTGTGTATAATCCACAATCACATTGCAGTTTCAGTGATCTGCTTATGTCTGCCTCCCTGCAGCATTAATGATTAAATGTAGTAAATCAATGTATAACAATTAGCTTGGGATTACAGAATCCACCTGAATGCCAAGCTATAAGTCTTTATGTTAAGATGGAAATTCTCCTGCCATCCATTTATTATAAAAGTCTCTCTGAGAATCCGATCTAATGTAATATGTTGTCCACAGTATGTATAATAATCTAAACAGCATTGCTAAAATTAGATATGGTAGTGTTGATAAGTGAAGTGCATTTCCAGCAACATATTTTTTGTGAAGATTGTTTATTGCTAACATTGGCTTGTATTCAGCTCTGAGTACTTGGTAAAATTTCCTAGTGTAAAAAAGATGTGTAATCACTCATTCATCAGTAATTCTTTATTATCTCATTTTCTCTTGGGAAAGAAAATATGTCATATGCATCAATCAATTGATCAAATATTAATGTGAAAATCTTAATCATGGTAAATGCATTCTGAGAATATCAATTTAGGACCAGACCTATCAATTTTTACTGACAGGAGCTGGCCTTTCAAAACCAGTGTGACAATTTACGGAGCTGAAGACTGGGCAAGGGCTTTGATGGCCTGATCCTTCAGATGAGCGCAGGGTAATTTTCTGATGCACCGGTCTAGTTAGCCCGATCTTGTCCGACCAGCGGAAACTAAAGTCAAATCATAATGAAAACTCAGGTTTTGCGCTGGATTTTTATTTGTGGTTTGTTTCCAGTTTCCTCCTGGGCCCTTCTAGCACCACAACCCAGACAGCCCGTCTGACTGGCCACAGGAAGATCCACTGTGCCACCTCAAAGGGAAACACAAGCAAGCTTGGCTGAAGAGGGAAACAAACAGCGCAGGAGAGCGTTCCCTGCCGTCCTGCTCCTCAGCCCGTTTCACACTGTGTTTGCCCCACGTTTGTCAGACGTGATTAGCGGAGCAAGGCTGGGGGTTCATGCTCTCTAAAAGCACGTCTCTCGAGCGCTGCCTGATTGCAGGGTAGGTGGCAGTGCCAGCAAGTTGGAGAGCACGTTTGCTGCAAAGCCCCTGCAATGCCATCTTGAGAGGCAGACCGTGAACGTCGTCTGGGACACAGCAGGATGTGCCGGGATCCTTTCAAACCGTGGAATACAGGAACACAGGCCTCTCCAGTCTTTACAGCTTTTGCCTCTCCAGAAGGAGCAGTACCCTTGTGAAAGCTTGACAGTATTTTGAGGCCCTCCTTTCCCAGAACGGTTTCCACAGTAGGGTAGAAAAAGGCTATCAGTGCTCCAAATGTGTGTTTCTGGGCACACAAATCTGTTATTTCTCCTGGACCAACTCTGCCTACTGAATCCTGCGTGGATAATCCAAACGTACAAATACACAAATATTGGCAGCCAATAGGGGGCTTTGCATCTCCAGCAAGAAAACAGAAGTAATTCTGATAGCTTTTCCAAGAGATGCCTGGTGGGGCTTATTTGCCAAAGTTTGAATCTGTAATAAACAGCCTACTGCTGCTTCTGTTTTGAAGTCTTCATATTTAACATTTGTTGATGGATTGCCATGTAGAGAATGTGGATAAACAGTGATGAGAAGAAGCTTACAGGGATGCCATGAAGGCAGGCTCGTCTCGTCTGGAAATCTTCTGTGGTTTGTGAAATACCTCGGCCAGTGAAATGCAGTTCGTCATGGGATGCTGCATGTGGACAGCGCGGCAGCAGGGAACACCAAAACTCTTACGACGCCACCTGCTTGGTAGAAAAGAAGAGATGTTTTGGAATACCCCGGTGTTGCCAGTGAAATTCAAGGCAGAACCTTTCGTGCTGATTTTCCTCTCCTTGGAATTGTCGCGTGGAGCTCTTCAGGCAGAAGTCCTTCCATTTTTCTCTTCGGGTAGGAAGGACTTCAACACAGTACTGTAACATCTAGTTAAACATCACAGCCTCAGATTTTGGTTACAGTAGACTTATAGCTGAACCTTATTTAGGGTGTCGTAGAATTTGTGGCCTGCACAGGTACAGACATG
The DNA here is from genome assembly GCA_027574665.1 of Rhynochetos jubatus. Classification (NCBI taxonomy): domain Eukaryota; kingdom Metazoa; phylum Chordata; class Aves; order Eurypygiformes; family Rhynochetidae; genus Rhynochetos; species Rhynochetos jubatus. The sequence continues at coordinate 822,458 of CM050661.1, read as the reverse complement.
GCACATGTGCGATGCGCAGCGTCTGTGGTAAACCGCAACAGCATGGGCAAACCAAGATTTCGTGGTGTGAATCAAGGACTAGCTACGGGTGGCTTGACAGATATGCTCACAGGTGTTCTGCGGAGGAAAGCGTTGGCAGGACTGGGTTCAGATAATAATGTTGATGGTAATAAGGGGAAGAATTTGAAAATATATGAAGAAAAAAGTTTATCACTTCAAAAATTACTTTCAGTGTGGAAAAATTTTTGCTTTAAAAAAATCTTTAGAAGTTCAGAAATGGAGTGAGTAACTTTTAAATGAGGTTGACCCAAACCAGACCCATACATACGATGTGTTACGGAACAGAGCTAGCCTGGAAATACTGCAAAGCAGCAGTCCTTAAGCAGAGCACTTCCTCAGTTGTAGGAGCATTATGGTGCCTGCAATTTTCTCTTCATTTTTATTACACCTGCTAAACTATAATAAAAGCTAAAGCATGTTAAATGGCTTCTAATAATTTTTCTTGTGTGAGCAGAATACACAACAGAGAATGACAGTTTGAACACATGCCAGTACAAGCATATGGGGTGTGAGCAGTGGGAACTCAGAAAGCTGTAGGCAGCTTCATTTCTCCAAGAATGATGCACAGAAAATCAGTTTTCTTCTTGAGGATGAACTTTGAAAAGTAATAGACATTTCCAACACAATACTTCTCTGGTGCTGTAGCCCTCCAAATTAATATTTGAGTCAGCATGATGGAACTCAATAAAATTAGCTCAGACAACCTATACTTTCTTACCTCTGGGTGAAAATGATTGTTTCTTATTTGTGTCTTCTCTCTAGTCCCTACTGCTAATACACCGATTTTTCTTCTGCAACCCTGTAATACACCAAACGCTTTTCTAGTAACTTATTTAACAGAATGGAATCTTGTAGCTCAGATTTCTAATGATTCTGGGTTTTGCTGACACTTTAGTCCCTAAACCTCTGTGGTTTTGTCTTCTCAGTTATACCAGCAGCTAATGAAAGCTTGCCCCTTGAAGCACAGTATGTGCCCGTGTTCGAATGCAGGCTGTCGTGCGTGAGGAGGTGGACGAGAGGGGCATTGATTCATGGGGATTTGTGAATCGGGTATCTCAAGCAAAGCAGTGCAAGAGAAGATGCTCATCTCTGCTGCCAGTTCGAGGCTGATGATCCCCATGCCTGTTCCCAGTGAGTTCAACAGCAAAATCGCCACTGTCTTCGAACGCTGCAAAGGTAGGGTACTCTGGCAAAAGCAATTACAACCTTGCCAAGAATTGTCCCTCTTTCTGTTCAGTCTGCGGTTGTATGTAAGAAAGGGAACGAATGAGTCAGTGACCTCTGGCCTACCTGAAGTCACTGGGAAAATTCACTGCTGTGGGCTGGTCTGGGTTTTTTTATTTTTGTCAGTTCTCCTTTGTGCATAAAGCTTAGTACATTAACTTCTATAGAAAACCACACCATCTGCCTCAGCCGTATTACAGAATGCAGTATAACTGAGTCATAGTATGTGTTCTTTCTTTTTATAGGTAGTTTTTGTCTGGTTTCTTTCAAATGCCACATACATATTGCCAATCTCTGCACTGGTCTTTGTGTTTCAGTCCCCATAAATAGGTTTTGACATGGTCCTGATCTTTGTAAAGTTGACTGCAACTGGTATCAACCAGCTCCTTGAAGGAAATCAGCTGTAATTTACCTTTACTAATCATTTTACATACTGTTTCAACTACAGCGGGTTAATGTGGTGGACGTACATGTTATTAATTATAAAGCTGGAGAACATCCTCCTGCTGAAATTAATTAATTACGTTCTTTTGGGTGGGGGAAGTCTAGTGTGGCAGTTGAGATGTAGGGTCATCCTTTCCTGCATCGGTTCTATAGTTGATTGTATTAGATGTGACAAGCTTTGCACTGAGGCTAGAGTTTTGCTCATACAATAATGATACTGCTCTTCTCCTATTTTTGGTGCAACTTACCAAAAATGAGTCTTTTCAAACATGTGTGTGTCTGAACTTTCCTTTTGTAATTATAGTGTACTTCCGAATCCTTTTCCTTTCACAGCAATTCTGCAACAAAACCTCCTATTAATGTTTTTCACTTTATTTGGCAATATTAACAGTTTGAACATTAAGTCAAATGTGTAAGCCCAGGCCAAGTACTGGGTTTTTTCAGTTTCCAATGCACGCTGACCCTCAGTGCCAAATACTTGTAAGTACACGGAGTTCTTTCACATCCCGGGATCCTGTGTGATTGTAAATAGCCAGCGATGTAATGTATTACTCAGTGTGACGAAGCTCTGTTAGGGTGGTAAGTAATGCTTAGCAGAACAGTCTAAAGCTTTAGGGATACAGGGTTGCAAACAGAAAATTAAGAAAATTAAGAGTAGGAAAAGCTGTTTGTCCCAAATATCCCTCTAAAATAAACCACTCAAAATGTGAAAATATAAAAGCATGGGCTTTTGTGTGACAGAACAAATTGAGAAGAAGTAGGTTTGCTCACTTACTGCTCACTTAACAGCTAAATGCAGCATCTTTGGGCTTTTCCCCATAGGTTTTGCTTTTCTGTAAACCTGCTGATTTAGAAGCCAACACAGCTGAAATACAGTCGGCAAAGATGTATAATTGGGATTTAAGAATGTAATAGTCTGAAACCAAGAATAGTGCATTCTACTAAATTTAAAGGAATGAGCTATACTTGTATCAGACCTTTACACTGGAGCTGTGCGAGAGGTTGTTCTAGTGTAATTATCCTAGTACAAAATTGCACTCTAATCAAAAAGTTAGGGCAAAAAGCAGTGTGCAGACAAGGCTGGTATTTCAATGAGCTGGGCTATTTTTCTGTCAGCCAGTATACCCAAACATCAAACAAAACCTAAGCAATTATATACACTAATCCTTCCCAATGTGAAGTTGCAGCCCAATGTGAATTCAAAAGCACCAAGTTGCAAATCCTTCAAAAAGAGCATTTGCAACTTATAATGGAAACTCCAGCAGAGCTCTAACTGTAATAGTGTGACTACTGCAGCGATTATTCTTTATTGCCATGGCATTTACTGCTGAAATAGTGGTGGGCAGATCCTAACATTCTCAAAATTAATGTGCACTAACATCCTCATGTGAGGTACTGCCCAAGGTATGGTGTTTTGAAATGTAATATATCAAAATGATGATACTTCTCCATTTAAGTTGTTCTGGTCACTCACTTAATACAATTGCCGCTTCGAAGGTACTTTTCATAATTTCAGAATAAATATATATGAAATAGGAGAATCTGAAAAGCATTTGGATTCTGACTAGCATTAATGAGGACTTGGAAAATGCCAACCTATCTCCAGTAGAGCAGCTTTACAGCTGAGAGAACATTATGGTAGAGTGTTCTCTTGTAATGATTAATTTCCCCTTGTGAGCAATATGCTCATGGCCCACATCGGCTACTCCACGTATAGAACTCATATTGTTTTCTGTCAAAATTCTGCCTGAAAAACAAAAATGTTGAGTCTGTCAGCAATGGCCTGATGGAAAGTAAACACCGGGATGAACAACAATGAAAAGGGGCACGGTATCTGAGAGAGAGTTCGCAAACTCCATCCTGCTAGGTTTCCTCCTTTTTAATTCAAGAGAAGTCATACAGCTGTTAGTTCAGTTTCTCTTGCATAGTTCGGCCAATAGTGAGCCACAGCCCATAACTGGAAAAATGGGCTTCTACGTGTCGGAGTTGGTTCTGACTGTGATGCTGAAAATGATGTAAAAATGCGCTGTGACGGCCGGAACTGCAGAAGCACTGCCTGATTTGCTTTGGGAGTTGGGATGTTGGGAGTGTTTCATATCTAACCTATATGCATGTACTGTAACACAGGTTGGGGGTGATAAGAATCTGGTTATTTTGTGTCTTTCATCTGTGCTAGTTACCCTAGTAGCGCACAAAAATCTGCCCAAACAAAAAGAAATCAGAAATTCTACGAGATGATGAGCTGGAGGAGGGTTGCTCATCTGCCCTCAGACCGAAAGTAGCGAACTAGCAAGTGGCAACAGCAACAGGCAGACCCCTAGCCGAGCAGTGGGGAAAGGAAACGGACTCTCCCTAATACATATGGAAGCAGGATAAAAGAGCAGTCACTCTTCTACAACAGAGATTCAATTAAACAGAATTTCAAAAGAGAAACGTGAAGCCTTTAGGCGGGTCCCGGTGAGGATTGTTTCAGTGGTGCTCCTTAGCATGGTGCTTCTGTTGCAGTCTCCTTCTAAGAGGAACTGCACTGCCCTTATCACAAAGGCAGTATAGAAAATGTAAATGCAGTATATGTAGATGTAAGGTGAGCTTTCACAGCAGTTGTGGTTAGAACTGGGTACCTGATGTTCACTTACGAATAAGGAACAGAAGGAACATACGTGTTCGGAAGTCAGTTGTAGGTTGGGCGGATAATTCTGACCTCTCTGGTTTTTCATTTCAGTCTTTTAACTTCCTCTGTGCAGGCTGATGTTTCACTTCAGTCATAAACGCAGCGGGGGCTCACGCCACCCAGCTTCAGGCGCTACCAGTCTCAGTGCCGGGGGGAGGAGGGCCAGATCCCTTCTGTTGCTGATGGACCTTCTACGAGATCATTGTGGGGTGACTTGAGGTGTCTGTCCTTCAGGAGAACCCATCCTCCTCCTCCACTGACCGTGCAGAGCCCCCCCTGACCTGCATGCCTGGAGTTCATTTGTGGCTTTGCCTTTTTATTTTCCTGCGAGGTGATTTTTGCCTACAATAAACAAACAAGTGTATTACTGCCACCACCCTCAGTACTCCCGGTGACCTTTTCAGTACACATTATTGCACCCGCATGCACTGTAGGCATCGCTGACCCAGGACCTTGTTCTAATGGCTTTACTGAGAGAGGCCTTTTACCCTCTGGGTTTGCTATATATATGTTTTATTTTGAAAATTCCTTTTCTCAACCAGATGGTTTATTTTAATTAATTCTTATCACAGAGACTTCTTTGTCATAAAGTACTTCTAGAACAGATGAGCACAATTATGTAAGTGCTTTTGTTTACAGGATTACTGAAAGAATTACTGTTTCACAGGGGAAGTGCTGCTGTAATTTTATCTTTAATTTTTCCAACATCCTTGACATTTAAAGACAGTTTTAATATTATTATTATTGAATTGCAAAAAAGAAAGGTGTTGAATTTTGTATTGATTTTACTGCTCTGGCTACACTCAGAAAGATGGTATTTCTAAACCTTTTCTAAATATAAGTTTTCTCTCTTATAGTAAACAATACAGAATACATTCTATCGATGCCAGTGTTTGACTGTGGAAGGAAAAATGTTACCTTGCATCACAAAGTACTACAGAACTTCAGAATGTGTTTGCCTTCCAGTTGTCTCTGCGGACTACAAACGGCGATGCCACGCAGTAAGTTCAGAGCATGTGACCATCCAAGCACCGAGTCTTTAACAAGAACAACCTTCATATTGAAGGTTATCATTTTCTTTTTCAGTGCAAGGCACAGAAGCATCGCATAGGTAACTTGGATTTGTGTTTGTCACACAAGGTCACGGCCATGCGAGTTTTGACAGGCTTTGTCATTCTGAAGTTTCTTACTAAACAGAAACAATAACTCAAGGTGATCACGGTGGGAAACCAAACCAACCCAAAGCAAACCAGACCAGAATGGCAGTGTGCAAGGGGCTCTGGTCATGGGGCTGGTAGGCTTCCCTACAAACCAGTTAGGTCCCTTCAGCTGCAGCCCTGCCCAGCCCCACAGGTAGCTGAGACTCTCCTCATCTGAAGATCCAGAATTCCCTGGTGCCTTCTCATTGGGGTGGGGTTGTGGGTGTTTTTATAAAGAAGCCGTTCCTTAGAACTAGGATCTCTCTCAGTGCCGTTTATTAGGAGACAGAGTGCAACTTCAGAACTGTTTTCTTACTACTTAAAGGCTTGAGTTGACATCCTGAGCGGTTTTGTGAGCGGGACAGCCCAGAATCTTCCGGAAGGGAGGCTGCCAGCCCGCCTGCGTCTGTCGGCTGGGCGAGAACACCTCCTGAAGCACCCAAAGCAAGCCCCTTCTCCGAGGGCACGCAGCAGCCGCCGGCGGCGGCCATGCCAGGTAACGGGAAGGGGTGGGTTCGTGCCTGCCGCGCGCTGCTGCCGGCCGCGGCAACGGGGAAACGCGTCCCTTCGCGCTGGCCCGAAGGGTGCCGAAGAGCACCGCTCTGGGGACGCGGTTTGCACCGAGAACAGCCCGCCGGTGTCGGGCCGGGCCGGGCCGGGCCGGTTTCGCTCTGGGCGGGGGGGCGCTCGCGCCCGCTAGGGGGCGCTGCGGGCAGGGAAGGGCGGGAGGCAGCCGGCACGCGCTGCGCGGGGCATGCCGGGGCGGGCCCGGCGCGTGCGGCGCTGTGAGGGGCGGCGCGGGACGGCGCGGCGGGAGCGGCCGACGACGGGACCGCAGCGGAGAGGGAGCCGGGCGGCCGGCGGCGCCCGGTAAGGCGAGCCGCAGCTCTCGGCGGGCGGGGCAGGGCGCCTTGTGCGGCGGGGCGGCCGCTGGCGCCGGTACCGGGCGGTGAGTGGAGCAGGTGGCGCGGCGCCGCCGCTGCGGGCGGTTCTGGTGGTGGTCGTGCGGAAGGTGGAGCTGGCAGCCGGCGTTGGGTGTTGTGGAGGAGCAGAGGTGCGTGAAGCGCAGGTGGTACTCGCGGAGCGGTGTCAGCTCTGAAAATGAGCGGGACGGGCTGCTCGGAGGAGCCGTCCTGTGTGAGTGCCGCCTGGCTCGGCCCCCGGGCCCCTGCGCGTCCCCGCCGGCCGGCCGGCCATCGCGGCTCCGGCACCGTCCCTCGCGCCGTCGGGGCTCCTGAGCCGAGCGCTGGCGTGGCGCGGGAGGGAGGCCTGCTTTGGAGCCCAGTTGGATGGAGCGCTGCGAGAAGCTGAAGTCAGCAGCCTGCGGTGAGCGGGCGCCGTGGCGAACGGCAGAACAACCCGCGCCTCCTCCCTGGTGCGAAGTGCCGGTGGGGCAGGAGGTGGAAGCCGCGGGGAAGCGTTCTGGCCTTGGCTGGCGGTGACTCTGCAGGGCTTGGGCCGTACAAACCCTCTGCTGACGTGACAGCCTGTCAGAGACTCTCTCTCTTGTTTTGGTCCAATTACCACATATTTATGTGGAATAAGGCTAACAACCTGATTTAGTATGCGTTGTTGGCAAGCCCTAAAAACACGGCTTGTGCGCCTACTTTTTTACGTTCCTCTGGCTTTAACGCTCTCCGGAGCCGTGTAGGAGGGAACTCGTGGGACACTTCTCAGATAGGAGTGTTCTGGTTGAGATGGGCCTGCTTTTCAAGGGAGATGCTACAAAGTTTTCCAACTGGAGCCAAAAGCAGTTGCTTGAAGGGCTGCTGCCTAACGGGCTTCGTGGACGTGGCTCTAATCAGTGAGACTGCAAGTGCCGATTGAAGCGCGGTGTTGCTGAGAATCCTGTTGCCGTAGTTGCTCGGGCAGACCAGCGTGCCTGAGCCGTGACCAGAGGAGCACGCTCACAGCCAATATCCATCGTTGCATAACACGGCAGACGCTGTCTGATCAAAATTTTAAAAGCAGTGTAGTCAGAGAGCAGATCTCTCTTTTCCAGAGCCCTAATGAGCGATTGTAACTGTTACAGTACATAAAATATTAGGCCCTTTCAGTGAAGCTAATGTCAAAAGTGAATATTTAATAATGTATTTGCTTTTTTGCATAGCTTAAAGAAAGGTATTGCTGAATGTAAATCTGCAGAGATGAAAGTGCCAATAGTTAGTGTTTTCCAGGCAATAAAGGCGAGATGTTGTACACCTGTGCTCTCTTCTGTTCTCCGTACAAACACAGCTGCTAGAGCTTGCACAAAATGGAGATCAGGTTTCCATAGCCTGATCTGATTCTTTTGAAGTCCTTTACTTGCTGCCTGAATTTAAGTGGTGATAGGACTTCAAAATCACTTACCACCAAAGTAAGTCCTCTTTGGAGCATTGATTTCCCCGAGATCAATCATTATTTTTAAAATGTTTTTTAAGTACCTGAGGACTCTTAACATTTTTCTTTTTCTCTTCCATCAACAAAGCGGGTATGCAGTAAAAGAGAAAATGGGGATGAAGAAGCAGGCTTTAAAAGGAAGCAATTAGAAATGGTTTGTATGGCATACAGCAGGGTTTTCAAAGTTTAATAAGTATTTTGAAGGAATAAGCAACATAATTCTCAAGTGTGGCTGCACTGAAAAAAAGCTACGAGATTAGTTAATCTTTAATCATTCCCATGTCAATTTAGTATTGCTCCCTCTGTGCTGAGGAGACTTCTAAAATAGGACATCTGCCACAAATTCTCCTTGGAGAACTAGTCCATGCGCAAATCAATTTCTTCCTTCAGCACACGTGTCCCGCTGAAAAACAGCCACAATGTCGTCAGCTTCAGGTAGTCGAAGTAGCGTGACTTTCTTTTGTGATTAAAAATATAGATGATGATTCACTGAATAAATTGAAGAGTCCTGAAAATCAACGTAAATGAAAAAGAAAAGCCCTATTGTTCTACCAAATAATGGTGGAGAAATTAGAGTCAAAAGCAGCAGGCACCTCGCTAATGAAAAAATAGAAAAAGAAATATACAGCTCGACAGTCTCCTGTATGATATGTTTTTAATTCGTTTCTTGTTCCTTGGACAAGGTGATAACAGTGTTCCAGTTTAATCCAATAACCTATCTCCAGAATGATCAGTGTTCTTATTTCAAGCCTTGGATCCTTTCTGCTTTGATTCAGCTCGCATGGTTCCTACCCTTTGATTCTGTGCTCACCTCTTCTCCATGCAACTTGACCTTTTGCAGCTTTTCTCCCCCCTCCCATTTGCCACACTCCCTTTCTCCTCTCTCTTTCATCTTTCCATACATATTAACACAGCAGGATTTTTGCTCTAACCTTAAATTTCCCGCATCCCAAAGCTTCACGGCTAAAAGGTTGCTGCTAATCCTCTTTCTATTTCTCTTTCTTTATAGTGTGTTTTATTCATCCACTTTCATTTCCAGAAATACTTTGTATACATAGACATTTACTCAGACTTGTGTATTCTCCAGAAGAAACCATTTTTCTAAGCCATTTTTAATGCATTTTAAGGATCACCAGAAGTGGCAAGTGTAGAGTCATATCTATACGAGGAGAATTCTTATTTTTAGTACAGCATTAAAATGGTGTGATACTGAGAAAAACTTGCATCCCAGCTGTCAGGCAGAGGAAACCATTTCCGCTTGCCATAGAGGAGAAAGGGGGATCCTGCCGTCCTTCCGCATCAGCGCGGAATTACGTGGGCAGCATATGGTGAGAAGTGTCGGGTTTTCAGTACGCTGAACGCCATTAGGCTAATTCTGCAGATCAGCTTACTTGAATTTGGAGGTTGCTTAGAGGGCAAAGGTGCTTAAAACTGTTCTAATGTGGCACAGTTCTAGGGCCAAGGAACACTACCCCTTCATGGCAGCTTTAAGGGAAAGGGCTTGCAGAAGTCCCCTTTGAACCCGCAGGCGCTGTGGTTCCATTCACAGTTACAGATGGGCTAGGCAGAATAGTCCTTGAGGAAGAACTCTAGGAAAAAGCAGAGCTGGAGCAGAAGTTAGAGCTCTTTGCACAGATGGCCACCTCCATAGTAAAGAGAACAATCCATGGGAGAGGATTAGCTCTGACCTTTTCCAGCATGAAGGGTAATGCTCGGAGAAGGCTAGGAAGGATGTTTGCAGGGTAGCAAATAGTCTGAATGTTTGCGGCTTTTTGTGCTATTAATGAAGAAAATGTTGCAATGTTTTCTCTTCTATGGAAACTCACTGTCTGGAATTGAAAGTATATTTATTGGCCCTAACTTCCTTTTTAGTTAGTTTTGGTTTCAGGTTTTTTAGTTTATTAACAATTTTGAAAATGACAGACATTAATGATCTGCCTGAAATGCAGCTTACTGTAGTAAAACAAACCATCCTCTTAGGATAGGGCTCTGTATATTCTCTGAGGTCATCAAATTTCATGCAATAAAATACATGCAATATAAATATTTTTTTTAAAGTGTTAAAACATGCTCTAAAAAGTGAGTTGTATGGAATCCTGGTCCTTTTATGTGAAAAAGCAAAATTCACATTGGCGTCGATAAGGTGACAGTTCCATCCATTCAAAACAGGGATTTCGGCATCCCCTTCAAGTGGGCTTTCTCACTGAAAAGTGAGAAACTTGACACTATGGAAGGCAACGTTCCTGTCTTCCCTGGTTAGGAGCTGTTTACCAGTTGCTGGGGGCTGGGCTCTTAGCTGAGGAGATCCATTCAGCCCCTGACGCACACTGAGGCAGTCAGTGGGAGCGTGGTGCCCCTTCCCGGGGACAGGGTGCAAGAGAGGGATTAAAGAAAAGGTTTGGTGAAGGACACTGTCAGCCCACTGCCTGTAAGTTGGAGGCAGAACACCTGCAGAGTACTTTGTCACGCAAGTTAATTTGCCTGCCGGTTTCCAAAGGAAAGCGGTTGGAATTAAAGCTATTCCGGTTTTGTATCTCTTCTGATCTTTCCACTTTACTTTTGCAGTTAAGCACGTGCTTGTAAAACAGAAAGAGATCTCGTGGCAAATTTTAATGTTATCGTGGGAAATAATTCCCCTTTGCATTATTTGCTGTCTAGTCTTCCTGCCAAGAATCTAACACCTCTTTTCAAAGGCGTTCCTTCAGAGGAAATGTTAAATGTCTAATGCTTCATGCCCCTCAGAACTAGTGGCCCTGATACTAAAAAAACCCCGATTTCCTTCTAATAAGCTACCATTTGGTAAATGCATACTGCTGTCTGTACTTCTAAAAATAACTCTGGCAGAAATAATAGAAATAGCCCCCAATTGCACGTGCCCCTGCGTAGGAGCACGAGGAATAACCCCAAGAAGAAGCAATCGTTCTTTAGCTTTGTTTCATGAGGTAAAGGTGGTAGTAGTCTCTGCCTTGGGCTGGACAACTGCAGAGGCTGGTGCAGGGTTGTGTCCAGGCTCTCCCTCAACTTGTTTCTAACCCTGAGTGGAGATGGTCTCGTGATGGGAAATCCATTGAGGCAGGATGGAGGAAAGTCTTTTGGAGGAGGGGAGAGGAAGCCTTTTAGAGTTTTTATTGAAAGTTTCCCTACGTCTTTGTGTAAGAAAGGAGAGAAGATTCTAGTACCTAAAATTTCAGTATTTTTTGGTCAGAAAAAACGTGATTCTCCAATAGATTTTTTTTTTTTGTGAGAAGCTCTTCAAGAATATATCTGAAGGCTTTCATGTATCCATATCTAGGTGTTCTTCATTTCTGAGACTTGTGTTTATGAATGCACGTATATGTTTTCCAGTGACCAGAAGTTAAGCAAATGTTTGCCCCATTTTTCCTATGGACTTTTTGCAGGGTTTAAAACATTGAGGCACTGTCTGATATGGCATGAAAATAGCTTTATAAAACCAGGCAGCAGATCTGCATGAGCAGAAAGGAAAGAGCCCTGGGTGTGTAATGCATTGTGAACACTGCCCTTTGCCTAAGTGCTACGCTAATATTAAGTATTTCAGTAATGTCTAGAAGTATTCTGCTAGATACAGAAATGAATTTAAACTGGGATATGTGACTGGAAACGTTCTGAGATATAGGAGACTAGCGTTTGGATCAGTACAGTGATGGTTGAGTTTATATCTAAGAGTCGTGAGCCAGGGGAGACAATTAAACAATTAAATGGGGGGGAGGGGGGGAGCTGATGGCCAGGTCTGTTCCTACCCTTTAAATTCCCATTTATTTTTTTTCCCTATGAGGATACCTTGACCTGCTAAATATAGTAAATCGAGTGTATCTGAGATAGAAACACTAACTTCGTAGATAGGCCTTCTCAAAGATTTTTGGGTTTGTTTTTCTCAGGCTCTGGAAAGCAGTTCACTGCTTTTGATAGTGTTGTCATTCATTTTTAGTTTTTCTTTTTCTGATAAGCTATTATGTCCTCTGTGTTAATGTACAAGAGAATGAAACCCCTCTTTTTTTTTTTTTTTTTCTGTAAGCTTGTAAATGGAAAACAAGACTAATGGTATTCCAGCCAGGGTATGAAATGTTAGTGTGTGCTGGGTGAGAGGTCATTACATAATCTGATATGCAGCAAAACATGTTAGATCAGGATAGTATTTTCCTCCCCTTCCAAAAGGATTTCATTTCTTAAAGCTGTTGCTTTACCTGTTAAGTCTAGATCATTTCAGTGTTACTGCTTTCACCAGCAGCAGGTGGGAAAATGCCCCTATTTTTCTGCTGATACCCTCTGAACCCGTAGTAGCAAATTAAGGACAGCGCTGACGATTGGTGGTGGTGTTGAAAACCTGGAGAGGTGTGTTTTCTCACTTGTCCAGGTGTCTGTTTCCAGGAGTAGAAGGTCTGCACAAAAGTGCACATTAACCTAAGTGTGTTTAGGAATCAGACTAATGGCGCTTGTGGGAGGGAAATTTTATTCTGTGCATTGCTTTAGCATTTGAAAAGCAGATCCAGTACACGCTGGGCCAGATCCGGATTTCCTGTCTGCCAGGAAGTCGGTTTTCCCCCTGATGAGAATATGTGGGAACTGTCGTGGGCTGTGGACCTGAGGTAGTAACAGCAGTCTAAATGCTGATACTCAGATCAGCATAAGATCATGGTGCTTCAATGGCCTAAAAATTGGTGTGTATTAGAAGAACTCTTAGAGCATCTAAGAGCACGGAGCATCTGTGCGACTGCTGAAATTGGAACTGTCCCAGATGGCCCCGATAGCAGCGGTGGGTGAAGGGAGCGTGTCGATGCCACCTCGAACACGTTGATCCGATTACACAGAAGCAATGGAAGTTCAGACGCAGCATAGGTTCTCTGTCTGTTGTCACTTACACACGGTTGAAGGGTTATTTTAGCACTCTTCCTTTTTGTGTCTACTTTTCTGGGAAGAAAAATTGAACAGAAACATATGAGCCAGATAACCAGACAGAGCAGTGGAAGAAGAAATCTTTGTATTTGAATACTGTAATATGGACTCTTTCCCTTTTGAGGGGTTGGTTTGAGTCAACATACATCTGCCTGGAAAAAACCAGGATTATGCTGTTGTATCAACACTGCTGAATGCACTGTAGCACCTGAGGGTATGTCTATCGAGTGGGACAGACAGTGTAAGTGCCTGGATCTGTTGGGCAGTCTTGCTATGCCACCCAAGCCTCCGGGGCATTTCAAAGCAGTTTTACAAAAAGAATATTTCCATACCTAGCATACTGACAATTATTTTAATTTGTTTAAATTGGCATAGCCCTGTGGACAGCTTATTTAAAAGCTACACACACTATTATGTGTTCATTCCCTAAAGGTATTTTTACTGCAGGCACATTTGGCATTGAATTAATTATCATTCTAAAATGTGCTTTTGGAGTCAGCCTGGTTTAGCTGGATGAAAAAGCTTTGTGTGGAAGAAATGGTGATTAGAATTTGGGGTCCATAATGGTTTACAAATGTCAGCTCAATTAGTCAATTATGGAAAGTGGGCCCATTCTCCTGAAATCAACTGAACTGAATCTTGAAAAGCTATTAATTGAAACTGCTTATAGTTGTCCTTAGCATCAGTGGAGGCTCACAAGCTTTTCAAATACATCTACATGTTTTTTCTCTTCATTGCAGAAGGGCTTTTGTTTTCTAAATTAAGTATTCTTTGCTTTTTTAATTGAGTTGTTTTTTTTTAATTCAGCTTGTGGTCTTTTCATACTGAAATGTAGCCTTTTCCAAGTGCATATTGTAGTTTATGGCGGTGAGACACCACATACAAGAGAAGTAACACCACAGTTCTCATGCTGGGGAGATCCAGTGTGAGCAGCATGATTCAAAGAGAAGTTTCCTAATGCTGTGTCCCAGTCGAGTCAGATCTTTGCTGTGGCTGGGCTCCGTTTCTGAGGGGAGTCAGCGCCTGGGCCGCGTGCCTCCAGAAAGCAGTGCGAATTAGGAGGCGCTCTGCCTGGCTTATTCAGGATGTACTGGCTGGAGGCTGAGACCGTTCTCAGCACTATGTGCACGTCGCTCCTGTGTAGACCGGTGTCTGTCTCTGCTGTTCCAGTATCTGGACCTGGAGTGGTCAGACCCGAATGAGTGAAGGGGATGGCAAGGCATCAAGTTGTATTGGCTTTGACTGCCGTGGAATTGCACGTTCATAAGGTAATCCATGCTAACTAGGTTTTCCAATTGAGGGTTCCTGTTTATAACTTTGTAACTCCGAGTGATCACCTGAAATATTTATTTCCTAGAGAGCTTCTAAATGTCATGCTGCATTGGTTCAGTTCTCCTGGGTGCAGTTTTGCAGTTGAAAATCTGACTGATTCCCCTGGTCAGCTGCAGAATTTGTAAAGTGAAACAAGGTTAACATTTGAAACTGAGCATAAGCATGTTGTAAAAAAGCAGCCAAAAATCTGTCTTTGGGAAATCTTGAGTTGGATTCCCATTGTGCTCTAGTCGCTTCTGCCCTGTCCCACCGTGACAATGCCACTGCTGCTGAGCTCCACAGTAGATCTTTTCAGAGCTGCTTAGCACAGGTCTCTCTGTGATGACGATATCTTTGGAATGATGCTTTGTTGAGGGGTCCTCAAACTCGTACTTCCATCTGTGACTGTGGTACTGGTATCAGGGTGGTGAGCGGTGATGAAATGCCTGTAGGAATGGGGGGTGCCAAAAGTGAGCCTAGAATTTCTTGCTTTCATTTCTGTCCCTTCTTACTTTATTTGTAAGAGAAAATGCAGCTCGTTTTAATTTCAAGGACAAGATGCATCAGTGGAACCTGTGAAAAGAAAGCTAAAAAGCAACAACATACTTGACTGTTGAAACAATCAGATGCAGGAAACAAAATCCTCAGGACAAACGGAGGTTATGCTAAATAGCCTCGTGTTTGTCAGCAGTGAAAGAAGTGAAACAAGTCTTAGGGTCTACTTGAAGTTTGCTCAGAGTCCCGAAACAAACCAGGACAAACCGTGGTTGGATAAATGCATAGGTCATCCGTGTCCTGAGTGACCATGCAGCTGCAGTTCCTCCCTTCAGAAAGGATTCATTAAAACTGGAAAGATTGCGGAGAAAATGTGATCAAAGATCTGGAATTGCTTCCATACATGGGACTGCTGAGCAAGCTGAGACTCTTCAGCCTAGGGAAAAGAATCCACGTCTCGGGCAACGTGGAGAACGGAAGTCACGACTGAAATGGGGGACATGAATGAAGACCCACTTTGCTTTCTTTTCTGAGAACTAGGGGCCACTACCAAAGAAAGTTAATGGAAGACAGATTTCAAACAGCCAAAACCAAATAGTGCTTCAGGCTCCAGCTGGTATGTGTACGGAACTACTGAACGTTGTGGGTGCAAAAGGTTCGCTTGGGCTCAAGAGATGAGGCAGAAATCCAAAGAGATTTGTGGTGTGTTACTGAATGGGCAAACCGCACATGGGCCCGGAAGACTTCCTGAGCCACAGCAGGGTCAGAGGTTGGAAGGAAGAGGAATGTTAAGGAGAGTGTCACACAAGTGTTCTCACTTTTTCCTAGATACCTGCTTGTGGTCCCTGTTGGACGGAGAATACTGAGCCAGACGGATGCTCAGACCGAATCAATACAGTCATTCTTATTTTCACAAACTATTTATTGTTCGAGGTTGTTTACGGAGACTAATAGCGGTGAGGGTCCATAGCAGTGGCCAAATGTTTTCAGTCATGCTGGGAATACTTCAAATCAACACAGTATTTATGGGTTGTTTTCAGTAGTCTAAATGGCAGGAGAGAAATATAAGAGTTTGGAGAAGCTAAGTAAATGAAGAATAGATTTTCAGTGTGGGCTGTTAGATTAGTGCAGATACTGTGACATTTGTGATACTGCATTTCAAACCCTTTTAAGGACATCAGTATGTCTGCATCAGTAGTGATCAGTGCTGTTTGTACTGGTCATCAAATCAGATCACACCTTTTACGGGACATAATGTGTTTAATTGTGTATATGTAGTTTGAAAACATGCTTTAAATTGTAGATTAATTTCAACCCCCAAGGAATTTACCAAAGAGATCTGAAATACAAACTCCTAAAAATATATTTTTGTAAATGTTAAAAATTTCAAGTCGCAAGAACTGTTGTGAAAAACCCTTGCTATCTCAGTACAACAGCATTTATTTGGTTCGCCTGTAGCTGGGTCTGCATGGTGATTTTCTAAAGGTTGAAAAACCACAAACAAAACCCATGAACGCTATCTGTATGTCTCATTTCTCTCTTAGTGTGAGACTCTACATTTATCATAAAAAATAAAAATTGCAGGCAAGCGATTGATCACATAGTATGCAACAATGAACATTTCCTCAGAATTATTCGCTGTCTTAAAAATTTCATTACAGGCAGTGCACTGGAGACAAAGAATTTGAGGATTTACTGGCTAAATTGGGGGAAAGATATGTTCTAGAAAAGGTTATAAAATACACCTTTTTTTCTAAATTAAAAAAAAGTTCTGTTTCTGCAACTAATGATTACAATGCAAGGTGATTTTTATGTTTTTAATTAACGAGGTTGTCTACCATCCCAAAAGATGTGTAGCTCCACTCGTGTTGCATTGGGGGGGGGGGGTGGACAATGTTACTGACCTCGGGACACCAAACACGTGCCGCCTGGGCAGTTTTCAAGTGGCCTCTAGCTCATTGCCAAATGCTGCGTCGTCAGACCCTTCGTGAAATACATGTACACACACGTGTGTTTCTGTATGCGTGTCCCTGTTCCGGTTTTTCCTGAGGGGGTATGTGATGGGTAGCTGTAGTGTGAATGTTGGATCAGTGAGAGGGAGCCTGGCCTCCACTGCCTGCTGTATCCAAGATGGGAGTTTCTGTCTTCTCACAGTGATACCTAGGCAACCGTGTCACTCAAGCGAGAGCAGGGACCGTCAAGGCAGATTACTATTTATTTAACGATTTCTTCTCCTCCCTTGCTTGAGATTTTACCCTGCAAACTATCTTTCTATAAAAATACAGGAATGATCCATGCTGCTGTGCTGTGCATGAATCTGTAAAATGTGCATTGCACCCACCTACAGCAAGGATGTGACCAGAATTGGGCACAGAAACTCTGCTGTGTCTGAGAGGGGCAGTATACATGTGCCTTCATTCTAAATTCTTCAGCAAATATTTCCCCCATCCTTCCCTGTCCCCTGTAGTTGTCAGTTGTGCATGTAAATATACGATTTATTCACTTTCTGCTTGGTAGCTCCAGAGATACGATCTGGGTTCTCTGAGAAGGTGGGGGGATACGGCACAATGATCGAAGGCTAAGGAGTGAGGAATGGTTCCAGGAGTGACTTCCAGTCCCTTGAAAGCCGAATACTTTTGCCTTCAAGAACCACCTTTGTTCTCTGAATGACCGCCTGTGAGCTGGAACTCTAAGATCTGGATTTATTGGAGAACTGGAACCTGGATATAAAATAGGAATCCAGAACCCTTTGTAAGCATCTGTTTCCTTCTCTCGAGTCAGCTGCATCAGAACTAAATTCTAATTCAGAGGAAACGGGAATAATTTGGGTATGTGAATAGCAAATCCTGTGAACTTCAGTGTGTCTCATAACTCACCATTTCTAACGTTTTCCTGCTGTGATCAGGCCTGGAGGTACTGGTACTCCAGGTTTGCAGCCTGTTACACACTTGTGAAGGTAGGTGCCTAGGAGCATCCTCTCAGGAAGCTGCTGGAATACAGGTGGATGCGCTGATGAGCACACTGTCCAGGCAGAGTGAGCTCTGAGCTTTCCACGTCAGGAAAATCCAGTTTGTAGACATCAGGACAGTAGCCAATCACCACACTCTGGGCAGGGGCTGCCAGCCCCAGGACAGAAGCTGCATGACTGACTAAAAAAACCCATAGTTGCAGGTGTCTTGAGATAGAAGAAGAGCCCGAACATTGAGGATACTGTACCTCAAAAGCGCTCTACCACAGACTTCTTTCGTAGTGCCTGCCCCTGTATTCTGCAGTAGGAAGGGATAGAAGTAGACAGTGTCACGTGCATAAATGTGACCCCCACGTTGTTTATCAGAAATCTCAAGATCATTGTTGTCAACCATGTTTGTGGTCCCAGGAACGCTGCTTTGACCTTTCTGTAGATGTGCTAGCGGTGTCAAGGTTCAGAAGACCAACAAGCAGAAATTCTGACTTACATAGCAGGAGGGGAGGGTCTCAGCTGGGATAACATATATTACTAAGTATTGGTTTCAGACTTGTAATTCCACCCATTTGCTTTCTATGTCAGAACACTCAAGCAATTTTCTATGCCTGTTGCAGGTCATTCATTTTTCAGAGAGCGTTCTGTGCTTCTCAGCTGGCTGATAATTTGTCATGAACTTCTCGTTTTACAGCTGGAGTTCTGTTTTGACCTACCAGTAGATGCGGGGTTTGTGGATTTTAGGGCTTTCTATGCCTTTTTTGGTTTTGCTTTGTTACATTTTATTTTGTTACCAGTCTGTTGGCTCTTCTCGGTGTCAAGCGAGGAGAGCTGAAGTTACACTCTGTCTGCAAGTAGTGTTACTGAACTGTCACATCACATTCTGCTTCTGCTCCAGATCAGTGTATGAAGTGATGGAGACATTCCCAAATGAAACCTGGAATAAACTATTTAGTGTTTTGGCAAAATTGCAACAATGTGTTTGACAACAAGTTTACATTGATAAGTAGGCAGCCTAATAACGTATGACTAGATTAAGTGTAAAAAAAAAAAAAACAACCCCAAAACCTCAGAAACCTTCTCAAAAGCTCAAATTTTGGATCTGAGCACACTAACAATTTAGCAAAGAAACCACTGGCAGATCACTTGGGTTTTCTTGTTTGATGGAGACTTTGCCGTCAGCTGAGTTTGTCGGTATGCAGAATGTATGCAGACACTACAGTCAGGTGTTTTTGCTTGTGTTTGAATGAGAATGATTTCTTCTTTTTAGCCATTTGGTGGCTTTTCACTATTATGTCTAGAAGTGAAAATAAAACTGTTTTCTTGTCTGATAGAGCAGACCCTTTCATCGTACCATAATTTGTCGCCCAGGTCTGAGCTCCATTCACAGCTAGCATGTTCCATTTAGCTGTGGGCCGAGCCATCTGCTTTTTTTAATAACCACTGTCAATTGTACCTAAAATGCCCTCATGTGTCATTATGTTGTGGCTTGCCTTTTCCCTTTCATGTGCTCTGGAGAGTTATCTTTTAGCTGAGACCTGGGACCCGTGCCTGTCATTGCGCTCCTGAACAGATTGACTTTGGTTCGCTAGTAGGTGATGCCTTATCATACTCATTTGGTCATTTTCATGTCAGGCGTAAAAAACAGACAAACAACAAAACCCAAGTAAAACAAACCAAACAAAATCCAAACAAACAAAAACCACAACCAAAGAATTTTCTCTCTTAGTTTTCACACTGCAACAATAGAGAGAATTAGAGATACTTGAGGTGATGTTAATGCAGACAGCTACTTGTCTTTATTTTCTCCTTTTATTCAAAAATATTGCATGTTATTATTAAGGCAGAAAAAAAATGAAGTAAACCAATTAAAATTAATTTAAACAAAGTGATACTTTTGAGAGCTGTCAGCTGTCCTCAGTCTTCCTCTGGCATCTGAATGCTCCGGGAACAAAAATCCAGAGGGGTAGAACGGCAACAGAGGCAGTTCTGTTGAGGTATCCAAATGCGAGTGGAGTGCATGCAGAACGCGTCTCCGTTTCCCGTGCACTCTGCTCAGTGTCATCTCCGAATGCTGGAGGTCTCGCGTTAAGTCTGACACTCAGAATTGCCACCGGGGGATTGTGTCTGCATCTTGATAAGCACGGTCATGGAGAAGAGCGTATGGATGGGCACAGGCAGTTGGGCGCTTGTGGTGCACTGAGGGACACAACGGTTTTGTGCCACCTTGGCAGACAAAGATAACCAGCCAACGTCACGTTTGCCAGCTGAGAATTGTGGACTTGGCCAGGAGTAATACAGGCATCAACTTTTGAATTTGCTGTGCTTTCAGATTTCTTTTTTTTTGTCTCCCAAAGAAAGAGACTTCTAGGCAAACACTTGAGGACATACAAGAGAATTACACTTTTAATATTATAGTGCTCATTATTTTAATTAATGGCAGCAAGAAGTTGCTCTGAGACAATTTTTTAAACTTCCCGAAATGATCATTAATATTTGATGAGAGGAAGAACACTATCTCCTCAAGTAATGAATTGGTGTGTTATGAAACCATGTATCTGGCACGCTTCTTGGGCAAAACGTGTTCAGTTCTGTGACTCACGTGGCTCCCAAATGACTAACCTCTGTTTAAAGCTGTGTTTTCTGCCTGCACAGTACTAACCTATTGCCTACTATTTTTTTACCACTGCCACACCTTTTTGAAGTGGAAGCTGGCTGGTTTAAAACATCCCCTAATTCCAAAGAGCTAATGTTGTTAGCCGTGCAGTTGAAGGGATGTGTGTGTTGTAGAGTAACCTGGGGAATGAGCCGGGGGGATTGAGCTGGACAGTGGAGGCAGGAGTGTATTGCCTCAGGCAGCTGGCTTCTGTGGATCAGCTGAAAGCAGGACAAAGATCTGCTGGGCTGACTAAGTACCTAAGCACAGATGCCTTTGCAGATATTAGTCCTGTGGCTGCACATGGAGAATCCTTGCTGTGTGTGCCACCTATTGCATTTGTAACCACCTAAGTCTAGATGGAATTATCAAAACATATGGGCTCGTTAAGAATTTCAACTTTAAGTCGTACGGGTTTGTTTGCTTCTAGGTGTTGGGATGTTTTGAGAGTGCTGCGCAAAGAAAGAGCTTTCAGTGACCGGTTTCTATTGCCTCTGTTCACTGTTCGGGTGGGTTTCTTTAGTTTTCTGTCTGTCTTTAACTTTTCATGTTGCTCAGATGGTACTGCCAGGAGGTCCTCAGCCTCTTAGTCCTCCAGTATCTGCTGCAGGGTTTCACCTTTGTCAGCTATTCCATTGCCTGCCTTATTATCTGTTCCCTTCCTGTATTCTTTGTTACCTGTTGAACAAGCTTTCTCAGTGCTCTTTCCTTTTCTTTCCTTTTCTATAATGCATAATTCATTTTCTGTTTAAAACAAACAAAAAAAAAAGACAAAAAAATCCATCAAATACACAAGCATTTTGTGGTGGATTGGGCAGCACAGCTGACCTGCACAAAGCCTGTAAAGAGAATAGCTAATTTCAGGTAGGACATGCAGGCATGGAGCCAGATCACAAAGTCCTCTTTTGGCTTTAAGGGACGGTGAAGAAGAAAAAGCATAAAGTATACATACTCCTAATATCATATTAGTTGACCGAGAGAAATGTCCGTGCCCCACATTATCAGTTGAGAAAAGCAGTCAGGACCTGTTCAGATTCAAGGTGGTATCTGGGTACCCAGTGTAGGGAACCTTGAAAAGGTGCCCAGTTCAGATGATTAATCGGTCAGGTTAAGTTGGCCATCCACATTCTGTGCTAGCCAGAATCTGTAACTGTTTTCAGAAGAAATCTTACTACCCTTTTTATTTTCAGTATTTCCTATTCATTCAGGTCTTTCAAAATAAACCTTCAATTTCCCTTAATTCAATTAAGGTTCACAGGGCAAAAGTAAAGGAAAATATTAATTTATTGTTGTTCTGTTTGAATAACCAGATTTCTTTGCGTGTATAAAACACAATAGTAACGACTGTACCTTGTAAAAGGCGTGAATTTCAGAACACTTGTAAATTATTGTAAGAATGATCTTTAATAATTCTACAAGTCATTTTGAACTAAAGTTACGGTTGTTTCTTTGTTACTGCATTGGTCTCAGTGGACATAATTAATAGTGAAGTTGTTTTTCATTTTTAACAAGAATATTTCCTGGTGCCCCTGAAAGTGAGGGCATTTTTTCTAATTAATAATTCTCTCTGTTTTTAAAAAAAAAATTCAAATGTAATAATGGCCACGTTCTTTGCATGACTGGAAGGCAGCTGCTGAGCTTACTGTGAAGACATAGCTCAAAAACACAATTCTGAATGAAAGTCTAAGCTGGTATAAACAGGCATAACTTCATTAAGTTCAGAGGAATTAAGTTTGCCTGCTGTAGTCTTGAAATGGCCTTCATTATCATTCAAGATATTAAGCAGAGCAGTAAGTCACTGACTTTCGTACTTTCAAACAGCTTTTATAGCTTCTGAATGTGTTATAAACATGAGTGGGGTAGATGGTGAATTTCAAGTGATCTAAGGGCACCGTTTCCACAGCAGTGTGTTATTAAGCAACAAAGAATCTTTGCGGCTATGCAACTAACTCTGGAGTCATCGGTGTCTTTTGTTGTGTGACATGATGCTGCTAATACAGAGATTCATTTTGTTAATTATGTGAATAAAGAAAATGTGGTGGGGGAGACAAAAGAATATTTCTCTTTCATTTAAGTCTATCACTAGCGAATTCTTTTAGGACTGTGGTTCTCTCAGCACCTCAGAAGTGTTTGTTCTCGCTGGTGGTTTGAAAAGCAAGGTAAAACAAAAGCAATACCTTATCCATTAAGGAAGACATCTTCCCCCTCCTCCACCCCATCCCCAGCTAAGGGTGTAAATGTATGCTGTGTATGTGCAAATCCATCACCGAGTGTGGAGTCATCCTTGCTTTGTGTGGCTGTGCTTATCTTCTGAAATTTATTCTTTGTGGTGGAAAAAAGAGACAGTTGAAACATTTTGGGGAGGAGGTGAAATTTTTGTCTTGCCCTGTTCCAATACTTGTTTAGAACAAAGCTTATGACTATTGTGGGGTTTTTTGTTTGATTGGGTTTTGTTTGGGTTTCTTTGTTTTCTCAAATTCCTTGATGTTGAATGTTTTCTGTTCTACATGCCTGAGGTGTTCCAGGTGTTACCTGGTCTAATGCCTCTCTGAAGTTCAGGCAGCACACGGAGCTAGCAGAGGTCTCCTCGAAGACTTGGGCAGGTTCCCTCTCTGGGCCCCATCATGCTACAGGCACAGACAGAAAAGTACTGAGTGTTCGGGAAAGATTCTCTGTGCTGGTGTCAGCTGAGTCTAGAAATGGCAGCTTCAGGAGCCCCAAAAAGAGGCTGTAATTGAGCAGTTTCCAGGCAATGTGACAAGCTTAAGAGGTATGAAAAGCCGGATGCATTTTAACAAATGTTCCTGAGAACTGTCAGACTGACTGGTTACTTGAACCTAACTGTATTCAAAGCCCTGGCAGGTCTCTGCATCGGGACTCCCCATGCTATACAGGCACTCTTCCCTCTTCTCTTTGTACCCCTGCTGTGGGACGTGCTAATGTTTACGTCACTTGAGGTGACCTGTATGTAATTGTCTGTCTGTGTATGTAACTACCAGTTTATGACCTGCTAGCCTGATACGAAGCCTCTTGATGCGAATCTCTCCACTGGCTGTATGCATTTTTGATCAGGCCCAGCAAAATAAGGAAGACAGAGAGGTGAGAGGAAAAAGCAAGAAGTGACAAGTGAGTTTAAAAGGAGCAGAAGAGTCTCTGCTGAGGTCTGAATGCTGAACTATAGCAAATCCTGACTGAGTATCCTGCATGGGTTCACAACTGAAAAATATTTACTGATTACATTTAAACCAAATGGATTTAAGTATACATAATCCATTTACGAAACATTTACAACTATTGGGTAAATGGAGCTCATTGTTTGTATGGTTGTCTCTGCAATCAAACTGTAATCATGTGTAAACTGTGAGCAGCCATGTGCAGTTCATACGCAATTATTTACAAACTGGTTTTGTGGAATCCAATTGTATTACCAGTAATAATGAACTTCAGTATATAATAGGTTTTTCTGAACATCTTTAAAATGCTTCAGTGCCTTTCTTCCTATTTTAAGCCCTTTTGAATTTAAAAATACATTAACATAGACTACACACTTCAGGATTACCTTTCATTTAGTGATGAAATTCATGCCACAAACTGCTGTGCCTTGCCATAACCTGCTTCTTCAATGCATACTTGATCATTTCAACTCCAGCTCAAATCTGGTTTGTGCTGAAATTCAGAGTAGCAACTCTATGGGCTGACAGTACAGCGGGGGAAGCTTTAAGCTACACTACTTTCTTTTCAGGGCTGCTAAAAGGTGTTTATTGTTTGCCTCCTTACCAATCCGTAAGCTTTTGAACCTTGAATAG
Organism: Rhynochetos jubatus; assembly: GCA_027574665.1. NCBI lineage: Eukaryota > Metazoa > Chordata > Aves > Eurypygiformes > Rhynochetidae > Rhynochetos > Rhynochetos jubatus. Next base: position 798,343 of record CM050661.1, on the reverse strand, counting down.
TAAGTCAGCATAGCTTTCCAGGTGGTGAGAAATGAAAAATAGCATTAATGCTGTTTCTTTTAAAACTCCCCTTTATAGTTTCTCTGGGAAGCAAGCTGTGAAAACTTCATGAAGTTTTACACTTCTGTGGAAGTTTCATTAATACACTTTTGAGAGGACCTCATTAGTCTCCACTTTACTGCTTGCACATAACTGCTTAAAACTCTTATGTCAAATCACAGTAACATGTCTCCAGTCCATAAACTTATAACTGTGCTCTGTGATGGGGCTTCTTTACCGAAGCTCCCCCCTGCCTCATAAGAGAGTGAAATCGGCAGCCTTAGCCTTATGGCACAGAATCATTGTTTTCACTGATGTGGTGGACAGGTGTTGGAGTCATTTTGGAAAGGATGCTTCTACAGGCATAAATCCTGAGGTTCCCTGAGACTTTCTTCTACAAGCTGTTGAAGCTAGGTTAATGAGCAAGCTTTTTTCTTCCCTCACAACCAGCTCTGCTGTAGCAAACAGTCCAAAGGAGATGTAAGTGAATAAGCAGCCTTTTTCCCTGCAAGAATCAACCAGCTGTGGAGTTCTACGAAGAACTGTTTCCCCTGTCCTAGGAATAATCATCTCCACTAAGAGGGAACTAGCTGAAGAGATCCTGGGGACCAGGAGAGGAAGAGCGGGGGGGCGGGGGAAATACACTAAGGCAGGGTTTGAGAGACTTGTGGTAAATGTTATGTGAGAAAAGGGACCCAAACCCATCCTGTTACTAAAATACTTAGAAGATAAAGCTATTCCTAGACTGAACTTCCTCATTTAAATAGTTGTTTATTTCCTCTCATGAGTGTGTAATTTCATTCAGGTTCTTCCTGAAAAAATGTGTATGATCTCTGTTCAAAGAAAAATGCCACAGAACAGTAGTCTGCGGCTCGGGGAAAAGGTGTCAAGGTGAAGTCTGACCATGTATCATCTCTAAACGCTGAGGCACAAGGATTTCAAGGGGGGAGGTATTTATCATGTGACATTGTTCTATTACAATGACTCTACATTTCTGTTCTCCCAAGTGATTGATGCATGCTGTGTGTAATCATTCTTTTAGTGCTCTGGAATGTCAATTGTTCACGAAGCGTTGTTAAACTCTGTTGTGTTCAGAGTGACTGCTACAAAAGGCTGGTGGTGTTGATCTCAGCCAGTCTGCAAACAGCACTTCATGGAAGCACCAGCACACAGGTTTGGTGTTTATCCATTAACAGACGGTACAAAAATTCTGCATTATCCATCACGCTACTGAGCAGCTTTCCCGCAGGCTTGCAGTAGAGTATCTGACAACATGGATGGGCAGCTTGTGTGGGGCATAGAACATGATGTACACAAAGTAACTGCAATGTGTTGCTTGAGCTTGGTTTGAGGAAGTACGTGGAGTGTTTCAGAGGGCATTAGTTGCTCAGGCCACGGTCAGTAGTTGTATTCCAGCCCTGCCTCTCCTCTGGGCAGAACACAGGACAATGCTGGTCCCAACGTCACGTTAGTAGGGCTGTAGGACAGAGAGAGCGACATTTATTGTCATTGTCATGTGCTAATGTGTTTCACTGGTGGTTTTTGTGGAGGGGAACAGGCGTACATCCTGCTGACTAGAGGTGAAGGTAGTTTTTGCTAGTACCCATAACTTCGGAAACAATGAGTACTTGAGATTAATATATTTTGATATTAATGATTTAATATGAATGTTCGGTAATGTTGAAATTTCATAGTACACAGGTGTTATTATGAATGTATGAGAGACTAGGTGAATGTGAAGATCCTTCCAGTTAGATTGGAATTGGCTGCATACAGTTGTAGAAATACCTACGCTTTGTTATTTTATCCACTAAGCTGTAACTGTACCTAATACTGTGGAACAGGTTTTTTTATGGCTTTGGGTACATTGCAGTGAAAAATCTTGATTCGTGTTTTTAACCTTCCCAACGTATGGTCGGCTGAGATTTGGGACTGTAGCTAAAAACGCTGTCAGCACACTTTTGGGGGATGGCGGAAGGATCACTGAACAAAAATTGTATATCTAATAGAGAGTGCAGCTGGAAATGAATCTGAAGGAAAGTGAAGCAATTTTATTCCCTCCTCCTTGCATCAGCTTCACTGAGTTTTCACTTTGAGCCATATTGTAATTGTTAATTGTTACCCCACAGTGCAGACTTCACTGCTCCACTGAGCACGAGACATTGCTCTGAAGGCGTTGCTTGAACGAACAATCTGGCACGCAGTGGGAATACATCCCTTGAATCCTCCTGTAAGAAAAGGAAGAGTGCCTTGCTTTCTGTAAGTTAGGGACTGGTTGTGGCTGGTCCTGCATATTAGTGGAGTAGCTCAGCTACCACATAGTTTTCTCCTAGCAAACAGTCACCGACGACAGAGGCTACAGAGAGGGGCTTTTCAGGGAACTATCCTGTGGTTTCCAAAACCCACTCAGCAGGAGGTAAAAGCTAGGGTGAAATGTTTCTTTGCCTTTATTGCCTTCACTGTTGTTCAAGTAAGGATTTGGCTACGTTTTTGCCTTGTGTAAAAATCGTGCATTGACTACTGGAAAACGGAAATGAGTGGATTTCATTCCATTTAGAGGTGACCTTCCTAGCGAGGGCTTGTAATCTATCAAAATATGCATTTCTGTCATCCTGAGGAGATACTGCGCCTAAGTAATTTGATTGTAATGGAGATAATAATAGGAAAATGCTTTGAATCGTTGCTTTTGCAGAGGTATGTTTGGCTATTATTCTGCCTTTCTACAGCAAGAGCTCATTCGACAGTACTATGTAGAATGGATTGTTCGGGAAACAAGGTCAGTTGTTTTATTTCAACAACATATTCAAACAGTTAAATTGATAAGACTTGTATAATACTGCTCCTTCTGTCCCATTCCAAGGAAGAAGTGAATTTAGGTTCTTTGAAGGTAGTGGCTTCTTTTGAAATGTTGTGCACTTTATTCCTCTATAAAGTTTGGAAAACATTTGAAAACACTCAATCCACCGTCTACTTACATAAGCAATTAAGACACTAAAAATGTGCTTTAGACTTTCGGGCTAGATTGAAAATGCTACAACTCAAAACCGAAAAATGAACATCCTGTATGTACTTGCTTGGACCTCCAGATGTTTTAAAAAATTGTTACATGTTCTCTTTGTACAAGTTAACTTTCGTCACAGCGAAGAATCACCTGTCTGTGCGACCTTTGCTTAATGTGGGGTCAAGCGCCTTCTCTCCTGCTGTCACTGTAAAGCATAAACTTGAGGTTACCTGCAGCTTTGCATTACTCTCCCAGCTGCACGGTGCCACCAAAAGGGTGGTTGCCTCTTCTCCAGCCTCACCTTTAAGCCACGTTGTTGTAATCCTGTGAATTACTGCTCTCTGGCCTCAGCGAAAAATGTGCACAACTGACAACTCTTGGTTTAGGAGTAGTTGTCAGATAGATGTGTGAATCATAGTTCTGGAAACTGGGACTGTCTTTTTGGCAGCAGGCCACATTTTTAGAAGATTAAGCAATAATGAAATATGTCACTTTATTCTGCCAGAATGTTTCAGAGCAGCGTTGGGTGCAAATTTACTTCCTTCTTGTTTATTCCTCCTTGGTTAGTGAAAGGTAAAAGTGTCATAAAGTAAATGAGGCTCCGGTCTCTGGGCCAAGCTGAAGATTTCGGTTAGGTACGTTATGTAGCTTCATATTTTTCATCTTGCTTTTTCATTGTCTCGTGCAGAGATGTTGAGGTTCTACCTGTGAAAGAAGGGCGGTATTGTACTATTGTTCGCTACTCTGTATCTTTGCACGACAGATTTTTAGTCCCACTAGGCTGGCAGCAATTGCAACAGTGTGGTACGTGCATTTATTTTTTGTTTTACCACATGCTCTCTCAGGAATTTTCAAGCTTGCAAGACTATGAAACTATAAAAATGAAAAACACTGGGAGTTTTAGGCTGCATCAAACATAGTTTTCATGGCTTATGCTCTCTGAAAGTCATGCACAGTCAGGTTTCAGACAGTGCTTGAATATATCTAGTTGGCATTATACCATTCACTCCATTATCAGCTGTTACAGTCCCAGGGCTGGGAGAAGGAGGGCACATCTCTTTCCTCATGCAGACATCTAAAAATGTTGGCTGTTGTGGGATTTCATTTGAATCACACCATGGAAGAACAGGCAGCCTAGAAAAAGAGGTTTGTCCATTGGCAAATTAGTTTTGTAATTTTCTCTGGGAACTTCTGACCCCGTTGCTCTCGCAAAAGGAGGATGAGTGCTCTTGTGTTGGCATTTTCTAGACCATTACACCAGAAGCCAAGAGAAATGGGAGGAGGAGTACATCTTGCCTTTCCCACTGGAACAGAGTTGATGATTCAAACCGGAGTTTTCAAACTCAGGAGTTCTCTGTAAGGGGCAGGACAGTATTCATTTTCCTGCAGTGATAGGAGTGAGGATCTGCTTACTTTTAGGGGGATGTTCGCCACAGCGAGGTCTAACCCTCAGCATCTGAATTGGCTACTTGGAAAGCAAATTTAGGGTTGAGCACTGGCTTTCTCTTGCGTCCCCGTTTCCACTAGGCTGCGTGACGTGCCTGGAAGGTAAATACAGCACATCTTGTGTCATAAAAAACACATTTGGGCTGGCTGTTCTGGAGAGTGTGGAAGAGGTATGTAACACATGGCAGTGCACAGTACGGAGACGAATTGCTCAGGTGAAGCTCACCTCTGCCCTGAGGACAGGCACACAACCTGTGGCCACTGCTTAGGCCCCTGTATTTAGGCAGAGAAGCATGGAGTGGGGCCCTGTCTGGATTTGCTGCAGTATTTGAAGGAGAGCAGTTTAAACAAGACCTTGGATTGTAGAATCATGGAATGGTTAAGGTGGGAGAGGACCTCTGGAAGACATCTTGTCCAGCCCCTTGCTCAAGCAGGGCCAACGTCGAGCAGGTTGCTTGGGATCAGGCAGCGCTGGAGTGTCTCCAAGGATGGAGACTCCACAACCTCCCTAGGCAACCTGTGCCAGTGCTCTGTCACCCACACTGTGAAAAAGCAGTTCCTTGTGTTCAGGTGGAACCTCCTGGGTTTCCATTTGCTCCCACTGCCTCTCCTGTCACTGAGCACCACTGGGAAGAGCCTGGCTCCATCTTCTTTGTGCCTTCCCTTTAGATAGTTCTGGACGTTGAAGAGACCCCACCCTGAGCCTTCTCCTCTGTAGGCTGAACAGTCAGTCTGTCTGCCTTCCCTCCAGCCCCTTAATCACCTTAGTGACTCTGCTGGGTTGTCTCCAGTGGATCTGTATCTCTTCTACTGGGGAGCCAAATGCTGGATACTGGATTCCCATGTTTAATTCCCATCTTTAAACCTGTGGTTTTCATATATGTTATGAAGACATCTTTTTTTCTTAGGCATACACACAGGCATTGTCTTCAAGAAAAAATCTAAACATTCCCATGGGAAATGGTCAGTGAGCCCAAGTTGCCAGGAAAAACACAGTTGTTGTTAATGGTGGCTTGGAAACAAAAGCCCAAACTAATTCTGGCTTGAGCACTGGATCCTTGTAAATGAGAACTAGTTTATCTAATGGCAAGCATCCCAGTTTTTACAAAACCTGTTCCCCTGCATGAATGGAATTCTGGAATATTTAACGAGCACTTGATGTTATAACAGATGAGTTTGAATCACTGCAAAGTTTTAGCATTTTTTTAGACATATAGATTGAGCAGAACTCTCTGTCGCTGGCTTCTTGGTCTGAGTACAGTAATGCCTTCTCCATCTGAACTCTTTGAACAGTTGTGCTAACTTCGGGGAAAAAACCCTCTTCAATTTCTCTAAAGGAATCTTCAACAGCCAATAATTAATTTTTTGGAGTGAAAATCATTGTAATGGAATTGACCTTTTCCTGTAGCAATAGGTTCAATCACTTCCATCTGTCAAAATCTCTTTGCAGGATTTTAATTAATGGTGAAAAATGTTTGCCTCCCATGTCAGTGACTTATATAGAATTCCAAAGACCTGAGCACTTTATAACACTCTGGCTGTACAAAAAAAGAAACCCTCCAAGATGAGGGCAAATTTCCTGGAGCAAAATCTGGAAGGGAGTAGAACCTCTCTTCTCCCAGTTGATCTTGAAGCCAGAAAATAACGAAAAATCATCAGTCTTCCTCAGCAGGCTAGGAACGGAGGGATCCAGCTTTCCAAAGAGTTGTTTTGCCGCAGCATGGCCGCATTCTTTCCGAACTGTGTGAATTACAGATCTGTGAACATGGCTTACTCTGCTTCTGCCACCCGCATCCGAAACTGCTAGTATTAGCAGGAGTAGTAACTGGACTGCTGCTACAGAACTGGAGTCAGACCTGGTTTCCACAGTCATCTGCAAAGATCTTGTTGCCTTTTAAGCAACGTGTGTTTTCTCTGGAGGGAGGGTGTGAGTTGAAGGTTAACTCGCATCTTCCTTGTGAGCAGCCGAGCGGCTGAGCTTTAGCTCGGATGTGTCTTGGCGGCAGAGAGCGAGCACTAAATCCTTGCTTACACACCACTCTGGCAGGGCTGGACGGGCACCACGCAGCAGAGAGAATCCGCAGTCTACTGCGGGCTGCAGGTTTTCGCTGTCTCCTCAAACTCCAAGCCGGAGAGTTTTGTCCTGAGTTCTTTGAATAAGGCATGTCACTGCCATGTACAGTGGTGTGTAAACTCCACAGAGCTGCCTTCAGCGTGTAGTTTTAGTGTATCAGCATTAAATGGTAAATGCAATCTCTCCATTGCTTACACTTCTGTTCCTGCAGCACAGCTCATCCAGCGTAGGGCTAGTTAAATATCAGATGCTGCTAGCCACCCTCCTGGTATTTCATTGTACTTGTAGTTAAGCCAAGCCTACTTAGACTTTCAGAGCTGCTTACAAACATTAGTCAAGTGAGAGTTCCTGTGGATGCCATCTACACAAGCAGAAATGTAAATCCCAGTTCCAGTCCTGGAACGAGCCGGAGCCCCCAGAGCGGCGCAGCAGTACTCGGGCAGCTATCGCCATATGTACCCAACTTCTCGCCGTGAGGAAGCGCAGCAGTTGTAATGCTCTCAGCTTTCAGGTGTGGCTGGTGCTTTCGCTTCTGCCTCATTATCCCAGCTAATGCCCTCTGTTCTCAGCTTCAGGCACGTTACAGCAGGCTCAGCCATTGCCGCTAAAAGGTGGCTGTGCGCTGCATTTGTATCTCGGTTTGCAAAAGTCAAGCTGCGAGTGTAACAAGACATCGAGGAGGGTTTAGTGCCGACCCAGTTTTAGTTATCAAGCAAGTCACAGCAATGCTGCCAGCCTTCATTACATCGCAGAGACAGATGGTCTGGACAGAGAGACCAGCAATTAATGCACAATGTGTTCTTTGTTGGCACTTACCACAAAGGGAGTTTTTGTGTGTATAAACTGTCATTCTTAAAGCTTATTTTGTTTTGTGACTCTCGTGTCTATATGAGGCTGGAGGGAAATAATTCCATGTAGGCATTAAGTGGAGGAGTTGTTCTCTTTCTCTCAGCTGTCATTCAACATTGTAATGGCTGAACATCATTTATAATTTTTGAAATACTCTGTTATCATAGTCAAATCTCCCTAATGTGTCTTCTGCATTAAAATGAGTTCTTTGCCCTCTAGTATTCCTGTAAAATTGGGAATTTTATAATTCCCATCAGGAAAAAATATTTCTTCTTCTTGCATGATAAGCAGTAATGTAAGACATTGGACTGAATGTATGGGCTTGGTCAGGTGCTTGCCAGGGTGAGAATCACTGAAGTTTTGTACTCCACTGAGCAGTTGAACTTGGCTCATTATTTTTTTACATTATTTTTATTCTCCAGTTCTATTACCAGAACCCTGAACCTCTCACTGCATAGAATCCAACATGAAATGAGCCAGATGTATGACTCAAAGCCATGCCTAGTTCCTTGACCATGCAGCTGGTTTATATCCTGAATGCAAGTTCTTTTGATTAGAGCTGTGTAACTCCAGATACCGTTCCCAAGCCTGCAAATCAAGAGACACCAACTTTCCAGGGTTCCTGTTAAAGCCAGAATGCCTGTGCACACGAGTCAGTACCTGTCTGTGCTGCTTTTTGCTGGATTCTGGCTATAATTTGAAGCAGAGGTGATGATCTGAGGAACTGGTTTCATATTAATACTCCTGCCTCATTTCCTTGATAGTATCAATTCTTTCAATGAAGTTGGAAGGTTTTTTAAGCTCTGCCTTTGAGGTATTTGGGAACTTAATTGATCTGGATGGTGAGCCTCAGATACTGAGGAGATGAATGTGTGCTCATGTAATCAAAGTCCGCATCATGAACATGAGATGAGATAATGTTCTGGGATTTTCTGAGCTCTCTCCCTTTCCCTCCAACCTTATGTTATTTCTTTTAAAACTGAATTTTATATGTGCAGTAGAGAAGGACAGGCAGATAGAAGATGGGGCCGTAATTATAAGCTATTACAGATAATAGCCCAGTTTTCCATTCAGTAAGGCAGATTTCCTTGGGCAAATTCCTCCACAAAACAGATAGATGCTGCTTCTTTTTTTTTTATACACTTACTTGCACTGGCTTTTGTGTGAAAAGCACTGTTAATACAAGTAGGAGTGACTCTTCTGTAAATATTTGTTGTGCAGTCCTCAGATTACGTTACATGGTACTGCACTGGGAATGATCTTGTTAGTGTCAAGCATTTTTAACCACGGTTCCTCACTATCTTTCTAAACTACCATGATTGTTGTCTAATAACCAGGGAGATATATTTAAGTACTCATTCTGGGCAGATGCTGCCGATATGATCCTTTTTCTGGCATTGCTTATATCTTCTAGGGTCTTTGGGAGTTTCGTTGTTGTTTGGGGGTGTTTTAACAGCTCAAGAAATTATCAACTTCTTTTGTATTCTTTGGAAAAGGAAGTGTGCCTGAGTGCCAGACACGTGACTGTAGTGGTGTTCTTCAGCTGATGTCACGTTGTTTGTTGGTTTGTGGAAGCATTTTGTGGCTGGGAACTCTTTCTTATATTTTTTTTTGTTTCCCCCTCTAGCCCTTTCTCCAGAATTGCTTCATGCAGAACTCCAACTCTTAAGCTTCTAAGAACGCATTTAAATATGAGTAGTACAATTTTCCACTGACTTCCTCGCTTGCTGTCCTGTTTTGTAATAGCCTGAAATAAGAGCAACAGCATGAGTTACTTGGATCGAGATGCTCTGTTTCACCCAGCAGCATATTCCCTTCATCCCTCCCCCAGACACACACTGGACGACAGCGATAGCTGGTTCTTGGGATACTTCTGATGCTCAGGGTACAGTTACCTGTGAACATTAATGAATTAATCAGTCGTGCAGCAATCTCACATATTCCACAAAATACATTTCCCACTTTTTGTATATGAGAAAAAGGAGCCAAAAGAGGCATCAACTCATAAATCAACCTATCTAAGCTAACACCACAGATACCTCATGGAAAGTACATCTTTGTCTTTAATTCTCTTCCGTATTACGGATGTAGGTGTGGTTCTGTGCAGCCCCTGGCTTAGCACACAACCTCAGGACTGCGCTTATGGTCGTGGCTGCCCGCAGTGCAGCCCTCTGGGGCTGAGATTATCACAAAGCCACAGAGACATCTCCTGTGTTTCCCACATGTGAACAGAACGTGTTTGGCCTGGCAGTATACTTGGGGAAACATCCACATTTGTGAGCAGTAGCTCTACTTAAAAATATTTCCCTTCCTTCCAGAATCCAAAGCCCGTGAGAATATTAATTAATTAGTTGCACTGTGCAGTCCTCTTAAAATATTTGCTAAATGAAAAGTTTTCTTTTCTATGCAGAATGAGCTCTTAATGACCTTTGCTGGGGCTAAATCCCTTGCACTGGAATGTTCACCAGAGCACAGGGCAGTAAGAAATCGAATAGGAAGTGCCTTTTCGTCTGTAATGATGCTTCAGGCATTAGTCTGTCTTTAACCTTTTGATCTGCAGCCTGCATTGCTCAATGATTTTGATACTGAGCCACAGGTTGACTTCAGTGTTTAAAGCATATGGATTTACTTTGTGTAAAGGAGTTGGAAATTGTCACTGGTGTGGTTTATTCACTCAGAGATGCCTTGTGGTGTAAAAGTTTCCCCTTCGTTCTGTTGGTAGAATAGGGCTATTCCCCACATCATGGAGCTCTTGGTTCGGCAGGAATGTGCTCAGCCTGGTCTGAGTGGATGTGGTGGGAGAAGCCAAAGTGGGAATGTTAGTAAGCACTGAGTGGTCTGCATACAGTGTCAGACCACCTGGCTAACATGGAATGAAGACAGTAGGGGCTTGCAGGTTAAACTGCCCTTTTCCCCAGGTTTAGTGACATTTCTGTCTGCTTATGGTGAACGATGAAGTCAATTTACAGTGTGTGGATTTTGCTCAGTGGAATGTGCTTGTCCTTTTCCAATCCTTTGTAAGTTATTTGCAGTCACTGTGTGTTATTACTCATATCAATTACTGATCATCTCTAGTTACCTGTTGTGTTCTCCCAGCACCATCTGACAAAAATCAAACCCAAACTGGCTTAATGATTTCATATTAGGATTCAAACTCTCTTTTTATGCCTGGGGCAGTCAGCAAAGAACGAGATCTCTCTGGATTATCTGGGTGACTGAGAATCACTTTCTCATTACAGACTAATTTACTATGCTGGAATCTCAGTATACTCTGTTTTACTACCACTGCTTTATGTAGTAGTTGGCAGGAGCATTAACTCAGCTGTTGCCACTTGGAGTGTTTGCCTCATTGATAAAGGCAGCAATTCAGCACTAGGAGCAGAGCTCGACTCTGCCCAGAGATACTGCAGCCCAAGCGCGAGGAATAGGCTGCGTGGAATCTTCGGTGTGTTTGTACAAAATACAGAACATGCCATCTGAAGACCTTGCATGGAAGGGAGGGAGGGCAATCAGCTGGATAACTGGCATTTTTTTACAGTGGTAAGAATTCTATGAAACTGATAGCTGGACTTTGTACAGCAGCCTGTAGTGATAGGTAATGTGTTTAAATTGGAAGAGGAGAGATTTAGATGAGATAGAAAGAAGAAATTATTCCCAGAGAGGGTGGGGGGCCCTGGGACAGGTTGCCCAGAGAAGCTGTGGATGCCCCATCCCTGGCAGTGTCCAAGGCCAGGCTGGATGAGGCTTGGAGCAACCTGGGACAGTGGAGGGTGTCCCTGCCCATGGCAGGGGGTGGCACTGGGTGGGCTTTAAGGTCCCTTCCAACCCAAACGATTCCGTGATTCTAATTTCAAATGACTTTTACTGTAGTCTGTTGTTGAAATAGCATTCCATCTTTTTAGAAGAAAAAAACATTGTTTTGTAGCATGCTTAGTTTTATTCAGGTAAAAAATTCAAGGCTGCTTTTTTCTACTTTGTAATTTCACTGCCCAAAGTCTTAATGTGAGACCCAAATGTGGATGTCTGTGATTTGGAAAAGAAAATAATGAATGAAAACAATACTGTGTCTTCCTTAAACAAGGAAGGACAACTTTAACATTGATTTAGAGCCCACTTTGTTTCTCTTCAGCTTGGAAGCTGTTGCCAACAGAGATGTAGTGACCTTTAGTTTGTTATATCTCTGCTTATTTGAAAAAGCCCTACATTCCTAACAAATGCAGTGTAAAGCACAGCTAATTCTTCCAAACCACAACTTAGGTTGTAGGTGCTGAGGAGGAAATTTGGAATGTGACTCTAATGCCTAGCAGCGCGACGCATGTGTCTGATGCCTAACACAGCGCCTGTACTCTATTTTCAGATATGCCTTTGAATTCCCACTCTGTGCAGTACTTGTTTAGCTGGTCTGGACAGCTGCTAGGCACTGTGGCACAGCAAAAGCCATCTCAAACAATTGGCTGTGGTAATTTCTACTAATTTGACTGACAATTACTTCCAATGACAACTTGGATGTGGGTTTTCTTGTTGTTCTATTTTTATGTATTCTAAGTGATGAAATAAAAGTACCATAATGGCTAGGAGCAAAACTGATTTTATTTGAGAGAGAAGTAGTTTACATTTTGAGTAATAGTACACTTATGAATTCTGTAGTGTTACTGTAACGTTAGTGAATATCCTCAAACCTGAAAGATTTTACAACCTTGGCCACTTAAAAGCAGTTGAAATTTTTAACAGTGTCTTAAAATGCATGGTCATCAACAAGAGAGAGGGTGTACCAGACATGATTTAGTGCTTTGGAAATGTCAAATAACGCTGATGCCTTACAACAATACGATTGTTTTAATTTCGGTGGCATTTTAAAGAAGTTAACTTTGCAATTTTATTGCGGGTTGTAATGTGCAATTGTTAAAACATCATCAAAATGATTGTGTTATTTGATTTAAAATGTCATATTCAGTACGGTGATTTTCACTCATTAACATTAAACTCAAGGAACCGTATGTTAAAACAATCTTGTCTATTGAATGAGTACACTTAGTTAAATAATATGAGCAGAAAGAAAAGTGAGACTTTCTTTAACTTCATTTTTAAAATCCGTTAAAATTCATTAGGACAGACCTAATCCTGCAAATGGTAAATCATTCTATTTGTAGGTTGCGTGGCATTTTGATATTAAAATGCATAAAATCTGCCAATAGTTTGGAAATGAGGCATCAGCAAAGAGGATTATTGGTCTACCTAAATAATAATACAACCATTAAGAGGATAACATTTTCCAATTGCAATTACATGCCTTAATTTTAAAGAAGCTATCATTTACAATAATTTGGCAGATTCAGTCCATATTTCTTTCACAAATTTATTTCTTCATTATGCCTCAAAACAAATTTATGGTGCATTTATGTTTGTGAAGATAATTTGCTTAGTTTATTGTGAATGGAAATCAGTAATTACATACAATCTCATTTTCTACAGACATAAAGTTAATTCATGGTAGTAATTTTACACAGAATATTAGCCTGTGTTAGTTATGATGAAAATGTTACTGTGGCAAATGCTCTATTACAGTATAATTTCCTTGGACTTGGTGAAAAGGAAATACAGACTTAGTAAATAACACTTAAGTCATTGATTTTGTGATAATTTGGGGTAATTCTAAAGGTTTATTAATGATTCTGGGAAAAATCCGATCTGGCCCTAAAATTAGAACCTGTTTTGTGAGTGGAGAATGGAAGCTTATTAAAGGAAAAGTAAACACTTCCTGAAGTCTAGCGGCATAGATGCACAACCAGATGCTGGAAGTAAGTCTTTGATGCTGGTGATGAAAGCAATGGATCCAGTTCTCCAAAGAATTTGTATGGAATCCCCTGCATTAGAGATCTAAAAACGGACAAAGGTAAATAAGATGTCTGGAGGCAGCGATTCTATATGGACATTCAAGCGATTTTTTGGTAATAACCAGTCTTTTCAATCACATGATATCTGAGGCTAAATCTTTCGTAGCAGGTATTAAAGGAACATATTTAAAAAAAAAAAAAAAGTCTTATTTTGCTTGAATTCTGCTGATTTGCCCAGAAGCATGTGTAGTAGTTCGACATACACCTACATGTTTTTCTCTGGGCATTCCTGTGGGCTGGCACAGCTCAGCTGCCATCTGCCCGCTTTGTCCTGCCATAGGCTGGAGCACATGTTACGTGAAGCTGCTATGGGAATTATAATTTCCTAGATTTTGTGAAAGAGTTAAATAAGGATAATTTGTTGGAACTAACTTCCTTGGGGATTAAGTAATTCTAAGTAATCGTGGTCTTCCGAATAAGATGCTACAAGTAAGCTTGTCTGCTCCCAGCTGAACAGAAGGAACACGAATCTGTCATTAGCCTTTATATCACAGAAAGTAGAAAAATGGTAGACACTGTAAAATATCTGCCATCTCATTAAAAGTAAATGAGGTTTGGCAAACTCTGCATGTTTAGAGTAAGAGTGTTACCAAAGTGTTTATGCCCTTAAGAATGAATTAGTTGTGGAATTATTAAAGGAATCTTTGATCTCAGGGAATATTGTAAGTATTGCTTTATGTAATCCATAAATTGCTGTTGCATAGGATTTGTGCAAGTGTTTAAACACTTAAACTGACCTTGCATTTAACATGAAAGCACGTGGCACTCGGGTGGCTTTTGAAAAAGTATCTGAACAGATACAGTTGATGTCATAAAGTATTTCTGGCCTAAAGTAATGCTGTGAAAACAGAAAAATTCAAAGGTCAGGAGTTTCTGAAGTGAGGAGTTGTTTATATATATAATGTATAAAATTTATAATCTGCACTAGTTTTTAATTATTCAGCATAAGACTTGCACCTGATGTCAGTGTCTTGCAAAAGGTAGGTGGGAACCTAATGAAAGAAGCAGTCAGCGTGGCTGGAGGGGCTAAATTTCATACTTTTAAAATGAGGGGTGGTTAGCTACCCTGCTCTACGTTGTCTCAGTGAGCCATTCATACCTGGGGTTTTGTCTTTTATCTTTTCCTTTACAAAAAATAGGAATGGAAGAGGTGTATTTAGATGAAATATGTGTTTGGGACTGTTGAACAGCACGTGAATTCCAGGCATATACAACTGAGAGTTCACTACTGACTGAAGTTACTAGCAGGCTGCAGCTGTACAGATCATGGTGTGGGAAGTACCTTCATATATACATGTCAAACATACGTAGAAAACATTCATATTCTGGAAGAGGATAGGCACAAAATAATTCTTGTAAACATTCACATTCGGGCACGCGTTAAAAGGAAGAAAGCTTCCATTAAGGCTTGGCAAAACCCATGAAACATCAAAAATTATTGCTCCCCTTAAAGGGAGTTTAGAAAATTGTATGGGTGTGGTGGGGTTTTTTGTGATGAATATGCAATGAATTCACTCTTGGAAGATCGAAGTTCTGTTTTAGCTTTACACCTGATCTTTTTCACTTTGAATTGCGGTGGTGAGCATTTGTTTCCTTTCCTGGTCTTGCATTTTTTGTGTATTGTGTATAAGATGGTTTTATGGCAGAGACAGTCCTGTAATAGGTTCATGCTGTTGCCATCTGACTCATTGATTTTTGTTTGGAACTTCTAAGTGCTCCTGAAACACAAATTATTAAGAAAAATCATTATATTCTGTATCTGTGCATGCTTTTCCAGTAAGTTCTTAAAACCTTTAGATCATGTACGAATATGCATATAACCCAGCACAAAGAGCCTAATATTGGTTGAATTCTGCTTTAGCAGCAGAAATAAATAGTACCAGTAGCCAGCTGCTTTTCTGCTGTGCTCAAATGCAAGGTTATAAACCAAATAAGGAATTAAACCTTTGGATCAGTTGTTGACTTATTTTATAAAATAATGAATTATCAGCACCAGCAAGTTTTCAATATGTTGTATTGTCTGTCATGTTCTGAGTCTTCTCTTTGTGCTTAGAATTGGAGACTTTATATGAGAGGCTTGAATGCTTAAGGGAAATATCTTTAAATGAATTGTGCCCTGGACCAATTGCTATGGAAGTGCTAAACCTGACAATAACTGTAGGCAATATCTGGCTTGGTGGAATCGAGTGGAAGTCTTAAAAAAAACAACCAACCTAAACCAAACCAAAAACACATCCCCCAAACCAAACCAAAAACCGAAACCCCCTAAAACAGCCCTATGTTAGAAAATTTGTCTTAGGAGTTTGTGTGTGTACGTATAAAAAGTATAAGGAGTTATTTTTCAGTTTTGGATTCCTGATGGGTTCTGTATTTGCCAGTAGGAATGAATTCCACCGTGTACAATATTCTGCTTCATTTCTAGGGGAAATATTGAGGTGACAGATGTCAGTCTGTTTCTTAAATCTTCACAGCAGCCTTTCTTCATCCGGTCTCCTATATTGCTGCGTATTCAGAGCTCATAATACTCCTTTCAAAAGACAGCCTTACATTTTATGGATATAAATATATATACATTTAGTAAAAAGATAGTTAAAACATTATGTAAATCAGAATATCTCAAGGGGAAGATGAAAGCAACCAGGGACTGCAACATGTCATTCCAGAATAACTTTTTGTTCGGAAAAAATACTTTCATTAGTTCAAAATTAACTCAGAAGTGAATATTACCTTGCAGAGAGGCTACGTGGACTTGGAAACGATACAGTAGAGCATCAAAACAGCTACCGTAATGGGTTGTGATTATATGGACTTTGACAGAGCTAGCTCCTGCTAATAAAGTAGGTCTTTCAGACACCATGATAATTTTTGTAACAATTACAGAATAGACTTTTTAAAGCTGAAAAGTTCAAGAGAAACAAAATGAGACTGATTCCACCTCTGCAGTGATCAAAAGATTTAACATTCTGATGTATTCTTTCCACTTTCTGAAAAAAAAAGTGAGGGAAAACTCTATAGAATGGTTGAAATTAAATTTCCAGGCTATTAACAGCTTTAAAAGTGGAATCATGACATGAAACTCATTTCTTCTTTTTTCTCGGTTTCAAGTGAGGTGCTGTAATTTCTGTTAGGGTCGGAGGCTTTTTTAGGAGTTGATTTGGAATAAGCAAACTACCATTGAGCTGCATTTGAATCTAAATGGATGCAGCTTGGTTTATCCCTGTTTCTACTGTTGCTGTAAAAGTAGCTGTTACCTTCTGGTGCCACCCTATCTCCTCCAAACTGGAAGGAGCTGGAAGTACTCCACTGAGCCGTTACGGGGTTGACGCTGGAGTTACTGAACTTGCGGCAGTTTTCTCATCTGTGTCAGGTCCGTGTTGTCTGTTGAGGTTAGTGTTGTTTGTTCGCAGGCTGTGCTGCGTTGCTGTAGTACCAAGTAACCTCAGTCATGGCTCAGTGTGCTAAACAATGAGCAGTCGGGAACGAATGGATGGGCTGTGCCTTTCAAATCCAAGTGCTTAAAGCACATAACTTAGCCGGTGTTGAATGTGTCCTACAGAAAATAGTACGTGGCAAAGCTGGACAGATTAATGGCAGAGAAATGCCTGTTGCAGAGTACTTACTGAGTAGACAGAAGCCACATCTGTGTCCAGGAGTCCCACGAGGCACACAAATGGTTGCAGGCTGAAAGTCTGGGGAAAGCACCACATAGGCTTGTCCTCTTCTTGCCCTCGTTTGAGAGGCTTCAGCTAACCGGATCTTTCATTTGACCCGATACAGTTGTGTTCTTCTGTTGATCTCCTTGGAAGATGCTCTGTAATGAAGTCATTCACAAAGGCAGTGTTTTTTGATGTAGTGAATCAGAGAGCTGCAGAAAAAGACAAAATCATTCCTGTTAGTTCAAAGAGTAGCTGTGTGCCAAAAGAAGAGCAT
The DNA here is from genome assembly GCA_027574665.1 of Rhynochetos jubatus. Lineage (NCBI taxonomy): Eukaryota > Metazoa > Chordata > Aves > Eurypygiformes > Rhynochetidae > Rhynochetos > Rhynochetos jubatus. The sequence goes on along the minus strand of CM050661.1, from coordinate 781,110 downwards.
CAGCTCCAGGTACACAGAAGTCTTGCTGCCTCACAGCCACTTTCACTTTCATTAGTTTATTGATTGCTTCCAACTGTTGCAGAAACAGTTTTGGACTGGAGGCTCAGGCACTGTGAAACAGCTGTTTGATTACCAACAATCAAGGAATTGTGGCTACCGAAATGAGCAACCCTAACACTGAGGCTCTTTGCTGTATTATTCCAGAAGGAAGGGGATCCAAGGTGAATTGTGTACAGACTTTGGCCACGGACACATTCAGCAGGGAGCTAGTGTACTGACACCATGTGACTCTTGCTACAAGCGCCACTTATCTGCTCTGATAGCTCGTTATTTAAGGCAAAGTAGAAAACTGGCAGCAGGGGAGAACCTGACCCCCACAAACTTCATTAAGAGCTAGAATATTTGTATGGGAAGTTGCGAACTATCAGTTCCCCCTTTCAGAAGGTGGATGTACACTTGGATCTCCTGCAGCTAACAGTTTAGCTACTGTACCATGGCTTTTCTTAGGCGTTATTAGCCTCGTGCAGCAAGGGGTTAGGTATACACTCTGCTTACTGACTGCTTGAAACCCATGGGTGACAGGGCTGAGTACATGCAGTGTTGGAAGGTCTTAATGGCTGTGCAATGCCAGCATTTAGCTTGTTATGCCTTTGGCCATCAGCAAAATCGTTTTCATGTTCACCAGCAGAAGCTTACAGTTTGTTTCTGTGGCACAGTGAACTGTAGTGTGGATTTCCATGCTAGTTGTAAAGGAGCTGAGGCACCCGAGCTGTTCTGTCTGTGCTAGCAAAGTGCTTTGCCCAAGCAACAGAACAGGCTCGAGTGTCTCTTCAAAGCAAGGTGTTATACTGTGTCAATAAACTCTAGGGGACTTGATTACTGCCAGGATTAGAAAAGGAATTTGCCAATGATAGAGGGATATAAATGTTGAAGTTTGGAACGTAGGCAACCAAATCCTGTTTTCTCAGTCTCGTCTGTGACAGAATGCAAGCCTACGTGAGTGGCAGCTTCAGGATTACTGCCACCAGCCTGCAATTGGTTTGCCTTCTCTTACGGTGCCTACAGACTTTCCCTGGACATGGATGGGTTTCCAGCAGATCACAGGCAGATTTCAAAATGAATAAAATGGAAAATATATTTTCTTTCTCAGTTGCTTGCTTAGATTTCCCCTCCCCCTACTTAGGGCTACTCTGTAGGCCAAAATTTTGCTAAAGGTGGTAAACTCTGCAAATTGGAAGTTTCAGGCTAGACATTACCTGAGAGTAAACTCTTACAGCCCACATTACAAGTGGGTAAAAGATGTTGTCTGCCTCTGTGCTGGGATTTGCCTTAGGATTTTGTGAAACACCTGGAACAGTAATCTTAGTCTGAATTGGGAGGGTTTCTAAACGCTGTTACAATAAAAATACTCAACTGATGAGGGCTACGAGCTTCCAAACTGAATAGACTGCAATCCACCCTTCACTCTTTTCCTGCCCTCAATGTTAGTTTACTCAGGTTAGTTACATGGGGTTCACAGATCGCCTCCAGTCTACGCATTTCCCTTTCCCTTATGCGTGGATCTGCAGGAACTTGTATTGTGTTAGTGATATTCCCTTCCCACGTCATGTGAATGACGTGTAATCTTGTGCTTGCCTGGGAATTACAGGCAGCCTTGTCATGAATACTTCAAATTTTGCTACACCAGCTAGGTGTTTCAGTGAGACTAGAAGATCACTAATGGCTGGTACAAGCCTTATTATACAATTCTGATTTCTCCACAGAAGGTAAACATGCCTCCTAATTAGGACTCAGACTATGAATAGGCCATTATCCTTCAGGTTTCCACCAGTCTATTCTGCTGGAGAATAACAACAGGGCACTGGAAATCAGGTGTGAACAAATGAAAATAGAACGATGTATTAAATACCCCACAGCAGAGTGGGATAGTACGTATGAACAGCTAAATCCTAGATCATGCTAAAAGCTGTAGCGTTTGGTGTTGATGGCAAAACACCACCAAGACAGTTTTGGGAACTGCTAGGCTGGCAAGAGGTAGAAGGACCAAGGGTGAGTCAGCGTGTCCTACAGTCTGTGTTCCTGTGATCCAGCATCTTTCTCTGATCCTCCCTGTTTGAGTTGTAAATGCTTGGAAGCAGGGATTGTCTCCCAGGACGTACTTACACAGTGCACAAACTTCAGCTCTACTGCACAGGTCCTACCTGCAGTGCCCGTGATAATTCAGCGGTGGCCTTGGCTGCATATGACCCTAGAGACACTGTCCATCCATCGTAGCTCCAGGGCAGAACTAAGGCTACACTCGCGTTTTAGAACGTGGCTTTGTTTCAAGTCCATATGCTGTCTGCACCGCAGAAGCGTGTTCTGGTGGGCAGCCGGTGTGCTATTCCTGGTGTGTGGGAGTCCCTGGCCTTGTTCTCGGCGGAGGTGGAGGACAAGTCCTTTGGAGCAGCAATCTGTGTACCAGCCTGGGGCTCTCGATTTACTGTGGTGCATCAGAGTACAGAAGACCTAAAGAGACACATTCTAACAGCATCAGATCTACCTATGTTTTTCTTTTTAGGTTTCTAAATACTTAAACGTAGTGGGAAAAATAAATTAAAAAAAAAAATCAAGGCAACAGCCTTGAGCTCATTACAACTTGCCCTTTGCTCTGCCTGGATATAAAGAAACCGTAGCAGGATACCAGGTATTTCAATTTATGAAGTGCAAAGTGTGAATACTCATCTGATCTTTGTTTGCACTGCTGGGAACTTTTTCAAGACTCCTCCTTGCTGCTTCACATGTACCGAGACAGATCTTCTTTGTCTGGGAGCCTCAGTCTTGGCACAGTTTATGAACCTTCTGCCTGAGAATTGGGAGCCTTCAATCTCCAGCATGTGCACTAATGTTGCTATTTACTGTAATGCACAGGGAGCCAAAAGACTCCTGTCTCATAACAGTAAAATGGAGTGTGTCTGTAACGCGGAGGATTGATACAGAATGCACAGTAAATACATTCATCCTCTCCCCTCCATTTTGAAGAAGTCTCTGGCAAAGCATAAGGCAAGGTTTCCAATATTTTCCCCTTGCGTTTTGGAATCATATCATTGATGCCAAGATCTTTTTGCAGTATCAGAGATTTATTTGTGTTTAGTGGGGTTGGAATAAGTACAAATGTTCAGAGGAATTCACATTCATGTTTCATCACTGAGGCACCTGCACCTCTCGGGTCTTCTCATCGAGCTTGCCCCACGGACGTACCAGCAACAAATCGTTATTCAGCTCTGAAAATATTTTTTTTTTTTTAATTTTAGCCATCTTTATTTCTTTTAGCAGAACTATGTCTTTACAGGAGAATATCCTGCTTGACAATCTTTCAGAAGCTGTAACCATTCTCTTGGAAAAAGCAGAATAAGAGTGTTGAGATTTTGGCATGTAAATTTGATGCCATACTTAAAGGCAAATCAAGATAAAGATAACAGATTTGGGCAAATGTACCCTTTCTGTCTGTGGAATCAGTAGAAAAAGAGAGGCTCAGCTTGTACTCTGAGATCAGACAAACTCGTATTGTCGTCGTTGATATTGATGGCACTTTGTCAGTCCCTGGTCTGCAGTAAAGGCTGAGCAAGATTGCATCCAAGCTGGCATTACTGAGCGGAAGGAAGACCAGGCTGGACTGGAAAAAGAAGAAGGAATAAAGGGAAAGGACATAAAGGAGAGGCTGACAGGAGTTAGTATCTCACATTTCAAATTTGAAGCCTAACCAAATCGGGCAACATGAGGTGACTTCAAAATACACTGGGGACTGGAAAGGCTACAGTGTCAGGGCGTCATGTTATAATGCTCGCCAGAGTTCACTCTTGTTTCTTTCTGTTGTATGTTGTGCTTTTCAGATAAACAATCCTCCCAAAAACTGGACGTTTTCCCACAGTTGGGCAATCAGAATAAATTTTGTTGCTTTTATTACGAGCCTGTCCTCCAGTTCAGAAAATCTTTCAGCCCCTTTGCACTGCAGGCTCTGATTTTCCAAAATGCCTTTCATTTATCCTGCTTTTCCAAACTTACAGCTGAATTTGGCACAGTCTGAGGGTGATTAATGTGTGTGAACTCTCATAACAATTTGTGCAAGACTGCCAATTAGGTAATAACACTGTTTTGAAGTGTAGGCATCTACTTGACAGCTTGGACTGCCTGTGGGGGTGTATCCTGCCCACCTGAGTTCACTGAGGCTGTGTACGACTTACAGTACCTCCTGGTGATTTCTGAAACAGAGAGCAAGATGCAACTTGAGGGGGTCAGGCTCCCTCCAGGAGCAGCGTGCTTCCCTGAATGGGGAGGTATTGACAGGACAGGGAGCACCAGCAGACCTGAAATTCCTAGTGAAGTTACTGAGATGGAGCTGTTCATGAACTTTGTAGAACTTCTCATTTGTTTGGTCTGGCACTTCTTTGCAATGTGAAATCTTGATGCCTGTGCACACGAAACCATTACAGCTCCGAAAGCAATGGATTATTGTCTGCGGAAAGCAGCTTCCTGTAGCAAAATAGGGAGTTTCTTCAACCTCTTTCATGTGAAAATAATGTAAACTCCCAAACCATTTTTCTTTCCTCCAAGAAACTTCCAAATTTCTAAGCTTAAATTTTGAACTCACGTTACAAGAGGAAATAGGAAATTGGGAGGGAGGTCAACTTCATAATGCATGGATTCAAAATCATGATTGTTGTTTTGTTTAGGTTCCTTCACCAGTGCAAGCAGTAGATGTACATAAAACGCTTTTCCCCCAGCTGCAAGCAGAAATCTACCTTATGTGATGGTACTTGATTTACTGACAGCCTTTCAGTCATCTGAATGAACAGCCGTGGTCTCTTTCCTTCTGGGGAGAAGTTTCAGTGCCATCTTATCCCCTAATTGAAGTGAATTTTGCTGGTCTCAGCTCACTTCTGACTAACTCTATTCCATATTAGATATTACTATAAAAAAAAAAAAAAGGACGAATTGACAGCATCTGATAGTGAGAGTCCTTGAAATTGAGTTAGCTCCTCAGTCAGGGCTGAGGTCATTGCTGGGCCAGGGTACCAGACTCACTTTATGCGGTGGCCTTTCACAGGAGCTGCGTTGGAAGGCCAGAAAGTCTCTGTGCTGCTTATTCAGCGGCGTCAGGGCAGAGATGCGCCATACGTTGGAGTGAAGTTACTCATAATGAGCATTAACTGGACTGCTGTTTCTTTTCGGAATGGTAGAGGTTTGACCTGGTCTGGAGGAAGATGGGCTTTGTGTTTTGCAACTTTGTAACTGGAAGTGGGACATGGATGACATCAGAATTCCTCTGATTGATTCTTCACTGACATAAATGATCCCGGGGCTTTAGTTCTGCCCCTGCCTTCTGTATTCCCTCGGTTTTAGAATGGGAATGAGATGGGAGGACACCTTTGGGGTAATGTACCTTACACAACAAGGCAGATAGTTTCTTCGCTTTACGAATTAGAAGTTTAAATGGACAAGCACGCATAAATATGTTAGCCCCCCCGCTCTGATTCTCACAGAGGTCCACATTCACCCTGCATCTTGGTGGGGTTCTTTGATTTTTTTTTTTTCTTCTTTTTTTTTGCTTTAAACTTCATCTTGTTTGTTAACAGCAGGATGGACTGTTCGTTTGTACAGGACTTGACATTTTGCCTAAACAGCTCCCAGTGATTTGTAGCTGAAGAGGATTTGTTATCTTTCAGCAGTCTTGATTTAAGCCTTCATGCCCTCATTTACTCATCCATAGTCTGAAGAATTTGATTCACGATTTTAAAATACTAGACGTTTTATCTCTTCTTATTTTTCTTTCTCCTGGATCTAACTTGCAAAACAAATAAACAGAAACACCCCCCACACTTGCACAGATGGGACTGGCCTACTGTGCTTAGGTATTGTAGACATTATATACAGTTATTAAACTACTCTTTCTCTAGCTAATAATTTACTACTCATATGCGTATCTGTTCTATCATCTATTTGATACACTTGGAATCAATTTTTTATGTAACATCCATATGGCAGAAATATTGACATGTTTTTGCATACTCTTTAAAAGTGAAACAGCCAGTTAAAATTTTACCATCGGGTGTAATTGGCAAGTATCATGTTGAAACTTTAAGGTTAGGTTTTTCTTAGAGCCTGGTAAGAAACAGACAATTACTGGTGTGAAGCTCCTAACATGAAATTGAATGTTTTTCCGGTCTGTGGTAGGCTGTCAAAACCAGAGATCCTGTGAAGTATTTGCCTTGCAAAGAAAATACTCTTCTGGGAGATACTTAATTTAGGAAAAACTTGGTGGTGGCGAAACGCAAACCAGGCAATACTGATCTAGCGTTTCAGTCACTCGGATGCTGTAGTGAAACTGCTCATGTGTAATGACCTGTTCAGTTAATTTAGACAAGTATTTGTGATACAGTCTCCACTGATACTCCAAATCCCTTCTGTCCATTTATACTTTATATCAAGGCAATCATGCAGCCATGGATTTGGTTCCAAGCCTTGTTCTTTTAATGTCCTTTCTGAGTGTATTGAGAAAAAAGCAGTAGCCAGTGTTTGTTTGTCTTCTGCCCCAGCAGCTCTGCCCTTGGCGAGGCGAGGGCTGTGCCCCCGTCAGCAATCCGGTGGGTTCTCTGTGCCCTGACCCGCTGGCAGAGCCTGCAGTGACACTGCAAGCAGAGGATCGGGGAATGCTCTGCAAAGAATGGTGACGACATGGCTGGCGCTGGCACGAAACGAGGGAGTGCTGCTTTCTGTGGGCTCGCTTGGCCGGCCAGTGTGCTTTGGGGGCTCGCACAAGGACCCCGGCTGGGGAGAGCCAGCTGCGCAGGGGAACTGCAACTCTGATCGGAGCACAGGGCTTTTCTGCTGTGCCTGGCCTCTGCTAATCTGGTTTCAGATAATCTCTTTGGGATGTTGTCAAGCCAAGTGTTCGTGCTGCGCTTTATATTTGTAATATTTAAAAGTAAGTGCTTTTGCACTGAGAAACGCTGGTCCCCTGGCTGTTACTATGCTACTTGTGATTTTTAGTTCAGGACAGAGCGTGGGCTGGTAACTTTTTCAGCGTTAGCCTTCTTCCAAGTTTAGTTCCAGGTGGAACCCGGCTTTCTCTCAACTTGTGGGTGTTACAAAAAGGCAGAAGAAAGCTATCTGTTTGTGGGAGTGGGAAATACTCCAGATAATTTAAATCATCCTAATGAAATAGGAATGGGAGCCAAGATTCTCATTTTGGCTTTAAAGTTAGAGCTATAAGGCAGAGGTTGGAGTGGTAAGAACAAGTTTCAGATGAGAAGAATAGTTATGAACTTGATGAATTAATTAGGGTCAAAAATTAAAATATGACTGTGATGCTGTACCTCTGAGTCATTTGAATATACTTGGAATGGCAGTGAACAAAATTACTCAGGCTTACCCAAGTTAAAAATGCCATCATTTTTGGCTGACATAGGGAACAAAGCTTAAAATGTGTATGTCATTGAAATGCCAGCAATGTCCGATAATTCACAGGAAAATTAAGGCACTTGTAATGACAGAGCTGTTTTATGAGTGTGGTGGTGAGAACAGAACCCTAGCAAAGCAATCCAGCAAGCTCTCAGCTTCATTTGTACTTGTTCCTGTTTTCCTGATCACAGTCACTGGGGACTCTGGGATGGGACACATCATTGTCACTTCTGCAGTACATCCAGACATTCCGTAGCAGCTGCTCTGTAGGAAGGAGAGCTGTTTTGGTTTTTCTCCCTTGTCAGGTGCATGTGACAGGTTAACACCGATTTTTGACTACATGCTCCATTTTCACTGCATGCCGAGACAATTTGCTATCAGTGTGCTCTATTTCCTCTGCTTTGTCTTCCTGACCCGCAAGGTGCTTCTCGGCGGTAGCTGTTCTTTGAAGACACTCTGAAAGCTCTCCAGCCTGCATGCTGTCACTGTGGGGCTGTGGGAGTGTTTTAATCTGTAAGAAGGAGATTTCTGTTTAAGTACCTGGTTTTGGCTGCAGGCCAAGTTATTGTTTGACAGTCAAGTCCCACTGGGTAGGTAATACTGCTGTTTAGCCTCCAAATGGTTAGGGCTGGATGGGCGTTCCTGTGCCTGAGCACTCCTCCTGCAGCCTATGGACTGAAGGGTGTGCACACCGAGAGAACACCCCAGCGCTCATGCCATCTGTTGGCCTCCCAACTTTTAAAAATGGACAGGAGAGCATCACTTAAACACGCAGTGTTTGCAGTTGCTAAAGGTTTTTTGTTGCTTTTGTTTTTTTACAAAAGTTTATTTAGGAGCATTAACACGCTGAAGGTAACACGAGAGAAAGCAACTGCGATCATTACTGTTTCCTACAGGAGCTCAGGGGAAACAACCAAAATGAAGATAAGGCTTTGCTAATGTTACTAATAATACACCTGAAAATGTTTTCCTTCACTCTATCTTTTCTTCTACTGACTATACAGCCGAGTTAATAGGTTTGTTCATTTAAGATACATGTATGGGCTTTTTACACATTCTGGTTGTCTCTTCCATCACTTTGTCCATGATATACCCCAATCTGTTCTCAGGGGTCTGCTTGCCTTTTTTTTTCCCCCCTTGGTAGTGGTTTCTCTTTTTTTGGGCTGTTCTTTCAAAATACTGTGTCCAGGAGTGGCTCCTGTTAGACTCTCTAGGAGACTCAGTGATGTGGTGAGGGGAGATTCGAAGCAGCCTGTTGGCTTTATACATGGGGACTCAGATGAAAATGTAAAATACTTAACTGAGATTCTGTACATGCAGAAATTAGCTGAACTGATTGCCTATGTAATAGACACTTCCTTGCATCCAATTTAAGTTGCAAGTAGCATATTTAAATACAATTAATAAGTAGCTAGTACCTTAGAACCATGGTATTCCTTGTAAGAAGTAGCTCATCTGTGGAACTCTAGAACCTTTGTACTGTAGTTCTGTATTAAATTCTCATTTATTAGGTATTGCCACTGATTAAGTAGCAAAGTTCTTGGTTGGTAGCGGAGCTGGAGTCGAAACCTACACATCCTGATTTCATAACCCCTCTTCTAGCCAGTAGATCTCATGGGTTTCTTCTGGTTTCGGTAGTCAGTAATGCTTTGCTCTAAAAGGTGTATGTGTTTCAGTAAAAGCGTGTCTGTTACAGACGGAAGGTGTAGGCATCTGCAGACACACAGTGAAAACCAGGCTGAGGAATGCAAATCTGCAGTCTAATAAAGTGAAGTCAGTTAACACCATCATGATTTGCTAAGCAGTGCCCGAGCTGAACAATATTATCAGATCCAGCAGCTGCTCTTTCATTCAGCCACAGGCTGAAATACAGGAGGTAAACAAAAATGGAGCTAAAACCCCACAGCAACAAAGGCTTGAGAAGCTGGATGAGAGCCTAACTTGCCTCTACACCTACATCTGCTCTACCTGTCCAGCCTTCACTGCGTCAGTGGCTGTTAGGGCACTGGCCACGCGCTTCGGCTGGGCAGTCAGCGTGGCTGCTTTTTAACCAGAGCACGGGTCGTGCTGTGTCAGGATTTTCAGAAGCTTTTGCCTACTGCGTGTGTGTTCATCAGACAGACTAAGGGTGGAAAGGAGCAAAGCATTGCATAGTCCTGGGCTGCATTAGACCTGCTTCCTTGGCTGTGCCCAGGTGGCACAATGTGGTGGGCAGGCAGGAAAGCCAGGCTAGCCCAGAGTGAATTCCCTTTCAGGTCCCGGGCTACGTGACAGCATCAGTGCCCACAGATCGCCCTGCATGCCCAGCGCTGGGAGGAGGATGTAAAGCACGTGGGTCTGGAGCAGAGTAGTGCTCGGCACTGCACTTCTGTACAACACATACAGCCTTACTTCTTTTGGCACGTTTGTTCATCTGTCTCCCTCTTGATTTTAGCTTTTGTTGTACAGCAACAGTGATTATCAATATTGTTCTTACTTAGTGATAGCTGGCAGTTTCCTGTCCTGTGGGAAGACAAGACACAGCATTTTCAGTTTTATTTGGGGTAGAAGATCCTATCAACCCACTACCTAAATAAGAAAGCTCCCTTTCAGGAAAAAAGGATGGAAGTGGGAGTGTGTGTATTTTAAATCATATCCATAACATAAATGTTTACTTTATTTGTGTATAAAAAGTATATTCTGTCCTGGGCTTAAATATTATGTAGGTAGCTGTACATTCAGGTACAAACAACTGATTTTTTTTTTTTCAATAAATGATGTTATTTAAATAAAATCTCAGTCATAATGTAAAAGGTTCCTGGCGAGAACATTTTTTGGATCCAATAACTGAACCATTTCAATAACTTGCTGAGGGCTCATGTTTGTAATGTGGTTCTTGTGGCCAGGTAGGTTTCTTATTGATTTAGTTTTTATTAAAAACAACAGAGAAGGTATCAGTAGCTTGCTTGCTGCTAGCCAGTTACTTGAGGAAGGATCCAACCCTTGTATCAAGAAGAGCATGACTTCTGAATGTGAAAATGGATTGGTTCTTCACTGAAACACTTCAGTATTTCATGGGAGGGATTTTCCGTGGCAATGACTGTTCCTGGGCAGAAAGCAAGCTTGTTTGCTAACACTTTTTTTCCCCCCTTCAATTCGAAGTGTTGCTACTGTGTCTCTGAGTTGTAGCAAACATTTATTTCCTCTGCAGCTGAGGTCACCAAGCAGAAAGGGGAGCTGCCTGAGAGAGCTGTCCTTTGTATCTGGTTTTGCTCCCTGTGCGGCTGTTGAAGGTCTCCTGTAATGGTCTGAAAGTACCCCACGTGGCAGTTTGGGATGGTAAAACTGGAAAAGCAACAAGCAGGTGATCTCATTACGATAACCTGAGAGCTAGGTAGGAGACGCTGAATTGGACGGTGTGTATTATAGGGGTTGAGTTGCTGTTGCAAGTGAAGTACTTTTAGTCCACACTAGCTATTAGCTCCTCTTTCACTTTTGACTTGTTTCCAGCATTGACCGTAAACTCGGATTGCAGGCATATAAGGCCAGTCTTCTGCATGCTTCTGTAGCTTCAGTGACAGGAAAGGTGCCAGGTAGGAATTTCATAGGCTTTGTAGGAACGTAAGCATGTAAAAAAAAAGACCTTGAATGGGAAAAGATCTTTTTGCACAGGGTAGATAATACAATTACTGAAAACATGGTCACAGTAGATTTTTTTACAGTTCATTACAGACCTGTGAGAGTCTCATGGCTGTTTACATTCTGACTTAAGCAGCTAAAATTTCCTTAAACACCTCCCCTCACCCCCAATTTATGATCCAGAGAGTGGGAGTTTTCCTGGTAGAAACTAATTGCAGTGGATTAAAGGAACAGGCATGCAGCCTCCACATACTGTATGAGCACTCAGAACAGACACCAAAGTGTTTTATGAGAAGGACATTACATTTGAAGTGCTCTCAGTATTGGTAATCTCAGGCTCTCTCACAACCTGGGTGCGGTGTTTTTCTAATGGTGCGCGGTGATGGCTCTGCGGAGGAGGCAGAATTGGTTTGTCTCAGATCCAGAAGTGATAAAGGCAATTTTGAGATGGAGATTAAGGCCTTGTGGGGGGAGAATGACAGTTTTCTTTAACAGAAGAAATATTTAACACAGTAATGCTCGTTCATTTTCATTTTGATGTGTGTGTGCAAGCCAGGTACCTCAGAGGTCAAATGCTCTGAGGCACAGTTTCTGAAGGTGGGGTTTTTTCATGCTTAAGTTACGTCAGAACAGAAAGTCCCTCTGTAAGTATGAACAAAATTCACGATTCATGGATCTTTGTAGTCAGCTTCAAACCTCCGGTAACCTATTATCTTGAACGGCTTGCAGTGTGAATGATTAGCCTCAAACCTGTGGAAGGAACAGCAGGAGTTTCGAACTTCACAACTAGTTTCTGTAAATGATGGCCTAAACCACCGAGTTGGACCTTTGCACTTAAATACATTATTCCTCTGGGGTTCTTTATCTGACTCCGTAAGAAAATTTAGCTGTGCAAAGGACTTTGGGACATTTCTGGCCATTTACAATCTGTATGAAAATTCTTGGTGCAGTTAAAAAGGGGGTATGTTAACTGTTAAGGTAAATTCATCCATTCATTTCATGCTGGTTTTAAGAGTAAGCATTAAAATTCACTAGATTTAGGGAAAGAATAGGAAAATATTTTCCCAATGGAGGGAGGCCACAAAAAAAATGACCTGATCAGGTACTAGAACTTTTTTTTTTCATTTTCATCAGGCAAATAGATACGAGGCAATTAAAGCCAACTAGAATAAACAAAGACAGTCCCACAGTAGGAAAAAGAAACTTTCTCCAAAGGAATACACATGCAAAGACAGGAAAATGGAACTTCGGCTTTATCAGCCATATCAATATTTTACTGCAGTTACAAATTCACACAGATGCCAAGATACTTTATGTTGCCAAATGGTGCTTTTATGTTGCAGCACATGTTGTGCATTCTTTTTTAGAACTGAACACATCTGCTATGACTTCTTCCAATATCCGTTTTCCTTCCCCGCAGTTTGGGCTGTGAAGATTACAAAGCCATAAATCAGAACCGTAGCAGTTGCAAGGGGTCTGATTTAGCACCGCAGTTAAATGCTGCCAGCAGGGCAAGGACGATGGGAACGCCTGGCTCCGTAGGGTGGCATTTCCCAACCTTCGCAGGAGGGGATTCCGTAGGGAGAAAGAGGAACAATCTAAGCCTATTTCCCAAGTGGTGGTGGTGGTTAGAGGAGGACAGAGGGTAGAGCAAATGCTGAACTCTAAATTCTGCTTCTGAGAGAGACCAGCCGGTGACCTGGTGGGTCTGGGTGTGTTGGTCTCCAGCTTTGTTTCTCATGCAGATGAGTTCCTGACTAGTCACTAGCAGAACGTGAGCAGAATAACTTTCTGCAGAATACTCAAGCGTTGCTTGGTTCAAAAGACCTTCTGTTACTTCTTTCCAGTGCCTTCAGAGTTTATGTGGCACTGTTGAATCTGTGCTACAGCAGCACTCTTGGGGGCCACAGAGAGCAGGTCCCCCCTGAAGGGAAGGCGTGTGCTGGTGGGAAGGTGTCAACAGCAGGCTGTGGCTCCTGAGGTTTGCAGGTAATGACTGGAAAAAGTGGTGTTTATTTTTTCACTACAGTAACACCCAAAACAGGTCAGTGTACTGGGTAAACTCGTGATAGTTTCGGAAGATCTACATGTAGTTAAAAGACAGCTAGTTCAGAATTAATGCTACAGTGACATGCAGAAGGTTATTTAGCTGTTTAATGTAATATCTCTGTCTTCATGGTTGGTCTGCCCATTTTAAGTTGAGGCTCTCATCCTTACGCCTTTCCCCGTCCATCAAATAAAGATATCCCATGTCACTCCCTGGAGCGTGATGGGGACTGGCTTGGATTGTAACACTTAGGTTTGGGTTTCTACAGACCCGTTCTGCTTCCTTCTAGCACCTGGTCAGCCGGTCTGTGTGTTCTCCTGGCTTCCAGGAGAGGGGGAGTTGGGGCTCGCAGGACTTTGTGTAAATGAGAAGGGCAGATGTTCGTCAGCTTTTTCTTGTCATAGTCTCCCTCCACTGACCTGCTGCAATATTTGTGTTCTTACAAAAGCTGTCGTCTTGCCCTGTGTTGTAGGAAGCTGGGCATTGGCTTAGCTAGTGCAGGTGTGGAGGTAAAACAGGTAATGAAAGTAAATAGTAACTTCGAATCTTTACATTTGTAGAAAAGAATAACGTGTTTAAGGGGCTGGGGCTATGCACAGCTAAATTCGCATGACTGGTAGCCACTGGCTATTTTTATTTTAGGTGGTTTACGTTTCGCTCTTTACTGGTGAAAATGCATTAGGAACTGGAGGTTTTTTCCCCATAATGCCTCAAGTTAGAATTAAAGTTGCAGCAGTATGAGCAGGAGTTAATTCATTCTGCTATTAAACCTTCAGTTACACCAAGGCTTTATCGTTCACTGCTAATAAATGGTATTTATAGTTGGCATATACCTCCTGTAGCAACAATAACAAATGTGTTGCCTGAGATAACCTACTTTATGTAGCTGTTAAAAGGCACTTTTCATTCAAGTTTCACATTTTTAAAAATTCATTATAAACCTCTTGAATCCTCCAAGGACTGAAACAATGCGTGAAGCTGGATGTTTAAAGTGCAGAGCAGATTTTGAAAAAGGCTGAGATGAGCCCACAATAGCGATCTGATACTTGAGTATGCTAAGCACACAGCAGCTCCTGATGTGACACTTAGATCTAGATTCTCAAAAGAGTTCAGAAGAACCTTGTGTGCCGAGAGCTTTGAAACACTGGCCACGTCACAACAAGCGCTGCTGGGGACTTTGCACTCCTCGCAATCTGCTAAGTCTGGCTTTGATTTCTTTGGGCCTTAAGCACTTTCGAATGTCTGGACCTAAACAAAGATCTGTGCTTTATGTGGGATTATTTCCTTTTATCTAAGAATACCATTATTCCACCCTTTCCTATAATCAAATAAAAAATTGCCCGGCGTGATGCGAGATGCCAGTAAGCTTATGAGAAGTGGGTAATGTTCTGATGGATGTGTATCTGCTCTTGTCTCGGGAGCCAGCCGGAACAGGGCTGTCAGTTTTGCCATGCGAGCCCGGCTGAGGATCCTGTTGGAGCAGAATCCGAGTGGATAGCTCCTGCCTTCTTTCTGGAAGCTTCAGTCTCTGTAGCACTCGGTGCAGCAGAGGGTAAAAATGTGTGCTGTGGCTTGGCAGTTGGGCGGGGGAAAGAACCGGCCATCCCAAAGGTGTCAGGTGCACTCCACGTGGTTCCCACAGCCTTCCTTGGTGCCAGGTCTGGAGTCAGCATTGCCCGGCTGGGAAGACACAGACCTTGTGGCCAGTCACACAGGTGAGCACATGAGACGGAAACTTCTGAAAACACGCAAAAAATGCAGAAAACCCACCAAAAGTTAAATCCCTGACTATTCTCTGTGGAACCAACACTTGATTAGTTGGCTCTAGGCCCGAAGAGTAGCACGTGCAGGTAGCTGGGCCTCGCATGTTGTGTGTCGTTGTTAGAATGGTGCTGTACCTGTCGGGTAAAAACCAAAGGTGAGTGTGGGAAAGAGAGGGAGTGCGAGTTCTCGTCTTTGCTCTCTCTCTCTGCTAGCGAGGCTCTCGTTCGGATGGTTCAGCCTGCCGCTTCCCACGTGTGCTGTGAGTCGGTATTGAAGTGTCACGCGGCAGGAGCTGCCTGTTGATGGGAACTGAAATTAGCGTTAAGGAGCAGCCACAGACTTTGCAAGATAATCTGGCTTTATTTGTGCTTTCCCTTCCTGGCTTCTGTGTGTCTATATCTTATTACTAGGGAAAATTACTTCTCTTTGTGCTGCCCTTTAGAATTGTGAACAAATTACGCCAGTCCGTTGAATGAACAGTAGCATGGAGATTAAACATGGAGGGTGTCACAGGGCTCAAAGTTAGTGTGCTAAACAACCAGAAAAAGCTTTGAAAGGGCTGGCAGGGAAGAAGCTACTGAGTTAATCTCAGTATTGTATGTGACAGTGCAAGGACTTTAATCTGGGGGAGATGCGTTCTGTTGGGCCAGGGAAAGGCAGGCTTTGCTCCCTTTGGAAGTGGTGCTGGAGAGTCGTGCCATGGCATGCAGCAGACAGCTCTTAACAGCAGTGTCGAGTCCATGTTCTCAGCAGCAGAACAAGTGTCCTGGAAGGAGGGATGAAACATGTATGTGGCAGTGTGGATAACTAAGCCCTAAAAATCCTGTGTGATTAAATGCAACATATAGTGGTGCCAGGATTTAGTCCATATTTGCAGCTGCAAGACTGTGGTTTGCTTGTTATTTTTTTTGCCTTTCAAATCCCTTAATACGTAGGGACAGGTTACCCTGTGGTGTAAACAGAAATTTCACTGGAGTGTTGTGAGCTTCATGGAGGTGGGGCGAGATAAGGGTCTGATCTCGGACTCCTTTTCAGCTCGAATAAGATGGCTAATGATGGAGAGGGCTTTTTGTTGTTTTCTTGGTTTTTGCCCTGGTATCCACTGGCAGTTTTGGAAAATGAAATGTATTGTTCCTACATGCTTCC
Organism: Rhynochetos jubatus; assembly: GCA_027574665.1. Taxonomy (NCBI): domain Eukaryota; kingdom Metazoa; phylum Chordata; class Aves; order Eurypygiformes; family Rhynochetidae; genus Rhynochetos; species Rhynochetos jubatus. Next base: position 765,095 of record CM050661.1, on the reverse strand, counting down.
GGACCCTTTGGGGCTTGGGAGTGAAGTACTAATAGCCCGCGGCTCCCTTTACAGAGCAGGCCTGTTTTACAGGGGTGTGGCTGATGCTGGTAGGTAGCTGAGCACTCCTGCCCTGTAAACAGATGCCTTGTCGTGAGTGCTGTGTTTGCAGCTGGCTGAACGTGCTGACCAGTGTTTGGCTTCAAACTCCAGATTTGGAGCCTTGATGTATGAGACAGAGCATTGGGGAAGTTTGATTGACTTCCTAGTCATTACTGAGATCAAAGGGTTGGTTGGTTTGTTTGATTTTGGCATCAGACTTCTTTATTCTACCACCTGGGCTGGGTTATTTTTTGAAAGAGCTGCATGCAGAGATGTTAAATTCCAGGGAAAACTCAGTGATCCAACATCATTCTCTATTAGCTAACAGTTGAATGCACTGCCATTATAGGAACTTAAGCACAAGTTTATCTGTTTTTCCTGGGGAAAAGATTTAGCTTTCTGGGTCATCCTTGTACACAGGCAAATTGTGGTTTTCTCCTTTTGCAGTGGAACACTAGAGCTTTCTGAAGTGTGGGTGGGAAGTCCCACCAGTTATAACAGCATTGCTCCAATCCTGACTCGGAGTGAATAGGCAATACCTTAATACGGTAACAGTTGTCAGCAGTCGTAGTGCTGATGAGTCCTTTGGGCTCCTGGTGAATATTTATGTAACTTTAATGCCCCCCCAAAAAAATCTCCTGTTTTCAGAGGCTTACATCTCAGCCATTCTGTTGAGGTGAAATAGATTTTTTGTTTGTTTGTTTTCAAAAATACTTTGAATTTATAAAGCAAAAGACAATCTATTAATTTATATTTGCTGAATACATTCTGTGTCCAAAATTCCTGCCTCTCCAAAATACATGGATGCTTATGGAGCTCCTAATAATATGCGTTGAGTGACAGAAATAACGACTCTCATTTATCTAGGCAGTGTCTGTCAGATGCTTCTTTTCCAAAAGCGGGAGGTTACCTGCCCTTAGCAGCATACTGCCAAGAGGTCTGGGATCCAGTGTGATGAGCAGATCTCAGAGTCTGGGAACTCCAACTCTTGCATTTGGCCATGCTTATAGTAATTGTTTCCTAGTATTATGTTTCCATACCATAAAACCCCAGTAATTCTTACTCTACACACAGGTACTTCCAACATTACCTGGAATACCTAATAGCTTGGGTTTTGTTAGTATCAAAGCTGGGAAACTATTTACATTGTTTTAAATGAAACGTGGTCCTTTGGAAAAGCAGAATCCTGATTTACTGCTGTCACACATTGTTTCATTTGGTCGGTAAATTCTTTTAAAAATACATATTTCTGAACTAAATTTAGCTGAATTTGTATCGTAAGCCTGCAGCCTAATCTGACTTAGCTAAATTTCAAACAACTGAAATTTATTTCTGGCAAAATAAAATGCTGTGTCCAAAAGCTATTTCTGCAGGGTTTTAGGAAAAGTGATGGGATTTTATGTGAATTGGCTTCTGGCCAAACACTTTGCATTTTCTCAGCAAGCCAAAATAACCAACGATGAGATAGCTGAGAGGCGATCTCAGTGTGTCACTGTATCTTCAAATAGAGCCTGACTGAGGATGCCCTTGCGGAAGGAACATCTGCGTGGGCTCAGGAACCTCCAGATGAGGTTTCGGTGCGGAGCATGTTACGTACCCGAGCATTTAAGTGACGCTCAGACTGTGGTTTGAAATGTAGATTTTTCACAATAAAATGTCCCAAAGCTGTTAGCTGGTGAACAAGCAATAGGGAACTCCGGTAACTCTTTTCTCTGTGCTGTTGCTCCGCACTGTACCAGTCACGCACTTGCTTTTGCTGGAAGATTGCACCTTCATTCCCAGAGAGGCAGATGGCAACTCCGGCCACGGTTTCGGGTCTCTAATTTGCTCAGGTGAAGGGTCCCTGTGGAGAAGAGTCTATCAGGATACTTGGAAGCGTGCAAGTGTGGTTAATCTGCATTTGTGTTGCATGCTTACATCTTTGCGGGTTTGCTTTATGCTTCTTGTCCCTATTACATGGAGTTTGTTTGTCCTTATTCACTTCAGGCACACGCATTAGACTTTCAGATAATCGTTCTATTGAAAAACATGAACCCGTGCCATGATAACAGGATAAAAAGAATAACTTCAATGGCAATTTGTTAGCAGGGTGTAATCTACCTTTTAATCCCACTACAGGTTTCTTTCCTTCAAAGTATTTGCTTTTCCTTTCTCCCGATTTTATGGCATGTTCCCGAGACCCTTAATATCAGGATGATTACTTCTTGTACCACAGAAGAAGGACACAGAAGCAAAACAAAAGATTTTTTTTATCCAGAATCCAAATCTACTACTCTTGCAGTCATGAGGCTTTGTGTATCTTAATTAGACCAAAAATAAAGCAGCTCTGGTTTTTGGATGAAGAAATAGAGGCTATCAGAGGTAAAGAGGGACAGCCCGAGAAGAGCTGTTAAGGAGACCGTTATGGCTAACACTGCGTGATCATAGGTGGACAGATGTTAGCAGCAAGGTAGCAGATGTCCTACTAGACAGCAATAAACACACCAGAGGCAAGTACATGTTTCATAACATGGGATTAGAAAATAAGTTGAAGGTGCAAAAGATACTCCTTCTCTTTGGTTTAACAAAAAAAGGACCTTTATCCCCTGAGTGCGGATCACATATGGCACAGATTTTCTAGTGCCATTCAGAAAATTAATGAGATTGAAGTTTTTTCTTCAGGTGTAAATTTTGTTATTTTTATGAGCATATTTTATGCTTTATGATTACGATAAAGTTTTAATGGTGCCCCCGTTGCAGATCAAGTCCTGCCTTGCTATAGGGCTGACAGACAAAGTGATGAGGGCTACAAGAAGAGCAATGCCAGTGAAGGTTTCTCAGTAGGTGCCCGTTTCGCTGAGCCTCCTTTCAGTACCCTAGTGATGTTTCACCTTCACAGGCACTGTTCCTTCACCTGGGAGAAGGGGGTGAGCAGGGCTACCAGTTTCGGTAGGTTTTGGATTTGGCCTGGTGTTATTAAGAACATTGAAATGCTAAGGAGGTAGAGAAACAGGATAAATATTTTGAAATTATATAATTATTTGTTATCTACAATATAATCAGTATCCAAGCAAACAAAACCTCTTTGGTAACATACTGTTAACCACCAATTTTGAACAAAGAAATAAAAGTATTCTTTACATTTCAAGTGATTAACTCTTGGGGTTTTTTTAGACCTACACAGTCATTCTGAAAAAAACATTGATCGGCTTGCTCCCTGAGCAGAATGGGACCAGAGTTCTGGTGCTGCAGAGCAGCACAGCTGAAACCCAGTTCTGCTACAGCCTGCACAGGCAAACAGACTGTCCAGAAGCTGCCTGGGGAACACTGTCTCACAGCACTGTTACACCAAACAAACATCAGTTGTCACTTGTTAGGACCATTCACTAGACAAGTCCAGAACAAAACACAGACCAGAAAAGATACATCTTACATTCTATAAATTGTGTGGTCTAAGAATCTATTAAAGCTGACAGAGAAGAGGGCTCTGAATTGGTGAGCAGGCTGATTACACCTCGTCCTTTATTCTCTATTGACTTTGGGTATGCCATACCTTTCCATTTCCTGGAGAAATAAATTAAAAGTCAGAAGTAATTTGCCTGATGGAGGGTGCAGGTGGAATTTTGTTCTGAAGAGCATTTGCACATTGTGAAATCCAATTTAACCCCTTGATGGGGTATAGCTTATTTTCTTTTGTTGACAGCTTTGTGGCAGCTAAAATAGGAACCTGATTAAATAGAGACAGTGAGAGATTGAGGTCTTGTTCTAACAGCAGGAGGATCAAGGCCTCTAATCTTATCTCTCCGAACACTGAGATGAGCTGAGGATGCTGGCAGCGAGATAAGCTTGGCTATTTTGAGCTATAAAAAGACCCCAAGAAAAGAGAAGAGGTGTGAGGTAACGGGAGAGATTTTTCACACACAAAAATAATACTGCATTGTTTAAACACATGTAGGTCAAGTGCCTGGAATGTATAGGGTATTATAAAAGCAGTGATTTCATTTTACTGTATGGGCCTACATCAAAGTGCAAATAATAAGAGCTCGCTCCGGCTTTGCAAAGAAAATACGTGTCTGCAAGTCTCTAAATACTATTCATAATTTATAATCTACAGGAGCACAGTAATAACAGGAGAGGCCAAGTGGGAGGAGACCACTTCTGGCAGAAGTGGGATCGCTGCTTCGTGCAGTCAAACTTCAAAAATGTTTTGAATGGAGCAATAAAATCAAATCACCGAGGGCAGGAAGCCTTTTGTCAGGTTTAATGCTGTCTGTATGGGACTCCTTGTTTGTTTTTTGCTCATTTGTTTGGAAACGCCGAAGGAATTATACAAGCTCTGTTCCCCTCCTTGTTCTACTTGTGGTGTGGGGTTTTTCCATTTCCTTTGTCCCATATTAAATTTCAGGATGCTGGATAAAAATGGGAAAGAACAAAGAAAGGAAAGGAATGAGACAGCACTGAGCTGACACTCAGTTCTCCTTTGTTTCCTGGAAGAATGCAGTGGAAAGGTAAAGCTAGACACAAATATACAAAATACATGAGCAAGATGTTGCACAAAAGGTACTGTTTTAAAAGAGTAAGTCAAAAGCTTCCACTTCTGCGATTGTCTGAACTGATAAAAGTTTAAAATGGCAGTTGTTTGTTTAATCCAGCCGTGGTGAGGTTTACTCATCTGTGGAGCTATGCAGATTCATGCTAGCTGCAGGTCTGCTGAGTACACAGCATCCTGAGTTTGGTTGTATACTTTCCAGAGCACATCTTGGAAACTCCATCGCCCCGAATCGTTAAGGATTAGACTCCAGTGTTAGCTGGCTAAATGGTCTCCTGCACTCACAGAAGAGCGTACAGCCAACACGTTGTGTTCTAGCTGGTAGGGCCATTCTTCTCTGATCAAAGTACCACTGACGCTGTTCTACTCTCAAGCAGAATGGATTGGGAACTTAAATTCTTCTTGAATGTTGTTGGTTGGTTGGATATTTTTGTGTGTGTGGTTTTCTGTGTGTGTAAAATACTATTTTTTACCTTAATACGTATGGTATGTCACGATGTGCATTTTTATTCCTAGTATGTATTGCACAGGAGTTTGGTGTATTCATAGATCTGTAACGAGCACTTCTTGAAGGGGTTTCAACCGCTGGTTGTTGCCAAGCTGAGCGCTCAGCTCCTTGCGATGATTGTTACGTGGTTAGTACATCATTGTGTCCGGTACATTAAACTGGACCGGTTGCCATGATGCTGGTATCTGACACTTACAGTTTTCTTATGGGGATCATTGCAACAATAGAACAGCAGATCCTACGCAAGAACCACTGTGTGCATGGGAGGTCAGAATTTTTCTGGATTCCTATCTTACTTCTTAAATGTCCTGGAAAAAACATTCTCATAAACTTGCAAAAACTTTGTTTTCCCTCAAGGCTTTTTGAAAAATTGTTTAGCATTAACAGCAGTATCATATTTCGTAAGAGACTTAAGGTGTCTTGCTGCTGCTAACTTTGCAGTAGTGCAGTAACATACTAGTAGTGTCTTGGCTACGTAGGTACTACTAGCTGTGTGTTCACTGGTATTAGAATTCAGCTCCTCACTTAACTCTGTATTACTGCGCTCGTATTTGAAGCTTGATAGTTAAAGGTAGAATACTTTGAATTGGGCAATATTGCGATTGAGAGACATCTATTGATCTGCTGAAAACAAAGTGAAAGTGTTTTCTGAAAAAGGGGAAGATTTGGAAGCAGAAACTGGTATCATTCCCAGAATGGCATACAACAAGGAGGAGTTTGTGCAAAGATGCTGTAAGGATCTGTTGGCTACAGCAGGCTCACTCTTGGGGTTTGATGCTTTCCCCACTCCACTCTGAATTCCTCACCTCAGAGGAGTTTCAGTCAGAAGAGCAAGGTATTTAAGCAGAGGCAGATGTCACGCAGCCAGGTGGGTGTGCATTTACCCTGCTTCGCTTATGGGTTGTTCTGGGTGGTAACGCTCGGTGTAAGCTGCACACTGGCACTTGGATGCATTGGGAACCTGAAACCCTGGCTGGCTGAAGGGTAGAGAGGACAGCGTGCCTCTCCTAGTAGGTGCAGGTACCACCCTGTAGAAAACTTTACACATACCTGCTGGTTAGCAATTGAGCTGTAAGACCAGATGCAAAACAAGAAGAGTATCGGGAACTTCCATTTTCACTAAATCAGTTTTCTTGAGGCTAGAGGTTACTCTGGTTATCACCCTGATGATACGTTATGCTTAAGGGAATTGAAGGGTGTTGGCTGACTTTCTGTAGGGATAAATAGACAGAAGACATCTTTTTCCTCCATTTTAAGTATTTTTCACATACACTGACATTAATTTGACCCTTGGTTTGTAAAGCCGGGTTTTAGGAAAGGTAGAAGGTAATACATGATTTGGTAAGTGCCGTTTAGGTTTAATTACTGGTGGAGTTGCTACACAGTAATCATATGACAGTTAAATATTATGAGGCGTTTGCTCATTATTATTGGAGTGTTGCCACAATCTGTAATGGAAAGAGGACTAAATCTATTATTTTCTGTAAGAAAATGTATGCATCGGGCCCTTGTTATTAATTCTGCGCAAGGTCTGAAAAGAGATTGCACCGTTTGAGTGATAATTACCGGGTATGTGGATTAGTAAATCATCTTTGATGATTGAAGTTGCAATATTGTAGTGTCTTTGGAAAAGAACCGGGTTTAATATGCACTGAGAGTGTACTGGAAGCAGAGAGTGGGCTTTATTTTGTTTCTGTTGAAACAAAAGTCAAACAAATTCCTTGATCATTCTTGTTCGGGAAGGTTTTAATCTACTTTTTAAGGGAGTAAGTTGTCTTAAGTTATGAGCACGAAAGCCATATTTCTTCTAGGGGTTTTCTCTACTTTAGATTGAATAAAGGACAGTCATTCTTAACAGGCTTCAGATTGAAGCTCCACTCCCAAGCGAAGGCACGGGGTGGGCTGTAATGCCCCGTGGACAGCTGTCCTTGTGCCTCAACTGCAGCAGGCCACCAGCGTGCTGTGTACACAGCCACCGCTCACTGCAGCGGGGTTGGGGGTTGGGTTTTGTTATTAAATTGTCCTTGATACGCAAGCTGCTTTTTCTCGGAGCGCAGGAGTTCCACTATTATCACAATCAGGAGTGTATTATTACCTAGGAGGGTCAACACTTTTCTGACTGACTTTGCTCTTAATTCACATGGAAATAGCATTATGGAAATGGCAGCTGTAATCGAAGATGATAACATCTATGCAATACCCATTCAAATCATAATTACTTATAGAATGCAAACCTGCTTACAGGTGCTGTGAGAAACTGCTGCTCTATTTTGTGCTTTATTCTGCATGGTCTGCCTTGCTCTGTGAAGTTAATAATTTCTCCTAAAAGGGAAGAGAGTGTTTAAAGCAGTGTGATTATGCCAGCTGATTAGCATTCATTTCTCACTGTCGCATCCTGAGAGAGGAATTTTTTACACTTCCTTTCTTCCCAACTTCTGATTGCTTGATGTAGCAATGCTAGCAACACCCTTTCAGCATCATCTCTCTTTGTCTCTCACTTTTTGTATGAATGTATGTCCATAATATAGATTTCCCATCAGATTTTTGTGGTAGTACATTTACTTAGCTGTGTATGCCTCCAGCCAAATGCTCACATGCATGTACCCACACGTGTACCGGCACGGAGAGGAGCAAGAAGCGTGGTGGCCCTTAGAAGTATTGTAAGGAAACGCTGAAGTGACACCTAACCCGTTTGAAATGCCCAGCGACTGTTGACAGTTCTGGGTAAAGGCTGATGGAGAACATTCGAAGAAGTCAATGAAAAGGAAAAGGAGGAACAACCTAATCAGAGATGTGATCTCTAACTGTGTGACAGCTGCATGAGATCTGTGGAAGGGCATCTTTTCTGGCCTTACTGCATCTCACTGCACTTCTGTGTCCCTCCTGTGACTGCCACGCTGAGGGTTGCTAGCATTCCTACATTCATTCATCAGTAAGTGCTTAAATAATGCTCCCTTAAGCACAACCGCACATCGCTGTATTCCTAGCGAGTCTCTGCAATGAGTGCCATGCTTATTCTGCTTAAATCTTAATCTGTGCAGTACATACAGAAGGACCTTTTCCCCTTTCAAGTAAACAAATATGTTACTTTAGAGAGATCCGGAACCCTCAGTGCGTAAGTCAGGTTTGGAAGCAGATTTATGGCAGAGGAACAGATTGCCATTGTTTGTTTGCATTAGAGCATCTTTTACCCGTAGTGTCCTACAAAATAAAGTGTTCACTTGATAACAATAAAACTTCCAACAAATTAATTGCTAGAAGCCTTTGAAAGATAAAGAACATAGGAATGATGGCAGATGACTCTTTATCCCTCTCTTTAATTGGTTTTGGGCATTGATTACAGTGTTCGTAATCAGTGGAAGCACTGTTGGGAGCTGAATGGGCTGCGGGCAGGCGCTGTGGAAGAGTGATTTAACTGAATTCTGTTGCGCAGGAGCCCAGACAGCCTGGTGTGGAGCTTTGACGAGACCAACTGAAAGCTTGCAGCGGCTCACTTCAGAATGCGGGTTTGAAATTAGCTCACCTGGGCTCTGTTCTATCTTTTCTGGATATCATTAGTGCTACATTTGAACTGGGATCTCTTTAAGTAGAACTGCTGTGCTGCAGGAGACGTCACCATAAACTATGCCATTTTCCGTATCGAACCTTTGGTGGAGTGTGTATAATAGCTTGGCAATTGAATAGGAATTCTCAAGTTTACGACTAGCTAACAAGATCAAAGAAAATGAACAGGGCTCTAGAGCTTGGTGTATGCACACCACAGACATTCATTTTGAAAGTGGTGTGATTTGTGCTGTGTTCATTCTTCATGAGTGTAGCATGCCCTTTACGTACTCCTCATCGAAGCGGTGAAACCACCAGAGTCAAGGATGACAAGTGCAATCGGAGGTGTACGAGCGAAGCTGTAGGAGTGTGATGATAAAGGCCAGCCTGTGTGTGATAGGAACCTTCCTTTTGCATGCTTCGCAGCAGCTCTCAGCTTCTCCTGTTGACTTCAGGATAGGCCATGAACTTCTTCACTGGCTGTACTTCCAAGCTTATTTGCAAACAATTATCTTGTGAAGTTAGAGAAAAAAAATCTCTTTTTCTAACAGCCGGGACCCTGTAGCTCTTTGTAAATGTGATAATTATGATCAGAGGGAGCACACTGAAATATTAAACCTGTACTAGGATTTAATTACCTGCAGTTTCAAATCAAAGGACAGCTGAAAATGTTCCATATGTGGTTTAGCTATACAGGAAAAAATAATTCTGGGCTTACTCATTTCGTTTTAGTGCTGGGACTTGAAGCTGCACTGTAGACGTGGTTGGAGTGTGGCGTAACCCTGGGGTGGCTGCAGGCAGCTCCCTGGCCCTTCCGGCTGAGCTGCTGCGCCAACTGTCTTACCCCGACGTGTGTGTGCCACCGTCTGCTCCGCGCTGTCCTTGTCATGTGTCCCTGACACGCCTGTCTCCACACACAGCCTCCGCAGGTAAAAAACACTTGCAGGCTTGATTCAAAATACACGTGAACAGCTACAGTTCAAACAGGAGCTATTTCTGGAGACAAGACTCTTGAGGCTACAGAGCAAACATGGAACTTTCCAAATGGGTTTGAACCATCTAGCAAGGCAATTGCAACTGGGGAATTGCTTCTAAGTTGAATCTTCCTGGAGCTTGGAGTACAGATTCTGGCTTCTACTTTACTTTTATTTTGTTTTTAAACTTACCAACTTGGAAATGCATAAAATCTGTAGTGAAAAAGTTTGGACATGTTGAAAAAGATGAGTGAATAAGATGGACATGTTTCCAAAACAGCCCAGGTCACTTGGCAAAGTCGGTGACAACCGTTTGTTTTTCACTTCTGACCAGACGCATTTCAGTATGCTTTCAGCGCGAGAGACTGCCGACGTAGAAAAAGTCGCTCGGAAAGTCTTGAAGGTCATGCACAAAACCAGAGCACGTGCTCCCGCAGCGATGCTGCGCGCAGCAGGGCCGTACGGTGACCGGGGGTTCTGGGGCAGCGTGCTCTGAGGATGGGTCTGTCACACAGCACTGAAATGCGAAACACGACGTAACGCAGCTTCTTGGCGCTGGATTTTCTAGTAGACCCCTTTGTTGTAAGCTTGATGCTCACTTCCCCCAGCGTGCAGCTGGGTTGCGCTTTCAGAGAGATTCACAGCATCCAAGTACCAGCCGCTAGGAAATGATGAGGATTTAGATCTTTTTCCTTGCTGGTAAGATTTAACTTTAATCTTGATGTAGATACTTTGTAGAAGGTGGAAATGTGGATTTGAAATCACTTGGGCAGACAAAGGGACCCTACCTCTGCTGCTTCTCGGGGGTGTGTTCAGCCGTATGAAGCGGGAACAGGAGCACCACTCTCCCCTCCCTTCTCTGCTCCACCCGCTGTTTTAAAAGAATGGCAGCCCTCATGGCATTCTCTGTGGGATTTGTCCTGGTCTGTAGGCAAGGAATGATTTATGAACCCTTCCAAGGCCAGGCCCGCTGGCAATCCAGGTGAAGGAGTGCCTCACTTCTGTGTCCAGCTCCTTACGAGCTAGCTAGGAATCAAGTGGTTTAATTCTAGAAATACACAAAGGTACGCTCTGGGCATCGGTGAAAGTAAATAGTTAAGGCTTCTGTGGAGTAAGGGATTTCTGTATTACCAGTAAGATATTCCTAGTATTGAGGTGCCTAAATATTTTGGGGTTTTTTCTCACTTTAGCAGCTAAATCCTTTCAAATTTTGGCCCTCTGTTTCTGTCATTGACTGCCGTTACTGGAATCCCTTGTTCCTTTCTGAGGTCTGAGTTCCCTTGTTTAACTAAATCAAGATAGTAATTAGGTTGGAGTCTGTAAGGATCTAGAAGGGGTAGTTGGCTCCTTAGTCTAGGAGACAAAGATACAGTGACTGTACGTTGACGCTCGGTAAATTTAGTTAGAAATCAAGAAGATAGTTACCTTCACTGAAAAAAACAAACAGCTGGAGCAATTTGCCAACGGTTTGTTGCATTCTCTGTCAGTTGGGATGTTTCTTTTTCTTAACTGAGATTGAACTTGTTTTACGGATTTTGGGAATCCAAATTTAAACAGGGATTAACTGAAGTAATCCTATGGTCGGTCCATCAGATGCTACCCCATCACGTCTGGGCTCTGCCTTTCCTGAATTTGTAAGTGCCATTCACTTTAACGGCTGAAGAACTGACTTTTAAGGTCCCAGCCTTTTAAAGTAGGTACGTGAGTTGAGAGGGACCTCAAGGCCTGGGATGAAGTTGTTTAGCTGCATGTATTTGTAACAATTAATACTGTAGGGATGAGACTTGGTGTGTGTTGAGTGTCAGGATGGAGTTGGTGTAAATTAACTTGTAGCTGTTTATTACAGTGTTCTCCCCGAAGCATCATGTTGGTTGCTGGTGGAGGCGAAGTCTGCACCAGATGGACTTTGGTCTGAGTGTGATAGTGCAGTGTTCAGTTCAGCTTTGCAGCATTCCTTCCAGCGCGTCTGTCAAGGAACAGTGTCAAAAAAGGGCTTGCATTATATGATGTATTTTTTGTTTATCTATCTACCTATTTTGCTTTGGAAGTAGCCCTTTTCCCTGTTAGGAAAATGATCTTCTTTCTTGTGTAAAAAATTGTATGTATAAACCAGCAATACAGTAGTCTCTTCCACGTTTTTGGGAATGACTGGATTAATGGAAAGCCTAATTTTGGATTAGGGCATCCCTGGACAAATACTGTTGCTGTAAACTGTGTCACAGGAGTAGCGGACTGGATACCGGGGCCTTCTGGCAGTCACTTGGACTCCCCAAAGCGCACTGAGCATCCTTCCTTTCTGGGGAAGGGATATTCAGCATTCTGCACCAGAGCTGTTTTCTAGTATGGAAACCTGTTTTTTCTTAATTTCATTTCTTGTAAACCCATTTTATGAGACGCAAAAAATTAACACTCAAACCAAGTAACTTCCAACTAATGCAGATATCTTTTTAAATGTTACCTCCCCCGCTAGCCAGAAATGTTGGCAATAATCGTTCTGATCTCTTCTGCCATCACTTACCTGTAATTAGGCTTAACACTATGTGAGAAGTATAGGGTCAACTTTGATTCTGCAACATTTTAGAATTTGTAAGCCAGTTTACAGTTAGCTCCTACCTGAATTACTGGCGTCCCCCTTTACCCTACCTGGTCACGTCTGCTTGCAGGAGAGCAGCCGCCACAGGGAAAACCGCCCCACGAACTTCCCATTAACACTGCCACCACAGAGCCCCAAGTGACCATTCAGCGAATGGAGGTTGATAACTGCGCTGGCAACAAGCTCGGTGGTTGGAAGAAAAACAGCATCAGCTTTTCAGATCATACCCCTCTCTAATGTAATTAAATTCTGAGTCATAGACCTGGAGGGAGGCATGCTTCCAACTGATGCTGCTTTTCCTGAAGGTCAGCTGGAGAGCAGAATATTTCATCAAGAGCAATCTGTAGAGTTGCAAGTTTCCTGATTAGGTTTGCATTTGAAGAGCTTCCCAAGGCCTAACTTAGTTGGGAAATTGCCCATTTAAGCAATAAAACATAATAACATATGACATTGCTGCTTAATGTTATCACATAGGGGAGAGTGCGTGTGAAATAGAAAGACAAACTGATTCGGGTTCCCCTTTTGCCAGGTTTTCTTAAGTAGTAGCATCAGTTCTCTGGATTGTCCTGTGACTCCTCTAAGATAATGAGTTTGAACAGCATTCAAAACGTGTTTGACTTGTCTCCCCATACTTACAGTTGTGGATTTACTGTTAGATCTCTCCAGCCTTTTTTTTTTTTTTCCTGAACATCATATTCCTGCTTTTGTTATGTTTTACCACTTACTCTTGGCAGACGTGGATGAGGAAATTCCCATCTCCCCGACCGGGTGAGATAACCCAAGTGTTCATTGGGAGATGAAGAAAGCAAAAGTCCGCTAGTCATTCAAAGGAAACGTGTCCCATGGTTATACATTGTAAGACATGGTAGGTTGGCAAAAGGCTGAGAGGAAGGGAAATGACAATTACATAAATTTACATTTACCTTGCCTGATCTTCCTAACTAACCCGTTCAAATTGCTGCCCTTCACTGAATATTTCCCTTCTAAAAGGCACTTTTATGATGAAATGCAGGAATGCCAACCTTGTCATCTTTATTTATGTTCAAGTACCAAAGGCAATACTTAAACCTACCTGATATCTCACTAATAATCATAGAAATAGGTAGTCTGCTGCTGCTACAAGGGGGCAGGAGAGAGTAATGCTGTACGCAGATGGAGAATTGAGATGTTCTGAATTCTGAAATGTGCCCATCTCTACTCTTGGTGGTCCTGTGAAAAGAGCGCCCGTGTCAGCAGAAGCTCCTTCCAAGTAACACTTAATTGGCTACTGACTTCTTTTGTTTGCTGGTGGTGCAAATCACTGATTCACTCTTTAATTTCTCTTTCTGAATGCAGTCTACTTTTCTTTCTCCCTTTTAGAGGGAAAATTCCTTAAAATTCTCCATCCAACTGGATGGAGAATTTTGTCCTTAGCATTATGAAGACAAGCCCTGAAGCATGGTGGATTGTCAGTGGGAAAACTCTTGCATCAGTTGTGATCCATCATACCTTCGTACAGTATCTTACTCTTTTCCATAAATATCAGGTCCTTTAAAACAGGCTCATCCCCGCAAGCTATTTCCGATCTTTGACACGTGCTCAAAATAATGAGAGTACAACCTGCAACAAAATATGTCTCTGTTTGTTCAGTGTCCCTAGGAAAAAATATCTGGGGGCTTCTGGAGGTGCTTAACTGTGTGCAAAAAAGATTGAAGACTGATGGTTCTCCATGCGGAGAGAAACTTGTTTGCAAGTTGATTACAATAGGGGTTACTCATATATACACACAGATATATCTGTGTATAGGTGGGGGCGAGGGGAGGCTGATCAGTTGCAACAACAGTTTGGTTCTGTACAGTGAGTAGTTAAAGACAGAGCTAGATGTTAGGGAAGGAAGGTGTCAGGTCATTGTTGGGACATAAATCATCCATGCAGTTAGCAGTTTTCTTTTCCTGTAGTAAAGGATGGAAACATTTCTGGTAATATTGTTACAGACACAGCTCAGAATGGCCATTTTGTGCCCTATAATACAGGTTCCCAAAACCCTAATAGTTAAGAATTAAATCTTGGTGACATTTGGAAGTTACCAACATTTGGTCCTGCCCTGCAACAGGAAGAGAAATTTATCTTTTCTGAGGTAGAAGTATTCTGAAAGACACAGTAATAAATGTTATTTCGACACTTCTAGTTAAGAGCAAACATTTTGGGATCACTGAAGTAGAAAGCATTTCTTTTTACTCAAATAACATGGATTTTAAAAAATGAGTTCAATATTATACTGATGTCCTGAAGTGAAAAAATGGAGTTCATCTAAACAGCTGACTTTTAATCTCTTTTGGAGTTTCCTGAGAGTAGAAAGGCTCCTGGATCTAGAAACCTTTACACAGTGTAGTCCCAGAAAAAGTAAAAAAACCCATTCCGTAGACTTCTGGAGCGCTGTTGAAGTTGAGAGGACAGGCACATCAGAGAAGGGCAGGCAGGCAGCAGGGGCACGTTGGGAAGGTTGGGTGCGGAGGCGTGTACTTTGTGTTAGAGAGAAAGCACTGACGAGAAAATGAGCAAAATGGGTTGAGTCTTCAGTGCTAGAACCAGCAGTGGCTTATCCTGAAAATTAGTAGACGTTTTGGAATATCTTTGGGTAACTTCTGAACAATGTGTGTCATCACTCAGCTATCATAGAAGTAGTAGCTTCGGTATGTGGGTCATGGGGATTTCTGTAAAGTGAAATGGTCTGGGGGAACGTCCATGGGCAAGCTTAACAAAAATCTTGGACATCACTGCCTCCGAGTAACAGATAAAGACTGATGCTTGTGTCACTTGCAGGATCTGATTTACAGGTTAAAGAGGAAAAAATCTGTAACGTCTGAGTAAGTTGCTGTCAGTTGTTAAGAGCTATTTAGAAACCGGATGGTGAAGACTTACTGTAATTTTTCAGAACTGCCTAACTCCCATATAAATAATCTGGTTACCTCTGGCAATTGCCTGCTGTATCTTCAGATAGAAATTTTGAACGAGGTTAGACCTAGATCCTCAAACAATTACCTGTTTTTCAAAGTTGACCTCAGCTTCCATCAGTGTTGGGCCTTTATAGATGTAGTGGGCCACGAAAAAACCACCTGTCATCCATAGCTCCAGTGAACCTTTGAAAACTGCCACAAGCTCCAGCGTGCTTTCTGTAGTACCTTTGTTCGTTACGAGGTGGTGGGGTTTTTCCCAGTTAACATCTCTCAGGAAGGGTTCACCAACTAGTTCAGCATAGACTGACCAGCATGGTAAAAGTCTGCCGAGCACTTTAATTGATGTCCACTGGAAGTGCAGAGCTGTTCTGCGATGATCAGACACCCTGAGATGCACCTACGAAAGATCGTGATTCCATTAATTCAGTGGATGCTGCTTCCTAGGTAAGGAAAAATTAAGCAAGCTTTGACCAAACCTTGGGAACATAACTCAGCAGTTAGCAATGGAAACCCAATTAAAATGCTTTCCATGTACTTGTTTTTAAATATTCATCCTGTTGAACCATTCCCACTTAATGCATAAATGACAGCGTACTATCCAACTGTAACAGTTGGTGGAAGCCATTTTAAGTAGCGCTTTTATAAACGGAGATGGATTTTAATTTGCAATGCCAGTTGAGCTGTAATAAAAACTAGTATTCCAGCTGTGAAAAAAAAAATTGAACGCAGCTTGGTTTAGAGTTATTTACAGATGTGTAAGGATTTTTTTTTCACCCTCTAAGCCATATGGTGGAACCATTTGGTCATTACTCCTTTACAGAATCATTGGTATCAGATGCCTTTCCTACCCTTAATTTCTGGAATCAAAATCCTAAGAAAATACACGTTAAAATATGGCCATTCTTCAGTGTTCATTGATTACAGAATTCAATTTCCTGTTGATAGTGTTAATACAGCTGTTTGCTTGGGTTTATGGGCTGTGATGAGCTTCTGTTTACTTTGAGATAAATCCTGTGCTGCCGTCTTCTCAATGATTTCTACATGTTGGCATTGGTGCTGTCTCCTGGAGTGTTAGTAGGATGCTTGCAACTTTGATTTCTATTTGTTTATCCTTCTCAAAATACCAGCTTCTGGAATTGTGGTATTTTGGAAAGATTTTCATGCTTTTTCTTTAATAATGACATTCCCAGTTGCTTGAGCGAAAAGTCTGTACAGACGGACCAAGCACACCCTTGAAAACTCTTCAGAAAACCCAAGCTTTTCACTTCTTCACATTAGGTTGGGGCAAGGAGAAGGTAGGATCCAGTATTCTGACGTGGGCCTGGAGAAAGAGTTCCTGGTACATTCCACGTAGCAAAGGCATTGCCACTAACTAGCGCACTGGCCTCTCTGCCCCACTCTGACTTTATGTGATAAATAGATGTGACTTCATATGATCCCTGAAGATTCCCCTGTAGCTGAACATAGCTCCCGTGAACAAAATGTTCGTGGCCCTGGGAAGGGTTATAGGTAATACTTTTGTTTGGATGAAGAAATTGGGCCAGTGAAAGTTTTCTTGTTTTTTCAGTTTTATTTTGACAAGTTTTGTCTTTGTATCGGCATAGTCTTACTAGAGACCAGATAGTGGTAAAATGGTCTGTATTGTAAGCGAAGCACTCGGGGACCTGGAAGTCTGCTAGCAGTAAGCATAGCAGCCACATTCCCCACAAGGACCGTCTGTAGAACTCAGACGCCTGCAGTGCTTCAGCTGAAAGGGCGACTGTCAGGAAAGAAACGGGGACAGCTTCAACGGCGCTCAGAAGTTGTGATGCCCTACACAGGAAAGCAAGGGGGAGGCCACAACGGGCATGGTGCACTCCCACAGCAGGGTGGAAAGAAGCCTTATTAGGGCATCAGAGGACGATGCACACTGAGAAGGGGAAATGGCACTGCTGACCTTGTGTAGGAAATCATGTTAATTATGTCTACCTGAGAGTCAGGCTTTCTTATTTTAGCTACAATTTTGAGAACGGTCACAGGTTTTGCTCTAAATAGCTCGAGTAACGTCCAGAACTGTAGAAAATATTCCAGTGACAAATGGAGAAGCTGCAAGGAAATGTCTGAATTATAGCCTCCTTAATTGGTAATGACATCAGGAGAGTTTAACATGAGCTGCTGTCATCTGAACTGCGTGTGCGTGAAACAGATGAAGAGCACAACAGTAACTCGGCCTACTCATGAATTCTTTGGGAAGAATGAGGAATATGGGGAAAGGTTGAATCGCAGCACGGTGTACGTGAAGACTTCAGCCTACTGCGGTCAGCCTACTGCAGTGAAATTGATAGCGTCTTGTGGGCGAGAAAAAGGTTAACAAAATCTCCCGAGAAAACAGTTCTGAAGAACGCAACTTTTATGAAGTGTGAAGGATTTCAGTTCCACCCCACACGCAACTGGAAGCAGTCATTTGTTTTCTCAAGGGCTTTACTAGTATTTCAATTTAATTGCCTTTCAAAAAAGATGGGTACCAAAGCACTTTGCCTTAGTGCACATCGGGCCCTTCAGAGCGCCTCTGGAGTGTGTCCTGGTGTACTGTGCCACCCTGAAGCCCACGGGACTTCACCTGTCCAGGGGCAGCAGAGTCAGCTGGTCAGAAGGTGGGTGGCCGTTCCTCCGTGTAAGCCGAAAGCTCTGTGCTCCTGACATGCTCTCTCTGCAGTGCACCTAAGGAATCATTCAGGGGAAAGCCTGAAGAGTAGTGGCTGCTGTCTGCAGCCACAGTGAGCATTTTGCCTCAGTTTCCTTTCTTTGGATGTCAGTGATGAGTGACTCCTGGGGAAGAGACTGAGAGCAGCACTCGAACAGCAGAAGAACAAATACGAGTGTGACATGAAATCTTGAGTTGCATCCCAGGAGAGAGAGAGGAAAGATGAAAACACGAGGCCTGATTCCCTTCCATCTTTCTGCAAGTCTGCAACACTAAATATCCACCTTCTAGGAAGGAACTTGCTCATGTCCGTTCACTGAAAATACTAGCTTTCATCCATCACTATTGCCTCTCTTGTTTCTGGTTTACACCTTTTGAGGTTCCAGGAGAAACTTTTTAGAATGTAAGCTGTTAGCTTTGCTGCCTTCAGGGCTGGATTTCTGTCATTCTTAGTTAAAAGCTGGTGGCACAGCATTTTTGCAGAGGGCAACAGTATTACTGCTATGCAGATCACTTAATTATTCCAAGTGTTAGGAGTGCAAGTCTCCGAAGATGACAGTGTGGTGTAGGGAAGGCTGAAATGAGAGGTAATGAAAGGTAATGAAAAAGCCAGAGATAGACGAGATGATCCTGTGATGCAAGGTCAAACAAAACAAAATACCTAATAAAGGACCGTGGAGCTGGAATTAGCCGGTATTGCTGAACGGGCCATCAGTGTCACATAAGCAACATGCTCACTGGGAGGGGGGGAATGTAGAATGGCACTGCAGTGTAGAGCTACTCCCCGCACTCCCTGGGGCCTGCTTAAAAGCCAGCTTTGCACCTCCTGGAGGAGATTTATCCTGTAGTCAGCTGCTTTGTGTAAAAGAAAAGAGGAAGCTTCTTGAGGGAAGAGGCAAAGCAAGCAAACACAAAATGACTGTCGGCCCCCAAAAAGCGGGCTTTCCTGAATGAAGGAAGCAGCCAGAGCCACGGACAACTCCATGCTATATTTTGCCCTGGGCAAAAATGTTATTCGAATTTAGGGAAAAAACCCAAAACCTTTTGCAAAAAATAAATAGAATTTAGATGGTCACTCAGAGCCAAGACCACACTGTTCGTTATCGAACCTTCACTTCATGCCAGGGCCTAGAATATTGAGTTTACAGGGAAAGACTGTGAAACCTGCCATGCTGCCTTCGCTGTGCACTTCCCTGCCCGGGAACGTGTTGGTGTGGATGACTGTAATTATCATTTGCACTGGGAAGCAACTGCAGTGTCTTTCTGGCTGGGACATGCCTCTCCTGTGCGAGCTGTTTTACAAGCAAAAATTAACAAGACACTGTCCTACATCACTTTTAATCTTAAAACAGATAACATGATACAGGGAGATGGCAGAGAATAAAATTGTGACTAGGTCTGATCAAGAACGTTTTCTCATCAAAACCATGGTGATTGATAAGTTCTCCTTTAAGAAAAATTGGATTTGACAGTCTTGACAAAACTTTTGATGGAAGGGAAAGGACATAATTTCCATCCTAAGGGACTGTGGACTGCGTAAGGAACTCATGGATCGCTATTAGCGGAGGGCAGAACACTTCCTCTAGAGTTCTCTTCCTTCAGGTTTTAATTTCAAAAGAACATTACCTTTCCTCTCTGCAAACGGGTTTCAACAGCACCTCCTACGTGTCCTCCATTCGCGGCGTTACAGCGGAAATACACCACGGAGTTTAAACGGAGATGGCGGGAGGATGGCCTAGAAATGGGGAAAATGTTATGTGCCTTGGAAGAAATTATCTATTTAAACTTGGGTAAGAAAGCTGTTGCTGTAACCTTCAGAGGGCGAAATATCTTATGAACCGCTATCAGACATCCAGTAAAAACGTTTCGCTTAATGTGAAATAACCTTTCAAATAATAATAATTAAAAAAATCCCTTTATTTTCAGGGTGTGTGCCATACACGGCTAAGCATGGGAAAAACAGAGAGGGTTCTCCCTGTCTCATTCTCTTCAATTACCTAAAAGTAAAGTTATTTTAAGGCAAATTTTAAGGTGTAAATTTCATTTACATATAAATGTACATCTTATTCAGCACTAAACTGGCAATATCAAAGTTAATTGAGGGTAAGTACTAATTGGAAGTTGGATTTGCATAGTTTAACAGTGGAATAGTGTAAATATATGTTGAGATGCAAAATATAATGTGAATTCTAATTCAGTCCCTTTCAGGGATGTCTGGATAAAATCAATGATACCTTGATGCCCCTTCTGTTCTGACACACTGCAGTATTTTGTGTAAAAATATTTCTAGCACATTGAAGCTCCTGTAAAACAGTGTGGTTCCTTCCCATTGTGATGATTTTTCAAATGAAATCAAAGACTTCATGGCTTAGATTAGCTGTATTTCTTACATATGTACCATGTTCAACACTATCGACTTAAAAATGTTGCTAGAATTTACTTTGTGACCTCATGGGCCGTTCCACCACGAGCGGTGGTGCACAGCCTTGTGGAAGTTCAGTCCAAGCTCTCAGTGACATTGTTTGAACAGGAGCATTTTCTTGCACACCAGATCTGCTTCTGTGAGGTAGAACAGACTCAGAAATAGAAACGAGATGGAATCTTTTTATTTGGTTTGGTTTATTTTGGTTTTGTCTTAACCGCAATGGAACAACCAGCAGTAGACAGTGAAGCTTTCTCCCCTAGCAGAGTACTAATTGTTCATTAAGATGTCGTAGTTGGTTGGTTTTGGTTTTTTTTGAGAAATCCATTTTTAATGTTTTTCAGGCTAGCATAAGTCAGAATATGGGATGTGCCACTGTTGTACCTCTTTATTCAGTGTTCAAAGGGTTGTGGTTTGAGAAGAAACTTTTTTTAGTTCTTAAAGATTCTATTTTAAAAATTATAATAAAATTTTCTTGTTGCAATTTAAAAAAAAAAAAATCTTTCAGTCTTTATCTGTATTTAATTATCCCAGTAAGCAAAGCTTTAATTTTAACATTTCCTTTTAAGGATGGAAGTGTGTTTCTGTAATACAGAAGTATGTCTTGTGGAGTAAATTAAAAACACCGTCAGTATACAGGAAGAGGCACAAAATGCAGAATTAAGGCATTTTTCCTATAAATTTATTCTCAGAGTTCTGAATTGCTACTAATTTCCTCCCTATAAGATTGGAAATGGGAATAATATAAAGTCGTCTTTTCTGCAGGGCAGCCGTTTCAGTGTTGTCAGCAGGTTTAGTCATGTCTAAGCACTTGACAAAACAGCAGGAAAAGATTGTGCTGACTAGAAATCAAGGTATTTGGTGGTAGCATGAGAAAACACTTTAAAAGCGGGACTCCTGAACAACAGAGGCTTTGGCCTTTTGAAGGGAGCTAATCCTGGGAACCTCACTAAAAAGTGACCTGAGTTTACACAGGAACTCTTGATTGACCTGCGCCCTCTCCGCATCCTGGAATTGGTCTTGCGTTCCCTCTTTGTCCATGCGGTTTCCTTCTGGCCCCAACACGTGCCTCTTGCTGTGTGTATTCTGCCTGCGGGTTTTTTAGACTTGAGATCCCCATAAGTTACCCCATGTAACAACTTATGGAGAGTGGTCAAAAATGGAAAATATTAATAAAATCAATTCTTCTTTAATAATATTTATTCTGCACCTGGAGAAGCTTCTTCACATGATCATCTTGCAAACAAATTGGGCTGGGCTGGGTTCCTTAGTGTTCAGTCAGGTTTCTTCCCCTCTGATACCATCATTGCTGAGTGAGAGCCATGAAGTTCCATGACCCTCCGCTGTCTTTGGTCTGGGACGTACATACCCCCGGGTCCTGCACGTGGTGGCAGGTTTTGTGATGCAGTCACTTACGGCTTGTACATGAGAGAATGCCCTGAACTGCCACAGAAGCAACCCCTTTTCTATCACAGTTAAAAAGAAAAGTATTAAAAATGCATTTTTATTAAAGCTGTAGGCTTAGCTAGTGTATTTGGAATAAAACCAAAATTGCTATGATAGTTTTCCTTTGAGTTTGGCGCAGTCTAAGAAGGATTAATATATTGTATGTGCATACTGGATGATAATAAAATAGAAGAATTAATATCACTTCAGTACATTTTAGATAAACCTTTGAAAATAAGTAAAAATTCAGTCTGAAGTATCAGAATAATTGGAATGTACGAGTAACTTTTCCCAAGAAAAGCTACTTTAAAAAATGCTCATTATCAGGGTGTAGCAGGAGCGAGCATTGCCTTGCTAGAGATAACGTGTACAGAGGGACAAGACATTGGATAGGTGGAGGAAGTCTGCAGAAAGGGGGGGGGGGGGCGAGGGGGTGGGGGCAATCCATCTATCATTCCTGCCACAATAAATCTTCCTTTTTTGGGGAGAATAGGGTGACCCCAGAACAATGAGAACAAAATTGCTCTGCTGTGCCGTTTCCAGTGCATTAGTATCACTGTGCAAGTCTCACTCATCATGAATGGATGAGCTGAATGTTCCTGTTTCTGTCCAATGGCAAATCGCTCCAAAAAGGGATTTTATTAAAAAAAAGGCAAGCAGGATCATTTCTTTTAGCCGGTAGGTTTCTGTTACTCATCAGATCAGAAGGTAAATCTTCTGTGTCGTTTTTTCAAACAGCAAGAGAAACTAAAGCAAACCGCCTGGACACTTGAGCTGATGTAACCAGGGGGCGGCCGTGCCCGTGGCAAGCAGGACGCGATCTGCGTCTGGAGGTGACGGGCTCTGAACGGGCAGCCTGTGACAGCAGCTGTGCTGTGGCGGTAGGACAGGTGCGGGTAAACCGCAGGTATGGGCTTGTGTTTCTCTGAAGAGCAGTACCGAATTTACAGCACGATGCCTTTTGAAACAATTCTTCTCACAGGGAACCTAAGAAACTGAGCGGCATCTTGTTTTGATAGGGAAAAGGCGTACACATGGCATATAGCACATTAAAAGTCATCAGTGCCATCGCTGCTGATCGTAATTATTACAAGAAACCAGCAGATCTAAGAACTTGCATTAATCTCCTTTTCTAAACGCTGGAAGTTGTTCTGTGCTTAATTAAGGGGTAGGATAATCTTGTCTTGATGGCTAGGCTGGAAGTGAGTAGGTATTCGAGTCCTGATTCTGCCACATGCATCCTTTATGATGTTAATCAGAATGCTTTTATCTCTATTTTTTTATTTGAAAATTGGACATACAGTTCCTTCCCTCACAAGAGCAAATATTACGTCTTACGCTCATTTTATAGTGAACACTTACGGAGTAAAGCAATTTTATTTCCCCTTTATGTGGAACTGGGGAGATAGTGATTTTTGTATGTTGGCCAATCTTAACAAAACAAACCCCAAACCAACAACCCGAAAAAAGTGGTAAAGATGAAATAAAAAAGTGTAAAATCTCAGGAAGCAGTTGAAAGAGAAGCTTGTTCAGAAAACTGATATGAAAGGTAGTAGCAGGGAAGGCAAAAAAAGGTCAAGTTGTTTAATTTCTGAAAAAAGGAGACTTAGATTTACCTTGTCTTGAAGTTCAAGATATTTCTGATTGCCCTTTCGTTTGTAAAAAAGGGATAAGCAGACACAGCGAGTGAAAGCCAAAAATGGGCCAATTCAGAGTGGAAGTGTGGCGAACACTTCCAAAGGCCAGAAAGGTAATCATTACGGGCAGATTAGAATTTCTATCAGCTGTAATCTTTTAATGAAGGCTAAACAGTTTCCTGAGAGATACTTTACAGCTCAGCAGAACTGACAGTCTTGATGCAAAAATTGCTGGTCTGCGTGATGGAGGAGGTCAGCCTGGACTGTCCCGATGGTTGGTGCTGGCCTTACGATCCACATATCTGTGAATTAATGCCTGAGTCATGCTGATACCGTAATGAGGGAGGCTGTGGAAGTGTGTACGTGTGCTGAGTTACTGCGGGTCTTGGAAACGGAAAGGGAGAAAGCTTCCAGGAAGCGATCTAGGAAGGGATCGCTGCAGTACTTCTCACAGGTTAATACTGTGAAGGGCATCTTATGCTCTGGAATGACAAGTCCTTGTGTGCGACTGTACATCCATCTGCTCTGTTTGGTGGGCTAGCTGATGAGAGAAAATCGGATTTGTTGGTACAGGGGGCTGTATCTTAGCTGAGTGGTACAAAAATAGGTCACAAAACTGAGAACTGAGTTTGCTTTTTTTTTAATCCTCCCCCCTCCCCCAGTTATTTATTTGCAAAGAGTGAACTACATAGCTTGCCTGCTCACCGATTTGGTCATGTTTACTAAATAACTTCAAAGAGAAGGGAAAATTGTCAGTGCTAGATGTCTGGGATGGACACATGGGAGAATGGCCTTTTTCCTAGTGTCCAGGAGCTGGGCTGGTAGGGACTTCACCTGGAATATGGCAAGTCGGAGATCCTCCTACTGGAAGAGTTTCGGTCCACGTTTCTAAGCTTGCGGGGAAATGACCTGGCCATCAGGTACCAGGGTGACTGGTAGTGCAAGGGCAGAGTTGGGCCCAGTGAGCTTTCCCATCATCTCATTCCCACTGTCTTGGTTTTGGTATTAATGGATATCTAGGAAGAAGGACTGAAAGTCTTTGCTTAAGTATAGCTTTGTGCTATAGGCTTTGGCATTAGGGGGTGGGAGAAATGAATCCCATTTTCTGTTAGCAGTAGACGTAGCTATGGGTTTCTTGTGCTCCTGTGTCTTTAGCCATGCACCATTCCCTGGAAATACTGTGAATCTTAGCCTCCTTTTTCTTTTTTTAAGCTTTTCTTAAGCTATTACTCCAATACTTTGTTTTAGGAACTGAATGTTGCATGTAGGGTGAAAATGATTTGTTGAATTAATTTGCTATCTCAGGAGAAAAAAGCAAATGATTTAAAAATCTGTTTGATCCACAGGAGTATATAGTTTCTTTTTTCAGGTCAGCAAATAAAGCATAAAACGAAAATGTTTTTATAGTTCTGTGGGTTTCGGGGCATGGCAAAGGTGGCAGTAGGCAAATAGTCGCTGTTAAGATTCAAGGATGTGAACAGTCCTCACGCCCACGCAGACTGACTTTACTGGGATTATTTGCATGCTTGAGTATCTCACTAAATCAGAACAGAACAGACTGGAGTCGATTTTGGTGTTGTATTATGCTGATCACCGCTGATGTGGTTGGAAATAGTGTATCAGTGTAATGACTCATATCCATGATATTTTTAAGTTGATTTTTTTTTTCTTTGAAGCAAGCCCATGGCAGAATTGGACATTTGTTCAGGAAGATGGCTTTTCACCTTGCCCCTGTGAGAAGCAACAGTTTAACGTACAAATAGGGAAAAATGAATGCCTTTTTCTGAGCTTCTCCCTTTTTCAAGCCCTTGCACGATGAAGGTCGCGTGCACCTTCATTCATCCCTTATCTTGTGACATTTTGCAAGGCATACCTTGTGCTCAGTGTGCATGCCTGGAGCATCGTATGTCCTTAGCACGTCCTTCAGGACAACACGCAGCACTCTCATACTCTCAATTCAGAGGCACGCGCTGCAGTTGAGAGGAAGCTGAAAGCTCAGTAGGACCAACGGCTGGGAGAGGTCAGATGCCTTCTGCTGTGTCATCTTTTCTCTTGACCCGGGCTGCACCTTTGCTCTTCTTGATTCCCATCTGTGTATTACACACTTGGAATTACTTTACATCTTACTGTTTCTAGAATTGAAAAGCAAAAACCGTAACACAGACATGTGAGCTAGAATGTACTTTTCAGAAAGTTTGGGTGTCTAATATTCATCTCTAGAGTAGTACAAGTAACTGACTGTTGTTTGCATTGTAAAAAGGAAAAAACAAATCATGTCAAACACAAGGTTTGTTCCACTCTGAGCACTTGGTAACATTAACATTAATAATTGAAGTTTGGTTTAAAAAAATAAGTATTAAAAAAAAGGTAGAAGTATTTTCAGAGAAAGATGTGTTTTCTTGAACATATTTCACATAAGTTCAGGAGAAGTTTCAGTGGATTTGAATCTGTATTGGGTGGGCTGGCTTTGGTGTGGGTGGAAGGAAGATTGCATGGATGTGTTGCAGCAGGTCAGCAAGAACTGAAGGTGTCAAATAAATTGATACCAAACGCCAGTTCTATCACCTTAAACAATATATCTCAAACTGAAAAATTGAAGACCTTATGATTCTTAGGAAACACATTTTCCCTGCAACTCCGATATTATATTTTTACTTTCTAACATGCCCTCTCTAACACACAGACTGCCAATGTCCTTTTGTACTTCAGAATGTGTTACTTTAAGCAGCCTATAACAGATCTAAAATCTAGGCAAGATACTGCATTATTCATTCCAGTCAGTTTGAGTTATTGATTATGGCATTTTGAAGTATTGCTTTTCTTCTTCTCCCTCCTAGACTGATAATCTAGAAAATGAAAATGAACAGGGAAAAGTAAGAGCATAGTCTTTGTTCCATTTTAATTTCTTTGTTAAATTCAATAGCAATGAGGCCTTTGTTTTTCTTCCTAGTGTCACCATTTCCATATCTTGCACAGGGTCATCCCTCAGAGAAGCCTGGCTGCACGCATCGTGTCAACCCTTGGCTTCATGCAACAGTGCAGAATTTTCATTTACAGAGGCACGGCATTTTTTTCCCCTTTATAAATGCCAAACTGAATGAAAAATAGTCCTCAGAGAATTAGAAAATAATGAATGATTGGCATTTGGTGTAAAGTTTCTGATTCTAGTGAGATTTAGGCATGCCATTCACTGGGAAATGCAGAGTATTGAATGACATCCACGTTTGCCAGACGGGCTGTCAAGGCATGCTGTGTATCACTTGTGGGCACCCCATTCGGTGTTTCTCAGTAAGGTGTCGTATACATTTTATCCCCGCTCTGAAGCTGTTCATGTTACCAAAGCTCTGGCTTGGCCTCTTCACCCACAGAGGCTGCCCCTGTGGGGGGACAGGAGTTGGGGGAGGCACATGGGAGCACATGTGCACTGAGTAAGTGATCGAGTACGCTTAATTCTAAGAGGTTCTCGTGTGCTCTTGCATGAGCTGAAGGCAGTATGGATCCTGTGGCAGCCAGTAGCTGACTGAACTGGTTCACAGTCCAGCTGGTGACCAGTTAAAAGTTATGTTGCTCAGGAGTCGATACTAATAAAGGGCCACTATTGTGTAAGTATTCAGTGATGACCTGCTTGTTGGGGTGAAATCCTCAGTGAGCTGGTGGATGACACCAAGTGGGGTGGGACAGTTGATCTGCCTCGTGGCAGAACAGGGCTGCCACTCCAATAGCTGGACAAGATGAAAAGACGGGCTGACCAAAACTTCCATGAGGCTCAGTAAAGACAGAAGCAGCGCTCTGCGCCTGGGCTGTAACAGCCCTGAGACGTGGTGCGGGACAGGGCTTGGCTGGCTGGGGAGCAGCTCTGCATGGATGCTGTGCCAACAGTCCCAAGAGTGTGTGGGAGAGACATGGGTCCTCAGTTTCTAGTACTTCTTTCTTTGTGGTATCAGTGGCTGCCGAGAGGTGATGTACGTGCGGGTTGGTGTCTGAAATAAGCAACTACAATTCGAGTTTCATCATGCCAGTAAGTTCCAGCATGTTGCAATTGGGCAAAGAACCGCAAAATCAAGTGCAGCTATGTTACTCCAGTTGTGCAGTGCCTCCTGTGTTAGTTACGACACGATGGATCACAGATGAACCAGTTTCAACCCTCTGCTCTTAAGTTTTCTGCAGGTTGTCCTTGCTGCCAAACAATACTTATTTGTTGCGTGTCTTCCCTCTGCTTGTTGCCCTGTTCACCACAGCCTGGGGAGCAGACTGAATTCTCCATTTCATACCTTCCCTTGGCAGCTGTGTTTCTCAGTCTCTGATAGGTTTTTTTTCTCACTTCTGGATCCTCTCAAATTGGTTCACGTCTCTCCAAGTGTGTTGCCCAGAAGTGGACTTAAATTAACTGAGGGCTTGGGAGCGCTGAGCTGATAGATTTCTTTCGGTATCCTGCAGGTCATAGTTGTGTTTATAATCCCGGTGTGGTGTTCCCATTCTGCAACACCTAAGTGGTGATTTATGTTCAGCTTGCAATCCACTGTAACTCCCAAATCCCGTCACCCGAAACTGCTGTCCAACCACTTCATTATAAGGTGATTGAGACAGATTTCTGAATAGCAGAGTGGTGAACACAGCTGCCTGGAACAGGTTTCATTCTTGGCCACTGACCATATGAATGAATCTCTTCAGAAGGTTGTACCAGCTGCTGGTTACGGCAGATAGCCAACAGCCAGGAAAATTCTGAGATCAAATCCTAATTAAACTGCTGACTTGCTGCATGACCTTGGGTGGCTACACCCTTTGAGTAGCCATGAGTCCCAAGTCAAAGCCACTCAGCTTAACTTCTCTCTGAAGACAGATTAAAGACCATGTGCAGAACAGAACTCATGTACATCCCCGTAACACTGATTGTTTGGAACTTCTATCCTGCCCCTGCCCCTTAATGCCAAATACATCTGTGCCTTCCCACGTTCTTGTTCTTACTTGTGTATATGGACTTGTATCTGCGTTATGATTAACACAGATACCTCTGCACCGGATTACTGAAAGCAGGTCTTTGCAGATCTGATTACCTATTTTATCGTACAGAAATGTGGACTATATTTGTGCAGCTTGTATAAGATGCTGCGTTTCTGCTAGAAAATATTGGCTATAGTGCGCTGTGTACAAGCTTCCACACGGAAGTTTGCTGCCAGGCACTGCACTCATAAACACCAGGTCGTTAACTTCAGTCACGCTGCACTTGGGCTGCGTGCAGAAGGCTAACGAGTTCAGGGACAGCAGGGAAGGAAATGGGGACGAGTGACCGATGTGCTAACCGCCTGTGGCACTTGAGCTGTAGTAGAGAAACGAGGCGGGGAGGATATGGCATTACAAACGTGAAAAATCAAAGCACCCGCCTTTGGATGTAGTTTGCCAGGGCCCCTGTCTGGAATGGGTTTTAAATGCTAACCATTCATCCAAACACAACACTGGCATGCCAGCGTGCACGAGCGCCAGCTGAAGAGACCAGAGAACTCTGTGAAGTTTGCAGGCTTCCCAGTCACAAGGCATACAGAAGGGAGGCACATCTGCCTTGCCCAGACCTCCTCCGGCTGGGGCCCTGCAGCCTGACCCAGCCGAGGGACGTGTGGGCTGGCGGCAGCGTGGCCAGGCCTGAAGGCGATGGCTGGTGTGTGAGTGGGGAGCTCAGCCGTGCCCCGCGTGGTCACAGACAAGGCAGCTGTAACAGGACGACGGCGCGGGCGAGTGGTACCCTCTTGTGGAGCGTAACACCGAACTGTGGAAATAGTCACGCACCACTAAAAGCTCAAATTCAGCTTCTTATTTACCACCCCAAGGGTTCAAAGTAAATGAATAAATGAGGTGCGCTGTCTTAACGAGGTTCCTTGAATGCTGCAGGAACACGGAGAAGGGAAATGAGAACGGAGGAGGGTCAGAGGAGGAAGGTGGTTGGGAAAGCATGCACTGTTCTGTTCTTAGGTTTGCAGTTGCCTGAGGTGGTTGGTTGGCTGGTTGGGTTTTGGCAGGGAGAGCACTTCTATTTTCATGAGCAGAATGGTACCTAGTGGTTGTTGTCTGCTAAAAGCTACGGGGCAGGGGGGGGTGTCAGGTAATGCTTGGTGTATCTTTATCACATACTTCAAGGAAGGCTGGAAACACCAGATTGTTTACTGCTAACTTGAGTTTTTTAGTGATGAACAAAGCTCTACTGGGCTAATTTATTCTTCAATTTAGGTATACTTAGAGTTACTTGGGGAAATCTGTATAGTGGGGGATTCTGTGCCATATAGATCTTTCCCAGGCCAGGGGGTTGAACAGCAGTGTCGTGCAGGGGTTTTTTAAGTATTAAATGTAAAAAGGAATCTCTGCTGATTTTTCTTGGTAAGTCTGCCACAGATAAAATGTTGTACAAGCTTTTCTTGTACAGTAGAAAGGCAGAGTTCAGTTATAGCCTACACCTGCTTATCCTGCTTTCACGAGCTAGGAAGGCGTAAGCAAAGTTTGTGCAAGAGCAAGACTTCTGCCCAGGGCTAATAGGAGCGCTTGTTCTGGAAGTGCACGATCAAAACCCAGTCCAGGTACAAACGTGAACACAAGCTGCGTACTGCCTAGGGTGTTGCAGGTGACAGTAAAGTATTTGGAGGTGAGGTTTTCAAAAGCAGAATTAAAAAAATGCAAGCATTCTCTAATACTAGGTGTGGCAGCATCTGATCTGATTTCTAGCTTGTGGATCCTTAGTAACTGCAGACAGGCTTCTCATCACCGCTTCAGGACCTTCTCTACCTTTTTTGTCCCCTGCTACCTGAAACTCTGCTGCTTCCATCAGTCACAATCACGATCCAATCATGATCTCTCTTCCTATTTCCCTACAGTTGTAAGAAGTTCTCGTGTGCTGGAGAAAGGTGACCCAGTCCGAGGATGCTCCGCCAGTCTTGCATACGGGAGGTGGTGCTGAGAGCTGGAAGTGGCCCTCTGAACGGCAAGGTCTGTGTAATGCGCAGCGTTGTTTGTACACGGGTTGTATAACACAGTTCATCGACAGCATCAGAAGTTTATTCATTGGCCCTTTTCAAAGAGCGGCTGGCTTTGGTAGTGTTTTTGTGGTGGCTCTCCGAGGTGAGGGCCGAAGAGAGCAGATTCCTACCTGCTTTGCTGGTCAACTCAGGAATGTGCAATATAGCTCAGCTTCAGTATGGAAGAGTAGCTCTTGCTCACAGAGCCTGTTTTTTCACTTGCACTCACTCTCTCTTCCAGCGTTAGATCTCTCTCTCCCAACGTTCCCTATACATCCATGCTACGTGGGGAAGGGTTGCGTATCTCTGTCTCCACGTGCAGATGTTCTTGGTTTTGAACACAATCTTTCTTTAACCGATTCAGCGACCGTTTTCATTAGTCAGCAGAAGTCCCAGTGACCGTAGGTACTTAGGGGCAGGCTTACAACAAGGAAAAAATAACAGCACAAGCACCTAACAAAGGAGTTAGTGCAGAAAGGTCAGTACACTGTTTGCTAAGCTGATTAATTCCCAAATAATCTAATTTATCCATTGAGTAAGGAGACTTTACAGAAGTCTGTGGAAGCATGTGCTCTAGCCGTTTTCAGCACGGTTTTTATGACAGCAATTAAAGCTTGAAGTTAAAACCTTTTTAATGCTTATAACACAGACTAGTTCAGCTGTGCTAACAAAAAGCAATGGTTTCCCTTTGCATTGGATAAAATCTGTGAAAAAACAAAATTTTCCCTGAAAACCTTCTTCACCGTCTCCCAGCGCTGGTACTGTAGCAGGAACTGATTTCTCATCCACTTCAAGCATCTAATGCTGAAATCTCCATGGCGGTAACCTGAAAACACATACTTATCAAAACGTTGCTGCCATTGAATTCAATACTCAATTTAATTTATGGCAGTAAAATCTGAGAGAGTGCTAACACTTCTACCGTTCTTGGAGAATATTATCCTCTCTCTTAAAGAAACCTACGGCAAATCTCAAGCCTAGCTAGCGGCATGATTGATAACTGCCATTCTTTTCAGCGTGTGCCGCTGTGCAGTTTTCACTAACAGGGTCGGTTCCTTTACCAAGGGAGGATTAAGGCCTCAGGGAAACCTTTTGGCCAAGCCACAACTTCTAAGCATAAACATAATATGAATCAAGATAAGAGCATGTGGTAATTCGTCTCTAAGAGCAGTTATCATGGAAAATACTTTAATGACAGCTGAGGAGTGTAAAGATAACCTGCAAATAATGCTGCGGTTCTAGATGGCTAAGAGCTAGGCTTGAGCAGGTATGAAGTTACCTGTGAAACCCTCCAAGACAGCCTCTCTGCAAATAGTGATTACTGGGCAAAATATGAGCAAGACAGAATGTTCTCCTTTGGTACTTCACACGGTATAAACAAGAATGGAAAAATACTGAGGAATGAGCCCGCTTCATCAGAAAAGCTGACTCTCCAGAAAAAGTTGCTAATGCACACCTTTGTAGAGTCCATTCCTCACTTAGTTTGCTCTGCTCCATCCAGCTATTTACATCACGAGTTACATCAAATCAATCAGAATAAAAGCATGGACTGCGGAGTCAGCTTACACACATTCAAACAGCTAAACTGATTGAAGGATAACAAAATGTCAAAGAAGTTGGAGTTCAGCATGTTATGCTTGCTGAATCCCAAGTCCAAGAACACCTTACAAGCAGTTCTAGAATCTCATTCCAAGCCCAGGAATAGCTGTGGGTCTTGGCTTTTGGCTCTACCTTCTATTTCACCTAGTCATTTTTAGAAGTCGTAGGTTTTCATCTCTCTCTGAAAAAGAACCAACCTCCTCGAGTCTGCTTTCTGTGCTAGATGTATGAGACTGAGTGTGTAAAAAATATATTAACTGACTGTAGACAAATTTTTTGCAGTATAAAGGAAGTAGAATGCTTTCCAACTTATGTACACAGTAGGAAATAATATGTTATTCAAGGCAATTGCTTTCCCCTTGTTTCAAAAAACTGGCAGTGAGGTTGATATAAACAGTATGTAAAGACAACTGAATCTTAAACGGAGGCAGGTTTTCTGGAACGCCTGTTTAAGCCAGTATGCGTGGCAATCACTCATCATCTCTCAGGATTTGACCTTTTAGACGAACTGTAAAATGATAAAATGCACAATACACACACAAGAAAGATAAAACATCAGGCCTCATGCAATGTGGAAAAAGAGCTGCACTTTGCTAATAGGGATGACAAGACGAATGTGCTTTCTCTCCAGCTTCTCTGTCTGAACTAGCAGCACACCCAATGTTTTCACTGATTCATCTGAATAATATTAAATTCTGAACTCCAGTGAAAGCTCATTGTGCAGTTTTCCCAAATAGCCACATATTGTTCTGTTTCATCCAGCTCAGATGATCGCAGATGTATTCTAGTTGAGATTTTCCACACTGTTTATGTTAGCAGCAGCTGATAACTCTGAATAAAACGTGTTAAATTGCTTTCAGGACCAACCACTTCACTCAAACACAAAAGCAAACACTGGAGTCTATTTACAGCTTGAAAATTTCCCCTAGAGCACAGCTGTCTTAAGTGCAATTATTTATATGTAGATTGAGCGGCACTGCGGAGTACCCCTCTTTCCCTACCCACAAAAGGCTGGAGAGATGATGCCCTAATTTTCTAGTCTTTACTCAGGTATTTTCTGTGCATCTGAGCAAAGTCTGCCCCATTAAAGTAAACAGGGCATTGCCCTTTTCTTAGAGTCAAGATTACTGGAAAATCCTGCTGGAAACCATTGCGAGTAGCCGTTACTAACCATCTCTCTGACTGAGCAGCAATTGGAAGAATATCAAACGGGTCTGTTTAGAGAGTAAGTAGAGACTAAAGCCACACTTAAATGCTGCTGTATCCTAGACCGGGATACATGAATAGGACTCGTGTCCCTCTAATTCAGAATTCGTTCTTCAAGGCATTGTTTGAAGTAGGGTTCATGCTGCCTGGAGAGTTTAGTCCAGTGAGACTGAGCATGGAGCTAAGAAGGAAAACTCCTCTTTAAACAGGGTCAGAAGTGCAGATGGACATTTTATTTCATTCTCCTGAAGGGCATGGCTCAGTTCCAAGGCTTGGAGGTGCTTAGGGCTAGGCAGATGTGGCAGCTGTTTGGGGTTTTTTGGCTTTCATGTTACTAAAGAAAGCTCAATTGAAGTCATATTTTTAACAAAATATAAATCTGTAATAAGTTTGGTATCAATACAAGGATTAAAGCCCCATTTGTAAAGAAGTAAAGAGCGTGCTTTCTTGGATCCTTTGTGCACAGATGGCTGGTTTGCACGTTGGGAGCACGTGAACTGCTGTTCTGTCTCAGCGTCTCAGCCTCAACAGCAAGAGCAGCAGACGAGGAGCGATGTATATGCAGTCACTAGCTTACCTTCGGCCGTGGCGAGACAGCTGAAGTTGTTGTGGGTGGAAAGTAGTCAGCCAGATCCTAGTCCAGAGTGCTGAACGTATTTCCCCTTGTAAAACCAGGAAGAATTAGTGTGTATGGTGCACGTGCAAGTGTGTAAATATGAAGGATCAGACCTTCCTCTGCTTAGTAAAAGCACAGGTATCCGCTAGAAGGTACCCTTTGCCCTCGCGGTTTCATGGGTGTCATGGCAAAGCCAGCTGGAAATGGGCATTAGGCTACTTCTGTGAGGGACTTGCGTGTTTAGTAGCCCCCGCCCCGACTCCCCTTTTATTGCAGTCCAAAAAACCCACCTATAACCTTTTCATCTCTTACTAGAGCTGCACATACGTCATGTTCCCGTCCTTAAGTAAGATTATTTTATACAACCCGTCTTCTCGACTCCGTACAGTCTCCTATCCTGCTGTTCTGATGGGTGCTGTGTTTGCTACAGAATGCTGAGTGCTTTCAACTCCAAGTGAATGGAAAGTAATAATCCTGGGCAGGCTGCTGCATTTCAGACTGAGTCCAGGGCATGTTACTTACCTTTCCCAAAGGGCGTTTTTTGGTCTGTATGCTGTTTAATATAAATGGCATACATCTTATGCATCTTAAATATGCATCTGCACAGGGGCCTGGGACCATTTCAGGAAGAACCATTACACTTTGGTGGTCTATAATATAGATTTTGAAGCAGTTATAAATAGGTATTTAGCTATCAGACTAGAACAGTTCCTTCAGAGACTGCCTACACGTAATACATGTTTGTAGAACTCCTATTTAAATACATTATTTACCAGGGGGAGACAGGAAATTGCTTCTTCGTACAAATTCCAGTCTCTCAGGCAGATACTACACATTCTGCAAAATGTACGTATATATCGTTTACCTTAAAAGAACCG
This sequence comes from Rhynochetos jubatus, assembly GCA_027574665.1. Classification (NCBI taxonomy): domain Eukaryota; kingdom Metazoa; phylum Chordata; class Aves; order Eurypygiformes; family Rhynochetidae; genus Rhynochetos; species Rhynochetos jubatus. Next base: position 730,447 of record CM050661.1, on the reverse strand, counting down.
CTGCAATATTACTCGGTTCTGCCTGAGCCGCTGTACTCCTGCGGTTACAGCCGTGTCAGCTTCGCCTCTGGATGTTGAAATGTAAGTGTGGCATCGACACTCGCGGTGCACTTCCTTTGAAAGAGAATGAGCGCATGTGAAAAATAGGATTAAAAAAACCCTTGAATGCTGATGACTGGCCAGTTCTAAGTTATCCATGACATTGCTTTTCTTGAATCTAAATTTGTAGCCAGATGTGAAAGCTGCTATCATTACTACTTTCTCACTAGCATTATCTTATTAGAATTACTAAACTGTCCTTATCTCAACCCATGAATTTCCTCCCTTTTACCCTTCCCATTCTCTTCCCCCCACCCTGCTGGGGGGAGTGAGCAAGCAGCTGTGTGGTGCTGAGTTGCTGACGGGGGTTAAACCATGACAGTTTCCCACGGTAACTGTTTCAGCACAGAATGGAGGGATTTTGAAGTCTCAGTGCTCTGTGGGACGCTCAAATATATTTTGCCTTAAAACTGACTCACCTTCTGACACTCCTCGATGTCAAACATGACCGTTCCGTTGAACGGAGGGTTGGGCCCGGCTCTTCTGTGGGATTGTTCAAATGCCCACCGTGGTTGGTGACAGGTAAACAGCCTGGCATGGGGATTAAAGAGGAAAGAAAGCAAGCTTTTTCATTTACGGAATTGTGCCTATCTCCTAGTAAAAATCTAGCCAATTACTTTCAGCCAATTTGTACTAATTAGTGCTTAATTAACTTCCGAAGTGCAGCATCTCTGACTTCAGTTTGCATCTCTGTAGTTTTCGGTTCGCCGCTGTTTTACATTCACGGTAGCACATAGAAACCTCCAGTCGGGGTGTTGCGTTACCTTGCACACCGCCGAGTCTTCCCGCTCCTCTGCCTGGTGGCACTGCTGAACCGAGCTGCTGAACTGGGCCGTTTGTTCACTACAGATAACTAGTCGTTCAGTTACTGCAGGAGGTACCCACGAGGGTTGCCTTTCAGTAGCTCACTTTTGGGACAGTGGCTGCAGCCTTAGGGCTGAGGTGCTGCTCTTCACAGGCAAGGGCAGGTGGTGTGGCTGTGGAACGCTGCACCCAGTACAGCCACTGCCTAGTGTGCAGATGCTGCGTAGAAGGTTCCTGTGACACTTAGTTCCTGCATATTCGTTTTTCCCGCTCCCACGGTGTTCACTGTCCTTGAACTACTTTCCTGTCCGGACCTATTTCAAGCCCCAGTCTTTGTTCCTTTCTTACCTGCTCGATTTACCTGTTATTCTCACCCCCACGTCTTTGTTTTTTCACTTTGACTGTTGCTGTGTGTCTGTTCTTGAACCACTCCTCCTCTGCATCTGGACACCATGCAGCAGTGCCTGGGAAGATAACTCCGTCTCACCGTAGTTGCTACCTAGGAAAAGACATGCATCTAGTTCTAAATGCAGATGGACAGCTTGTTTGGACAGCAGTAATTGTCCGTAGTATTAATGTATTATAATTATCTGGTGTTGCTGAATTAGGATGAAAACAGTTCAAGTAGTTCAGACATGACTGTCAGGTAAAAGTGCTGCTGTTAAATAGGGTTGGGTTTGGTTTTTTTTACATATTCCAGGAAAAAGGGAGAGTTTGGGGTTGGATTTTACACTGAACGTTCCCCTTTGTCAAGGGCTGTTAGATCATCTGCAGACTGTGTTTCGTTCCTGGATTATGTGGGATTGAAAGACCTTGGCAAACAGCAAGAATCTTTATTCTCTGGCATAAGGGAACTGAGTGTGTTTCAGCAGACGGTTGTAGTATGTGGACAGTAATTGTATACAACCCGTTTGCTGCTGAAGAAAACACCTCGTGGAGAGCGAGACATGTCACTAACGCGTTCGGATGTTGGGAGCCTGTGGAGCAAGGTACTGTCTTTAGATAAGATTCATCCAGCTGAGACAGATTTCAGTATATTCACTAGTTTTAATCTTTGCCCAAATCTCCTTTCTTTGCAATTTAACTCTGGTATCTTAGAGATTTACGTTTCATGAGCATCTGAAGTACCACTATCAGTATGAAAAAGCATTTTGTACATTTATAAAGGATTGTTTAGAACCCCGTTTCTGCAGTGTGGGTATTCCATGTAGTGTGAGGGCACCAAGAAACTTTTTAATGTGTTCCTAATAATATGGCTTTTTTTCACCCAACAATCTGTCAAAAAGAGAAAATCCTATCAGCATCACTAAATCCTTCTTCAAGGTTTCATAGATCTTAGCCTTAGAACAAGATTATAAAACCAGTCCTACACAGAGATAATGTCTGGAGGATTTTGGCTAATCTCAGCACTCATTTCAGATTAGATCTCGTCATATTCACACACGTTCCTCAGATAACACATGTCTACCAGTGTTTACCCTTAACTAAGATGCAATAATTGCTTTTGTTTCCTTTGGTCCTAACAAGAGTACTGCCAACTATATTCATAGGCCTTTGATGATAAATGTCTTGTTCTCAGCGTATAGTGTTCCAGACTCAGGATCGATTCTCCCCGATGAGGAATTCTGGGTAGCGGTAAAAACTTGTGCAGCGCATAGCGTGATCTTCACGCATCCTAATGCTTCAGCCTGTACTTAGGTATTCAGCTCGCTGCTTTATTCTTTAGTTTCCATTCTGCGGGAACTTGTGTATATAAAGATTATTCAAATAGCTTTTTGTCAGTGAGTGAATTATTTTGGGAAGGACAGAACATAAGAAAAATGTGGGAATTACCATAAAAGTTGAAGAAAAGATTTCATTTTCACTGTATCACTTTTCACATGTCAGGCTGTAAATAGAGTCTTACAAAGACTAAGTCAGCAGTATAAAGAAACCAGAATTTAGGCTTCAGTGTTAAATAATAATGTGGATAATATTCTGTACCTCCAATCTGTCACTCAGTTGTGTAACTCTTCATGGATTTTCAAGTTCAGCAAATCATCGGTTTCCAGGGTTCCTTTTTTATCACACACGTATGCATGTTTATCAGAACATCTAAATCTTCTCTTCCTTCTAAATAAAGTCATATTTGGGGTACCTTTGATGGTAAACAGATAACATTATCCAAAGCATCGCTTTTCCTAAGGGAAAGCGTAAGCCCTCAAGGGTGTAACCTGTGTTTACAGCTGGCTCTTCCTCTGCGAGCACACTTTGCTTTGCATTATTAGTTAATAGCAAGGGAAAATGGAGAGCAGAATTACTGCTGCATAAACAAACCTGTTACACAAATGCCTTCAATATTCCATATGATGATGGTAGAGATTGCATGATTTATCTTTGTGCCGCGTCGGTTTTGAATAACACAACAGTTGAGCTTACGCATCTTACCAGCCATAGGAATGGCAGAATTATTTAGGGCTCAGTTCTTAAACACATTAAAGTTGATGATTAAAATCCCCTTGGCTTAAGCATTTGCACAGTAAGTCCCAGACTATCAGAGATTTGTGCTGTGTAGCTAAAAAGCTACTTTTCCAGCAACAAAAGAAGTAGTGTCTTCCAGTAACCATTTCTGGTAGAAGACTGACAGCATATCTTCCTGAAAGTGCAAGGGTATGTTCCTAGTGTGCCCTAACTTACAGCAGGGCTTGGGAACTCGCACTCATCCGTCATACAAGCATGCACATCCGTCTCACACGGATAACGTGATTGAGACAAAAGCTGCATTACCAACCGCAGCAGTTGCTCTCCTTCCATGTAAATGGTACAATGAAGTATTGTTCTGATGAACCAGCTAAAGACGAGTCTAGTATTCCTGCCTAAATTACACAAACTTCAGTATAGTGGTGGTAGTTATTATTTTCTGTAATTACCTTATGTCTCAGGAGTCATTAATACCCTGTTTTAAAGCACCTGTTCTAACAGTGTGTGATGTTAGCAGACAGGAGACAAAGACAGATGGGTTTTGCTCGTTCATGTTAAACAATTAATTCACTGAAAATAGCACAGAGCCCAATAAATATTGGTATTGTGCTTCACTTAAATCTCAAATCACTGAGGTTTTCTCACCTTTGCTTTATACCTTAACTATTCTCTTCCCCTTTTTTTTATTCAGGGAAGCACATCGATGTGTTTAACTTTTTGCGTCTGCTTCAGACTCGGTGCCCAAGGATATGATTATAATTAAGGCTGTGCTATATTCCAGTTTTGCATGAGCATGGCTGTGCATCAGTGGGTTTGCTTTTTTGTTGCTTTTTTGTGTTTCTTTTTTTAATCTGATACTATGTTTGGTATTATCTCCAGGAAAATTATCTGTTCATTCCTTACAAAAGATTCCTCATCTTCAGATTAAGTTGAGATAGTGGGCTTTACCCCATTCCTGTACTAATTGATGGTAAAACTCCTAGTGACTTCAGACACATTCCTACCTCCGTATCAGTCTTTTTCCATTTCCTGTCCCTATCCATTTATTTGAGATATTTGAGTATCTTAATCACATTATCCTTTGGTGGGAATGCCTATGCTTCATTCATTTTAACACGGTTCATCTGAGGAATATAAAGATACTAATATTAAATAATCTGCTGTGTTTAGGAGATCATAAATTTTTATAGTCAACATATTGCTTACTTAGCCATGACATGTCCAGTGGGTATGCTCCTAGCCAGGCCTGTTATGCTCACTGAATTGTAGGGCAAGACTGCAGTGTACGCAGGACGTAGTGCGTGTTGGTTTTAAGAAGTCTGAGCCAAGGGACCTCTCTGGTCTCTGTAGCTGGCTCTGCCAGGTCTGTGCTGTGCAAGCTTGCCCAAGGCATGCAACCAGCACTAAACCTTGGTAACTGAAGTCAGGGCGTCAGCTCTTCCCTCCGTCTCTCCCCCGCAGTTAACTCCCTTGGACAGCAGTGGTTAAGCCAGAGTGTGCTGGCGCACACCAGTTTCCTCTTTGCACCTCTGGCATGGGGACAGTATCTGCACCTAACGCTTGGCTGTAAAACCACACGCTGTGTGATAATATCTCGGGTTTGTTTCATTTTGTGTTGCAGTTTTCTAAAAAGAATCTTAAATAGAGTTTTAAAAACTGCAGCATTGGCACAAGGCACTGATTTTTTCCTACTCTGAAAGAAGCATCGCCTGTTCCACACGCAGTCAGACCAACGCGTGCATGTGGCTTTGTGTGCCTACTGTACAGCTGCTGTCTGCCTGCTGCTGGGACACGCTGGGTTCATCACACACCCCATAAGGTACAGCTCCTTAAGGCTGTTTCTGCTTCTTGGAATTGGTGGCATCCCTGTTCGTGCAGAAGCACTGGCCTTGCGTCGCGCGCATACATCAGCCATGTAGGATATGCGCAGTTTCTTCCTGACAGTGAAGGGGTTCAGGGAGTGCAACACTTTACATTTAGAAATTCACTTGCTTGTACTTTGTTTCTTGCATCTCTGGACATAGCACGGCAGGTCGAGATGCTAATTTTTTAGGTCTGTGCTAAATTAAGAAATAGTATTAAGGTTTTCAGAATGTAGTCCATCCATGTGTCCAAACAAATGTGTGAATGCATAGGCGCAGTCTTCCGAGTGCAGGCGTAGCCTGTGCCTTGTAATTTCTGTTGTACCGCCTAAGACACAAAATGAATGCGGATAGAGTGGTTAGAAAATAATATTGCAATTGCTAGCGTATTTCATTTGTTCATCCTGAGGTTCCTACGCGTACCCATTTGTGCACGCATTTGGATGCACAAATGCTTAAATACACAGGCTACACGGTATTGGCACACACCTCTCCTCCCCAGCGGCTTTTCCTTTGATGCTCTGTACTCTGTGTAGTTGTGAGCTGGTGTATTCCTGCCAGGCACCACACAAAGGCGATGAAAATCAGGACACGAGTGTTAGCCATACAGCCCAGCTACTGAAATAACCATCTGGAGTGGCTCTTCAGGAAAAGGTATCGTGGGCCTATCAGTGCTTATTGTGTTTGGAAAAGTTCAGAGGCTCGAGTAGCATAATGCTTAGTGATGTCTGCTACACTCTAACCGTTTGATGTTTTTAGCGCCAACTTAATTTATTGTTGACAGTGGCAGTCTCTCTGTTTATTTCCCTGTGTAATCTTTGATTTCAAGTATGTCTGTAAATACTCAGGCCATTTTGGCAAACAAGTTATTAGCTCTTTCAAAGGTAAAGACATGAGAGCTCTTTGAAAGGTTAAGTCTTCTGGAGAGCAAAGTGCCTCTTGAAGGCGGAGGCCACTTTTCCTCTCCTTTGAAGATAATCAAAATATGGAGAGTAGCTTGTCATGAACAAAATGATCAGGGTGGCATAACTGAAGCTTATTGAATTTGTGCTGAGGATCCCAAAAATGGCAGTTCCATTTGTTCCACAGAGTTTTATCCTCTAATTCCTAATCACGATGCTGTCTTATTGTGCACAATGAAAAGACTAATTTGACTAAATCCATTCATAAATGACAAAATCAATAGTTCTCCTTTTGAAAGTCACTCAGCATATAGAATATGAGAATTTATGGTTAGTTTACTGCTGTCATGGATGGGTCTCTCTCTCTCTCTGGTAGTAACTGATAAAGCAGCTTTTGAAGTCAGACTGTCTCAATAAAGTACTTAAATCCATCTTAATGTGCCCCAGGGAAGCAAGTCTGAATTAACCTAGTACCTTAGTTTTGCAACAATAATAAGGTGAAAGGGAGTATGCAGCAGAAACTGATTATAATGAGTGATACAAAAGGAGACAGCAACAATGAGGCAGGAGTAGAATAGGAAGTGGGATTAAGGGATCTCTCACCCAGCCATGTGCAAAAATGTTGAAAATTAATGTTGTATTGTTTAGCTAACAGCTGTCAAGTCATTCAAGTCATTGTAATGTGTGCTATGCTTGCTTTCCTCGTCTCACCACCAGCAGATTAGAAATCATATTCTCTTTCTTCTGCGGAATGACAAAGCTAATCCTTCCTTGCATTGCTTTTAAGACAAACTCATAGCAAAGGCGGTCTCTTAAATGTGTCAGTTAGGGTATTAACACAGCGTGAAACTTTGATGTTAAACTGGCGTTTGATGAATGGGGTTAAAAATCACTTAGGGCCATATTCTTCCTTGCTGTGGGAGTTGTGCGTGGTAGAAGAGGTGAAGGATGCAAACAGTCCCTCATACCTTTGGGGCTGCGGGAACCAGAGAGCACCCCGTGTTCCTGACACCAGCTAGGTACTCAGCTACGGTCTTCGGCGAGCAAAGGGGAGCAAGGAGTCCTCCTAGGTAGCGTTTCCCCTATAATCGTAATACAACAAAATTGAATAAAGCAGTAAAACGTCTGTATTAAACTGACTTGAAAACCAGTATTACCAGACATGGGTGAAGTCTAGTGTCCGGCAGTGCCCAGATCCCTCTGTTCTGGCACCTGTTCCCGTTTCTCCAGTTGCAGTCATCCTGGTTCGTTGCTGTCTATGCACACGCTGTAGTACGTTATACTTGAGATTGAAAGGGTTTACTGAATTCAGTGAATTTACTAAAAATCAAGGTTTAAAACTAAAATTAGAAATGTTAATGTTTTGTTCTCTGAGCACACTGTGCAGCGATACATGCACAATGAAATGCCACCCTGCAGCAGCCCTTGACTTGGGAAGCATGCTTCCCCCCCTTTTGAGTGACACCACTGAAAAAAATGCTGCAAATGCATCAACTGATAGAAGTCTTCACCATTCCAGCCTTCCAGGCACTAGGGAAAACTCACAACTCTGGAGCCACCTTTTTTTAACATAGTCGAAAATTTCCGTAGCTGTAATCTGTTGTTGCTCTGGATCAAAGTGTGATGCGAGAGGGTACTTAGGAAAGCAAACTGCATATTTTGTTGCTGAAGTGAACTGAACAGCATCCCCGTACAGCTTTGAGCAGCCTCTGAAACATGCGGTAGCTCAGCCCCAGCATTTCCCTGGGTGACCCAAGGCTGTTTCCATGGTGATTTGCACGTGCTGCTTACCCAAATGCTCAGCTTGGTGGGACTGGTGATGCCCGAGCGCTCTGAAATTAACCTCTTCAAAACTGAGATACCCAGACCTTGCCATCTCTTAATACTCCCACCCCGCCACTCTCCTCTGCACTGTCATTTACATCCTCTCTGCTCCACGCGCTATTTTTCTGAGGATTTCTCTTACGGCTCACCCTGCGAATGAGCACTCCTTTGTTACACGTCTCTCCCTGTGCTCATTATGTCACCCCTTGTTCACAGTGTTGCAGAACATCCGAGGTACTTGAAACAAGACACTTGGGAACATAAAAATTCAATGAGAAAACTAAAATGAAGTGAAAGAAAATGTTTTCATACCCCAGTATGATTGGCTTTTTATTGATATTTTTTTTTCCTTCAAGAAAAATTATTTTTAATGCTTCCTGTTGATCACCATTTATCAGTCCAGTTAGAAAACTACCAAGCGGAGTTACACCCCGTGAGGAGTCGCTGCTGTGGGTAGTTGGCTCGGAGCAGCAGGAGCCGTTTCATCCCTCCGTGCTGGGAGCTCGGCCTGCCGACCCACTGCAGTGCTGCTCCCGAGGCTCGCTGCGGGCGGCCGCCGGCTTTTCTTGGAGTCTTCTCACTATAGCTGCACTTACAGTGAATCGCTTCTCAATCCCAGTGAAAGAACACAGGACTGTTCCATTATTCCTTTTGCTTTCGTGCTTTTCGACATTAAGAAGGTACCCAGACCTTGGTGCTCTGCAAACCCGACACCGGTACAGGCTGCGGTTGAACAAGCAATCCTCACTGAGCCATACGTATTCGCCTCCACTGTCACTGGACAGAGTTTCCTGTCCGCTGGCCAGAGGCTAATCCGCTGCAGTCCAGCTCCCAGCCAGGAAAATACTCTTTCTTCACCCAAAGCGTCTAGAACAGCTGACGTTAGGCTGTTTCCGTTCGGTCATAAACGGACCCCAGCCTTGACCCAGGCTTTCCACTCCTCCCACAGCCCCTCTGCCATCCGTTTGTCCCGCTAAAAAAGCCTTCCCCTAATGATAAGGGACAGATCGACTGCAAGCAAATGGCAACAGTCCGTAAGGTGCGGGTTCCCTGACACGGGGTTGTCTCATCAAGCTGCAGTCTGCTCTGGGCTGAGCTGGCGCCCCTCGCTTGCTGTGTGGCCGGCTGAGGGGTTTGTCAGCATCCTTACAGAGCAGAACCCTCTGCAACTTTGTTTTCTACACGGCACCTTCACCTTTATCAGACAGTTTTCTTACCAGTTCTTCCTTCCCAATTTCTCCCAAACAGTATGCTCACAGCTGTGTCTTGGGGCAGCTCTCGCCGCGTGCTGTGCAGTTGGTGGCTGAAGAGCCGCTCCGTTCCATGTGAAGTCTGCACGCTCTGCTCTGTTGCAGCAGCAGCGTGAGCCTCCACTTTGTGCATACAAATTCTGACCTTTATTTTTCTTTTGTGCTCGCCAATCGTGAGCCTTTTGGGTTGCTGTCGTGTGGTTTGGGTTTTCCCCCTCCCCAAAGGGCTGCATGCTTCAGCTGGCAGTGTAGGCTGGCAGGTTGGTTAGCAGACGGCAGAACAGGAGAAGGCCAGGCTGATGATGGCCCTGGCAGGTGAGCGTAGAAAACCTAAAGAGCTGGTAGAGCCAGTGAGTGAGAAACGAATGCCAGTGATAACAAGGGTCATTGCCAAAACCGCGGGGTTTAGCAACTGTGTATTAGAAAGACTGAAAATGATCAGTGTCAGCTACTGGAGGGGCTCTAAAGGAGTCACGATATACCGCAAGTCCACATCAATTGCTCGAACATTCAAGACAAAGGTGCAGAAAGGAGCGATTCAATGACCTGGATAAAACAAAATCCGAGAAGGAAGGTAAATAGCACAGAGCCCGCAAGTGCAAGCGCTGAAGATAGGCAGGATTTCCCAGGAATGATAAAGGGAAAAGCTTTTAACAGTGTAGCTGCAAGAGCTCAGTGTTCATTATCCAAGATCCTAAAAAATGAAGAAACTTTTCTTGTGTCTCAGATTTAAAATCCACAGGATGCAGGATGGATAGATGCTGGAGGGTAGATACACACTGATTTCTCAACTAGCTTTTTTATTTGAAAGCCTGTTAAATAAATGCATTTCAAATAGCGGATCCTCTTTCTGAAACTTTCAGCAATTGCTGGTTTCATGCCACCGTCTCCGAGATGTAAATTATTACAGCGGAGGATGCTGGCTGCTGGAACTGGGACTGAGCAGGATTGTTTACATATACAGAACCGGCAGAACCGGTTGCTATTTAAGAGCATGGGAAAACAGAGGGAGATCTGAACACGAAGGGCAGTTGGGCCAGCATGCATAACATAGCTGGAAGGAGGTTTGTGTTCTCAGAATGGAAAATAATATGTATTTGGATAGAGTCTGTGGGGTTCTGCAGTCTGAACAGAGGTATGTGCCAAGTCTGGCCCCCTTTACCTTCTAGAGCTTGGCTTAACAGGGCATCAGCCCCCCACCCACCACAGGAGCCATGCTTTGCACAAGGCCGGCAGCATCACTGTAAAAGCTGGCTCAGCCGGGAAGGGAATAATACATATTTTTCCTTACTGTTTTCACCATGAATCAATATTTAAATAGTAGAGAAAGTAATTCTGAAAGCTTCCTGGGATTATTTTTTGAAAGGGGCACTGTTTTAATTTATCATTTTAAATGTGCTGACAGTGTGCACATTTTAAACCTTGTGGCACAATGCATCAGGTTACCTAATATTAATTTACTTTTTATAGTTTATTTAATATAGTATTGATTGCATTAGCATTTGGATTAACGACCTCCTAAATGCGCAGAGACTAAAGCAGTTGTCTGGTACGAGGAGAAGACAGTCGCGGGGCTGCAATAGTTGGCCGCTCAGCTTTTTTGAAATAAATTAAAGACTCTGTAAACCAAAGCAGTGTTGAGAATTAGGGCCTTCTAATGAGATCATCAGCTCTAAATCAATACCTGCAGGGTACACACTTTTGTTTGATGTTCACTATGTCCTCGAGAGAGTTTCAGCAATCAATCACGGGCGTTCTGACTCGCGGGCGCAGGGAGGTCCGGCCGGGTGAAATGCCCACGCCTGCGGAGTGGAACTGTGCACAAGTACAAGGAATGTAAATGGGGGTGTTTCCAAAACGGAATGGCTGAACCTTCATAATCATGCGTTAAACTCGCTGAAAAGCATCCAGGGGAGGAATTTGGAGCTGATCCTGTGTAAAAATAAGGGGATGCATAATTTGCCTAATGTAACCCTACTCTTGAGAAGAATCTCAGCTGCCCTTTTCTCTGCTGAGCTCAGTGTAACTTAGAGGGGTAGAAATGCAGTCAGGATGACAGCAGGGAATTCAGACGAGAGCAAACCTTTCCCGCTCTAAGCACGGAGTCCGACTCCAGTGCTGCCGTCTCCAGTTGCTTTTGCCATATCTCCGCATCCATCCCTGTCCTGCTTATTTCTCTGCGTTTCTTCCTTCTCTCGCTTCCCCTCTGTCGCTGGGAGGCTTTCAGGCATTGACTTACCGAAACCTGCGGGCGATTACGACGGTAACCCAGCAATGCGATAATCGCTGCCCTGCCTCGATTTCCCAGTACGCTGAAGAACTGTCTGCACCTGCGCTCCTCAGAAACCCATCGCTTCTCCAGTTAGAGCACCTAGAAAGCATTCAAGGGATTTCCGAAGTGCTCAGGGAGGAAGCCCAGCTGTGACCGCTGGCACTGCGCGTGGAGGGAGCTGTTCCTCCGGCTGGCAGCGCGCTGCGCGCAGGACAAGGCACCTCCGCACTGCCCCGTCCCGGCGTGCAATCCTGTGTAGCTCGACCGACTCCAGGGTGTTTTACCAAGTGCAGAAAGGGCACAGATAAATGCTGTCTTCAGCTGATTAGCCATTCCCTTCTGAAGTTTCTGCTGTGTTTGTGAAATTATGGGAACGGTCTTTTGCTAAAACACCATTAATTTTTAAGTATGGTTTCCAATATGAAATATTTTTATTTTGGCTATTCATTTTTAATGACTGCATAATGCAACTCAGCAGAACTATACAAAGCGAACCAAGAAAAAAAGAATGACACTATTAGCATCAAATATTTGTATTACAGCCATGAAATAGTGAAGCAAAGACTTCGCAGGTAAGTGGCAGTTCATGTGCTGAGGGCAAAATGTACAGAAACTGCCATTAAAGCATCAGTTTATCAGAACGAACTTAAGGTGCCACATTGACTCACAGCCCCTTCCGGCAGAAGAGCTTTTGTTTGGGGCTATGATAGTGGAGGTTATTACTAATTTATTGTGCCTTGGAGCCAGGTGCATCCATGTCCCTGTTGTGAATTCAGGGGGTGAGCGTAGCTGCTGTCTTGGGGCACACCGCTGGGGTACCTGCGGAGGACAGCGGCAGTGTGAGCTGCCTGTCCTACAAGCCCATCCCCTTGGAGCTACTGACACTCCATCTCCGGCGTGCTTCACCTTCGCCAGGAAACCTCCGCCTCCAGGACACGTTTGTGCTTCTGCCTATCCATAAAACATTCGAATTGCACTTTATAACTTCTAAGTGGTCGGTAGTGAACGCCATGAAAACTTAAGGTGTTGTACGTATGTATATCAAGGCAAACACGTGATCTTACGGAGTGTCTTTTCAGATGGTCAAAAATGAGCCACGCTTGGATGTGTGGGAGCTGCAGAGTAGCAGTGTTCCACAGCTAGCTACCAGAAACTGGTGAAAGTGCAGGACATCGGTTCCCCAGGTATGAAAGGACGTTAGGAATCACTACAGACTTGTTTCAGGATACAGCTCAGCATCGTGGGGGATTGAGTATTTTAAATTACTTTCTAAAGATCGTTGAGATTTTGACAATTCCATTTTCACCTTCACCCAGGGCAACAGGACTCGGTAAGGAGAGAACGTAACACAGAATCGCCTTACAAAGGAGTCGCAGTTGTTAACCCAGCTAGTCAGGGAAGTCAGGAAACTTGTTTATGTACGTGCATTATGTGCATACAGACTAAAGCAGAGATGTTTTCGCAGAAGAGCACATTCAGCCATGTAAATGGGAATGATGCACATTGGTATTTTCCTGCACTAAAGTACTCCAGTTGGTCCTTGTTCCACGTGCCCTGAGACCTTCAAACATAAATGAAGTCAGTGGCACAACGTAAAGTCGACTCCTAAGCTGCAAAACGAGCGATATATTCATAAATGAGTTTTGTACGTCTCAGACCTCTGAGTGAACTCGGCAGGTGCAGTATTACTTAATGATACTACTGGAAACCAGCGTGGTAGTTCACATGAACTGTGCCACGAGGATGTATTCATTCCAGGACCACAGCTGATGACGCTGATATTCCTGTGATCTATGCATTTAACTACTGCAGCAAGTTCAGCATAAGGATTCTGTTTTCCAGTTGTTCTATAGGAAGAGTTGGAGGCAGGTGGTGTATGTACGGGGGTAGACACGTGTGTGTGTGTTCATAACCCTGTGTGTGTAGGCAGTGGGTGCTGACTGCCGTCAGCTACCCAGGGGTCCGTGCGTAACGGTCAAGCTCCAGTACTGGTCTTTGTTTTTTCCCTCACTGACACCAAGTGCACAGCCCCCATCACCTTCAGGGCCCCTGACAGTCATCCTGAAGGCTTGAAATACAGACTTCCTAATGGCTGGAATGGGACTCTGTGCGCTAATTAACATTTCGGTTTATGGCAGCCCTTTCTTCTGTCCTATGCCTGCGCGCTCCCTCGGTGGAGCGAACAGATGTAGGCACACATCGCTTGCGCTTGGCAGAAGGCGGATGTCACTCTTCAGAATGAACGTACTCCGTCAACACCCACATCTGCCTGTATGCCTGCCTTCCACGCTGGGGCGCGAGTGTCGCCGCCAGAGATTTCTGACTTGGCTCACTTTGGTGTTGTCCGAGCAACAGCTTTTTCCTACCTTTTCTTTGATCTTCATATTCTTTATGTAAGTTTAAAATGTGTAAAGTATTTAGGCTTCTGGCTGCTAAAACACTTTTCCAGGGAGTATAACGCAGGATCATTCTGTGAGGGAATAGTGCCAGAAGCTAAAATATGTCCTGTTATAATAGCAGAATTTTCTGATTTATACAAGTCAGTTAACTGACAAAAGACTCAGTGTTTTGCTTTTAGCGTCTCCTTCGGTGGCGTCAGTTCCTTAACTGTGGTACGAGAAGGGGCCGTGCGCTTCTCAAGAGCACTAGTTGCCGAGTTTGTCACTATCGAAAACAGTGTGGGGTTGTGTGACCCGAGGACGTCACTCCTTTCTCTTCAAACGCTGCCAATGTATTTACTGAAGCTTTTACATGATTGTTTCAAAATACCATTATGTGCCTTAACAATGAGTCTGTGCCGTTACTGGGCTTTCTGCTTCTCCTGCCGTTTACGAGGGGGAAGGCGCTGGAGGAAACACTTCTCGTGGCCCTGGGCCCGGAGCACACGGGTGTCTCTGTGCTGCCTTTAACTGCCCCCAGCAGCTTTCTGCCACTGCTGCGTTCTCCCGCAGGTCGCTTGTATCTGGTACGGTAGTGCGCATTCATGCCCACGGCAACGCCTCTCTCCTCTCAAACCGCCCCCCCAGTCCCCATCTTAACCTTTCCAGGGAACCAAGGGGCTTTTTGACTGAAAACTTTGCAGAATGCACGTGTAATAGATGGGAGAAAATGCCAAGAGAGGAGACCAAGACCTGCATTCTCCACAGAACAGGTCTACTGGGTGTTGCTGCAAATTCAAACGCTGGCGCCCTGGTTCCCGTGAGTGCCTCCGCAGGCAGTCCCGAGGGGTCAGGAGCTGGTTCGCTTTCCGTGCCCACTGAATCTTTGTTAGCTGATAAACCTGTCAACATCCGGGTCAGAGAGTGAGAGTGACTGTGTCCTGCTGCTGCTGGCACCGGAATGCCGGGAAGTAGAGGCAGACCATCAGCTTATTTCGTGGAGGTCACAAAGAAACTTTCAGAACAGTAGAATGTTAACTAAGTCATGCAAAAGAAGGACAGTAATGAGATTTCACAGGAGATCAGGGCCTATACCTGCCGGTGTTGGCTCATTAAATTGCCTTTTCCACATGCTTTTTGGGAAGAAACTAATTAACGCTCTTTTCTTACATGGCTTCAGTCTGATATTAAGAAGCTCAACATTCCCATTGATGACTAAAATTAAATAATACGTCTCTCATAAAAAAGGATATGATTAATTAATAAATTTGGAAGAAAATAATTCAATTTCCCTTTTAGAAAGCATTTTACTGGTAGATATTAGGAAGGTAAAGGACATGATGATAGGTGCAATAAAATACTGTTAAATCATACTTCCTCATTTATCTTTTTCCCTCTTTTGTTCTTTGTAGTAAATTCCTCAAAGATAATTTAATTAAAGTTGAGAAGAGTACCCAGGTCAGATAGGTAGGCAGGAGTCCTGCTCCCCCGCTGTGAACCGCCGGCGAGAAGCCGGTGTCCGTAGCCACCTTTCTCTTTCGGACAGAAGTGGGCACCCTGCCGTTGCGTCTCCGTGTAGCCAGGGCTCGCGCGCTGTGCTTGACACAGGTGCCGCTGCATGTACGCACGTGTAGGTCATGTGGGTCGTTGGTACCACATACGGTCCTTTCCTTACATTAAAAGCAGACCCGTGGGGTTTGACCGGTACTGTTCCGCTCGCTGGCAGCCCTGCAGAGGAAACTGGCTTGTCTCTCTTAGCAAGGCGGCGTCTCGTTTCCTCCCACGCTAGGGTTGGTCCCCGGGACTTGAAAACAGATGCGGAAGGTGGTGCTGCCGTGCGTTTCGTACCAGTTCTGTCACCCGGTAACGTTGAGGCCTGTCGGTTGGTACCAGGTACAAATGCTAAACAGGATGGATGTGTTCTCGCAGCATTTTTACAAATGGAAGAGGTGGGGTGTGCTCTTCACGGAAGCTCGCCCAGGAACTAACACACAATGCCGTAACTGTAACGAGCCTCCGCGCCGAGAGGGGAAATAGAGACTGATGTCCTCACTATAGGTTATTTGTGCTACACAGTCACCTTTTAAAATTCATTAAAACTAAGACGATAGATAGAAAAATGTGAATTGCGCGTGTATTACGTTTTACTACTCACCTCGCGGCTTAGGAATCACCACCGGACTTTTTTTCCAGTTGCTCTGTTTCCACATGACGTCAGTAGGTGCAGGACTTAGGTCAGACATTTCTTTACAGCATCATCAGAGGTTCAGATTGGATATTAGGGAAATTCTTTCCTGGAAAGGGCTGCCAGGCGTTGGCACAGGCTGCCCAGGGAGGGGGGGAGTCACCGTCCCCAGAGGGATTGGAGAGACGTGTGGGCCAGGTGCTCAGGGCCATGGGTTAGTGGTGGCCTTGGCAGTGCTGGGGTGACCGTTGGACTGGATGATCCGAAAGGTCTTTTCTGACGTAAACGATTCCATGATCTCCAAGATTGGAAATAATTAACTTTTTTGCTCTAAACTGTTACCTAAAGCGTGTGACCGTTTCAAGGACAGAAAATCACTGGGTAAGTTGCAGAAAGGTATTAGCAGATGCCAAGGATTGCAGCACATTTGAGTTGCTGCTTAGAGTGTGTTTGCAAGTTGTGGAGCTGCTGTGATGTTCAGGGTGTATGCAATTACTGCTGACACTGAAGGGAGAAACTGCCCTTCATGAATTTTAATCCAGTAGCCTTTTGGCTCCTCCTCAGCAGCTTTTTTCTGCCTTTTGTAGTGAAAGCCACGCAGGCATCTTTGAGAAGTCACAAGCTATTTTAAAAGAATGTAACACTTGAAAAGTTTACTGGAAAGCTGAATTTACGTTTTGAAAGCTAAACAAGGAAGAGTTAACAAACTACTGGTTTAAATTGTACAGGACATGACAATTCCTAAGTTTTGGTGGTAAGACTCACTGATACACCACTGATTAATTTCAGTGAAACCGCTGTAATAACGCTAACTAAATTGACAATAAACCAGATTTTCAACATGTTTTATACCTGTGGCTGAAGCCCAGGCTACTAGAAGAGGGCGTAGTGCTGTGGGTACGATACTGGGGCTTGTGCGACTACTGACGTAGCCGAGCAATCAGTGCGCCACACTCTGCACCTCTCATTTCAGCAGCAGAAAGCAGCAATCTCTGATTTGGGTTTGCAGCTCACTGTTCAGATCAGAAAGGGTCAGCGAGAAATCCTCTGATCACCTGCGATGGTAAAAGCACTGTGATCTGGGCGTTGTGCAAAAAACAGGCGTTCAGGTAACCGAGACAATCCAGAATACTTGTATTTCAGGAAACATGGCAGAAAACTTTCAGATCTGTACCTGGAAGTGTTCAGCAGTCCCAAGGACATCGTTTATTTACTGCGAGAGGTCTGTGTACACCTTGCTGCATCACGATGAAGCTCACAGTGTAGAGCGGAGGCTTTGATGTATCTGTACCGAGAGGTGGCGGTGGGTGTTCAGGGAGGTTGCCTTTGTGTTCCTCCCCGACCCGTCCTTTCCTGGGAGGAGCACCGGTTGATTTCCTGGCAGTTCTGTCTCTCGTGGCTGCTCCCACAGCCTCTCCCTGGCTCGCCCAGCAGTGCTCAGTGCAGGAAATCCACAGCAACATCTCGGGCCGCACTTGCTGCCCTCCCTCCGTCTCTCCTAGGTTAGCACTGGTAGAATGCGCCATGAAGCCGTTCCAACCCAGCTGGAACAGGCCTGTCTTCCACTCGCTCGGCACACGATGTGAACGAGACAGTTCGGAAGAGTCTCTGTCCCATCTCTACACCTGCAGTGCATCGTCTGTTTCCCCAGCGAGGACACGGGTACTGGGAGGCAGACGGATCGTACGTGAGTGCATTTAAAGAGCTATAAAACACCATCTTGACATTCCTGACAGAAACCTCCACATTTTCAGGCAAATCTTGGAGCCTGCCGTGTAAAACTCACGCTAAGAACGAACATCGTGTTCAGTAAAGATGTTGTGGGCAGTCTCCTGCAAGCGTAAGCTTCACCAAGGAGATTCCTATTCATTTCTTGCTTAGATCCTCCCCCCCTCGGTAGCAGGGGTCCGTCGAGCAGATGAGTGTCATTACAAGTTGTAAATAGGCTGTTGCGATCACCTCGTCTCTGGTATGCTGTTTGAAGATACGGCCTAAGTGTCATCGCGCGTTTGGGCCCTACTCTGCTCTCTGTGTTACAAGGATGAAGGTTCAGTGCCGTAACGTTGATTACACCAGGCTAGAACAAGTTTAGCAGGCATCATCCCGGTTTTTTGCAAGTTTTGACAGGCGTGTTTTTCCTGCAGAAATTTGGGAACAAGCATTTAACTCCCACTGGTTTCAAAGCCATGGGAATTAAGCAGGTGCTTAAAGTTAATGAGGTACTTAATTGCTTTGTAGATCCAAGGACTGTTGCATTGCAGGTATAGTGAGAAATTGTCACTGATTTCCTTTCTGAGTGAAGAGATTTTTAAGGATCGAGATCTCAGTTGCAGTCCGTCTTTTTACCATTTATGCATAATTTGGTGGTTGAAAATTGCAGTGGTCTGTTGCAGTCTGGGTGGGTTCAGTTACAGCATCGTTAAATCCATTCAAGTTTGATCAAAAGGTTCTATAATGTTTCTAAATAGCACGAGCGGAACCACGGAGGGCTGAGTCATGCCGAAGCGATGTACACCACCGCTGCGTTGGCCAGAGACAGTCACTGCCAGACCACAGGGGCCAGAAGGGTCTGCAGCGCGAGGCGGGGGGATCGCGAGCACAGGCTTGCCTCTTGGCAGGTGGGGCGTGTCGTCTCAGGGCAGGGGAGAAGGCACGCTGCTGGCTAACAATGCGCGTGTATTTTTATGGAGAAGAGGCGTTTTTAGCGCAGATGATAACTTTACATCTGGGAACGTTACCCCAGCTTTAGCTCTGCGCTGCGGTGGTGAAAATCCTGTTGGTACGGGTGCAGTGCCGTGGGCTCCTGGCTGTTGTCATTCCAGCGGAGTGAGGATCACAGCAGCCTTTCCCGCTCTCCTGCTAGAGCCGGTAGGATCAGGTACAAGCAGGGGGTGTTTATTTCTGTCAGAAAACAAGGGGGCTGGAGTGGCGGGTGGTCACTGTGTAAGCAGCGTAGCACTGAGCGGCACAGCAGTGCACCCTGAATCGTTCCTACTGCATTTACACACTGAATCTTACCCCAGTGAAGCCGTTTCCTACCCACATACGCTCTGTAATCAGCACGGCCAACATCTGTTAGCCTTCCCCGCCTCTGAAGCAGTCACACTCACTCTTGCCTGCTGCTGTCTGCGATGGCAGCGAAGCCTCCGCGCCAGGAGGAAAGGCAATTTTCACATTTGTGTCTCAGAGTCTCTTTCAACCGTTTGTGGTGTTTCTATTTAGAATAATTCCAGAGGTGTGTCTATTCATCTTCTGCATCAAAATTCAAGGAAAAGGGTTCGCTTTTGGCTTGCCTTCAGGGCTAAGCTGTGCAGCAGACATGCTTCTCTGAGATAATTTGTTTTCTAATTGCCATTCGTTTGCTGAAATACAATTAAAGTTATTGCTCTAATATTAACATCAACATCTTGATTGCCTTATCAGAATATGAATATGTATTTTTCTTACGCCGCTCAGAGACATCTTTCACTAACTTTCTCTGAACATGTAGCTCTTAATTAAAGAGAATTTTTAATTCCTCCGCAACAGCCCTTTTCCAGGGAGTGCTGGCACTCGCTGGAGGGTCACACCTTCCAGCGGTGTCCGGGCTGACATCGCACACAGCCATTGCACCAGGGCACGCGTTCACCTGGCGTGCTGTGCCTCTGAGCTCGCGCACTTCCTTTGATCTTGGGGTAATGGCTGAAATTAAGGCTGAGAGCGGGCAGGTCAAAGTTGAACGCTGACTGCGTTACGAAGCAGGCGGCTGTGTGAAAGCCTGACCGGCCAGCTGGGCTGAAGTGCACCCCCTGAAAAGGGGCCGCGAGCCACAGGGTGGGAAAGGCATTGCTCGGTTCACTTCGAAGTAACGGGGAGTGCTACTCAGCAGAGCCGGTGCTGCCCCTGCCTCGTCCGTGGGCTGGAGACCCACTGCGTTGCTACGGTCCAAACAGAACCGGCAGAAGAAAGCGAGGTTTGGTTCTGCAGTGGTCTTTACAAACTCCTTCACTCTGGCTTTCTTTCTAACACCACTCTACAGAGGCGTTGAATGAGCGGGATTCTTTCCATCAGCAAAGCAGGAGAATGGGCCAAAATAGTTACCTAAATGAACAGGCCACTTGGGATGGCAGAACCCGGCGACACAGTGAAGAAGCAGTCCCATTTGGTGAGGAAATTGTTCTTTTTACTCCAAGACATCCTTTTAAAATCTCTTTTTCTCATTTAGCAATTTTCCTTTTATGATAGTGTATCTATTTCCCATACCTCATTAGTTTCTGAGCACATATGAATATCCCACTGAGTTACATAGAAAATTATTTTTTTAATATGATAGAAATGCAAAATTGAATCCTAGTTTAAAAAAATAATGAAATTGACATTTATGCTCGAGTGAGTTGTTCTCTAAAATGAATTCAGTGTATAATAATCAGCAAAAATTAATTTGTAATTTATATCATGTAGGGGGTAATTGTTCCGTCATACTGCACTTTGTGTTTTAGGAGGGAAACAGCAGCCTTTACTGACCTTCCAGCAGGCCTGGGGTAGCGGGGGCCAAGCGTGTGTGTGTTTTCTCTGGCGGAATTATTACAGGGTTTTTGAAAAATACTGGATCTGTGCTTCCTGGTCCTTTTGTCAGCAAAAGTGCAATTCACGGGAGCTCTGCAGGGCCTCCTGTCTGCCACGGTGGAGGGGCATGCGGCTTTGCACGGTGCTGTGGCGGGCAGTCGCTGCTGTCAGGACTGGGCACGGGTAGGTGGCTGTGGCTGCACGCACGTAACAAAGGTGGCTGCGAGAAGCCTGCCGTGGCCCGGGGGCAGCGAGGGCAGGAAACTGAGGAAAGGAAAAACTAGCGGAAAACGTGAACACAGGAGTTCGCTGCACGAAGTGTGGGGCTGCAGAGGAGCACGGGCCGTTGACTCGGACCGGCTCCCCAGGCGGGAGGGGACGTGCTGATTTCCAACCTGCCCGCAGGTTTCCGTGGAGTGTCCCACTCTGGTTTGTGCCTTCCCGAGACATTCGTTCAGGCCAGCCCAGATCTGCAGCCCGTCCCAGTCAGAATCAGCACGAGCTCGATAACCGTATCGGTAATCTTGCGCGTTGGCGAGGAGCGTCAAGCGCCAGAGGAGAATCCACCTACAGGTGAAGCCAGCGTGCTGAACGTGTGCGTCCAGACCACACGTTCCTAGGCTGGATTTGGATCTCTAAGCTCTGAATTTTGAGATTTATGATGAACAATCTCAGCCCATCACAGGAGGCTTCAGCTGTGCTTTTATGAAAACAAGTCGGTGGAGCAGTGGTTGCTGGCTTCAAACAAAGCTATGCTGCTGGTCCTTGGAGAGGTTTTTCAATTAAAAATATCAAAACTGCTAGAAATACTCTGCTGCGATGAAACTCTGAGGATCACTACATCTCCTTATTAGTGCAGCAATCGTGGCGCTTTGTTACATGAGTCCCGCTATGATAAAACGTGTAACGCTTGTATAGAAGTTTACACAGGAGTAACTACAAGCCTTGTAGAGCGCACAAGCTCTGTCATGTTTCGAGAAAGCAGTGATTCCTATTGCTGTCTCATGTCTGGAATTGCCTGAAGTGCCTTTTTAGAGCATAGATGCTGCATAAAAATCAACTTGCCTCATTGATTTCAATGAGCAGTTCCAAGGTCAAATGTTACTCAGCTGTAAAATTATCTATTAAAATTTGTTACTAAGGGAAGCCATCTGGGTACTGAAGGACAAGAGAATAGTGCAGTTACAGAATACAACGGAACGCGTTTTGTTTGTTCAGCACATCATAACAGTAGGGGTGTGCTTTGCTTCTCAGCTCTTACTTACAGCATTTACCACCTTAGGATGGTCGCCGGGTGGGAACAGCACAGTTAGGAGCAAGGACAGTAGGAATGTAGTTCTAGATGCTGCACAAGCACAGGCAGAATAATTAGACCTGGGAAAAGGGTGGAAAGCTTAAGATTTCTTGAAAATTGCCTAAAACAGTAACATCGACAAACAAAAAAAAGAGAGAGAGATGGCATTTTCCTCCAGACCCGCCTCTTCAGGGGATGTCTGAGCTGCTGCAGTTTTAGTTCTCTTGTTTTTCAAAACAGCTTTTTTATTTT
The DNA here is from genome assembly GCA_027574665.1 of Rhynochetos jubatus. Classification (NCBI taxonomy): domain Eukaryota; kingdom Metazoa; phylum Chordata; class Aves; order Eurypygiformes; family Rhynochetidae; genus Rhynochetos; species Rhynochetos jubatus. The sequence goes on along the minus strand of CM050661.1, from coordinate 708,320 downwards.
GCTTGGAAAGAAAAAGAACATTAATTTTTTCAAAATGGTTTAGCAAAAAGCCATCTTTGTCTGAATTTTTTACTTTTAGGTTTATTTTTCATTTTTTTCCCTGGGAAAATCCAGCCGTTCCTACAAAGCAAGCCGCGATCCTCCGTGTGGAGGAGTTCAGGCAGTAAAACCGTGGGCAGAGCCTGCTCCCTGCTGAAGCCCAGCGCTAAGAGCCTGGAAGCACGTTACCTTAACATGTAAGGAAAGGGTCAGTCAAGCCCTTCTCCTGCTTCCTAGTTGGGAGCCATGGGAAGAGTGTTCGGTTCAGCGAGCAAGACCAAGCAGAACCCTCCCAGGCACATCAGCAGGGGGTAGGGAAGGCTCCTCAAAGCCTGAGCAGTGTTAGCCTGTATCGTACTTCCCACTGTTCCCAAAATCACGGATGATACCTTGCTGTTGGCAGGAAAAGCTCCTCTCCAGGCTCCCGCACGCTTGCCCTTCCTCATTAAGGGACACGTGGCTGCCCCCAGTCTCTCATTACAGCCCAGTCTTCCTCCAAAGGGGATGGTAACTGAGACGGCAACCTTGCGAAACCCAGTTAAACTGGAGCAATCCCGCTTCGGCAGTTAGCGGCCAGGCTCTGGCAGAGTCCGGCTGAGAGAGGGTTAAGCATAGATCGCTTCTCCCTCCCTGTGTACAAAGCTGTGGTCAGCTTTGAGCGGAGTACCTCCGAACCCACTGCCTGGTGGAAACTGCCCAGCTTACCGCGGGCAGGAACGCGCCCCTGCCGTCGCCCATGTCACCTGGCTCCTTACGTGGCCGATTTGCCAGAGCAGCGGGACCGCAGGTACTGCTACCCGTGCAGACCCGGTAATCCCCGGGTTGGGACAATGCGCCGGGAGAACCGTTTCCACGTGCGCAGTTACGGGCTCACCTGGCGACTAAAATGTTCCCAAACAAATTGTAGCATATTCCCTTCCAGTGCGTGAGCGTTTTCCCACGGGAGCACGCCGATGACACAGATGTCTCAGGATGACTGGCATTCTTTGACCATGTAGCAAGACCGACGGTGTTTCTGCTGGCTGGCCCTGATGTACAGTAACACAGGGCTCGTGGGAGCGTGTGTGAAGGCAAATCTCAGAGAGGAGTCGAAGGAGGGGGTTGAGTTTTCAGGGAACGATGAGGTGTGTGATGGAACTACCGATACGAGTTAGGACAAATGAAGAGTAGCTGATAATTATGAAGCATCTTAGCTAAACTGAATGATTTTCATGCCCTTATTTCTGTGATTAAGATTTTATCCATTAGCATACAATTTGTCAGCCTAGGCAGACCTAATAGAATAATAGCTACAGCTCTGTGTGTTCAGTAAGATGTGGAGAATGGATCGTATCATCTATCTAGTTCTTTCTTGACAACAGCTTAACATTTATTACAGTGGTGTGCGTGGCAATATTTCTGCCTGGCATTAAAATTATGACTTCTGTAATTTTATCGTAATTGTTCTTAACTCTCTCTGAGAAGTAACCAGCAGCACCCACTCAGAGCAGAAGGGAGGCAGGGACAGAGAACTTTCATTAGCTTATCTGATTACTAGCGCTAATAAACTCTTACTTTTTTCCTGTGACTTGTACCATGCTGTACCCTCTAGGCAGCATGGCTACAACAGCCACCTGCCATTGGTCATGCAGCAGCCGCGAGGACAGACAGACATAAGCAGGCAGCCTGTGCACTCCTGTCCGCGGCATTTCCCTGTGGGGTCGTCTGGATCAGTTGTGTGCTGTCAGTGCGCTGGCTGGATGTCATTATAACCCTGCCTGAAAACTGGAATTTTAAAACAACACGATCTAATATCTGGTTCCCTGTTGCTGTTGCAGAGCATTGTCACTCTGTCTCTCTATAATTGGAGGCTTTTATGCATAGAAAATCTTTGGTAATTAAAAAGCAAAGTTATTTACAGAAATCGGGTGTAATGAAGAGCTTAAGCAGGCTTTTACTCTAGCTGCGTTGCCTGCTACGCTGCGTGCAGTGCGTCACCTTAACCAGAGAAGAGCAGATCAGTAATTCTGCTCACACTGCAAACCCGAAAGAATATCAAATTATAATTTCACAAAGGGAATACTTCATAGGCTTCAGTGGAAACTTGGAACTTCTGTTTATGTTTAGTTACGTGTCTTCCTTACCTGCTTCTAATGGTGCCTCTTCAGTGCTGTAGGAGCTCTGGAGTTCCTCCCTTGTCTGCAAGACAATTATACTCGTCATCAGTGCTGTTATCGGAGGCTGTTGTCGTTCGCACCATTCTCCCAGCTCAGGGAGGAGCTGCGTACCAGGGTGAGGAGTAGGTAAGAAATTCCCAAGTAGGAATACCCAGTTCAAAACAGATTTCTGGGAGAAAGTGTGGGATTTACATAGTTGCTTACAAGTCCCCAAATCGGAAAACCAGCCTCAAAACTCAGTGGAGTCTCTGCAAGGCTACGGTAAGCGTAGAGAGGAACAGGTTATCCCGGGAGCTTGTGGCAGTGGTGGAGAGGCCAACTCGGGGACCTGAGACGGAGACGAGAGCTGTGGCTGCTGCTCCCGACGGTGCGCTCGCTCCAGTCGCAGGGCCGTCGGTGAAGGCTTTTGATTTGGTGGGTTTCAGGAGCGCAGTGCAGAACTTGGAACTGTAAGTGATGATTTCCTTCTCTCTGACCTGGTTTTTGCTGCTGGCAAGTTCTCCACAGCCAGGTCTCTCTCCTGTGTGGTTTCCAGCCGGGGAACAGAAGTAGCGCAACTGGAGTTTGCCTGCAATCCCTTTGTGCCTGCAGTTTCACAGTCTCACCGGGAACAGGAACTGCATTTCAGCAGCAAGCGTAGAACTCACGCTTGGATTGCTCGTGTTTCTGCAGAGACCTTCTGGGGTTTGGTCGTTACTGTTTTCCGTTTTTGAAACCGTTGCGGTTCAGGCCTTCAGATGAGGAGCTGTCCTTCAGAACTTTCAGTTAGTCTTTACTGTTACTATTTGAAGGAAGGAACGTTTTTACAGTTAAATCAATATGCCGGTGAGATCAGAACATCGTGAGGACTCTAATGGCTGCAAAGATTTGGAAGTGGTTTTAATGAACACTCAGCAGGCAAAAAAAAAAAAGGCTTTTATGTTCACTCCAAACAAAAATATACAAGCTGAGGAGAAAAAAAGACAGGCTGTAGCCAACCTTATTAAATGAGAAGTAGCTGTGAAATTATTTATTTCATCTAAACTAAATAAGGCCAATTATCGGCTCTCCATGTGAAACACGAGAAGTTTTCAGTGTGCCTATGAAGCAAGGACCTAGTTTGATAAAGAATTACATGGAGCTGGCTTACAATTAAGTCGTGCTTTAAAAAAAGAGCTATTATTTTCCCCATAGGTAGATTAATTGCAAGCTGTACCCGTAACCTTCGGGGCTGAGATCCTGTTCTATCTGTGGTGCAGTATACCTCGTCACATAATGCTGTATAATACACATAATCTGTAATTTCATCCTATATTAATGATACTGTGTTCTCTGTATTGGTATTTACCCAAGTAAACCATTAGTAAGAGTCCTTACACCGAACAGAATGTCTCCAGCTTACCCTGGCTCTCTGAGCTCCCAGGGATGTAAGTGATTCAGTGGGTGCCGCACCCAGCAGGAAACGGGATGGGGTGCGTGACGGAGCGGGGTCTGGGGTGGGGGGCAGGGGGCTGGCCCCGGGCAAGAAGGGACTGCGGCACCTCAGGCAGGAGTCGAGGCCCTGTAATTCGGAAGGCGATGTCAGGTGCCTGCCCCGCGATACGCCGCGCGACTGCGTGGCAGCTCCCTGTAAGCCAGGTGTGCCAGCAGTCCCTGCCTGCGGCGTTGGTGGGGGACAGTGTCGCTGCGAGGGGTGAGCAGTTTCCAAACCGCTGCCGTAGCTGCACGTGGGAGCCGCAGCACAGGGCGGGTCAGCTCTGGGCTCGGCAGGACGAGTACGCCTGTGCTTTAGGTGTGGGGTCGGTTTTTGGGGTGGTTGTTCCCCAGCAACAATGTGAAACTTCTGAACAAACTGAACACGTGAACGTGGAAGAGCAGTTCTTAAACTATAGTCGGAAAAGTAACGTCCAGAATCTTGGGAAAGCCTAAACCGTAACGTCCTGCATCACTGATGGGGTCTGACATCAGGCTTCTGTCTGCCTTCCAACATCTTCCAAAACTCTCTTTCTGGGAGGTTTCAGATGTCCAAAAAACCTGCTACGTGTCATTCTGGAAGAAAGTGTTGTTTAGCATGAAGCGTGTGTGTGGCGTAGCTGTAAAGCGAACAACTTGCGTTGTGCCGTTCAAGTGCTGCTAGCCCCGTGGTGAAACTGTCTTATTTCCTAGCACTGGCCATTCCGTACCCCGTTCCGACAGCAGAAGAAAGATTGTGAACTCCTGTTACTATACACGGCAGAGGCTGAAGTTGAGCATTTATCGGTGCAGAAACGTTCGTGGCCCTCGCTGTGATGGCCCACCGGTGAGCAGGCAGCAAGGCTTGCTGCTGCTGCTCGGCTGTGAACACGTGGACGAGCCACGCTGCTCACTACCAGTTCATTTACACTGATCTTCATAGCACCAGCCTGTACTTCCTCGGGCTACCCCGAGATTGTCTGCAGCAGCCTGACTGCCAACATCCTACCCATGATGTTAATAATCTGGAAATATTACTGCGCCATTTTTGAAGCCAGACACACAGTTCCTTGAAGGGCAGAAAGAAAAATGCAACTCTCATCTTTCTTTCGCTCCGTAATCTGAGGAATCGGGGGTGGGGAAGGCGATCAAGTGCTGGTCTCCGCTCTGGAACCCGTCTGGGATTTCTGGAGTCGCTCTGACTGGCTGGTTGTGACAACAGTTAATTTGAACTGGGCGGTAAAATCGAACTGATAGCTGGAGCCTGGAGGGATGCGGGCTCAAAGTCTTTGTTCTGTTGTAGCCTTTCTGCGGGAATCAGCACAAATCAGTCAGGGCTAAATTCACCAAAACCCACACTTTAGATCCCAAAAGTTTCTAGCAGCGATGGCCTCTAGAGACCTTGAGATTGGTAAGCGGTTAGTCGGCAGGAGCTGGTCGGCACATTCTCCTGGTGTTCTCAAACAAGGCAGACTGTGAAGTGAAAGCCAGAGCTCACACCTTTCCTACCACCTCAGGGCTCGGGCAGAGTACCTCAGGAGGAGGAAGAGAAGGGTTTGTAGCTAGCACTGCAGGGGTTAAAGCATTCAGCTGAGAGAGGAAAAAAAATCTCTCCTCTGCTTCAGTAGCTTTTTCTCTCCCTTATGCTCACTTTAGGGGACATGCTTCTGGTTTCAGAAGCTTCAAGTCCTAATCCACCGCTAGTGCACAGCTGAGGAGGGGGCGTTCCCGGATTCGCTGCCCACACAAAGGCAAGAACTGAACCTGCTGAAACCTGCCTTTCCTTTCCTGTTTTCTTAAACAGGGTTAAAATTCTGGAAACACTTCCAAAAGGCTAATTTGGATATGGAACAAGGTCCTGAAAAAGCTGTGAAACAGTGCTTTTTACCCCACAGTGTGGTCTAACCTGTCAGGCAGCTGATCACCACACAGCCGCCTGCTCACTCCCACCCACACCCAGTGGGATGGGCCAGACAGTCAGGAAAGAAGGTACAGTTTGTGGGTTGAGATAAAGGCAGCTGAATAGGACAGGAAATCAGGGGGAAAAATTAACAATAATGATAATGGAATATAAAAAACAAGTGATGCACAATGCAATTGCTCACCACCTGCTGACAGATGCCCAGCCAGTGTGTGAGCAGCGATCGCAGCTCCCCCCAGTTCATATACTGAGCATGATGCCATGTGATATGGAATGTCCCTGTGGGCAGTCTGGGTCAGCTGTCCCGGCTGTGCCCCCTCCCGCTCCTTGTGCCCCTCCTGGCTGGCGCAGCCTGGGAACCTGAAAAGTCCTTGACTAGTGTGAGCGTCGCTGAGCAACACCCAAACCTGCCGTGTGTGATCTCATTATCCCGTCCCGTTCCCGAAACACAGCACTACACCAGCTCCCAGGAGGAAAACTAGCCCGGCCCCAGCCCACGGCAGGACACCCCACAAGAAAAAATTCAATTTCAAAATACATTCTCGTGTTTCCTTGTGTCTCCCAGTGGCTCCTTGTGTCAGATACACAACCTAGTCTGATTACAGTCAATACTACTAATGTTGGCTGTCAGCTGCTTTATACCTTCTGAGTGCACTGAACTTGGTGACAGGAGAAAAAGATTTTCCTATAATGGCAAAAGAGAGAATTGCAATCATTTGGAAGCTGCCGACTGTTCCTTCAGCAGAAGCCTGGATGCTCAGTTTAATTGGTTGTGCTTCACTAGAAAAAATAGTGCACTCGTTAAAAGATCAAAACTCTGAGTTCTGAGGTAGCTGCTTCATTTCTGAATTACAGTATGTGTAGAATATGAGAGTTGATAATATTTCACTCTGATTATGCTTTTGTAACCGCTGTTTACCATTTGCAGACAATGGGGGGGAGCTCTGGGTGTTATTGATTTACACTGTTGAGATCAGTGTTATAAGCATATTCACATTTGCAAAATAGACGGGATAACTTCATTCCTCTCCCTGAAGTCCTAAATCAATGTGAAGCTTGTTTTCCCCTTTGCTTCTTTTTCACTCTTCGTTACAAAAATTGAAAAACTCAAAACATCAGGATAGGCAAAGAGCCGACCCGGCCTCTGCTCGAGCCGCACGGAGTAAGGGATGCTGCACCGTTCCTCACCCGTGGGGGCTCTGGAGGCTGGTTGTAATGTGCAGAGAATGAGGAAGCCATGGATGGCTTACCTGCCCACATTTTGGGGCTTTTTCTGTCCCCTTCTCCTCTTCCCTTTTCCCCCGCTTCCTAGTGTGCAGCTGGACACAGAGTTCCTCTGACCGTATTAATCTCATCCCCAAATAGCTTTCTGAGAAAGCCAGGCAGTAGTCACAAATACACGTCTGGCTGCATGTCTGCACAGCTCTTGGGTCTCTTTCATGTGCAGGAATTTGGAGAGATTGCAGAATCATTCTTCCCTCTCCTTTCTGCTAAGATTCCATGCAAGAGTCCAAAAGTTCACGAGATTATCTTTCCTGTGTAAGAAGTCCGTTACGAACGTAGCAATGAATAGCAGATGCTTAACTAATTCTTTCCAGCGCCGTGCCGTTGAATTTTGCCGTGTGTGGCGTGCCTGCATCCAGCTTTGCGTAATCACCCTCCCTGAAATCGTCTTCTCGCCTGGCACGTCCTCAGAAACTGTCTCGTCTCTGCGAGTTTTGTCTTCTCGCTCTGTTATTTACCAGTTGTTCTGAGTTCTGTTTGACAGTCGGGAGCTCCAACTGTTAAACCTGAAACCTTCAACACGGCGAGGAACTGGTGAAGATGCTCCGTACAGGACTGAATTCACCAGACTCTCTCAGAATATAGATGTTGGGCTCCTTGCAATTATTTCCTGAAGCGGTTCCATCTGTGCATCTCTCCGAGCGGCTTACCTGACCGCCTGTCATTAGATTTGGAATTCTGGGACAGCTCTCAGCTCGCTCTAAAGCTGTGTCAATCTTCAGGTGCTGTTAGTTCTTGATCCTCTTTTATATGAAACTGATTCCCTTTGATACCTATCTGGCATTTTTTTACAGTTTTATTTTCTTTTGGTGTCATTCCCTGCAAACAATACTTTATGCTGTGTCTCTCGCCCCCACTCTAGCACTCCCTCCAGCCCCACAAACCCTTTTTCCTTCCCTTCTGCATATTACAAAACCAACCTCATACACACTTCAGCCTATCCCTTTTCAATCGCGTCATTTACTCCTACGTACCCCTGCGTGAGTGTTTCCGCTCCTTAACCTCTGATTATTTCTGCCGTCAGACGTTCTCTGATGGTACTTCCTGCGGGCTCTCGTGCTGTGGCTACCCTCTACGGCACAGAGTCCAGAAACAACTCTTCTATGTCTTCCTTCGTTTCTTTATCACCTTCCCTTTTAGCCAACGCTCACATGCCAGTTCAGTGTCCTCACACTTCTGAGATAAAAAATGGAGATAACGGGGCTGTTTTTGAACTAGCAACTTCTTCATGTCTGTCTCTCTGCCAAATTTCACTGATTTTCTTTTAGGTTTTGTTTTTAATTAGATTGTGTGCAAATTGTGCTTTTCTTTCCCTGTGCCACTCTTCAGTGATTCCTTCCCCTTCAGAATGTCTGTCAGACGGACCGAAAGCTGATCTCTAACTACTGCCACATCTCTGTCGTTTGACTTTGATGAACGATTAGTCAGAGGTCTCTTTCAAATCACTGGTTCTTCCTACCGAGTGTTTTGTTCGTTTACCTTTAATTCTGGGTCGTAGTTGTATCTCCGCGGTGCACGTCAGGCTGGACAAGCCTGGGGTGCATCTCAAGTGGCAGCCTTTGCCCTCGCACCCCGCAGGATGCTGTAAATTTGCCCTGGTCCCTTGCAAACTTACTGGCACAAGTTCGAGTGTCGTCCAGCTAATGCCCGTGCGCTCAGTGCGCGGCCGCGTGTCCAGCCACGGGGCGTGACATCGTGAGCCCTGCTCCCTGGTTTTGCTCTGGTAACTAAACCGGCCAAGGGGTGATGTCCAGATCGAACTGGATTTCTTACGTCTTAGGTGAGAAATGGTTTATCAGCTCTGACTGCTGAGTCTCGCCTTAGGGTCTTTGATCGAGATGGATTCAAAAACCTCGAAGGGCTCTCTTCAAGGTATTTTTTCGCGAAGGGTCAGTGTGTCAGCAGAGTCTTTGCTGGCGGCTCAGCCACCTGGGCGTTGCTATCTTCCAACAAGCACTTCTGCGTAAGCGCCGTATTCGCACTTGGTAGGGGACCGGCTGACATCTACTGCGTATGGCTCTCGTGGTGGGTTTCGCCACAGCTTTAGAAACCAAGCGGGCCGAGAGGATCAGGAACATTTGCAGAGTTTTAAGAGGCTACGGGAGGTGGGTTGTATCGGCATGTTCCGCACACTGGCCCCTGGGGAACCAGGGATTTACTTTAACTCTTGCCTTAGATGAAGCTTTCCAGTCACAGCTGAGCAAAACAGCAGGTTGCTGTGTGAGACTGATAGTTCATTATTATAAAGTCTGTTCAGGAGATTACGAATTCTGAAACAAAACCTCTTCATTTAAAAAATTCTCTGTGGGAAACTAATAGGGAATAGAGAACACAATTTGTGAGAAAGGGAAATAAAGGCAACTTTAAATTTGTCCTAATTAAAAGTACATTGTGAAACAATCTCGGGAAGAATTATCATTAAAAATAAAATACACTTTAAGAATAAAATGATGTTAATAGGCTGCTGATAGATTAAAAGAAAATACTACACATCTACCTGCATTTCGTGTTTAGGTGAAATGATCCCGCAGGAAGACCATGAGCTAAGCGTGCATGCGTTTCAAACTCTCCAGGTTCATAAATATTTCAGCAGTATAATATTCCTACTGACTTAGAGCATTAAAATTTACCTTTTGTTCATGAAATACTCTCAGTTTCAATTACAAAATTGATGTAACTTTTCAATGCAGTGATACAGGGTCAGCACTGGCAAGGTGTGACCGTCCGTACCAGGTCAATCCTACGTTTAAATACAGAAAACCATACACCCACCTCGCTTCTCGGGCTTGGATGCTTTGGAGCAATTGCTGTTGGAACCTGGGCATTTTAGCGGATGAGAGTTGCTACTTCCATGAAGACATCTTCCTGTACCCTGGCCTTGTAGAAGACTGCAAGAAAGCATAATTGGCATTTTACTGATGAGGAGCTGTTGTCTGGGGGAATCATTTTCAGCTGATCACTCCTGTGAGGACCCACCACTCTTGTCCTGGACGGAGCCCGCGTGCGTATCTTTGTGAAAGGTCTCTCTAAGGTAGGAATGATTCCTGTACATCTTAATAGGGTCAACCCAAAGGGCTTTTTGGCGTTTGGTTGTCTTTGTTGTTCTTAGGATCTCTTGGCTAGAGGCCCAGGACAGATGGACCATAACTGCCACTGAGGAGTGACCAAATAGCCACTCGTGGCATTGGTCCCCCAAAAGTGTGACTTTCTCTTAATTCCAAGCTTGTTCACAGCACGCCCGGCGTGCAAACTTTCCTTACGTGGTACCACGCGGGGACTTTATCCTGTCATAAATGCACACGATTGCCAGCAGGTATCAGATTGGGTGACTCGTAGGAGAAATGGCTGCTCAGGCTACAGCCAGTCCAGAGCGATCGCTTCCTTCATGACTTACAGCACAGGGAGTCCCTGCTTGTCCTGCCCACGTTCCCATTTCATTGGAAGCAAGTTTCAACAGCCACTGCAAGTATCAGGGTATAAAAAGAGGGGAAAGAGGGAAAGAAGACCAGAGACCTTAACAGTGACAGGGGAGGCTGAGGATCAGAAAGTAATAGGTTCCAGGGAGCCAGGCGTTCATGCTGGAGTGGGGGCATTGAAGGAGAAGAGGTCCGTTGGCCTTGCAGAGGAGGCAGCACGACGCCGAGCGTTCCTCTGGCTCGCCGTTGAACACAGACAGCAACAGCAGCCCCAGTGATGTCAAATATCGGAGACTCGAGTGTTGTTGCTATAGTAATGTGCTGGAGAAGCCTGATCTGCATATCTGAGATCTGCTGTAGGTTACAGTCCGTCCGTGTTGACCCGTGAAAGCAAACAGACTGACTGGAAATGCGCCTGAGAATCCCCACAGAACTCTTTCTCCTGTGATTGTGTGTTGCGAGGAGAAAGGGGGGACAGGCGTAGGCCGTGGGGAGACTCGCTCTTGCGTTTGCAGCACCAGTGACGGGCACCGTTTCCACCTTGCTGCTCGCTTGCCATCCTGTGGCTCACACCCCTCATCCTACTCAGCTCCTCCATTTTTCAGTCGTTCTCATGTTTTCTAAGTTTCACTTTTCCTACTGCCTGACTCGTTCTTTCCCCTCCAACTAATCTTGTTTCATTTTTTTCCTTCACTGTGAAGAAGATATTGCCAAAGTGTCACCTCTAATCTTGTTTCCCATTTCCAGCATGTAATTTATTAATCGTCTCGCTCCCTTTTCCCCTTTTATTGAGCAGCCTACATGCTAATACAGCTCAAGTTTTATTTGCAGATTGTCAAATAAATAATTTCACAAGTCTTAAGAGCAGGGGGAAAATAAAAAAAGAGCTTTGAAATAATGATCACCCCTGTCTTTCCGCCAAGGCATTTGCTTTTAGATCTACACAAATCCCTGTGTTCAGGGATGATATAGCTGTCCCACACAGTTCAATTAATTACTGGACAGGGTGTTTCGGAGCTGAGGGGGAACGCCAGCCTTCGTCTCACTGATGAAGAACCGCTACGTAAAACCTTCCTATTACTGTAACTCTGCTCCCTTGAAAGTAATATTCCTCCCCTGCCCCCTGATTTGTGGTAAGGTGGGGCTCAGAGGGAGCCCCTCCCCGCACCTCTGGTTCAGTAAGAATTTTGACTGGCATCTTGCCCTATTGCACATGCAGTAGCCACAGGGTCAGGAAGTGCCACACCAGGCAGGAAGGGCCGGGCCGTAAGTACCTTTGAGAGGGCAGAGACCTTTCGGGGTTGGAGACTGTCGGCACTTCAGTTCCTGGGGGTTTGCACCCCGTGCTCTGCACGCAGGCCCGAGCTCACTGTGCCGTCGTGCAGGGCGTGCAGCTTCGGCCAGGCAGCGCCGGGGTGAGCCCGGGGCTGGAGCTGGGCTCTGCCGCCTCAGGCTCCGTGCGGCACTACCCTACGGCGCCGGGTCGCGGGGAGGTAACTGTGCAGGTAGAGTCCTCCCCAGCCGTCACGCTCCCCAGGCACCCGCTGCTGCTCTGTGCACGTCCAGAGATGCTGCAGTTGTGACAGCGCTACATTCTGGGCATTTTGCTCTTGTCTGATCCTGTCAGCAGTTTATACGCCCTGATTTACCTCCCTCGTGTGGCCTGGCCCGACAGCGAGTCTCAGGGGGAACCTTCAACACCAGCGCCTTGGGCGGACACAGGAGAGGCAGGCTGGCTGGTCGGGGGGAGTGGAGGGGCACTAGGTCAGCCGTGTCTCCTTGGGGGGTGCCCGAAACATCGGCCGTAGCTCGTTTTGGGGCAGGGCCGCCTCAGCCCAAGCCCTTTAAGCTACATCACATTTACCCTATTTACTGGAGCTCGTGCTCTACTCTGGTGGCTTAGATACGTCCCACCAGTTGCATTCCAGGGGGCTGGCAGCCTGAGTACCCTACTCAGAATGTCGTCGGCACCAGACAGCGGCTCACCGGGGAATCAGGTACTAATGATTAAAGTCTTTCTGCCTTCCTAAAGTAATTTGGTTTTTCATCCCACATGTGGGTGGAGATGAAGTGTGGAATTTTTCAGACCGAACAGACTCTAAAGTAATCCCTCCTGGAGTACGAGAGAGCACGTGGAGCTGGGAAACTGCTGCAGATCACAGGCACATGATGTATTTAAGTGTGGGCAGTCAGAAATTCATGGACACTGCTGCAGGTGTTCTGCTTTGGGGAGCAACAGCAGTAAGGAAGACTGCTACTTGGAGGGAACACCAGAGTTCTCCAGTGCCAGGAAAGTCAAAATCCCCCAACAGGACAACCTGGTGGGTCTGTCTGCTGCATTGCTGACACGGGCAAACCACGGAGCTGAAATGCTCACCGCCAGTGGCTGTTACCGCCCTGCAAATCTGGCAGCTTTCTGCCAGTGTTTGTCAAGCTACCATGAGCTGCATTCATATTCCATATGGATATGTATTATTTTCTTTGTTTTCCTTTGACATTAATGCTCTAGCAGAGCTTTTCTAAGTAGGAAAGCAAGGAAATGAACTTACATTTGCTGGCTTGCTAAAGTAAATTAGCTACACTCTTGACTTTCTGTGGCTTTACTCTGAATGGGAGAAGCAATAAAAATGACATAAGGCTAATCACTGTTGTTCTATGGTTTTCTCTGTGGTGTGTTAAGAGGAGAAGAACCCATAACGAAAACCCATGAGTTCATATCTGCTTAAAACAGGTCTCTAATTAGCTTCTGTAATCGATCTCCCTGCTCTAGCAGGTGAACCAGGTAATTAGCTTGTTTATACTGTAGGTGAGTCGCCAAATGCTACGCAGCTTTCTCTGTATCTTCAGAGGATAATGCACTGGAGCAAGCCTTCCCGACACGAGTGAACCACAGCCATAGCCCCTGCCACCTGTTCCACATGCCGCGCTGCGATTCTCAGTCTCTTACAAAGAGCTCCAGACATCAAAGCACTGTCCCTTTGACCACTGTCTCAATCAAAGGGTTTTACCTGGACACATCTCTGCTTCCCGTCACGATTTCAGTGCTGCACAGGCTCAGGTGTTTCCTGTCATGAAGAGGAGGAATCCAGACACCGGTGCTTTATTTAAGGCTGAATCTTGTCACTGTCCATTCCTCGTGGGCCTTTGGAGTAGCACAGAAGCCCCGAACCCAGCAGTTAATTAGAGGTTAATGACTCGGGGCCTGCCGCTTTGCAGACAGACTGCGGTACAGCCTGTCCTTCATTCTGTACGATGTGTCTATCTGTCACCTTCCAGGAGAAGTAGAGAAGTCTTGGCTAAGCGCGAGTTTAGGATTAAGCTGACGTATACAGCGCGCTATCCCGTCTGTTTAATTGCTCGTAGAAAAATCCCTAAATCCGACGTGGTTTTGAGTCTTCTCTACTCCCACGGTATTCAGTCTGTGCTTTATTTACATAATACAGATATTTGTCTTTCTTGCAGGTTGTCTCACAGTAAGCTCTACAAAGGAATAATCCCTCCTGACAGCCTTTACCGGGGCGCAGCTGTATCTGAAGCCCGTGGCCAGTGGCATGGTGTGTGTGCAGACGTACGGCGCAGCTCTTCCAGTGTAACGTGGGAGCGTTGCATCTCTTCTGTGCTGGCGAGGAGGCTTCTGGTTTGTGGTGAATGGCTGAAATACGAGACTACATGCTTTCTGTAATCGTTAAAACAATAGCGTAGCTGCTCCCCAAGCTAAAGATAATCCTGGCGTGGGCATGCCCCTTTTCCTCTCCTCCTTGATAACGGAATTCAAATTTCCCATAAATAAGGTCTTTTTTTTTATTTTTCATAGACTTGTCCCTAGCAAATTTAGTTTCAAGGTCTTTTATTTCTGTTTCTAAAGTAATTATCCTCTGGGCCTCTTCCTTTCTTCCTGGTATGATGCTAGACTAATTATTCTTCTCCTAATGAATGCCTGAAATGGATCCCATATGGTAGCATATGTGCCTTCAGATGGAAGCTTCGTTTGAATAAAATAAGAAAATTCTTCTCTTGGGGCTTTCTTAAATTTTTCATTCTGTAACAATGATGAGTGAAATCTCTGTCTTGGGGATAGATGCAGCCAACTTGCTTTCTGTTACACGCCGAGCTTTCTCCGAACTGGAGCTGCCATGTCTCAGTTAACCCACAGCACTTGCTGTGGCCACCCGCAGCTCTGTCCCAAAGACTACTTGAGTGACTCAAAACGTCGTTGCATGTGGTCTGAAAGCCATTTATTTCTCCTTAAAATACACTATTATGCCGTTATTTCTCTTACAGTTCCTTGTCACCTTCCTCCAGACCGACCCCACGGCATGCAGCACCCTTTTTACTGCCTTCGGGGCTCGATCCACGCAGCCACATTTTTATACCATTACCTGAGAAATAAGAGACTAATCCCAGCTTATTTCTTTGCGCACAGTGACTTGCGCCCGCAGCGGCCAGCAGAACGCTTCATCTGTCAGATTGCCGCGCACCCTGTGCTGCATGTCAGCCTCTGTGTCTGTGAAAGAACAGCTCCGTCACGTCCGTGAAAGCGAAATGGAACTCTCGGGGTGGCGGGGCTGCGAGCACGGCCATGGCAGGGACAGCACCAGAAGGAACGGCTGCTCCCTAGGTTTGGAAATGCAACATCAGCTACAGCGTAAGACATTCCCACTCTGCCGTCCAACCTGGTAACAAACTCAGGCTTTTTATTCCTTAAGGCCCCTAATTTTTCTGTCAGTTTAACCTCGAGTCTTGCGTTTGCTGTGTGACAGTGTTTGCTTATGGAAATCTCCGATATGTCATTTTGTTCTTAGACGCAAAACGTTTTTCTAGATACCGATCGCTGAAGCGGCATGGGGAGATCCGTGTTCTGAACTTCCAGCTCCCACAGCACGTGCACAGCACAGTCCGGTAGGCAATGCTGCAGCGAAGGAGCAAGACTGCATCGTCTGATTACGGAGGTGAGGCTGCTGGGCTGGAGCAGGGCTGGATTTGGTACTGCTGCATGAAAGAGCTGCCAAAACTTGTCTGTAGACAAATGCAAGCCAAATGCCGGTTTAGGAAACACTGGTTCTGCATAAAGTTATGTTGGTGGTGTATCAGCTGAATCACCTAACTGCTTGTGAACACATGATCATTTTCTCTGACGGACGTATCTGTTGCTGCCTTCAGAGGCGCGATGGGGACGCACTCTCCTCATTTGCCCTAGAACGTTTGATCCCAAGTTGATAAAGAAGAGGACAGCAGGTGACTGTGCCACTGCTGATGCCGAGCTCTGCTTGGATTTCATCGGAGGTCAGCAATGTGAATCCGCGTCGGGGAGGATGTTAGACCAGGTAAGATTGCCCCATTTCAACCAGTGCTGGGAGGCCTCAGCTTCTGGTTGAGCAGAAGGAGGGTTTGCCCGGGGTGGTCTCAGCCTGCGACTATCGAGCCAACAGCTTTGTACAATACACACTGTACTTCTGAGAATAAGCTGATTTTTTCAGTTGCTGGCAGTCCCTTGCTTTGTTTTCTGTGAATGAGGAATTGTTAGCATTCCAGTAACCCAGCTCAGGCTTTAAAATACCAAACCACCAAACAGATTGCAGCTCCTTCTCTTCGAGCTTGCACATTCTTGTAAGGCATAATCCTTGGTTGGAATTTGTTCTGTTTCGCTCCGTTTTGTCCTATTCTGTAGTGAATTTTCTGATACACTTGTGAAGATTTTAACAGCCCAAACCTGGAGGAGTCCCCAGTGATGTGTTCAATAGCTTGTGTCCCCTACCTGACTTTCAATCACTTGCTACAAATAACCAAGGGAACGTAAACCATTTTAGGGGATAATAATTTATCTTTCGCAGAACAGTTGGTTTCTTTTCTTTCACTGCCTCAATGCAGTGACCATGCAGAATGCTTAATTCATAGTTCAGGCAGCCGTTTCTTGTTCAGCTTTTGATGAAAGTCACAGTCTCATTTTCTGACAGGGCCATATTTGCATACATAAGCTTGATGAAAGGCCACTAACCAGCGGGGCTAGGGGAAGGGGTCGTTTCTTATCCGTAGCATAATACTGGTTGTTTTTCCTGCTGGGAGTTGGTTCTGAACGCTCTCTTTAACAAGATATGCCGCTGAAGGTAATAAATAACACTGAGAATCTGGGCAGCAGCAGCTTTTCTTAGAAAATCAAAGCTTAGAATGTTGGCTACTTAAAGTTAGGCCCCTAAATTCATTGTTAAGTACCCAAAACAAATTGCTGTGATGATGAAAAATTCCACTTAGCCACAAATCTAATTTTGACAGTGAGCTGTGAGTACTCAGGGCTTTGTAGAAGCAGACCACTTGGCTCTACATAATCAGATTTGGCGTTTTGTCTCCACTTAGATGTGTCCAGGAGCGATGTTTCAGGAATCCTGTTCAGGCAGTGTCAAGCGCAGGACACTGTCATTTTACTGACGAGGTTAGAAACTTTCTGTTCTCTTCCCAAGTCAGTTTTTCTCACTCGCAGAGCCCTAGAGCCAGAATTCCAGTGGGTCGCTGTATCGAGAGGCCAGGCGCCAGCTCAGCGGTACTCACGCTCCGTGGTGCCAGATCTGGCCCGGCATTCGGGGGCCAGATTTAGGGAACTGTGGCGGCGCCCACAGTGCACGTAGATGTCTGGTGTGATCCACAGAGCTGTGTGAGCAGCGTGTAAACTGGGGAGTGGGATGCCGCTGCCCTCCAGCAGGAGGGAATTGCCTGTCTGCTCCACCCATTTTGAAAATGCTGTGGGAGCAAGAATCAGAAGAGAATCTGGTATTTGTGCCTTTGATAGATCTGATATTGCAGGAGTATTTTCCCAAAACCAATCAAGGTCTCTTGGCAACTGGGTGCCAGTTTTACCCACTCCACTCTCGGGAACCCACACTAGTTACTAAAATAAATTTCTTCCTGTAGAATTGGCATGACCTTGCTGCAGGACACAAACTTTCTACCATCCAGCCTAAGTTTCTTTCTTAGCACTTGAGCAAGGGCTCTCTGCACCATTATGTACCTGAATCCCTTCAGGAGTTTGGACTTCTGTGCTTCCTATCACAGAACCCCAACAGACTACATGCTGGGGGCCCTTTGCCTGCTACAAGGGTGGCAGGTCACTGAGGGACGCTCATAATCACCGCCTGGTTTGGGTTGGAAGGGACCCGAAAGACCATCCAGTTCCAACCCCCCTGCCATGGGCGGGACACCTGCATCACTGCAGCGAGATCCGAGAGGGCAGCGCGTGCTGGGTGTTGTAAGCCCAGGGAGAGAAGGAGATGGAGAGGGTCCTGCTGCGTACCGACCCCCTTCGCAGCACTGCGAGGTAGCGACAGAATTATACCGTGGAGGGAAGCCTGCAAAGACACGGCCCTTCCACAGCTCTGCAGCTACAGCTGAGTCTTCCAAGTGGGACTGTCTTTCCCGTAACTGGTTGTTGGCTGTGTGCTGTCACCTGGTAAGAAGCAGAACAAGGCAGTAAGCGCACAGAAGCGCAGGAATTTGAAAGGCTCCAAGCAATACTCTCGAGCACCCTTGCGCATTTTGTTTGTCTGACACTTTATATTTAAAAATTAATCCGGAGCACCCCCACAAAAAAATCTATTTTACTTGTTTAACAAAATGGAGTATTGATTTGCCAAAGCCTAAACAAAGCAGCCAACATGATTCATTGATCCAGAGTTTGGGCGCGGGCCGTGTGATCATTAACGTCTTTGTCAGGCGCGTTCGCTTATTCATAAGCTTCGCTTGTGGCAGGGCCCTTCCACCAGCTCCGTTCGAAATGACAGAACCCAGTGCCTTCTCTACCTTCCGCTTCACTGGATGGGAAGACAGACAGGCGCTGCCATCGCCTTCAGAGGTCGTAGGAGCTTTTGGAAGAATCCCGGAGCTCCGGAGGCTTCACTGTTATTTCAGAATCGTACAGCGTGAGTTTAAAATTCTCCGGAGAAAGCGAAGCCTTGGGCTACCGTGCGGGGAACCCAGCCAATCTGAGCGAGCCAGAAGTGAAAGTATTAGCAGCTCCGTATACGCGGTACCGTCTGAGGAAATGCTGGTTGGGTGATGGGAAGCCGTGCGCCGGGTGGGCTGCTCTGGCAGTGGAAACTCGGGATACAGAGGGTAGAGGATTATAAAAGAGGGCCTGGGTAAAACCCACGGCTTAATCACAGATCGAAAGCTTTTAGCTGTTTCTCCGTCCGTTCTCTCTGGTTTAAAGAAAGCAAAGCAACAAAAAGCAAGAGAGTTCTGAACTCTGTTTTTCTGAATATGGTGCGGCTTTGAATTCCAGACTTCACTGTGCTGTGTAGCTTAACAGCAGGAGGTTACCAACAACAAAAATGCGGCCTTATAATCCATATCGGAGTATTTGCTGCACTCCGTTAATCCTGTATCAAAAAGTAACGTCACAGCCTGAGGAAGTTATTGCAGGGTAAAGCAGGGTATGATCACCTTGAGCTGGCAGCCGGTGGGAGCAGACGGGTTGGGTGGGTCCCCGGGCAGCGTGGGGCACTGCAGGAAGGGGGTGAGCTCTGCGGGGTGGCAGGTCTGAGAGCTTCACTCCTTGCCTTGCCGTAGTCTCCTTGGCACGCAGCTGGCAGCCCCGAGGAGCAGACGGACAGCAGTGGGGAAGGAGGGTGAGAGTTTGTCATTGCTGGTCCTGTGTGAATGGCGTCTCACGCTCAGCGGTCCATACAACCCAAGTGTCGGCATGCTGCATGGGCTGCAGCGCAGGCTGCCGAGCACAGTCTGGCTTTGGAGCCCGGGGGGCTCTCTGAGGGTACGGAATCACGTCTTTCTGCGTATCCACTAATGCTTGCAGAGGCGGCAGTGGAAACCCCGCTGTGGGAATCGGGACGTTACCGAGCGAGTGGTGTAAGCGGTACTGCCGTCGGAAACACGGGCAGCGCCCGGCACGGTGAGGAAGGTGGAAGGTTTTCCAGAGAGTGTGCCCAGTGGGTGTTGGCTGAGACACCAGGTCTGTAGCTGGGATGCAGCTGTGGTGTTACAGGCAGAGAATTCACTAGCTCAGTTCTTACATATTTATCCTGACCAAACGGAGTGTGGAGAGCTCGGTCAAATTCAGGAGTAATAGGAAGTGAGTGGAGTGCAGCCCCATGCTGGGCAGCCGCTTGGAGCCCCGGGGACACGTCCTCGTAGCAAACGCTGGGGCCCACTTGGTGAGCCTGTACACACCTGCTGAACTCAGACAGTCCACGTCGGAGCCAGGCAGTGGGGTTACTCAGCCCCGGTGTAACTGCTGCTCTCCTGCCAGCACCGGGGCAGCAACAGCCTCACACTTTGCCCGAGGCAGAGTGCCCGCGCGGCCCGTTCTGTGATCAATACAAGCCACCGACCTTTGCTGCAGTGAGATCTCATTACACATACTGTTATGTTCTGCAACATTCTTTTGATTTAACTTCTTAAATTTAAACTATTTACAGAGACAGTCACGTATTGCGAGCAATAGAAGTAAGACGTCACCAGCAGGGTATTCTCTGCGTATACAGAAAGCATACACGAGGTACACGTATGAACCGCTGGCTCCGAGCGCAGAAAAAAGAAACTAAAACATTTGCTTAATACTAATGCGGTGTACGTACAGCTACATTTTTTGTTAGCACCCTATTTCACTATGCTTGCTTTCAGTGAAAGATTGCCTCGAGAACTAGGCTGTGAATGGATGCACAGTAGCTGGCTACAATGGGTAATTTCATTTAGGCACAGAATTACAAAGTAGCCATTTTTAACTTCAACTAGATTACACATTTACTAAACCCTCCATAAATTCATCATTTGGCTGAGTCACATTGAGATTGTTTTAAATAAATCTACGTGAAAATTAAATTTAAGTTGAAAAGCAGCAAGAAAAAGATGTATAGCAAGTACTTCATTTGTTGTAATAGGACTATTTGGAAGGAATACAAATGCACTTCAGATTGTAAAGAGCATAATTATTTCTCTCCAGAAGCTGAATGAAATAGAGCAGCTTCTGCCTATATAATATTTGGTATGAATTATCCTCATAAAATTCAAGTTGTATTTTTAAAATTGTTTGCTTGGTGTATAGGAAATTTCCAAATGAGTTCTCCATTTCTTTGTTTCATTAAAATGGCCCAAAAGAGCAGAGGAACTGCCTTGCTGGCTGAACCTGTAGCTCAGCGTGTGCATGATGCTGCCGTTGGCAGCGGGCACTAGCAGATGCTTCTCAGAGATTGCAGCCCCTGCTCGTTACAGGAGCCAGGCAGGGGCCGGTGGGGCCAGGACATGAAGGGCGCAGGCAAAACCTCCGAGTCCATCACTCTGCCCCAGTCACCCCCCAAGAGGGGGACTTTCACTAACCCCCAGCAGCGAGCCTTGGGGTTGGGGTGTCTCCCAAAGCCGCCAACGTGCGTACTGCCCGCATGGCGTCTGAGCCTTCCCAGTGCTGGCGGGGTCAGGGTGCTGTAGGTGGCTGCAGGTCTGCGGTGCCGTAGATGATTGCTGGGATTCCCAGCCGTTCAGTGCTGTTTGGGTTATATTCCCTGCAGGAATATCAGCAGGGAGAGGGGATCGTTCCAGACAGCCATCGGCCAAGCGACACTCAGAGTCATCACATCTCACAGTTCTGGTTGGTTCCTAGCAGCTCCTACTTCCTTTCCCAACAGCCCCCGCACCTTGTTCTGACAAGAAATGACTAAGGACTGCCTCCCCCCACAACACCAAACCCCAAACTAAAAGTGGCGCGGTTTGAAGCAGGCGGTTTTTATGGAGAGGGAGGGCGGCCTGTGCTGCGCAGGAGAGGAGCTGCTTCCCGAGCGGCAGGTTTCCATCCCCGCGGCGCTGGGCTGCCGGACGCGTGCCGCCCCAGGCAGATGGGCCAGCCAGAGCCAGCTCTTGCTGCCATGGCGATAAGACATTTGCATGATTTTGTATACTTCCACCCTCTTCCCTTTCCTGTGTCACTGAGTTATTTACCCTTCTTGAGACGCTGATCTCTGCGGTGCGCGTGCACGACGATGTTTCTCTGGTTTGGTACCGTAGTAATTAACCACTGGTTGGGTTCTTAAGAGAGACCACGCTAAACTGTTTAGAGACTTTGGCTTAAAACCGAAATCGTGCCGAAGGAGCTGCGTGCGTTCAGTGCCTGCTTTGTAGAATAAGTAACTGCCTTTGGAAAAGCAACAAATGCAAACGCTGGTTCCTGTGCTTGCAAGAGGTGACAAGAAGTGCCAGCATCTTGGCTCCTGTCACTGCTTCGTTGTCACAAATTGTTAGTTACATCTGAAAATTACGGATCTCTCGTCGTGAAGGTTGTGTCTGCCAGTTGGTGCCTGCACACTCGAGCGGGTTTACCCAATTAGCGGAGCTTCCCATGCAGGACCCGGAATAGCTGTGCGTGCATCCCGGACGCTGCCACAGCTGAGGCCCGTCCTGGGGCGCGGCGTGGGGAAGGGACCCTCTGCCAGGTGAGCCCCATGCAGACGCCGGACAAAGCGTGGCTGGGTGCCCGGCAGCCGTGGCACAGCGCGTCCGGAGTTCTCTCCGAGACAGTCTGCCCCAGTCGCAGACACCACACAGCCAGAACGGATGGGAACCCCAGTGCGCTCATGGGATGAAACCGGTCCTGGAAACGGTGACACTGAAGGACTGCTTGTCCTCTTCGTCACGGGCCGTCTCAGCATCTCTCTCCTGGCACTCGCCTAACTCAAGCATGACTGTGGTTCTTCATCTGCCAGGGGACTGAACTGCGTGTTCCCTGTGCTGGGTGTTGTCAGACAGTGGGAACTTCGTATTCCAGAGTATCCCACCGTTCGTGCAGGGCCGTGGCCCTTTCCCTGTCTCTTGGCCTCCCTGCTGTATGTGGATTTCGGCATCTTTCTGGGGCAGGTAAGTGCCCCGTTTCCAAGTGACCCAGCCTGGAGTGAACTGAAGTTCCTCTGAAGGCTGCCGTGGTAGGACAGTTTGTCGTGATGGACGGTGACAAAGCCATGGAGCATCAGCTGCTTTTACAAGCAGGTGGACAGAATGTAATCGTTTACCAAGAAAGAAAGGGAAGAGCCAGAACTTCCCCTACCTATAGCTGAGTCCCCTCTTTAAACAGTACGAGGGGTTCGTAGGGGAACTTTTGTTTCTCCGGTAGACAGTGGAAACGATCACTTCCTTAGGGAAGCAGAGCTGCCGTAGCCTCCTCAGAGGTGTTGGGGTGATGGCAGCAGGCACCGCGCTATCAGCTGCTCCCGGGTTAACAAACCAGCTCTGGTCACAGCCTTCCCAGTACGCGGTGAGCGCTGGGAAAACGCTGAACACCGCTCTAATGACTCCAGCAGCATCCTGATGATTCTAGCTTACTTGGAAAAAAGTGTGAGAAATGTTATTTCAGTTGGCCGTAACCACCATAAAGCACTCACGTAAGACCGCTGGGGTTTCATGTTTGTTCTTTCATTAAGATTAGTTTCTAATTTATCGGTGTTTATGGTATGATGCAAGTCCTGTCCTGTAATGGCCATCTTAGTGCTGCGCAGTATAAAATGTTAATGTAGTCTACTTAGAATGTATTTCGTGTTGTGCTTGTCTCCTCAAATGTCCTTTTTTTCCTCTTTCAAAATATATCTGGTTCATTCATCAGAACGAACCTACCTACCTGGGTTCCTAAAAACTGCTACGTCTGGTTTTGCCTTTAAAAATAGACAGAATAGAAAAACTGTTTCAAGGGGAATAAGTATAAAGTAGGATATAAACTATTCTGATTGAACAGCATTAACGTAATAATTATGCAATTTATTAATGTATTCTGGCAGGAGGGGAGAGGTTTTCCTGCTCCAAACATTTCCCTTTCATATTTCTCTAAACTGTGGGGGTTTTTCTCATGACTGTTTCTGTGGATCTGATACCAAACCAAGCCATTCTTTATTCATCCACATCGAGATGGGGATGCTCTGGATGCAGGCTGGGCCCCCCCCATTTAAACTGGGGTACGTTCCCTGCTGCTCAGTCGCCTTCGTTTGAAGAGTCGCTGTTAACTTCCACCCGCCCCAGCACTCAGTCTGCCTGGAAGTGTGGGCTCTAAATGAGCACTTGCATTGTGGCATCTGTTGTGCTTCCCTCTCCAGCCACCCTCAATGTCCCTCCTGCTGGGACAGCCTGAGCTGACACGGCTGCTGCTGGCAGCGTCACCGCCTGGGTTTCATCCAGAAAAATGAGATCTGTGTCTTAAACACCCTAAAGGAGCCTGAATTGGATGCTCAGTGTCATTCTGCATTTCACTCAGGCAGCAAAGGTTACTCCTCCTCGATTCCCTTCGTACGAGTGAGCGTGTTAACAGCAGCATTTCAGAAAGGTTCTCATGGGAAAGGGGGGCGAGATCAATGCAAACCGCCAAACCCTGGGATCCACGTTCGAGAAGCATCGATTTCACTAGGAAAACTGTAAGCTGAGTTACGTGGCATTTTCAGCACCAGGGATCCTCTTTGCTGTTGTGAACTTCCTCACTTGCAAGGATGCAAGATAAATAGGGCTTCTGGATGCATTTTGTTTGGGTATGTGAGAAAATGAGGCCCACCTCAGCCTAGATCTCAGCCAAACAGTGGCAACCCGCGTTTCGCGGGGACAAGCGACCCGCTGCTGACGGTCTCACGTTTCGTGTTGTGCTCCTTCACACCCCTTGTGACTCTGAGGATCCGGGTGTTTGAGCAGCTGCTGTGCTGTGTGTAAGGAATCAGTGAGCTGCGTGACCGGGATCTGCTCGCCGGTTTGTGCTCTGGCTGGGTACACTTCCCACCTTCCTGGAGCCTGGGAAGGACAGTAACCGCTTGGCAACAGCAGCTTGGTAAGTCCCTTCCCATGAGCTGAGCTGCCCGAACAGAACATTCTGGTGGGCGCTCTGCCCCCACCCAGGGCAACGCACCGCTCTTACTCCGCTCCTCTCGTTGCTGTAGTAGCCCCCACGCAGGGAGGGCTGTCAGTGCGCACGCAGCCGTGACTCACGCCTACGAGACGCTGTCGGTGCACGGAAACTCCTTAGTTCAGTTCCGTTCTGAGCCCCGTGTCTCGCTTGGGAAATGTGTGTCGGTCGTACCGTGCAGACCTGCTCTCGCCTCAGCAACAACCAAAACAACCCAAAACTGCCCAAAGAAACCTCCACCTTTTCCAGAGCGGTTCAGTGCTGCTTCCTCACGTCCTTCCCAGCAATGGCAGACAGCTTGGTACGTTCAAAGGGAGGACAAAGAGGCTGGAGGTTTGAGCTCTGCCACACTCGGCTGGGGCAGGGAGGTTTTGTCTCGCAGGTTTAACTGCCCCTCACGCAACGCGAGGGTGGACTTCCTGGGTCAAGGCCAAGCTTCAGCGGTGGCAAAACCCAGCGCCTTTCTCTGAATTAGTTCTTGCCCTAAAGCCAATAAAATGTATTTCTGGAGCCCACATGAGAACACTGCTCGCGCAGACCGGACTCTGTTCTCCATTACAACTCAAGAACAGAACTGTTCCAGCACAAAGAGCTCCTCTTTCATTTCGAAACAACTTTAAAATGTCATGAGCACGTTGTGATGGGGCCCTAGAAGAATGCAAGGGCGATAGTGGGTGGTGACTCCGTGTACAGTTCTCGGAGCACAGCAGAGTGCAGGCAGTCTCCTTACCGTTACTTCCCATGTTACTTCCCATGTTTTAGGGAATCTGAACCTGCATTTTCCCTCCCTCCCTCCCTGGAAAGCGTCCTGACGGTGAGGTTAGACTGGGAAGTAGCACATCTGCTGCCAACTCGGCATGTCCTGAGACACAAGCCCTTCCCTACCAACCTCAGCAAGCCCCTCTCCCGCACACCTGCAGGCGCACACGTGGAGCAGCGTACGGTGGTGATGAAGCACCCTCCAGAAAGACAGATAGGGATTTCAACTGGAATTTCAACGCCCTGGATAGAAGCTGTGACCTGAAGTACCCTGCCGCTTCGGTGAGTAGTTCAGCTGGAGACAGGTGAGGGTGGAAGGGGAACATCTACGTTTTAGCCACCCGTCTAAATGAAGGGAATTTTCCTTGTTTTTTTCAAAAGAGCCCCCGAACGAAGATTAGCGTTTCCCCCTGCCCTAAGCCCACAGGAGGAGGAGATATTTAAGACGTACCTGATCCTTGGGGTTTGCACACGGGTGCTTTGCCTGGCCCTCTGTCCGTGCTCGCATCTGGACTGCAGTTCTCTGTCCCACCATAGGCTGGAAAGCAAAAGAAAAACAAGCCTGAGACGTCTTTATTCAGAATTCTTCATGCAGAGAGTTTGGGTCTGAGCATCGCGGAGTGTGGCTGGTGTCTGGGAAGGTGGTCAAAGTCCTTTCAGCATTAGGTACTCGCTGCCGCCAGCGGCAGTACAGCCGTGCTGGCTGATTCGGGAGGAAAGTTCATTTTCCGTGTTAGGGTCTAAATCCTAAAATCACATAGATGTAGACATTGCCCTGCGCCTGCACAGAGCCGCGCTTCCAGGGACTCTGCCTGTGGGACCGTCCACCTTAGACTAGGGAGTGCTTTTATTCATCGCGTTCCCTCTGGCTCACTAAACTGCCACGACACTGAAGACCAGTAAGATTCTTTCTTCTCCCAGATTTCTTGAATATCAGCATTACAGTATCCATGATTTATTATATTTGGGTAAAATACTGCATCTTTATTGTCACAGAACAAAAGTACCAACTGAAAGAATTGCGTAGCCTTTGAATAAACACAAGGCTTGCTGTTTTCTCATACCACTTGGTATTACTACCTGCTCCTTCCCCTTAGCTAGAAGCGGGAGGTAAAGGCTTATGAGGCCTTAGTACAGGCTTGATGAAGAAAAAGCTCTTCCTCCCAGGCTGATACTGTGTTAATGTTCCCTAAAAAGGACATGCAACTGTATAAAATAACCTGTGTTTTGGGTGGATTCGCCAGAAGCATTTCCTGAGAGTGTCTCCTCTCCCAGTGCCCCTCACGCCCATGGAGAGGGGCCGGAGCTGGAGCCGGGCTGTCCCTGTGCCGGGAAGGTCCCTGCATTCCTGCTGAGCTCAGCCCCTGGGACTCAGTTCCACACTGGAACCCAAAGGAGGAGAGACAGGAGGCATTGCACTCTTACGGCATTTCTGCAGCATTGGGTGTGAACCCTCAAAAGTTCTTTATTCATTCACTAGTCATGCTTGGTGTCTGGTTAAAAATGACAAAGTTTAATTGTTTGTAATTAAAGGACAAAAATTATGCTAATATTGACCGTTCCTTGGCACCGTAAGGTCTTCACCTGTGGAAGAGACATTTTGAATATGCAGTGGAATCTCAATAAATTTCCGTAACGGTTAGAAGATTCACAGAAAATTGAGTTGTAAATATTACTGAGCAAAAGCTGTTTATCTGGGGGGAAATTTTCAAAGACACAACTGGGAGGCTGCCATCTCACTTCCTTTCTCTTTCCCATTGTCTCCAGGGACAGATAATCTTAAATGGACTTATTGTGGCAGTGTTTCAGCCGTAGGCATCGTGACTTGACAGTGCCACGCAAGTGAGGGAGTACTGGGCTTTTTCACTGCAGAAGGGGGTAAGCACAGCCTTGCTCCGTGCGTTTTCACAGAGATTATGCAGAAATACTACTAGCAGGCTTCGTTTCAGTATTTCCGTTAACGCTGCACCGCAGGTACGGGAGACTCAGAGCAGACGTCATAGAGCCGAACTCATCCAGCCCTGTACAGCGTTAAAAAGAACGGTTCCTTTTGGTTTGAGTTTACTACTCTGTGGATGAGAGAAGTCCCATCTGCTCACTTGATTTTGAACTGAAAACACAAGTGTCCCGTGGTGACACGAGGCTGGCTATTGCACAGAGACAGCGACCCCAGGCAGCTAAAATTTACATCTAACAAATATGTTTTCTTACATACAGCCATCTGCATGAGGAAGGCGACGAATACGCTGGTGAAGCCAGCGCAGACAGGATCCAGCGTGTGACCCACTTTTGTGCCACTGTGGGAATAAGAACTGCGGAATGTTAGGGAAGCCGGAACCGTAGTTTCTCCCGTGGGAGGCCTGGTCGCACAGGACAAAGGGGACATCAGCCACTGGAAAGATCCGGCGGGAAGTCAGGAGTGATTCAGCGCGGCTCAGAGCGTGCAGCCATGGAAGGATTTCTCAGGACTGCGGAACCACCTCTCGATCTAAAGCCTGTCTCTGATCCCGTGCCGGTGGGAGCCCTGGTGCCGCAGCCCGCTGTTGTGGGGCTGGACACAACGCAGGAATGCAGAGGTACTCGGTACAGCCTGAAGGAAAGGGGCGAGAGGGTGGGGAGGTGAGAATGTTCTTTCCCTCACGAGCACAGAGCTTTGACTGCCAATGGGAGAAACTAAACTGAGCGTGCCAGAAGGGTTCTCTGGGATTGCCGTTAATGAAAGCATCCCTTTTTGTCTGTGGGGAGGTAGTCCAGCACGGACATTGTGATAACGTGCGGAGCACTCGCTTGGCTTTCCAGGAGAATGTGTTCCTGACTCAGAGTACAATTTCAGACAACAATTCGGTTTTTGCTTTTTTTCCCCACTGGAGCCACGGTTGTAATGCCGAACTGTGTTGCTTTAAGCCTGCAGCTGCCTTCCAGTCAGGCCTGCTGAGAGCTGGTGTACGAAGTGGCACGAGTGGAGAGAATTGCTCCGCCTGCCCTTACGGACACAGGGGGAGTGTTTCGGTGATGTATCTGCCAGCGATAGTTGATACGGTGGCTTCTGTATGGTCTGAGCGCTGGGGATGTTGGTGCTTTCTCGTTAGATTAACGGCCAGGCTCCACGGAAGGTGTCAGTACTATTCTCTTTCTCAACATACAGCTAATTAGAACCCACTCACAGTGTGTTGTGTCACAGAATCATAGACTCATTTCGGTTGGAAAAGACCCTTAAGATGACCAAGTCCAGCACTAAACCAGGTCCCTGAGCGCCACCTCTACATGTCTTTTAAATGCCTCCAGGGTGCTGTAAGGTCAGCAAAGACCCTGCGTGTCAATTGCTTCTGGCTTTGCATCCGTATACAAACCTCATTGTGCATGTATGTTAACAGCCTCACTTTATATTCCTCACTGGTTCCAAACTTTCCATTCCAGCTGGTGGGAGCTGTCTGCATTCCAAACGTTCGGCTCCTTCAGAGGCCCCTGAGACAGGGGAGCTGCAGCAGCTGCCTGAACCGGGCTCTGCCAGCTGCTGCCCGCTGCCCACCCGGGAGACCCATGGAGCAGTAGGGCTCATCACCTGCTGAACCGACGCTTGGCTGTCCCGCAAGTGTTCAAACGCGATAAAAAAGCCGACGGTGTACACTGTTGGATTAAGCGTGGCATGGGAGTCTAACTGCTTCGTCAAATCGTGTGTTTGAGATGTAGAACAAGGGCAAGATCAACAACCGGATCCCAGCAAGAGGACGAACCTGCTGAAACGGGAGGAGGATCTCCTCAAAGTGGAGCGCTTTAGTCATACCCGACTGCTCGGGCATTGTGGCCAGGCTAGAACAAGCCCTGTAGGAAGCCTCGGGAATGCAGGAGACGGTGCAATTCCAAAGCATTCAAATGATGCCTCACTGAGGAATAAATGAACTTCTTCAACTGCCAGCAGTACTTTTCCAACCTTTCCCCGTGTATGAAAGAGCAACTTCTGTAAGCACAGAAATGAAAAAATTGTAACTGATGCACTTACTACTTCTGCAGGTTGGGGTAAGAACAAGCAAACTGTTATCTTTCTTCGCATGGTTAAGTGAAAGCAGTGGGCTGATGCCTTGGGAGATAAAGATAGCTATCACTGCAAACAGAAAGTGCTGGCTGGGTCCTAGGTTTAGGCTCTTGGTGAGTGACTGTACTCTGCAAAGCACTTCTGAAAAGGGGGTTTCACAGCTGAGAAGGTTCTTCAAGGTTCCTACTGTAGAGAAAAATAAGATAATTATTGACTTCCGCTCTGAATTGTTTTTAAAACGTTCTGACTTCTCAGAGTGCGAGAGCACAATTGCCAGTCACGGTTTTTACCAAATCCGGTCTGAATTGAAGCCCTTTCACCTCCAGCGAGCGTTTCGCAGAGGCGCAGACATCAGGAATCGGGAATTTGCAGCGTATAACCTGGCTGTGACTGGTTCCAGCTGTGGCGTTAGCAGGTCTCCTCAATTTTCTGATTCAGTAAAATGAAGAGGAATTCTGCTATTTACCTTCTGGGCATACTGTAAAAATTAATTCTCTGATGCCCCTTGAAGCCGGACAGAAGTGTAACTGCTGATTATTAATACCCTTAGATGCAGCGGACAGTCACGGGCTCCCTTTCGTGGAGATTTCACGACCAGGAGGGCCTTGATCTGGTCTCTGATTAGCTCAATTAGGCTGCTTCCTGTTATGTCGTTTTCAGACCTTTTAATTACGGTTATAAATTGCTGTGAAACACAGCTGTGAGAGATGCTCACTGAAACGTTGAAATTCACGTCCACGTGTAGGTTTTCGTATGGATCTCTGGGTGGGTGAGTGAAATCGCCAGCTGAGAGATTTAGCAGTGCCTTGGCGGAATTGCCGGTGTGTTTTGTGGCCGGTAGCCCGCGCCGGAACACACAGGCGGAGGGGCTTGGCAGGTCTCGCGCTCTCACACCCTTTCACTGTCCATTTCCTTCAGCTAGACTTTGCCAGATGCCTACTTCTTGCATATATTTGGAAGAAGGGAAGCTTAATTTAATTGTGCCCCAATTCAAGAGAGTATCCTTACGCTGGCAAGTTGATTAAGCATGGTGGTAATGTTAATTATCTTCTTATCTCTCACTGGAGTGCAGTTAGCAGAGCTGATGAAGTTAACCCCATAGACAAATACCTTTTTCAAACTGGGGCCTCAGGCAGAAGGGTAAAGCTTTCTGTTCAGCACCTAAAGTTAGCCTTGCCCCGTCTGAAGCCATTTCTTTTCCACTTCTCTATCCACCTGCAGGTCCCTTCCTTGGCCAAGCCTGGCCGTACAGCTGAAACCCCCTTGTTCCTGGCCACTCCTTCCCTGACAGGTTTGCACTCGCCTGGGATTCAGGGCTGTCTACCTGGGACGATGCTGCGTCGGCCGCTCGTGCCCTGTGGCTGTTCCGCTCCCCACGAGGCTGATGCTGTTGCGTGGGTTCAGCAGGAACGGCACAGGGGCAGCGTTTAACGGCCGGAAGTGGGTGCGGCGGCGATCTGAGATGCCGTGTCAGCTGTACACGTCATGTTCATGGTGAAGACACAGAGGCGCCGGGCTAACATTTCATCTGCCTCAAACACATTAAGGTACCATTTTCAAGCGTTGCGTTTAAGTGCCGTGTAACACACTTAATTTTCTCTCTGGAAACGCCCATCAGGAGCCGGGAGGAGACACAGCAGCGTAATTTAAATGTCACTTGGCTTCCCACGATGAATTGCAGGTTCAGTTCCGTGCAGTGACAAAGCTCCCATCTCTGCTAGCATGACTTGGCCTGTTTTCGGAGGGGTGTGCTCAGAAGTTTGAGTGCACCTTTGTATACTTAATGGTCTGGGTTTTAATTAACAAAAGAACAATAGCTTGGAGAGAACAAAGAGGGACTCCGTAATGAGAAGGTCCCTCACCAAGCAAAGGCAAAAGGTCCTTACTGCAGCAGAATCCTAACGTCCCCATATGCAGCATCTGAACTTCTCTGGCGGTCTATGAATATCGAGCCATTTGCAGACTTTCTGTGCATCCCAGACTGTCAATAAATACAGCAGGGCTCCTGCTTGCCTTGTAAACACACACACGCAGCACGTGGCTGCAGACGCAGCCCCTCCGCCCTGGGTCACCAGCCTGGCAAGACATCTGAGAACAGGTCAATTCATGGTGGTACCAAAACAGCCCCTGATCTTTACATCTAGAGATGTCTGTGCATGTTTACGTAGTCCCTCACGCCCTGAGAAACACCAAGCTGGCTCTGCTGGGCCGGCAGCGTAATCGTGGCTCATTAGCTATAAAGCTGTCAAATGGACACAAGAAAGCTCAGCTTGTTCGCATCCAACAACAGTGGGGGGGAGAGCAGCATACTCTGCATACACTTGTAGGTCTTGAAACGGCTCCTTTCACCCCAGAACCGTGTACAAAAATGATTCTCTTTAATTCAAACAGTAATTCAGGCCTAGGGTGGCACAGAGCCTCTGCTTAAACAGCGACAGGAGACGACGTGTACCAGCTAGGGGGTGAGTAAAGGAGAGTGTTTCCTCCAGTGGCAATTCAGGCTGGCAACCTGGAATTACAGTCAGCACAGCCTCACCGCTGGGATGGGAGCTCCAGCCCTGGAACATGAATGGCCTGAACCCCCCCAGTCTGCATCCTGCTTGCAGGAAGGTACCTCCGGTTACCCAGAGGCACAGCCCTGCTCTGACCAGCTGCGTCAGGCCTGCGAGAGATCTGCTCCAGCTATCGATTCCTCATTGCATTCCTGCAGCCCCCAGGAGTCCTTTGGGATCGAACGGGAGAGTGGTGTCCAAATCTTGCTTCGCTTGTAAGAGCTGATGCATTCCCATCTTAAGGGATTATTGATCGACTGCAAATAATCCTTTTCTGTTTCAAGCAAGCTGAAACTCCAGAGGAGAGACACGGGACAGCAGGACCCTTGCCAGTGCTTATGAAAAACCTCAGAATAGGGCAATATTGCTTTCAAAACGCAAAGCGAACCTGGAACTTGCAGTACGGAGGGGAAGCTCCCACATGGAGAACACGGCACTTCTGCAGTGCGCCCGAGCAACGGGCGGCGCAACTAACCCGTGAAGGTATCGTCGCTGTTGATGTGTTTACAAAGGACTCCAGAGGCTGGCAAAGAAAGGGGGGATGCTGAAGGACAGACCCACTGAACAGCACCTCCCCTCTTGTGGGTGAGGGTTTCAGACCAGGTGTTGCAGCGGCTGCCAGCCAACATCAGAAGCAGTTGGCAGCGCTCTCGTCGCGCAGCAGTTCCAACCGGACTGCTCAGTATATTCTAATTCCTGCAGTGACACTTGTTGTGGGCCTAAACGACTGCCTTGTCACGGCAGACAGGTCTGCCTTCTATCTTGGGCTGATGGGCTCTTAAATTCCTGCTTCCTCTAATTGCACCTCTGTCTCACCAAACAAATCTGGAAGTTATTCTCCGCCGCCTCCTGCTTTCACCCTCTGCACGTTAAAGGTTGTGCTGTCATCTCTCCCACACGCTGATTCCGCCCGCCCCAGCTTTGCCCCACCAAAGCAAACTGTCCCGTCCCTCCTGCGCACACTGTGGCGTTGTCAGGGGCTCATCCACACCACGGCTGTTCTGCAGCACCCACGTACAGCTGCTTTATCAGGAGCTTGCTCTGGCACAGGAATGTCACCTCTGGAATCCTGTTCCTTTGCTACTGTGCCCCATATGAAGAAGAAGTTCTTCGTGTATCACAGCAAAGGGTTGTACATGCTCTTCCACCCTGAAGGTCTCAGTTTCGTTCATACCTATCAACAGCAACTGGCAGGCACTTCGCAAAGATGCTGCCTAGAACGCGGCACAGTTAATCGATGCGCGTGACTTCACTCAAAACACTGAACGAATCGCTTCCCTCATCTGGAGCCGCTTCAGATAAGTCGTACAAACCTCTTTTTTGATTTCAGCAGATGTTGGATCGTGTCCCTAAACTGCACATTACCCCTGCTGAGAAACAAGCATTTCTTTACAGCAGGGTCTGCATAAAAGCAAACTGTGCTGCGCTGTCACCAGCACAGTGCTCAGGAAGAGTAAAGGAATAAATTCGGGTAACTATAAAAGTGGGAGTACACTGCTGTGATTGCCATCCCTCATTTCGCTGTGCCCTGGTTGAATTTCACTCTGAATCCTCTAACCTTTTGCTGATCAGAGCATGCATTCCTTTCCACATCAATCCCACTGCTCACACGGTGCAGTGGATGCAGCTCCGCTCTCTGCCTCAGGACCCAACTGAGCACAGCACCCTGCCCACACGCTGAGCCCGGCTCTGGAAGTTGTTCCCACTGCATGGTCAGGATGGAGCTCTGGCGCTCCAGTAGACATTGCATCGCAGGCTCCGGCTAATCTCGGCTGCGTGACGGTAGCCACGTGGACTGATTCTGGCAAGGGCAGAGACAAATCGGGTTAGTATGAAACGGAGTCTCAGGATGCCCTGAAGGTTACCCTAACGACACCGAACTTAGGGGAGTTCCAGGCGTGCAGTTGTGCGTCAAGAAGAAACACACACACAAAACAACTTTCTGAAAAATCTGAGCACAACAGGATCATTGACTTTCGTCCTCCATAAACAGAACGCTCTTCCACAGTGTGAAACCTCTAGTTGCAAATTCCAGTAGCTTAAACCTGGGATTGACTGTAAGCCAACAGAAAGGTTGAATCATTGTCATCACCCAAGCTGAGAAACTGAGAGAACAAGCGCCATGAGGGGTGTGCAGGTTTATCTCACAAATATAATCTACATTATTATTCTTGTAGGAGGAAAAGGATGTGCTCCCACCCTGGCTTTAAAGTTTTCCTTACTCGTTCAGTCAATTTTCTGTTACCTAATTAAACATTTATCATCTCTTTAGGAGAAGCTGGTAAGTGGCACATCCTTCCCTGCTCCTAGAGCTAGAAGTAAATCCACAGCCATGAGCACTTCTGAAGGAGAACAGCTTACATTCTGGCCCACAGATGGAGAAAGCATCAATTGCTTCATGCTGATTCGCACAGCCAGCAGGCCGTATCCCTTTCCTGTCCCCTGTTCTCACAACCAAACTGCTCTGTCACAACTTTTATTTAAAATATCTTCCACTTACGATACCCGTCTGTGCCAGTGGGCGAAGGCTCCTGGGAAAAGTGGTTCTGCGTGCTCAGCTACTTTCCTCTGACAGCCCCAGCCGCGCAGGGGAGCTCCCTGAGCAGTGGCTTCACTGCGGATTCCGCTGCAGGTCGGAGCAGGTAGGTGCTGCACGCCACACCCCAGGTGCTGACCATGAGCTGAAAAGGGAGCAGGAATTCAGAGAATTACTACCAGTATTTGAGATGATAGGAGAGCAGAGGAGAAGAAACGGCAAATGCTTTAAAACACACGCTGCAGTGGAATCACTGCATTTGGGCTTGAGACTTCCTGGTCAGCGATAATACCGGTGCTGATCAGCACCCAAGTTACTGCTTTACCTGGGGTTGTGATGGTTTTTCTCTCATGACAATTTTTAATTTATCTGTCGCCACGGCAAGCAGCTACAGCATAGCTGTGGGAAGCGCCACGCGTAGGCCCGAACGAGGGCCCCGAGCCTTCCCAGGACGGCGTCGCCAGCCTGGCTGCCTCCCGGCTGCGCGGCACAGCACGCGGGTGAGGAGCCCCAGCAGATCCCTGGCTGTGGACGCCTGGCAGCCAGAACCATGCCGTGCATTTTGGAACACGTCCTGCAATTCAGGCGCAGATACTAAGTGCCAAATGGAATGTTGCATCAATCCTCTGCCAGTGAGATGACGTTCAAAGGTGAGTGTGACCAGACGAGCTCCAGTCTGGAGGAAGGGCAGTTTGCCGTGGCAGAAGTAAGACTACACTTCTGTTTACTATCATCAACTTTATTTTTGGATGTCCAGACTGAATTTAATTGAAGCTAGCTGAGCTCTCGGGATTCAGAGGAGGGTTTTTATAGGTTCATACACAAAGGTACAATCCCCCCCCCTTCCCGGAGCAGGACTTTTTGGGAGTGTTTTTTACATCTTGAGGCTTACCCAGCTCTTTAAATGGCTCCAGGCTGGTTTCTTCTCGATTGTTAGGCGTGTTGACGCTGCTGGACGCTGGTGATCGGCAGCATGGAGTGCTGTTGTTACCCACGGGGACAGGGACGGGGCGTCCTGCTGGAAGGATGGTCCCAGCCACTCCACGTGCGATCCAACTTTCTTGCCGGCACGTGCCACGCTCGGTGGACCACGGGACAAAGGCACGTGAAGAAGGGTGTCTGTGAGAAGCCGTGTCACGCGAGAAGGCAGCTGGTTCCATGCCTGCGTTACACCAGGAGCAAACGGTGTCTTCTGCAGAGGAGCACTTCTCATTTGCAGTTTGATACACGCCACAGCTTCTGTATGACTGCATAATGCTTTTTCTTCCTAATTTATTTTGTTACCTGTGTGGGTAAAATCGTTAGTGAATGCTGACTTATTTCATAGACTTCATTAAGCCTTTGGGGAAACTCCAGTGGGCTCCTATGGAGAGGCAGTACAGGCTGTATCCACTGTATCGTGACACAGAAATTACAGTTCTAAGCTAGAAATAAATGGCATTCCAGAAAAAGCAGAGGGAAAAACATTTAAGGAGTTAATAATGAACCACTTGTCTTCATTTCCAGATCCTTTAATCCTGCCATTGTGCAGTTTTCACACAGCGCTAAATTGAATTACTGCATCATTTTTTACGATTTCTTCGCCCAGCCGACCCAGTTTATAGCAGGTTGGAAGGCATTATCATTGCGTAGGGTTCAGAGAGGCTGCAGTCTATCGCATTACAAGTCAATCAGTGCAGAAGCATTTTGATGTAATTTTGCTTTTGGATACAGAAGAACAGAAATCCAAGTGAAGGATGGTATTTCATTCTGTTGTAACAGTGCCATGCAGTGCAGCGGGCCTTTTTATACAGTATGTATGCTCTCCTTTTGATTCCGTTTCTTTCGCGGTGTTTCTGGATCTAATAAAGTGAAGCCTCAGTTTATGCCTTCCAATGTTTTTATTAACTTGTGCAAGAAGAAAATTGAAAAAAGTTCTAATGTGTAGCTTTTTATTATTGCGTAGCAGATACACGTAGTTGGATGCCACTAAAAACTAAATCCAGAAAGTGAAGGCAGCGCTCCGAAGCCACTTCTAAAATGCTCCAAGTGAGGGATTCTCTATCTGAACTGTTCCCGTTCTGAAGGGCCGTGCTTCCTACAGCTGCTTCAGCACACAAACACGGTGTTCACCTGAAATACACCTGAAGCAGTGCGGTTAGGTAAAGCCGTTCATTCTCTCAAGGTCATTCTTTCTGCTTCAGGTGTTAATTTGTGTTGTTCTTGAAATATTCGTATTATTGATAGCAGAGTCCTTGGTGTACGTTATACTGAAATATTGCTAATGTATGAACTGTAACATTACATTCCTAATCTAATCAATCAAATGGCATGCATATGCAGTAGATGCTTGGCTTTTACTGAGATTAATTACCATGTGCTGTGAAAACGAACTCTGTAAGGTGAAATATGGTAGGCACACAGACACACAATGGGAGGAAGAGAAAAGGAAGCCAATCGTGCAAAGGGATGAGCACTGTAATAAGTTAATGACTACTTCTGTCATTCAAAACATATGCATAGCCTTTAAGACAACACAAAACAAAGATCAGACGCATGTTAAATCAACTACCTATTAAAGCATTTAGAGCTTTTCTCCAGATTCTACAAGAAATTTATGCAATCTGTTGCAAAACTAAACACTTGTCTCCCAGATGGTGTGCAGAGTCTGTCTGAGCACACCCCCCTTCCACGCTCTGTGTAACAATCGTGCATGTTTGCTGCTCACTGCGTTCATGTTATGCATTCAAGGCTGTTCAGGCTGAACACGCTGCGTAGCCAGGACTAAATCCGCATTGTAAAGCCCAGTGATGTATTTATGTACCTGGTGGCACCAAGTCGGAGACACCTGATGGAGAGAACGGCACCATCTCCCTCCTGGCTGGAGTGACAACCTTCCTACGCTTACAGAGGATACTGCTCTGGGTTGTAATTCTCACAGGGCGATGGTAGTGGTCCATTAAATAATAAGCAGCTAATTGCGTTTTTTGAACTGTACTGCAAAGTTAAGCTTCCGCGACAGTGTTCTGAGGTAGGGTGTTACCATGCCAAAAAATCGTTCTGATGGAAAGGAGACTAAGATCAAAGCTGCGCTCATACTTCTGTAATGTTATTAAAAGGTACATGATTCCTGCGCTAGAAACACAGGGATTACCCTTTGGCTGAGGCTGTGCTCCAGCTAAAAGCCTACGGAAAGATGCTCAAGCACACCAGTGTCACCTGAATGCCGCTGCCATTCAGGGTGGTTGCTCTGGACACTTCTCTGCCCTGGCTTCTGCTCGTAAAACGGAGGTGACAGTAGATCCCTGTTCCACAAGAGCGAAGATTAATACGCTGCTCGTAGTGAACTACTCAGAGACGTGGCCAGGGAGTGCACAGGTACCCCAGGCTCCCAGACGTTCCCGCTGTGGAGCAGCCCAGTCTGACTGACATTTCTGAACAGTCTCCAGCCTGGCCCCGCACACACAGCAAAGTAGCTTCCCGTTGAGGCTGTCAGCTGTCTGGCTTACAAGAACCCACAAACACAGGAGTGCTCGCTCAGTCTAGTGTCGGTGGGTGTACGGGGTGAGTGTCCGCGCTGCACGGCACAGGGACTCACAGACGCTGAAGCAGTGCGGGAACTTGCAGTGCACTTCCCCGATGAAGGACTCTGCACCACGGCCTTCTTTTGCCTTGCCCATTGTTTTAGCTCCTGTCAGAGAAGCAGCACGTGTCTGAAGTGAGAACAAAAAAGTTAAATAATCTCTCTTTAGTTCATTTCTGTAATTTCAATAGAGAAGTAATTGTCTTCATTAATCAGCACAGCTTCTGTTAAATCCAGGGGGCTTCAGAGACACTGTAACAGAGCTGCTGTATTTTGGAAGGATGAAAATAATATAGTTCAAAAGTGGATGCACGAGAAGTAGAGATACATATTGCACCAAAGCTGCAGGGGAAGAATTTAGCTGGCAAGTCCCTCAAAGCATAATTTGTCATGGCTTTAAAACGCCAGGGGTTCCACCAGCACACCAGACACACCTCCCCACTGCCTGTCCCCCAGTGCCAGGGGCCCCGCTTCCCAAGCCCTGCGCTAGCTGTCTCTCGAGCTTGGTGCTGGAATGGATTCTCACTGTGGTGTTCCTTGGTACGGAGGGCAGCACCCCCCCACACCCCCCCGCCTTGTCTTAGCGCCGGGCTCTTGCTGACCCAGGAGAGGAGAGGCCAGGCCAGCCGACCCCCTGCCTGAGCTGTCCAGGTGTGAGGGCAGCTCCCTGACGCAGCCCCTCGCTTGCCATTAAACCCACGCCAAGTGCCTGCTGCATTGCAAAGCAGCCTGTCCTGTGCCTAGAGCACGGCCCTCTGACCCTCCGTGATCCGTGCAATAGGATATGCCTGGTTTAAATCTATGAAGCTGTAAACCAGTTTCCTGTGCTAACACCTCTTTTCTCACTCCTATTTCTCCTGCTTTTAAGATTACTGCAGTGCCTTCCGCGCTTTCTCTTGTCCTTGTCTTGTAAGGAGGAAAAAGATGGGGGGGGGGGGGGGGGGGGAGGACAAAAAACCCAACAGGAAAACAGCAGCTCATACAAAAAATTCAGCTTGGGGAGAATCCAAGATCAACAGACCAGCAAGCCCACTCATTGTTCTTCATCGCTTTGGCTCTCTTCCAGCCCCTCTAGGTTTCTCTTTCCCAACTGCTTTCTGCACTCTCACATATGTTACAGACCGTACTGCCGGTTCAGGGATGTGCTTCAATCTCACAACCGCTTGATCTGCACCAGAATTTGTCCGGTTTTTAAAGGAGGCGGCGAGGGGAGCTGGCTGCGCCGTGACTCCTTAAGGTACGTGTGTAAGCACGGTTATTCTTAGCAGAAGATCCGTATGCGTGTAGTATCACGGAAGGAGCAATGGATGCCTTCTGCATACAATTAGAGGACATAATTATCTGTAAAAGTGGTTTGGGATTGCTCTGGCAGTACAGTAACATTTCAAACCCAGCACACATCCGACCTGCCAACATCTTCCCCGGGAGAAGCGCAATAGTTCAGCTTTGCATTTTGTCACGAACCCATCCGTTCTCGCGCAGGAGAAAGGCATCGATGAGAATGGTGTTATCTGTGGTTTTAAAAGGTCTTTCCAAGTGAAATAGATTTTGAAGTCCCTGATAGGAGCTGCACAGTTACTAGAATTCTCCAACCCTGGTGACCCATGGGGCTGCAGGTTGGAAACAAGTTCATAACCTCAGACCTACGCTGTAAAAGCTGAATGTCACCGCTACTGGAGCCATTTGCGAGCCGAGCACGAGGAGGCCAAACACTGCTGGCGTGGCCCCCCCACGCATGGGCCGCACACCCCCTTGCACGGTGCTGCTGGCCCCCTGAGAAGCCGGCGTTTGGCACGGGCTCTGCTCTGCCGGGTCCCTCCCAGGCCGCCGGGTGGGGCAGGGAGATAGGGGGACATTTCCAGGGGCAGCTGCAGCCAGTCTGGTTCTGGGGTCACAGTGGACTGATGGGGATGTCTGACAGTCTTGAGGACAACGTGAGAGTGGGCTTGTCCTGCTCAGAGGGAGCCTGACCGGGGCCGGCTCCGGCCACCGCCATCTACCTGCTCCTGCCCGGTTCTACGCAGCTTCCCTGTTTCCAAAGGTCTGCGGAAAGCACGGTTCAGAGCTGGAAAAGGGCCTGGGCACGAGAGCCTGGCAGCCGGGAGCTGCGAGCAGCCGGTGAGTGCAGTGGGACCTCGGGGTGAGCTGGGTGCTGCTTCACACGTGGGATTTCTCTTGGGAAATTCAGACTGGGGTGGGGGAGCAGCCGTACCGGAATGTTGCCTGGGAAAGCCTGCGGGGATTTTTCAGGGACATGCACTGAACTCCCAGTCAGGGATCAGGCTGTGATTGTGTGTGAATCGCGGAGGCCGCGGTGCGCTCGGGACCGCAGGAGCTCGGCAGCTGGAGTCAGAAAATCCCGTAGGTTGAGGACCTTTGAAAAGAGAGGGCTTTGCAAAGCCCGACTGCTCCTACAGAGAGCTACACGTGCTAAGCCGAGCTTTATGTCCCTGTTTACGTATTAATTGTAATCCACCTATGGCATAATTAAAGAGGCTCAACGCGGGGTTTTATCCAAACATCAGTTGCATCAGCAATAAGCGGGAGCTCCTGAGGACTGGCACTGTTCACCTAAGACTGCGATGGCCGAGTGCTTGGGTTTTGTGCCAGGTCACTTCCTTCTTTAAGGACCTCACCACAGCTTTTCGGAGGGACATTCACAGGGATTTACTGAACAGAAATGCCAATTTATATGAGCACAGAATGACCAACGTGGCATACCACATTATTGCTACTGCTCTCACTACTGCGGCTACTGTCAGGCAGGTGTGATGCTGCAGAGCTAGCACAGCACGAGGGGAAAGGGTGGCAAAGAGAGCCAGACCGTCACGCACAGCGTTAGGTGTATGTTGTATTGCAGGCAGGTCAGTAACTCCGTTGGCTTCAGTCGGAGTTTTAGAGTAGATCCGCAGGGCAAACCTCTAAATACTGTTTCTTTCCCAGTCCTTAACAGTCACAGAAGAACCAGCTAAGATTAGAAGGGGAACAAATGGCAGCCGCGTAAGTAGGCCACCAGAGAAGGCCAGAAAAGCACATAAGGGAGAGGTGAGTGGCATGGTCAGTGTGCCATGGTCAGGCGGGGGGGCACGCCAGGGCACCAGAGAGGGCAGAAGAGGATTGACCTCCACTGCAGCAACATCCCACAGATCACAAATGACAGCAATGCTGTCCGAGATGCAGGGAGCCTGTCACACCTGAAGGTGCTGGTCCCACACACGCCCACGTGCACATTTCACACGGAATTTACTCTGGCTATTTCCAATTTGACCCTTAAGAAATTATGGGTCACTTCCTAGCCAGATGTCTGACCTCCTTCTGCACTGCTTCGGCTTCAGACATTTATCTTACAAGAGTAGGGGAGGGTGATCATCCTACAATCTATGATCTATTTATCTTGGCAAGAGGAAGGCATCTTTTCTTTCCATCGATTTACAAGGCTACTGTGGTGTATGACAGTCAGTATGGATTCCCTTCATTAGTATTCCAAGAATAGATTTAGAATCAGCTCCAAATGCAGAATCAAAGCTGAACACTCTGGGGAGTGTTAGCAGAACTGGAGTATCCACGAGCTACTACGCCTTTTTCCCACTCTCGACTCACTCCATGTTTTGAGCGTATACTCTGGGATACCACCCTTCCGACTGGTTTTTCCCCCTGCTCCCATGATTATCCTTCTCCAGATGTACACGCGCTGACCCCTGTCTTGGTCGCGACGTTACGTGTTCCTGAACATTCGTCTCTTCCTCACACACAGGCTGTCACGCACTAATCGTCCCGCTTCTGTTGTCAGTTCCTGGTTCAGCAGGAATACATATAAATTAGAAATCCTGTTGTTTACAAAATCAGCAACTTGACCAGCAGCCTCCGCGTGCACGGACAGGCGGACGCGTGACATACCCAGAGGTTCTGTGAACCCAAAGCTTCCGTAGCTGCGGGTTGTGGCGGGGTTTTTAGCAAACCATACTGAACTCCATGCAATGAAATACTGGTGTAGCAACAAAGGTGATTGATAGAAAAATGTGTTCAGAACCGTCGCAAGATTTACATTTGAACCCTGAGTATGTGAAAACACAGGGGGAGTCGTGGGGCGTTAACAGCTGAACTCAGGAATGCACAGTGCGATGGCGCTTGGGCCTGTATTAACCACCACCTGCAGCTGGATGGGGAAACCTTCAACCTCAGGCTAACGAGGACGTGCACCCTGTCAGCCCCTCCGGCTTTGTCACCATTACGCCAGCGCGATCCGTGGGAGCACGAACGTGCGTACGTCTTGTGGAATCGCAAGTACAACATGTACTCTACAGCAGTTCTCTTTGTCTGCCAACAGGCCTTTTATCCGTAAATCTGGGAGGGAAAATGAAAGCACTGAAGAGTGACTTCACTACAAAAGAGCGCAATAGAATTAGCACTACATGAATGTCATTTTCCTGAGTTTTTCCCTGCTCCACACACTGTTCCCTTTATCTCTCAAGGAATTCTGCTCAGCAAGCCGGCAGCAGAAACAACATAATGACTTTTTTTGGTCAGATGGTTTATGACTCCACACCTACGCTGAGGTTTAACCTCCATCCATATTTATATTTGTCCTCTAGTTCTTCAGATGTCCTTTCAGAGAAGATTGGTTTCATGCAGAGAGAAGATGAAACTCAGAACCTTTCTCTCGCATGCAATAAATTCATTGTATTTATTCGTCCCCAATACCGGCGTTAGGAAAACAAACCTCGGGTCCAGTCTGCAGGCTGCTCAGAGCTACCGGCACTCCGGTCATTAGCAAGGTTGCTCGGCTGCTGCGCTGGGATCATGAGAAGGTGCCGGACAGTGTGGTCACACGGGGGCTGCTGCGACTGTGCCTCAGGCAGCTTGTCAACAGGGAATCTGGCAGGGACCTGGAGTAACCCACGTGCTTCGGCACGGGTGCATCCAGACGGGAACACGGTGGTCTTGGAGCCCCCGTTTAGCGCTGCCCGAGGGAACAAGGCAAAGCGGACTGCTGCCAAGCCTTCCGAACGGTTGGTGGGGATGCATTAATTCCTGAGAAATGCAAGTGGGAAGGAACTGGCATTCAGGAGGGCCGGGCAGCACAGACAGCCCGTCATCCCTTCACCACACAACTGACTCGGGCACAACTGCTCCATCAATCTGGAGGCAGGTGCTAAGGCTGGAAAGCTGTTGTAACAGCTTGGCCTCTGGGGTGTCACTGCTCAGGGGGAGGACCCGTGTCACGCAGCACCTGAGCCGCAGCCTTTGCGGGCTCTGGATTACAGCTGAAGGCATGTTCTTCCTAGGAGAACGCAGGTAAAGCAACAGCTGCGATTAGAAAATGCAGCTGAGGCTTTCCAGTCACAACCAGGCTGTGTGGCCTGGGCAGCTCCGGGCAGGGGGCTCTGCCCGTTAGGCTGCACCAGTGGTACTTCACAAAGGCCCTTGGCACTGAGCCCTGATCCGGCCAAGAGTTCCTCACGCGTGTGAGCGCCAAGGCCTGCAGCCAAGGCAGCGCTCCCGTGCCCGCTCGGGGCAGTCCCCACCACGCACGGCGAACGTTCAGTAATGTCGTTACCTGTGTTATCCTAATCACCGGTTCTCACCTCTCCCAGGCACAGCAACGTCTGCACGTGTTTTTCAAGTTCTAAGCCAAATACCCATGGGAAAATACGGCACAAAACTTGTC
Organism: Rhynochetos jubatus; assembly: GCA_027574665.1. Lineage (NCBI taxonomy): Eukaryota > Metazoa > Chordata > Aves > Eurypygiformes > Rhynochetidae > Rhynochetos > Rhynochetos jubatus. Next base: position 665,102 of record CM050661.1, on the reverse strand, counting down.
TAAAAACCACAAGTGATGTAAATCCCTCATGTGATCAATATGGATTTATTCTAGTTGAAGGTCTGACCCTGTTATGAAAGATTTACATGGAGAAGTCAGTCAAGTATAATCATTTTCAGTGATTTGGAATTACACAGCCTACGTAAAATACTTGTTTATTGCTTTGTTGATGTTTATGTGAGAAAGTAATAGATTTTTCTTGAAATATTAATGTGGAACAATAGCGAGGGGCAGAAAGATATTGCTTCATGCTGCTGTATGGTGAAATTTCACACTGCATGAAATGCCAGTCTCTGGTCAGTGCTGAAAAATAAATACCAAGTGGTTTTCCTGAAAGTTGGAGAGCATATGGAGTCACACTCTCATTTGCATCCTCACTGTCTGAGGATACATGCTTCCCAGAATCCCTGTTCCTTCAAAAGAGAGGAATCATTAGCTCAGAGGGTTTAAAGTAAAGCCTCAAAGTGCAGGTCAGGATGTAAGGAAAAAAGGTATTGATACAGAGGAAACGTACCGTATGCCCTGTAGAGACATGGAGGGCCAAACAGTCCTGACATGTCTGGAAACCTCCAGAAGGATGCGGGAACAGGGAGAGATGTGCATACTTGGGGCAGTGGCTGTGGAAACGGGATGCTGCCAGGGGAGCTGAAGGTGCTCTGTACGGAGCTGTATGATAACCAAGGTGAGGACTGAAGAGAACCAGACGTGTATGACTGCAGTTAATCGCATACCGTTGGATCAGGGATGTAGCTGACGTATCAGCAATGGCACAGCACAAGGACGTTGGCTGCTCACACAGCCACACACTGGAGGAACTAGAACTTCAAGACAACTGACTGGAATCAGCGATGTGCAGGCAAACTACTGTGGAGAAGTAAATGATACTTAAAGGGCAGGTGGTGAAGAAATATCACTAATGTGAAATCCAAATTCCAGTAATAAACCTGAAACTAGTGTGATTATTAATAAACATCAAAATCAAAGAGCAGGTATATGAACCACGGGGAAGATACGTTGGTGGCTATCTGAATTTTTCTAGGTTAAATGATGCAGAAAAAATGACTGGGGAGAGTAGGATCAGGGAGCCAAGCTGTGTCTGACTTCATAGCAAGAGGGAGAGAGTTGTATCAGCATTTGCACATAACAGGGCAATACCGTGGGGAAAGGGTCAAGAAAAGTTGTGATTTTGTAATACAAAGGGCTAAGTTTTATTGTAAGAGCTGGTCTTGAAGCCTAGATTACATCACTGCCTGAACTCTACAGCCAAGGTGGTTCTTCAGGTTTTTAGGACAGGCACTGTCACTAAACACACATGAGCATGTACTGATGCCTTTCTCTCTACTGCATACAGAAGGCTGATGAAATTAAATGCCAGCTCAGATCTAATTCTGAATTTTGCAAGAAAACAAAATGGGGATGCAATGATCCAAGTGATGTTCAAAACTGGGGTCCAACTGCTGCTGCATTTATTTACTGGTAAGGTTATAAGGGGAAACAGGTTGGTGTCCACCAGCCAATTTATATATACTTGTGTTTTCAAAGCCACAAACCCCGCCAACTCAATTAACTGCACTGTTTTAATTAAAACCAGCATATAACCACGTACTTCTGTGCAAATCCCTATAAAAACACTCTCAGATTTAATTGCTTCTCTTATATCAGATTACTGCCAGGCTTTGCTAAGTTGGTAGAAACGGATCCAGGAGCGTTTTCAGAGAGATCTCCCTGACGCAGTTAATGCCTCCGAGCCCAGCATGCTGAAATACATGTGCACTGATCAATGTGTGTGTATACACCCGTGAGCAGTGACCTCACAGCATGAGACACGCCATAGTGCTCTGACATTACTGTGAAATACTCCCTCGCATAATTTTTCAGTGTTCAGAAATTTCCTGTTTGATAAAAACAGCCAAGAGAGACAAAGACTTTTGTCAAAAACTGATTGTGGTCTTCCATTGGCTATCAAACCTCTTTGATCTTTCACCATTTCATCACATTTCTAAATTAGAAAAAGAAACATTACAATTTTCCTTAGCATTTTCCTTATTTAGTTTCTTCCAAGCAGAACTTAACTCGAGGTTTTTAAACAAAGATAGCTCACACTGACAGAATTACTGTTCCAGATGTTTCAGACAGGAACATGGGCAGCTGTCAGTCCTGTGGTTCAGAATCTTTGATTTTATTCCGATCTCCTTGTTTCAATTGTGCTGAATTATGGATGTGATGTCATTAATGCAGATATGCTTCAAGTATCTTGATCCTCCACCCCTTCTCATCTGGGAAATGACTAGTAATTATAAGGCGGCACTGGCTCAGTTTTAGTCCCTTACCTACATCAAGGAAGACCTGAACTATGGAAAATTTCACACCTTGGTGCTCCAGAACTGACTCTTCTTTAAGTCCTACATCGAAATTAGGGGAACTGAAGCCCCCATGGGAATGAGTTATGCTAGAAGCGGCAGCCCTCCCCTTGTGCCCGAGCACGGCGGGCGCCCTGCGGCTAACGACAGCCGGTAGCTGGCAGCGCACACGCCAGCGGGAGCAGTTCGGTACTAATGCAGCGTCTTTTTTCTGCTGAAATGAAATTCATTCTTGGCGTCAGAACTCTGCTTACATTGTGAAAGCAAACAGAAGATGATCAGAAATTGCATTTATTCATTAACAATAGCAAAATAGCAATTAAACTTTCTCCTCTGAATAATCTGCTCCAAAGTACCTACAGACGGGCAGAAGGAAGGAGTTGGGACGAGGCTGATCGGAGGAGAGCAGCTCATTTTGTGTCAGTCTCTGACTTTGTGAGACTTGCAGGTATTTGAACAGGTTCCCTTTCAAGAAACAACGCCCCACACACACAAATCCATGCTGGAGAAGAGGCTGGAGCAGGCTGGAAGTCACACCACAGGCAGGTGAAGCCTTCGTGTCTTGTCAGCCGAACGCGGACCCCACGGCAGCGGCAGCGGTGCGGAGAGTGGTTGTGTCAGAGAGGAAGGGACCTTTGCTCCAAACTCAAACTATTCCTCAACGAATTTTAAGGAATCCAGGTTGCTGATGGAATTCCCTAACCATGCAGAGCCATGTGTGGTTGCACGGGCAGCAGCATTACAAACCAACAAACGGCAGAGCTGAGTGGTACTACTGTTGCCCGGTAAATCACCGTAAGCTGCGCTAGTCGTAACATCCTGAAGTCTTTCTGCCGTGTGACATTTTACCTGAATAATAACTCTAAGATTGGTTTAATAGTTTATTTCTGAGACGCTAATTTAATTAAAATATTCTAGGAGCTCTACAGCAGTAATGCGGATGGATTTGTATCTACATTCTGCCTGGGGTCTCAGTGAAATTGCATCAGACTTACCATGTGTGTGGCAATCTAAATCTACACATTTAAATGCGGGATAAGCAATGCTGAAGCTACTTGCCTCACCAATTTTCTATCGCATCAATCAAAATACTGCATGATAGCATCAGCCCTTTGAAACGGGAGATCTGAAAACTGCAATTTTGCTTTTTAAACAAGAAATTTGTTAAGAGCCACTGCTCCTCAGATAATGCTTTGATTCTGATTGGTTTTGATTTCTTCCCTTTGTTTCTCTCTTTTTCTAGTTAATAAATTTTATGGAGAAATTCCCAGTCAGGGATAGACCAACGTCTGCTGCCCCCAGTGTCCACTGCTCAGTGCAGAAGCATACCGAGAAGCCCTGCAGAAACGTATGGAAGGTAGATGGAGCGCGGGAATTAGCAGCTCCAAGGAGGAGCACTGCACCACCAGAGAAAGCCCCTGCAGGGCTTACAAGGCAGCCAGGGCACTGTTTTCCCAGCGACACGGGTGCGTGCCGAGAACAGACTGCAGAAGACCTGAAAACCTGAAACATGTCACAGTGCTTAGCGGGCACATGGTGGTGAGGCAAGGCCAAGCTCTCCCTGCCTCGCAGCACCCGTAAAGGCTCGGCCGCTGCCCCCGTCTGTATCAGCGGGCAGCAGGACCCTCCTGCATCACCCAGCGGCTTTGGATCAGCCCCTGGTATTACAAGTGCTTTATATTTTTGAAATCACTAGTTAATAAATAAGGGGCCAGCAGATGCTTCAGGAAGACAAAGCAGTGTAGTTCCTGGGATTTATTGACCAATAAACCTTGTTATTGTGAACCACAAATGGTTTCCTCTGCGCAGCTTTTTACATCAGTTTTTAACAGCTCCTATAGAGAAGAAACCCTTTTTCACTACATTATTAGTGTACCTGGGCCCAGATAAACGGACAGAGAAATGTGGTACAATCAGGGAACATTTAAAACAATAAACCCCGGAGAGAAGAGCGTGCCGGGAAGCGCAAACAAAGAACAGACAGCCGGCAGCCTAAGCGGAAGAGAAAATCTGGCACTTGGTACAGAAACAAACCTCAGAAGCGTTTCCAGCCTCACGTTTGGCTGGTAGTGAATAGGATAAACAGGCGGGTGGGAGGTGAGCCGAGGGAGTACAACGGGAATCAAAGCAGGCGGCGTTCCTGCCCCGCAAGGCAGTGGTTAGACTGCACGTGGAGCGGGACACCCAGCGTTTCTCGTTCTGCCTCAGATACGATACAATTTCTCCTGAAGGAATATCGAACCCAGTAACTTAAAAGATGCCAAACTTCAAAGATTTAAAATGTGAAGCAGCATTGAGAAACGGTAACGCATCACCAGCCTGATAAAAATAACAAAGATAAATTTCTCTTCAGATTGCAAGAGATTCAGGAATTAGAATTACATCTTACAGTCATTTTTCCTACTTTGCTTTTCTCTTTCCTCTGATCACCACATTAAATGATGCCACTCTGGGCAAATGGCACAGTTCTGGAGGGGTGATCTTGCACAGAAAACTGTGTACAGGACAGTCATCACACATTCACGGGCACTTTTGACTTGCAAAATATTCTTACCCAAAATTTGGATTAAAAGGCAAAGTTGGGTTCCCAAAAATCTGAAAAAAGCCAGAAGAGGAAAACTGAAACACTGTTTCAGTTATTTCCAGAACGGATTGGGTTGGTGTCTTTTCAGTAGTTCACCTGTATGTCATCCACATCCCAAAACAAAGCGCATTTTGTTTCCATTAGAAAAAGGTGCCACGCCAGCAGCTTGGAACCATTTGTGCAGTGTTTTTCCTGAAGGAAGAAGTTCACAAACACTGGTTTTTCCTGAGCATTAACATTTTCCAAGGGCAAAAACAATTCTGCAAAATTCTGTTTCAGAACCACCCTCTGGAGACTGAGACAGCTTGATCCGAAGGCCACGGAGTTCATGCAATGGCTCGGGCCAAGCCACCTGGTGACCAGGAGGGGGCTGGAGGTCCCTGCACGGACCCCCGCTGCTGGCAGGAGTCAGGGCGCTCCACGCCTCGGAACCTCACCGAGCTGCTGGCCCGGCAAAAAGGCGGGTTTGCGGCACTGGGGCAGGGATGGCAGGAGTTCAGCAGTCGCTGCTGAGCCGCGTGTTCCGATCTGGGAAAGCCCTGTGAGACAAAGTCCTCACGGTCCTGCCGAGGGGCCGGACAGGGGTTGGCAGCCTCCAGGCAGACGGTCACTGTGCTGCCAAGTGCACCCAGGCACTGAACAGGGGGAAGGGGGGCAGGAGGGAGCAGAGGAGAGGGCGGCGATCAGAGCATACGTGCATGAGAAGACCTAGAAACATTGACTAACGAGTCACTTGGCATCTCTGAGTGGCTGTTCTGAATGACAGCATGGAAATGCTGTGAGCCAGTCACTGGCCAACCTGCTCCTGCTGTGACCACCCTTCACAAAGAGGTTCCTTTGCACAGGCTGCCCCTCCCTGCTGTCCAGGCAGCAATAAGCGGCGTTTTCCTTGGCCAAAAGCACAAAGTCATTTACAAAGTGGGGAAAGAAAACGCTTCCCCCTGCCCTCCTGAAACGGCAGCCCAAGCTGCCCCTCTGCAGAGCATCCCAAACCAACAGGCCTCTGTCCCTGGGGGTCTGCTTTCTGCAAAGCTCATCTCCGGAGACAGCGTGTCTCCTCACACCTGAAGACAGGGGAACGCTCAACATAGCAGGTGAGCATCTGGTTTCACGTCCCTGCATGTTCTGAGACAAAAATCACACTGAAGAGCTCAGCAAATACCCAACTCCTTGCCCATTCGCCTGGAACTGCAGCTCCAAAAATTCACCAGTGAAATTCCCATAGCTGTTGGAAACCGCCTGGTTTCTAGTGTTGTCACAAGTCTGACGCTTAGGCCAGACCTGTTCGTGAAGCTTAGGTCATCTTCCAGGTTTGGATGGAAACCAGATAAAATCAGGAAAAGTTATTGTGGTGATTTTCGGGGCTTTGTGTTTTGTAATTTCCTGTATTAGATTGTCAGCTTGTAGAAAACAATAGCTTCACCGAGCTTGGTGATACTAATTCACAGCAGGTGAAAACCAGGCCTGGAATGCATAAGCCTACATGAGCAAAACCAAAAGGGTTTTATCATCCAGAGTTTGCAAAGCAAACAGAAGACCTCCTGCCCTGCCCAGAGAACTTCAGATTTGAATTAGCACATGCAAAATAAATATAATTGGCTGCACAGCAAGCGAAGCCTGTGATTTTGGCTTGTCGAACTCGCAAGGCTTAAAGACCTGTGAAAGGAATCACTCCTAACAATTCCTAGAATGGGTCCAACTCATATTTAGAATAAACCCAGCACTGGGAGAAAGGCAACCAAAAACCAGCTGAGGCTCATTCATTACTCGTATTCATAGAATTATTAAAGCATTAAAAAGGAGAAAAAACCACTCAGCCATCAACAGACCAATGGGGAATTGTTATCGTCTTCCTAGAGGCCAATGCCTCAAGAATAGTGGGATTTAGGGAATAATGAGCGCTTTTTAAAATTGAAAATTGCATGTCTGGTAAGCAGACGGTTTTCAAGACAATGAATAAAGGCAGCTGGAGGATGTTACAAGACTACAATCTATGCTATGGCGCACAGACTGAACCGAGCCAGGAAGGATAAAAGGCAAGGCAATAGCCAAACCCGCATCCGTGGGGGCAGCTACACCTAGCTGGCACCTGGGCACACGGCAGAAACAGGCACAAAGGTGTTTCATCCTTGTGTTTCCTGCAACTTCCACATCCAACTGACTGCAGAATGCTTTGCAGCCAATTTTGTTTGCCATACCAATTTCCAAAGAAAGAGAGAAGGATCTTTCCAGTCACAGAAGATGAGCCCATCCGTGTCATTCCACTGTGGGAAACAGCAGTGCCCACCTTCTCCCCCCATGCCTCTGTGCACCCGCCTCTGGCCACTTCACGCTGCCCCTGGCACCAGCATCCGCGCTCGTGGCACGCTATGGCCGAGTGGAGAACGTCGGAATTGAGTGACTGGCGATGGAAACCGCCTCTGCTGGCCCTCAGTGTCCTCGCTGGCAGCATCCATGCCCCAAACTGTTCTGTGCAGACCCACAGACACTGACAGCGTGAGGTGATTTGCATGCACGGGCCTGCACAGCAAAGTGCTGGTGTTAGGAGAAGCAAAGCCCCAGGTGGCGGGTTCTCAGAGCCGGTGCAAGGAGTGAAATGCATCAAAACAGATGTAAGAGGGGCTGTGTGCGTCCGAGTGATGTGCCAGATATATAGGCCTTTTGAAAACCTAGTTTCATGTGTCAAAATTCAATCTCTCTTAATCCACCTTAAAAAAGGGTTGGATTCCTAAAATCAGACCAAGCAGCCCGTGATTTGCGGCTGGGGAGGCAGCAGCGTTCTACCAGCAACTGAGTCCCTGGCTGTTTGCGCACACAGAAACGACAGAGGGTGGGTAAACCCTACCCAGCGTGGGGCCCGTTCCTTGTCAACGTTCGCTCAAAAGGCCGCAGCAGCATAATAATGGGCAGGCAGGCGTGAAACCTCCTGTAAAACTGCCCCTCCACCCCCCCAGCCCCGGGTCAGAGCCCCTGCACAGCCTGCTCTGGGTATTTACAGCATGGTGATACTCTGGGTGGGCAGTCACAGCCCCCTCTGTCAGAAACATTCGACCTGAAGGTCACGGCTGTGGGTTTTACCAGACCGTTCCACGTCGCCACTCTCACGGGATGCAGTACCTAGGTACATTTGCAGGAATTTGCTCTCCTTCATTCCAGCCTGTCTTAAAGCGCCTCCCGCACGCTGCGTCCGGAGTGCTGGCTTGTCGGTTACTCCCGCTGCTGTGCTCCTGGCACACCCCTACTGTCGCTTTTCCCCTCTCTCCTGCTGTCATGCAGACAATGAACTGGGAAGTCTGCTGCTTACAGTTTTCCACATTACACCGTCTTATCAGCTGATGGCAGATGGTTTGGGGGAATCTCAGGGAGTAGAGAGCCACTGCTAATGTCACCGCCATATCCTGAACTTTAGTCTTTCCCACCACACGTTATTTGTTAGCAAAACATGGACACCAGAGCAACAGAGCTGCTTGTCTCAAGAGGGAAAGCAGCTTTTCTCACCAAGAAAAAACCCAAGTAACTCTGTTCTGCATATCAGACAGAAAAAATAAAACCAACCACCCGAGAACGCAGAAACACTCCATTAGAGTAGTTCTGCAAACGTCAGGTGCTAAATGCTTCGTGGCACACAGAACGCAGTAACAGGATTTCAATGTAAAAGAATGGTTTTACAGAAACGGGTCAAAAAGCCGAAAGGCAGAGGAGCAGCAAAGCTGTGGGGAAGGACCGGGGGAACAGAGCCTGCGGAGGAACTCCATGGGCCGGGCAGCGTCCCCAGGGGTAACATCGCTACAAGGCACCCCATGGCTGCAGAGATGGCCACATTCCTGTAAGAGAGCCGTGGGCGAGCACCAGCATGGGCTGTTCCGTCTCCTGTCGCACCCAGGAGACGCGCCCAGGGTCCCCTGCGCCCTGCAGACCCCGTGGCTCTGCTCGTGCTGCGCTCTCCCGGATGGACCGAGAGTTAAGCGTCAGACCCGTGGAGCACCACAGCCGGGGTATCCGATGGGTGCCGCTGCAGTCTTGCGGGGCCACCCACTGCCCTCTGGGCGTACCAGTTCAGCTCGGAGGGGTTCAGTCCTGCAGTTCACGGGCAAGGCTGGGTTTTCTCTTTGTGGGTAGCTTTGCATTTTGGTTGTATGGGTTTCTGACACACAGCAACAACTTAAGCCAAACACATTAATGGCAAGGCACTGCCTCCAACAATCTCTCTCATCTATGCTACAACAACTTCTGCACTTCATTACCATGTATTTGTGTTGCCTTGTGATTTAAATTCCATCTTAATGGTTTAAGAATGATGCTGAAGGCTGCACAAACTTGGGTCTTTTGCATAATGCTTGAACATGGTTAGACCACATCTCCAAAGCCAGCAAAGTCGTGCTTAAATATGTGGGAGTACAACGGAATTGCGCCGGGCTCCCAACACTGAGCTGGAAAGAGGCACGAGCAGCATTAGCACGAAGGTACAGACCTCCGCTCCCTCTCTATTCGATCCAGCTGTATGAACTCACACTGCTCCTCTCAGAATTGTTTTATCCCAGATAAAATAAACACTGTTCACAGTAACAGCTCATCATTTCGCTTGTGCAGAGGACACGCTACTTTTGGCATTCCTCTGCATTATGCAGGGCTTTGAATTCTCCCTGTGGATCTCGGGGGAATTTGTCCTGACCCGAGTTACACGAACTGCGCTAGCCTCTGTCCCACACAGAAAGTCGGTGTGAAGGAAAACAATGAATTGCAGTTTGGAAATCCGCCTGGCCCAGGCACTGCCGACACGTGCCGTCTGTGTTTGAGGCACAAGAGGCTGTAGCAGGTTGGGACTCGCTGAACAGCCGGCCCAGAAAACGTGTCCGGCACCACAAGCCTACGTGCCGCTGGGGGGGCTGCAGGGATTCTTTGCGGCGGTGTGGCAGGACACCAGCACCAGCCCTAAAGGCTCATTTACCTATTTGAGGACTGCAGCAGAATTTTCCCTGACATTCAGGAAGCAAATCATAGCCTGTGTGGTTTTCTGCTGGAACAAAAGACTGTTTTGTACAAAATGAGCCAATTGTCAGATTTTAGCTACAGGCTCAGAGGAGGTTTTTACATGACCAGGAGGAGATTATTATTGCAGTCAATTTTTTCATGAAATTGTGAAACATGCATCGTCAATATTTAATGTGAATAAAAATAGAGCTGTTGTATACTAACATTCACGTATACAAATTAGCACTAAAGGAGACTCTTCTGCCTCCTGAAGGATTTAAAAAATGCAGTATCAGAGTACGAGTCACTTCTGCTAAGGGTTTTAAAATTGGAAGTAAATATTTACTGCAGAATACTAATAATCTGTTTACACATAGTGAATGTTTCACAGTACTGTCAGATACATCTACTTCTCCAGAAAATAAGGCATTTTCCGTCCACAAGTAAAGACGCAAAAGGTATTGCCCAAAAGCAGGTGTGCCTTGCTGTGATTTAAGATCAGGCAGGTTACTGTTCAAATGGGACAAATCCTGCATTCCTTACCAAAGGAAAAACCCTCACAGAAGGGAATGCATGCCCGTTTACCAGATCTTAACTATTACGCAGGATACAACAGGGACTGGAGAGAGCAGAGGCTTCCCAAGCCCGCTGACATCCGGCTAGGCAGGACACCAACACCTGCGCGGAGGACTGCTACAGCCGGAGACACTGGGAGGTGGATCCAGCGTGTTGGGGCTGTTCTAGACCCAGCAAGATCAGTGTTGGTCAAAGCCTTGAGGGGTCAACCATCTCCTTCCAGAGCAGAAAAGGCAGACTGGCTTTCTGAAGCTGTTCCTTCTGCTCTTCCATCAGGTCAGGAGAAGGTGAGGAAAATAAAACAAGGCCGGAGCAAAACCAGTTGTCATTTTCTATGTGCAGCCAAGACAACGTGGGACAAAGCCCCACTTCAGCTGTCAGGCCATGCGGGATGCCACCGCTGCGACTGATCTTACACCTCAGCAGCAAGGAAAGGCGCTCAATCCAGCCCCTGCCTGACTTCACCTGAGAGCATGGATTACAGAGTTTTGGTACAAGCAGAAAGATCCCGCCATGGCCGTTCTCCCAGGGAATCTGCCCTACGAGGTTCCCAAATCTCTCGGTTTTCCTATAAACTTGTATGCATCGTCTTTGATAGCACAGTGAAATAAAGCCCGTGCTAAAAACTGCTTTCTCCTTTTTCATGCCAGACACTGCAGCCTCTTTCAGTTACCCCCAAATTAAGGGCATAGTCCCAAAAATGAAAGAATTGTCCCCCCCGACACAGACATTCAGCAGCCACTGATGCGTTTGCGAAGGAGAGGTTTTACCAGCGCATGCTGCCCTCTTACCTGGCTGACACGGGGGATCAAACAGAGCCCAGAAGGGGTTCTGTCAGCGTGTTTGTGGACCCAGGGACAGGCAGAGGATCTCTCGGATGCTCACAGTGCATTCACTTAGTGGCAAGTTTAGCTTTCACTAGTTAATCTTTAGAGTTATCCTTACACCCTGTACACAAGAGCGAGGTAAGAATCAGATCCTAAACATCGGACAAACACACGTAACCACCAGAGTGAGCCATGGCTGGAGACAAGGGTCATAGCTGAAGTTCTGCCAGTGAGTGTTTGCCACAGTGAGATGATGAACTGCAGGTCGGGGAGGTGGCTGTTCCCTGTCTCCAGCACTAGTGGGACCAGGCCTGGAGCGTTGGGTCACGCCGGGCTCCCGGGTAAAACACACGCACACACTGGGGCGAGCCCAGCAAAGGTCCACGAAGACGACTGCAGGCTTGGGGCATCTGACACACAAGGAGAAGGGGGAGGGCTGGGCTTTCCCGTAAGGATGGTGAACCACTGGCACGGGCTGCCCAGGGAGGCTGCACGAGCTGTCCAGCATCCGATTGGTCGTGGCCTGAGCAACCTGCTGCAGGCAGCGTCGGGCAAGGGATCTCCAGAGCTCCCTTCCAACCTCCACTACGTGATCTTGTGATTATGAGGACAAGGGACTCTTTCCTCTGCTGTCAGGAAACCCACGATATTAATTTCGCTCCACATGCTCATAATATTTGGGGAGTTTCATCATCTCAAATCAGAATAAAGACAAAGTTATGAAATATTTCATTTTTGTCATCAAATTGTTTCAGACTAACAAAATATGCTGCACTGTACCCTCACAGAACACGATATATTGATCTTACTAATATTTCAATGCATTCTCACTGAAAACTCTGATGAAAGTAGCATGTCCCGTGCAACATTTTTATTTATTCTCTTCCTACCGACCTTCCAACCTTCTGGCTGGAAATGACTGAGCCTGTTCCTAACACCTGGGTCAGGCCACTCGTTGTCAGACCCTGGACTCATGGCACACCACTGACATTACCGAACACGTGTGCCTGTAACTGCCTCAGAACTAAGGACATCACTAACACACAACGTACGCCCAGCGTACAGGCACGGCCCAAGCTGAAGGCTGGGCACACTGTGGCACACAGCAATGCACGAAAGCTTCAAAACATCTCCACAGTTTGCAAGTACTTTTACTTGTTCTCTCTTTTTGCTGCTGCTTTGGTTTTTTGTGGGTTGTTTTAATTTTTTTTTTTCCACCTGGAGAGACTTACCTACTTCCTCTTTCAAAAAAGAAACAATAAAAGAGAGGAGAAATTGCAGCCGAAGCAAAACAAAGCGGGTAGGAGCGCACAGAGCGAGGGTCTCCCGGGTAAGTGTTCTTTCTTAACTCAATCTTTCTCTCTGCAGCTTCCCGCACCGGGGGAAGGATCCCTGGGCCAGGTTCGCAGCAGCGTTTCTGAGCACTGTCTGAGCGCAGTGTTATGATGGAAAGGTGGTTACAAGCTGCCAAATTAGGGACCGTGATAATTACCTTAACCAAAGACTCTGAAGAACAGCTTCTGGGTAGTGGAATCTGATACACAGGCTGTGCTTCTCATGCCGTGTGAGACAGTATTATTCTAGAACTGCTGAACAGTGGGAACAACTCCTCGAAGCCTTCCTTCCCCGAGCAGCCAGCCATGTCACCAGCCAGGGCAGTGCCCATTCAGCGCACGCTTTCCTTTGCTCTCTGTTACAGATTTCCTACTTCAGACAGCCTGCAGTAAAGCTTTGCTTTATTTGTTCTTCTCAGTTATCATAGACCACTGCATGCAATAATCCTTTTATACATCCTTTTAATTAGGTTGTAAAATGTGACTGGTTCCTTCCTGAAATGTGTATTCATCCAATTCAGAAATACATAACTACTAGTATTTCTCATTAATTATTATTTCAGATAGAAGGTAGGTGTTTGCAGTTTATTACACGCCATCAGTAAGTCAAGAGAATTCAGAGTCAAGTTTAACTCCCCGCAACTACTGAAGTTGCACCTAGCCTAAAACTCAACTCATGCTAGGCACCCACAATTAACTAGATGGATTTTAAATTATACCCCGTGAACGCATGACAAATCCTTCCACATATTTAGACAGGCAGACTGTGATGGGAAGATCCCATCCACTGCATCCTACATAACGTTCCTGTGGCACTGGTGCCCACATGCAGCAGCGCCCATTTACCACTTCAGACTGTGCCCAGAGGGCCATCTCCCAGTCCTGAGCTCACAGCTAGATACACGCATTTTCCATTGAACAAGGTCTGCTAGGAGTATTTCTATAGTAGCAAAAGCCTTGGTGTAGACACAGAAAAAACAGCTTATTTCATTCAGGGAAGTGACGTAAGCAATTCCGACTAAGCACGTTTCTACGGTTCTACGTGTCACCCAGAGCAGGAGGATGCCCATGTAGAGCAGCCTGTCTTTTTGGTGAATGTCTGAATTCTGTCTGCTGGTTTTATCATCGGTCTTCCCCGTAAGGACCAGGTACTGTCAGGGGACATGGTAAGAACACCGATTTATTACGCCCCTCTACAGCTCTACCAATGTATATAGCAGTGTAGCTATAAGGATTAGCTACAAGGACCGAATAAACCGGTGTTACTAAGTTGAGGCCTTGTCTACTCAAAGCAGTTCAATTTCTTTAATTGTGTCATAAACTGCTTTGATAAAAATGTTCCTTTGCTGCTACAAGACACTCTCAAATATTTCATATGCTCAGCTGGTCTGAGGCACCTTCACGGTGGGATAACTAAGCACATACTGAAAGAAAAATTACATGATTACACAAGTGGACCACACTAAATTAAGGTCTTGCAGGGAACATTTACCAGGTAAAACAAACAGGGAAGAGAAATTCTCCAGCAGAAGATAGTGCAAATAGACAAACATTAATTTTTTATATCCAAGCAGGAGAGACAGGACCAGGTACTACAACCCACAGAAACTAACCTAGTTTCTACTTCCTAAACGATGCAGCACCACACACAAAGTGTTCTCTTGTTGGATGCAGTCAAACCCACAAAAGCACTCGAAGATTTGCACCTTGGTCCTCATGAAGCAAAGAAACCACCCGGCAGCATGCTTTCAGCTCAGATCCTGGGCAGTGACAGTCAGGGCTGTCTTAAACCCAGCTGCTTAACAGGCATAAACGAGAGGAGGACGGGCAGGGTATGGCTGCTGCAGGCGGCAAGATAATAAATACACAGAAAGATGGAATATGCACCACAACTCTGTTCTCTCACTCTAATTTAGCAACACAGGATCTGCAGCTTCCTTGGGAACTCAGGCAAGTGCCAGAGGAGAATCATAAATCTGTAGCTGTGTGCTGCCGTGGGCTGGGGCCGGGCTAGTTTTCCTCCTGGTAGCTGGTGTAGTGCTGTGTTTCGGGAACGGGACGGGATAACGAGATCACACACGGCAGGTTTGGGTGTTGCTCAGCGACGCTCACACTAGTCAAGGACTTTTCAGGTTCCCAGGCTGCGCCAGCCAGGAGGGGCACAAGGAGCGGGAGGGGGCACAGCCGGGACAGCTGACCCAGACTGCCCACAGGGACATTCCGTAGTGTGCGGTGTCTGCTCAGTATATGAACTGGGGGGAGTTGGCCAGGGGGTGGGAATCACTGCTCAGGGACGAGCCATCAATCACCAGACAGTGAGCAACTGTCACACTGAGCGTCACTTGGGTCGTATATTCCTTTCTCAGTAACATGATTATTTCCTCTCCCTTTGCTGCCCTATTAAACTGCTTTTACCTCAACCCATGAGGTTTTTTCCAATTCTCTCCCCAATCCCATGCTGGGGGGAGTGAGGAATTGGCTGTGTGGTGCTTAGCTGTCGGCTGGGCTAAACCATGGCACATGAAAAATATGTTTTCTCTTTTCAAATTCTTAATTAAAGTACTTCATTTTAAGAACATCATTTATGAACCTCTTTCACAAGAAATACAGTCAAAACCACAGGGCAAACAGACTGTCGTGAAGTATGAGGTTGTATATGCCAGTCTGGACACAGTCCTATTGTGAAGTCAAAGAATCACACGATTTCCCTCCAAGACTCAGTGTTTGGGATGCATGGATTCTGGAGAACCAGAAATGGGACCAAGCTCTGACCCCTCCTCCCTAATTATGACATTTGCTGTACCATAAATCCAAATGAAATGAATAGACACGATGTTTGATGTCTTGGCTATTCACCACAACACTCCTCACAGGCAACAGGGGCTCTAAAGAGAGGGAATTGACTTGGTGTAAGTGTCCTGATTTACACCAGGTAAGAGTCTGCCCTTGTGTTCGCTCCTACAGTGGGATTAACAGTGCTCTTGCCAAGTGAAGCAATACAGGAGTAAAACTGTGTTTGGGAATGTGCTCCTAGAGAATACAACATGATCCAGTTCTTGGACAGCCCCAGCTGGCCGGACCCCATTGGAGTGCTGCCCTTTACACCAACTGGGGATATGGCCGATTGCCACGTCTTTCCCCAGGCAATGAAAAGTGTGTTTTGCAACGTGTCAGCTACACTTCACACGCAAGCAGAGATCCGTAATCATTAATGAATGGCATTTAATTCTTCCTGCACACACTGGCAGGAATGATTAGTGGCCAAACTAATGACGGGAGCTCTACACCAGCCCTCAGAAAAGGATGGTGGGAGCTCGTCTTGTTGGTCAACCTCAGTGACCTGGCTTCAACAGCAGTTTAGCAACACTCGAATTGGCACCAGGATCCCTTTGCACCAGCAACCGATATTCAGAGACCAGCCAGTATCAAGGTCCTTTCAAACAAATTATCAGACGCACCATTGTTATTATCCACCCAGAGAGGCCTCCAAAGCTGACAGTTTAAATCAAGGTGGTTCTAAGAAAGCATGTCCCCATGCAATGCACTAAGCATCCTGAAAAGCTTTGGGAAGGCAAATGAATCTTACCCAGCTCCAAAACTAACAGAAGTGAATGGCAGGATTTGGTTAGAAAATAACTGAAAAATGCCCCAACTAAAAAAACCAATATATTGACTTAAAAGCTTGGAAAATGCGGTTTAGCAGCTGGCGATGGCAATGCAGAATAGAAGGGTAAAAAGGAGACATTTCCTGTGGAGCTTATGAGAACAGTAATGTCAGGATTTGTCGTTTACAGCTAAAAGGCGTTTTCCAGCCACGTCCCACTCCCACCAGTGCTTCTCCTCGTCTGCAACTTACACCAAGTTTTAGCCTCTTTGCAAAATCTAAATTCTCTCCTTTGGGTTCATTTCTTACTAAAAGAAACCAAAAGCTACACAACCCTTCCCAAGGGCATATCTGGGGAGAGTAAGCATTGCCATGACTACACCTCCACACACCTTCCTCCCTCCCTCCAGTAAACCTTGAGAACAAAACGCGTGTCTCAGGAAAGCAGAGGAGACTGATCCCTTCCTCTCCCCGCTGTGGAAGCTGCTCCCTCCTGAGAGACAGCACCAGGCTTTAGGAGCAGGTCTGGCGTTCCTGCCCCTGCAGCAGGAGATAAGCAGAATTTAGGCACCTATGTTACAAAACAATCAGCAGAATTAGCAACAGGCACCAGAACCTAGATGCTACCTAAGCCACAGCAGATCACTCTCTGGCCCAAAACCTTCGAGCTGGAACATGCAGAGATCAAAATGCCCTGAAATGAGAAGAGAGTGCCTAAGTCAGCCTAAGCAACCCTGTGAATGAGACATTCGTTCCTGTCTGGTTTTGGAAACCCCAATTAATTAAGCACAGTATATGTACACAACGTGCAGAGACCGTGCTTCCTGAAGAAGGGAGCCACCAAGCAGCCAGAAGCAAAAAAACAGGAAGACTCATTAAAAACTTTAGTGGCTTCTTGACCAAGGTACTGAAAAATGGTGGTATTTTGTTTTTCAGACTGTCTTACTAATTACAGATTCCAATACTCCGTCCTACTGACTGTCTTAATTCCCTGTGACTTTCTGGCTGCACAGTGGTCCACTTTCAAAAAGAGTATTTTAGATTGTGGTAGTTGATGTGTCCTCCTAGGTATCCATTAATTCTCTCCCTCCCTCCTTCCCCCATCTCCCTGTCCTCACCCTTCCCCTATGCTCCTGAGCCCACAACAGAGTCTCAGGACCTTAGAGCTAGACCTTCAAAGAGCAGGAGCAAGGGTCAGTGAGTGCACAAGAGGAGCAAGATGAGAGTAACACCCCCCCATCCTCAGCTGCTGGGGTAATTCCCAGAGCTTTCCCTTCTCTCGGTATGCAGCCTGTCTTGGGTGCATTCCCAAGCACCAAGTCTTTATCTCCTGATACAGAATTTAATCACCTGAATTTATCTATGAATTCTATTCCTACATTTTAGGTGATCTAGCCTGTGCATCACAGTGAAATCTCTCTTTTTGGTCAGAATTTGGTGCCTAAACCATAAGCCTAATGGTGCATGGAGTTGCGGGGTCGATCTTTCACCAGATTCATGCAATCCTCAGGTGCTTTGGCATATGGTTGGTCATGCTCCTAATGCCAACAAAATGTAAGTACCAATAAAGGCCTCTAAAGATTTGGATCCTGGACTAGTCGGTGGTGAATGGAGCCTACAAAACCCAAACTTAAGTAACAGGAATGCCAGTGCCACATGCCACTCCCTGTCACACTCCCTGCCTCCCCAGCTCTCAGGTGTGCAAAAAGACATGGTGAAAGACTGTAAAGTGCTTGCATACATCTCAAAGCAAACTCGAAGTGTATATGCTCTGTGGAGATACTTGGTTTCTCCACCATTTTAAGAAGAATACAGCTGTGAAAACTGGCCTCTCTTGTGTATCTGAGGTTTCCATGAAGAAATGATGGTGCAGGCCAAGATGCTGGCACAGGTCTGATGAGCCTGGTGATGCCAAACTAGTCCATAAGCAAAATACTGCAGGGTTTTCTATTCTCAAGTTTATCCCGCAACCACTGCTGCATATTTCATCACTCACACTCAATTTAATTCTATTCCACTTGGAGATACAACTTTACTTTATGTTTTAATGCCCCATCAGTACTTACTATCAACGAAGTAAAAATTTTCGAGTGAGCACAACAGTAAGCATTACACAGGAAAGCACGCTGCTAAAACCTATCAAGAGTATTCCCGTATACACTCACCCAAGAAATGAGGACCGTGACCCTGCTTGACAAATAAGCAAAATTGGCCTTAGATGGGGAACCTCCGTTATCTCTGGTAACACAAACTGAGGTTCTGAAAAGCCTGATGTTGCTAGTACAGGAAATGGTGCTCTCCCTCTTCATTCATATCAAAATCAGTGTTACGTGGGTCTTAACTCAGGTACCAGAAGCAAAGTGGTTTAGTGAAGTGATCCTGTGGCCAAGAGCCAAAACCTTCTAAGTGCTATTCTTAGAAATGCATTCTATCCGTGTGTGCTTTTAGGCAAATCACTACTCCAAACCACACCACCCCCTTCTTGCAAGACTGGGAAAGAAAGACACTCATATTTTCACAGAGTTCTTTGAAATCCGTGCTTTGAAAGGTCATAAGAGCATTTGACATTAACGATTACCATTGTTACTTCAGTGGTAGGCAAACTGAGAACAGCCACTAGTTAATATTTCAAAGGCAATATGAATTGTGTTTATTTCCAGGGCGTGAGCTAAAGGGTGCCTCTGACCTCCTCTCATCACTTGCAAAGGAGGTGAATATTTCAAATAAAATGTGCCAGATAATAGTTGTGTCTTGGCCATTTTCCATTATAAACACTTGCATTTTGCTCAGTTAAAATTCAGCAAATTGCATATGATAATCTTCAGTACGTGCTCCATAGCACTGTGGGATGTTATTGAAAAACGCCTACAACTGCTATTCCAATGTGTTATTTACATTTGATGTGGTGAATGGTCCAATTCTGCGGTCAGTGCCCATGCAAACCCAGGAACACCCTGGAAGCACAGGAAAATCAGTGGAGATTCCTGGGTGTAAACAAAGTCCCAGTTTGTGGAACAGAAATTGAACGCTATGATCGAAAAGGGGGAAGGGAGCACAGTCCTGAAGAGTGACCAGTAGCCCTGAAGGCTGAGCTGGTACACGACGCCCCTTTGCCATGCCCCTGGTGCAAAACGGAAACGCCTCTGAACCCTTCAGCCAGGCCTTTATCCCAAGCCAACACCGGAGTCAGCTCTTAAAGTCAGAGCTTAAAGCAGAAATCACCCAGGGACCACACAGGCTTATGACAACAGCCGTATATCTAGCGTACAGCTTCCTACGAGCTTGGCAGGTGGGTGCTGGGTGCCAGTCCTGGAGTGCCACGGGGGTGTGCTGCCCTGCTCACCATGCCTGGCTTACAGACAGCCGTGGCTAAGTGGGCACCCACCTTACTACTGCCGAGCAACAGCCTTACTACGCCACGTGCAACATGCGGCACTTGAGCTGACGTTGACGGGGACAGTGGGCAGTGGGCAGCACCTGGGGGCTATCATTATATAATGACTCTTAAAAACCTAAGTAGTGCCTGATCACCTCTGAAATCTCTGGTGTTAGCAACCACATCACATACTGCCTTTAAAAGGGAATGGTCAGAGATAAGCAGGATTCACCTACTTTGCCTCTGCAGGGAGGGCACAAGGGAAGCTGTGTAAGCTGCAGGGACAGGTTTTAGCACACAGGAAGCCATCGAGAAACTCTCCTAGAAGAAGAGACCATAAGTGGCCCCCGACAGCAAGATGTCACGTGCTGAAATCAGCTCTTGGATTCAACAGTGCCATTTGAAGGGACAAACTCATTCTTTTCTTTCGCCATTCCAGCAGGGGAAACGCACTAACTCGACTGCCAGCACAGCTACCAGAAGGAAATTGTGTATTCCTTTTAGTATTCAAGACATTGCTCTATTGCCTGATTCATATGAAATTCAGCATCTCTTCCGAAAACAGCAAAACAATGACTTTGTCTCCATTTTAATTTGGAAGGAGTCCAAATTAAGCTGTTATGAGAGATAAATGATATAATGAGAGCTGCATGCAATTTACTGTAAAAAATGAACAAGCAAAATGACCTCTCAAATGTTTGCATTTTTCTTTTTTGAACTTACTGAAATTTTAATGTTCTAGGTAGTGAAGTCAAGTTTCATACTCAGCTTTCCTCCTAATGTTAACATGCACATGACAGGTTCCAGCTAAGCAGAAAAATAGGACATTAGGATGCCAAGCTAGCATTCCGTTATTATCAAGAATAAATGAACTCCGCTTACACAGAGGCTCTCTATTAACTGTTTCCAGAATACACTCCTATGTACAATACTGTCTCCTAGGAATTTGTCTGGCTGGCAAATATTAGATGTTCTGGCAGTGAAAAGAAACTCCGAGAGCCGTTATTATTCTGAGGCTATAACTGCCAACAAAACTACACCGGAGCCACTGGTGGAAACACAGGCTCCTGGATGCTATGATCACAAACCCTTTGAGCAGTAAAGTCTGCCAGCTCATAGCAAAGGTCATCTTCAGCTTTGCAGCTCCAGGCTTTCCATTCTAAGCAGGCCAATCAGATCCGTATTAAGTGATGAACATATTATGTTAATGAGCATAATTATGCTAATGAACATCCCTTCAAGGAATCTTCATGCTTGATTCATTAGTTAGATATTATCATCTGAAACCAATGGTAAATGTTTTGAGAAATTCAATTAACCCCTTTGGGGCAATCACAGACCTCAACAGATTGTCTTTCAGTGCTGCCTCTCCTAGTTATTCCCAGGCTTGCACCGTGGTCACCTTTTCACTGGGAGCTACCTGCCTTTTCCAAGTTCCTCACTTTCTTCTGATGGGGACCTCAACCCTGCCCAGAAAAAAGCCCCAAACACCACCAAGAACCACCCACAGAAAAGCCCTATTGCTGAAGCCCTTTGTAATTCTGTGTGAGATGTCGTGTCTCGATTCAGTGGCTGGTGCTGTTGGTTCTACAGGCTATCCCAGCAGTATCACCTCCTGAACAAGAAGGGGAAAACACTAAACAGCAGAAAAGCCATCAGTGCCTGCCTGCACAGGGCTGAAGCAGTGTGGGTAGCTGGGGGCTAGCCTAGGACTGGCAGTGTCCTGGCCACTGTCTGTGCCGTCCTTGGCAGGAAATCGAGTCCTGGTACAGAGGGCACTTACCGCTTGCTACCCTGCAGCTCGTTGCACATTCCTGATCCCACACGATCACATGCCTTTCTAAGGTTACGCTTACACCCCAGCGCGTTAAGGCACACCCAGCATCATGCAGAAAACACAAGTCCTTAAAGGCCAACAAGCTTCTTGGCCAGATGCATTTGAGGCATTTAAATGTCATTCCATCCTCGTATTAATACAGCATCTACGTGTGTGCTGTGGTTTAACCTCGGCTAGCAATGAAGTACCACACAGCCACTCGCACACCTCCCCCCGCTCCAGTGGAGGAGGAGAATCAGAGGGAAAGACAGGGAAGCTCATAAAATTGAGATTAAAACTACATAATAATTGAATACAAATTAATATTATAGTGCTACTAATAATACTAACAATACTACTACTGATGGTAAGTAATTAAAATAATAGAAAATAAGACATACTACACAATTGCTCACACCTCCTCCCCGACGGACACACAACCAGGTCCCCGTAGCCAGAGCCGGAGTCCAAGAGCTGGAGCCTGAGAGCGATCACAGCAGCATCCGAGCAATCCCATGAGCAACAGCACGGCCGGGAAAGCCACCCGACCCCACAGCTCACTCACAAACAAGCAAGCTTAGGAGTTAGCAAAGGAGTTATGGCCCCCGAGCCCACTCCCTGCTTCTGTCCCAAGCACGCCCTGCTACGGGATGCAATCCCCCTTCAGACAGTCTGGGTTGGCTGTCTGAGCTGTGCATCCCCCCACTGCTTGGGGTGAGAAAGCTGTGAACACGGCAAGTATCCAAAGCTGAGAAAGACCTTGAATTTGGGGCAAGCACTGCCCAGCACCAGCTAACAAACACCTTAACAGTGCTATTCTCAGGACAAATAAAAAAAGAAATAGCTTCATCCCAGTCAGGGTGAAGAAAATTAACCCTGTTCCAGACTAAAATCCCGCACACTGTGTAAAATTTCTATCAGTGGATATAAAACATCATCACTCCAGTAAATTCCAGGCCACGTCATTTCAGCTCAGCACCTGGCAGTACAGCATTCAGAAAGATAAACATAGGATACACCTTTGTAATGATGAAATAGAGGAATGTGTCTGTTCACGGCTGCACGTCCGCCCCAGTAAGCCTCTCTGTGCTGCCAGGCTGGGCTAGTTGGCATTCCGCAGTGCCCCACCAGCGGGTCTGAACGGCGTTATTAGCTTAATATGCCTGAACATTGCACTCGTGTGCAGAGGCCAAGGGATGGTCACCCTGCATCCGACTGTGTGAGAGCCAGGCTTCGCCGCCCCGACTGCGGGAGTGAGTGCAGGCATGGCACCCGGCTGGGCTAACGGCCTGGGAAGGTACCAGTCCCCTCGCCACTGTCTGTGCTTCACTCCATCAAACCTGATGCACCGACCACACGGAGCCCTCGGCAGGGAGTAGCGTAATCCCAGACCACAGCCAAGACTGAGTCGTGGAGATTGACAACGGCCCGTGATTATGACAACCGGTGGCTAGGATAGCAGATATCACTCATGCCTGCAGAACAGGGCACAGAGAAAGCATTTTCCCTTTTAGTACTCCTAAAGGTTTACTGTCATTAGCTTTACTCAAAGAAACTTAAGGCCCTGGGAAAACGATGCGGCAGGTGTAAACAGGGCAAACATTAAGCCAGGCCATTTTAAAAACGTCAGTCCGTTAGCTGATGTAAGCTTCTGACTTAAGAGGTAAGAGAAAACGAATGAGTCTGAAAATCTCTAGTAGTTTAGAAAATGGGATCTGAGATTGCTTTAAACCAGGTCGTAAAGAGCTCTCCACCTTTCCTGTTATTTATTCTTTTGCAAATTACCGACTGGCTTGACGGTGCACCGCAGGCAGATATCTACACGCATCACACAATGAAATAGTGTCACTGCTTCATCGGGACAAGCTCCCAGCGCGACTGCGACCAACGTACCTCCCTGCGGCTGCGAAGAGGTGTCAGAACAAGAAGTAGAACAGACAGACCTGAGCACTTTCCCATTTGCAGACCTTCATACAGGTGTCTTTCTTCATACTTTTA
This sequence comes from Rhynochetos jubatus, assembly GCA_027574665.1. NCBI lineage: Eukaryota > Metazoa > Chordata > Aves > Eurypygiformes > Rhynochetidae > Rhynochetos > Rhynochetos jubatus. The sequence goes on along the minus strand of CM050661.1, from coordinate 641,656 downwards.
GCTGTATATTGAAAAGCGTAATTTGATGATAGACGAGAAACTGTATATTAGCTTTTATTTTGACAAATTCATTAAACATCACGTAGCTTGAAAAATGAACCAGGAGGCACTAAGCCAGCCTGGGAAGATTGTACTTCATAAACTGAATTGCTCACATGGGCAACGTTTGGGTGGAAGTTATAGATTTTCTAGCATATCCCTGATAGATAGCACTAATATAACTTCAATAAAAACTCCGGATATGTCAATATAAAATTTTTTCTAGCAGCGAAAGATGTAAGACACTTCAGCTAATAAACTGGAAGACTCCCCATTCCTCATAGTACACTAACTTACACATCGGATTACAGCAAGTACTGAAACCACCTAAGGTACAGCAGGCAGCCGTGGGTATACTGCTTGTAAAAGTTGCACTAAATGAAGTTATCGATGTATTACAGGCAATAATTGGAATTTAAGATCTAGAACAAGCATTTTTGTAAAATGTTAGCATTCTTCTAACTGCTAGATAACAGACGATTTTTCAAAATTGGCAGATGACTGAGAAAGATAAACAGTATTTGCTGCATACAATTGATGATCTTTCTCTTTGCTCCCAGCGTGTGACCTTTCACTTACCTGCCTAAGATTTACTGCCTCTTCTTAAACTGCTGCCACTTCCACGCTGATTTGTACGAGGAGTGCAAACACGTATCTTGTGCCAGAAAACATTACAGGACTTAGGAGGCTGCCAGCGCACAAGGGCAGGTTAGCGTGCGGATACACACGTACGTACATGGATGTGCTTGGGAATGCACACAGACCAACCTACAGCATCAGCTGTCATCCAAGTTGAAATTATCCATCTGTGACCGTATCCTATGAAAAACAGCCTGCACAACAGGATGCACACTCACAAAACGGGACCGGAAACGGCCGCCATTCAATCAGCAGTGAGCGTACATCGAAAGAAGACAGGGAAATGCACAGTAAGGACAGTTCTTAAAACTGAAAAAAGATAGCAAGGAAGAAGTAGGATGCTGGCAGGACTTTGAGACGCTACTTGGACTTGGCTAAGAAGATTCTTCAACTTCCGATGCAAAACTGCATTGTGGCCAGGATGGCTGGTAGCATGTCCCACACCTGGATGGCCATGGGTGGCTCCCTCAGGCTCACTAACCATCCCACGCGTTTGCGAGGTTCAAGAGAGCCTTCCTCGCCGTTACAAACAGGTTGCAGAGACTTTGGATTACACAGCACTTTCAAACCAAATACTGCATCATCAACCAAAACCTAAACTCCAATGTGCACTTTTGATACCACAGGTTTAAGGATTCCAAAGAAATCAGGTGGTTGCTGGTGGGAATGCTTAGAAGGAAATTCTGGCAGGAGAGCTGCTAAGGACACACAGCAGTTTGCCTGGTTGATCTCCGGACCGGGGAAGAAAGCCAGATCCCTCTTCTCTTACAGTGATCTTGTTGCTAACCGCAAAGCCCCTTACTGCCTTACTGCTGGTGCACCCGCCGCGCGTGCGGCCATAGTGCGCGGGAACACTACGTCAGATAGGAGGAGAGGTTAATATATTTTGAAATGCCTAGATTTGACTGGGCAGGGAACAGCTCTTCAGGCTGACGAACCTCTTAGACTGCAGCTACCTTCCAGCACGTTCCCCACCTGCGAAGAGGAAGCAGCTATGGTGAGTGAACAGAGTGCATGGATGACCTGAACCTTGCTCACAGCACATGAGGAAATAGGACATAGTGCTCAATGCCTGAAAGGTCTTTGAAGCTGGTGGAGAGGAAATATCAAGCAAAGGGGGAGATTGCGGGCTGGGCTGGGGGTAGGTCTATGAGACCATAAGAGCACTAAAAGCAGGACTTGAATAGACGTGCTTGAAATGGCATCTGTAAGAGCAGCAACTTAAAACGAGATACGTGCTTCATAGTAATCATATGTGTGTGTGTGTATATTATACACAAATATATCTCGTATCACCAGTGATGACGGAAAAAGGTACTCATGGATGTGAGCATATGCCTGCTGGCAAAGCCGTATCTGACAACACAGGGACAAGTTTTCTGGGGTACCTTTTCATAGGCGAAGATTTGGCCTCTTGCAATGTGAGGGAAGTTGGCATCAATTTAAGATCTAATTTCAAACCGATTCAAAAATAGTCCAGTTCAGACTTTAGGGGCAGTACTCAAATTAAATTGACCGGACTGGCTGGCAAAGCCATACTATGCTTGAACATATTTCCCAGCTTTAAAACTTATATGAATTATTTTTGACACCACAACTGCTAAAAATTTATGCAGACATAGAAAAGAAATAACATCGAATGTTTAATGCTATTCATTTCTCAGCACTGCCTAGGAGCAAGCAGGAATGCCACGTTCCTTTCTGATTATGGGCTGCGATCCTGCCGCTTTCTCCGCTGTGCACGCTGCGCTCATCAAGCTCCACACCTCCTTGGTCTGGCTGCCCGCTAGCACACGGTGCTGTTGTGCGCGAACGGGCCTGCGCAGCACCGGAACGAGGTGGGGGTCGACTGGCCGCGTTTCTTCAACCACAAGTGGAAGCTGTTCCTCTCACGTTGCACTAGACACGTAACGCTCTCCAAACACACAAACTGCCTTGAAGTGTTTCCTTGACTTCAGCTACGCTGTGAGCTCTTTCTTACCATGTCCCTTACCTCATCTCAATGAACACATCTGAGCACAATGGACAGAAAAGGGGGATTTCAGTTTCCATCTACGCAGAAACGTGGGGTTCGGGCCGTGCGAATCGCTCCTGGGACGGTCACCCTTGGGTTGCTTTACCAGTGCAGCTTTACTCACACAGCTCAGTAATTGTTACAGAAGCCAAATCCAGTGCAGAATAGATACCCACCTCAAACTTCACCACGTCGTTATCTGTTGTAGATTTGTAGAAAACCAAGGCTGAATGCATGAATACCACTTTACCAATGTGTTCTAGTACCTACTCAGGCATTCCTCAAAAAGATGGTCAACGTGTTGATTCTGACTAACTGAAGCTGAAAATCAGATTTTCTCAATATATCACATCAGCATACACATCTGCTGATCAGTGTTAATTAGTCCTACATTTTCCAATTTGTAATCTATGTATGTTTTATGGGGATGTGAGTAGTAAAACATTAGCATATATAATCTCTCTCTGGAAAGCTTCTGCTGAGCAAGTGACCAATAAATTGCTGTTAATGTAAACATTAATCAAATCGAATGCCAGTATGGAAAAGTCTCAAGTTTAGAGGGAAAATCCCCTTTCTACCATGCATCTTGCTGTTGAACTGTAACTAAGCAAGACCCTGAGCTTTTTCTGAATATTCAATGACAAACGAATAGATTTGGTTTAGCACCTTTTACGCCGCCTTGAAGAGCTAATTGCTTCCCCAGGAACGCATGGCAGTCAGTCTACGATAGTGAATTCGATTTCTATCCATTGGACAAAGGAATGAAGAAGAGAGAGGGGGAAAAATTGCATAAATGAGTCTGAAATGATTTAACCTGAGGAAGAAGAGGTCAGCATATAATGCCGCAAGTGATGAATACTTCACAGAAATGTAATGACCTATATTTGGCCTAAACAAGCTATTGTATGACCACAAATGTACCATTACTGTGAACAAATGAGGGTTGCAGCTCCAGTACATAAATGGTAATAAATATATAAAATACAATCTGTTGTGATGAACAGAGAAAGCGTTTAAATTTCAGCGCTGCTGGGCACTGCAATAACATGATGTTATTCACCCTTCAACATCTCTCTCGTTCTAACTGGACTCGTCTTTCCTCAAAAACCCCAACCACTGAAAGAAGCAAAGCTAAACCAGAGCCTTGTTATGAATTTCCCAAGGTGTGACTATACACAAACAGAGACTGGACATCTCTACAGAAAGAATGTTTCTTTCACATTTGGCCAAGAAAAGGAAGAATTTGTGAATAGTTCTCAGAAATGCCAATTGCAACACTGGATCTTCTCAGATTCCGTGTGAATACAGATAAAATTCGTTATCTAAATTAAGAAAAAGCATTAAGTCAACCAAAGCCAAAGAAGTGTGATGACTTAAAACTTATTTATCTATGAATCTGACATATATTCCTTGCTTTCAAGTACAGTGAGGTGTATCTACTCATTCAAAAGCATCCTCCTCCTAAAGCTGACACAGAAACACCTCGGGTCACACGCTGCTCCACTGCAATTAGAGGGACACAGAGCACAGAACTGACTCATCATCCTCAGGAATCCTACAGGGCCGTGATGTGCCAAAGGGAATCAGAAGCTTAACTGGTGAAATGAAGAAAAGCAGGAGGAATTTCTAGACTAGACGTGGTGGGGAGCGCAGCAGCTGAGGGGACAATCCCTGAGCTGCCACTAAGTGTTGGCGACCATCAAGGCTCACTCACGTCACAGGAATCGAGAGGCACAATGTCTCACAGTGATGTGACTGCCAAGAACAAGACTGAGAAGGTAGGAAAGGATGGAGATAGTGTGTGAATTCATGCAAACGTTAAGCTGAAAGCAAAACAGCCGAGTGGAGGTCTTCAAACAAGGCAGATTATTTGTCAGGGCCTGGAAGTCTCCGTGTACCAGGCCTAAAGAGTCACCAGGAGGGATGCAAAAGGGAAGTCTGGGGCTTGATTTTTTCCCTTTTCCATTCTTGCTTGCTTTCTAGGTACAGAAAGCTGGGGAGACTGGTTTGTGAGGACTGTTTTGAGGTGCTACATTTATTTTCTTTATTAAAAGTACCATTGTTGAAGCAGATCCTACAGCGTGGCACTATGCAAAGTTTTTGCAAGAACATGCAAAGGGATGCATTGGAATTTTTTCCCATTGCTAAGGAGTGAGGGAGATGAATCCTGATAAAGAACGGCTGCCTTTTGTTTTAAGAAAAGAGGTGCTTCATTTCTTGACTGAGTTTCTGAGCAGGTTGATCTCCTGGTCAGAATAGCCAATTGGGCTTTATATATTTCTTACTATTTCTCTTTAAACTTTTTTGTGAGAAGTTTATTTTGACAGATATTGGTTTAATTGCATGAATAACCACCCAAAAACCCTAGAATATAATGATCTTTTAATTAGCATTATTTAATGTAAAGAAAGAGGAAACACTGTTTCTCTGTGCAGTAAAAACAGTAACAGCTCAAGAGGTTTTGGTATTGTTTTTAGTACAACTGCAAAGATTTCATGGGAAGGGAACTATAATTACCGTCAAGTGCAGCTTTGACCTTAACACACACCTCAAAGGACAATTAGGTTCAGCTCTGAAGGGCTTTATCTTTAAGCCTCTTGCTGAATAAAACCACTTTATTTCTATAGTCCACATTCATTACATGCCAAACACAGTATTTGTGGCTGCGAAGGGCACCAGACAGTTAACGTCCTGGCTGTTGCAGCACATGCATAATAATCTACAGGTCATGCAACCTTCTTAAGTTTCCCTCGGCTCACCACTCCCTTCCAACATGTTTAAAGACTCTCATGGCATCATTCCTTATGCCGCTTACACAGTGTTTGCACCCACTGTGGGTAACTGTGAATGTAACTGGAGGGGATCCGAATGAGGATCGGGTTAGCTGTCACCAGTGCACACGATACACGTGCTGCCAGGCAGGCAAGCCTGGGGCTCCGAGGAGCTAACATTAGACCTGAGCAGCAAATTTCATTTCTTCTTTTTTCCACCAAGAAACTCTTTGATCAAGCGGTGAATTTACACCAAACTTCTCAAAGAAAGAAAAAAAAAAGGGAGAAGAGATTTGCAAACAGCAAAGGCCACGCTCCCAAAAGGAGAAAAGGATGAAATCACAACTGCCCGGTACTCCCCGTTAACAAACCGCTCTCCAGCCTACCCTAAGTAGCTCGCCTGAAGTGTGCCCTGAGGACACCTCCTCGAACACCTCCACGCTGCGTGTGCCCATGAACAGTGAGCGGGTGTGAAACTGTGATTAGTCAAGAGGAATGATCCCATGAGCTCATGTGGGGAGATGGACCTAAACAGAAATGGACTTTTAAACGGAAAGTGGTACTGTCCTGCTCAGAGAAAACAGCCTGCGTTGTAACAGGATGCGTATGTGTCTTGTTCCACACTGTCTGGGTGGACTGAAAGGTCTGGATGGAAGAGATGTTACAGCCTAGGAAGCCTATAAACGTAAAGGTTAAAAACTCTACAGAAATACCTCTTGAAATTTAAAATATTATTTATGACAGGAATGATTTTTAACTTTATAAAGCCAGCACTTGCAATGTTTTATCCTTTAAGGATGAGAGAAATAGTCTGAAACATGAAAATAATGGGAATTCTTTTTCCTCCAAACCTGGAGCACGCTCAGGTGAAGCCGAAACTGACTTCGCAGCTAGAACTGTGCTGCAGCTTGCAGAGCTACCTAAATCAAAGTGACAGTCCAGCCAGGAACTGAGAGATCTGTCACAACAAATTCCTTTAAAATATAAATAATTCCACCTGCTCCCCAGACCATTACCGTTTTGTAACTGTAAATAGAGATGAAGACTGAACAAGGATGTTTCAGGTGTTCTTTACTCTTGCCCATATCCATATTTTTAGTGATTGCATCTCGTCTATTGTGTTTATTTAAAAGGGTGTTTCCTGTAGAACGTCTTCTAGGCCTACAATCTGGAGGAAATCTGTCTTCAGATTGTGTCAGTTGCATTTTTTCATTATTTTTTACTATGAGTAACCTGTGTAATTCATTCCATGAAAAGAATTCTTTTCTTTAAAGAAATTAGACCTACTTCTTGGATCGTTAAGTAGCACATAATCTTCAAATGGGACATTAAAAACTGTAATCAGTGACATCACCATGACAACCGATTAAGAAATGTCTAGAGAAGCTTCTGAAAATGTAATTTTTTAATATAATACATTTAACTGAGTTCACAGAAACAAAGCACCCCAAGTAGATTTATTGTGAACTGAGTATCTAGAAAAAATTTGGCTCCATATCTAACACTAAAAATCTTCTCAATGCGAGTTCAATAGACTTGGGAAGGCACCAAAATTCTCCCTGACTTTGACAGATATGGGGGGAGCATCAAAAGAGAAAGTGGGTTTCTCGCACTAGCAGACAAACCTTCCCTTCAGCCCATGAGCTGCAGCGCACGGGTACCGCTCCCCGCAGCGCTGTACACAGCAGCACTGCCTCGGTTCGCTGGCAGCTCCGGCACAGGAAGGGGCTCCCTGAGCACGCAAGGCAGATCTGACCTCTGTGACACACGTCACCGAAGGCACTGCCTGATTCCTGGTTTAAGTATGCCCATGTCCAAACTCTAACTGTTCAGAACCCCTGCACAGAAGCTATCTAACCTAAAGGTTCCTCAGCACACAGGTTTGTATCTCTAAGGATGGATGTTCTACCCTTGGAAGCATTAAACACATTGCCTCCTCAAGCACCAACAGGGTTTGCAGACCAAGCCTCCACACAGCTGTTCTAGGTCTGTTGGTCTCGCTACATCACACACTGTGTTTCATTAACTGGGTTTGCGTACTTCCTCCTTCCTATATCGCTTACAAACCAGCGAGGGCCTCTAAGAATTAGGTGTTGCTGGAATCCCCACTGTGCTTTAGCCCCTAGTTATCACAAGATGCTTTGCCCATTGTCCTGTCTGCCCTAATGAGAGACGTTGGAAGAAGGAGAAACACCATCATGGCACACAATAACAGCAAAATATAAATAAAACGTGCCATAAAATGCCTACCTGTAACAATGTGTCACAAGGCTGTAGAACTTCTACGCTCAGTAGTTGAGGACAAGGCACTCATGAGAGTAAACCCCAATCAAAATCTAGATTTAAATGTATCCACAAAAGGTTAAGAAGAAAAAAACCAGTACTTTTGCAGATAATCTGTTTGAAGAGATTAGTTGCACTTCACAAGAGTAAACTACCCGACACGCTTCCTGTAAAACTCCAAGCTCAGCCCCAAAACCGGCAAAACAATACCCGAATTTGTCCCTCACATCTTGCATTTGCCAACCTGTCCGTCCAAGTTACGGCTTGTTCTTGTCTTCGTGGCTATGGCTCCTGCCGCTGCCAGCTGTGTTTATGAGGCCCTTCTCTAGATCAGATCTCGTTAGCTACGCCTGTTGCAAGCAGAACGCGTGTCTACAGTAAAGCACTTCCACACACCGGTTGTGCAAGGGCTGGGGTCGCGTGGCTGCGGGCGGGGCAGCGGGGTTACCTTTCCGCACAACCCAGCTCTCCCCCGGGAGCTCTGTGCCCTTCCTACTGCAGGGGCCGTGTCCCAGCTCCTGCAAACCACACTGCTCTGCCCGCGTTGGCTGGGTCTGTGACGTTTCCACCAGCTGCAAACCCGCCGCTTAAACCATGCTCTTGCCTCCTAAAACACTGTGAATCTAGGCCTTTTTCAGCCGAGAATTTTGTCTGAGACTGATGAAACACTCTACTTTGGGATTCTCACCCTCAAAATACTTTAGAGCAGTTGCAGGAAAAGGTTTCTACTGCCTCCCGAAAGTTGGGTGTTCTGGGTTGGTGTGAAAACCATAGGCATTCCCAAACCACCAGCCCTTTTGAAAAGCCAGGCCATTAGGCTTACAAAACACCAACTCTCTATTAAACTCCTTGTTATTCTTTTACTAATGAGACACTTTACCAGCCTGTCATCACCCGCTGTGATTAATTCTCTACTTGTAAAATTTTAGCGCTCTCTCTGCCGCTGCTGTTAATGTGCTTTGTACCAAACAAAAATGAAGCTGATGTTTACAAATCCTGTCTGGAGGTTGCTTTAAAAAAGCTCTTCTTTGGCTCACATTAACGAGGCCAAGTGTACTGAGTTTTGTTCAGAACTGCTCCGGTAATTAAACACTGTAGCAGCCTACCATGGAAGGTGGGGAACTCAACACTGCTTCGAGAGCTTCACAGCACAGTGTCTTCTCAAACACGCCGTGGCGCTGCCTACGGACCACGTGCGCAGCAATGGAGGTTTGAAGACCATACGCATTCTCTTAAATTTAATAACATTTGTCAATCTAGGAATAAGCACGAGGAAACATTTCGAAAGCCCGGGATCCATGCAGTCACATAGTCACCATGAATAAAAACCGATCTGGAACAACCCCAGTGCAGCCCTGGCCTGCAGAGCGCATATCCCACAGCCAAGAGCAGCGTGAAACCCTGTTTCAGGGAACAGGGGCTGCAAGCAACAGCGCCCCGCAGTGCTGAGCTGTGTCAGCCCAGCCCTGAGCCAGGACAGGGCTTTCCCGGGGGTTCTCTGAGTGTAGTTGCTGACTTGCAGAATGAGGAGCATATCCCCTCTCCTCCCAGTTCTGCGTATTCCAATCCCAGTCCAAGGCAGTCCAAAGCTCTCCATAATGCGTGTGAAAGGAGGGAGCTGTTCCAGCCTTAAGAGACCTTTGCTGAAGACCTTTCTGCATTGTTGAGTAGACTTTTGGGATGGTCCAAGACCTTAACAGACAAGGTGAGCGAGAACCAGCTCTAAACTGCGCTTTCCCTGTTACGCAGCGATGCACCTGCAACTCAAGGCAGGGTGCCTGAGCGTCCTGCATGAACAGGGCTTCAGAAGCTATTCTGCCTGGCAGTGAGGCAGACAATGTCCAATTCACCTGAAATGCACAGTGGCAATGTTCAGCCTCTCGGGAGCCAATGTGTTTAAAAAGCTTTCATGCTGGAGACAGCTTTCTCCCTTTCTCATACTAAATAAATCTGTGTGAAATACGATGAAGCCATCCGCTTTGTCTTCTAATCTCAAATTATTGCAAATCTCAAATATCTGAACTTCATGTATTAGATGGGTCTTGCAAGAACGCAGATTTCTAGTCATATCAGTTTACTCAGATACACACATTTACAAAAACTGCACAAAACTTTGTATTTTAGTGCTGTGATTTCATGATTGTGTCTACTGTTTTCACAGAGCCAGAGGAGGATTCCTATTGCCATCCTGGGAAAATGCTTCACTGTTAGAAATTTAATACACAGCAAAAAGGAACAGAGAGATGAAACTTCCTATTTACTATAAAACTAGAGAAAATGTGGCAGCAAAAATCTCTTGCATACAACGATCAGGTGTGTATGACCTACAGTCTCTCCACTGCGAGACAGTGGAGACCAGATTACAGTGCAACCCGAACACACTCAACGGGAGCCATGATGAGAGAAAACTGGCTGCTGATCCTCAAGACCTGTGTTTTTCTTCCCTGAAGTATGGAATGAAAGCCACAAAATCTCCAGCCATCTCCTTCCACTTGAAATCTGAAGCAATCAAAAACCAGAGAACTGCAAAACAGCGTTTTAAGCTATGTTGTTAGGCGGTTTATTAATCAGAACCATAATGAGAATTAATGGAAAGAAACGCACTTTTTTTGTCTTCAACAGAGCAGAATGATCACTGAAAACAACCACGGTTTTCAATTTTTTTTCAGGGTAGTTTTTTTTAATATAGTTTGAAACATGAGATTTATATATGGCACTGAGCTATATACTTAAAAAAAGAAAGGTTATGTATCATATTTGCCTCATTTTACTGCTGTGTCAGTCAGCGCAAGATATGACAGGTCTGGCACTGGCAGACACCTATCCCTGGGAAATTGAACTGAGCAGAGAATTTCCCAGGAACCCACGAACAGCAGGACACTTCCTTCATTTCTTTCCTAAGACCAAAACTGAAAACCTAGGGCATGTCTACATGGATGGGGACAGACGAACACGGATTCTCTCTACCAGCTCCCAGCTGTATGAAGTCAATTATATTCCACTTGAAAAGTCCTGTCGGCGTGTTAGTGCTTAGGCAAGCCTGTACCAGCTACCGCATGGCAACGTACAGGTAAACCTTCACCATGACACCCCTGCGTCCCACTGCGCCCCCGGGGCACTGTACTAAAAGAGCCCCTTTTCAGGACAGCATCAATCAGACCACACGTGGAAAGTGTTTAAAGGGTATGTGAACGGACTGCACCTCCCACGACAGCCCAGATGTGAAAGGAGCACAGAGCAGCACCACTGCGCATCACCACCGAACGGCTGCTGCAAGCCTACAACAGTACTCGCTGTCAGCCCCGAGGGCACCCTATTTCCAATGGCACTGAGAGCATCAGTAGAACGCAGGTACCGCACTGACCGTATCCCACGGGAAAGCAGTTAAAAGTACCCATTAACTGCCAGGAGAAAAGCCAGCCATTGACATACCCATGATTCAATTCTGTTTGCTTATTTTTCTGTTACTGAATTTTCATTAAAATTACTCATCTGTCCTTACTGGGAACCTGCCACACTGGTACTAATGAATAATTGATGTGAACAGTCCACCAGTGGCTTTTTAACGTGTACTTGAATACGGAAACCAAATGCTTCTGTGTTGATACTTAGCAAAACCAAAACTGTTAGTTACCATAAGGGCAGAGCTTAACTCATCTGTTGTGCTCAAACTGTTACAAACCTACAAAAATTAAGCAAACACTCTGAGAAAGGTTTGAACTCTGAGATTTTACGACTTTTAATGCATTGAGAGTCATGCAAAATAAGAGAAAGGGGCACGGCCCTCAGGTCCGTAAACGGAGTTACCCGTTCGCTGCGTTCAGCGCCGTGCCCAAGCCCCTGCTGGGTTAGTTACACCCCGGCCAGGCTCCATCAGCGCAGCCAGGCCCCGGGCTGGTGCGAGGCCGGGTGGTGCAGGAGCCCTGCCCGCCGACTGCGTGGCCCCGGGGGTCAGAGCCACCCCGGACTCCCACCTCTTTCTCTATTACACTGCTCCAGACAGTGCTGCAGTAAACAGCATTAATGTTTAAAGGGGTGACTAGCAAATACCAGTATCACCATAACCTAAGATGACAATTCTGGACAAATGGGTAACGAGCCTAGGCATTGCTTTCTTAAGTTAAATTACTGCAAGTAGCTCCACTGTGTAACATATGAGAGAGACATCTATAAATAATATTAAAATACATCACTACAGGATGCTATCCATTATTTTGTAGCACTTACACATTCTAATGTGCATTAGTTCTTTGCTGTCCTACTCAGCACCGCCCTAAATAACTAAGGGGGAAAATGTGTATTAATCATTTACTGATTACTGATACATTATGTATGAGTGGCCATAAATTAAGTGTAATTTTTACAATACAAATGTGTTCCTTAAGGCACAGACACAATGAACTCAACATAGATCCCATATGTTTATATGTTGAACAACATTTATATATAGTTTAACATTAAAAATGTGGGAGAACCTCATGAGAGTGGAAGTGTTATACACTAACCAAGAGCTACTGCCCTAAAAAGAACGAGACAACGTATTGCTGAACGCCGTACTAGAGGTCAGGTTTTGTCTTCCTCCTGCAGTTTACTCATCTCCAAACTACAGATCCCATTAAAGTCAACGCAGAAAAAGTTCCAAATTACTTAAGCCATTTGATACCTCTGAAACTATATTCAGCGTTAGAAATGTCTTCCCCGTACTTGCTGAAGATCACACAGGAATAAAACACGCTAGCAAAGACACACGTGTCAGGAATGTCAACAGGATCTACAGATGGATTATATATGCTGCAATTTTCAAGATACACAAAATGGTTTTGGACTGGCTTTAACGACAGGCAAAATGCAGAGTTTACCCGGGGATGACGGGGACGCTGGCTCGCCTGTGATTCACCCGCACGCCATGAGCTGAAGGTTGTATTTCTGCTGCTGCAGAACCAAATCAGAACCCCGGCAGGACCTGCCCCAGAGCCCCCCAGCACGCCTGGCACAAGGGGCACGGTGTGCCCTGCATGGCTACCTGGCGTCACCCACCCTGCCCATTCCAGCAGGGCAGGGATGGCAATCTCCCGGCTGTGAAACCGCCTGGCCGTGTGTAACAGGGCGCTGGCACAACAGCTTTCACTCCTGTAAACCCGTCGTTTGTGAAAACACCTGTGTTTACCAGAGCCATTTGGAGGAAGCTGATGCAATCAGCCCACAGATACCATCAGCAGTACTTTGTCAACTGCAGAAGCAGATATGAAACCCTCCCGGCGCGCCCACTCGGTGCGGTGGATGGGTAGCCTGTCTGCCGCGCGTGGGAATCCACCGCGATTCTCCTGCAGCCACCGGAATATGCCAGCCTGGGTGTTCACCGAGAACTCTCTCCATCTACTCATTACACGAAGCCTTTCAGCGCAAAGACCGCGCACACCATGAACACTCGTCTGAGACACGGAAATCCTGGGATCCTAGGGAAAAAGCCATTTTTTAGGCCAATGAAGCATTTCTTTTTCACAGGTAAGTTTTCTACATTTCTTCCTTCATTTCCTTTCTCTTTATGCTCAAAACGGTTTTTACACAAAAGCACCCTTTGGTGAGCAGCATCTGTTTGGCTCGGCAGTTCAGTTAAATACTGCCTGATAACTAATGGAGCTTTTGGGTTTTCTACAGCTTTCTCCTAAAACAAACTGCTCTTACTTGTATTTGAATTTTCTAAGAGTATTTCTCTTCTGGCAAGCATTCTGAAAGACAGAAGACGGCAAATGATCCACACCACCTTGCAGCAGCCTCCAAGTCTTATTACAAACAAAAATCCAAAAGATACCCTTTTATTTTAAATCTACTAATGGATGGCTTAACCAGGTGGCAGTAACACTTGGCATTTGACGTGCCAGATGAGAAACTCAAATATAAACTAATCCATTTTTAAAATCATCTCTCACTGAGCACTGCAAGCCCCAGTTTGGAGTTAGGGAAACTGAGGCAGGAAGCAAGATGCCTTTGCTGGGGACTACCCCAGTGCACTTTGCTCTCCTGACAGGCCTTTACGCTTCTGCACCCCCCGCTGGTGACAGAAGCAGGATCAGAGCTCAGATTAAAGACGGCTACCTGCAGCTCGTTCAACAGCATCAGCCCCATACAGTCAGCAGCGCCAGGTGGTATGCGGCTTTTTACATTCAGGCAAACCTTATTCACATGCCCCACCGATCCCAGAAACTATTTCCTACTGATGGAAAGCAATGGAAAACAATAAAGACCTCATACATGAAAAGGAACCTGTTAAAAAACATGAACGAGTTTCTCAAGTGAAGGGACTGTGTGGCTCAGGGGAATGGTTATTGAATTTTAGAAGCTTTAAATCTAAGACACCTTTTGAATCCATCCCAGATTCCCCGTGAATGAAAACCATTACCATCGTATATGCACTCAAGTATGTGAGATGAATTTGGTGACTCAATCTAGTGTCTTCTGAGCAGTAACTCGGATCACAAAGTCACTGTGACATCTTCCAGTCGCTGGCATCCTTACTGATGGAATCAACGGGCTTTAATGGCCACGGAGACTGCACTGCCTCTGCTCACACGTCGGCGATGAGGCGGAGGGGATGTGCGCGCTGTCGCTGACTGCGCTGCTGCAGCCTGAAGATAAACTCGGATTTTGGTTTCCAAGGCTGCCAGTCTGGCATTTTCCACAAGAAGGAAACACGCTTAAAACAAAGGGGAGAAGTCCAGCGCCAAATGACACTAATAGTGGTGAACAGCTTAGAGACCACACCTAGTATCATTTAGGGGGTTTGTAAATAAAAGGCACTTGCCAGGTTTTCTGGGTCCTGATCCTCAGCCCTTTTTCAACAAACCCGCTGTCGGGGGGAGAGAAGGAGAAGAGCACAAGTGCACACTGTAGCACGGGATGGAAATGACACCCAACTGACAGAACTCTGCATACGGCAGCTCGAGCCCCAGATGTCTCCTATTTCTGTGTTTCAAGCAGCCCAGGCACAACAGGCATCTAACCAGAATGAATGAGGAGTGAAAGGACTTCCACTGAGGGACAGCTTCCGCCAAATTAGTTATTACGGACAAAAAGCACATTAATTTTTTATCGTCTCTTGACAACGAGCTCCCTAACTCGAGAAGTTTAGCAGGAAGCTCAGTGAGGTTTATGATGACATTTCCTAGTACGTCCACTTTACAGGAACAGTTCAAATGGTCCCAACCTTTTGTGGAGGAAAAAAGAATAAAGAGAGAAGTACTTTTATGGAAACAACTGCTGGGTGAATCTCAGAATGTGGAGACTTGCCTTCTTCTGTTAAATTAGCTCCTCAAGGTGAGGGCTTGGCTTTGAAAGGGTAAGAACTGAAGCAGACTGCTTCAACAACTGCAATGGAAAGGGAAGATCATTCTTTAGGTTTCTTGCTTTTCAGCAAGGAAATACTTCCGATTTTTGTCTTGAAATAAGGAGATTAACCCCTGAAAAAAGGTTTTTTTAAGAAACTTGCAAAAAAAATCTCCCCAGCCCCAGCTGTGGAGTTGAGATACATGCCAGGAATTTCATAGGAGTTCTGCTACAGAAGGAGGAAAAACCACCGACCATTCCATTTTCTTCACTGGAACAGCAGTTTCAAAGTGTTTTCCTTCCCAAGTACAGCCACTGAAACCAAGCCGGCAGATGCTTCCCACGGGAATCCGTTCCTCCTCACGTTACAGGCTTAGGAAACGCCGTACCACAAGTAGCAAAGAAGGTCATTTTTCCAGATTAACACTACAGCCCCGTTTTCAAGGCCAGGAAGGTTCTCTCAGTGGCAGGCGTTTAAGGAGGCTCTACAATTCCGGGAAGGAATTGCTGAACCTTCTGGCATATTCCCAGCATTTCAGACTTCCTTCCTTCAGCCATCTCCTCTCTGGGCTCGCGACACTACAGAGAACTACATGTGCCACCTGCACCGAGGAATCCAGAGCCCAGGGAAGGAAGAAGGCCCACGGTTCCTGTCACAACTCACGTATTCCAGCAGCCAACCAGCGTTCGGTACCTGCAGAGACGCAGAGGGCCCTTTGTCGGCAAGGTGACCTTCTGCCCCCCACCCACTGAGCTGCCGAATTTGTCAGCCCGGAGGCTACAGACTAGGGACTGCCACAATCCTCTCACTGCACGAAGGTGGCCTGAGAGCAGAAGTTGCCTTTGTAAACCAAGTGATACAACACCCATGTGAACACATGAGCTCGCCAGTCTCATCTCTTCGACGCTCAGCCTTTCGCTCTCCTCGGATTTTCATTTTGTCTAGCTTTCGCAGTTTTGTAACCTGCAGCACTAATTTCAGACACTAGTTGTAGCTTATCTGTAGGAAACACTAATTATAAAACAGACTTTTCTAAAACGTATCACACTGCAATCAGAGAGTGAGCACAATTCACAAAATCTACTTTCCCGCTGCACTTTTGCTGGTTCCCCAATAGCCAGCATACTTTCTGGGTAAGGAAAGACTTAAGTTCTGGCCTTATTAAGCAGGAATTATTAGCACACTTGTGTGAGTTACGGGATAGAATTCCACAGAGTTTTCGCAGTGCTCTGAAGGATAAGAAGACATTAGTCAGAATCGATGGATAATACAGTGCCAGATGATGCACTTTTAAAAAGGTCATTTTGTGGTAGGGAGTAAAACCTGGATTTCATCACTTAGTTATCCTTCCATGTGTGTTCTTGTGGAAGAGCCTCTTACCCCAGGAAAACAAACAGAAACAGGCTCATAGTTGCCACCGGCAGTAAGAAACAGCACAGGTCAAAGTTCAGATTGTGGTTCAAGTTCACTCCCTAAAGTCAAACCAAGCCAAAATATCTGCTGTAGCTACGGCCTTGGGGGTTGATCCACACCAGCGAGTAAACTCCCCTTCGCTGGGAGGTACTTGGTGAGGCACTGTGCTTATCTCTAGCAAATCTCTAAACACGTATGTGTCACTGCTCCCTGGGCGTTGCTACGGCGCAGCCTGCATCCCCAACCTGTATTCAATATCATGTTATAGCCATTCATCTTCTCTGTAATCATCATCCCGGAGATGTTCCTTGAATGCAGTGCGCAGCTGAAACCTGGACTGGGCGGTGCACGCTTGGAAACGTACGACGACAGTACCGACAGAGCCTTACAAGCAATCCTTCTTGGTTTTCAACGGCAAACTAGTCACATCTGAAGCAACATCTCAAAAGCTGTATTTCAGTCGGCTGCCTTCAGAAACTGCTACAGCAATTGCACGTAAGTAAATTAGGGCTTGTAATGTAAACATTAATAAAGCCTATACCGTATTTGTGCTGACAAAGTGCAGCTACAGAGCGCAGTATCTACCCTTCCAGATTGCCAGTGTTAAAAACCCGATAACAGCATGTTCCCCTGGTTGGTTGTTCTCTAGAGATAAAGTTAAGGACTTATTCTTGTAACACTGCAAACGGCAGAAAATGTTTCTGTTTAATGATGAATATCTATACATTCTTGTCTACATGAAGTGTACGAACATGTACAACATCGAAGGACAGATGGGTACTTTAGCAGAAGGACCACTGTCTAGGTCAGCAGGAGTCTCTGAGGGTGTCACTAAAATTTCAGAGGCACTGCTCGGCTTTAAACAGATGTGTAATTAGAATGGTGGAATCACAGAATCATTTAGGCTGGAAAGGACCTTTAAATCATCGAGTCCAGTCTTTACCCTAACACCGCGCAGCCCCCCGCTAACCCATGTCCCTCAGCACCTCATCCACACGTGTCTTAAATCTCTCGCGGGATGGTGACTCTCCCCCTCCCTGCGCAGCCCATTCCAATCCTGACAGCCCTTTCCAGGAAGACATTTTCCCTAACAGCCAATCTAAACCTCCCCTGGCACAACTTGAGGCCGTTTCCTCTTGTCCCACCGCTTTTCTCTTGGGAGGAGACCGACCCGCCCTCTCTGCACCCTCCTGTCAGGGAGTTGGAGGGAGCGATCAGGTGTCCCCTGAGCCTCCTCTTCTCCAGGCTGAACCCCCCCAGCTCCCTCAGCCGCTCCTATTTGGGAATCACATTATTGAATGGAAGGCTGGCAACATGGCCACATTGCCTGTTTTGAACCAAGAAAGTGCTAAAAATTGGAATCTTGGGCAAAAGAAAAAAAATTAATTGCAAGCTTTTCATTTCCATAAATAGGAAAACGATCTGAATGAAGCAGACACAGTTTTCCTTTATAGCTGCTAACATTCTTCATCTCTCAAAACTTTACGCTTGAAGTGGTTTATCATAAACAGACATTTCTGAAGGTTCCTCAAGGCAGACGAGTGCACTTCTAGAGAATAAGACACAGCTTTGTTTGAAAGCATCCTAAATTTCTTTAATTTCAACAAGAGAAAAATTGTCAAGTCATATTGAACATCAACCTCTCCGATCAACTGGGATGGAGTCTGTCAGTAACAGTCATTCTTAAGTCAAAGGAAACTAATTTTACTTTCTTTTTTCTAAAATGGAACATCCATCTCAGTTTTCCTGACACAGAGATTATGAAATACCTAGCAAAGCACAGGCAGACTCTGTTTATCCAGACAAGCACATCGCCTTGCAACATCATTGTGGTACGTGTCTCCGTAGACGGCTGTCTCCAATATGAACACACACCATAATCTCTAATGTTAAAGGTCAGAAGATTTCTTCGCCTACAAATCCATCTCCTCTGACCCTGTCCTTTGCTTTTTCTGGCAGAGTGCAAGTGCTACATTTAAAGCCTTTGTTTAATTAATTACAATTGCAAAGAAACCGAGCTGAAGCTTTTAAAGTGCTTACGTGGGGAGCTGAAGACAGGTCCCAGTGAAATTTCTGCTCTCACACCAGCGTATAATGGAGTAGCTGTACTGACATCAGTGGAGATACGGCAGAAATTCACCGCTGTAGCGCAGGGCAGACGGTGGTCCCTGGGCTCTCAAAGATGCTGACCTATTCAGGGAAAGGTCAGCTTGCTGTAGAAGTTTATGAGAGGAAAAGACCCGAACATACACTGATGCTAAATGCTTTAGATCTGACCAGGAGTGTGATGCACACTAACACGGGTCCCTTGAAGAGCCTGAAAGCCGACCTTGTGTCGCGTGAGGCTGTGCAAGCGCAGACGTGTCATTAAAGCATTTAATGCAGCCTCCCCTTCATGACCCTTCAGCAGAAGCGTTGCCAGTCTTAGAGCAGAAATTTCCACTCCAATGTGTACGTTTTCACACACTCACTTCTGCCCGTGGCTTGCAGAGTTGCAGTGAACTTTGCAAGCACGTAAATGGGTTCTTAACACTGACCTTGATGCTAAAAACCCCCACAACACCCAAACAGGAAAGAACCACGATGAGAAACATGGCAAACTATAGCGCTTACTAACTTCTCTACACAAATGCTACCCATGAAGAATTGCCCAAGGTCCTGTTGTTCTCCTCAACCTTTCATCAACTTCATGCGCAAAATTAGCCACTGAGATCCTTCCCGCTGCGGACAAGCCCTTGTGAAATTTGGGGGGGGGGGTCCCATTTTTCTGGGGCTGAGATGAACAAGCTGCCAGCATAACTCACACCGTATTGATCCAATGCCAGTGCTAGTTAATGGAGAAGCCGATTCTCGCTGAATGTATGACCTACCAATATCCCAAGGCAGTTTTTCAAATACCTCCAAACACACTGAATTATTTAGAGCACAAAAACGTTACAAATGCTTGGTGCGTCTGCAGCATCTATACCTATGGATGTGGGTATAAATACCTGTCAACACGTTTGTAAACATCCATATGCACTGAAATTTGGCTGAATGCACCACCCCCCCATGGCTTGAATAAATTTATAAGGTGAAGCTAGAAATGACTGTGTAAGGATGCAGAAATAGCGAGATAACGCAGGTATTCAGCGATGTCCAATCTTTTAGGAAGACAGGTACATATCTTCATCGTGCACATCATACATTCCGGCGGCGCAAGGTCCGTTTGATTTCACACAATACGGACCAGGACTCGAAACGTGTCACAGAACACCCCGGTTAGAGCACAGTAACCATGTGCCCCGCAGTCTCGCAGAAGTCATTGCTCACAGATTCACTGAGCCAAATAATTCCAAGTGTAATTGATTAACTGTAATGGAGTTAGCTAGTGACAGATTTGGTCACTGTTAGTCTCGTGCCCCGAGGCTGCAGTTACTGGCCCTGCTAATGGCATTAACCACTATATGGAAGGAGTATCCTGTGGCACGGAGAACTTGTCTAAGGGTAAGCGTCTAATTTTTTCAGCAAAGTATGAAATCTAAGTCTTCCTCAGATATTAAAATAAAGCTTTAGAAGTATCGGTCATAACATTTTTAATAAACATTTTCCAGCTGCCCCATGGATATTGGCTCGTATGTGTTCTGACATTAGGAAATGATAAGGGACTTAAGAACAGATATACTGTGAGAAGATATCTTCTTAAATTCTTTATTCAATCAGGTGTGAAACAGTATAATATCTTAAAAGGACACATTTGGCAGCATGACTGACAAGTGCAGTGAGGCTTGAGCTTGCTAAATTCATTGCATTCTTCAACCTTAGAGCTGCAAATAGATTATACTTTAACCTATCAAGAGGATGGCAGGTATTCTGCCAGCAACTGGCATTGTGAAGCAATTTAAATCGTCTCTATTTGTTAGCTGGTTTCGTGACTGCTAAACTGTACAGGTTAAGTTTCTTACAGGCTTTTTGCTTTCCCTATTTCACTCAGTACCTCCTGGGCTAATAGCTTGTGTTTGCAAGCCGACACGGACAATGCGCCCACTGCTCAAATGGATTTGAAGGCGCAGCTTTAGGAAAGCTGGAAGCTTGACTTTTGGAGCAGAGTTTGCAGGGTAGGCTAAAACACATCTGTGGCAAAATACAGACTTTGTTTCTGCTCTGTGAACTGCAATGATTTGCTTCGTCTCTGGGACATCACTGCAGCTACCTAAGTCCATCCTAGACTATCGTGACAAGAAAGTATCTTGTGCCTATCTCTTGTGTTTTCCTGATCTCTTGGAACAAGGAGAGCTAGAAGCGTTATTCAGCCTCACAGGTTTTTATTGGTTACATGTATGACATGGATTTAATTTATTTTGAAAACTGTGTAAATTTGTTGCCAGATGGAAAGGATAAACACCTCACGATTAAAAAGTTATGAAATCTAGTGAAGTCCTAAACTTTGCCTGCATTTTTAATTGATGTGTATCACTTATCTTCCTTTGCAACTTGCACTTAGCACAGACAGATGGAGGCGCTGAAGCATGATATTAATCAAAAAGACAACCAAAACTACGCCGTAGCATAGGGGCATCTCAGGCCATCCACACACTTGCGTGTGCATTTCCCATCTGGGCAGAGAGTTAGCAATCCCCTTGGTTTTGCACAGGACGCTACATGCATTCTCATGCAGACAGAACACTTCACATGGTATTTATCAACAAGGAAGCATCCTTCATCTACTCGACTAACGTGGCTTGTTCTAGACCTGCAGCTTCTGATGCCCAGAAGGCTGCTGCCTCCATCTGCTCACTGTAACTGCCATGACAGAACCTCTGCTCTGCAGAAACAGAAAGGGAGCACAGTCTCAAGCTTCACACGTGGAGAGGAACAAAGTTGTCACTGTGTAAAGGATGGAACGACTGGTTCAGAAGCTCAGATTTAGACACTGGCAACCAACCTTTGGCTCTGATAAATACCATGGCTATTCTAAAAATGCAACTAATACATCTCCTGGGAGATGTTCAGTGATGCTAGTCCAGACATAATGTTTTCTGAAATATCAGGAAGTCCTTTGCATTGCTTCGAGAGCAATTCTCCTTGGAGCTTCTTTCCTCATAGTACCAGAAAGAAAACACAAAGTACTGAATGTGTATGCACGTGCTTTAGGATACAGACATCCTTCATAACAATTCAATTGCACAGAGTTCTACACATACACATTGTTCTATACTTACAGATAATAGTGAGGCAATCTGCCTGGGCCAAGCCATATGGTAGAAAATACAATTAATAACTTTGCCCAGTTGTGAGCACAGTGCATTTCCAGTGCTGCTGCCCCTCGTGTGGCTCTGTGACACGACTCAAGCCTGACTTTACCTTCCTTTTAGTGCTCTGAGTCCGACAGCAGATCCAACCTAGTGGTTGCTAGTAAAGGGATTTGCTACTGTGTGCGGTTTCCACCTCACAGACCAGGTAACTTATGATCCCCCTGACATTTCATGGTATGAGAAATTCAAGCAAGCTGTGGTTTTAACAGGAGCATTTTACTACAAAGGAAGTAATGGACAGGTGGGGGTGGAACTGCCCTAGCAGCGACTAGCAGAATCGAGAGTTGTGCAGATCGACAGGAGGGTGAGACTGCTCCTGTCCTTCTGCTATGCCTTCAAGAGCTCAGCCCCTTCAGAAACAGATGAAAAAGAAACCATATTCCCTGTGAAATCAGGTGTTCCTGATCCATCTGATTTTTCTAGGAGAGAAGCAAAAAGTTCCGGGTTTTGTGCCACTGAGACCCCCCGACACGACTGTCGCTCTGTCTGCTTTTGGTTTGAGCCCATCTTTTCCAGGCGTTTCTGAACTTGGCTTTATTTCCCACAGATGTTTCCAGAGGCGCTTTCTCTGATGGCCAAGAGGGTTTGCACCCAACCGACCCCGTTCGGATATATCTCTTCCAAGGCCTCTCTCTACCCTGGAAGTGGTTTGCCCGCCTGCCTGTGCAGACTGGGAGAAGGAGGCGCTGTGTCCCGAGTATCTGTGTAAGGAACAGCTTGTGAAGCTGAACTTGCTCCGAAGCCGGTTGCAAACCACCGGAGGGTCTCCGTGCACTCTGCCGGGCTCCGGAAGCAGCTCAGGGAGCAAGAGTGTCTGCAGCGTGGGCAGGGACAGAACAGTGCCAAACACAATCATACACCAAAACTGCTCTGCCTCACCTCCAGCCCGTGGCAAGGCCACATCTACATTCTTGTGACCAGACAGTCACCCAGCAGCTTATCGCCGGCAGCGAAATCCTTTCTTATTCCTCATCGCCGCACCGAGACAGAGCAAAGATAATGGGCCTGGCAGGGCCACGCTGAAAACTCAACATCAGTACGAGTACCTTTGCACGTTGTCCTTTGAGGACTATTTTCAAGCTCTCCTCAGAAAAAAGTCTTCTTAAAGTTTTATGCTTGAGCTTGCTATCTGTGTTTCAGTCTATTATTATACATGACCAAGGATTTTTAAATGTATATTTCTCTGACAGAATGAATTGTGATAGATTTTAGCATTCACATCTTACAGTCTAGCTTCAAGCTTTTCTCACACTTGATTCGTATCTCATGTCTTAGTGGATAACAAAAGGCATTTGTACATATGAGCTATGAATTGTATGCAGATTCTTTTTATACTGAACCCCATATTCAAAATCAAATATAAACAGTATTTGCCGAGCAGTCAAATCAATGTCCAAATAATAACTAAAAAAAATTATATTCTCAAGAATATAAAACAAATTAATCTAAGGAGCATTACGAATCCTTTGAAGCACAACAAAAGGAGACATGGTTAAAATTTTAACAAGTTAGAATCATTAGCTAAACAAATTCTGACAGCCTAGCTTTGCACTTCCAGTCACACATGCTCAGAACAAAGGCTTGATATGTGAGGCAACTTTAATAGGTCCCTCTGCATATGACTAATTTTTCCTCAAACAGTCATTCTTTACTTCATATTTTACTCGGGATCCTGAAATGCCACATTTTATTAATCTGTGCCACTCATACGGATTGTTAAAAGAACAGTCTGGCACTGAAGGAAGTGCATCTCATCATTACCACACACATGTGGGATGACAAAGGAATGTGCTAGAATTTGGAAGAGAAACAACTATTAAAAGTAGAACAAGCGAGAGTAGACTATAACCTGGTTTTCTCCAAAGACGTTGCAAAGTGCACGCAGACAGACAAAGGGCAACGGCAAGGATTTGTCCAGAAACCACATCTGCACGTGCACCCTCAGTGAGCGCTACGCCAGGGACGCAGCTGTACAGCAAAGTCATCTCCCCGAGGAACCAGAGGTGGTAAACCGGGCATTTGCCTTCACTCCTTCCACATGACCCTCCCTCTTGGAGTGACACCGTACCACCGGGTTGGAAACATTTTCCTGCCTACAGCAGGACTGGGCAAAAGGAGAATGAATACCCTGTGAACGAGGTGACACCCCCCTTGGATAACGCTGTCAGAGGGAACCCCAGACCCAAACCACCAAGGCAGAACTCAGCTGCACTGCACTGGAGCTGAATGGTGCGCTTGGGACGGAAAGGGCGTTGAGAAAGATGTCAAGGCTTATCTGAGCACAGAAAGCAGCAGCAGAAATACGGAAATGTGAAGAACACAATATACAAAATGTTAACATAATGTTGTTTAGAGGATAGCATTTCCAGTACCAAAGCATTTGCGTGGGGAGCAGGCAGTACCAACTCGGTTACATCGGCTGTCCCAGGGAGAAATAAACGCAACCCCCACTGAAGTAACTAGCACAGCTGGGTTGCTTACCCACCTGCCTAAATCAAACCAAAACATTATCACAAAGTAAAACCGCCACGCTGCACCAGCAGAACCAAGGGGGGCAGGGGGAGCAGGGAGACTGAGGTAACAGGTACCTCTCTGTTTACACCCACGAGATGTGCATCTATTTATTTTTAATTTGATACAGTGACAGAGCTTATTGGTAATGGCCTCAGGTGCCAACCCACACTGCTACCACAGCTTTCCTGCCTGTGCTCTGCAGAATTAACTCTTCCTAATTCCCACCTATACTTCCTGAATTTTGAGGACCAGTTTCAGTCTGAGGAGTGGCTGAATTGATAAGGCAGAAATCCTCTTCCTTTCCCATCGTGCAAAGGTGCAGATGAGCACTGGAAATGCAAGTGACAACCTCCCTTTGCCATGATTTAAATCAGAAGTCTCGCCAGCTGTCACACTGTTAACTAGCAGTGCCCTGTGAATGGTGTCCCCGAATGTCTATGTTTGACCTGTATGGATTTTCATCCCATCACTATTCAAATATCTAAAAACCAGACCATTTTCTGATACATTTCTTGAAGCTTTCGGCTTTCAAAGAGCGCCTTGTAATGAAAACAAACCAAGCCTAACTCGTGCTGCATGGTAACATGGGGTCGTCTTTTACACTCCTGTCACTTCCTATGATGCTTCCATCAAGCTCATGGTTTTAAGTGTCTGCAGGAGCCTTTGAGCTCCCCAAACACTATCTGGAGACCCCGTGCCATTGCAGCATCCTCATTCCCCACTCCTCCTCCTCTGCCACCTCCCCTGATCCCGCTGACTGTCCAGTCTGCGGCCCAGGTCAGCTCTGTTACCCACGGACTACTCCAGACCCAGGCAATACCTGGCCCATCTGTCCCGGATTCCTTTGCCTGGAGAAACAGCTCTGAAAGTCGCTGAAAGGATCCAGCAGAGCCTATCCTACCTTTAAGAAAGGTGACTCTGGGTAGCGTAGCTTTTGTGCCTACACACAACCACAACTTAGTAAGAATTTCTCACACCTGCATCTTTACAATGACGATGTCCAGGCCTTTACAGCTGCTGGATAGCAAGGGCTCTGCCAGATGTTGCAACACAGTTGGCACAGAACACAAAGTGGCATTTGACCATAACTGTTGTATTTGCTCCCCAGACTACTCATTTGGGCACCTGTCTGACACGAAAACACGGCAGCGGATGGATAGAGAGACAGAGATCTACAAAGCAATAAGCAGACAACGTTTGTCCTGGTGTCACCACACCATGATTAAACAACTCAACTTTAAAGATGAAAACACCATTCAACCACGTGTATTTTCCTGGCCCTCACATCGGACACAAAAGGCCAAGAGCTACGTGGATGTCAGAGTAATATATCAGGACCCAAAAACCTGTTCGCACCATTCCGCGAAGGCGGCGGCAAGGAAAATAACGGGAGACTTTTAAGTCAACCTAACACTTCATATTTTTGTCCACCAAAAAAACTAATTGCAGATGAAATGCATTCAAAACCAATTGTATCCACAGAGGTTTGGTGGGGTGGAGGGAGAGAAGATAGGAGGGCCTAAAGTTAAATTGAAGGCTATATAGAACAGGCAAATGTCAACAGATCCTGGCCCTGGCTGAACATGTGCAAAGCAACCTGGCAATTATTCAGCTACATCCACAGTTCATCACACCCTGGAATACTGCCGTGTTGGCTTGCAAAGTTCAAAACCCCTTCCCAGCAGTCCTGTGGAAAGTTGTGGTTTCCCCCAGAGACAGACAGCTAGGTAGACAGTAATGAAAAAAGTCTCTCCTACCTTTCTCTGGTTGTCCAGGTGGCCAGCAAGACTTCCTAGGGAGGAAGAGCAAAGACAATGATTAGACACTCCTAAATGAATACAGTGATTTCTGTCCCCACACACAGGAGGATAAAAGCATTGAAGAAAAGATGTCCCTGAATTGTGAAAGACTTTCACTGACAAAATTTGCACAACAACTTACAACCACAGTTAAGTGATCCTAACACACGGTCCATTACCCCTTCATCCTGATCCAGGAAGAATGATTTCCCAGACCCAGATCTGGCAAGCAATGTGATGCCAAGAATGTGAGTAGAACGTACAAGCCTGGCCTCTCAGAAATGAGATATGACCAAAGTACAAAGGCTATTGAGTCAGTCAACAGCAAATCCCTTGAAGCCCATGACTTCTACACCAGAATTAGAAAGGAACAACTATTTTAAGTTCCAGCTGTATTTGGATCTGGCAGGCACTTAGTTCTGCCCCACTCCATGTTTATTCCTTGGGCAGGCCTGAAAGATGGGAGAGTTACTTCTGAACCAGACCCTATTGCTTGCACAGCAATCTTCCATTTAGTGAGAAGTAGAGGTTCTTTTAAATTACATTTTCCATGAAAAGGAAGATTTTAAATTAAAGTTGAGTCTTCCTGCCCTCACCCTGGAGGCTCTACATAACTCTGCTCCTCCCTTCTCATTTGATTTAGTCTCTTCTCTCATCACCCTTCACCTATACCACTCCAAAAGCAGTTTAATGTGACCGTGCTCCCCTCTCCCAAAGCCACTTCCACACTTCCCTTCTCCAAAAGAATACATTTCATGAGTGAGGTTACTAGTACTGTTGTGCCCTCCACATTCAACCTGAAGGCTCGCAGTTTTGCATTCCCTCTTCAGAGTTACTGCACAATTTGTTTGGAATCCTTCATTTCAACAATTTATCTAATTTCCTTTAAATTCCATTTAGCTAGGCATCCTTCTCGCTCGTGCAGAGTCAGGTTGCTTTGACTGCAGTACAATTTCCCCAGGGATGCAATTCCTGTTTTCACTTAATATTATATCTTACCTTTAAAAATAACAAGAAGGTAGATTGGGGATTAAGATAAATGATCACATTGCTCATATTTTATGAAAGCTAATTTACTTAATACTAATAGTGAAGAGCTGTTGACACTTTAGGCAACAATTATGAGTGAATTAAATCACTATGATTTATTCCAGTGCTGTCCTGTGTCCCTATTTCTGCAAGTTACAGCTAAAGGGGCTGTACCAGACAACCGGAAAGTACAACCTGAGTGTGTCAGCATTGCCGGGACTGAAATGCTTGCACTTCCACTGTGCTCTGGAGAGAACAGCGTACCGCTGTGCTTGAGGGGCCCACAGATATGCGAACCATATGTAGGCATAACCCCCCTACCCAGGGCTCGATGCGTAACCCCAATCCCAACAACTTCATCGCCACAGGACTGCTTGAAACGTCCCTGCTTGGAGTTTCGTTAAGGAACACCATAGTACAGACTCTACATGTTCTGATCAAAACCTGATGTTTACCATTTCACTCTGAACAAGCCACTGCTCCTCCATGGTTTGATGTGAAATCTTTTCAAGTTGTTGCACCAAATAGTTGACAGTAATTACATTTACACCATTTTCTCTCCCCTATTTCCTCACTGTCGGTATCCGTGTGCCGTGCCACGCAGCTTCAAGAGGCGAACGGAAAAAAGCCCTGCAACCTCTGTGACAAAGAACATTCTTGGCAAACATGCTTCACTAACACGAAGTGTCAGGATATCAAAGAATCCCTGCAGAGTTCAGCAAACATACCTAAGGAAATCCAAAGGAGTCATTACGAGTCCTTTTCAAGACTGCTAGACCCTTCTTTAAAACTGCAGTCTGGATGAGGAGTCAGTTACTTATCCTGAATTATCTTCCTGATAAGGTAAAAAAGGGAAATGAGGAATAAAAGATGTTAAAGTTAAAAATAATTCTGTCCACTCTGTGACAATATGTCCGTGTGTCATTAGCAATCTAGCAGTTTGTTAGATACTTAACTATTTCATGTATGCATTTAAGACCTATAAATGCTCCTTCATCACCCAGGCATGTGTGTAGTAGTGAAATGTAAATCAAGTGAATACCTAGATACTACGATTTCTTTACCAAGATAAATCTGAATCTTATTAAATTCATGTAATGACACGCAGTTCCTAGCCCCTCACTAACCTGAATATCTCTAAGAGATATAGACAACCAATTCAAAAACTACCTCACTCTGCCTTATGTTAAGTAGCACCTGAATTGGTTTTGCTTAACTAGCATTAATTAGCACAACATGGAGATGCACCAGAAACATTTTCATTTCTACTGAGGGCTCTCACCTGAGACTTGTTTGAGGCTTTCTACTCTGAAAATGGAATTGAGTTACCACTCCCCATCAACAGGCTGCGTGCCCTGAAGCTGGCTCTGTGCTGCCCAAGCAGGTCCTACCCAAGACAGCGAACACAAGCCTACCGACCCCAACGATGTCCTGACTTCTCCCTCCACATTCAGCATATCCTCCTTTCTGCAAGCATCATCTTCTCAGAAACCCCTCCTCACTGCCAAAATCTAATTGTCTGCAAGTTCTGGCAACGCCATTTATACCTTTCATTCCCTGCGATGCTTACTTCCTGTTGTGGGACTTTGCCCAAGAAGCTTCCCATCTTTTAAGACCTTAAAAAAAGTTTGGAGGACTCTTTCCAATTTTTCTGAAGAGTGCCAGTTTCCAGAAAGGCTAATCTGGGGAATGAGAGTCAATCCAGGTTCGCTCCCTGGAGAACTGAGAGTGTAGGTCTACAATGAACCTAATTTCAGAAGCAAAATAATGTCATTCACTCCTCTCTGGTGCAGTTGTTAGAACTTTCTCTGGAACTTCACTACCGTTCTTGAAGCCTCGGCCCCTCGCGTGGCTGGACAGGGCGAGCTGGTCACGGGTGTGGTTTAACCTTATGAGGACTGACATTTCTTAGGAGCTGAGAAAGCCATTTTCTTCACTTTTCAGTGACCAAACTGTATTCAAACAGCGACAGTATACACAGCAAGCCTACCCACTGAGCAGGGACTGGAGCAGTACAGAAAGGTTCAGAAAGTCATTAAACTGTGGAAAAAACTCCTTTAAATCTGACCAATTACCAGCCAGTGATAGCAAAAACCCTCCCAGTACTTCAACTATGAAAGAATGTGCCAACTAAATGTACACAAAAGCCAGCTCATCAGTATCTTCAGCGAGGAGAAGTGCTACCGCCTCATTTAGCAAGCACAAGGGAACATCCTCAGCTTTTTATAATTACACGTCACTCAGGGAGACTGCACATCCCAGCTTGTTCTTCTGTGACAGCAGTAAACACGGCTTGATGAAAACTGCTAATTTGGAAATTAGGCACCAAAAATAGAATCTTAATCTGCCACTCCAGCAAGTATGACAACGTAAGGGATAGATTAATCTGAACTTTCCCGTAGCGGACAATCTGGTCTCAGCCAGGGGTGTGCGACAGGCAGGTTATGGATGAGGATCTTAATGAACCCCTACATCACCATGTAGTTCTAGTAACATCCTTCGCTTTATTCTATTTCAACTTAAGTAACAAAAATTTCCATTCAATCTGATGCATTTAAGCTATTTCCTCTCTTTTAGTGCAAATCCCTTTCCTGTCTGTCCCGTAAGTCAGTGATCGATACCTCCAATATCAGCATGAGCAATGCAGCTTCATATGGCACTTTGTACAGCCCTACCTCAGCAACAGACACTAAAAATAAACCCTGCACCTTCACTGCCAAGTATTTAGTACCAAAAGAGATCTGTGGGTTTGGATTTCTGCAGTGCAATAGCTTTGACATGGACAGGGCTGCACAAAGAATCGCCTTTCTGCTGGAGCAGAGCCTTACTGCAGTAATTCCAGACAACAAATTCAGGGAATACTGAAAACGTGTGACCTTAAAGTGCACGTGTCCTTTTACTTAAACGTGTCCTTGTTTGGTAAGGTGATGCTGTATTTCAGTGTCAGTGGATGCTTACTCCAAAAAGCACATGTCCTCTTTTGGTAAATTTGAGAACAGCCTCCTACAGTAAGCAATCATAAACCTATAAGCTACATAAATTTGATTATTAAATTAACATTAAACTAATTAATAGTGAAGGCACTGGTCAATACAAGTAAGCAGTTCCTTTACTGTTATTAACATAACAGTATATATGGTTCACTTATTTAAAAATATAGGTATATATGTGTGTGCATAAATACGTTGATATAATAATGGGTTTATACATCCATATTAAAAATACATAACAGTGAAGGGTATTTCAAAGTGACGGCTGTACTGTACTGCTCCCTGGGTTTCTGAGAAAGCATGAAGAAGCAGTCTGCTTCCTCACCCAGGGATGAATAATTCTCGCCTTATTCATCTGCAGTTTCATACTGTCTGTCCTCTGTGGCATGAAAAACTTGCACAGGAATTGTTTTTGTGATATCTGAGAGATACAGATTCCTGACACACACACACAGTTGACTCACAGAAAGATTCATGCGTACAACACAACTGACAAACTCTCCTTTCCGTACACCCGGAGCCACAGACCATGTCTGCCTAGATGTCTGGAATGGGGATGGAACCCCATCCACTTCCAACCCTCCAGCATGGCCACACAGGCTTATAAATGTCAGAGCAGACTTAATTGCAACCCAACACTCTACAGGGTGTTTTGCTTCCAATATCTCTGTGAATTTAGCCTAAATTCAATATGTTTCTACTGTAGGCTATGTTTACTGAAATGAAGCTACATTCAACTATGGGCAACCTGTCTTTGAACATATGCTGTAGGCAGCAATCTAGCAGAGAAATGGGCAACAAGCTGTGAGACTAAACTTTTATCATCGTCTCTATAAATCAAGATGAAAGCTATAGACTTCCTCCTGTGGACCTCATGCAGCCTGGAGAAAAAAGTTAAAATATTTAGATTGAAAGAACAAACTAATATAAAAAGAACTCAAAATTAAATGCAGTTGAAGCATTTGTCCAGTACTAAGTGCAGACCCGTTCCCAAGGATGTATATCTTAATTTATTTTTAAAGATGTACTTGACTTCAATGACTAATTAGTGAGATTAATGATGGCTGTCCCATCCAGAAGCATTCTTGCTTCACTTCCATCCATGCTGCTAGCACAGCCTACAGCTCAGAACGAATTCCCACTAAACCCACTGTACAGCAGGTTCTCACAGCACAGCTTTACCGCAGCAAGTGGGAGAGTCCACTTGGTACTTCTCATCTGCCAGCTAATTAAGTCACTTATGATATGTCATATAGGCAGGTACTATCCCTTCAAGTCCCTGAAATATGAAAGCCATCTAAATTCTGTTGTTTCCAACATATATGAAATTAGCCTAGAGAACGTGTTTTGTATCAATGTTTTTTGCAACAGTAATTAATTACAAAAACACTGTCCTATGTGCTTCCTCTGGAGCAAAATAATCTATGATTAAAAGAGCCTTTGCAATTCTACTGTGGTCATGGTATTCCATCGTAGTGGAAATACTAAGGTACAAAGATGCTCAGCAGCTCACCAAAGGTCAGAATTCAGCTGAACTAGAAGCCACACGTGGTGAACTGCAGCTGTATGAAATGTTTCACTCCTTGCGTTCCGTAGAGAAAGAAAACCTGAATTAACGGCTACTGCCCTTCAGTTGTCACCTGCCTTCGTGCCACAGGCTGTCACCCCCGCAGCACAGCCAACAGAAAACACCACTGCCTGTGACTTACCTCAGTTCACAATCCAACATTAGCTTAACCCCCCAGTAAAGAGGAACTGGAGTAACCGGGGGCTGCCCCGTTCCACTGACTGTCCCTCACGGACAGAAGCCTCTCGCAGAAACACAGAGATCGCCGGGGGCCGTCAACAACTTCAACACCTGTTTGCTGAGCGAGTTAAGTCCGACTGTACTGTCGGAGTGTCACGGATACACCCCTTCCTCCTGTACCTACACTGCTGTGATACAACAGAGAAGAATCAGACACGTGAGAATCCAGCGTACTTCCTTGCACTCATACTTTTCCACTTTTCCTCCCTCGTTGTAGAAACTACTCGCGTTTGCATCTACACTGAAGGGTAGCTCCCCCTTTCCAGGTCATTCCATCTGTCACGACTACTGCACTCTGTAGCCACATGGGGCGATTGGTCTGACTCAGGAGAAGAAACGTGGCACAAACAAGGTTGTGCAATTATCTTCTGGGATCTGCTTTCTGGGATCGCCCTTGCATTCCTTCTCTCCCGCCTGTTCAGCCAGATTCGAGCACTACGGGTAGGCCCTGATGGCTCGCCTCTACCTTCCTCCGTGAGATCCATGCTTGGCCCCTCTGCTCCAGGGGAGCTGGGGGAATTGGTTCTGTTTGGCCCTAACATGGGGAGACGGAAAGGCAGGGCCCTGACTGTGGTTACAGAATGGCTCCAGATCCACTGCTTCAGTGGAAAAGGGAATGTGAGGAGGGGCCCAAAGTGTGGCCATGGACTGAACGGGTGACACTGTTCCGGGGGGGGGAGCCCAAAGTGTGAGAATAGTGACGATACACAGCGAAGTCTGGAGCTGTTTATTTAACTGGAATGATCCAGGCTGAAGCAGTCCAAACCCTACCACAGACTTGAGCATCTCTGATTTCAAAGCAAATCTCAGTAAATCTCTGACATGGCACCGTACTCACAGACAGCAAATCTCCCTTACAGCCACGTAGTAAAATGTAAACAGCAAATGACATAGTAAAATGTCATCATGAATCATTTCTGTGAAGTATTTTTAGCCTGTAGTTTTAGAAATTGCAAGCTTCAGCCCTTTGTGTCCTAAGGAACAGAAATAAAACCAGATTTAACTGCAGATAAAGCTAAGACAACATCTGCTGGTAGATGCTCGATTTCTTGAGAGAAAGATGATGCCCACAGTACAGAAGGAGAAACACTGACTATGCTGGTCTCGTAACTGCTACAAATGCACCCGAACTACACAGCACAACTACAGCAGGAGGAGAAAATACCCTGTTATTTAATAAATAATGTATTTTTTAATAAAATAAGGGTATGTATTATTTAAATAACACATTAATTATTATTTTCCTTCTTTTAAATTATTTTCTTCCTTGACTTAGTGTTACATTTCTCTAACCCTTCTGAAGTGGATGACTTCTGAAACAAGGAGTCCCAGATGGAGGAGAAGAAAGAGAACAGAAAACAGGTTCAGCCAGAACAGAGATACAAAACCTGGAAACAGCAACTCTGTTTTATGACCCTGGATACTAGATTGAACTCCTGGACTCCACATTCACCTGCTCTGGCCCTTACCAGGGTATGTTAATATTTTGTTCGGGATTATGTTAAAAGTGGAATTAGAAAGTTTTCCAGCTTGGACAAGAAACAAGGTGGAGTCACCGTCCCTGGAGGGATTCAAGAGACGTGTGAACAAGGTGCTCAGGGACACAGTGTAGTGGTGGGCTTGGCAGTGCTGGGGTAGTGGTTGGACTGGATGATCTGAAAGGTCCTTTCCCACTTAAATGAGTCTATGCTTCTCAAAGTCTCATAGGCCGTTTAACAAGCCACAAAACTTTGTGAAGTGACCTTTCTGTGGTGGCTGTGGATGAAGGCATGGGCCGCACTGTGGCCATTCCATCAATGCCACAAGGATCCTTGTTTTCTGTACCCTTTATCTCCATCACCTGCAGTTCTGCACCCCTCACTGCCCTGGGTAAGTTGTTCTCCCTACTCTGCTCCTGACCCCCACGCCCCCTGCAAGGCACAGCATTGCGTGTGCATTCTGCCACGAGAATTTCTGCTGTAAAAGGCAGGGTTTGGCCGTACTGTAATTCTGAATAATTATGTTAATTATTGTACATCATAATGCAGTACACTGCTAGATACCATGTTGTTCTTGGTCTGACTTTTTATTCTGGGTTTTCTCCCAGCTTTCCTGAATGGCAATCCATGTGGCAGATGGAGGGTATGGTTTAAGCATGCCCTAACACCTGCATCACTGGGGCCTGCGAGTACAATGGTGTGGTGGAAGGTGCTAAAACCTGCTTCCACCAGCTCTTCCCAGTGCCACTCATGCTCTTTTCCCAGGGACCCGGCCCCTGGCAACCTGTGTTAGCAGTGTCCTGCCAGGGAGATGTCAGCCCTGCACTCCAGGACCTCGGGTGATCCGTCCTCTCCTCAGACAACCTAGAAACTGTGGGAAATTCTCTTGCTGTTTTGACAACATTTGAAAGTTTACTTTGGCAGCCAGTAAATACACTAAGCAGCAGTTAGTATGTTTATAAAACGTACTCCTGGGATACTCAAAAGCAGCCTGACAAAGGCAGCCTCTTCCTGAACAAGGTATTGCAAGTGGCAAATCTCTTTAAAAACTGACCTCTTCTCTCCACACAAACCACACACAAAACCCCAAGCAGCAACTACTACTTTAAAACCAAATGTAGTCCACAAATGCAAAACCACACCCAGAATAGTAAATAACAACAGGCCTTTCAATTACAACAAAGGGGAGAAGTGCCTCTTTTTCAAACAGGAAAATACATATATTAACTTCACTCCCTAGGGATGGTAAGAAAACACTAGCCCGGCAGACAGGGTCCTCCCATTAATACCATGATTGAAGAAGGCAGGTATAAAACTGCTGAGGAGTAGATACATGACAAGGAGGCTACTGGAAAACAGGAGAGAATAGCATGATAAATACCATCCACAGGTATGTGAGGGTTTAAAGGCAGCGGGCACTGTTGCTCTTCACAGCCAAGTCCTTCAGCGCAGCGGCCAGTTGCGCTGCTGCACGGCAGACCTGCCCGCACCGTGGGCATGGCCTGGCTCACCTCTTCTGCAGGACTGGTGATGCAGAGCAGGGAGCAAAGCAAGGACACAGCCATCACCCACCCACTGCCCATCCCACCAGCCTGTGGCTCTGCTTTGATTCTTCTGCCCCGTGTCGCAGCAGAACAGAGCAACACACTCAAGCACACAAGCCATTTCATCGACTGCATAGGCTGCTAAAATGTGCCAAAGAGCTTTCCAACACCAACACGTTCTTCCCCACAAACTACCACATCACAGGCTCTGGAGAACAGTCCCGGATCTTATCTATATCGCTCTTCACACAAACAGCTTCCCATAAACACACTGCAGCTGTCACACCTCTCTCGGAAAAAAGCCGACCTACCTGCAGGCGATCCTGTGTGGGTTATTTCATTATATTCATGCTGATGCATTTTAAAACGACGTGCAGTGCACAGGTCAGGCTCAGCACTGTCCTGGCTGCAGAGCAGCCACAGCAGGACCCTCTCTGGGACTCTAATTGCTCGCAGAACTCCTCAGCTCCCTTTCATGTGTGCCATGCCTGTGTATTTTCTTGGTTAAATGCTGTCTTGCCTTCTGATCCTGTTCCTGCTGATGTGGTTGAGTGATAATGATCTGCCCAGCTGGCCTATTGATATATATATAAAAATTAATAGTACAGTTGGGAACTCTTATTTATGCTGATCTAAATTAATAGAACAACAGAAATTCCAATGTGACTAACAGGCAAGATATTCAAAGCCAGTTTTAAAAATTATCTCCAGTTAATTTTTCAGGCCTCAAAATCTATTGAAACAAACAGACCGACAAGATTTAAAATAACACCAGGCATGCAGCTCAACCCCGATAAGAGCTTTCCCAATTATACCCATCATGGTGCTCCTGCAACCTTTTTATGTTGTAGTGTGACTGTCTGCCCCTGTATAAGGCAAATACTTGGAGTCTGCTGAATTTGTCTTAGGTCATTACTAAAACCAACAAACAAAAACTAGTGCATGGGCCATTATTTTTCTGCAATTAATTCCCTACTCCCTCCTGCTCAGACCTTTGCTACACGCCACGTTGCTAACTGAGGTTAAATAAAACACTGGGTTTGAGCCACTGTAGAAAATATAACAAGAGACAGGTTCTGAGACACACAAGTTAGACGGAAGGGTAAGAAAAGATGAGTCAGGAGAAAGCAGCAGGAAGGTCACTTCCACATTTGATCATATGTTTTACTGTATTCTCTATGTGTCTACAAAGCACTGCCTTCACGATGCAATTCTGCCGCCCCCAGCCCTGTCCTGGCACCAGCGCCCCCAGCTGAATACAGGCTGCTGAAGGACTGACATTATCTTAGAGGACACGTTTAAGCATCACGCAGCTTTTTAGCTGCAAATCCATTACAATAAACTCCGTAAATGTAATTACAGGAAACTCTGCAAACTTCCAACTCTTCACAGCACAAGATGATTTTGCAATCAAACACGTCCTGCTAAAATCAGGCTTGTACAAGTACAACCTATACTGCCAAAACTGTACAAGTTGTACAAGCATCACATCCTTGGGATAAACGAATGCTGACCTGGAGAGTTCCATGACGGCAAACGGAAGGAGGTCCTTGCATAAGAAAATGTTTATGAACCCAAGTAAGCAAGTAACAGATCACAATCTGGTTAGTTCAGTGTCATGCTCAGAAATGACTGGAAACTAGAAAGACTATGATTTTCTTCCAAGACATCTTGATTTAAGCACAAATCAGTGCAAACAGAAATTATTTTAAATGGATGTAATCACATCCCTTTATTAAGTGAAATATTCCATTGGTTTAAAGTTTGATGCTATTATCTACCAAGATTGATACTATTACAACAGATTATCCTTTCCTGTGAGACTGCAGACAGAGGAGTGATGCTGTAGAAGTATAGTATCACATTTAATCAAGTTCTTAAAATAATAGTCCCATTATATTAGCATTTGCACAGCTTTTCAATGAACCAACGGGCAGCGTGTCTTCATATTTTATTTCTAATCAGCTAATAAATCTACAAGTTGCCAAAACCACGTTGGCGTGCATTCCTACTCATCATAATTTGACTTCGGTAACGTGCAGTCCACTTGATGACTTCTGCACACAATGTCTAGACGAAATAAAGGCACATTTTTACAGTTGCCTTTCTGTAATTGGCCCATCAAGCTGCCACCATAATAATTTGTTTATTGACTGAACTTTGCAGTTGAGAGCCTCCTTCAGAGTAATCACAGTGGGTGAATCAGAAATGAAAGCACAGTGGCACATTGGGATTTCCCAGGGGCACATTTGGGGAGCAGGGGGAAGGCATACCTCCCAAAGTCTGCAACAAAAAATACAGGAAACGGGTACAAGCAGTTGAAATATAACAAAAAAAAAGGTGTAACCTTCCTGAGGTGCAACCTCAGGAACACTAGGAACCTAGGGAGTTCACCTGTTCAAGCCAAAGATTCTCCCAGCCTGATCCTTCCTGCTGTTTTGGCAGCAAGAACTGCCTCGAAGAATTTAACAGGAGACAAACATGTAATGGTAACTCTCCCCTCCCTACAGACCCATCGCTCCAGAGCTCTACAGGCCTGAAGGTTCCTCTGTATTTCACACCCCCTCAGCACAAGCGTTGTTCCCCAGGGCTCAGCGCTGCGGCCAGTTCCGTTCAGTACCTTGATCGGTGACCTGGGTGAGGGGACGAGGGGCACCAGGGTGGGGGGAATGTTGATCTGGCTGAGGGCAGGATGGCTCTGCAGGGGCATCAACGTGCCAAGGCCACTTGTATGAGGTTCAAATACTCTAAACACAAGAATAGGTTGAACATTCATTCTGGCAAGAGTTAAGCAGGAACTTAATTATATGGCTTTGAAGATGGGGTTTTGGTTGTGGGGTTTTTTGGGTTGTTTTGGGGTTCTTTTTGTTCATTCCTGTCTCACTTACTGGTTTAATTTAGCTCTGTACTAGAAAAGACACGCCACTCACAGTTGGACAGATTACTGCATCCCCCTAAAGTCATCTCTTCTCCAGGCTGAACAGTCCTATTCGATTCAATGTTCCACATATGGAATCTGTCCCACATTTGATTATCCCTTGTGTGCTTCTTGGGAAAAGCGAAAAGCTTCAACACACAGCCACGTTACTGCAGGAAATCCTTGGGATAGTGCTCTGTCAACTGAATATATCTTAAAATAGGACCTGAGCTATTTTAAGCCAAAGGACGCGGATGCGATAGTGGTGTGGGCGCAACAGCCTGGGCAGCGCCAATGGCAATGCGGTGGATTAGCCTACACTGACTTCCTTCAGGTTTTTCAGATCACAATGCAGGCTCCACTCCACCCTGGATGCCAAAGCACTGCTCTTACACGCGGCGAAGTAGATAAATCCTACCAGCTAAGCGCGGAAAACCCGACATATCAGAACAGTTAAGCACCACGGCTGCAAGAACAGGGCTTTAAAAACAAAGTACATAAACTATACCGGAGAGGTGCTTGATAATGCTCCCACAGTTACAGCCCAAAGGGCTGCCTGCTCAACAGAACCTTTCGGGGACCTGTAAAATGCTTTCTCTAGCTTTAGGGTCCCGGTTGGGCACAGGATCATAGGTGCTCAGGTCAAAACAATTCTGGCTATGTGGAGAAAGCAGAATGGCAGGCACAGAAATAATCTTCATGTTAAAAATGAAGGCTGTCAGCAACGGACAACTTTTAAAGCAAAAAACTAACCTTTAAATCGCAATTTCAGATTTAAGCACCTGAACCCTGCTTGTGTTTTGTGAAAAGCCACATGTGCTGGTTTGTAATCATGGTTCAGCACTGCTCTATTGGTCTGACCCGATGGGTCAGATCATGGGAAGAAGATGAATCTATTTGGAAGGATGATTGATATTGGTCTTTTAAATAGACCCACCATCCACACAGGAATTGAAATAAAAACAAATAAGAGCTTGATGGTGAGCTGCCTGTTCAGCTGCCCATACTTATTTTTCCTGAAAGGTCAGATAATTGAAAAGTGCAATTTACTTTGCTAGGAAAAAAACAGAAGAAAACAGAAGCTGTGCTGCAGACTTCCCAATAGCATAGTCAAGGCACGCAGTCACGCTCTGCTTACCTCATCGGCATTGTTTTCATTTACTTAATTTCAATTAGATTGCAAATTATACAGGGATTAAGGTGTTTCTACTGTGTGACCTATTCAATTTTGCAGTCAATTGATTTCTACTTATTTAGTAAGATTTTGGACACTAGCTGCCTAAGCAGTCAGGTTTACGCTTGCAGTCAGCTCTCCAGCATGGCCAGATGCTCACAACTTGAGCTCCTCATGAACGGGACAGGACACTGCAGCTCGCAGAACGGGACTGCCTGAAGCTCACCCGTGACAGGACATTAACCACCAGCAGCATAATTAGACAAAAGCAGACGCTGTAGTAGCACATCTTAACAGAAGCGGTTCGTAAAGCACTTGCAGCCATCCTCCCACGCCATCAAGGCCTTCAGCTGAATTTGTCTTCAGTCTCAGCCCTCTTCGTCAAGAAACACTGATGGAAAAACACCACTGAGGCCGAGTTTCAAAGAGAACAGTGTAAACTGTTAGCTACCCGAGCAAAGGAGGGGAGAAGGAAGGGCAAAGGCTGAATTAGAGTTGTTCAAGCTGGAGAGGGAAATGCTAGGGGAAGGGAGATGGGATAGACATAACAGTCTTCAAAATACAGTATGCTGCAAGCACACCAACAGCGACTATTTATGTCTGGTCAATACAACAGCGAGAGGATTAGGTTGCAGGAAAGAAGTTCTGGGTTAGACATGAAGAAAACAGTTCAAATACTGAAGTCCTGGAGAAGTCAACTAGGATAGCCTGTCAGCAGAGACCGTCAGAAGTGAGACATGCAATGCCAGAAATGCGTGTTCATCGTGATTTTCACAAGGGACAGAAAGGAACCACCTTTTGCGGTTATTCATCATGTGAGAATCTGCACAGAATTAATTTTCTCTGCCATACTAATAAATTCCTGAAAACACTCAGGGCAATTCCTTCCTTAGGCAAACGGATTTGGGCATCTAGAAGGTTCCAACATCTGAAAAACTAGACTTAAATCTAGCATCCAAAGAGAAAGAAAACCTGACAGGCCCCCCCCTCCGGTGCCTCTGCAATTGTAGTGTTCAACGCTGTTCCCTGCAGGAAGTCTGGTGACAGCACCTGCATTCGCTGTGTGCCCCTCAGAGCGGGGTGACCACACAGAACGGGCACGCCGCACGGGACACACCGTCTACCCTAAGTCCAGAGCACAGAAGCAGGGGGGCATACTGCAGATGCGAACTCACCCATCCACAATGCAATACAGATAGAACCTGCCAGATCTTCCCCAGAAGTGAATTACAAAGTCTTATTTTGCTTTTCTCCAGGTAGAAATTTTTCCGTTTTGTATGGAGTTCAAACCCTCTTTTACAGTCCAGCTGCCCAGCTCAGGACAACTCTTTTACCCTTGCTAAGAGCCTACCAGGAAGACACTTGCTGCCAGCCGCAAGAGCCATCTTTACAGGTAACACTTCTGCTTGCTGCTCATGTTTTATGTTAACTCACTTTGCACTGCTCACGTTCAGCCTTGCTGTTTAGGGGGTTGTTACAACCTGCTTTGTGGATTGAGTGGATATGTTTGCCACAAAGTATTCCAAGAAACATTTCTCCAAATCAGTATTCTGGGCCACAGCTTTAGCTGTATTTATTTTTTCCTTGCTGGGTTTGCAAGCACAGAAATAACACTCCTTCACCATTTCCATCATGTTTATTTTCTCGTCACTTGTGTTTTAGTGTTTTTCTTTGGAAGTTTGTTTTATTTTTAAGAGCCAGAGCACAGTTACTTAAGAGCAAAGCAAACAAAGGGGGCACAGCTACTGCCCTGTAGATTAACAGATAACGAATAGCATGTTTGTAGGAAAGACACCTATTTATGTGCCTCATCCTAAACCCACTGATGGCGGTAAGAACACATTCAGCTTGTAGATGGAATCGGTACTTTACAGGGAAGGGATCTGAAAGGAACAGATGATTGCACTGTATTTGTTAAGCGATCTACAGGAATCCTGAGAAACGTACTCGTGAAATACCAGAATGCAGCGATACTACTGCTCAGCGAGCAGTTATGAAAAGAAAAAAGCAGAATGATTTAATAGGAAGGTCTTTGAGAAGAGCATGAAAGAAAAAGCATAATTAAACCAAGCAGGTACCATACAGAGGAAGGGGTGGAGCAGAAAGGAAGGAAGGCAGGCAGTGCAGAACCTAAAGTGAAAATGACCAAGAAATGGTTGATATCCTTTCCTCCCGCAAGCCTGGTTCTATGATGTATATCCCCACCATCCTTCAGCTAGGAAATCACTCTTTGGGCACAGACCAGGAAGTGCGGAGTCAAACAAACAGCCGGGAAGGAGAGGAGCCCCTGAAAGCTGCAGTGGCTTTGCACAGTGCACACAGGCAGCCAGCAGCGTGGTGCACCATCACCACGTGGATTTCCACACCAACTAGCACTCAAAGACAAGTTAAAAATAATGAATATGCTATTACTACTGTTCTGACTTGGAGTAACCAGTTCTACTAAAGGAACTCCAATGATTTTTGTCCCATTCTAAACAGAACAGGAATCAGCAACAGATCCACCAAACAACAGCTCTACTGGCTCTGCCCAGCAGTGCCAGCAACGCTTACTGCTGCACAGGGATCCAGGCTTTTCAGGTGGGCATCCAGGCTAGACTCCCAACTGCTTTCACACCCATGTTGCCTCTCCACACAACATATCCCTTCACAGGTACAGAAGAGGCACAGGGGTCACATGCCAAGACAAAACACACCTTTAGGGGTCATCCTTTAGAAGGCCACGCTCTCTAGTTCTAACGCCCTGAGATGGAAGCGAGTGCTTCAGCCTACTGAACCCGCTGCAAAGGTTCTCACAGTCGTGGAGGGGCAAGCACTGTGCCTGAACACCTTGCTAACTCACAGTCAGGACATTCCATGCCAGACTGGGCTCTTGGGAGCTAACTGCGACTGATGCAGCGTGTTCTGACATGCAGATGTGCCACTGTCCCAGCACAAGGGCCACCAGTTGGAAAGCAGAGGCATGGCTGGACCACACACAGGCACAGGACACCTGGCTTTCACCTGGCGAGTGTCCAGCCCAGCAGCGGTGCGGCCGGAGGCATGGGCGTCAGCCTGAGCAGCTGTCTGGCAGGCGAGGTGGCTCCGGCCTGCAGTGGTGAGGGTGGCTGGGAACACCTTGTCAAAGCTGCTGGGCATGTGGCTGTACCGCCAGGCCATGCAGGGGACACTGCAGCATCACCTGCTGGGTTCCTGTGCCTCAATAAAACCCAGCGTGCTCGCTCGACACCAGCTTTCTGTCCCCTGACACAGCCGTGCAGCTTGCAAGGAAGGCAGGGTAACTGCTCACCCTCTGGCCCCGCGACTGGAAGAAACACACCGCGACAACAGCCAACAGTTGATCGGCCCATGGAGAATCCTGAGCCCTTCAGAAGACAGGAACATTGGCGTCAGCGCCAGAAACTCACTGCGTGCCGTCCAGTCCTGAGCTTGTCCTCGGAAGACAGCCCCAGACCACAGGCGCTCTGTGTCTTTTGGTCCCCAGGACACGGGTTTTACACGCAGGAGTGTCACACAATTCCCCAGCAGTTTTACCACCTTTGCTAAGGCGTTATACACGGGGGCTTTTACTACTAACACTACCGTGTTTGTCATTAAGTGTGATTTTGTTTGCAACATGTTTCCCTATAAACCAGCAATAAAAAATGACCCCTTTTCGCATTCCACTGTCATTTCACATTTTATATTAATGAAGCTGTACTAATATAACCCAACTCACACAGCACAAGACTGCTGCTAGCCTCCCACTAGTAAAAAACTATCAAAATCCGAGGAATGTTTCAAGGAATAAGGACAACTGTGGTTAAATTAAAAAAAAAAAAAAGGCAGCATTAATTACATGCAAAACAGATAACAAATAAGATGCTCAGAGCTGAATATAGATGTCTAATATAAAATAACATATCTAATGTATGAAAAACCTCAACACATCGTCCTATTTTGCCCATATAAGCATTTCAGAAATAAAGCTGGTTTGATAAATGTTAGTATTTAATTTCCGTTCAATTACTAAAATTTCAAAACCTAACAAGACAGCAATTTTGTGTACAGTGCATTTACTCCGTGAGAAGGTAATACTCTCTCATACAGAGAAATCCAAAAATTCCTTTGCATA
Source organism: Rhynochetos jubatus (assembly GCA_027574665.1). NCBI lineage: Eukaryota > Metazoa > Chordata > Aves > Eurypygiformes > Rhynochetidae > Rhynochetos > Rhynochetos jubatus. The sequence continues at coordinate 598,513 of CM050661.1, read as the reverse complement.
ATGCTTTTTTAAACCAAAAATAAATTTCAAGTACAGTAACTACTGATTTATTTCTGATTTTTATATGGGAAGGATTAATAAATCTTCCAAAAACTTAAGCTGTGTTGAAGTATGATTTCAAGTTAAAACCCAAAGAAGCAGTTATTATAACAATTAGATATTCCTACGCTCTGGGTAAGAAAAAGGCTTTTCTTTCCAAGGAGTAGCTCTATTATCACTATTACCTGGAAAATCCCTTGTTAAAAGGGTAATTTTCTGTCTCTGGATTCTGCCTCTCTGTTTCTTGAAAACTCAGCTGAAAGGTGCTCAGAACGACAGGTTTTAAGCGAAGCCGCAGCAACCCGAGAGGCATCGCGGGATCCTTCTCCCCCAACCCCAGTCCTTACACACTGCTGTTGAAAAGCAGCAGCAAAGCGCTGCTGACACTATTTTTTGAAGCAGAGATCTGTGTAAATGCCAACTGCTGCCCCGTACAGCCACCTACCCCAGCCATTAGCTTACACGTTGGTGTTGACACGAGCCCATCCAACAAGCCTGCAAGCCAGCTTGCAGCTTTATCCACCTAGAGCCGTCCTGCTCGTCAGGAGAGGCTGCAGGATGCAGATGGGCTTCGGCGCTACAGCCAGGCAAAGGAGCTAGCACTTCACAGTTTTATCTTCCTTGTTTAACAAAAACAATCCCTGGCTACTGAATAACCCTCCTCGGCATACTTTAAACCACACGGCAATGAAGTAGGCATCCTACTGCAGCGACCACCATGCCAGCTCTTCCACCCCGGGTGAAGAGCCTCAGTGGTGAGTTACCACAGAATGGCCTGCGATTCACTGTTCTCTAAGTATGAAAGCTCACCCGCCCTTGGGCAGACACTGTAAGAACGGCAGCGTAGAGGTCAGTTGGGATAAAACCAGCGGCATTTCAGCACTGCCATCTCTGCATACAGTCTAGCTCTCCAGAAGGCTTGAAGACACATTTCCATCAACCTTCCTTAATATTCTTGCTCCTTTACTTTCCAAAGTTTAAATGTATATTGAAAGTGTAATATTCTGTTCGCTATAAAAAGTGACCTAATGCAAAGTCCAGTGCTTTGTTCAAATCGCTTTGAGCGGGAGCTATGAAGTACTGGGATAGTGGAGTTTTCTTCCGGAGGACATTCTTTCAAAGACGCTTGATCAGCACCCATTGCCATGTTTTGACAGCCGTCTCCAGAAGGGAGTTGAGGAGCCAAAGAGTTTCCAACCTCCGCACAGAACTGTGGGAGAGCAGGGAATTGAGCCAACTGCTCTCAGCGCTCTGATATATTCACAGAGGTTTGTCCTCCTCTCGCCTCACTCGGCCTGCATCCTCCAACACGCCAGTCCTACCCTCTAGATGTTCAGGAATCACATGCTTCCGCGCTGTGCAACCTTTTAAAGGCGCGATGCCCAACAGAAGTGGTTTTTTCCTTGTTTCTGTTCACAGTATTCCGTGACGTGCAAACATTCATGGAAGTGGGAAGAAGCACTTGCTGAATGGAATCTCTTACAGAATGTGCAGACTGACGAAAATCAAACTCCAAATCATAATTTAACAATAATGAAAAATGTGCAAAATTAGAGAATACCAAACGACAGAGAACAGTATTCACCATTGTTTCCAAATAAATATCTCCCTACTCCAGTTCTCTTCGGATATTCAGGGCGCGATTGTGGAACAGGCCTGCCAACTCCCTCTGCAAGCAGGCCTTTATCGCCACGTGCACACAACCCAAAGCTCAGGCTCAGACGCATCTGGACATCCGTATCTGGGTAGGTGGACTGCAGTTTTAGCCAATTCTGTCCATCCGGCACACAAATTCCACGTGTCTATACTGCGTGTTTATTACCAAATGCACCATCATACGTATCCCAAAGTATGGTTACATTATTTAACATCTGCTAACTTCTCATTCTCCAGCTAAACTGCCAGGATGGAACCTCTGGAGACTGCACCTTCCGTAAGGCCACGACAACACTCATCCTTCGGTGTCCAGGTATGAAATAGGTGAAACTTCTTCTGACAAGAATGCTTTGGGGAACGATCACATCGTCATTTTCTCTATACTAGTATTTGCACAATTGGCAGGTGGTCCACATCTTCCCTCAAAGCCCCTCTGCACATCGAACACAAAGGAAGCAGTAAAATCCTGTTTCTCAGATAACTGGGATACCGGCAGAGAATACCTATTATTCCACGCTGTTCTGGGCAATTGCTTTCTGAAGGACTCCGAGGTGAAAGGACCACGATGGCACGATGGCATTCACCCCACCGTGCTTTAAACAATCCAGCTGGACAATTTCTATGTTGTGTTTTACAGCAATGATAAGAAACATTAATACAAAATTACTAAATTCTAGATAAGTGCTTCTTTTCTGGAAAGAGTGAATAAATGTAAGATATGACAACACTTAAACCTCAGCATTTGCTCTATTTAAATTCGATTTTGAGGCTCAGTCACACTGCCATGAAAGAGATGAGCAAGGGTCAGCTGTAAGGGCTTCTCACAGATGATACAGTGAGCTCATCACTAGCAGTGCCATAGCTGTATCTCTATTAAACGTGGGCATGTGACCCATGTATAAGTCAACCCTCGCTTTGCAATCGTTTTCCCTACGTTTTTCAGTAACCCCATGGAAATTACCTGGTGAGAGACCACGTTATTAACACTCGGGCAAGCATAAGTGATCCACAGGGCTTGAGAAAGAACCCAGAGCCTGCCAGGGTCACTATATAGAAACTGAGCGACACAACTCTGATTAGGAAGATTTCTTTACAAGAAGCATTACAGCTATTTTCTCAAGCTAAATTACAATGTGTGTCTGAATAAGGACCATACATTAAGAAGGGTGAATCCAGAAGGCAGAGTCTGGCTAGTCCAGAGTTGATGGGAGATCTGATTTTTAGTTCCCTTTACTATGGAAAGGGAACCATTAGGAGAAGAAATAGTGTGAAACAAAACAAAGCAGCAGTCCAGAGCCATATGATTTAATCTAGACAGCCTCAAGCTTGACCCCCAGAATCTCATCACAGAGATGTTTATTCATGGAGGCACAGCGGGACTCTTCCTAAACCACTGCAGCAGGTGTGCCCTGTCCCAGCCAGTACAGACCCCCGTGGAGGAGAAAGCAGGCAAGAGGAGCTTTTGGAAAGCACGCTCTGAGCACAATGCGGGGGCTGGGGGACGTGAATGGCAAGGTGGCCTCAGCCTCACTGAAGAGGCCGGTACTGTCAGGAGACGGATGGACTCTGAGGGTGGCTTAGAGCGGGGACCACGCCACGGGCAGCAGCACGTACTTAGTGTAGGGAGGGGAAAGACGGTATTCAAGAGAAAAAGAGACACCACCTTCTCAGATCCTGTTTCTGTCTCAAATCCAACCTGACTCCAGTCCCTTAGCAGAACTAATCTGAACTCTAATTTTGTGACCTTTGGGACCAAGGTTGTTTACGTACAGTTTCTCAGGAACAGTAAGTGAACTGTACACCTACCTGAGAGCTAATGTCAGCCTATTATTTCACATGAGAGGCCTTATCGGGACAAGCTCGCGCTTAAACACTCACTGATCTTGAGACCAAAGACTTCAGAACTAAAAATTACATCGAAGAAGTCATTCTATAAAGGGAAGCAGCTAGGGCAGCGTGCTGACAGAGGAGAGGAGAAAGCAGAGATTTTTGAGCTGCTGAGTGTAGACAGTACCTTGCTGCCGAAACTGGTGGTGGTTCCCACAGAAGGGTGTGCTATGATGCACTTGCTTGGGCAACAGCCTCCGGTCTGAACCTTCCCAAGTGCTGCGGTAGGAAGCCGGGCACTAAATGCCACTCAGGAGGCAGCGACTCCAGAATCTACCGGACAGTTCCGCCTGGCAGTGAGATTTGGCTGTACGCTATGCCCAGGTCACTAGGAAGCGTACAGACAAAGCAGAGATCAAAAAGCTTAAGGAAACAAAGTATCACTTTGGTTTGAAAATGAAACAGTTCTGTAAGAGAGGAGGTCCTTATCGTGTTAAACTCAATCCCGTGAGCCTAGGCCGATGGGTGAATGGGAGAGGTGAATGAAGAGCTGTAGAAACACTGATGACAGAAGAAAAGTTGTGGTTCCACAAAGGAAAATTGGTGCAGAGATTCTTTAGAGAATGACAGAGCAGAAGGAAGCGTACAATGGCAATATAGAGGCGTATGGCTGAGAACGTGTACAAAGGACACGTGCCAGCACATGTCAGTGCAACGCTCTGAACAACTAACAAAGAATATGGGTGCACAAAGGAGCACAAATACCCTACAGACTCACCTCCCCTCAGAAAGTAAGAAAGAGAATCAGCCAGCCCAACTTCAATAGCTCAACAGGGTCTGGAAAAAATGACTAAACAATCAATTAACAATCACCTACAGGATAATAAAGTGATGGAAATCGCCAACACAGGTTTGCCAAGAGCAACCTGTGCCAAACCAATTACATTTCCTTCCTTTACAGGTAACTGGTTTAATTGATACAGTAGAAGCAGCAGATGTAATACAGCCTCACTCTAATAAAGCTTTAAACACTGCTAGACGTGGAATTTCCATAGGCAAGCTAGAGAAATATTACCTGGATGAAATAAACCTGGAGGTAAACCTTAATTAATTTCAAAGATATGTTCAAGAAGCAATTGTCAATATGCTGATTTGAACTGAAAAAAGGCATTAAGGTAGAAATTCACAGGGCTCCACCCAGGCAATATCTGAATTATCCTCCAGTGCAGAGGGTCAGGGAAAAAGCACAGCTGAGAAGGCAAGAGGACATGTGAACACCCTAAGTCTTTGTGATCCCAAATGAGCCTTACCAACGGGAAACAAAGTCAACACACACCTCTAGGACAAAACCCAGTAAAGGCAGCCTCGAAACACTGCGTGTGAGAATAAGTCATGAAATGCACCGGGACACAAGAAGGAGTAAGGGGCCAGAGAGCAAAACCGAAGAGAGAACAGAGGCCCTAGAAGCCAGCCAGCATCAAACCAAGGCAAACTCACTGTGGGTGCTAGCAGGCTGCAGAACACGGAGCGGCAACTCTTCCTGGCACTGACAGTACGAGCCAGGCTCCGAGCCCCCAAAACAGAAGCTGTCAAATCGCAGGCTCGACATGCGAAAAGCAGTGAAGACAACAGATTTTAGAACCTGTGTATAAAGAAAAGCTGAAGGAACTTGATGTGTTTGATTTACAGAAGAAAACACTGAAGGAAAAAAAAAAAAAAAATCTGCAAATGCCAGTCATCTCACGCAGGGCAGGGAAACACAAATGATGGGCATGGTAATTTGGTTCAATGCTTGGGAAGGTTTTCTGACTAGCAGAGGTACTACGCCTGCAGAGAATTCCAGCAAGGCTGTAGAAACCCCTTTGATTTGCTGTTGCTATGAACACGCTAGACAAACAGCTCTTTGGGTGCAAAGGGATGCATGACGTGACTTCTCACAGACCTTCTGGCCTCACACTCCTATAGCTAATGGATCCTCTTGTTACAGCCCAGCAGCTCTTGGCCAACTGAAGTCTAAGCAAACTCAAATTATGTCTATTTGCTTAATCTGTTAAATTTAGCAATTTATTGAAAGCCACTAAAATACATACAATGAAATAGATATTCAATTCTAAAAGCGATTGAAACCCGTTAGAGGTGGAAAATGCTAATGTGTTTATATTTTTATTGATTTTACTTTATTTAGGGTTTTTTTCTAATACTATTTTGTTACCACAGATGAGGTCACTTCACGGCAGGGACAGGTGAGCGTACATTGTTCACAGGGGTTCAAACCTTGCATTCAAAGACTAACTACGAAAAACATGAAAACTTAGTATTTTTGGCAAAATGCTTCTAAAAAAAAGTCCTTCAGATAGAAATATGAGCCCCTTTGACATTCAGGACAAGAACTTAATGAACTGTAAACCATCACATATGGTGACAGCGTCCCTGCTGTAGGAAGCGAGGGACAGGAAAATGAATGGAAGGAAACCACCTATTTTCAGTCACTTTGTCAAATGACACAAACTAAAAAGCTGGGCACAACCGAAGCGCCAGCCTCAGAAATAGCAGTTTTCACCTTATGAGTGGGGTTGGTTATTTACAGCTGGTTTGATCAACAGAGAAAGATAGTGGTTGTTTTGTACACATGATTTACCACCCAATCCAAATCCTGGCTCTCCTAAACACTAATGAGTTGGATCAGGCATGGCCTCAGGAGTGAGATTTTCAGCCCTACGGAGAGGATGCTTACACCATCTCTCACAGCCAACCCAGCTGTTTCCCTAACACAACTCCACTGGCTGAGTTATTTGTGGTTGCCAAGAAATCACACTGCGCTCTTGTCAGTGTGTGGGTTTTGACCTGTTGGGTTTTAATTGGGGTGTCTAATTAATACCTTTTCTTTATTACGAGAGTTAGTGCGAACAAACCACCAAGCAGTCAGTGTGAAGTCAAAGTAGTAAGAAAGGCAGAGTATCGGCACGAGAACAGAAGTGACCCGAAGAGAACTGCCTGGCCATCAGTCTTTCCTCGTGGGCAGTCCATCAGCGGACATTTCTAGGCCGTAGCAAGTGTTTTCAAGCACCCAAGCAGTCAAACTTGGATTTTGCTGTCCAGCGTTGCTCTCAGTGTGCTGACCAGTTTTTGCACTGCCGCGATACCCTGTTGCTAAGGCTGAATGCCACCACGCAAACCCAGAAACAAAGCAAATTCTGTGGCTTTCCTGGCTGATGGACTAGCAGGCGCCTCACCGACAGTACCGTAAGGTACATACGACACAGCAGTCCTATTTATTGATAATTATCTTTTACATATCTGAGTAAGCTTATGTTCCTGAAGGTGTAGGGATACCCTAGAGGAATAAAAACAAGAATGAACACTCTAGTGCACACACTAATTAGGATTTAATGAGGGAATTTAAAAAATGCAGAGTGCATGTTTTCAGCAAGAGCATAATTACCAACTTACTGCTTGTAGGGATTTTTTCCCGCTGTATATTTCATGGTAAATATTACATTTGTCATTTTAGGTAAAATTCAAGAAATTCAAATTCTATTTCAGTTTTCAGGATCAAATATTCTGCTGGCACAGCTTCACCATTAAAAGTCTTCAACACTCCACCCTGATCTGTAACATTTTCCTACATTACTAAATCAGCATGAAAGAGAGTAAATTCCTTTTCTTTATGCCTCCGCAGTGCGCACAGGCGTGCTCTACAAGTTACACCGGAATGCCTCCCTTTGGCCTCTGCCTGAATGTGAGTGGCAGATCTGGGTCAGGAGTGCCGGTTCCTCCCCCCACCATGCAGGCCTTGCCAGAATTAGTTTTCCCAGAAAGAGAACATCACGAAATTGCCAAACTCAGTTTCACCACAGCAGTACCACCCCCCTCCCACCCCCCACTTCCCACTCCCACCCTTCTCTGCTTCTTCTCTTCTTCTCCCGACATCAGCAGCCTGAGAACTCTGAGCTGGTGGGAACTGGTGCAATCATGGCTGTGCACTGGGAATTCTCTAAGCCTGCTCACTGGCAAATCCCCACGAGAGGGAAATAAACAGGCGCTAAGGGCAAATCTTAACGATCTCTCCAGCCGGGCTTTGAAGGGAGCTTTTGACTAGGGACTTGCTAATGAAAGGGAATGAACCCGATGATCGAAGCTTTAAGAAAATTCAATTTGCATCAGTATTTTAATTCTTTCAAAACAGACTCTTTAAACGTAAGGTAATCTTGTCAAATACCTTTCCTACTAAATTATTAATGCTAATTACTGTTCTTCATTGTTTTCTTTTCAAAATGAAAACTTTTTCAGTGAGCTTCCTTCGCTCTTTCTCGATTTCTGTTCGTGCAGCCCCCATGCTCAGCAAACCCTTGGACTAGGCACAGCGTTTAATTTGCTTCACTCTAAGACCATCACAGTAATAGCCCCCTGAGACTTCCCACTTCAATCTCTGGACATCTTTAGAACCTACTAATCAGGGTCCAGAATGACTACACCCTTTTACTCACTCAGAATATGACTGTACAGAGAGAAAGGCAGCACAGCGGTTGACTTTGTGAGGAGTGCTGAGTGTCACCTCAGCTGCTTGAGGCAAGCCTGCAGACTGAAGTGTGACAGAGGTATCAACGTTCTTTTACTGACATGGAATTTCTGGTACTAGAAATTTTCTAACTGCAGCTACAACAGCACATTTTCTGTTGCAGAAGTTAATAAATTTTTGGCTTAGCAAGGCCGCTTCTGCCATCCAAGTCATCCCTCCTAGGAGATGCGTTTATGCCTCATCGTAATCTAGAACCTGCCTCCACCAGGACCAAGCAGTAGGAATCACTGCAGGGGACGCCACGAGCTCAGGCATTTTGGGTTCACGTTTTAATTTGTCATGAATCTTTATCCCACAGCACATTTACACAAATTAACCCCTCACCTCATCACTTCAGTCTACTGTATTAGCCCAAGTTCTGCAAATAGTTGCAACGACTGATCTCACAGCATTTCACCAAAGGCTTCACTGGAATTCCAGCTTTTATAAATCTTAGAATAGAATTTGGTTCTCCAAAAGTAACTTTATGATTTTTTTAAAAAGCAAAGCTGTGGGGAATTTCCACAAGGGATATTTTGTTTGTATGAACAATGCAAAAATGATCAATCTAAATACAGAAGATATAAAGTTCCTGATTTAGGTTCCATTAAAGATGACCAGCACTGTTCCACTGAGGTCAGGTGGGGTAGGTGGTCTGTCCCAAGGCTGGATGGGAAAACATGAGGTAGGACCCTCTGGGCTGGCAGGCAGGGAAACGAGTAACAACAGTGAACAGCGCAGGGTGAAAGCTTTCAGGATCTACAAGTTAAACATGCAACACTTGTACTATTTAATATCAGTACTACTAACAATGAACAACAGAAACAATAAAAAATACGTTGCTTCTGCTAAAAACCACCCAAGTCTCATTCCTAAACAAGGTATAATTATTTTAAAGAGCTATAGATGCAACAGACACCTGTAACAAGGTAAGTGTGACGCTTCCACAGCCACACAGGATCTAGGTCTTCAATTCTTTATTCTACCTTTCTTTGTTTAATCTCCTACTTTCCTAAAACGTACCGGCTCTTGCTATGAGGCTGTAAATTTCCCAAGAGGCCTTACGGGTACCATATTTGCAACATGCCACTTAGCCAGTGGGATGGGCTAGCACGTGGGTTATTGACCCTTAGCTGTGAAAAGCAGCACTCCTCTCTTGGTTCCTCACTGCTGACTGCCCACCACAGCCAACTCACGTGAGAAAGGCTTCACTGGGTGCCTGACCACCAGGCACGCTGCCCGTGCAACCAGAATCAAAACAGTCGTGCTTTTAACCGCTTCGACAGTCTCTCCAGAGGTCTGAAATAACCTGACACTGAAAACATGAACTGTGCCAAGAGGCCGCGAATGCACTCCTGTGCGGAGGTTTCTCAAAGGACTCGCGTGGCTCGCAGCTGCCAGGGAGGTCCAGGGCAGCACGGCGGGACCTCGTGATTTCGGAGAGCACTGAGCCTTCCCTGCAAGAACAGATTAGGAAGGGCACTCACTGGAACCTTTCCATACGTCCACTTGCAGGCAATGAGGCAATTACTTTGGAGCTCATTCTGACCAGGGACTTCATGTGTTTGCCAGAACAAATGATGATGTGCATAATAGAGCTTCTGGTGAGGATTAGCCACTGCACAGCTGATTTGTACTGTGGAGAATCTGTTTAAGGTGGCAGGTAATTACCTTTGCTTCAAGCTGGACTGCAGTTTACTTGAAGACAAGATACTGTATGAGATTTTCCAGTACGGATCACCCCGAGGTCCTCACAACACCTATCAAGCTGGGATGGTATTGACCCACCCCTGACAGAGAGATGAATTCTCTTGCTCCCAGGAGATTTTACTTTCAGTTTTATTCACTGTAACTGTGGCACTCGGGGCCGCAGACCTTTACTGCAGCTCAAACTCATGTTCCCCTTACCGAGTGTAAGCACCACATACCTCTTTCAAACGTAGTCATAACTGGTCCCTCACTGAAATACCATTTTCTCTGCAGCTTAGACACGCTTTGGAGCTCTCCTGCTCAAGATCTCACATTACAAATGTGCTTTACGCCATCACTGTTTTCAGCTTTTTGGGGTTTCCCACACACCCAGAAGCGGAGCTCCCCAGGGTGTGCGCAGCCCTCGCGTACACAGCCATGCTGCCACACGGAGCGGGCTGGAAGCAGGGCAGAGCTTCCGCGGACCTCACCTGCCGAAGCAGCAGCTGGCAGCCTTCCTAAGGAGGCTGGCTTCAGCATGTCTTATGGACAAGCCTGGTGGAATGTCTGCAATGAAGACATACATTTTCTGGGAATAATATATATCTCAGTAGTTCTGCAATGGCAAGAAATAAGTAATACATTCCTGAGGGCCTTTACTCCTGCCTCGCTGTTTCACAGGCATCTGCTGGCACTCACGGGTTTTATCTAGTTGTATTAAGCCTGAATGTGGAGAACCCTTTTCTTTGGGTTCATCGCACATAGAATAATATACAAGTACACCCATTTCTCCCTTCTATTGTGACATATCTCTGTGCAAAAGTATGGCTTTTCCCCCTATTGCCCATCATTTCACCCCCTTCGAAGACACTTGGTGAGCAACCAAGCTGAAGGAGCTTTCATACTGGCACACCCACGTGGCTTTGTGGGAGTGCGGGCAGATTCCCTGCCGTTCAAACAGGTTCGTACCCCCACGAACTTACCTATTCTTTCCTAATGAATGACACTAAAGTTCATACAAAAGTAAAAGACGGTGAGGTGCAGCTGACAAGCTATTAGGTCAAGAGAAAGGTGAAAGATTTGAAAGACTCATAAAAAAATAAAAAGGCTTTGCATGCTTCTCATGGCATTTTTCTGGTACGCTGGGGAGGTAAAAAATGCCACTCCAAGGTGATGTAAAGGGTGAGATGGGAGAATTTCTGTGGTAGGAAGAAGGAAAAAAGGAAATCAAATCCTGCAAGGACAACTCGAAAACCCACAGCGCTGCTGGGCAAGAACACGATAGAGGGTTGCGAAGAATTTTTGTGAGTGTTGAAGAATGGATCAGGGCATATGGAATTCTGCTAATAAAGAAGATTAAAGGAATCAAACTAAAATGCAGCTTCTTACTCCATCCAAAACTGAAATCTACAGACTGGTGGATTCTTCATCTAAAAGGTAACAGTCCGGGGGTTGGATCCTCAAAAGCAAACTGAAAAATTAACAATGTATTTTTCTTGAAATTTGATGGGCAACCCTTTAGCACAACTGCCCCCATGCCCAGTGCTATATTTTCAAATACAGAATTTGTTCCTCCTCGTCGTGTCCCCCCTGTTTTAATCTGAGGGTACCTACAAGCCATAGCCACAAGTATTTCCTACTTAGCCTCTTCACACAAAGTCCAGCTGTTTCCCATGGGGCTAGAGATTTTCAGTCACAGCCTCACAATCCCTTCTCACGGGATGTGAAGCTGAAATCCTTCACATCTTGCCAGCTCCCACCGCTGCGTCTCCGTCACACGTGGACTCATACTAGCGAAAGGGAATACCCAGAAACGTCCAGGCCTGTTCCCGCTCACGGCGCTTGGGGGTTTTGACCTTCAGGTGCCAGCACAGGGAGCAAGCACAAAACACAGAACACTAAGTGGGACACTCCAAGCACTCTGAACACCTCTCAATAAGCACTCTTCCTGTACCGCACGGTACCACTGTATGACGAACTCCATCCCTTTCCAGGTAATATTCCACCACGTCACGCGTGTTCCCCACAACGCCCTTGCCACCAGCAAACGTACCATCACCTCTGCTGAACCTCAACGTGTGGTTTGGGTTACTTTCAGTTACTTAAAATAAGATTAATGAGGTACTCAGTTTATTTTTTACTTTTTAAGGGTTTATTCAACTTCGGTGTAGCTTAAATCAGTAATAATGGGATCTCTGTTGTTGTCTGTTGTTAATGCTCTGCGCTATCAGGATTTACTGTCCACATTCAAAAAATACGCAAAGGTGCTCTGGATAATTTTTCCTCTCAAAATGTACATTTACAATTAAAATTAATTGCAATGATTAAACAACAACACTTTGCCTCAATTATCTACGAACGTACATCAGAAAAGAGAAACAGTAAAATATTTATTTGCCAGAATCAGAGAACATTACTTCTGGCCTTAGTGGAGTCTAAAATGCTCATTAAAGGTTGGAGTGAGTTTTGGAATACTCGATTTCCCATTACAGCTAAAATATTGACCACAGCACACACATTTCTTCTGAGCTCACCCGCAAGTCTAAATCAATTCCTCAATTGTCTGATACTTTGAAGCAAGTGGGTTTTTGAAAATATCAGGATACAAAGAAACTACGAGCATCAATCCCTTCAATGAAAGTATTTCCCTCGTTTGCCTTTTCTTGATTCATAACCTTTTTTGAAGAGAAAAAGCAGAAAAAAACCCCAAAACATCCTTACCAGTTAAAATTCCAGGCAGCACACATCGGTTTAACACCTCGCTGTTTGGCAAAAGTTGTTTTTCATATGAGGGCCCAATGCTGTGAAATTCAGTGACCTTTCTCGAGTACTTGCAGAAGTATTCTGCACAACACACAGAACACAGCTTCAACACGTGTACACGTGCTGTTCCTAGCAAACCTGTACCTTGGTTCTAACTCTGTATTTTGACATGTCCTGGCTCAAAGGTCTTGAAATATTGATGACAGCCTCCCAAAACTGGCCATCCCCCATTTTCAACAGGACCGGTGGTAGCTACTTGAACCGTACACAGTCCATCTTCTAGAACTAAACAGAAACCTCCGAAGTATTTAACAGCATGATGTGGAATTAATGTGTGCCATGGGACCTCTCCAGATGGTCCATTCTTGCTTTTCAGGGACACAGTAAGATTCCAAGATCATCTAGGGCACAAATCCCAAGTTCAAAGCTGTGTCACAAGTTCAGATCCCTTGCAGTTTAACATCAGCAGAACCAACCAAGGCACTGAGAACTCCCTGGCTCTCCCACCTCCAAAGCTGTATCCAGTCTGGCTGATGCTAACGCCGTTTTTGCTTTGAGTTACAGTAATACCCCAATAGCCCCATTAACTCTGGTTTCACTTATATCAGTAATAACAATACACTACTCCCAAGCAGTAAAGTAAATAAGTAACTTACTTTCTAGCCTAAGACAATAATTAATTTTGGCTGTGCCCATTTCTGCTGTCTCAAGTGGGATACAGGATACAATTATCTTACAGAATTCTCTAGAAATGAATTAAAGCAAGAAATATCTCTGGTTTGTAATCCTGGTAATTCTTCATTAATTGTAATCAACTTGAATTAATTCAGTGTTTTTCCCAAAAACCATTATGTTGTATTACCAAATACCAGCAACCAAACTAACTACGTAGGTCTGCTGACGTCACTTCTCCTGATGAATGCAACTTAGTTTCTCTACCACATCAACGCCAAACAAGCAAACAGCTTTCTGCACTGTAATGATCAGACTATACAGCACTGCTATACAACACGCAGCGCCACCACTACTACCCTGCGCTTTCAAATAGTCAGACTGGGTCATTAAAAAATGTCGGTGTGGAATTAGTTGAAAAAATGCTACAACTCACCTCAATACGACTTGGTCGTGATGAGCCAAAAGGCTAAACTGCATGTAAAATTACATAGTTCGATACGCATGAATCACCCTCGCACTTAGGCTGTTAAGAGTTTTATCCCCTTGGTTGACAGGCTTTGGAAACATTATATATTATTAATATGGCTGGCTAATTTCTAATTAGGAACTCATTAGCAGTTCTAACAACTGTAGGTTTTGATGGATTTGCAGTCAACCTGGCCAAAAGAAATAAATTGCTAGGTGACCTCTGCATGGGATTCCTCCATCTGTCCATTATCATCTAATGCCACGCAAACCTGGATTAAAGAAGGCAAATGCGTGGGTTTGTTCTGACCCCCTGGCCTCGGTGCACAACATACCCTCACCTTCCGTGGACTTCCTGTCGGAGGATCACGTTCACTTCTCTTCATTCAAACAGGTTTTTCTTAATTAAGAAAGAAAGGCAAGGCATTTCCTGCCTTTCTGGAGTTCCCTCCTACAGCCACGTGGAATGTGTACACTGAACCGTCCGCGAAACAGAAGAACACCACTTCCCACGGGTGGGACCTGAGTTCAGGTGAGACGACAAGACGGTTCCACTGAGTGTGCAACGAAGCTCTCAGAAAACAAATGCATTTACACTTGGTACAAGGTGGGAGGCAAACCAATGTCAAACCAAGAGAGGCTGCTCAAGGCCTTGTTCATTGAGAGACACGTAACAGTTTCCCTCGTCTAGAGAGCTGGAATATTGAGTTAGCATCCAGGTTTTTCTTTTCCTTACTTAGGCTCCTAAAAGTCAAATAACTGGCAGAGCCTTGAACAAGTCTCACTGGAAGTGTCCGTATCCCCAACTCTGCATACGCATTCAAGCAGGTGGTAGTTTCCTTTCTGACCGAGGTGTAACATAAGAGCAACCGTGCAGCACTTGCGAAAGGAAGACTGCAGACATCTACGAAGCTCAGTTTGCCCTGCGCTGCAGGGACAGCAGAACTTTAAGTAAAAGAAGAAGTAGCAACTTAAAAAAACCCACTCAAATGCATTTTATTAATAAATGGAAAGACTAAATGGAAAGTCTAATCTAAACGGCTTCTCCAGAACCATTAAGACTGAAGATGCTTTGACATATCCATGTACTGCCAAAAAAGATCATCTCAAGTATCCAGGAGCATATTTCTAAACAAGATTTCAAGGCTTTGGAAAGTTCACTGCTCACCCCCAACTGCTGCTTCTTGACAGTCAGTCTTATCTGAGACACTCCAGCTCCTAAGTACACTGAACCGCGATCTCCAGCACTTCACTGTTGCCACTTCTGCGGGCTGGTATGAAACTCTGCGTTGCAGTGGAATCCAGCAAGCACACGAAATTCCAAACTGCCACTGAATCGGACACAACAGACTGGTCACTCTCATGTCCCACAGTGAATACTGCACATACCAAATACACAAACAAGAGATACTGGGAAGAATAATGCCAACCTGCAAAGAATAACTACCTACAAAAATTATCTCGTGCTTTTTGTCTCAAGCCTGGGGGTATTTGCTGGGATAAAATGGACTGAGTGGCAGCACAGCTTTCAGCTAGGTCAAAGATGGCTTTTTGTAGATAATAACTGGATGCCAAGTCCCTGAAAAAATCATGTTTTAATCAAAGAAGAAGATTTCTCATGAGATTTCGCTTCTGAAATTAAGCAAGAAGCTCATGTATTCTCTGTGTTTGCAAGCTGTACTCCGTGAACCTGTAATCCCACTTGAAGTATCAAAGCAAAGGTTTCTTACTGCCTTTCATTCCCCCACCCCTCTGGTATACACAAATCCCCTTCTCTTCCGAACCACCAAACCCAGTGCCCTTTTTGATTTTGTTTTTTAAGTGATGAAACCTGAACCAGATTTAAAAACCAAAACAAGTCCCCCTCAAAACCAAACCAGAAACCCCCAAGAACGATTATTAATGTAGTAATTATTGGAAAAGCTGATTGCACTACTAATTAATCAAGGCATCTGACTTTACGTTGCATTAACAGAAAGAATGGCTTGGGGTTTTACCCACTACCTACGATGAAGCTTTCAAGTGAAGTGCACATTCCCAGCACCGAAGATGGCTGCGCCGTGTTGGCTGGTACGAAGATTCTCCTCCCCGCATACCCCACTGAGCCTGTAGGCAGCCCTGCTCCTAGAACGTCCTGTAACACGCTAGGTTTTATCAGGGGCTCCTTTGCCAGCCCAAGCTCGCAATGAAAAGCACAAAAGCAGTCACTTAGGATTAAGTTCAAAAGCCTTATAAGAGTACACCTTGTACGCAAAGGTGTAAGTCATGTAAACACCGTCTTCGGAACAGGCGAGAAAATGTTAAATGCTTGTAAAAAAGAGGCGCAACTGGAAGGTAAGAAAATTCATCCTGCCAAAGCAGGACTGTTAATCAGATTTGTCAGCGCTACACTGTCTGGCTGTCTCAAGCCGTTTCCATGTCATTTAACAACGGGACATCTCTGCTGCTGGTGCGGTTCAGTGTTTACAGCCGGAGTGTCGAGCTTCCAGGAGCACTCACAGTTTGGCACCCACTGGCACTCCCAGTCAGGCGCTGGCATTTGAAAATGTGGTCAGGAGCTTGTTCAAACACAGGAGAACGGTAATGACATTACCGAGTGCCCCTCTCCCAGTTTTACTGTATCTTCTATAAAAGGAACACACTAAATTTAACACACCATTCTTAATACCTAATCGATAAGACACCAATTGCCACACACAGCAACTGATGTACAGCTCCAGCCTGCGACGCACACAAAGGCCCTCCTTCCCTTTCTCATGAAACAGTTTCCTCTGCTGCAACTTCCATCAGAAACTGATTTTAAACATACCCTTTCATATTTAATTATGTTGATATATTTATTTTTAATTCCAAGCAGTCTCCCGCAGATGATTAATGATTGCTCACTGCAGTTGTAGTATAATTTTATTTTTCAACATATGAACAATGTCCGTTTCCTGTCTGATTCTGAGGCGACACTTCTCAAGTGCCTTGGGCATCTGATTTCTCTTCCCACACCTCCCTTTTGTCTTCTGTGTGAACATAGGCAACAGCTAGAAAAACCTTTGTTTTCCTAGGTCAGAGGATAAGCTGATAGACCTCAGTTTCCAGGAATGGTCCTGTATTAAGGAAATAGTAATACACGCACGTTCCTTCCCTTAAGGAGCCTGAAACCACTATGGAAATCAGTACTTGAGGCTATTTAACCTTCAGTCAAGGCACACAAACACAGGAGTGGTAGGAGATCACATGTGAAAACTGCCTTTTCCACTATCTTTGCTGAATCACTGTCAGGAAGAAGGACATGCTCTTAAACACTGCTGGAGAAGATACACGCAGAACAAGACATAACAAAAAGCCAGCCACTGTTAACTTTCTGTCTTAAGAAACCACTGTGGAGGAGCCTAGGTAAAAATAGTAATGTAAGAAAAAAAGACCTTGAAGTTGATGAGCTGAGTAGCATGAAGTTTGTTCCTGTAGAAAAATCAATTGCTAGAAAGCCAAGAAAGCTAAAAGACAGCAGGACTGATGGGAGAGAGGAAAATTAGGATCTCATTGCTAGGCAGCAGGGCTCTCACTGATAGCTCTTTTCTAAAGATGACAAACACGGGGTGGATTATATATATTTTGAAATATGTTTTCCCCTTTTCCCTCAGATCGCCTAAATTCACGTGATTCACTCTGATTCACAAATCTGTATCGTTCTTCAAGTTTAAGGATAAAGGCGGTGCTGCCTGGGAAGCCACTACTGCCGCTTACAAACCCCCTCGTCTCCCTCCGAAACTCGTTACAAGAGTCGCAAAGCCCATGAGCATTCAAGGGATAGCTATATTCAGTACGGAGAGTATCCCAGGAGTACACTAATGGGAAGTGGAAGCTTTTAACTGGAAAGACAGACACAGCCTTCCAACAGAGACCTAACCCTGAGCGTGGCCGGCCCTGGTGCCTGCGCACGGTGGTTCTGGGTGGGATGCTCTCTCGCTCTGCGGCAGGCTGCACATCAGTCCAACAGCAGCTGCTCTCAAAATGGGTACCCCAAGGGCTGCCGTGTTTCACCACAGGCCCCCCAAGACTAATCACCCTGGCAGTCTGCAAGAGGAGGAAATGAGAAATTGTTTTCAGACGAGATTATTTACTTTTCCTTCCCACCTTTGCCGTTTTCTCCTTCCACAGGTTGCGGATTTGTAAAAATATCAGAAAGAGTCATTTGGGGCCAGGGCCAGAAACTCGTTTCTTTTCAGTCACAGGGTTCTTCTGAGTCTTCATCCACCAGAGAGACAGAACCCCAAGTCTGGAGTGGTGGAGTAAACCTTTTCTACAGATGAAGATTGCTTATTACTTTAACGATACGCTCAGTCACAAGGGTTTTCAAACACGTATGAATCCCAACACAGTAATACGTATCTCAGAGACCCTAATTTTAAAGGCTGGGCACACACAGCTCTCCAGTTAAATATCCAATCACCTGTTTGGGGTATCAGGACTCCTCAATGACGCGCATTTCCGCCGGCTTTTGTTCCCGTTCACACTGAGGAACATCAGCTCCATGGCTCAGAGTGAAGAAAGACAAAGCTAGCTCTGGAGAGGGGAAGGGAAACTGTGGTACAGGGCCTGGGACTGCACGTACAAATACGAGATCTGCCCGCCCAAATGCCATCAATTTTGAGGTGAGATTCTGGAACAGAATAATGGAATTATCCCTCTTATCAGTGGTTTGACTTTTCTATTTTTGTAGAGCTTTCCACTTTCTCCTCTGCCTGATTTTTCTGCATTAACAACATTGATTTAACAGATCCTAGACCACACCTACGCCTAGTTGAATGAATGTAAAGCACCCTCCCGTGCATCAGCATTGCACTACCATCTCATACCTACAGCAAACTGGAAAGGCTAGAGCATTCCGAAGACCAGGATGACTCTTAAACAGACGAAGCAGACCAATGCAGGCATCGAGCTAAAATAAACAAATCCCTCCAGGTCCTCTGGAATTTTGTTTGCAAACAAGATCAGCAGAGAAGACAAAAGGTCAGTCTGCTGAGGTCTCTGCTGTCCCACGCATCTGTAGAACCTGTTTTTTGTTTTCTGGTTTTTTACTATTTCATTATATTTCACAGAGTGCATCAGATGCTCAGAGCCCGTGGCCCAAGTCCACACCATGTGCATCTCTGATCCATGGTGCTGACAGGGTCAGTAAAGGCTGTGCAGGTTGCTGCAATGGGCATCCTTGTCATAGTCTGTTCTAAACTCACTCCTATAACAATCTGAAACAAGATGCAAGAAAACTGTTTCCATGCTCAACATCTGCTGGCCTGGAACAAAGACATAGTCTAGCACAAAGTCTGTGTGAATTACTGTCCTCGCTCCTGTGCCACACTGAGCTCCTACTCAACAAGCTGCACAAAGCATGGTTTCAAAGCTAAGCCCACACAATACATTTTTGTGACTTTTGGGAAAGGACCCTCTTTTCATAGAGAACTTTTAGCACACTGTAGTCCTTGTGGCTGCTCTAATGATGGCACCTTCACAGAGGTCAGTGTTTTATCAATCTGGCAGAATTCTTGAGTCAAATCCCTAGGAGTTATCAGTTAAAAAAAAAAAAAAAAAAAAAGAGAGAGACAATCTCTTCTCCATCCTTCCTCAAAAAGCAAGTTCTTTACTGTCTAGACCACAAAAACCAATTTTCAGGTCTAAAAATCCTGCATCTTGGAGAAAGAAAATGTTTAGAAACATATTTCTCACTTATTTTTAAAACTCATTACAAAGGAGGAACGGATGTGGGACAGACTGGCAGTGGACCCCTAGATACTTCTCCCTCTACAAGACAGCCTCATGACACAAGCTGTCAAGCACCGAGTTACACTGGTCACATTTTAGTGGAAAAACATATAACCTGCTATTTTTGTGTGTGTGCAGACTCTGCACACAAAGGCAGGTGACACAGGAATCCTCCCACAAGAAGTCCTTCCCTCGGATGAAGTGGGCAGTGTGCTTCTTCCCCAACACAAAGGGGAGGAAACATTAATATTAGTCCACATGCATCACCACGCACAAACAAACACGATACATACATCGAGTAGATGTACTAAACGACTTTGTGGTTCAAACGTCTTTGTTGACTTGCTTCATGCTGTTAGCACTGAAGCAAAAAGTATGACCACATGTAACCAGGGTCAGCCTAAATCCCGTGCTCTCAACTGGTTACCTTAAGCAAAATGTGACACAGCCTTCCAATCGCTGCTGTGTCTTGGACACAAAGTCTGTGCTGCTTAGGTTCACAGAGGACTTTCTGGTGCTCCTGCAGATATAAATTCATCCCAGAAACACACATATTAAAAGGAGACTACATAATACTCATAACCTGCAAGATAGAGAATAGCAAAAGCCCTCTAACTGAATGAGTAAGATGCATTTCTTAAGACCTTGCCTATAATTTCCAGCTGGCAGTGACTCCTGCAAATGGAATCTCTGTAATACGATTTAGAGAAAACTGTGCTGAGGACCCTTTTCCACGATAAGATTCACAATATAGAACTTTCATATTTGGAGATTCAAAATTAAAGCAGATACACCAAATGTAGGTTTACATGAACAAAGACAACATCCCGTGTGCTTCAAGCTCTTAACACAAAGTAAGATTTAACTGGTGCGTTACTACAGTGCAAAGCATTAATGCTGAGCCTGGTCTATGAGAAGCCAAAATCCTCATGAAGCTCATGGCCATGTAAACTACCATTTTGTCTGCTCTATCTAATCAGGTTCATTAAGACTGAAGGCAATTGAAATCATTAGTTACTGCCAAACCAGCAGGATAGCCAATGGTAACTGCAAAGTGTTCCCAAAAAGCAAAAAAGAAGAACCAGGTTTGGAAGAGATATACAATCCCAAGGCCCCTACATGCCTCAGCAGCCCATTATGCCCAACTAAATCCATAAGCCATGAATTTGGACTGTCTGCAAGTCGGTGTGATGGCTCAGGGACAGCACACGTGCTATTAACACACCTTTCTTAGACAATACCTGGGCTAAACAAGCCAGTACTGAATGCAAATTCTTCCATCCCTAACCAGTCGGAACATGTGCCGAGGTACTTTGCAGCAGCAGCAAGAAGGAGGTTTCCAGAGGAAAGGGAGGACACCTGGTTGTCACAAAGTCTCTTTCAGGAAGAGATGCAATTGCTTACGATCCGCAGCAAGTGCCTACCCAGAAGTGACAGCAGCTGTTACACGTTTTACATTCTAGCCCCATGCATGAGCTTCCTCAGGCAGAGCTGGTCTTCCAGCAGTGGAAACTGCAGCAGCAGCCTCGAGATTCCCACGTTTGTTATCCCTGTTCTCCTGCACATCACGGACCTGTTGAGACCCATAGCAGCCACAGTACTGGCAGCTTCCCTCCTTCTGGATGGCCCCAAAACCTGCATTCATTAACACAGTTGGAGTATTGTAAAGCCTTTTCATTTGCTGGGATACAGGATTCTCACGATCTTTCCAAACTGCTTCCCTGCTTTTTGCTGTATAAAGCCAGAGAAAATCCTTTGCTGTGCCAGAGGAAAGAAGACGAGCAACCCACCAACAGGGAATGTCAGTCCTCCCTCCCTCCCTCCTTCTTGCTCAGATCTGGGATCACTCTAATTACAGCAGTTCCACTCTTGCAATTCTGTCTAATAATGATGAAGATGACATTGATGCTATAAAAGTACCGCTCTCCTGCTGCGCTGACCTCTGCACCCCTCTGGAGGAAGGAATTGTAATATACTTCTCCCTCTTAAGCCACAGCTCATCTCTGAGCTTCTTACACTGCATTCATTTACAGCACACGGTGCGCTTTCCAGCCAATGATATTCTATGCCACTTCTTGATGAGGGTTAGTATTCACACATGACTTAGCAATTAGATTAAGTTGCTAACAGAACAGAGGTAAAGAAGTCCTCTGCTCCAATAGCAAACACATAAAATTCAGCCACCCCGTATCGACATATGCTATCATGTAGGATGCAACCAGAGCCAAGAAATCACCTTAAATCCCATGTACTGTTCCAAGATTTCTGATAAAGCCACCCACACAGGCTGCCTCGTACCGCATGTCACCCAGCAGAACGCAGTCTGCAGTACACAGCATACAATTTACACAGATAATGGAATTATACTGAGTCCAACATGAAGAGCCACCAGCTATGACAAAACACAAGTCTTCAGAGGACCCTGAGCCCGTTTCCAATCATTGTTTCTTAAAAAAGCTACAAACATCCTATTACCAAATCAAAATTCCTACCAGATTGTGACAACTGAGCAGAATTTTAAGGAAAATAAACCCTGTTTGTTGCACATTAGTGTTCAGGTGCTCGGAATGTCAAACACGCCACACTTTCTCAGTTCAACCACAAACTCTGAAGCTGTATCTACTTTCAGGCTACGTGGATCTTCCTTGTTCAATTGCCTTAGAACACACATCAAACATGATTGAACGAGGAAGATAAGCCTTTCCTTTTTGAGGAAAGATTTGTTCTAAATTCTATTGAACAGGAAACTAAACCGATATGAAATGTTCCCCTTCACATCCTGATCAAGTTATCAACAACACTGAGCAAACAGATCGTGTTTTATCACCCGTTTTATCATCCCTTTATGTACAAGCACCATTGTTACCGACTGTGCACACTCCTCTGCAGCATCGCAGCCCCACAACCATTTGACATCCTATAATTATACCCGCAGAATCCCCGCATTCATAGGATTGCCTAGATTGGAAAAGACCTGTAAGGTCATCTAGGCCAGTCATTAACCTAACCCTAACAAGTCCCCCGCTAAAGCGTGTCCCTAAGCACGACATCTACACAACTTTTAAAAACCTTCAGGGGTGGGGACTCCACCACTGCCCTGGGCAGCTCTTCCAATGCCCAATTTCTCCCTAATATCCAGTCCAAACTGCCCTTGGCACAACTTGAAACCATTTCCTCCTGTTCTATCACTTGTTAATACTATCGTTAATGTTACACTACAGGTATAATTACAAAAAATGTGAGAAGGATGCTATGTTTGTCAGGCAGAGAGGGAATGTGGAAAAAAAAGAACTTGCAATCTGTACACATACCTAGCAACCACTAATATCAAATAGGATGTTATTGTCTCTCGAAATGGAGACATATTCTGGACTCCCTCTAAACAAGCCCCTCGAGATACATTTAATGTATCTGAGCTGAAAACTATTAATTGCCATAAATGCTAAATTTTTTTTCCCACTCTGAAGACTGTCAGATAAGTGATTTGCTAAGCAGACCAAGGAGTTGTGAAAGTCGGGCTTACACCTGTATGCCAAAAGCAAGAAACAGTTCTTCATGCCTTTTCCCAAACTGATATGTGCCCAAACACCATAATTTACAAGAGGAAAATTCACAAGAGCCTTTCTTTTAGGAGGCAACATCTATAATCCACTCAATGGAATGCAAATTCCCCCACTGCGATCAGAGGACTCTACACACAGCCCAGTACGTGAAAAACCCTAGTGCACCCAACAGAAAAACCTCCCTCAGCTCCTGGAAGCACATATGCCTACCTCCAGTCATTGCCACGCCAGTCATATGCTCCTTTATTGTGGAGAGACTGACTGCAACAAGATTGAGCCAGCAAGCGGTTTAGTCACTGCCCTGAGCTGCTGCGTAAGTGGAGCGCAAACCAGCTACAGCCAATATTCCCTCTCGTGTGTACTTGTGGTAACGGCACAGATGAAAATGCAACGAGCAGAATCTGAGCTCAGTGAGGGAGAGGAGAAAAGAAATGCTAGGATGAAAAAACATTGCCAAAAGAATCTGCAATAAAGTAAAGCATTCTTCTTTGTTTCTGGGCTTCACAGAAGGCCAGAGACCTTCTGACCTCCCTCCTTGCTAACAACGCATTCCAGTACAGACTTTTTTGAAACACGGCCCTCCCAGCTCCCATTGCTGAGTTTTGCTGCGTATGGGCATGATGCCTCCAATTCTTCCGGGGCTGAATGGACGAGAATGGGATCCTCTGACAGAAACTGCCTTCACTATGACATCAGGCTTGTGTTTACTGCTTGTCTCAAAGAACAGGGCCAAACACTTTTTAGAGCTCACTTCCAAACTTTGTATCGACGCACAAATAACATTAAACGTAGTTGATTCCAGTCACCGAAAGCGCAGTTCTCTTAACAGCCCGCTGGGCATTTTTCATGCTGTGATGTTCAGTGAAGGGCAGCTTCAGGGACCAATTTAATCCGTGAATTATTATGAAAAGTGGAGCCAGCCAGGGGAGGAGAGAGGAAAGCCCAGGAAGCAGTAATATGTACTTCATGGAACCTCCATCTTCTAGAGACACCTCTAACTATCACCTGACTAGATGAACCAACGCAGTCCTAACTGTCGCTGTGCATTACACACACGTGCACGCTCACATACACCTGTGTCTATACAGAGAGCACAGTTATATGCAGCCCAAGCTTAATACTCTTAGACGGTGCACTGTTTATTTGTTGATGTGTTTATTATTAAGATCAAAGTCCGTGCCTGCTGACAGCACCACTACCCTCTATTTTTCACCTGTTGTTTACACTGGGGAAATTATTTTCCTTAGGTAACCATTTCCTGATACTCCCTCTTTTTTTGTTTTTAACCCCAGCTGAGGCATGTGACACCCGAAAGGCACAAAGGCACTCGTAGGGGACTGCACCCAGCTTTGCAGCATGTTCAGGTTCTATTCCCCATGCCAAATCTTCTGTAGTGTAGAAAAGCAGGAATGAGAATAGCTTCCCTTGGAAGGCACTTCCAATTTTCTACTGTTTTTCACTGTGCACGGAATACAGAACACAAAAGGAGCCCACTTTCCCCACAGGCACAAAGTACTACAGCCGTAACTCTTACGTGATTTCACCATTCTCTGACCTCTGCTCAGACTAGTAAATGGAGATGAGGAGTAGCCCAGCGAGCAACAGCTCTTCAGTTTCCACTGTGTTTCAGAAGGATAAAGACGTTGCCGGAGGTCCGGCTGCCTGCCGCAGTCGCGTCACCCACGTGGAGACACTTACCACCTTGTGACCAGACAACAATGAGAGCCCACCTATGAATCACAAGAATGCTCTTGATTCCTTGAACCTGGAATTTTATAGTGTACTGTTTGTCCTGAGAACTGTGGAATGACTAATTCCGGCTTGGGAAGAAACGTGTTAAGAGCATAAGCTGTTTAAAACAACCCCCTACTTGCATTCACAAGTAACTTCTTTACTGCAAATGTTTCTGCTCTAATCAGTAAGGATATTAGAAATCAATGTTGGAACACTAAAAATGTGTTACCCAAGAGATGGAAATTTCCTGGGACAGCTCAAGACTGCAGAAAAATCTTCCAGCTAACTCAAGGCCATCATAAATCTTCACACATTTCACTTAGCTGTTCAAGAAGCATCTGTGGATCCTGCCAGAAGCAGCCAGGGTGGGGCTGTGTAAGCAGCCATGCTTCTCCCAACGCCTCCTGCGATGCAGAGCTGAGTCCATGGAGTCACACCCACTGCAGTTTTACCCGCTCCTCTGTACTGATTTTTCCACAAACACAGCCCATGTGAGACAACAACGCAAAACAAAGTCATTCGCCCTAACACACTTCTCCCCTGAAGAAAATCCCAAGGCCACTGTTAATTGTGTTGCCCAAGGTTCCTGTAGAGCCAACCCAGGGAGGTGCTACTGTAGAACCTCGGGCACAGCCCCAGAATGGAACAGGAGCTTAACCCCACTGGGGCAGTTTGAAGTAGGAGTTGCACTACTGGTGCCTGTAAAACAACGAATCGTGTCTCAACAGAAGGTTTTAGGCAACAGAGCTCAAGATGCAGCGTTTTCCTTAAGCACCCGTTTTATTGTGCCATTTGGAACATGCAGTTTAACAAACACACAGATACTACAAGAAGGATGGAAGAAGTAGTATTGTGTAAGCAGGATGCTAACAGTTTAATACACTGTTTGTAACACCTTAAGTAATGCGTAATGCACTTATTCATATTCATTTCAGGATATGCAAATCCAGAAGACCAAAGCCTGTTAGTCAGAGATTACATGACTTTTCTTGATTACATGGAGGTTTTAGCAAGAAACTTTCACTGCATTTTTAGGGACATTCTTCAAGACCAAACTATTTCTGTCTCCAAAATTCAGGTGTTGAGGGTTTGTAAAACCCAAAGTCTTTCTTCACTATGAGACCTTAAAAAAAAAATTGCATAGACTAATTTTCATCAAACATTTTATCTGTGGAAAGACCACTGTGTTTCTGAAGAACACCACCAACACTCCCCCGTGCCTCCCTCCACAGAAACCTCAGGTGGGAACAAACCAGTTCAGCTTTTGCTTTCAGGAATAGCAGCACAATTTAAAGAAAATTCATTGAAGTACCTCCACTGCTCAGCAGGTACCCGAGTGATGGCAACTGCCCAGTGCTTGTACTGAAGATTGCAAACACTTTTGCATTCCTTTGCTACCCCTCTTGGGTTCCTCCTGCAGCCCAGACCCCACCCATTAGCAAGACCAATAATGATCCGTGGCCTCATTTAGAACAGCCTTCATGGTGAATATAGCTCCCAGTACAGCTAAGCAAGGCTTTCCTTTCTGAACAAATGGATCACTTCAAACTCCCTGTCACAGATACAACACGAACGGAAAAATAACACACAATATACCTCACCAACACACCGTACATTTAGTGGCTTAATGGAAATTTTCATTAAACTTCTACTCACTTAGTAAATTTAGTGGGAGTAGTCAAAACGTGCTTCAGAAAATGTGAGAGTGACAGACCACAAACAGGAAGAAAAATTGATTTTTCTCGTTGGGTTAAATACTGCTTCTCTGTCTACAGCCTCTGCTGCACAATGCATTATGAGAACTTTTGGATCTACGTATTTTGTAAGCCCAACAAATTTACTGCATATTATAATAGAATATGTACCTGGGGAGGTACCTAGCAGGGCTCCCTTTCTCAGCGCTGTCCTGGAACTCACCGTTGAGCCTTTATATCAGGGATGGCACTGAACACTGAACTAGAATCCCATGCAATAGCCAGCTTTAAAAAAGGACTAACGGTTCTAGTCCATGACACCACTGTTGTCAAGATGATTGCTGGTAACTCCCTCCTCAATTAGTAACATGGTTTTTTCAGCTATGTTTGCTCTAGCCAGGGCTCTGGCAGTGAGCGATGACGAGTACAGATGTTTTATGCATCTGTCTTAATGAACAGCCAAGACGGGGAGATTACAACTCTTCGGAAGGAAGCCAAGCAGCCACTTGTTTATACACTTCCTACGTGCTTCTAGCGCTTTTACTTATGGTGGGGCAGCTTCTCCACTTTTTGTGCAACACATTGCAGAAACAAACACTGGGGGGGTTGAAAGATGTAGAGCCATACCAAAGAGAGAAAGTGAACTAAGACAGCAGCTTTAATGCTTCCAGAGAACAAAGAGCTGAAGTATTGACTAGGTAGGTTCCAGGGAGATGACATTGTCCAAGTTAATTACATTCTGCACATCAGCTTTGCAGCTAGATAACAAAGTCCTGTTATGTTTATGTATCGTGACTCCAAGATCTGAAACAAGTAAAAGGATGAAGCAAAGCACCAGAGCTGTCATTTTTTCCCTGCTACTAATGCAAGAGAAAAAGAGAAGATCTTTATATGGTGTGACTGACATAAGACTTAAGCTTTAAGGGAGCATAACCATTTATCCTTGTTTACAGCAAAAGAGAAGGATAAGGAACTGTTTTGCGATAGCAGAGGCAGGGCTTTTATTATCACAGCTTTCCCAGAAACTAAAGCATGTGTATTGTAGAAACAACCAACCAACCAAACAAGATTGGGTAAGATACTTCAAGAAACTGATACACACACTACTGCTCAGATCCAAGATCTAGCAGCAGGACTAGTTGTGCCACACACATATGGAGGACCCACACCTTGTGTAAGCAGCAGTGTTCCACCAGGGATTGCACCCTTTCTATTCTGAATAGATCCTGAGAAAAAGACAAGGTAATCTGCTTTGTGATGCTTCCATGAAAGTCAAGACACTGACTCAGGATAAGTAACGGTCCCATCACAAATCACCAACCCAAATTCCATCTCAGGCAGTAACGAGTTTCTTTTCCCAGAAAGACCTCACTCTGCACCTCCAGTTTTGTCCTCAGCCCTCCCTGCAGCGGGCTCGCTCCCAAACAGCTGCCGCATTTCCCTGCAGAGGTGCCTCTATTGATTAGGACTTGAGCACAAATTAATTAAGAATAGAAGAGTTGATTTAAAGTGGGAGGCTGTAACTTTAATAACTTTTGTCACAGATGGAGATATTACAGCAGAATGTTCCTTCTTGGTTCAGCATGTTGCTGAGTGTTGCAAGCCAAATGAACCGGACAGCCTGGCATTCTGATAGTTCGGTCTTTCACTGAAAAGGAAGATGGCAAGTACAGAGGAGCTATCCTAATCAGAGAGGATTTAAAATATCTATCTTTATTATTTTAACAAACCAGTATTGCTCATTATCTCCTGCATTACACTGGGAGTAATCTACCAGTGTTAGCTGAAAGCTGTGACAAAAATACAAATCCCACCTAAGTGACAAATTCACAGCTTCCTACTCCCCAGCAGGCTGGCTTTACACTTCCAGGCTGCTGTGAAGGAGATCCCTTGGCAATCGAGGCTCCCTACAAAAACGTACTCCTGCCTGCGTATCTCGGGCCGGGCAGATGCACAGTGTCGTGGAAATATCCTGCCTGCACTCTAATGCAGGACAGGCGGGGTAGTCTCAGCCAGCATGGCTCAACTGGCTGTGTCTGCACGCGGGCGAAGAGGGGACAGACGAGCAGCTTTGCTCTCCCGCTCCAGCGTCCGGCCAGCAGCAGGCAGGTAGCCGTAGTCAAGGGAAAAGGATGTGGGAAAGGATGTGGGAAAGGACCTGGACCTGACTGTGGGGTTGAGTGCCAAGGGTCAGCCTCTCCTGCCGGTGTGATCCCCAGCACACGCTCGGCACAGGCAGGGGGGTAACAGCTGCAGCACCACCAACACTCTGGCAGTGAAAAGGGTCCAAACTGCCACACGCTGTTCAAAACGGAAAGGAAGGCAGCTCCAAAGATTCCATGGCTACATAGTACGAGTTTTTAAACATGGCAGAATTCATAGCAATATTAGTAATTGTTCTCCAACACTTGAAGATGTAATTTATAAATACACGTTACTTCATCCTCTGCCTCAGATGCTACCAGCGAACCCTGTTTCCATCAGAAAGCAGACTTCCTGCAGCAAGACATCACTGCTGTGGTTGCAGTTATTTATATTTGCATGACAAACAGCTCCTGGCTCCTTGCCTGATACGTTGGTGGTGGAACATTTGGTCCAAACCGCGCGTCTGCCAGCTAAGAGCTGTGCTGGATCTGTCTGAGGCGTTAGATAAACGTGTCACCCCTGACAGACCGCATGTGTATAATCCGAACTACAGGAAGCGCGAGTTACTGACCACAATGCAGTTGGCCCTAGGACTGCACCCACTTCCCACACAGACATAAATAGTGATTGCAGCTATAGACCCACGCCCATTTCTGGCCGAGGCTGGTGTACTGTTGCCCACCACTTCGAATACTATTTCGATTTCCTGCAAGCAACAGAAGTGGGCCAAAGCAGCCTCAGTCAAAAATCACAAACAACCTAAACAGGAACCCCCTGCGCTGCTATCCCCGGGAATCTGATCTGTTGGTAACATTCGGACATCAAATACCACAAGCAAGGTCTCTACCATGTCCCAGATGTGTCACTAGGGAATACCTATTCCCCTCGTCGATACATGCAAAGTGAGGAGCTCAGGTAACCAAATCCTACAATCAACAAGACGAGCTGCCAGAACTCTCAGCGGTCCCACAGATGATCTGCTCTGTGATGCCAGATGTACTCAAATCCACATGCTTCACCTGAGCAGGGATCCCAGCGAGGACTTGGCAGCAGGGGTTGGCACGAGAGCACGCTGTTCCAGGGAGGCTATTCTCTGTCCCCCAGGGGCTCTGACCCAGCTCCCTTTGAACTCAGCGGGGGCTTTCAAAGAAGGGAGGAGTAAGCCCAAAGGTACCCACAGCACAGGCAGTATCAGACAGATACTCTTCCAGTGGAATTCCACTGACATTTCGGAAAAAGCAGCCAGGCACAGAACCCTACCTTTGTAGCACATCATGGACACATTCTATCCAACTGTAACGCTTTGTTCCTCAACTTTAAACAAGAATTAACTATTTTGTGCTCTTTTCTGTCACTTTGTTTCCATCTGGGATGCTGTCACCCATCTCCAGAGCCAGTCTCCATGAATCCAGCTTTGTGACGGCAATGGGTCACGGAGCTGTTCGAAGAGCCGTTGTGCTGGGAGGGGAGAACAGCAGCGCTTCCAGGTGATAATCGCTTCCCTAGGCAACACTGGATGCAGCAGAGGACTTCTGCGGTCAGCCCGGGAGCCTTCCCAAGCCCCCATCAAGCCCATGCGCTGCTGGCAGGGACCACTCTAACCACAGTCCCTAAGGGCCCGGAACACAGCGACGGGGGGCCACAACACCCCTCCGCTCCCCCACACACCCACCCAGACCTCTGTGGACTTTTCACTGGCCCTGTCCAGGTGGAAAACAGACTGCAGTGACCCCAGGTCAAAGAGCTGTTGAATACTTCACTGATCTTTTCACCCACATGTTAATGGTTTTACTTTCCCTACAATTGTGAAGTACTTTCCTGAGAACCCTTTCTCTATCACGCGGTAAGGCCACCCCAGAACACAAATACCAGGTAGCTAGTGAATGTGAAAGTGCATTGCCAATTTGCCACTGTGCTATTCCTACAGAACTCCCGAATAACAAATACGAGTACCAGCACTAAACCTCATCTTTCTGCTATTTGAGGGTTCACAGACTGTTTGAAAACGCGCCATGCTCAGTGTTATGCCAGTAAAATTACACTTTGCCTCTCCAGCTAGCATGCATTTCCATTAAACACAGCATTCTCAGTGAGATGTTTGCTCAGTACTGAACACTTTGATTGACAAAGGATTGCATTACTGCTCAGCTATCCCTTATTTACGGCTCTTAACACCTGTGAGGTGTTAAACTTACCTTTTCATGCCTCTGTTGTGCAAGATGTCTGCTCCCTCCTCATCCCCACCCTGTGTTTTACACCAGTGCACACATCTCCACATGCAACACAGTAAAACTGATGCCTTTTTGAATATGACACCAAGGGGGTTTGGTCAAATTTAAATTTAATGATTCTGCAGACTAGATTTTTCTCCCAGAGTGAATTCAAGGAAAGAATTTTAGAAGAAAAGCAATGCTGAATCTGGGAGGTTTCCTGTTGCCCCTGCAATTTGACATGAAAACAAAGATTTTTTTTTTGCACTAGCAAGGTGCCTGTAGACAGTGCTGTTCCTTTGGACAGCGATGGCAAAACAGTAATGGACAAAACATCAATCGTTGGGACTATCAAGAAAGGATTCCCTTAAGCACTATGGAATAATAGGCTAATAACACTAACACACAGCACTACTGACAGACTGAAAGGGGCTCAGCGTATCTGTGCAATCAAATACAGCAGACAGGTACTAAGAAAATGTACAGTCATCACCTGACTTTTCCACTACAGAAAATCGTGACACTCGGTACAGTAAAAACCACTGACACTATGGAGCATCACAGCGCATTTGAGCAGGGAAGAGTGTTCGAATGTTTTAATAAGGAGCGGTGCGGTAATAACTCCAGTGTGCAGCGTGTTCCCAAATCACAGAATTAATTTACAGGCCTTTTATAAAACTAAATGGATTTAATAGTCTGAACATAAATTAGCACTAACAATTGATGTAAATTGCACTGTCAGTGAGATTTATTTCAGTCATGATACTGTTTATGGTGTTATAAACCAGACTTTTAGGGTATTCCAGGCTGAAGGGCAACCTGTTTACAGTGGGAAGCAGAGCTGAAGGCAGGGAGGTGACCTGTTTGCAGAATTCTCCTAAATCCCAGGACAATTATTAGAGGTGCACTTACATATGGTCTTGACAAAAGCAGTGGAATGTGACAATGTGCTTTCTTGAGAGATCTTTTAATTAAACAAATGCAAAGGAAAAGGTAAGTGAAAAATAAACAGTTCCTAGACAGGCATGATGCTCAGAGCTTAACCCCCACGGAGTGGCAGAAGATGGCTGCAGTACTAAATAAGGCCTCGGGAGCTGGGCTGGCTTGAACCAGCTCCATGAATGGTCAGCCAGGCCCCACACTCCAGACGTGGGCCGTGCAGCTGGAAGCAGAGCGGCTCTGGGAAAGCGTGGGCTGCACCACTACCTTTTCTTCTGGAAGCGGCAGGCTTAGAGGAAAGAGAGAGCACGGCTGGTTTTGGGTCCTATCCCAGAGAGGGTTCCTGGGATGAGAATCTCAGCATGGCGCTTTCTCTCCCAAGGGCAAGGAATAAACACCTCAGAGAGCTACAACACAACCTGAAAGGAGTGTTTCCATATTCTGTTAATGATGACATCAAATGTGCAATATTAAGTCCTTCTCCATTCATTCCTTAAGCAGCTTTTGATACCAGCTTTCCACGTTTCTTCTTTACCTGAGTCCCCTGTGGATATTCTAGTTCAAACCCAAGTAACCAATTCAGCATTTATGAATAATGCTGACTACTTTTATGATGTATTGACTCTTCGATACAAAATCTGATAAAAGATATAAAAAGGAACAAGAATTGGTTTTGTTACCTGTTTCTCTGTGAGGAAAGAATTTATCAAGCTAAGATGAAAAACAGTCCTCTTGGTTTTTAAATCTAAATATTATTCTTTAAAAAATATTGGTTTGGCATATTTCATGCCAAATATATGGTGTTCATAAACACTATGAAAATAGGAAATAGTAATGAAAACATCTAAACAGCCCAAGGTGTTTCACCTTTCACAAAGCTCACTGTAAATAGCTCCCGATACTGTGACTTACACACTGCGACTGCAGCGGATTGATAAGGAACAATGGCACTGCGAAGGGGGGAACCCAGGCTCCAAAACGCCAGCCCCTCTTTCAGATGCTTCGATGTAAACACTTCTGTTAACGCCCTGTCAACACTGAGGTTGTGGTTGAACTCAGCCACGTGGTGACCCACTGAACAGGATACCAGGAACGCACCAGGATACACAAGGAGGCAAAATGACTCATTTCTTTAAGAGCAAATTTCAATTTGTTTAGAAATAAGCAGTTTCTTTTAATAATTCCCTAAATAGCCTGTGACTCTGTGTTACGTGACTTTAGGCGATATCTCAGGTCGTGCAACTCTCAGCCTAATGAGAGAGAAGGCGATTTGGCCAGGAGACATGCAATAAAAAAAAGAAGATAGGGTAGAATAATGCTTTAAGAAGAGTTTGAGTGCACTCTCTCAAAGCACAGTATTCCGTATTACTGTGAAGCAATCTTTTCCATAGCAAATCCATCTTCAGAATTAATTTACTTCCACTGCATGGAAAACCCCCACATAACTCCTAACTCCACATCAAGTCTAAGTATAGGGTGGGGTTTATTTGTTAAAGACAACCATTTTCTCTGTTGGGCATAAAAATAATGCAAGAAGCATGCTATACACACAGGTCAACAGTACTGTCAGATAGGTTAAGCCTTTCCATGGCATTTTAGGATTGACAATATTGGCCAAAAATTGATACCTCAAAATTAACCAAGTAGGACTTTAATGTTTACCTAGTCACCAATGTTTTCCTTTCCCAGAATTCATTAGACACCGACAATACTCAGCAATGACAACACCAGATCTATTTAGTGTCCTATAAACCTTGGGGTGCACAATTTTTAACCCCACAGTTCCATCACAAAATGTTTCCTGTGCAGTTGCAATATCTTTGCACGTGAGGATCAGCATCAACCACACAGCAGCAGCACTGATTTCTAGTGGGAGTCACCACTGGCGTAAGAATCATCAGACTCAATAAAGTATTAAGTGTGTTAAAGTCAGCATTATTCCTTTATACATTCCTTAATGCCAATAAACTACCTTAGTGCCCACAAGTCTGTCATAATTCATGCTTGAGATTATCCCGGTCTGTCCTCCAGATACTACTCCAGAGGACATTGTACACAGTTTTTATGATAGCTCTGTTGGGAAAAGGGAGACATTACTACTTCAAACTGCTCCGTCTGAAAGATTTCATCACCAACTCAATGTAATTCCGTGTTACAACACAAACATAATCATGTTATTAAGTTCATATTTAATTACAAATTAATTACTGTGCAATATAAAGGGTAAAAAAATTAATTACAGATTATTAAAGGATTATTAAGTATGTATCATTGAAACATGTGAGTGACAACCTGTGACCATAATGCGCTGAGAATTCTGTCCACAGCAAACTGCTGTGAACCAGGTTCCCCCATCTTTTACACTCAGATTCATATGTCAGGCTCGATCATCTTTTGTAAGAGGAACCATGGGTTTTCCTTCAGATGCTACCTTTTCCTCATGTAGATTTGTGAAAATAGAGGGAAACTAGAGGCCTGAAGATTTCTGAGGCATTTAAGGGAGTGAGACAAGAACTCCATGGACAGGTAATACTTAAACCCCCCTGGGCTCAGTCTAACCTGCTTGCAATATTCTAAATTTACAGTGAAAAACAGTACCACAGAATGCTCATACTGACAGAGTTCTCTCTCCCTTCACCACAGCCTCAAGTACAAACATTTCCACATGCAGAATACTTCTTCCAGCCTAAAAATCCGGGCTCAAAGCTCAGCAGGGTTGGAAAGCAATGCACCACTTGATGGGAATGAATACTGAAGTTTCCACAAGGAAGTTTTCTCCCAGAAGCTGGTTCTTTTGGAAACAGAGATAAAAGCAGACAGTGAGAAAACAAGTATTTTCCTTCAGTGACAGAAGCAGCTTTCCTGGAAACTTTCACTGGCTGATCATCTAAAGGGAAGTGATGATCCTCAGAGTATGACATCCAAAGGTTGACTATTTGCAGGATCCTCAGTCCACGTACGACAGGAAATTAAAAATGCTCCAGAAAAAAGGATGCTAAATTTACCACAGTTCTGATACACCACCCCAGGACAAACCTAAAAGCATTTACTGCCACTGCTATCCACCGAGCAGCATATTCCGTGTCTGAAGAGGACTGGGTTTTTCAGGATGGACAGACAGCACTGGTGGCGGCACTGGGAAGAAAAGCCGTTACCAGTCTGCTTTGTTCTCTGCATATGCAGACCTGGGGACAGAGGTAGAGGTTGCTGGGAATTTCTGCTGTGAATCTCATCATTAGGTGCAGAAGACGTGCAAAACTTTGCTTTGCCTATCCTCCCTCTATCAGCACCAACGCTAATTTACTTGGGAAATTGTGGAAAATTATCAAAATAGCTCTGATTTCATCCCTACAGAATGGCAAAAGGCTACTTCTCTTAATGCTTTAAAGTTTTCAAGTGGAGAACTTTCACATTCCTATAAGATATTTGACTGAGGAGTGTGAGCACAGGAAAGTTCAGGAGACAGAAAAATCACACCTGGGAAAGGTAAACTTCTTCAAAAGAATTCTCCACAGCAGGTTATTACCAACAGGACCTGGCGCAACTTCCTAGGAAGATCCGTTGCCAAGCGAATGTCTGAAGGCACCAGGTACTGAACAGCCAAACCCAGCACAAAGTGCTGAAGCGGTCTGACATTCTCCGTGCTGCTGGACTGCACGGTGCTTAAGTGAACGAACCAGATGGAAACCGTCCAGTATGGAGGGCAAAGGGGTGAAAAAGTATTTTCTTGAAATGAAATGGGAGAGAACACTGTCAACTGGGAAACAAAACTCAAGGCCAGGCTGACTGAGAAGCGCAGAGAGAGTCAGAGGGTTCAGCTGATTTGACTCTGCTGGAAGGGTTGCTCCACGCAAGGACACTGCAAAACTGGACGGGAATGAAATCCTGGACTGAACTCATTAAACTACACAAAACCTTTCTGTGGAGATTCTTACAAAGAAATGAAACATCCCCAGCCCAGTTAAGTTAGACAGCAGTAAGACAGCTCACCCCTCAAGACTGACAAAACAATCAAATCAAGGAACAGGTTGCAAATGTACATTTGAAATAGCTTCAATATCACAAGAAACAAAAATTTTCCTGGCACAATCTGCTTAGTCATTTAAAAAGTTGGTTGAGCTAGGGAAAAACACCTGACAGAGAGTAAGGAAACTTGCAAAACTTTGGAGTCTGAGAAATACCAGATGGGCAAAGGCAAAACCCAGGGCCCCATGTGTGCGCCAACCAGGCACCACACTGTATTCAAAGTGCGCACTTCTCAACCAGAACCTCCTCTTTTTCCTGAGAGCTTCAATGCTGCGTGGTACCTGGAGGGAAATGGCAGGAAATAGAAAACGAGGTCTGTACACGTTTATGGCTATTCCTGGCGGCAACAGCCCAACACCCCCAGTCTTTCTGCTGTTTGCTATGTATGTGCGCCTGTGTGACAGCCCCACATCGGCGCTAAACTCTTCTCTGGGGGTTTGTTTTGGGGTGGTTTCGTTTTTTATTTTGTTGCATCTACTGACCGCAATCTTGTTCTCACAAATGCCCTACAAGCCCAGGGAGAAGGCAAACAGTGTCCCCCATGGTGAAGAAGGGGAAAAAGCTCCTGACTATTCCCCTTATTAACCAGATCACCAACGCTGCAAAGCAGCGACCAACACATGCATCTCAAGGCTTGCAGGGAGCAGCTGCATGTTTTGTGTGACACAGACAGAAAAAGGGGACAAGGCAGCAGCTGCAAAACATCCTTCTCTGGGTCTGAAACAGAACTTCCCTCCACCTGTCACTGGTAACAGCTTTCAATGCTTCTCTAGAGAAGAGGTAATTTTGTGGAAGTTATTTCACAAAGAATTTCGGTTTTAAAGATTCTACTGAAAAGATTTTGCTATTCAGAAGGAAAAGTTTAAGGACGATGCTACACCAACAGAAGTTGAATAATAGATTATCTCATTCCTAATGAATTTATTGAAAGACTTGGGGAGGGCGGGGCAGTAACACAGCTCTTCCATGAAAGGTAGTCTAAAGTCAGTGAAATAGGCCTATGAAGAAAAGCAGCACTGCTATGCCATTAAAGCAACTTTAACTTTGGAGACTTCTTTTGGTATGGCGACTGTTTGACTATGTGAAGTGACAGGCTGGGTCTTTAGACGAATCGGGATTTCAGAGGACAGCACCATCTCACTGGCAATCCCAGCTCGCCGCCACAGCCTCGTTCTGCCCATGTGGAAGCCCTCAGACTTGTATTTAAACACACCATGAGCTGCAAACTGGTGTGTACCTAGTTGACCGGAACAGGATCAGTCACTCGGACACTCTCACGCTGAAGCGCCAATCGGGCACTGAGCATCTTTTACCTGAGCCAGCAGGAACTCTTACAGAAATCTTGCTTTGCCTCAGCACGAGACAGGAACGCAGGATTTAACACCTATTACAAACTGGCTCTTCCTTTAGCTGTTACCAAACAACGAGGTATTATTTGTTGCTTCCTGGGTATCTTGTGATTAATGAAGTTTAAGAAGGGCACCTTCACTAATAATATGTGCCTCACATTGATCATGTTTCCAGCGATCATTAGTATTCATTAGCAGCAGTCAACTCCTTAATTCCTTTTTGCTTAAGCCCAAATTATTGTAAGTTATTTACAACACCCTGTAGGAAAGAACAAGGCTCTCACAAATCTTAACAGCTTATTCCCAGATCTTCCTGTACCAGCACTGTCAGGAAATGCACGCACACTGCAAGACTCTCCCAGCTGCTAGCCCGCAGGTCTACCTGCACGAGACTCTTGCCTGCAACAGTACCTGGTAGGGACGTCCCTCTCAACCCCAGAGCCTGCCAGCCCTGCTTTCTCAGCAGGGCGGGGGGAGGAGGGGAGCAAGCGAGCAGCCAGGTGGGTGTTCGGCTGTCAGCCCAGGTTAAGGCTCCACAGAAACAGGGCCAAGGATACACCACAGCATCTGCCTGTGCAGCTACACCAACAAACACAGAAGTGGTGACATTACTTGCCCACGCTTCACCGGGGGACGTTCACACGCTGGTACTGAGACCGATGGGAAAAAGAGCCTTGCAAGCTCAGCTGCTGCACTGAGCATGAGAGCTCGCTCACGTTCTGCAAGCTGAGCTCGCAGGAGCCGTGCCTGCATCCACCCTGGCACACTTCATACTGCTTTTAGCAGTGTTTGAACAAATACACTTCCCCTTACATAAGCACTAACACCGTAACACTACCTGCAGGAATGCTAAACGCTGACACTACTGCAGGCTACCCTGAAGAGAAGTATTGCTCGATGGGTACGAAGGAGGAGAGTTACATCCCCAGCGTTAACCGCCCCACTAACCTTTAACTCGCTCTTCAGTTAAGTGAGGAAGGCAATGTAGGTGGATTTCAAAGACTGCTAATTCACAATGATATCATCCTGTGATTTCAAAACCTACTTTGGGATATTGCTAGGTCTTTCCAGCACGTTCTTCACTTTACAGTCTGTGTATAAAAGTATTCCAAACAATATCCATACATCCTCCTTTGCACTTTTCGCTTTTGATTAAAATATTCAACTGCTACAAAACAAAGCATCAGAGTTGTAATATTTATGAATACAGATCCCATCTGGCACTGGTTGCCAGAGTCTGCAGTTCCCAACTGCAAGTAGGTGAGTGAATCTGAAATTATAATTCCTCCAAAGACCATCAGGATGACACAAATTTGCTCAAGTCTGTAGCACTATATGAAATAGTCCAGGCACACTGCACGCCTCCAGATGCAGTGTATACATACTCCACAACAGGAGTTCAAATACAGGAAAACAAGTTAAGCCTATGATAATTTTTGCACTGAGGGATATAAATAAAATATAATATTACGAGCACAGAGACTGTCTTTTGTTAGTTTCTAATCCCATTACGGAATTTAAATGAAACTGAAATATAGAGATTCACAACTGTAGAACACAAATGTACAGGAAAAACACAGACCTAGGTCAGAAGAAGTTTGCTGAAGAGGAAACAGTTCACTGCACTTGCAATTATCAGAGATTCCTGTAGCCGCTGCATTCAGGAGAGACGGGTTCTTTCTTCCTAAGGTAAACTTACACGCGACAGGAGAGTTAAGCCAAAACAACTGCCAAAGTTCTGCCAACCTAGTGTGCCACACTCACACGCTTTGGTTACCTGTAGTTTTGTGCTTCTTGTGCCTGATGGAGCTTTCTGGAGCTCTCGTTTCTATCTGAACCTGCCCAGCTAGCCCCAGGACCCCACAACGTACTCCTCTAGCCTAGGAGTCTATCATCTGCTCCAGGCTCTTCTCTCTTCCCATCAGTGGCAGAAAAGCAAGGGAAGGGGGAGAGCAAGGAGGTAAGATTTGGATGTAGGTCTCGACACGCAAGGCTGAAAACTTGCCCCGGCTGTGATCTGTAGCTCAACCCCCGGTCACTGCCACGAGGGCTTTCTGCACCCGTGAGGGGGCCAGCAACTGCCAAGGCTCCTCCCTGTGCCCCAAGCAATGCGCTGTGCTGCGATAGGATCTGCTTCCTGATGTAGAACCTGACTTTGATGAACGCTTCTGTGGCATAAAAAGTAGTAACTAACACACCTTCCTTTCTGTAAGACAGGCCTTGGAAGCCTGACAGCTAACAACATACACCCGCTTGTCCCTCCAGCTGCAGCTGTTAACGAACCATTCCGGCTAGATGGGTTCTCCTCTCAACTTTTCAGGCCTGAGCAAAGAGTATGCAACCTCAGATTTGTCCAGACAAATGATCATGAAGGTATTTATCATTCCCAGGCCGGTTCCATCCACGTGTTAACTGTGGATTCACCTGCGTGGATTGGCATATGGCACACAGCCAGAAACCAAAGCACCACTCAGCCTTCCATTACACCGACTACAGTGAGACGCAGTACATAACCCGACCTAGGCACATGGTAAAGCCGCTCAGACATTCATTTTCCACTGGATTTCTCTGTAGCAAAGAAACAGCGAAATAAATAATAAAGCAGATTTTAGAGAAAGGCTTGAAAAATTGATGGAAATCTGAGTGATCAAGCCTGTAAAAGCTGATGTGAAGCTCTGTGTATAGCTCTGATCACATCAGAATAGTCAGGGAACTGTTTCTCATCAATGCAGACGTCTCTGGGAATACTTTTGTAGTGACACCACTTCAGCACACTTTATTAAACTTGTTAAGATACCCTATAATCATATCTGACAAATTAGTAACTTTGGATCTATTCCAAAATGAATCTACATATCACTATAGTTAATTTACATGCTGGCTTAAAAATATGAAATTATGCAGTAGACATAATTGCCTCCTAAAAGGTAAAGTGTAAAAGCCAAGTAAATAAATCAACAAATAAAATAAATTGCTTTTCAGATGATATAACTCTTAAACCTCCTCTGAACCCTGGCGATACACACCAGCTCATGCTGAAGGGAAAGAGCTGAGCAATTCCCTTCATTTCTCCTAGTGCTGGGTCTGAAAGCTGGAGCCAATTAAGGGATGTGACCATAGAGCAGAAAGATTTACTCTCACTACTACTTAAATATACAAAGGAGAAGCAATGATTATTTGCTGCCGATATCCAGGGAGCTCCAGGCAGCACTGAATCCTAACACGGCGTTACTGTCCGTGCATCAACACCCTGCTCTGTCGGGCTCAGACTTCAGTCAGTTGCATTGGCCTTTCCTACGCTGGGTCTGTCTCTCTGGTTGAGCTTTTCTTTTTCATTTTTGATACATTCATCCTGATCAGCTCAGGTGTTTCTGACACTGGCAGTGCAAGAGAAGAATTTTGCACATGTAAAGTAGTTCCCAGACTTTTTTGTTCTGAAGCCTGCCAGCATTTCCACACTTCCCACACATGAAGCAGGCACTCAAAGATTAACGAGGCAAAGAATCTGTTCTGGCTGAACGGGAGCCTCTCACAGCTCAAACGGTTGGATTGTGCTGACCAAACTTTCCAACCACGGTATCTCTGTAGGAAAGTGGATATTAAATTCTGTTTGTAACTACACAGTGCATGCTCCAATACCATGGACTGCGCACATGCGTCCTGTTCTTTGGCACTTAGGGTGGAGAGCGGTTTTAATGGTAACTGCTGTTACAAGATGCAACAAGGTGTGTGTACTAGAAGCAGGGATCTTTTGTCTCCGGGCACTCTACTGCCATTCCAGCACCAGAGTCTGGAGCTGAAGACAGAGCAGGAGCAGCCTGAAACTGCAGAGAGTGCCAAAAGCTGACCTGTCAGGAAGAAAACAGGATTAGTTAGTTGTGTTTATGAAGAATAAAGAGCTGACACTTGAGGAGCTGATTAAGGAAGCTTAGGTTTTATACTCAGGACATTCTTGCACGTGATCACAACAATCATGCAAGAAGGGGCTAAATGCCAGGAATCTGGTACTTCTTAACTTCTTGAGACAGGTATGATTTTGTTTCGCTTCTGTTTTGTATATGCTTGGTGGAGCATACACATGCTGAGAGCAGGTGCAAAAATGAAATTTCCATTGCTGGGAAAATTTTATTGTCAAGAAAAATAAGACTGAGTGAGCCAAAGTTGGAAGTGTGTATTTACTGCCAAACTACAGCATTTCTAGAATGAAATATCGACTCCAAGGTACTAACCTACTTGCTAAACTGATAAGTGGTCTCGCTAGAGCAAGACATCCAAGCAGCTTTGGCAGCTCTAGATGGATATGGATAAAATATGTGTCAGTTCCATGGATATTTGCCTCTGACTGCACAATAGATTTTTATTCTGGCTACAGATCTTAATTTCAGTCTGCACCTGCCACAACTTCTATCACAGCTCATTAGGGATCTCCCACAGTCAGGAAATCTGGAGACCAGATGCCAAGCAAGTTGGCCAGCCTCGAGAGCTAGTCTAGAAGCCATGGCTTATGAAAGCACATGGCAAGTGGTCCCAAATACATGACCCCAAGAAGCCTTGGGGCCTGGCAACCCATCTGCATTAATCTAGAGCCAGATGAGCAATTTTAGAGAAAATGAAGTTTCATTATGAGCTCATAAAAAATGAAACCACTTATGTGAAATACTTCCAATCAGACAATCTGGCAAATTCAACAATTGAAAAAGTCCCCCAAATACAAGACCTATGGCTAATACAACCATCTGGTGAATAAATGCAAGAAAGTCTCATTTTCATATTGTTTTCCTCCTTCACTAGGTCATATCCTCAAGTTCCTGAAAACTATCAACGAATATAAACATCAGTGCCCTCCTATGGGAAAACACTCCTTACTGTAAAGGCAGCACTTCATGCAATGCAGTTTGCTATCCTGCTACACAACGCACATACAGCATGTGACTGTACTGCATGTAGCATCAGCGCTACAGTGTTCTGAAATTCATACCAAGAGTGGGTATTTATTGAGAAGAAAATCTGAACCTCTAACGATGCACAGTTGTTGGAATGATAGAGAAAACCATGTATTTCACTGTGGGACTCAGGGGTAAACGCCTCAAACCACAGGTACTTTCTACATGATGAACACACAGAGAACTAACGACACCAGAATACAATTACAACTGATCCAAAGACTGCTTTCCAAAAGCAAACATTTTCAGACCTGCTTTGGGATCTGTGTGGCAATCTAAGGTGGCTTCTTCAGCGATGGAACTCTTACAAGAATGGGAAAAGCTCTGTGCCATAAACGTGAAAAATGCTTACTTCTCCTTTCCCATATAACACACAAGCATTTTGATTACCACTCTACACTAAAAGGATGTTTCAATTTAAAGCTCTTCAGAAGGCTGCCAGGAATGCTCTGCTCAATGATAAGTCTATTGTACAAGACAAGCGAGGAGAACATTACCTTTCTAAGTGGCCACGAAAGTGTGT
Source organism: Rhynochetos jubatus (assembly GCA_027574665.1). Classification (NCBI taxonomy): domain Eukaryota; kingdom Metazoa; phylum Chordata; class Aves; order Eurypygiformes; family Rhynochetidae; genus Rhynochetos; species Rhynochetos jubatus. The sequence continues at coordinate 555,961 of CM050661.1, read as the reverse complement.
TATTTACAGCCAAGTGACAAAACAAAGAGATGTGGAAAACGTCAAAAGGAACCCGAGACCACAAGCATTAACAAATGGTCTGAAAAAGCACACGATTTTTTTTCCTCTCCCCTTCCCCCACCCCATCGCTCTCAAAGACCTGGAGACTGCCTCAGGGTCACTGGCCATGTGAAAAACCACCCCTTAACAAAGTCTCCTGTTTTTCATTATGGTTCCCCTCATGCAAAAATCTGAGCACTAGCTGAAGGCCTGTGAAATGCATCTCTATTGCTGCAATGTTGTCACTGTAGATTGGATCAGACTCAATGATCAGAGGACTGACTCATCCATCACCCCAAGTAATGAAAGAAAATCCTTATACCTCAGAAATTGTACTTACCTCAGTTTCTCCAGGCTTGTGGGGGCTAAACTCCCTGAAAGACTACGGGGTGGAAGTTTATGCACGGCCCGAAAAAAAAAAAAAAAAGGAAAAATATCTAAGCTGTTTGGTGATGAGTTACAAATCATTTACAGCAGGAAACCCGTGTCAGTCCATCAGGAACCCATCTCACTGTTGGGGAGTTTGTCTTCACTGTCTGGGTTGCTTACAGCTGAGCGTGGAGCTGTGGCTCGCTGAGCCACCTGGCCCCGTCACTGTTCTCACCAACACGCGCCGTTCCCTCTCACAAGGCAGGCAGCAGTAACAACACCGCTCAGGTGGCCCTGACTTTGGAAGGAAGATATACAACCCACAGCTGCCATTTATTTCATCTTTTGTGCACATTTCCCTCTGGGACACAAACAGCATCCACTGCAGAGCATTAGTAAGCTCAGAATGTCTTTATTCTTGATGCCTGTGCTGCCCAAGGAATTTAGTTACAGGGTTTTCTGGGAATGATTTACGTTTGTAAGCATAAGTAGACTAGAGAGTTGAGAAATAAAAGAAAAATAAACGTTAATGTTGGTAGCAAGAACGTGGACATGATGCATAATCTTTATAGTACAAATAAATGTTGCCCATTCTGTTCAAAAATCGCAACCCGTCATCACGGCAAATAATCATCTGTCAAGTGACCAGAACAATAGCTCCGAAGTGCTCTGGGGTTTTCCTGCGGTCTCAGTCACGCATGGCATGTAAACATGAGCTCGATCTTAAGAAATCTGAATTGTGTACCCTGGTGACTCCAATCAGATACAAACATGGACGAAGGGCGTGTTTTAGCTGACCACAGGCACGTTACCCCTTGTTTAGAAACTTGTTTGGATATAGGTGACTCTAAGCCAAGCAGGCTTCTCAGACCCACTGCAAGGAAGACTGCGACGTACAAGTTTGTGTTTTGGAAACCCCAATACCCACGTCACCGTTACTCTACATGTGCCAGTTTATTTTATCATGCTAGCTTGTGACAGTAATATCATTCCAGCAAAAACGAGCCCAATCACAAGGGTCAAACTGTATTTTAAATCACAGCACACCTCTTTCCTTGTCCAAGCAGCTGCCATAGCTCAGAAGATGGGGGGGTGGGGCACTCAGTGCAGCTTCCTAATGCCAACTCCCATGTCACAGTTCCTAAACTCGTACCTAAGAAATACCAGTATCATTGCATTTTAAAGCAAAACCCCTTTATCTTACATTTAGTGTTTACTATTGCCTTCAACTACAAGTACCAACATACTTTGTTCGTTACAAACTACACCTACTCTCCAGGAAAAAGCAAATGCTAAACAACCAACCTCAGATATTTCATGCTTCTTCATAAGACTTATCTACTGAAGTAAGAAGTTCCAAAAATGCTGAATAAAGATCGAGAGAAACAAGTGGCACAAAAAGAAACTCTATTAGAATAACTTAACAAAAGAGTTAAATTTTGGTACCCTAGTATCTCAAGGATAGTTTCAGGCACTTGCTTAGTGCACAACTACACTAATACACAGAGGCCTCTACTGGCTGTGTTCAGCTGTTGCCCATTTAAATAAACAACGGTAAAAGGGTCTGCTCCCATTATCCATGGTGCAGTTGCTCTTCCAGAGATTTCCCAACAGTTCTGCAGGTGAATCACAACTTGTGCAGTACTGCTGACAAGTGGTGCTTGCAGAACTCCGTAATAAGCCACAGAGACGGTGCGCTAATGCAGCACTTCACCACCGAGACAAAGCGTGGTAGCCAGGAAGTCATCTGTCTACACAGATCTAGGAAAAGGGGGGAAATGACATCTGCACTGAGGCAAATAATGTTCCAAACATACCAAAGCATGTAAATCATTCCAGGAGAGCACATGTTCATCTTCATGAACAGGCTACACGCTGACAGCAGATCACTCAGCACTGTCAGGCACCTTAGAAGTTCTCTTGCCTTTTACTGGAGTTTCCAACACTGTGCTCACTTCATACGGCTGAGTTTGGGAGAGCAAAACAATCCAGCAGCAGTAGCTGCTGCCACCGAGATTCTTCTCACATTACACACTCAACATATATGTGCATTTCATATTAACCGGACTAAGACTTGCAGAAAGAGCTTTTGATAGGAACAAACTGGGGGCTGAAGTCCCGAGGCAGTTGAGTCCAAAGCAATTCCCACTGTCGAGAGAGTTAAGCCATGCATTCAGAGATACCCCTGAAACCAGCCAACATCATTCAGAGAGGAGATCCTTAACTCACTGTGACCAGTTCTCTGAAACAAAGATAACCAATGTTATTATTATTATATCATATCCAGGAATGGTCCTGGATTTAAATCCATGGAAGGACCATTCTGGTCCCTCAGCTCAGAAGAAACAAGTGAGAGAATTAGAAAAAGCACAGAGAAAGGGAATAAGGAGTTTAGAGAAGACAACACTATAGAAGGACTGACTACAACTCTCCAGTGTGAGAGAAAGGCATTAGAATCCTACAAAGATGTATAAAACGATGAATAATAGTGAGGAAAGTAAGAGTGGAAGGACTGCTCAGTTTGTCACAGTACCGGTGCTGAGAAACCCCCATTGCAGTTTTTAGGCAGCACACTATAAGTTAAAGAAAGTAATGATTAAAGTCATTTTTAACACAATACATAATTAAATTGTGAAAATCGTCGCCACAAGACATGGTGGAACATAACAATATTTCTAAGAAGTATGAGCTGTAATTCCTAGAAGATTCCCCAGTAGTCACAGCCAAATACAGTGGAGGCTTTTGGATGCAATCTCCACCCCAGCAAACCCCTGCCATTGTCTGCCAGCAGCGCGGGGAATAAACAGGGGAAGGACCACTGTGCCTCCACCCTTCCTCACACTGCTTTTCCGTAGTGAGAAAGCTTCAGGTGTTCGAAACTAGGTATTGTGTATGACACCTCTCAAATTCCCACGATCTCCTGAAGAATCCTGATGGAAATCGCAGAGTGCGTTATATGAAGGGGTTTTTCTTTACGTAATGAATCAATCAATTCAAGCTTACAAGCAGAAGAGCTGAAGACAAAGATTCACAGAATCTACCCCTTTCAATGACCACAGGGTTTTCAGCATTACGTGTAACAGCTTCTAACACAGGCAGACAAATATGACTAATTGATAAGATGCACATTTTTATGAAGTCACTTCTCAAAGCAGCACTGAAGCCTCAAGGCTCACCGAGCTCAGTGATGAACTCCACCTCCCAAAATCCTGCTTACCAATGAGCTACCTCTTTTGTACCCCCGACATCAGAAGTTCATGTCATGCTTTTCTAACCTTTTAATACTCCAATAAATGACATCTGAGACACATGAAACCATAAAAAAAAAAACCCCAAGCCCCCAAAGTACCAAATTATAGCAGGTTGAGACTTGTTTCTTCTCTTCACCAACCCTCTGGTAAACTTGGTGAGTACCCTGCTGACTGCAGCAACAGGAATTGATGTGTCGTTTCTTTTTTCTGAGGAACCATAGGAACTAGAACAAAACGTACGTGCTTCACTTCCACTTAACATCATGCTAGAGCTGTTGTAAAAAAAGCCTGTATAATTCCTACAATTTAAAAAAAAAATCCCTGTAAAAATCACATGCTCTCTGCAGGCACTGCTCAAGCTAAAAGGAGATAGCACAGAACTACGTAGAAACAGCATGGTTTTCCACACTAGCCTCCAAATATTCACAAAATCCCATGCTAATTCACTATATACACAGTCAGGAGCAATGACCGCGCTGTGGAATAACACACCGGAGAAGACTACCCTGTAATGCTACTGCCCTTGAAGGGGACCGAATGCCAAGATCTACAGCCGCCCATGCTACAAGCCTCCCAGCGACACGATGAAAACTGAGGGTTGGCATCAATTAGGATTCTAGTAAGAGTTCAGTGTTCAAAAGGCATTTGGCTGTGGAAGTCTGAACACAGAAGATCTCTGCCATGAATTATTTCACACAACATTTGAAATAAAATATAATCATTTGAGCTATATTTAAAGTACAAGAGTTCCAAAAAAAGGAGTCCTGAATACCTAAAGAACTGAAGCATTGATGATGTAGTCCCTTTGATCCTGGGATCACAAGCTCCCCAAAAACACTTTCAGACACAACTCGCAAACGCCTCTGTACCTGAAATATTGCTTTAAGGGAAAGAGACAAGGACAAACCAATCTGCAACAACAGCAGCTCTTGGCCAACACGGCTGTACCTGTCGGTACACGTGAAGTTCTCACACTGCTCCCGAATGAGGATGGGTCACACAGCAGAGTAAGTGTGCTGGGCTGATCCACTCCGCTGGGCAGAGAACCACCACAGGTCTTCCCACCCCGCCGACGATGCAGACGGTGGTGCCAGGGACTTGGTGCATATCAAAAGTGCACCTACTGCATCAAACCCACGTCGGTTACTGGGGAAGCTGCCAGTAAACATAACAACTTCTAAGATTTTAATGGGGTCTTAAAACCCTAGAATCTTACCTTATTAAAAATGCTAATGAGATCTCAATTTGGGGTTGAACAGACGAAATTAAACACCATCTGGGAATTTTACCAGGTGGGTCTTTATGAACCTGTTCAACAACTTGTTTTCTCTCAATTCCTACTGTACACCCCTTTTTCCCATCTAGGAAGTACCACTGGCATGGAAAACCTCCCTGTTGCTGAACACACTTTGGAAAAACACTTTTTCTGATTGCAGTTGCTGTTTCTAATTGTTATTGCTAGATGTTTCAGATCTATTCTTACACTTTTGACAACCTATTTGAGCTATTACTTTCAACATAGGAACATGTTCCTCAGGAAATGGAAGCCATTCTCTACTTTTTTTACATGTCCTAGAAGAATGTGGCCTTGATACTAATTAAACCCGTGTTCATGATTTATGAATTCATAAGTAGACAGTTTGAGTTAAAACTATTATTAATTACTACTAATGCCACGTGTCCCAAGTATTTCCTAATCCAATCAGCTATCATGTGTTAAATGGTACTTTCAAGATCAGAACTCTGCTTTGTACAAGTGTCCATCAACACTTCTCGCAGAGCTCCCCACTAGCACTGCAGCGTGCACTTGATTTAAACCTGGACTTTTCAGGCTGCAAATATTTACTCCTTAATTGCCAATCTTCTCAGTTGCCCTGTTCTGCTTTCTCAGAAATCACTTTCCCCGGGAATCCCTAAGGAATCCTTCTTTGCCCTAAGGAATATCCTTCCTATCACTAGATCTGACTGGGGAACGTTCTTTTCTCCTCCAAAAAATGGAAAAGACAAACAAAACCCCAACAAAACTAAACAAACAAACCATCAACAACCCATCCTCCCCTGCAACACCTTTCAGATAATTATAATGACATGCTTCTGATAATTAGCCCTTCTAAGGCTTGTGCACAGTTACTAAGCAGACCAGACCTGCAACAACATTCTCTAAACCACGCAAGAACGTCAAGTTCTTCAAGTTTCAAGAGGAAACTGGATGCTCCTTTGAAGAAAAGAAAAAAAAAGAAATAAAAATCAAAGCTCTTAGTCCTTTCTGTCTGGACAAAGCCTCCACCTTTGAATTTTTCAGGATCGTAGTGAAGAACAGGCATATCCTGCAAACAGTGGGGAGACTAAAATGTGCTGACAACAAAAATCCGTATGTAGTATAGTTCTGTGACCACAAGATTTGTGCGCAGTTCTCTGCCAGAGCGGTACAGCTTCCAAGGAAATGTAACAGGCCAACTCCCCACAAGCAACTGAAAAATTTAAATTCAAAATTACGCACTGCGTTTACTAATTAAACTCTTGCTACACTCTAGATTTGATAGGGTGCAGCCACTCACAAACGATACTTGTGTGTTACTTGTCCATTCCTGGTCGTTTGTCTCTCCGAAAGCAAATGTGTAAGCGGTTGAAAAGGTCGTGAAGGAAAAAATGAACAAAGAAATTAAAAGTACCAGTAAGCAGCCCCTTCATTCTCTCGTTTAAGATTTGTGCCGAATCATTAAATAGATTCTGTGCTTGCTTGGTATGCAAAACTTCACATCAATGGACTTGCAGCCAGCAACATGAATATAAATTCATAAAGAAGATCTATGGTGTGGATAGGAGCGCTGCAGTGGGGACCAGACAAGAGCATTTGCCTCAGGGACAGCACAGAAGAGAAAATACATGTCAAGCTCAGAACAGATGCTAGAAAGACTATCAGGAGATTAAGCTGGTGAAATGGCCTGAAACACAATACATTCCTACACCTTCTAAGATGCATTGACACCAACCAAGTATGTGCCAGGAGAAAGGGAAATCTTCTTTTGTTGTTTGCAATTCCTACATATTCCTTAACCAATCCTGAATCTGTGCCATGGCTTCTTAATAAAGAACCTACCTCTCCAAGCCTACCCCCCAGATCCCCACCTCCCTCCCCTCCGCAGTGCTGCCTGCCTTTTAGGGGCTGCACCACTACGACACCAGCCAAAGGCTCCCTCTCCTCCATGATGAGTGACCCTAGCCTGCACCAGGACTTTCTTTTCTGTAGGAATTCCACAAAATACTGGAAGGTGCAGTCGGACTGTACAAAACCAGGCTGGCGAGCATGACAGCTCGCAAGGCAGCGCGAGCCCATCGGCGCCTGCAGCTGCTGTAACAGCCTGTTGCTGGAAGCTCCAAAAACCTCGGTGGTAGGACAATGAATTTCCTTCTTTCCTCTGTTTTCTAAACCAAATGTAGAATTTGGGCTCTGACATCAAGCCTGGACTTGCAGGCACCATGTTAACCACAGACGAGTACCGAAAAGTACCTCTGCTTACACAGTTCTAAACCCAATTGTCATTTCTACATCATTAAACTTTTAACAACCAATTTAATTTCTCTTCCTTGGTAACCTGAGAAAAGCTACTATCGATTGCATCAGATCATTTCAAGCAGTGAATTGGTGTGCTTAATGCCCTGCTTTTCCAAATACATAGATTAAAAATTATCTTAGAAATAAAATCTTCAGTCTCCAAAGCTACTTCCAATTTAAAGTTTCTGCACTGCATTTTCAGCTCCTGTTGCTGTCTTCTTCACACTTAACCCATCGCCTGCACGCTTGCTCAAGTAAGAAGAATTGAAATGTAAAGTTTCCGAAAGCAAAATCTCTAATTAAGTCTGCATAAATTAGACAAAATAACGTGGAGATAATCTTACTGGAAGACCGAGAATCACAATATGCACAAATGAACGCATAAAGCAAAAGCAGTTAGTGCACAGTTCTGTGGGCTTTATAGCTTAATATTAAAAGCTGCTGCTGTAACTTTGTAGACCTCCCACTTGAAGAGATTAGGGAATTGGTCAATACGAAATCCCATCCAACACCTCAGCTTCTTTTCCATCAAATGCTATTAGCATTCATTTTCATATGGTACCCTGAGATCCTGGTGTATCCCCAGCTGCGTCATTCGCCTTAACCTACAAGCAGAGTAACAGAGAACTGTTTTGTCAACTGAAAAAGCAATACAACCCTTTCAGTACTATGCTGAAGCTGCTTTTTTAACCAATCTCAAACTGATAATCTTGACATTCTCAAGAGAGGCTTCCTCGTTATCACACTCAAATACATTTTGTCCACAGTGTCAAAGTGCTCCGCCAGCTAGTCCAAGGCCATCTAAAAGGCTCCCTGTGTGATGTCCAGGAAAAAGACCATGGTCAACAACTGCTGCCACAGCTAAGATCTCTGTAACATGTCCAACCACATGAAGGACCAAACTTTCAGGGTAACTCTCCCAGGACACAGGCACAATCCCAAATCTCTCTAAACTTTGCTCCAAGTGCAAAGGATAGATCTTTGGCAGACAAAACCACTCTAACTTCAACAAGAGACAAATAAAAATTAATAGAGCAAGAACTATCTCATGCAAAACAAAACGAGTCATTTCACTACACACACTTCTCTTTCAACATTCAGCGTAAAAGATCAACCAGCCCATGACAAACCGCCCATTGTTTAATGTACCTGCTGGCACTTCAGTACACCACTCGTAACGCTAACGCAAAGAATCTGCTCAGACCTCGAGCAGATGTTTAGAATCACAGAATAACCAACACAGAATGCGACCCTCTGGACGTCATCAGGTCCATCCTCCTACTCAAAGGCATTTTAGATTTTTCTGTGGTCTTCACTTCTCTAGAACAGAATTAACAGTATTTTGTCTATGGAAAGTCACAAAGGAAATGATGAGAATATCCATGGAAGGGCATGCCACAGGGCAATGGCACCAAAACCAAGCTGTCCTCTACAGAACGGAACGCACAAAGGGTTTACCAATCAAATCAAAACGGCTCTTCCCTGTAATCTCTAATAAACTACCTTCTAATTACTACCATTTGTCACAAACGTCAATACACATGGCAAAAGAGAAAAAGCAAGATTTATTCATTTATTTCATTACTCTTCCTTAATACATTTGTCCCTGGACTTGCAACACCAGAAAGGAATTGTGAGAAAGGCCAAAGCAGCAGCTGATGCAGCCCAAGCACTGACATCCACTTTGTCTAGGTTCTAGCTGGCACAATCAGATGATTGCCCATTAGCCCCAGATTTTCCTTCCATTGCCTTCACAACCCCTTGGCCTTTATTCTATTCTTCCATTCTTGCCCTCTCTTATCTGCTTCATCCTGCTCTCTTATTTCTCACAAGTTAAACCATTATCCTTCACACAGCAATTTCTGCTCCTCTTCCCTGAAAAACGAAATAGTTCTAGAAAAAATACAGTATCTTACCATCATATTATTCACTCCTAGATACATTATTTCTTTCACTGCATTAACGATCTTCATTGCAAACTCCTGGATAAAAGGATTACTTGTTGATCTCTGTACCACTTCTTCCATAATGGGTATCCACTAATATCTGTTTCCTTGGCATTAACATAATGCATAAATTGCAGGCAACGATGACAAGTTCAACAGAATTTCAGTCTGACCCACACCCTCAGAATCTGATCCTTACTTGAGATTCACTCTACTAGATGTAACTATTCCCCCACCCATCTACCACAAACCTAGAGTTTATTTTTAAAAGCTTGTCAGTAACACAGGACTATACAGTCTTCTCTACCTTAATTTAGCGGGCACTGTTTGTAAGTACACACTACACTCATGCAATTTATACCTTCACTCATAAAAGAAGAAAATGTATCTTAGGTTGTTGAACCGCCTTCACGGAATCTTACAGAAATTTTGTTGTGAAATAAACAGTTCCTACATAAGCCAGAAGGGCACTCTATGTTCTAAGACCTGAGCTCTAGTTAATAATTGACATTTTCTATTCAGTTGTTTGTTGAAAAGTCAAGTTTTGGATACCAAAGAACTCGGTTTTAAATTAAAACAGGATCCCTGGAGAATTTAATAGCATACTTCCCATAGTTTAGAGTTTCTGAACAAGTCAGCTTTTATCAGCAATAATTGAAATTGCCAAATTCAAGAGCAGAAGTGATATGGCTACACACTGTGAAACCATTCAGTGACAGCACAAATATGGTACGCCGTAATTAGCTAGCTGTTGTTAGAGAAAAAAAATATTGCACAGTGTACTGCCACCTCTACATAAATCCCGAAGAAGTGCTTACGTTGTACATTATTTCTACAGTCAAAATGAAGAGCTTCGATTTGCCCATCTGTATGTGCAATTAATTGATTCATAACTTTATGTAACCGAACAAAGATCTCTGAAATGTACTGAAGTAAAACGCTGCGCGACTGAAAGACCATTCTGCCAACTCTACAACTCTACCATCATTTGAAATTTCAGACCTTCAGCTACTTTGACATGTGCAAAACCAGTCTGAAGGGCGACCTCAAGAATTCTTCAGAAGTAATTTTAGTTCCCATTGAGCACATGATGCTGCTCACCTTAAGCTCTTTTAGAGCCATTCTCAGTCAACAGTTTTCACTTCAAAGAACGGAGGTTTACCAGGTCTCCCCGTGGTGCAGCTTCACAGCTGCAAAGGTGTGACTACCAAAGAAAAGAAAAACGTGTTTTCATACAAAACTCTCTAAAGAAGCTATGAATATACTTTTTGACTTTTGGCTTGCATTTCATACATACTACTTAAACCTCAGTCCAACCTTTCTCCTGCCCATGGAACTTAAAACATGCACAGAGGACACACGTATACAGGCAGCAAAACCAGAAGTATACATCTTTTTTGCTTCAGAAATGTAGCCGTGATCACAACGCAGATTAATGGTTTGCATGTGGCAGTATTGCTCAAACCTTTAACCTTTACCAGTCAACACTGAAAGCCATAAGGGACGTTGTATTATACTAGCAGTTTTCATCACTCCAAATTCTTCAAATGCAGCCAAGCAGTGTACATTGAGGGAACGTAGGAGGGAAAAAGAAGTGATGGGGAATTTCTCCTCCAGATATTTAATGCATAAAGATGAAGTTCCATATTTGTACAACTTATTTAATACTTCAATTAGTTTATTTTCCAAATTTAGATGTCCTAATTTACTAAGGTAACTAGTTTATAGCACACAAATGCAGAGCATCTTATTTTGTATCTTCTTTGCCCAGTTCTTTCCCTCTCTCACTTGGACAGGTATCAATTTATGATTCAGTCACTCAGCCAGTTTGAAGCTTGACAGTTGTTCCTATTACAAGGACAATTTTAAGACGTTTGTTGCTTCTTGGACATACTGTCACTTTTAAAGCTAGATTCCCCTCACAGAGCAGGAAACAAGTGATGAGACACAGCATCTTTGTTCATCTCTCTGACCCTCTCCTCCATCAGCTCCTTCCAAACTTTAATTTGGACCACCTTCATGAGATTGTTTAGGTAGGGGCTGAGGTTTCCTACCAGCCTCCTTTACTAAGGATTCCTGGTCTCTTGTACCATTCTTTCACGAGCATGCAAATCTTCAAAAGAAACCATCTGTTAAGGTGCTGACATTCTTGTGCCTTTTCTTGACCTGAAGACTTGCTGCAGTTTCAACTCTCCGCTTTGGCGCATCTGAAACACTCCCGATTCCAAAGTGACCGGCAGCGAGTGCACTCAGACGTGGCAGAATGGCTGCACGGAGGCTTAGGCACATGCACTGGCCCGCACGCAGCTATCAAAATTGGCGTGTGGGATGCCTCAAGACTTCCTGCATATGCAGCAGCTATTCATCCCAGGCTGCTGGACCCAGGAAGCTGAGCAGAGCTCCAAACCAGCCGTCCGGCATATAGCCACTGACCAAAAGACCACATACTGCAGGCGGAGTAGGATACAAAGAAAAAGAATTTAACACGTAAATTCATACTTGAAATTAATTGAGAAGTAGTCAGCTGTGTGCTCCCCTGTTGCAATTAAGCCGAGATATTCGTAGACCTTGTCCTAACACCATTTATCAGGGCAAGTTTGCATTTTCAAAGTAATCATGCAGATCAAAGAATTTTGGAGACAAGGAACGTTATTTTGTACAGTACCAGTAAGACTTGCTATGGTTTCAAGTAACACTAGAAATCTGCACTTGATCACCGCATTTGTTCACTGCAATCATTACACGAACAGGAGGAGAGTCCAATCTATTTGGAAAAAACATTCCATAAAGTTTTAGAACGGCACTGATGTGTGCACCATATGGTCTCATATGTCTCTAGAGAGGTTGACATGGGGCTGAAATGCAGTAACTACACACTACAGCTTGCAAAACCGACTGCAGGACAAGCCCTGTGTGCACTTGCTTTTATTTAACTATCCCAGTTAGGGGTGAAGACGTCAACTATCAGAAACCTCTCCTATAACAAACAATGATGGAAAATGCAGACTTGGTGCAGAAACGTAAAGAAATCACACTGGTTAATTGTGACCACAGGTAGAATACTTTGCTGCCAAAATAGAGGAACAGTTCCACTTCTCCTTCCATCATTTCAGCCCCAAAGACCAAAGACTGATTTAAAAAAGATAACGATCTTGAGCCATTTCTTGACCATTCACAGGACGTGTACAATAACACTGCCCACAACTCCCCGTTGGCAGGGTCATTTGAAAGGGACAGACCATCAAGCAGCTGCCTCTGTCCAATTCCTGCAGCCTGGGATCACACGTTAAGAAAACCCCCAAACCAGAAATCATTTCTCCTCAGACGCTCGCATTTGTACTGAAGAGTGACCATGAGAAACGCCACGTGTGGGGCATTTTTTGTGTGCACATACGCGTTTTTCCACCCAGATGGTCTGAAGTACTTTCATACGTTCTGCCAGAGCCCGGCAGCTCCGCGTACTCACCAAGCTCTGGCCAGTCAACTACACAATTGCCTGTATTTGTTACGAAGGTTTAGCTTCTAGAGGAACAGATGGTTTCCATGTGCTCCCAATCAAATACTCTCAGCTGCTTATTTGATCATCTGCACTAGGGTTTTTGATTTAAATAATTGAGCTTTAGCATTCTGTACTTCTTAAACTTGACCTGCTTCTTGCACCTCTTGTGACTTGTGGCAATTGCTGCTGGCTGATGGCCAGCAGCCTTTTCCTCAGACTGCGAGTACAGTTCATTCAGCAGTGCATTAGACACTCTGTATTCCTCAGGACAACATGGTCTAAATTCTGTTCTCCAAATAATCCCTACAGAAGCATGCAAGCACCATTAATAATTCAACTATTAACCAAAAATGAAAGATTTGCTTAATCTCATTTAACACTGTACAGTCTTATGACATGTAAATGAGTGCCTTTAACCTACTGTTTATATAATCCTGTACAGAGCAAAGTAATTTAAAATACAAATACATAATTTACACAGGGACAAATAACATTTAAAAATCTACCTTCTATTTCTCTTGTCTATTTGTTTTAGAGCCAAGACTTGTTGTAAAATCAATCTATTACGCTCTGCATCTTAGGCCGTTTAACTGAAGAAAATATACGTACATCGCTGAGTTCTGTAACTATTACCCACTGCAAAGAGGCAGCACACAGTCATATTTTGGGTTTAGCTTGCTACTACCACTGAAGTTGGAAGTTAAACCAAGATAATATAAATTCTCTTGTCCACCAAGTGCAAGGAAATAGCATGCTAGGATTGTCATTGCTGTCACACTACCGAAGGATGGAAACAGATGTTTTTAATCACCTGAAACACCATTTGGTGTATGCCCCCTTTTGGGAGAGTTTTCCTTTAAATAACAGGGTTAAAGATCAGGGTAATCCTTAGCGTAAAGCAGGGTTAACTTAAACGTTATAGTCAATCAAAAAAAAGACTGAGCGTGCGAGAAAGAGCACGTGAGACAGCGCAAGCACAAGGAAAACGTATTACCATAAAGCTCAGTTCCTTGCAGGTATGGACTGAGGGATGTGCCACCAACGCAAACACATACAGCTGCGCCAGTGCACGCCCGCCTCATAGTGGAGTCTTCTACGCAATTTAGAATATTAAATTGAAAGACGAAGTTTGAGGTCTCTCTTTAGCTTTCTAATATGCTCGGAGGCCTACAGAAACCTGTATTATGCTGATCGCTTACTGGCTGTGGAATACTGCAACATCCGAAACCTCTGACAGCTAAGTCTGCTCAATTCATTTCTCAGTGCCAGGTTCTTTTTCTTCTTGTGTGCGTGCGCACAGTGAAACAGAAAATACACAGCTAAGGCTAGGAAGGACCACTGCGTCAGTTCCTTGCTCCCATCCTCCCAGAATTACACAGCTAAATTCTCGGCTATTGTATGCCAGCAGGTTACGTTCACAGCCAAGCAAGAAACGTAAAACACTAAAGTTTTAAAGTGCTTCGAAATGTAAAAACGATGCCTGACTGACACACTGGAAAAGAGGAGCGTGGCAGGGAGGAAGGAAAGAAATGCAGTGGGAAGCAACGGGACCGGACAAAAGATGGATGCACTGTAACCCCGTGTTGTTCTGGATTGCGTGGTGGAGAGCAGAAAGTTACCGCACATAAAACGGGAGTTCCTGCAAGGGGAAGAGGAGTAAATAGCAAAAAGGGCAGTACTGCCAGTGCTGCCAAAAGCAACAGCACAATCACGGAGGAGGAGGAGGATTCCATATGCCAGAAGGATGTAGAGCCAGATTTCCAAGATACTTCAGTACCTAACAAATGCTACTGATCGCTTAGCTGCAAGACATGCTAACAGTTGATTACTCTCATTGATTGAAGAGCTATACAGAACTTAAGTCTCTACATTCCTCGGGGATCTAATAAGGTATTTGCTGTCACACACATTTTTCAGCTATTTCCCACCTAACCGCACCTAGTATCTACAGGTTTTGGCTATATTCATCTACTCCTGACCAGACCCTCAAATCTTCCTCAAAGTTGCACTATTTAGGTTTAATAGTGCCTACTCAGAAGGTATCTCAGCAGTTCGTGAAAAAATAAAAATCTCGGATAGCACTGGTGGAGAAATTCTTGGAGTCCTTCCAGTTCCATCTGCCCAAAGTCTCTACATTTGAGGTAATTATTTGGGTTTATTTTCTGTTAATTAAAAGAAGAAAATGAAAGGAATAATTATTTAAAACAATTGGGGCACAGCACTCACATGAGTTGAAGTAGGATGGGAAAGCAAGTCCCTGCTCTAACTTATTTAGAGCAGGATGTTGAATACGGTATCCCAAGCCCTAACTCCCAGGCTATGGAACATTGCAGGGCTGCTCTCGCAGCCTCTCAATTGTAAAATAATAAGCTAGTTGCTAAGTGAAAAACCAGAAGAGACATCCTACAGTGGCGAGGTAGCCTGCAACGGTAAGTGGACAGAACACCCGACTGCAGCACACAGGAGGAAAATAGACACCGTGCACAAACACACTTGATCTCCAGCCTGCCTGACAAGAGGGCACCGGCACCAAAGGAATGAGGAAGACCTTACGTTGTGAGCGTTTGGAGACATATCCTTTGACTCAAGCACTGTGTCTCCCAACCTTTTGCATTCCTCCAAAGCAGGACAAAATTTCACTCAGTCCCCAGGACGTTAGGAGCTGGTGGTATGACAGACAGCGAATCCACGGTCTGTCTCCAGACAGCAATTGGAGGCAGGATTCAGGCCGTTCCCGCATGCTTTGGGAAGAGCACGCACCTCAATTTTGGCCAAGGGCCAGGCTGATCTACTAAACCAGCAAACTCCTCACTGCTTTTGGAGACCAGTGAATAAAGATCAAATAGAATATTGGTAAACACCTTAAGGTGAACGGTTTCGATTCAACAAAGACCAAAATAAGCTAAAGAGCACCCGAGTGAAGCTCAGGAAGGTAAATCACAGAAAGAACATAGAATAAAAACGGAGGGTAAAGAGCTGCTTGCTGGAGAAACAAAGGGGGCTCGGAGGTCTTTTGGGGTTTATTTTTCAGGGAAAGTAAAACACATTGGTTATGTAAGAAATTCCTACTGAATTCACAAGTCTGCACCTGCTGGAAGTGCTCTGTCAGAGCAAAGCTTAACAATATGGAGAAAATAAACACCTTGATCATTACCAGGAGGAATTTGTACATTCGGTGTTACTTAATTTCATAAATACTTAATCATAATTAAAGTCACTGGATGGCTTTTTAAAAGTAGTTAGTTGTTAGGATGATTGGCAGTTTCCCTTGCTGTTGATAACACCTAATGATACATTCCAGGATGGAAAGCTACATTAAGAAATCCAAAAATACCTTCTCTGTATTCACCACACGAGATAATTCTAAGATTTTCTCTCCACAGACATTTTATCGGTGCTTACCACTTAAAGAAGCCTGATGGATGTCAAAGACACTAAGGATGCTTTTCAGATCATTTATTCAAAGGTTTCTTCAAAAGATTTTTAGGTGTTGGCTGTTGTTTTTCCCCAGCTCTACAGCTCCAACAAACACAACCAGCAAGCTTCATGGTGCCAGCCACATTACGTCCCAAATTCATTAATGTTTATCTGTCTCTAAATAAGAAGCACAATTACTACATCCAGCATTAAACTAAAATCTTGGATAATGATAAACGGTTTGTAGACGAAGAAGTATCTTCACTCGTTTGTGCTACAGAAAACCCACCTGCAGAGGTGCTGAAGGGACCCGAAAGCAATGAGGAAAATGGAGGCAGCCTCATGCAAGAGAATTTGGTATAGACACATTGGGTTCAAAACCTGATGTACATACCACCACTCACACCTCTGCCAGGCACACTGCAGGCTGCAGACAGCCCAAAGCAGGAGGCACAGCCCAGCTTTCAAATCTTTTTTGCTTCTCTTACTAGTGTTTATGTCTCCATCCTACCACATTCAGCACATGTGCTTAACTTCAAGCAACCAAGAAAACTAGCCTACTGATGAGCTCTCTGTACCTGGTTTTTATTCATTTCAAATACAGAGGCCTGTTGCATGTAACTGCTCCTATTTTGTGTGACAGAGTATTCATGAACATTGCAATTCATTCTCAATAAATATTTTGTTAAGGTTTCTACTTCATTGTTTTACTTCTGGTCTGCAGCATCACCGGTCAGATTCCCCTCCTTACGAAAAAAGGCAAAATAAAGGAATATGCAAAGAGCTGACTACCAATGTTGGTTGTTTCTTGGAATGCTTTCTTTAATTCCAGCGAGAACACTGCTTTCATACTTTAGTATTTTTAGTCTGTACAAATACAGCATAGCACCAGCACCAAACAGTTCCTGGTTAAAAGCTTTAAGCTTACATTTTCCTGGACTTGTAAGGAATTCCCAATTTCTATGAAAGTTGAGTTTCCGCTGGTGCACAATGACAGGGCTAAGCAGTTAACATTCAACACGCTTTTCGTTCTCAAAAAATGACAGGTAGTATCCAGGCTTTGAACACTTTCTCCTGCAGAGAAACCCCCTGCCGACGCGCATCGTTTGCACAGCGAAATGCGGTAACAAGAGCCATGGGGGTTCTTGAGGAAGGGCACCTGAGGTTCTCCGCTGTGGGGGTCCCAATGAAGGGGCTGCTGACCTGAAGGTCCCTGGGTCCTTCCTGGCCTTCCGGAAGGGAGAAGAGACATTTGCTTTCTGCCAGCCCTCAGGCACCTCTGCCAGTTCCCACCAGCACTCCAGGGTTACCCCAGCGGTCAGCAGTCAGCACCCCCCTCATCACTTGTGCATGCACCCCAACAGGGCCCATGGACTTTTGCATGTAGCCCCACTTCAGCGTTCCCTAAACTGATCCCCCTCCACCACAGGAAAGACTTCCTTGTTCCAGACTTTCCCCCGGTCTCTGGGATTTCGGAAGGCCAGACTCGCTAGCACGAACTGAGATGAGGGCACGTTCCGTACCTCGGCACATCCCTGGCTGCTGACTGGGGCTAAACCACGGCAGCACGCACACCGAGTGCAGCCTACCTTCCGCCAGTGCCGCGCGGCTCACCCAAAGCTACCCTCTCCAAGGTGTACTCAGCCACCGGGCTGGCCTGGTGCTGCCAGTACTGCTCAACCCCACGTCCGACCTCCAGATGACATCAGCTTTCCTACTGCAATTTCTTTAATGCTGCTGTAAGAAGAGCCGCACCTTGTTCTTAAAATAAATGAAGTATTTTGCTTTTTCTGTAACCTCTGACAGCACAAAGTAAAATGATTCATTAAATGACTACTTTATGGTTATTTATGAGATGCTAACTAGATGTATGATGTGCTAATTATTAAGAAAGCACACATTTGGAACATCTCCAGGTGTCTTTCCAAATCTTTTTCCCCAGGTGCAGTTGTTTTTCAGTTTCTTTCTGTTTGACTGAACATTACAGCATACCCAATTTCTTTACTTCGGTTCACTGTTTCATAGTGAATCAGAGCAAACTCGGAGCTCCTGGCCACCAGCCATTCTGCTGCAGCTGGACTCTGCCATTACAAACCCACACCATCATCTAAGGAAAAAACCCACCGTATTTTTGGACTTAACACAGACAAACAGAGGACTGAGAGGCTGCTGACATCTGAAGCCCCTGCAAGGGCAGCGAAGCAACTGCGTTTCACGCCTCCAGCAGCAAAAGGTAAAAACATCTCCCCAAATTCATCCCAGTCTAACTTAGGACATTCCCAATGCCAGTCATGCAAGTCAGGAAAAGCTATGCAAGCACCTAGAAAAACTAGAACACCGACCCGCTCCAGGCTGTGTGCCGCTTCCTGGGCTGACCGCCCTGTCATGCTCCAAAGGAATCCCACCAGCGAGCTCTTGGAGCAGGGAAGGACTGAGCTGTGCTGGGTGTCGGAGGCTTAGCGGGCACTGGGGCACACAAGAGGAGCCCAAAGAAGTGAGTCTTATGCAGCAGTTAAATGACTTGGCAAGTCCTACTACCCTGGAACGCACAGTTTGAGGAGATCAATACACACACCGGTTCACGGACTATTGACTAATCTGACAGTATGACTGTGTCAAGGCTAAATGAAAATATATTTTAAAAGGATTCACTTGCATGGACATCACTGTCACTGATTACGCTGATGTGGACATGCCTGAAAAGATGTTTAAGTAGCAGTAGAATTCAGAATTAATCAATTTTGACACATGTTCAAGTGCAAAAGACACGGATCCCGAGCACAGAACTGGGAAAATAAATAGAAGTGGAAGCATACAACACTTGCCATCTCACCCTAACATTTCCCATAGTGTTCTATGACGATTATTTCACATTACATTGGATGTTTACACACAGCTCGAACATATCTTTCTGCTTCAAACAAGCACTAACTAGAAGCGGAGTTTCAGGTTACAGCAAACGGAAGGATGGAGAGTGAAGATATTTTTCTGACAACAAATTTGAAATTAAGACAACAGTAAATAATAGCAGGTAGCACGTGTGTGCCAAGCCATGGTGCTACAGATAAGGCACAAAGCTTCCTGGGCGCACCAGTTAATTACTTAAAGTCAAATATTGACATTTGCTATTCTAAAAAATATTTTTAAACTTCGGATTGCATATCAAAGTTCATTCACCTTGCAGTAACAAAAAATAAAAGGGCTTACTTGTTATTTGGCTAAGTCTAAATCCCCAACCTTGCTACGGAACAGGCTTTTTCTTGGTTACTCACTTCTTTAGGATGCCTGCATAATTCTGGGAAGTTAAAGTTTATAGATTTTTGCTTACATGAGACATTTTTCCTGTTTTATTGAGTGAAAATCACAAAGAAAGTAGAAAATGAATCTGCAGTATAGGCTTAGGACGCTGTCCTGGCCTTAAAATTGCAAAGTATTCCTTTACTTTCACACCCAATCCTGCAAGTAGTGATTCCATGCAATAAGTTAATACTAAGGGCAAGAGCCTTAAGGTGTCAGTAAGTAAGAATAAGGCTAAGAGCCCCTGTTTAAATGCCCAGAGATTATCAAAGAACGACATCAACCAGGATGAATAACAGAGGAAGTAAAAACTAAAACTCACTATGCTAAACTCCTGTCTCCAGAAAGCCTGAGTCCCTGGATGATGACCTTAGGCTGGATTGGACTTGTTCCACCTTCCACGAGAGATGCTTTTGCTCTGCTTATTCCCATCCTTTGCTCACCATGGAAAAGCAGTCTTTCTACATCCCTTGCTTGCTAAGGCCCCTACACTGATCCTGCCAACCTTCAAAACAGCTGAATTTTCCATAAACAACAAAGTAACAAGATTAGAAAAAAAAGCTTTACCACTGTAAAGAAACTGAATTTCACAAAAATAAGTTGGGAATTGAGTTAGTTAAGCTGAAGCAAGAGCTCTAAACCACTCCTTTTAGAAAGGAAGTATCCAAAAGTGGGCAAGAATAGCCATCTACGATCAGCCAGAATGCAGATATTGTATCATGTCAGTGCAGTACGACAGAAAAGGCTTAGAGGTGACATTAAATCTTATTACAGTTTTCCTCATTCTACTGGTAATTTTCATTAATATGAAAAATAAAAAGGCACATTACTATGACAGTGACATGATGTGAGAAATTTTATTGAAGTAGAAAGCTAAGAATGATAATATGCAATAATTATTTTATTGATGCACAGGAAATGAATTATTCATGGTTACAAAGTATCTGTGGATAATTCTAATTACCTGCTTTTAAAGTATATGAGATCCACAGAAAATACATTAACAACTTTGATTGAACACCTGCTATCCTGTGGAAGGTAACAAGCACCAGATTCCAAACTTTGCTGACACTGAAGCCAATGGCATTACTTCTTCCTGAAGAGTATTGCTAAAAGATCACAGAGAATTTTAGAATCACCAAATGGTTTGGGTTGGAAGGAACCTTAAAGATCATCCAGTTCCAACCCCCCTGCCATGGGGGTGACCTGGGATAACTTCTGATAGAACCAGGAAAACTGATTGCTGAAGTTCGTGTCTTCTTTCGGATTTTTAGTTTATGGTTTGTTGTGTATCTTTTATTTTTAGCTAATGCAAGTTTATTAATAAAACCAAAGCCTGTACCTATGAAGAGTGTCCTCTGTGATAATCTACATAATTCTTAATACTAGCATGTGCTGATACATACTGTAATTACAGATATTAAATTAACTTGCTAATTGTTTGCTGCATCTGGCCATCAGAAGTGCAGTGTTTGGTATGTGGCTAGGCTAGCAAAGATTTTGAGTTCCTGAAGTCTGAACTCTGTCACTTCGCTCTGAGCATTACCTGCAGACTAACAAAAATCCAGTATTTCTACTATCAATTGCTCAACTAAAACCTAAGTGTAACAGGGAAGAGAGTAAACATCAGTATAAACTTCAGCAAGATAAACCACTCAAAGGTGGAATTCCTCACAGCACATGGCATCAAGTCCTTTCCAAAAGGGTTCTGCACCATCAATGCTGTTGTTACTTATCTTTTAAAACAGGCAGAAAGCTCACAGACTATTTCACTATCCTCTCCAAAAAATTGCAATCTAGAGAATCAGGTACTGGCAGCAGATTTTAACTAACTCCTTCTTCAAAGCAGCGGCAGAATTTCTTCAACCAAAGACCCTTCTGTCCTGTTTTGCAGGACAAAATATGGACCACGCAGCATATTTCTGAAAAATGCCCGAGAATGCTTTAGTAGTTCCCAGGACAGAGACTGCTTTGACCTAAAGACCAGGTAATGGTCTGCTGCCGTGGACTTAACCGAGTGCATTCCAGTGGTAGGAAACATGCCTCTATGTGGCCCTGTAATTTTAAAAGATTCCTTCTCTGTACATTCTGCTGAACTCCAGCACGTATTCCAGAAGACACCATACACCCTTTCCCCCACCATCCCCTTGTAAAACCCTTTTTTCCAGGGTATCCTGTACCTTTCCCTACAGGACTCCCCACTGAATACAATACCTGTCCCTAAGTTCTCACAGAAGAGGAAATACTCAGGGCACGTGGGAAGTTAGGCTATGCAACACACTTCACACCATGGGGTCGGTCTCTTCTAACCCACACGGTTTTCATTTCACAAGCATTCATTCCATTGTTAGCTTTATTCTGGCTGACTAAATGTTGACTTTGCTTGTGAAGCTACTTAGGTGTTTGCTAGGGCAGATGTAATAGCGCCAAATACAGGCAGCGTCAAGGGAAAGTATAAAGGGTTAGACCCCAAGGTCAGTTAATTTGTTCTGTGTACATTTGCAAGGCTTGATAATTATTTATCCTTTTTCATTTACTCAAACGTTTCATCAAGCAGATGTAACAGAATTATGAAACAAGAGTAAATACGGGACAACTATTTTGCTACAGACTTTAAAATGAGAATGGCAGGTTTCGTTCCTTTGAGTCATTCCAAGTCAAGCTGGCCTTTGCAGCTGCCAACGCCATTCTCAAACGCGTGCTGTAGGCCCTCTGCTCCGGCCCCGCTCCAGCTGTGGCGGTGCAGGGCACCCACCAGCAGCGACAGGCAGAAAGACGCTTCCACGGTCATGCCTAGCTGTCTTTCCCAGCTGTCGCAGAAAGGGGTGTGGTAGCGTGAAGTGTGAGGGAAGGGGTTTTGGCACAGCAATTATTTACCTATAAAACCTGCCCAGCTATGATTTTATCACTGCCTGTCACACTGCTGGATTGCAGCTCATGTCCCACAGCTGAAAGATTACTATCAATCTATGAACCTGCTATCTTCTACAAAGTCCTGACAACACTGTTTCTTAGGAGGATATTGATAAAAAAACCCTGTTACTACAGCAAAGTTTCTTCATATTTTAGCAGATGTAAAAGTTAACAAGGATCCCTAATGTTACCTGATGCAGACAGTTCCATATGCCCTTCCCCATAACACCACCCACACCAAAAAGGACACACCACTCTTCGTGGAATTCTGAAAATATCAAACACGTTTGTGCTGAGAAGAGGGTAGGCTGTAGAGAAAGGGTGGCCTTAATGTTAAAAAAAAAGTTAAATTTTTTTAAAATTGAAAAATGGCAGTAAATAATGACGGAGCATTACTGGATCTGTGCAAGGCATAGATTCTGTTGGTACAGTGCCTGCTGCAAGGAGGTCATCTGCTGCTTCGGCATGCCAGCGCGAGGGGTTGAGCAGACCAGCGGCAATGTGTGCATTATGGATAGCCAAAAACGCATGGGAGGAGGTCACTGATCCTCCTGCTGAAGGAGCAGATGAAGGGAAAGCAAGCCTTCCCACACCAGAGCTGAAGGTTACTAACACTTCACGCAGCTCCTTAAGGTAGCAGCTCGCATTTTGGAATATGGGAGGACTCCCTGCCTCACGCAGATGAAGTTCCTAGCAAAGGCATGCAAGAACAAACTAGCACATCCACAGGGCAAAGTATTTAAAGAGAGAAAGAGGTAAGTTCCATTGCCAAAAGAATTTGAACTTTCTGTGGATCACAGTCTAAAAAGTACACGTGACCAAGTGAGGCGGATACAGGGAACTGTGGGCTGTACTTACAGAAAGGGTTGTCATCTTGGTTTTCTTTGATATAAGCAAAAGGAAATTAAATTAGAGAGAGAGCCAAGATCTGACAATTAATCTCTACCAGTTATTTGCTTAGATAACCCACACCATGGTATAACTCACTGAATAGTCTATTTAAATACCGTAAAATGTGAGAGAAATATAATATAGCCACCCACGGCAAAACTCTGGTTTAGTTGGCTCTTGGCTCTAAACCATACTTCTCAATCCACTGTTATCTTCCACAACATTCGCACAGTTCACAACCTAAACTACAACCATTTACCCATTCATGACCTTCAGAATCACACAAGTGTCTAAGTGTACTAATGAGCCTTGCAGACAAAGCAGCACACCCAGAAATGAGTGACCAAAGCCACAGAGCTCCGCCTGTCCCTGGATTCACACGCACAGGCCTTGCTGGCCTTTCAGAAGATGCACATGGAACCCGTCCAGTACAGAGAATACAGCGCTTGCAGTTTGCATCTAACTTCACATTCCAATTTGCACAAATGTACCTAGTTGTTATTAACACTGGAGACTTATTCCTGAGGCTTTTACAGCTAAAACGATAGCAGAAGTGTTATATTCTGCAGAAACGAAGGTACAGCTTTGCTGGGGAATTAAGACCTGTATCACCTTCTGTCTGTGACTGAAAAATCAATCATAGCTGAACTGTAATTGTCCAGAAAATACAAAGCCATTTCCTAGGGCGAAGTTCAAAGGAAGTGGTTATGTACGAAGACGTCCTTAGTAAGGGAAAGAGGAATGAATGGATTTTTTAGAGCAATGTATGTTCTGTATGAATGGACCTGCTAGTTGGAGAAACAACGAGCAGCGATTACTGCACGACATGCTATTACCAGGTGGGTCACTCAGGGATTAGTTCTTAGGGTGACACCAGCACATCCTCTAGCAGCAGTGAAGCAGTTCAGCCTTTCCTGGAACAACTGAGAAATGACAGGATAATCTTTTAAGGGAAAAAATTATCTGTTGGAATTGCAAAACAATTCCCTCTCGCTTAAATCCTGGAAAAACACTAATGAAACCAGAAGTACAGGTACTGTTCAACAAAGCTGAATGAAGAGCTATATTGTTAATCTGTTCCTTCTTCAAATGTTTTAGGCTTTAAATAAGAGTTCAAAGATAGTAAAAGGAAACAACGCCAACAGATAGACACCATTCCGAGCATAGGTTGATAGGAAACTTGCCATCGTGCAGTGACCACACACACAAAACGGAAACAAGGGCCCGAGTGAAGTAGTTATTGTAACTGCTGCCATTTCTGAAGAGTCCAGAGTTTGATCTGAGCTTTGTCATACCATGACACAAACACTGCTTCACTGTTAGCTAATGGGTATTTTCTTTTGGCTTACCCTGGACACAACTTCCCCTATTCTCGGAGTAGAAATATAATTCTCCTATGAAAATACAGTTATTTTAATTAAAATAAACACTCTGGACATGAAGACAACATGAAAAATCTGAAGATAAACATGCATTTAACACATTGTTTATTACTGACCAAATTGACTCTTACCCTGTATTTGTATGAGACTGAGCATTACGTGACCTTGTGCCTTTCAGTGCAGTGTGTTGTACGAACTGGTAACAGTCACTCTCTGAGTGAAATCCCTGTAAACCCCTTTATGTGCCTGGTAGCCTGTGTTCTTGAACACGCCACACAATTTCCTAAGTGACACGGGTATCAGACAGGTAACTCTAAGGTGCCAGGTTATCTTTGTACAAACACTATATGAAATGTCTTTATACACGATAGATTCACTTCAGAGGCATTAATAAAGAATCGCGGTAGGATTCAGACTAATTTCTTTTTAAAGAGGGTCATTTTTAGGCTAGAAAAAAATTAGCTGCACGTTGTTTTCTGAATGTTCATATCTGTGTTAACGGTAGCAAAGAGAAGCTGATAAAGGCAACAGCAAGGAAGCATCTAATACAGTATGAACATCCACTGAGAAGGAGCAAAGTCTGTAGGGACCTTTTAAGTTAGTTAATCAAAATGGAATCTGACCTATGGGCAAGGAACTGCTGCATTCAGGGAACCTGAACTCTATGTGTGTCCTCGAAACAACCAGTAGCGTAAGAAAATGAGAAAATCCTATGCCTCAGAGTAGAAATAAAATACAGAACCCTAAATTTAGCATTCTACTCCAGTGACAAAATGTGACAAAGCATTTGGCACCTCTGAGACCCAAAAAATCCAGAACTGTATCATCTTTCATTATTAGACCCCTTAATAATTACCTTAACTGTTTATCTTAAAATCTCCTACTAAAAAAGGCTTTTTATCCCCTACCGTTGCCTGAACCTGTGAGCCAACAGCTTCTACAGCATATTTCTCATCAACTGACTGACATCAGGCGGGCCTTCCGGGGTAAGATTGACGCTCCTTTCACAGCCTCTCACCTCTAGGTAAATAAAACTAGCCAGTGAAACAACACAGCAGCTAAACCCCATCCACAAAAGAGATTACTACATTTTTTGATGAATGTCAGATTTAGAAAACATTTTCAAATTCACAGATTTATATACAACAACAGGAAAAAATGTATGTTCTATCTACGTGTGTGTGTGTTATATATATGTACATTAGAAGATCTGAAAGGGGAATAGAAGAGTGTTTTTTAGAGTCGGAACTGTATTACATTCTGAAGAATGCAGAGTTACCTTAATTGAGAGAATTAACTTAGAAAAATCCAATTTATGTAAACAGATTTAGAATCCTTTTATGGAATTGCCTCCCCTGAAGGTTTTTTTGATGTCTGTCTCTGTTGCTAGAAGCATCACTGATTACTGTTTTCTGAAAATACTGGAGAGGGACAATATTATCAAACCCACGGAAGGTAAAAAATATTTAAATGAAATAAAATTTATTTACACAAAACAGAGAGGTAGTCTAAACCCCTTCAAGATCAGCACCAGGGCAACTTTTGAACCGGTAAGTACTCCATGGCTGCTGTTGCTGCTCTTCGAAATATGGTTCCTATGAAACCCGAAACAGGCAATGTAACTCTAAACACCTGGACCCTTTTCCTGTACAATGCATGCCTGAGGCTGAGCTTCCACATTCAGATATTAAGACACTCCAAGGACTACCACCACTTACACAGGGACTGGAGAAAACAAACCGGCCCACGCTGTCATGGGCCTCCAGCATCACTGCTGCATTCTCCAGCGCCACGCTCCTGCACCACACCTGTCAACAGTGGGTCCAGAGCTCCCCCCGTACACAGCTGAACACCACAGGCAGTGCTAAGGCTATCTCAACCACCCCAACCACCCCAGCAACGCCACTGGGTAACCGCAACGGCTGGCTGGCCAAAAGCAGCTTTACGGCACACACTGGCAGATCCTAGCGGTGGATGAAGAGCAGCAGTAGGGAGAAAATCCCTATTTTTCCTATGAAGTTTATGGTGCCGTCACCCAACTCACCGGGGCCAGGGGTACATGAGACTTTCAAAAGTCACCACAGTGGGTTCCTACAGCTTTTCCACTCCGTTTCTAGAGAATGTTAACAACAGCTATTAACTTCATGTTCGCATCCCTACTCTTGCCTGCACAAATCCCCTCTACTTTTGGGGTGGGTTCCTACACAGAGGGTAGTAATAAGCTCTTTTCACCTTTCAGAACCCCAGTCACCATGTAAAAAGACCCTGTATTTTTTTCAGAATCTATCTATTTGTATTGTAAAGTAACCAAAGCTATTTATTCATATTCCTATCTGCCATATAAAACTAGGGTCACTTTGAAAGAAGAATTTATAGCCCTTGTAAGCCATACCACTGGGAAATGTCACATCATAATCATGACAGATTATTTTGTTTAAAAGATGATACTAAGAATTATTACTAGTCTGGTAGTTCTAGATCTAGCAATACTTCATTTCTTTCAGTACCAATTATAGCACAAATTGAAAAGGCACAGAGCATTTCTCTATTCTCTGTGTACAGCTCACAAATCTGTATTTATCAAGATTAGAGTTTGTATTCGGGTAGTTTGAGTATTTTTATAGTATTTGTGACACTATTACGATATCGATATTCCCATTAAGAAAATAATGAAATCAATGATCATGTGCACATACCTTTGTTATATACTTTCTTGGGAACAGCTTTTCATTATAGAAAATCATTAATATTAATCTTAAAAATCAGATTACAGCTTATCCATTTTCTCACTGAATTTCATTCAATTTTGGTAATTCTTAACTAAATCTCAATTAAACCCAATTTCTTCCCATTAATTTAACTACCACTGATCTCTATCAATAGCCTTTGTTAATTTCAATTACTCTCAATACACCTTCAATTAAATCCTTTTACCTCCAATTCATTTCCATAAATTTGTTTCCTTTGACTCATTTGATAGCTTTAAAACCAATGCTACAGTGTCTGACAGGTTTTCAGTTGGAACATCACCTATTTAAACTCATAGGAAACGTCATAGAAAGCATACATTTTGGTATAAATTAATGAAATAGAAGGTTTATATAAATCTGACTATTTTCCAGTTGCCTATGGAATTTAATTGCGAACGATAAAATAGGGAAATCTCTACCTGTTCACAGACACATAGGGGACAATGGTTTTTCAGAGATGCACTGTGACTGTCCTTTCCAGGATATCCTCTTCTGACGCAAAAGGCTCCTCAAAGAGTGTATTTAGAGATCCCCCTTGAGAAAGAAACAGGACCAGGGATTCTAGAGAGCGCATACGCAACTTTTGTTGGCTAAGTAACTGTCACCCCTCTCGCTCTCTGGTGCTGCGATGAAAGAGCGTGCCGCGCAGCCTCCACTCCGGCAGCCACCTCTCCATCGCTGCCACAGCCTGCGAAACGCTGGACTCCAACCTGCCAGGCTGCAGAACTGGGAGCAGAGCTATGTACAGTCTAGTGTGGGACGGAATGACAGGCACAGGGAACAACTCCAGGGAAACACCGCTGTTCCAAACTGTCAACAAGGAATGATGTCATGTTCACTTTTAATTTGGAACAGGTCATTCTGCTTTCCCAAGCTCAGTTCCACCCTTTATTCCCGCCTTGCCTAGAACTTTATCTATGAAGCACAGGACGGAATTAAAAACCACTTGCTGATGACCATCAGCTTGGTCCCTTCAAAGCAGTTTTTGCAGGTAGGTGAGTGCTGTGGATGGCTGCTTCTGATCCTCCCGTTCTCTCTCTGCTGAGGGTAGAGCTTGCCCGTGGTGCACAGAGGTGAAGTGTATTTCCTTCCCACTAGACAAGCCAGGTTGCAATTCAGGTGAGAACATCGATATTCCCGATCTCCTGGAGGTTATGCTCCCTGGTTTCACCAGGTAGTGAATCTTACTACTGAGCGTAGTGAATCCCATGAAAATGACCCTTCAATGCCAGAAAAGATGCTGTTTCTTAGTAAACACTGCAGAAAGTTCCCACTAGGGTGATTTATCCCCTTGAAGTCCTTGAGGAAAATACGTGGCACGGGTCCCTAGAAAACACAGTAAGTCAATACCCATATATGTGTTTTTCTTTAAGGAAATACACTTTGAGAACCCATTTTCCTGTGTCTGTGTCAAGCCCCCCTCCCAATCTAAGCATCTCTTTTAAATGTCTGAAAAAGCCTTTCAGACATCCTATAGAAATACAGCAAATGCTGATAAAAAGTTACACTCCTGTCAGAGCAGTAACGGAAAAATATATACTTCTAGAAAGAGGTCTTCATTTTCAAAGAAAATGTGCATGTTTTAGGGCAGAATAATCCTGTAATAATCCCCTCATTAGAGAGCATTCGGTGAGCACTCCCAACACTTAGAGCTGCTGCTAATTAGACCATGAGGGATTATTTCCACAGTGGTTTGGATCAGGACCCGAGTGCCCTAAAACCAAACTCCATCCTGTTGAAGGGAGGCGAGTGGGACAAAGCTTGGCTGGGTCTGTTCCTCTGAACAATTTTTAAGGCTTCTTTTGTTCACCCTGAGATTTGGGGTTGGTTTCTTTCAGCTTCTCCAGCGTTTAATAAACAACGATAACCCAACTCAAAGCATTCTGAACCAGAAAACCAACGCAAAAGCAAGAAAACACGAATTGCCATCAATAGAGTACTTCACTGTCTTTGCTCTACAGATTTCCCTGTTAAACAAAAAAAACACCCCAAAAAACCACCCCACCAAACAAGAAAACCTGCACAGCCAACATTCCCCAGAGAACATGTTTGTATAGCATTCAGCTTCTTTCTCCACTTTCCCCAGTCAGCAATTTGCCGTTTGGTTCATGAAACTCTTATTGACTAGCTAGGAGTTTATTTAAAACATTCCTATTTCCTAAACCGAAACCTTTTTCTTTGGCGCTTTTTTATTCTGCCACTCATTCCCCCCACTGTACGATGATCTTCTGAAGTAGGCACAAGTACATTTTCATCTTTGTTAAAGATGAAACTACAGCTGACAAACTGTAATTTCACAGACTATTTGTGTATTTTAAAATCCCACTGAGCAGTGGAGAAGGGATACGTAAACGGGACTTTTGGAAATCACACATAATAATCATTAATCTGTAGGAGACGACTCTTGAATGCTGCAGTATAGTTACAAAATGTAAAAAATAAAAATATCTAGTTATAATAGGTTAAACTCATTCCAATTTAAGACCTAAAATCCCTTTAAAAGCGCTCCTGAAGTTGTCAAGATATGCCAGATAATAAATAAATCATTCCCACCTTCACTACCAAATAAAGGCTTGAAATAGAGTTTAGGTTTAAGTGAGATGCATCTTCAAAACAGAACACGTTGATAAAATTAGCAGCTCACACGGTACTTCGTGCCAAGTTTATAACCAAGGTACAAAGCGTCCACCCGTATGCACTGACAGAGGGGACTGCCGTGATGGTGATCCTCACCGAGAGTCAAGCATGACTGTCTTTATGTAAATGGTCTTCAACAGCTGATCGTGGAAAGATTCGGGGGCAGTTCAAGTCTATTCCTTTACGAGGAACTTTATTAGAAATTATTTGACTGGCTTTAAAATGCCGTTTCACACTTCCGCTGCCTCTAACAGCCATACGGTGCTCTCTTCATGTACAGGGCCCTGAGCTAAGAGAGGACTTAAGTTCTAGTCTATTCTTTGTCTCCCTTCGCTGATTGTCCAACCCCCTCATGATAACACAGTAACTACTTGTTCCAGCCCCACTGCAACCTGCTTCACATTTTGACAGCATTTCCACTTCAAGGCTCTATTATTCTTTCATGCCCTACTTGAGGTTTCCAAGTAGCTTGGAAGTGTCTTCCGAACAGAAATATCGTTGTGTAAATACGGTAGTTTCTGAATGAATGACTAACAAGATAATAACTGAGTAACTTAGCACCTCTGTATCCTCTTCATCTATTAAAATGTAATTTTACTCTGTGACCACCCTGGTATTTACCTGTTCCACAGCGTGTGTGTGAAAGTATTTTGAACGTCATAAATGGGTTTTCAAACTGCTTCCGCTTTTCCAAATACTGCTATCTCTACAATAAATACTAAACAAAGCACCGCCAAATCTTAGCAGAGATGTGGAGGATAGGGTCTATTTAAGGAAAATTGCTTTTCTGCTACTCGTGTCTCATTTTACCTTCTCAACAACATAAGTAACTCTGGTCTCTTCAGAACGTTTGTCAAGGCATACGGAAAGCTGTAGGCTTACACATGCCTGGAATTGTCAGGGCAGTGGGTAGAAATACAAGCACGATACCCCCAGAAGTCATCTTTGTGCCTGATAACTGAACAGTTCAAATATTTTCCATTACCAGAAAGAAATGAATTCCTATTGATCTTCATCTTCTCTAGAGCATCCTTTAGAAAAATGATATATACGTATAGATGAGGCACTCTTCACTTCAGTACTGTAACGATTGGTGTCAAGTGAAAAATGAGGACAGCAACTCATTATATGGTACACACGGGGCAATGTCTTTGTTTCTTTTTAGTTCCTTTTTTTTTTCCAGAGTAAATGTTCTTATTTAAAGCTCCATCACCAAAAACGCCTGCATAAATTACAGCATAGGGAAGCTTCACTGAGTTCAGTCACACTTCCTAAAATAAAAACCAAACAAGAACCCAACCAAAGCAAAAGGCAGAGAAAGGGAGGGCAGAGACACCGCTCACTCAATACTGCTGCGTGCACATGTGGCATAAATCATTGGCTGCATTTATGGAACGCAATCTATTATCATTTCTTATTTCTCTTTAATCATTGTATCACGTGCTCCATAAACAATGATGATTAAAGCTAAATTATCTCAATAACGTAAACAGCTTTTTGCAGTTAAAAAAAACCAAACAAACCAAAGGAAAGGTCTCTTCGTTAGAACATGCCTGTCACTAATCAAACAGAAGTTCCAAACCAGACTGGTACCCGCAGGTACCCAGTTCTTTATAAAGGAGAATCTCAGTGCAAGTCACAAAGGAAAGACCAGCGCCAGGAAGTGCCAAAGCCACAGGTCCTCCACAGCAGAACTGGTGTTGGCAGCACTTTTTCCATGGATATTTACAGGGGTACAGAAGGACTCAAGAAAGAGATGGTATGTGGCATAACTCAGTAGTTCACGTGGAGTTTTGGAGAAAGCAAATCCTGCCTTAAACCAGGATTTGTAAGTTGGCCAGCAATGGCCAGCACAGGCTGCGTCAGGCCAGCCCAGCCATGTGACAGTCCCCAGCAGCGGCAGGGCTCTTCCTGCACCACAGTGAGCGACGCAGCCGGGGGAATGCTGACTGCAACCTCCACAAATCGAGGGCAGAGGGGCCAAGACACTGGTATTGGGTTCTGCGCGCACGCCGTTTGAGGGTTAACATGAAAACAGGGGTTCTCTCTCTGTGGCAGAAAACCTGGAGTCTGAGCACACTGTCTCCTCTCGATGCAACGTGGAAGGTGTTACCACCTCCAAGTCTGAAGCCCAGTACTTAATTACCTCTATGTGAGGAAGAAAACTTGTGGAGAAATTAAAGAGACAAAACAGTGGGCAAATCAACAGGCACAATGACTTTTTAATGAGCCACAAGACCCCTTTTTCATTTCACGAATTCTGTGCATCTGAACAGAGACAGTGTCACAAACCATTCCAAAGGCAAGGGCTATATTTTTCCATCCCAGACCTAAGAACTGCAACAGAGAAGCAACAACAACCGGTGTGAATTTTGCCCATTATTGAATTCCTGTGTAGTTTCTCTTCTCCAAACAATCTCCACACCGCAGATTGACAGAAAACACGGAGCACTGAACCATTCTAACCAATTAGCCACACGCCAAGATACCCCTTCAAGCTTTCTGTGTTTGCCGCACTTCCCCATCTGAGCACAGCAATTTTGATTGGCCTGAGAATATAAATAAATAACGGAAATAAAGGTGTCCCATCCATATTTTCCCTCTGGGCTCTTTCTAGGAACAAAACCGAGATACTATTCTACAGCTGAACTCCTTGAAGGACTGCTCTCTGTTCTGCAAACAGTAAAATTTTCTCCAGTTCCGCAAAGGAAGCTGCATCAAATAAAGGGATTCTGTTCACTTTGTGCAGGAAGGTATTCCTCAGGTTTGTAACTAACCAGGAAATTTCTGAGGTCCAACCCTACGGCCACCGCAGCACCATGTTTCAGAAGCAGCTGAAGGCTAAAAGACACCACTGCGAGCTGCAGTGTTGTCAGATGCCTGGTACTTCCATCCGCGGGGAAACCTGACAAACCCCCAGTATTTAGTCTGACCAGCAGCGGAGACCCACCTCTGCCGGCAGGGCAGAGCCCCGTCCCAACTGCCCCACCGGACGGGAAACACGCAGTACCTGCAGCAGACTTCTGAAACAAAGTAGAATCACTTCTGAGGAGCACAGGAGGGGTTAAGGAGGGGAAAGAAATTCTGTGTAGAGGTCCTGGAGTAACAGCCACAAAGCGTAACTCTGCAATCAGTACAACATTTTACTTGCACTGCAGTGTTTGGGTTTCTTCCCAATCACAAGCGCCAAAGTCGAAGCGGGACTCTGATCATCTCACTGCAGTTTACCAATCAGGATTATATGCCAATGTGTAATGAAGTGGAACTACACGATGTGACAAAATATGATGTGACAAGTAAATTTTAAAGGAGAACCCACTAATTTGGAACCAGTAATTGCTACAATTCAAACAGCCCCATTACTTACATACTGCATTTCCAAAGCTGGATTTGTGGCATATTTTTAACTGGATTAAGTGTCAACTTCAAAGGAGCAATTACCATTTTTAAAAAATATTTCTCATCAACAGAGTACTATTTATCACCTGTCAGGTAATAATTTCTTATTCCTACCTTTAGTACTGCTGAATATTTTCTCTCAAATAATATATTCAATCAAAAGAACACAACACTTTATGCTAATGTAATCTTTGTGCAGCTTTATCCAAAATCTCAAGTGCTGATAATTACAAAAAGTCTGTGATGGGATTCCAGAAAAACAGCTATTTATTTATTTATTTTTATGGGGACGAAAATTCAAATTTCTTGAACAAGGTTCAACAGACAAACTGCAAATACTATCTCTGCGCATCTTGTCTGACCAGCCCAGGTGTTGAAAACAGCTCTGGAAAAGAGCAGACAGCACACCGCAGAGATTCTGGAGAGCTCTGCACCCACACACACACCGAGTACTTTGGAAAGGTGACACTTGAACGTTTCAAGCCCTGAGTCCCTTAATGAAAACAAAGGCCAGCTTCTAGACAGAGCAGCACTCTGGGTCAGAGTACCAGTATCCCCAGATCACAACAATCACCTATGACAGTAACATAAAGTATTAAGTAGTCCACTGGGCACCACCCCAAATGCTTCCAGAGGGAGCTTATGAATGATGTGGAAGCATTTCTGAACAACAACTGGTTTGGAAGACTCAGCAGGTATGGACAGCTTGTCCCTGGATGTCAAAAAAAGCCATTTTAAGAATAATGCCCAAGATAAAGCATCGGAAGCAAGTGTAAATTATTTGACACTTTAACTACTATTGATTTATTAAGCTGTTTCAAGGACTATACAGCAGCATTAAGGCAGAACCTCCTCAGCTCTCTGAAGTTCTGTTTATTAACACTTAATTTTCTGCTTTTACTAAGCTTGTGTTACTAACTTCAAACAGGGGGTGAAGAGGAAGAGGCAGTCAGTGTCACTCCAACTCCTAACACAGGTTTGCTTACTAAAATCATCCACCGACAGAAGATTGTTTTGGACAGATAACTGTACCCAAAGAACCGATGCGCACTATTTCATCCCATGCAAAGCTCTAGTGTAAGAGTACATTTAATTCATGTTGGTAAACATTCACACACTTTGTTTTGGGGTCACCAATACGCAGCTGTGATTGTGCATGTGTGCCTGGAAGAGCACGTTTACATTCCAACACATGGGACTCGAGCACAGTCTCGTTGAAGTTTCCCAGGTATCAGCATATATGCACAGTACACTGCTCATTTCTGACTGGTTAGTTACTGCTCCAGAGGTTTTTCCACAGACTGAGAGTGGTAGGGGTTGGAAGGTACCTCTAGAGATCATCTAGTCCAACCCCCCTGCCAGAGCACACCTAAATGTTTTTTTCCCTAGCGATTTCCTAAAGGGTTCAGCCACTGTTCAAGCTTCTCCACAGCTTCAGTACCTTTGATGCCAATACTGACCGACTGACCAGTAAACAGACTGACACTTTTATTTCTGTGTGTGTAACTGGCTTGGAAGGTTTTTAAAGCTAACAAAATACTAGAGATCCCTCAATACTCCCTTCAACAGCACTGCACATTACCAGCTCTGTTTGCAGAAAAATATACAGCAGTATCTTTCAGTTCTTGGGGTGATGTACTGGTGTTACCATGTACGAAACAGTTCCATGAAGTACATCATCATTTCTAATCACACATTTAGGGCTGTCCCAGTCGATACCCATATTGGTTGTTTCAGTATTAACTGCGCAGATTTCAGGCTGGATTAAGCAGCACGTAAAAACAAACAAATGGAATCAGAGAAACCAGAAGGAAGAGGTTCCTTAAGCTCTTTTAGCAGCTTAGACATAAATCATAAAATGTCAAGCTACAAAAATTGGCTCACATAAATACGATATTGCCTGAATTAGTTCACTGGGCTTTTACCCTTCCTGAACACTTTCAAGTCAACCCTAAATGCTGTGTTTACCTTAATACTGAACAGCGTGCTGCAACACATGAAAGATTGACTGTACAAGTTATTCTCAAAGTGAAAGGGTTTGTCTATCTTTGCTTAAATAAGGAAAATAAGGAATTTATTTGCCATTGGAAGGAAAAGCGAAGTTGTTAGATTATTTTTAGGTATTTTTCTTCCATTCAGCTAAGGGTTTCCACTGGATCCTATCTTCTGTTATACACATTTCCAAATTTTGTATCTCAAATCTTGCAGCTAGTTTCATATATTCACATTTTAGCAATAACACAGTTATGTCTGTTATATTAGATGGTATAATTATAAATCTAATTGTAATTTTATTATATAATAGTTATTATATTTATAATTATACCATAATATTTTCAAATGTTTAAGGCTTTAAAAATTTCAAGCAAGCTGCCATTCCATGTTCCACAGGACTTCTATTCTTTTTCCATGACCTATGATAAATCCTGTGAACACTCAGCCATGCACTGTATAAGAATGCGTACGGACATCTGCAGAGTATACAATTCAGCTAACACAGCCTCAGGTTGGGATACAATGCCCAGAATGCACGAGGGGAAGTGTTAGAAAGGAAATGTTTAAAACGAACAATTAGGTAAAACTGGAATTGTAAGCCTGATAATACGACTTTATTGGGGTTTTGTCAGCAAGGCAATTAAAACAGTATTTCTTTCCTAAACGGCTGCAATATTCATGCCATAATTAAGACACAAATTCCAACAGACTTTTGATTCAGCTAGAGTTTTGGTTACACACCTCATGTTTAAAGGTTCTGTTTATTTTCCCCCAGACAAAGGCCAGCATCTTAGAAAACTCTCCAATTACTGAGATTAACTTACTCTTGTTCCTAAACTGGCAAGATTTCCTGCAGAAGTGGATTGCTAAAGCCATGAAGCTTGTTGCCAGAGAGCCACTGATTGTGGCCTTAGTAGCTAAGACATGATTCTATCAGCACTGACAGTCGCTCTTGCCTCTCAGGAACTGGCCACGCAGGATGAAAGTTACTGTCTGCATGTAAAGGAGATTAATTTGCACTGAAGTCCCATATCCATTCCCCAGAGTATCCACCACTTGGAAAATGGGATCTGCCCGTCCTCTACGGTATCAGCAGCCCAGTGCAAGCAGAGTTGTTCAGTTACGTTTACCCGCCACCACACAGTGCCGCTGGGTCGCTTCCAAACGGGCTGCACCCTAAACACTTGGCTCCCTCCTCTGCTGTGAAGGTAAGTCAGAGAGAAACTTTTTCTCGGGCAAATATATTTGTGCATAAATATATGTGAGAGGAAATACATGTGAAAAAGAACGGCTTTGGCGCGTGCCTGGAAGCTTATACAAAAGTCATTATTGCATATAGATCCGTTATCCGTGAAACTACCCAGAAGCTACCGGCAAAGAACTACTTTCATCAGTAGTGTATTTAAAAAGGAGACTAATTTTAAGACTAATAAAAGGACTAACATTAAAATCCTCTCCAACACGTGTATAAATATATTTGTAGTGTGAGTCGAACACACGTGTAACTTGGCAAAAGTTATAATTTATCTAACCCTAAGTGTGTCTGCAGTTCAGAAAACTAATGTGCAGTTCCTCTGAGGTTAGAGATGCGCTAGGGCGAAATAAGACGGCCGATTCTCAATGCAAAACAAGAGAGAGTAAAACTTGTACTCCACGAAAAAGAGCATTTTCGATCCATCTGAAATTACTGAACCTGCTGAGAGCTGGTGGTCAGATGCAGCCAGCATCTTGGACCTGAACCAAAGGATGCTGAATTTCAGCACACGACAACAGGCAAACTGCTCTTCGCAGGGCAAATTCATGGCTTGCAAATAAACACAAATATACTGTAAGGGTTTGTGTTTAAAATACTGCACTTACTCAACTGAGCCAAACCCATGCCTACAGAAAGCAATTAAACACAGAAAGGCCAGGATGGCTGCAGTCCTTTTCCGTGCTGCATGATTTCTGTATGATTTTGTGAGTTAGTGGGAAAAGGATCCCCTTCACAATTCTTAGAAATTTGACTGTGCTGTCCTGGTTTGGAAAGCATTTGGTAAATGTGCCAACACGCACATTAAACGCATCGCCTGCTATGGCTAGAACCTACTGATTCTCCTTTTAGGATGGAAATGATTGCTGAAAAGAGAGGTACATTCCCACAAACATGTATTAACATAAATAATCCCAAAAGGAATACTGCCTGCGTCATCTTTGGTAACAGCAATCCAAAGGCGTTTATATAATGCCAGGGGAGGTCAAGGGGGTTTGCAGCACTTCAGTAATCTTAAAACAGTCCCAAGAGAAGGAAGTGCACCAAACAAGCAGGTCCCTTGAATTAAGCAAAATGTTTTGCCTTCTAACTATGAAAGACTAAATTAAAAGCAAGAAAAATTTAAATCTTGGATTAGAGAGCAATTGTATTTAATGTGCTGACAGTAATCCCTGTAGCTGTTCTTTAACAGCAATATAGGCATCCCCAGTAATTCTTTTGGAAACATATAAGGAACATGAAATCCACTTGGGAAGAACAGTTACTCCACTGTCCATTTTTAATACCATGAACTTATAGGTTTAGAATTGCTCTTCTAGAAAACCCCTCTGCCATCCACTGCAAAATACCTGAAGAATCCGTCTACTCTAGCTACTGCTTGAAGTCCAGCTCCAGACTCTGTCATCATTCCTCGGCTGCTTTTCATCTGCTCCTTTCCTTCGCAGTCCCCAAAAAGGCAGACAATCTATTTACAGTCTTTTTTACTTTCACAAAGCGAGTGCATTGTGGTACTCCTGATTTCTCACTATCTAATGGAAAGAATTCGACAGTATCACTGAGAAGACCCCAAGAATGTATCTGCACGTTTTCATTCTGCATCTCAATCCATCCTGTCCTTCTAAACATCATCTGAATCTGGGTTTTTCCAGACTACAGAAATAAAATAGAAGCTCTGCTTTTCAAGCACAAGCAAGCCAGTTAAGGAATCCAAATTACTGGACAATTGATCACATTTTGACCTTTGAGAACTAATCTAGGGAATAAAATGGCAGATCATTAACAGCTCAAAGAAAACAATTCCTGTCTATAAGTTATATTAATCCTTCACACAAGTATAAAAACATCTACATAATTTACTTACCATCATTTTTACACACTTTGCATCTCTTCTACATTAAAAAAGCCAAACTCTAAGATTTTTAGCTTAAATATTTTGTCATCTTAGGTTCATTCCCTATGGTGTTCAGGGGTGCTCGCCATAACAAAGAAAATCTGATAATATTAATCAAGGGTGGAAGGCACCTACCTGTTTATCATTACTGTGATTTCATCAAAGGTGAGGCCTGGGACCAAAGCACACAAGTGCCCCAAGTTAATACCGAGTCTGGCAGAGCGCCTTTGGGTATGTAATGTCCAAATCCAGAGGTAACATTTGGGGCACCCTGCATTTCCACACAGATGGTCATTCAGCATGACCTGCAGAGAGCTGCTCGGAAGGTTCCTGCCATCAGAGTAAAACGCCCTGTGCTTGATTCCGAGTAGGGAGGAGTCTCTGGGTAAGGCTGGAGCGAGTAACAGATTTCAAGTTGGAGTTCAATACTTCACGTTGACTACAAACAGTTCACTGTAAAACTGCATCTTAGATGATCAGACCCTGAAAAGACACCAATTCTACCAGATAAATCAGCTTTACTATTCTGTTTTGTAGAGCATTAAAACTAACCTTAAATACAGTTCTAGCCTCCGCCACAAGCAGTAAGTGAAGCAAATTTAAATTCACTTCTGCTAGTCCTTGCTCTAGCTCATGGGTCACGCATGGCAAATGGTCACCCATGGCAAATCCCCTCAGCGATCTGGTCTCGATGATGCCGTCCAATGCATAATAATTGCTTTGAATATTCGCATTTGGTGAATAAAATAGCAAACAAGACAAAGCCAAAAGACAGAAATCATGCAGTCTGTGAACCTAAGGATTGTAATTCAAGCATCGCCATTTTTTCCAAGATGGAGACATTTCAGAACTGTCTTCTGTCACATGGACCCAACCTGTAAATATTTCCAGGAGCTTTAAAGTATTCACCTTCCGGAGGCAGAGTGAAATATAACCAGTAAATTCCAAAAAGCTTAATGTCTGTCTAAGCAGAAAGGCAGGAGATGGAAAGGAAATACCTCGGTGAAAGGCAGCCCTAAAATAATACAATTTTTTTGCTGTATTTTTAACATTTACATACGTATTCCATGTTAGACAAAACATACAGTACATGACTAAATACAGAGACACCCAGGAAACTTGGTTGTAACAAAAAAAAAAAAGTGCGATACTGAGAGAAGACTACAATAATTTAAAAACGCACTTGATTTTAAGCAGGTTGGGCCACTTACACAGTGAGAAAGACCATTGTTCACAAGCTCCACTGGGAGTGTGTGGAGTCCGCAAGATTTACAGAGGCAGCTGATTAATGCCTTCCCACCCAGAGATGGACACAACCTTGGAGAATTCTAGAGTTCTAGGCAGGGTGCCTGAGGTGACAGTGTGCTCAGCTCAAAGAAATCTACTGTTTACACTTCCAGCCTCAGCACGTAGCTAACCGGCCAGAGTGTCCTAGACGTCTGTGCCTCCAAGGGAGATTCACGGGAGCAGCGGCTGCTGGGAGCTCCTGCTTCAACGCAGCAAAAGAACAAGGAAAAATATTGTGCAGCTCACCTGACAAACACAGCCAAACAACCTGCACTGCATAATAAATAAATAACACTTGAAGTAAATGCCATATGGGCGTTTCAGAGATCAGTTCCAAAAAGGAAAATCAAACATACATTAGAGAAAACCTAGGTCAGAAGAAGCCGAAGAGGGACTTTCACAAGGTCCTGTAGTGACAGGACAAGGGGTAACAGGTTTAAACAGAAAGAGAGAGATGGAGAATGCTCATCAAGAAGGAATTCTTCCCGGAGAGGGTGGGGGGCACTGGGAGAGGTTGCCCAAAGAAGCTGTGGGTGCCCCATCCCTGGTGTGTTCAAGGCCAGGCTGGATGAGGCTAGGAGCACCCTGGGCTATGGAAGGTGTCCCTGCCCATGGCAGGGGGTGGGGCTGGGGGGGCTGTAAGGTCCATTCCAACCCAAACCATCCCGTGGTTTTATGATCGTATGATCTGAAAAGACATACCATGCACAGTGAAAGCAGTTAACCTACAGTATCTGATGAGAATGAACTACTTTCAAATAGAGTTGGAAGACTTCCAAATGGATATTAACGCAGGCTCAATCCAAGTGCCTATATCACCCTCCTTCAAGATCATCTCTATATCAAGCTTAAGTAGGTAGGCAAATAAGCTGAAACTTCCTGTTTGCTGACTGTGATTTTACCATCAACTCCACAGTCCTCTGGGCTGTCACAACTTGAGCCATCCCCTAGTGAAAAGAAATCGTTAATTAAATGCCGGTGAAGCTGAAACCCAACAGGGTCCTAAAATAGAATAAAATACTTTGGGAACACTATCTTTGATGGTACAATAGTGTCCAACAGACAGAGTTAACGAAATACAGTTATACTTGCTAAGAAAATGATCAGCAAATAACCAGTTTTAAATCCACTGTAGTACTGTGTAACCCTGAGAGTAGCCATGTTTAGAGAGTGTCTGTGCAGCTGATTCCACAGCCCTATGGCCTTGTCATCAGAGGTGGCTGAAATCAGAGGCTGGCAACACCCAGGAATAAATACAACCCCAACAAACCAAAACAACCTCCAAAGGCCTAACCGAACCATTACTTACTAGAAGAGACCAAAACTCCTTTGGAAGAGTCTCCTGGGGAATTGCTGAGCATCCCCAAGTCAACGCAGAAGAGTTTGGCTAATTCCTGTAAGCAGGACGGTTGGTTGGTTATGAATGATGGACTCAAACAAATGTAAACAAATGCTGCACAAACAATAGCTCCCTTAAACCTCTGCTTCTAGAAGCTTTCAACCTATAAGCTAAAAAATTTGCCTTAATAGGAAACTAAGAATCACCACAATTCAGTTGAAGTTACTTAAAAAACCCGTTCTGACGTTGTTCAAATGAAGTTTTTTTAATCTGAACCATAATTACTTCTGAGTTCAAAATGGGAATAAATGTATACTTAAACAGTCAGCAGAAGGAAGAAAGTCAACTTCCAAACCAGGCACTTGAAAAGTAGCTAAATGGTGTACTTCAAGTGACCCACAAGGCCTCTTTCAAGAGTTTTACCTATTTCAGTTAGGATTTTTATTGTTTTGGTACCAACTGGGAAAGATACTCAGTTTCCAATTGAAAGCTGATTTTCAGCCTCACAAAATCTTCTTAGAGCACATGAAAGTAGGTTTATATCAGTTACTGTTCTGTTAGTAGGCACTGTGAACACGTTATTACACACTAAGCACTGCACCTAGCAAAAATTAAGAGAAAATTAACTTTTCTTCCTTCCTTGCAACTCTCCAGATCCTTGTTAACAAATCGGTAAGACCATGACACGCGTGGAGGAACTATCACAAGTGTGCACGTAAAGAAGGAAGAAGCTGTGTTGGCTCCTCAAAGGTAAACGTAGTGGTTGCATAGAGTGAAGATGTACAGTAGGTGCTGGCAAACCTGTGATGTTGTGGTTTTAGTAGGAATCATCACCATTTCCAC
The DNA here is from genome assembly GCA_027574665.1 of Rhynochetos jubatus. Classification (NCBI taxonomy): domain Eukaryota; kingdom Metazoa; phylum Chordata; class Aves; order Eurypygiformes; family Rhynochetidae; genus Rhynochetos; species Rhynochetos jubatus. The sequence continues at coordinate 514,008 of CM050661.1, read as the reverse complement.
TAACGGTGTTGTGCAACAGAGCACTGCCATGTTAACAGCAATTCCATCTCAGTGTTTGTTTGGTAAATACAGCAATTCACACAAGAAGATGTTAATCACAGCTAGCTCTACCAGTTACAGCAAGGCCATAAGTTGAGTGCTGCACTAATTAACACACCCACACATTCACTTACCTTATCCCGTGAGTACAAATTAGCTTAGCTGTCTTTGAGAAATTGGGGCTTTTTTCCTTATAATTCTAAAATCACAAAACCTCTTTTGCTTACATTTTAAAGATAAGATCAAATTATTTCAGTTTCACCTACAGGTCACAGGCTCACAACAAGGGACAACTTGATGCAAACCACATCAAGCCTGACTGCTGTACAGGAGCCATGAATTGTGAATTTTAACTCCCCCAAGCCGAAGGTGCGTGTTCCAAGCTCCAGACAAGAAGCTGTTTCCAGTGCACATTAACAGGAGGGTTACTGAGCTTGCAAAACTGACAAAAAGGTCAGCACGTTCCTGGGCACCAGCTGCTGGCACCTGCTCTATTAACTGTTTGCGGAGGAACACGTGTAGAGGCCCTTTCTGTCTCACCTTGTGAAGCGCTGCTGGAAAGCTACAGCTACTCTCTCAGTAGGGAAATGACAGGCGACACATACTCAAAAAGGAACAGATTTTAAAACCAGAAAGCGGTAATTATCAGCTACTCTGACCTCCAGCAAAACACATTAAAATAACCTGACTCAGCATTTTCTGATCACGCCTGTACATTCCCAGCTGACTTCTTGCAGTGAAGACTTCAAATTAAGGAGGAAGCTGTCCCTTCTCTCAGTAAGTCAATATTAAACATATGTATAGACTTCAAATATCCACTGGGCCTTATATGACTTCTGCTAGATTAATCTGCTAGCAGCAATTTCTTCCCCCCACTACATCATAAAAATATATATTCAATTAATTAAATATAATAATTTTACATTAAATCTTAAATAGAACAATCATACAATAATCACTATTAAATTAAATTGAAAGTCTAATTATATTAATTTAAGGTATTTGTTACTATTGTTATTATTATTTATTAGATTTTGTGGCTGTTAGATGAACACAAAACAGTAATCAGTAATGGTCTTCCAGCAGACCCACTTCTAGCTGAACACTTTGGTTTTTCTGGATGAAAAAGCCAGGTGTCTTAAGAGAGCGGCCACACAAGCCGCACTGCCAGCTTCTCTTCGGGCTTCTCTGTTTCACTGGAGGGAACGTCATTGGAGCAAGGCGACAGGGCATCGGCCGGCTGCGAGGAAAGCAGTGTTTTCTCTCACACACAACGAGCTCAGGAGGGTACGAGAGCAGCACGGACTAATCGCTGTGCTTGTACATGCGGAATACAGGGAGCCCTTTTTCTTTTATTTTGAAGGTAGCTTAATAGTTTGAGAACAGACTCTTACCAATGTAAATGAAGCTCTAATAGCATATTGCATGGACTCCCTTTTATTAAGCGCTTCTTCGGGAAACAGCCTACAAGACGGATTAATCCACTGCACTGTATTTTCTGTAAGCACCTAACCAAAGTGACTTTTAAAGAAGACTGCTGACTAAACTTTAAAGTAGCCAATATAGATACCTCTGTGCTTAACAAAAAAGTGTTTCATATGTAGTTAATTTCACACTTATTTGCACTGGAAAATTAAATTTTTACTTATCAACATACCACAGAAATACTGGGAAAAACTCTGCTCTGATGTTCTACACAGTATTTTCTGCTTTAGGCAAACGATAATAAAATTAATGGATAATGGATAATTAGCAAACTGCCATTATAATCCTGGCAATATTGCCCAACTCTCCCATGGCACTGTCCACACTGCCCATCCAGTCCATCAAAAAGAACAAAACCATCTTTTGTAATGCCTGAGAATGCATCTAAGTCCCTGAATTATTTTTAAAAATAGAGTCAAGTGACATTAATCATTTATGTGCTTTTGAAAACAATACCTTAGGGCTGGCATTCATGAGCACTCAAAAATCTCTAACTATAATGAGAAAGAAAGTAGGATTGAGTCTCTGTGATTGACAGTAACATCTTACACTGACTCATTATCCACTTAAAATGAGAAGAAAAACTGCAAATATTTTGTGGGCAAAAACAAAGCAAAATGAATTCTCTGTCATTTAAAATAAAATGCTCTGGACTATTTCTAGGCAGAGTTTGAGAGGCTACCCTCCACAGACTGCAAACCTGCTTTCTCTTCAGACAGCTTCCAAATCACAGCGCGTTCTTAATTTGTTTCTAAATTTCAAATGTGGTTTGAGTTGTAAGTATTACTGACAGAGATATTTTTCTGCTGCTTCTTCTCAGGCTTTTCCCATAAAACAAGTGTAATATCTAATACATTATAAATGAACTCTCCTTGACAGAACTTGAGGGTTATCCTGTAGATCAATTAAGACTGTAGCATAGCTGACAATGATGCAAATTTGATTACTTTTTAGCAGTCCATGAATAATTTCTTATGCATTTTTCTTCTTAAATATTGAATCAAATATCAACACCAAATCCTGTCATAATTTTGCCTCAGTGGCTTAAAGATTGCATCGTTTCAGTATAAATAGTATAGTTACTTTAAATTCCTGGGGAACTGTGTATCAGTAACTACAGAAAAATTCTGTCCTAGAAAGCTGTGTACAGCTACTGCTTGAATTTATTGAAACTCACACACTCAGGAATGCAGAGTTAATTTGCCACACAGCAGAGGAACAGTTTCAGGGTTTCAGCACCAGCTTCCTATCCTCACTTCTGAGATGCCTGTACCTCTGTAAGCACCTTTGCATTCTACTATTAATCATCATGCTCTGTAGTGTAAGAAAATAACAAACACCTAATTTTGGTGGGTTTTACCACTTGGTATTTTCTGTCTGCAACACAAACTTGGAGAAAACTACCTTTATCGAGGAAGGTAGCTAAGGGTACGTTCTTTATTGCAAAGTATTGCAAAATAACTATGGAATGGTTTGGGTTAGAAAGGACCTTAAAGCCCCCCCAGTCCTTCTTGCCATGGGCAGGGACACCTTCCACTAGCCCAGGTTGCTCCCAGCTTCATCCAGCCTGGCCTGGGACACTCGCAGGGATGGGGCACCCACAGCTTCTCTGGGCAACCTCTCCCAGTGCTCCCCACCCTCTCTGGGAAGAATTCCTACTTGATGTCCAATCTCCATCTCCCTCTTTCTGTTTAAACCCATTACCCCTTGTCCTGTCACTCCCTGCCCTTGGAAAAAATCCCCCCAGCTTTCCTGTAGCCCCCAGGCACTGGAAGGGGCTCTGAGGTCTCCCTGGAGCCTTCCCTTCTCCAGGCTGAACCCCCCAACCCCCCCAGCCTGGCCCCATGGCAGAGGGGCTCCAGCCCTCACAGCACCTCCATGGCCTCCTCTGGACTCGCTCCCACAGCTCCGTGTCCTCCTGCTGTTGGGGGCCCCAGAGCTGGAGGCAGAACTGCAGAGGGGTCTCATGAGAACTGAGCAGAATGGCTGTCTTTGAAAAGATCCCTGCTTTCCCTTAATCCTAAAAGACTTACGAGGATGTATTTCCATCCTTCTGACAAGCTACTGGTCTATGCCCACTAGCCCTTAACATTTCAGGAAAGCAAGTTACCAGACAGACTTCTGTCCTACATTTTCTACTTTTAATAAGTAGGTACCCAAAATTAAGAGATTTATCAAAAGGTCCACAGCATCTTATAAACATTATGCAGTATTCCATATAAACAGGGAGCATAAACAGGATGAGTCACTGGCTGAGTCATTCTCCCTACTGCTTATTCTGAAGTTAAAAGCCTATTTCATATGTAAGTAAACCTTCTCTTACTGACTTTCACTGATGCCAAATGATAAAATAGAAATGCAGCCAGGAGGAGCTCGCAATTTTAAAGGGCTTAGAACAGAACAAGCCAGATGCAGGATGCTACAGGCAGGTGATTGTAGCAAACCATTTTGTTTCCTCACTGAGTAACACTCAGAAATGTATCTGATGGACTGGGTGAGGGGGACACTGGTACACACTGCTAACAGCCTTACTACTCACAAGTAGTAACTATGGAAGAGTAGTAACTATGATGGATCACAAGTAACTAACCTGCTCCATATAACCACACAGTTGCTCAGTCCTGCAATGATAGTTATATTATTAACAGGGGTGGGGGTTTTCCCCACCAGAGGTGCTAGTTAGATTGGGTCTTTTTACTTTGCTGTTGGCTTAATTTTTAGTGTTTTATACAAAAGATTTATATTGAAACAAGTCAAGAAGTTCCCTTAAAAGAAAGAAGAATCACTAATGTTGAAGTTCAAGAATAAGTAAATCCGGAATGGCTGGTGATCTCAAGTTTAAGCAACTGTGCTGCAAGCAAGGCCTAATGATTTCTCCCTGCAAACAGCGAGAGATCTGCAGGTGGAACACAGCTCAAATACAAACACATGCCAATATCAAGCAGGCAAATCAGCACTGCCATGACTGTAAACACCCAGGCCTTACAACACTCAATTTCTCAGCATCAGATATTACTTTTCTTTCGATGTTTTTCTTTTCCATTGAGAGAATTTCTGCTTTAATTCTTTTCCTGAAGAAAAGTATTCTTACGTGTAATTCCATCAGAATTCCAGTGGAGCCAGAGATGAACTTATCTGTGTCTCAATCAACCTAACAATTTTTATGCGCAGATCAGCGTTATAACTCTACCAAGAAATCCTCTGATTCCAAATGCTCCCTAGGAGAACTCTGCTTGGTCTCTAGTTTTACAAGATTTTATGACCACCCATTTTTCAAGGTTCTCTTACAATCAATTCAGCTGGAAATTCATCAGTGTATCAGAAGAGAATGGCAGACAGTAACTGTTCAGAAAGAATTTCAGCATGAAATTAAGGAAAAATGTCTATTCCTTCTCTCTTCTTTCCCCTCTTCTGTCTCCAGTAAGTTGTAACAGAGGATGCACCGGTGAACTGCCCGGCAGCACCCACAGCCTAGCAGGGCACTGTGTGTCACTGCTCAGTGTGCCTACTCCTTCCTTTAAATAGCTGGTGTTTAATGTATTCTTTCCCAGTGAAAACCAGTAGCTTTCCTAGCTAAAGGCTAATGACAGCACCATAGAAACAGGGTGCCAAATAACGCTTAGTTCAAACACACTCGTGTGGTCCGACAGTAATTTTCACCATGTTTCTCTCCAAAAGATAAACCAAAGCAAAGCTGTACTTTATACCGCTGTGCACGTCCGCACACAGCCTGCTGAGGCCGACCGGAGACTGAACATGACCACTTCAGCTCCAACCCAAATGACAGAGTCCAATAATAATATTCAAAAGGTCTTTTGCTGTATTAGGGAGTTGGAGATTTCATAAAAGGATCCAAAGAGCACAGAAGTCTGTTGCTTTTTCTCTGCAAAACCTTCATCCTTTTTAAAACAATTTCTTCTGTGTTCCAGTTTTATAAATTCTGTGCATTATGGTGGGTTCGGCAGGTCCTACTGGTGGTCAGCTCTTCATGCTACCAGATGTTGAACTTCAGTCACAGCTCTGAACTTCTAGGACCCTGCATACTTCAACAAAAATTATGTTGTCCCATTTAGACTGAAATCAATTATTGGATAATTGAGAGCAATAAAAGAAAATTCTAACAAGCCAGACTCCCCGCTGTTTCACCAATTCCTCATCTCAGCTAAAATATATTTTAAGTTTTGATCGTTTATTTTATCAAATTAGTAGAAAATTCTCTAGTGGCTATATAGACACGTATATGGGAAGACTTGTGCCTGTAATTTAATTAAGGATGCAAAACCATACCAAACTCTGGTGCAGTGCCCGTTAAGAGCAGAGGCTAACCTCATTAGAATCTCAGTCGAACAAAGCTTGAGATGACACTGAGTACTTAAAGGTGCATAACCATTGTTCACAGCGTAGACCAGACTAACAGGGATTTGAACATGTCCTTTGACTGTGGTTATATATTGCATCTGAGGTTCAGATACCCATGTAATGACTTCCTTTATTGGCACTACAAAATATCCTTCTGTGACTCTCAACATCTTGCCCATATCTGGAAATCAAAGAAGCTTAACCTAATTTCCAGCAGTAAAACAAACACACAAGTGTGGACAGTATATACGCCATATATGATATTATACTGCAGGTATGGGGCATGTTCAGTGCCAAGAATCTCCTGAAAATCTGTTTGCCAAGTGTGAAGGCTGTATCAAAGTCATTTTTATGTTCAGTCATTTTGAAAGGTGAAGGGGGCTAGTTCAGATTTTTAAAACTGACTTTTAATTAACAAGGGAAGTACTTTCTCAGTAACAAATGCCACAAGTGGGGAAAATCAATGAGAAATATTGGACAAAACTCAAAAAATTGAAAATCACATAGATTAAGACTCATGAAATTGCCAAGATTTGTTTAGGTAAAACTGTATTACAATGCACAGTGTGGTGGTTGTTTAAAGTGCAGACCATCTCACCACCAAAATCACCATCATTTTCTGCAATCACCAACCATACGGCCAAAGTCAAGGCCAAAATGAAGGACTGGTTTGGCAGGGAAATCACCTCACCATGAAGGCTAAAGCTAGGATTAATGACACAGCAGATAAACTCATTTCAGTGTACAGACAGCAGTGTCATGCAAAGAAATGAAAGACCATGCTTTTCTTCTCCAGGGTTCTCTCAGACGTTCCACTGGACTTCAAAAGCAATAAATGTAACTAGAGATTTATGAATATTTACATTAAAAAAAACCCAAAACACCAAAACCCTGAAACCCTAACACCTGAACTGTAGTTCATCTGTAGCATTACGCGTACAGCGGCACCTGAAGTACTCTGTGGTTAGTCAGCGCAGGGCTACGAAATGAGTACTTATGTTTCCTTTACATTCTTCAAAAAGCTTTTAAACAGTTTACTGTCAACACTACCAAAGGTCAAACAGTTCTAGTCTGTACAGTAAAACTACAGTTAGCCTGAAATTATACCTGGTTTAAGGAAATCTGTTGCTTTCTCCAAAAAATATACATAGCAGCATCAAGTCCAGTGCCACTCTTCAAGATGATGTGCTTCACCTGTGCATCTGCAACTCTGAACTGCACCCGTCTGAGTCCATTACCAGCATGCTCTCTGTCCTTACTCTGTCACCAAAGTACCAGGCAAGGATATATATATCCAAGCTCTTGGTATAAAATAGTATTTCTTATCATGTTCACGCAGTTGGCTTGTTTCTTAGTGCCTTCCTGTTTCTCCTCCTTTCTCCTGTGGTGTGGTGGGCTTTTTTGGTTTTGGTTTTTTTTTTTTCCCCTCTTCCTTTTAACATTTTGAAATAAATGAAAAGAAAATAACAATCCCAAAAAGCTCATGCCAGTTGGCAGGGAAATTAAAAATCACAGATTCAAAAGTACTTTCCTAGTTCATGAAAACATCTCTAATGAGACAGATGAAAATATGAATTGCTCCTAATGAGCTCAGAATTGCACATACTTTCCCTAGCTTAATTTTGTAAGTCTTCACAGATATTTTGTGTTATGCTTTCTTATAAAACAAGAAGTGGCCACAAGGCTGTGATAACCAATTTGTGAGATTAAAGTACTCAACTTGAATGATTTCATTAACTTCTAAGGCATGAGTCAAAGTTAGCACAAAATACAGCCCCGTTGCTATTCACAGAGGGCCTTACTCTCCAGTGACTTCCAGCCTTCTGGAGTCATTTGCACCTGGGAAGAGGAACACTGTTGTTGGCCCGTCAGCACAATACTCACTCTGCTCAGCTACTGAAGGCCAGTGCCCAGCATTGTCCAACCCGTGAAGAACCAGGTCCTAACACCTACTAGAGCTGTGCCACGGATTTTGGCTGTGACTCAGCAGAACCAGCACAGCTTCCCCACTGCAGAGCGCTCCCACAGCTGGAGCCGAAGGCTCCTCATACATTTGAGCCAGATTTGGAACAGCATGAAACAGAGCCAGCGTTCATGAAGAGATTGTGGGATGGCCAGGAATGTGCTAGGTCCCACCAGAAGTATGTACCCTTACACTTCAGACAGAAAACGGACAGGCATTGTGACAGGATCTGCAAAAGGTCCCTGTCAGCTGCAGCCTATTTTCTGTTATGGCTATCTCATGGAGTGGTGGGGGCATAATACAAGTAGTAAGGGGGAGGACAGGGTGACAGCAAAAAAAGGTCAGGGGAAGCAAAACCCCAAGTGGGCAATGGCCAGCCGTGTGGGCTCATGAGACCCAGAAATGCGTCCAGATCTGGAACTCAACCAAATCTGAAGCTGCAGTACAAGCCTTAGGATAAGCATGTGAACTTTACTGGAGTTTTTGCTGCAGAAGTGGACAAAATATGACCAGTCACCTGCCCCAAACTACAGAATAGTTTTGGTGTGTTGAAATAAATAAACTGTACAAGTTAGCTACTTGTTGATTGTAAAGAAGTGCAAAAATGACCAGAGATGTCCAGACAAGAACACTGAGAGCACCAGCCACAGATAGAGCAGTTCAGAAAATGACACCAGAGTTTGAACAATGACCGATGAGGAATTTCCTACACAAGTCTACAACTAGGAATACTTAAGGCAGCAAGAGCAGTAAAATGATGCCGGAGCTGGGGCACAGAGAGGTGGAAGATTGTGTCCACAATCCATGGCCCTGCACCCGACTACCCATCACATGGATGGAACCACTACTAGGACCTGGCACCATCACTTAACACCCTGGGTACCTGCACAACTCTGGTGGAGGAACCTCACAACCCTGTACAAGGACCTGGGACAACCTCTTCAACCTTTTGGGTACTCGGGAAGAAGAGAGCTACCCAAAGGAGCCCATGTCTGAGTCAGGACTAGACAGAGCACAGCTGGATCCACCACACTACCCACCCAGCTGCTCTCCTGGACTGTATCACCTCTCCCACAGAACAGAGGAATCACAGCAGGAACCACAATGCTAGTTTTTAAGAGGAGAACAATGAAAAGGAAGAACCACATCTGCAATATACTTCTTAAACTTTGAAAAAGAAATATGTGTATTTGTTTAACATATTTTAGTAAACTGAGTGTAGATAATTGTAATTTACATTTAATATGAAAATGTGAATAACTAACTAAAAGCTAGCACATTTATCAGCAAAACCCAATTGCTCCTTGTATTATTTCACAAGTCACTCAATCCTCCTTGTTCATTTCAATGTATTCCTCTCCTCTTTCACAAGTCTCTCTCGGTAGGTCCCACCTGGTGAGCAACATGTTGTTGCCCAGCTCATTTTTGCACTTTTCTCCAAACTGTACTTGACTTCTGCCTGCGACGTACTCATCACTCTCACATGCTACATGTGCTGTTCAGCTGCTGCATTTCTCGTCCGAGCAGGGTGCACACTGACGCAGAGCAAAGACCTTTAACACAATGCGCAGCAGCATGACAGATTTCATTGCTGAATATACCCTCATGAAACAGGCTCACAATTCAGGCTGTGTTGCTAAACAAATACTGACCCATTTCACGGATGCCTTTAGGAAGTACGGCACCTGGACCCAACATTCATGTATGTACAGCAGGAAAGAAACGGCTAAAAACATGCAGTAGGAGAAAAGACCATTCACAGCTTCCTCTAACCACTGCTGTTGCTCCGACTGCCTGCCTGCAGGCAGGGAACTGAAAGAAACTTCCCCATGACCATGACACCTCAGAGGAAAATCTACTCACAGGATCAGGATCTTCCTTTTCTGTTTATAACCCCACCATTGCTACAGGACCCAGGCACGGCTAGCTGCTGTTTCTCCATCTTCCCTACACCCACACGATGTCCCCATGCTGGACACTGGATCTGATCTCCAGGTCTGTGACTTCAGTGCAAGAGGAAGCAAAGCGCCTGGAAGCAACCATCAGCAGTTCAGGAACAGCATAAATTTGGCATCCAGTTCAGGTGACCTCAGCTACATCATCACTACACAATCCTGAGCACAGTGTCTAGCTAGTCAGTTGTGTATCTACTTCTTCCAAGCGTATGGAAGTGTGAGGATAAGATCTACTCTCCCAAGTTGAGAAGACTCTCCTCCATCCTTTCACTTCTGACTCCAGATTTGTTCACTGTATTAATAGTTTTCCTATGAAAATACCAGGCTGCACTTACAGATCTGCTTAGCATTAACAAAGGGAGTATGCTGTTGACAGTCAGTAAGTGAAAACATAAATAATGCAGCAGTAATCTAATTCCTTTTTGCTGCAGGAATGGACTCACTAAAGTGATCCTTTTCTACTCCCAGTTTTTATGTTGGCATTTTTATGAGAGTATCCCTAATACTGTATTTCAAAGTTCTGTTTAAGCCCTTCAGAACAACCAAAAAAAGCATCTATAGAAAATCTCAACTGAAAATTGTGGTCTTGAAGGCCACTTCGGATTTCCACAAAACTCCAAGGAGTATTGACTGAACATCAGCCAAACAGGTACCACATTTTATCTCCAAGGACATATAACCATATCCTGCATGTTCGCAGCCAGAAAAACCTTCATGGACATACTCATACTTCATGCTTCTGAAAGCTTGAAGATACTTCGAAGTCTACTGGGTTTTGGTTTATTTTAAATATATGCTTTTTAAAGTCCACTTAAGGATGTTAAACAAACAGATTAAGATGAAACAAAAAAGGAATAGCAATTAAAGAAATAAATTGCTAAAGGCAGATTTCATTATTTTGTACCTCCTTCAGTGAGAGGAAAAGGTGGGGAGGGGAAGACAAAAGGAAATCACAATTTCTGCTGTTTCTTCTGCAAAATAAAACAATTAATTTAGGTAAAAAAAGGATAAGCTTAAATAGATTCCAAACCTTCACAACACCATTAAAATGGCTTTAAAATAAATCTGCTTAGAGTGAAAGAACTATCCTAGGACAAGATGCATACAGCTTCTTTTTTAAGACAAGTTACACTTCTTAACTGGTCTCAGAAAATGCCCAACTATTGAATCCTATAGACTGTGCGTGTGGCCTTTAAAAATCCTTGTAAATGAGAACTGCTGGCAGAACAATTAGCATTTAAAAGCTAGAATGACCTTAAATCTGTGCATCATTGTGATTAGTTTGGACTTTAATACCAAGTACAGAACCAAAGAATACCTTAGTTGCCAAGAAAAAGAGCTCCCAGCACCAACAAAAGGACGTTGGGTAATAGGGTGAAGCATGTGCAATGAAACATAAAGGACAAACCGCTATGATTACGTTTGATTTGTGTTGACTTAGCAACCAAGCGGAAGGGCCTTCCTGGGCAGTGGGCATGGAAAAGCGAGAGAAGCAGCTTCTGCTTCTGACACAACATGGGAGAACCCTTCTGACCTATTCATCCCTATAATGAATTTCAAGTTGCAGAAGATAATAAACTGTGCATAGATTTTGTTTGCAGGGAATGTCTGGATAATTTTAATTGCCAAACTGTACTGAGAATCAGATGACATGTAAACAAAAGAATACTTCACTTTATATATATATCACATAAATATATGAATCATGATTATATGTATATGAGGTGTCATTTTATTTTGAATATAATTTGCATATATTGCAGGCAACTATAAAAATTCATGCAATTTTCCCCCATTCTGAAAATGAGATGGCTTCTTGTAGCTCTAGAAATTACCACACTAGCTTGGAGTTGGGAGTGAGGGAGTGCTACAGCTGCTGATCCAACTGAAAGAAATGACTCAAGTCAAAAGCTGAACACATATGTTGGTTGAGTATGCAATTAAAACAGAATAATAAATAATAAATTACAAGTGTCCCCTATTTGCAGGTGATTTCTTTTTTTAATTTAAAGCATTTGGTTCCATTTTTATTCTAGCCTTCCTTCTCATATTCCAAACTACTCAAAAATAAATACCCATGAAATATGAACTTATTTCTATATAGAAAATAGTGCCACAGTTTTCCTACACTGTAATAAGTGCAACTGAATTAAACCTTTACAATTAAACTGAATATAGATGTATTCTAAACATCATCAATTACCTACATCAATAATTTGTAGAGATTCAATTTTCACAAAGACAGCGCTACTTAACCAAATAGTCAATACATTAGTTACTACTGGTATCATCAATACTGCCATAGTAGTACCTGAAAGACCCACTGACGGCCCAAAATCTCACAGTACACCGGTCACGGTACAAGAAAGATACTACAGGGCATGCTATTGCTTGAGACCAGTGAGATTTGGCCATCTGATGACCTTCCCAGAAACAGGCCTATGGACATCTCAGAGTTTGACAGTCCCTCGCAGAGTTTCGCCAAACTTAGCGCAAGTGCGTTACCTTGTCAGTTTGGCACTTCCTACGTGGGTTATGTTTGAGATGTGCAGATTGCTAGAGGAGACTGTTTAAATCGGATGTTAGGTCACATTAAGTAATTTATGCACTTGTGCCAGGTGCTCCATAGAGAGATACTCCAGACAGCAATCTTCTTAATACAGCTTGTGCAAATACTGAAAGAACAGTAGATACGTAAGTAACAGTTTATCATTCAGGAAACGACAGCTCCATATAAATAAAGATTACCAAAGCATGTATGTGCTCATACACAGACACAGAATATTAGGGTATTTAAGGATTCAGAGGGACATCAAGAGTCAAACCAGACACCAGTTTGACACACACAGCACAGTGAACGTAAAGGCCCACAGATCTGTGTTGTGTTCCACCGTCACGCATGCAGCAAACCCAGACCTCCTACCAAACGCTGTGTTCTGACTTTTACCAGCTTCTAACGATGTTCCACACCAATGAGCTGTAAACATCAGAATATGCAATGTTTCACAGACTAACTTTCTAGCACAGACATGCTTCACGCCGGGTTCTGACAACGTGTCTGTCCCATAAGGCTTCCTCAATTTCCAGTGCTCCACTTCCAGAGAAAATCCAGCCTGCTGAAGTACCCAGCAAGCTATGGATCCTTATTAGCACAAGCAGTACAGTAGCGCATATACTCATGCAAGAGCAACGGAGCTGGGGAAGGGTCTGCAGCACAGTTCCTGTGAGGAGCGGCTGAGGGAGCTGGGGGGGTTCAGCCTGGAGAAGAGGAGGCTCAGGGGACACCTGATCGCTCCCTCCAACTCCCTGACAGGAGGGTGCAGAGAGGGCGGGTCGGTCTCCTCCCAAGAGAAAAGCGGTGGGACAAGAGGAAACGGCCTCAAGTTGTGCCAGGGGAGGTTTAGATTGGCTGTTAGGGAAAATGTCTTCCTGGAAAGGGCTGTCAGGATTGGCATGGGCTGCGCAGGGCGGGGGAGAGTCACCATCCCGCGAGAGATTTAAGACACGTGTGGATGAGGTGCTGAGGGACATGGGTTAGCGGGGGGCTGCGCGGTGTTAGGGTAAAGACTGGACTCGATGATTTAAAGGTCCTTTCCAGCCTAAATGATTCTATGCTTCTAAGTTCCTACCTAAGGTTTTGTGACTCTCCACTGTTGAACAAGTGTCCTTGAAAAGTTCCAGTGTAGATAACCACATCCTACCTCCCTCGCTCTCCCCTGTGGTTTGAGTGCAGTCAGTTATTTAGAATTTCCTACCAACACTGTACTGCAGATCTTACAATTAACTTCCTATGTCAGGACACTGAGCACTGATTCCTACATAAAAGGGGTAGGTTCAACTCACTGAAGTCAAACACGTAGTCTGGCAACGTCATGTTTAATTCACGTGGAGTACAGTTTGTTTTATAAAATTATGATCATGATTTTCTGCCTCCATTTTGTTTTACATATAATTACGACAGCATTTAAAAACTAAGGGATATTCCTGCTCTGTTTATCATCTTAAGAGACTAGCAATGAAGGTGAAGAGGAGGGGAAACCATCAGCTCAGCATATGTGAACATTATCAAGACTTCCAAACAGAACTGAAAGTTTAATACCCATATGGATCCCAAAAGCAGTTCCGAAAGAGCCTGGGAAGCTGAGCAGATTGAAACCGGTGGTATGGACCGCAAGAGTTCACCAAGCAGAAGGAAAGAAAAACACAACAAATCAGAGACGTGGAAAAGATAAGAGGGTACCATATGCACTGGTGGTATCGGGAGCACCGAAGCACAGTTTCATCCAGTTATGTCGTTAGAGTACTGGCAGCATCTGACCAGAGCAACGAGCAAGACAATGAGATGTGTGATTAGAAATACAGGTCTGGACAAGTGACATGCACGGGAAGAGCACCAGGAAAACACGCTTCAAAGAGATGGATGGCACTGCACTCTGCAACCTAGTGCATTAGAACAGTGTGCATATATACATGTACATAAAAGGGTAACAAAGGGCCTAGGCGAGGATTTGGGAGGGGAGATGGCATCCTGCAGAGAAGGTGCAAGCTATAGGGAACACTGACAGTTACACTTGTGCTGAAAGCAGAAAAATGAGCAGGACACAGCTGCCTGAACCAAGCTTCGCTCGCTCCCAGGAGTTCTTGAAGCTTCTTCCTTGCAGACTGGTCAGACTCCCTAAAGGATGGCTGGTCAGGTATGGGCAGAGAGGGTTGACTCCAATTATTCTCCCTTGGTTGGGAGAAAAGTGATTTCTCTTTTATTGCATTTCAAAGGTTCTCTCATCTTCATAACAGTAACCTGACACTGCACATAGTAGGGCACAAATTGCAACCGGTTCAGGAAGAACAGAATGTCAGTGATGCCATGGAATGCTGAAAAGGTTTGCGGGCTATGAAATTCCACGGGAAGATGGCAAGTGAATGGCAGTACGAAATTACTATGTATTTCCACTAATCTTACCGAACTGCATTCAGGACAAATACCACCTGAGGAAACTTCACACGTATGAACTGTGAGAGACAGAACAATACAATTCAGTGCTACTCATCGTACAAGGCACAGTCCTGCTCCACTAAACGCTTTGAACAAGAATGCCCACAATTAAGGTTTTATTCTGAGCCTTAAATGTTCTGATTTCAGTGGAAAGAAATTCTCATTTTTCACGTTGCATTCACTTATACCCAATCCATATCATGCTCTGTGTGTGCTAACATGAGTAGTGCGGTAATCAATTCCATTTAGCACACTGGATTGATAGAAGTAAGTTCATTACTTATTAAAATTGAAAAGTGCTGGGATGAAATTTTTCTTGCAAAGGCCTTTTAGCAAGACCTACTTTTATTAGCAATTAATATACTATATGGGTACCATTAAGATTTGCTCTTCAAAATCCTAATCCAAATTCTTCTCCAGTTACACGTGAATACCCCCATTAATAATAATTACGCTATGTCACGTTTACAATGGAATAACTGAACTAAATTAGATATTGGAAAATAATGGTGGAAAATGAGAGAATGCACTCAATCACGGCACAGATTCATTTCTTACCCATTTTTTTTGTTTACTTACTAACACCATTTGTACAATCACTCTACTATCCCATAATTTCTAACAAGCCTTGATCCTGAAAAACTCTCATTGGCTTTATATGGGTTTGCAGACTTTACCATGGCTATAAATGACACAGCGCTTGTTTTAGCGTGTCTTGCATTCACCACATTGTGTAGGAGAGGGGAAACTGAAGGTCAGAGCCACAGCGCCTCGGTCTTGCAAAACCGGTGCCCGTCAAGCGTGCCGCCTCTCCCACAGGAGCCACAATCAAAACGGCAATGTCATACCTTTTTCAGTAGCTGGCATACAATGTGAGACTTCCATCACTTGGGTGTCACTGCTATAAAAACCACACCAAAATGCTGGTGGAGACAAACTGATGACTGGTTTGTCTGGGCTGAGTGTAGTGGGCTGTTCATTTTTACACCACTCTATCCCAATGCTGTTTTCACAGAAAAACTAGACTGCCCATTTTGAATTAATAGAAAATTCAAGTTTTACAGTTCATCCTAAAAACACACCCCAATGACAGTCATTTTTACAAGCCATTTCTTTCTTCAAACTTACTATTTAATTATGATTTCTCAATGTAGAGCGACGTAATGTGGCCTTTTTAAACCAAGGTGAACAACACTTGGCAACTGTCTATAGAGACAGAGGTAGCAGCACCTGCTGCTGCGTACATCAGTAACACCCCTCATGGACCCAGCTCTTCCCCAAATAAAGAAGAGGGAAAGAGATCCTCTTTCTTTAACCCAAATTCTTTCATTTTTAGCGCTTTGAAATGAGAAAAATAACATCTTAACACTTCACCTGAGAATTCCTACATATCCCATGTAAGCTTCTGTGATGGTTTAGAGAGGACTGAATTTAATTCAAGTTTATCTGTTATGAAGTATTATTATTGAAGTGTGTATTCTTGCTTTCTTTTTGGACTCATTTACCTACAGACCCTGTTCCTTTCTTTCCTAACTTCCTCCTACAAGAAAAGCATCTGGTCCTGTCCCAATTCTCTCCTTTACAGAGTTTGCCACTAACGTCAAGCCCAGGTCTAAACTCTTCATTAAAATAACGAGACCTTATTAGGAAAAAAAAAAAAAAAAAAGGTATGTTGTATAATTGTGGATGCTTCATCAAAAAAAATTATATAGCTGTGATTATAGGGTAAATTATGTGATAACATAATTTTTCTTTGACCCTCAGTTGTTCTTTAAGCAGACTTGGCAGCTACCTTATTAAAAATTCCTCTCACTATATACAATTTTACTACACAAAGTCACATTGAAGTCGGAGATACATGCACCACTGAGTTTAATACAACTTTGTATAATAAGAATAATATGAAGTTATAGTACATTGCAATGAACTGTAGCGTCAGGCAGGAAAAACAGGTTTAAATATACAATGTTTATGTGGGGTAAAGACTGATATGCAAAGACCAAAGGCCTGAAGTCTTCCCAAAATATAAACCTGTAATAATTTATTACATTTTGGAAAACATCAATTTGCCCACTCTCCCCTAACCCTGGCACTCTTCAATTAAACATTGCTTCTTCCTCACAGCAAGGCCCCATTCTGGTGTAACAGTCCAAATGCAGGATGCATTCCCCTTTTCACATGTAGCACTGCAAACCAGAAAACGAGCTCTGCCAGGCAAGACATGAGCTCAGCCACAGAGCTGCGAGCTCACTGCCTTTTAAGAACAGGGCAAGTAGCCAAACACGGATTTTCTGGCCAAAGTTTAAAATAACGTTTTACAAATCAGTGATGAGAGAACACCCAGCACTTTCACCCAAATGTAAAATATCATTCCTAAGTAACAAAGGGTATCAAGAGAAAACAAGAGCTAAACTCTGCCTCCCCAGCCTTAGGGCTGTGTCCATGTGCATCATTTCACACTGCATAACGTGCATTTCTCACTGAGGTAAACCCCAAACATTTAACAACACTGCATGTGTGATGTGTTTATGGATCTGCCAGTTATTTGGACTTTGCTGCATGTTCTCAGATGACTAATTACCACTGGAGTACCTCCCCGGGAGTTTAGCTGTTGTAAATTAAACTGTATAGCCTTATTATATTAATTGAAGCAGAGATAGTGAAAACAACTCATCAACAAACAAACTACCCTTAAAGTTGTTCTTGTTGAAGGGAACTACATGGCTCTAGAAATTCCTACAAATTATTATCATTTTATTAACTGTTCATTTCTCCCCCTCTTTTTCATGTTGCCCCCTTCCATAGCATTCTTCTCCATTCTGATGTCTACCAACTGTGTGCTGCTAAAATCTGTTAAAGTTTCAAAAGACAAACATTTTGGTTGGCATACACATATAGCTACTGCGGACACGATCCTATTTTCCCAACAGATAGGCTATCAGAACGTCCAGGTGCTCAGAGTTTCCAAAGAAACATTGCAAGTACAATCCCTCTCACCCTGGTCACATACAATGACCTTGGATAAATGAACAGATGCTTTGGACACTTCCAAGGAAAAGGTGCTTCTCCCTGAAAAATAATCTCTTAAGGACAATCAGACACAAAATCCTGGGCTTTTAGAATGACAAACCTCTGTAAGACTGAGATCTAGCAAGAGAAGCTTTCACTCAAAATTAGCAAGATTCCCTTGGAAATCCAGTACTCATGTTGTAGCACTCATCCCAGGATTACTGTGCGATTTTGCTTCTCCAATACTGCTTCCTCATATTCTGAATCACCTACCAAGACTTGCTAGCCATCAGCACTTTTAGAACTTCCCATTCACGTGCCCGTGCTTGTTGCTGAATCGCTGTACATGATGGGGGGTGAGGGAGAACGCGCTGGATCCAGGGGTGTTTGGTGCTATTTCTCTAGACCGATGTAAAAGTACCTAAACAAAGCAACTCTCTCTGTCAGAGGCAGGAATTTCAAATGTCTGCTTTGGAAAAAAGAAGTCTGAAGTGCTTTATAAACTACAGGATCACAATACTCCGACAACTGATGGGGTTCTGCATCATTGCCTCAAATCAAGGAACTGTCCGTTTCCACAGTGCCCTGTGAAACACTGAGCCAGAACAATCTCCCCAGGGCTGGCAATGCAGAATGTGTCCAAATGACTTCCCTGATTTTAAGGTCTTTCAAAAGATTTATATCCAGGAGTGAATTTTTACTCTGTCAGAATCCCTTTTTTTTTTTTTTTTTTTTTGTTAGCTCTGGTTGCGTAACCTCACAAATCTCCTAGAGAAGAAATCCTACCACATCTTACGAGCTTATTAGGTGCATAAATTTCCAAAATTCAGACATTTTAAGATCCACATCACCGTATGAAGTCAATGAAAGTCACAGGTCCTCAGAAACTCTTAGAAATTGAATTAAAGCATGAGGATCCAGTCCTCACAACCAGAAATCATGGACATTTTTTAAAAGGTGAGTTTCCATTTAGTCATTGGTTTGAACAATTTTCCTTCTATCTCCCATTAATTCTCTGAATTTGTCCAAGGCCAGTGCCAATGTTCCTCCTGAGCAGACAGGCATAACCGTCAATATATTATCCACATCCATCAGCAGGACCCCTATAAAATGATACAGTGTCTCAAGAAAGTTACCTGGGGCTTTTTCAGGTATGGAGAAGGGAAAAATGGCAGGAGTTTGTCCGATTTCATTCCACTTAAACATTTTGCACTCTGTTTAGCAAGATCCAACTTGCCTTTTGAAGCAAGTTTGTTATTCGTTACAGAACAGAATTGCTAAGATGCTGTCAGGCTATAGATTTTCCATCTCACATGAGGTCTGCTGGGTGTGGATTCCGTACCGATGACACAAGGAAACAATTCACTCCCCATACAGCCCGTTCATCACATTCATAATCCCCATGATGCAGGTGCCGCATGGCTTCTTGAAGATTTAAATAAGGTAATTCTTCATTATTACATCTTACTTATTTTAGTGCTTAAGCACAGATCTCCTTTTACATCCTGTGAGAGTGCACACAGGAAACAAGCAATTACCTTAGCCACTTCAGTATTGACAAAATTAACTGGATTACAGTCAGCAGATCTACAATCTTTAATTCTGAAATAACAGAATTTTCTGGGAGAGGATCAGCATTGAGCATATACATTTAAAGAACTTTGCACTTACACAATGATGGGCACTGCAAAGCTAGAAGTACATATTAACATTTAGGTACTGTCAGGATAAAATTAGAACAAACCAAACCCCAAACACACACACCTGTCACAGTTTAACCCCAGCCAGCAACTGCGCACCGGGAAGGGGGGAGGAGGAGAACCAGAGGGAAAGACAAGGAAACTCAGGGGTTGAGATAAGAACAACTTAATAATGGAAAGTACGTAAATAGAGTAATGATACCAATAGGACTAACAATACTAATGCTACTACTAATATGTAATGAAAATAATACCACCACTACTACTAATCACAGTAGTAACTTTTCAAGGCCAGTCTGGATGAGGCTTTGAGCAACCTGGTCCAGTTGAGGGTGTCCCTGCCCATGGCAGGGGGGTTGGAACTAGATGATCTTTAAGGTCCCTTCCAACCCAAACCATTCTAGGATTCTATGAATATGAGAAGAAAATAACGGAAAATAAAACAAAGGATAGAGCCACTCGCCACCCGCGACCAATGCCCATTCAGTCCCTGACCAGCGAGCGCCAGAGCGGTCAGCAGAATGACCGAGTGAGCATGTGACCCCCAGCCCTCCGCCAGCTTCTACACTGAGCATGACATATGATGGCATGAAATGTCCTGTTGGTCAGTTGTCCAGGCTGTGTCCCCTCCCAGCCTCTTGTAGAAAAGAGACTGGGAACACAGGGGCAGTATCAGAAACTGGAAAAGTCCTTGGCTTGATGTAAACATTTCTTAGCAACAACCAAAACCATCAGAGTGTTATCAAAGTTGTTCTCATCACAACCAAAACACAGCCTCACACTAGCTACCGTGAGGAAGATTAACTCTATCCCAACTAAAGCCAGCACACCACAGCACACACACAACCTCTAACAGCTTTAAGGGATTTTCATAAAGATATCTGAGACAGCAAGAGGTCCAAGTACTGAAAATGCAGAATAAAATTTTATGTACATCTATTAATTAGTAGAAGGTTACTGTGGAATATTTAAGTAGAAAGCCATATTAATAATATGACTAGAGGGGAAATCATTCAGCTGTAGTTTGCAATGGTGGTGAAGAGAGGATGCCATGAACTTGAAATTGTAACCTGAAATTACACTGCTGTATGAAAAAGGTCAATGTTAGCTTTGTTCATTCAGCAAAAAACTAATCATACTTCCATCAGAAACCACTGGAGTTATCAACCAATCAAAACCCATGGTTTTTAGAAGCAAATGAACAAACTGATTGGTCAGTTGTCAATTCTATAGTTAGTTGATTGAGAAACCTAACACACGCAAACCCCCCCACATAATCCCCATCATACTTTCTGTTCCAAAATCATCTGCAGCCCACAGCTAGTCGGTTATAAAAGGTAATTGATATCTAAATGATCTTGCATGCGTACCTAGACATCACAGATTTATGAGCAGTTTGTATGTACTTTACACAATTAAAAAGTGATAAACGGGGCCTACATTAATGCTGAGGAAACTATTAGGAAGTTGTTACAATAGCTGTTTCAAATTAATCCACCATAATCCTCCTACATTCTGCCATCAGGTACACAAAAAAAATCAGAGCTTCGTGAAAACCAAAAATAAAGATGTGTGAAATTGTCCTAATTACATACTTCTGAAAAATGACACTATTCCATTCATCCCAATTCAAGTCTCATAGAAAATTAAAAGACCAATTAAAGCATCTTACTTTGAACCTGTTTACATTTCACTAGAAAATCTCCACCCAGTGAGACCTTAATGGAAATTAAGATACTTTGCCTTAACATTCTTATGACCAGGGAATTTATTTTCTCCCTTCACCTAATATACTAAGAATTTATCCTCAACTAAAAAAAAAAAAAAAAAAAATATTATAAGGTACAGTAAAGTAGGAAATTATATGCAAAATATCAATTTGTTATTATAATTTATTACTTATAAATTATATAATAATTTATCACATTACATTATTCAAACAATTTCATTTTATATTCAAACTTCAGGAGCTTTTCAATAAACCTTTACATTGCCACGTTCTTTATAAAACCTGACTGGGAAGACAGAAGAGTGAAAGGAGTCAAAGAGGCTTTAGGAAGACTGAAACGTAAGAAAATTTACAAAGAAAAAGAAAACTGGTGCTCTCACAAATATCACTTGCATATATGTGTGTATGGTCTAGTGGCAAAGACTACACAGAAAAAGGGGAAATATGTTACCTGCATTTGTGAGAAGACAATAGCACTTGTCCAGCTAACATGCCAGCTCACTGGAGGATGCATAGCTGGATGATTAAGATATCAAAAGCATTAACTGCTGCCAATAAACAGCAGTGACAGCATCACAACAGGTATGACTAGTGCCTATGCAGCATATTTAACAGTCATTGCCTCGGTACCAGACAACTGACATCTCCATACAACTCACCCAAACATGAGAGTATATTCAGCTAAAACCAAGCAACACAGTACTTGCAGTTAGTGCCACGCTACTTGGAATCATCTTTTCTTCTTACATAATCATTAATAAATGAAAGCACATGCTTAAGTAGTGATTAGTACTACAGAGCCATCAAAATCAGGTGTTACAGGTTTGAGATACTTGAAGTCAGTGGTCATTATTCCAAGCAATTTCACACTGGCCAACGAAAAAAATGCCTCTTTATAGATCAGAGAGAAAAGTCAGAATAAGACAAATACTGGGACCCAAAATACAGCTACCAGTTTTTCAGCCCTTTTCTAAAGGTTCTTTACATTAATGCTGTATTCTGTCCAGCTGAAGCCCAGTGCATATGCCTACCACCACAGAACACAGTAACATGCACATTCAAGTAAAACACAAATGAAAGAATATGCACTTCAATTTAGAGAGGAATACACCACTCCCACACATTTCCCAAATCCTTCTCTTGTTGCATCATTTCAACGAGCTCATGGCCCTCGGTAAGGGCACAGGAAGGACTGGAAGTCTCAGTTCAGCTGCAGGTGACAACACTGGCCCAACTATTCAGGACTGGAATACACAAGTGCGAAGTAAAACCGAGAATCCCCAACACGCTCAACACTTTCTGAGCTGGAAATCAAAGAAGAAAGCCCTCTTGAATACTGAACTCCTTCTGGCTGAGCTATAGCTCCTTTTAGTAGATCCTATCATGGTTATTAACAACTTCTGTTCTGAAACGGCACATAAAGCACTTCAGCAAGCGGTAAACGTTACTGGAAAATACCCTCAACATTGCAGAGGCGAATAAAGCCAGACGAGTATATACTTATCTATATAACAATGTTTCATAAAACCTTTTGATTTGTTCAATTAATAACTATTCTGTTATTTTCATCCAAAAAGAATAAAAACATTTGACTATCACTGTTCTATGCCATGTAAATAAAAACAAATCAGTAGAGGGATGCTTCACTAAACCGCATTAATTATATCTACTATATATTAACAGTGAAATAACCTTCTCGTGACTGCGATAAGCTTCCCCAGCAGCACCAGCTGTATGTAACTCCAGGTAATTCAACTCCAGCATGTTGTTCGGAAGCATCAAAGTCAAAAACAGTTGCAACTTTTAAAGCAGCATAAGAGATTGCAAACCCACTTTTAAAAACATTTAGTTTACAAAACTGTAAAACCTTTTGTTGTACCTGTCCTAGGAGATAAGACTACATAGACAGACCCAAGTGACAATGCTCGAGTCAACATCTGGTGTTATTTGTCAAACGTACAAGACTGCTAACAACAGTAAATTTGGAAAACCGAAGAGAAAGAAGATGCACAGAAAAGACCCGATCACACTTAGTATCAAGAGATAGACTTAGACACCCCTCACACACAAACTGGATTACTTCCCAGCAGTGCCTAAGAAAGCTATCATCAAAAAACCCAAACCACCCCACCAGCTGACCACCAAACTCCACCCTTTCAAGATACCGAGGTTGACCAAGCCAAGAAATGAAGGAACATTTCCTCTCACACCTGTATCCTGCAGATCACAAAGACAGTAAGCGAAGGCACTGTTTAACACCGTGTTAGATCATTTCCGATACCACAGGAGTTGCAAGAGTCCCTGCATTTGCTTAGGAACAAGGTTAAAGCTGGTGACATAGATGTTTTCTTAGAACTAATGCGAAGCTTTCTAAGAGGCCACTTTGGTCACTGGTAAGTGTGGACCACTACAGAAAAATCCCATTAGAATGTCAGTCACCGAGTAAAAGTGAAAATCCATCTTGCCCTGTAACAGCTGAGCACCAATACAAGTTTTACATTTTCTTCATCAGCACTGGGTATTTTGTTGGTGTTTGTGCAATCACTTCTGTCAACACCAGGCAAAATATTAACTCCTGCAGATGTATCTAATTCAAGGAAGTTCACATCTGAAGAATTTTATGATTGCAAGAGGAATGGCAAAATAAGATCTGCTTCCTCTAAAAAGGATTTTATTCTGAGCTTAATCTTCTTGCACTGTCTTCTCCTTTTCCAATTTAATTTCAACACTGAGACATGCAGTGATTCAGTAACAAACATGACTGGTTGACTTTATGATATTATATGAATTGTCATAAAGAATGCTTTCTAGTTGAATTAACGTGACAGGTATGTAACAGATCCTGTAAAAATAAAGTCACAATATGCCACAATATTTCACAATGCTCTAAAACTGACAAGCAGTACTCTAATTACTGCTTACGCTAAAATCCTAAACACCATTTTCATATATTTACTTTGCTAAGCAATCTATTATTTCAGTGCACCCTATGCTGAAAATGCAACTACAGTTAGAAAGCAAAAATGGGATAGATTTACCTTTCATACTTATCAGAAAAACGTCAAGCGCTAACATGATAAACAGCTGGCAATTCATGGAAAACTCTGGATTTATAAACAGTACCAAGTGTACAAAGAAGTATTCGGTTTTATTTCTGTATTTACTTCTTATTGGCTAAAAATACTTACCTGCAGTCCTCCTTCAATTTCCATAACTTATTTACTCTTGTTGCTCAGGCAAATCAAGTCTCAATGCACTGTAAAGTGAGAGGGAGTCCTTTGCAGAGAGCCCTTTCTGTAGGGTCAGGCACCCCGTTAAGTCCACCCAAGGTGCTGTTTTCATGAAAAAGGGAGAGGCCCCTCTAAAGGAAATCTTCGAGGAGATTCAAGTGGCATAGAGGTCCTATGCCTGTACTTTGGGTACCGGCAGAATTTGGGCAATAGAATTACTCTGTAGAAATGTCAATTGTGAATATTAGAACAGTTACCATGACTTCTTTCTACTGTTAAAATATCTCCCATTGACTGGGAAATTCCTGATAAAAGCCAGGCAATAAGAAGGACTGCAACACAAGCTACAGGCCAATAGTTTAACACTGAGGGGGAAGGGGGGCAGGGAGGAGCCTGGAGGTCAGGAAGTGGAGCAGGGATTCTGACCTTTCACATTTTACTAAATTCCTTGAGAAAACAAGCAGTACCCTTTTTCAAGCCTTCCTCCCCTGTTAGCCACACGCTCTCAGTATACTTCCACAGACCCTGCCCCATGGCAGGCACATCCAAGAACACACTGGGCAACCCTCGCATCAAGGAATACAGTGTGTTACTCTACTATGTAATCACAGTCTATAGTGTGTTTTCAGGCTAAACGAGCACACACAGAGGTATCAACAGTAGTGTATGTTCCGTGTGGTTTGCATCTTTAAATGCTGTGATTAAACATTTCTTAGTCTGTATGCCCTGCTCTATCTTCCCGGAGAGGGTGGGGAGCACTGGGACAGGTGCCCAGAGAAGCTGTGGATGCCCCATCCCTGGCAGTGTCCAAGGCCAGGCTGGATGAGGCTTGGAGAAACCTGGGCTATGGAAAGTGTCCCTGCCCGTGGCAGGGGGTGGCACTGGGGGGGCTTTAATGTCCCTTCCTACCCAAACCATTCTGTGATTCCATAATCTCTTGAAATGGCTGTTGTAGACCTCATTAGTCTTTGATATGTTGTAACACATCTTGCCCATCAACAAATGTTAGTTGCCCCATCTGACATCTTCTCAATCATTTTATCTAGCTTCCTTTATTGCATTTATCATTGTCAGAGTTGTGGTTTAGTGGCGAACTTGGCAGTGGTAGGCTAACGGGTGAGCTTCGTGATCTTAAAGGTCTTTTCCAACTTAAAAGAATCTGTGATCCTTTCAGGTTTTCACAGCTCTGGTTCAGTCTACATTTCTGGTTAAGGTCTGTGTTTACCACAAATCCAAATTCCAGTTCTCTTAAAAATTAAGAGAAGTACAAGAAACACACTAGTGATGCACAAATACTAGATACAATCCTAGAATATCGCTGGAAGGTTAACTGTATGAATATGCAGCTGTTTACAGTAACTGCAGAGGATGTTTCTATCTCTTACACCAAACAAACATGACTATGTTTTTCTCCTCTTTAGGAATATGGACTTCCTTCTTGTTTCCATAAAATGCCCATTATTCCAACTGCAAGCTGTTCACAGCGCAGACTGTCACCGAGTGCATACAGTTGAGCCTCTGGGCATATCCATGAAATGTCTCTCAAATAATCAGTTTGTAAGAGTTTTAAGACAGAAAGTTTTTTGAAATATTTCTTCAGAACGTTTCAGGCAGAGGTGAAAACAGCATACAGTGTTTGTGTAGTAAAAACCTTATTTTGCTGAAAGGAAAGTCCAAAGGATGGAAAAAATGTACGCAAAAAAGATGAGACCCATTTTATGTAAAAGCAAAAATCAATTAAAAAAAAAAAAGATTTGAGTTTTAAGTTTTTTAAAAACAGCAACCTTGACCCCAAAGCACACAGAACACCCACCAAACAGGTCTCCTCTACAAAACTATACAATTTAGAGCTAAGCATTTACTGTAGCAGTTATAGCTCCCTATTACAAAAATACTTCCTGGTGAAGATGATAACAGTGTGAGCACTTCAAAACACAGGGCTGACTTCAGCTTTTGTTTAACTAAAACAGTTACTTTTAGTACCCTCAAGAGCAGACACCAAACTCAGATGTTTTATTCTATGGCAAATAATAGCTAAATAAGCCTAACCACGGATTTAATTAAGATGGTGAAGTGGCTCCAAAGGAAGCCCTGTGATCTACTGTGACAAACCACAGCCCGAGAAAAGCCACCGGAGAGTTTAACCCAGTATGAACTATCTAAACCAGACTTAGCCTCAAGATAATTTTATGGAATGCACTCCTAACAGCTTTTGCGTTTGGTTGGTTTTCAGGTTGCTGAAAACTCTTTCAAAGCATATTGCCAACACATTTCTGATACACTAAACTGCGAAAATAAATTTACTAAGCTGACTAAGCATACAGGTTGAAAAGGTCAAGATTTTATCTTCTGAAAACAACTGAAGAATGAAGACACCAGGTATGATGGGACAAGTTACTCCAGAAAGAGAAAACAGAATTCCTGCCTGTAACTTTGAAATAAATGTGGATTGCCTTGCCAAAATGGATAGCAACCCATTGCTCTAACTTCAGCATTCAATGGGATATATCCCATCACATTTCTACGCCTCATGTTCAAAGTCTCATGTGACAAGTCTAAAAACCACAATACCACTTCTTATCAACAGGTCATTGAGAACATCTGCAGGAACAGAGCATAAGCAAATCGTTTCAAAGGGTATCAAGGAAATACTACTGACATCTAAACTACCCTACCCATGCTGAGATATTAATTGGGCTTTCGATAACGATGCAGCACTAATAAACCAGTTATCCTAACTGCAACAGAATACTGTGTGGATATCAACTACAGTAAGAGAATCACAAAAACTGGATGCGAAAGAATTCAGAGAACTATGATTTTTTTTCATTTTCTGTGCTTCAGAAGTGTCAGTGCAGATCCCAGGCCTGCTTTGTAACTGCTTCAGAAACGTATGGGAGAAAAAGCAACAGATGCTTCAGACAGTGCTGAAGTTGACTATTCTACCCTCGCACTACCTAGTAAATAGAACTGTTCCTTTGCCTGTTCCATATATAATGCTGTAACTCACTGGCAGGTAACCAAGTCGATTCACACGTGCAGCCACATCCCACACACTTCACGCTCTGAATACAGTCTTCAGTTCAGTTTTAAGTCCTGCGTGGCTGTGTAATATGTTGAGGGCTGTACTGTCCCACCCACCTGAGCTCAGTGAAACTACATGGTCCTGACCGGATCTCCACATGAACCACAGAGAACAAGAATTCTTTGGGCAGGCAGTTAGGCAACTTGTCTATCCAACCAGACTTTAGTCCTTAAATTCCTTCCTTGGTCCCTGGTTTGCTGGTCAAAAGAATGATTGTTACGTCCTATAGAATGGTGCTCCCCCTTTGCATCTTCAGATGTAGAGGAAGACTTCAAATAGAGCAAACACGTCTGTTAAACACAAACAGATCTAACAGGACTCTGGATGGTGAGAGAAGGTGGTGTTTCAACAATATGAGATAAATGATAAAAAGTGTTTCCTACTTAATGCTGTCACATAATTTATAGCAACTTCACATGGGAAATTCACTTCTTCACAGACCCTTTTCAACCTCTTATTTCTTTTATTTTTAAATCAAGCAAAGGCATTTGAAAGTGAAAGATTAAAAATCTTATGTTTGATATACTCACTGACATTGGGTTACCACATACAGACACACAATCACTGGACTGGACTGTTTTTTCAAATGCAGCATGTGTAAGACACACTGTTATTTTATGCCTGCTTATTCTTCATGGCTGTTGCGCAACTGATGCACCATAGTATGAATGGCAGAACCAGCAGCTGTGATTCTACCACGTGCTGTGAGAAAGAAAAGAATCTCTAGACGTGCTCTTAAATCTCTTCTAAATGATCACAGGCCACACATTTCTTTGAATTACTCAGGTGAGAGCCAGGGCTCTCAGCAAGCATGATGCAGCTCTTACCCACAACTTGTAAGAATTAGGGAGATGTCAAAAAATATCATTAGAGATCTAGTGATTCTTTTCCTTCAACAGGTCGCTCCAAACTAGAATCTAATGCTTGCTTTCTTTGATGGTTTTTAGCTACATGCAGGTGGAAGAACACAAGCCACTAAAGAAATCTTTGTCATTAATTTTTAATTTGCTTTGAAACATTTCCCAAATACCTTCATAGGATTCATTATTAATCGTAGAGACTGTCCAGCACATATCTGTTAGTAGCACAGTGATGGAAACGTTACTCTAAGTGTCAAACCCTGTGAGATAGCTTGTAGAGGTCGCGTTGCTTTCAGCGCAGTGGAGGACATTTCTGAAGTCCAGCATGAGGCCAGCCTGCGGGCCCTTCAGAAACAGTATGTAAAAGAAACAGCTTATTTCTAAAAGTAGTTAAAGAGTCAGTCTTCTACTTGTAAACCACACCCCCCCACACTCCCCAAAAAAATCAGTTACCACCAGTTTGGCATTACTGATTTGTCAGAATCTAAGTTTAGAGCTCATATACCAAAGACCTAGACATGAGTACACTGCCGTTACGCCTATGGTTCCCCATAGAGTAAATATTTAAACTAATTAAATTGAAGAACTGCTTCATTTCATTGCAATTAACCCTTTGTCAACATCTGCCTCCACTGAGAACATACTTCCACTTCCCCCAGGAGGACCTAATGCTGTAACCACTGTAACCACAAACATTCCAGGGAGGTAAAGTCGGCCACACCACTTCTTACAGCAAACCCGAAGAATTAATATTTGCATACCCATCATGTCTTCTATATCAAGATCTCAAATGCTCCTAATTGCCAGGCTGAATTCAGGAGGCAATGGAAAGAGATTCTGTTCCACAGCTCCATGTACCAGGAAACAAGTAAAGCATCTGCACATCTGGGATCACACGTGTGAAGCCTGCGACTACACCCGGGTGAGGAAACACAGAGTGCATGTTCGCTAGTGCATCGCAATCAGGAGATGCAACGGATGAAAAGCATTCTTAATTGCGTCTCCATCTACAGGCACCTTGGATCCTGCTCAAAAGGCTGAATTTGTGACACATGGTATTTTACCATGCACTTAGCTTTTTTTGGTTTTGGCAATCTAGTAATTTTCTACTGCCCCCAGTAAATTCGTAGCAAATAAGTTTTGAGGACAGTACTATTACTTTCACATTAAGAGGATCTTATCTTCCTGCTTCTTATGTGTGTTAAGATTATTTTCATATTTTGTGTTTGCAAAGAATACTGATCACGACAGGCTGGAGAATATTTCCAGCAAGCACTGTGCAAAATATATATGGATATCAAGCTCTTGGTTTCCCTGGTTACCTTCAATTTACATGCCACCGAATTAAGAACTAAAAAGAGCTGATTTTTACTCAGAATCCTTATCAGTTCCATCTAGAAAATTATTTTTAGACCATGTTAACCTCTGCATTTTTAAGGCTCACTAAAATAAACAAAGAAAAATGAATTGTCAGTAAACTGGAGAAAGAAAAGAGAATGAGCCTTGCTCAGAAAAACTCTGGAGTCGATGTTAGGATGACATACCCGAGGTAGGAATGTATAGATGATGTGTATGGCATTAGACTTACCCAATAATCCTGACTCCTGTGTGCTTAGAGGTAAAATTCCAAATTGTGAGCTTCCTTTCGGACCTGGCTAATATTGCCTATGTTTGCAACCTTCACTGAGGCAGTTTCATCAGCCCTCAACTGGGAAACACTGTTCTAATGCCTTTTATTCCGGCCTGACCCCTAATTGCTCCACACCACTCTGTAACTGTGTATTTAAGAGTTCACAGGGTATTAAGCACACAGAAGCATTACAGAAGTTCGGGAGGTAGACAAAGAGACCTGCAGCTAACAGAAGAGATGAGGGGTGGAAAGCTAGGCTAAAAACAGAGCAAAAGGAAACTGGGAAAGGCCCAACACGAGAACTAGGAGTAGGAAGGGTAAAAAGGTGGCAACCTTTGAGAAAGGTACAAGTATTAGAGAAAATCTGTATCCTCAGTGATGTTAGGGTAAACATAAATTACCTCTCCAGAACACGGTAGTGATTTTTGCTACTGAGAATTGAGCTTCCACATTAAAATCCTCAGTGTACTCCTTCGAATTTACAAGAGGTTGTCTGACTTCACATGGTAAGTAGTTGAGCAAAACTCCACATCTAACTCCAAAAACACAACAGACGTGGAAGGAATAGGATATTATTACCATGGTGTTATTTTCAAAACTGCCAAAGAATTTCAGTGATGCTTTTAATTCATTTGTTTTTGTTTAAATGAAGCATATATGTTATTGTATTAGCAAAAGGCATCCCTTAATGATTTGTCAGAAGTTAGCTTTCTGTTCTCCCAGCCTTTTTTCCTTTTTTTGGCTGAGGAAATGTAAAGGTAGGGCGGGGGGGGGGGGGGGGGGGGGGGGAATCAATATCAAGAAAACCAACAAAAACTAAACTATTTCAGGTGATACGATCTAATTTCTACAGCTCACTTGACTCAAAGGCATCATCTTTGTTTTAAAATGACAATATTGTGTACTCACTATACACACTCCTCCCCCCCCAAATGAGAACAGTAATATTGCAGTGATCCAGCATCCTGCAAATAAAAGGATGAAGCACTGGCATTTACTGATAACCCACTCTCCATCTTTTCACTGAAGTTAAGATTATTTTATTTTTCAGGATATACTTCTCTAAAGTGAGGAAAACAAAACAAAACTTATTGCACACACAAAAAAAGGTCTTAATAATAAGCTCTCGATGTACTGATTTCTTCTACCACCAGAAATAAAACTGCACGCAGTGCAACAAGTGGCTGGGAACACCCAACTGTGCATGCGTCTTGCTGCAAGAGCATCGTGAGGAGGAGGGGGGGGGGACTCCTCTTACCAGGTGCACTCAAGGGTAAACCCACCCTCACACCTACAGGGTGAAAAACAACACACAGAACAAGTATGTGACATCACAGTTGAAATTACCATGACATGGGGTTCCCAGCACATGCTGCTGTACAACCCAAAGGTTTTTCAAGTACCAGTAGAAGGAAAGAACCTGTACTAGGATGCCAACTCCCTCTTTCCACTTCTCCCAATTAAGAGAGCTTTTCCCGTATGTGGCATGCAAACCTTCAGAGAAATAAATGTCCAACTGCAATTCTACTTACTGCCTGAGGCAGTAAATAAAAATACTACTGATAAAGGCATTTCACACACCAACATTCTTCTTTACTCAAAGAAATTTCTTCTCAAATTTTAGGACGGTTTCATTACCAGTCCTGTGTTAAAAAAAGTCTGCAAAAACTGAAACACAGAACCACTCCACATATTAGAAAACCAAGGAATTTTTGGTGACATTCTGCCTTGAATCTCTGCTAACACTGAACTGCAACTAGATAATCTCCAGGCAATAAAAGAGGAAAATAGTTCTGGAACAGAATCCTGCTCTGGAAGACAGTGATGGAGTTCTCCTGACCAGCATGACCTGTAGAACAGAAGCATTCCAAGAAACCTGTAAGCAACAACTAGCACAGGAGAAATGACGTACTCTACGTCCACACCCTGTTGCTCAGCTGGTTGTTTTATGCAACTCTCTAATTAAAAATTAATTTTGTCTCGGTTTAAATAACATTACTATTTTCACTTTAAACTTGCCCAGCATTTACTCAAGTGGGTGACAGTAAGCCAAAAACCTTCACAGAGGCACCTCCAACTGGAATCACACGCTCCAGTTTTGAGATAACTGCACAAGAGATTTGTAGATCAAGAACAGGAAGTTAATACACACAGAGCTGCAAAACCATCTCAGGAAGGTGTTATTGCCAGCTGTCAGGAAAAAAAGTGGGAAAGGGCAAAGAGGGAAAACAATCCAATGCTTCAAAAAACCCTTATTATCAACATAATCTGGCCTTTAAACCCAATCGTGCAGAGTCTGCCAGATATTTTTCATTTATTCTTATGTTCCCCTTTCAAAAGGCTTTCTTTGTCGCTTTAATGAATTTCATTGTTCTGACGCTATCAGAGAATGGCAAAACAGAGATGTTTCAATTAGCTGAATAATTGAACTTCTTGACTTCTGCAGAAGTCAATACAGGATCTATAAACTGAATATCTTGCTGGATAGGATATAAGGAATGTCATGGGATATAATCCTTGCAACAAATTATGAGGAAGGATGAATGGTTTTAGTTCATCTCTGAACCAAAATACTTCAAGTTTAAGCATTCTGTCTGCCTAATTCAGAGCTAAGTCTTCAACATAGGCTTCCAAGCCGTGGGCAAGTGTGCCAGTCAGGCTGTTACACGCTGGCATGCATGATGTTTTGCTCAAGCAATTCCATGTTGAAGAAACCTGATGGAATAGTCATGAAAACAAAGTCTAAGATCCATTCATCCCACTTTCCAGGCGAGCCTAAAGCACGGCACTTAGACACATGAAAGCATTCTTTCATCCCTCCGCAGAGGATCAACACAGAACAGAACACAAAGTTCCAGCATCTGTATGACAGGCTACTGACTAAACCTCACCAGGCTACAAGAGTCATCTTTTCCTGACTAAACTTGCTGGTGAAGGTACAGAGCATTTCAGACTAACAGAAATTACCTTTTCCCAGGGGACAGGGCACACAGCTCATCTACTTCTGGTAGAAATGATCCAATCTCAGATTTTGATCTGCAAGTATTTGTGAACAACTCACTTTGCATCTCTCCTATGAAAAATAAAACTATTCAGCAGGGGACTCCTTCTCCCTCTCTTGCCTCCCCTTGTAGCCTACAGGGGTTGCAGTTTTGTTACATGCTCTACAAAATACTGGAATTACTGGACTTGATGAACTCCCCATTTCAGTAGATAAACAGATTCCAGTTTAGAGATGGTAACTGGCATCATCAGGGATTTCCTGCAGTCAGCCATGACCATGCCAGAATGGGCATGATCAACTGATTCATTCTGACAAATTCAAACTCTCCAACCCAGAAGCTCCTTCATGACCGGAATGCTCTGCTCTTAGAGATGTAATTCAATCACAGTGGCAAAAATGGTAACTGCCTTATACCTTTGATAGCTTTTGACGAGTGACATTCATGAAAGTCTCCTTCAAAGTCTCAGGCTTTAACTGCCAAGATATAGGCTACTCTACACTACAATGCGAAGAAAACTACATGACATCTCACTATACAGCCTTGTCCATTTTTTAACAGATCACTTGAAAATTCATTTGTTCAAAGAAAAAGGAAGGGGAAGGCCAATCAGGCCTCTTTTAGGTTTCCTATACAGTGAATCCACAACTGGTGTGAGAACAAAAATGCACCACATGCCAACAACATACATGCCAGTTTGAAATCCCACTAGGAACATGCCACAGTCATTACAACATTCATGATTACACTGTCACAAAAATGTACCAATAGCTACTTACCAAAATAAAGTATGACTCCAACTCACGGTCTAATATGAAAATGAAGAATCCTGGTGCCCATCCCAACTGAATTTTACTTTATACTAATATCTTTAATCCCTAACTTGAACCCAAGTTTGTGACTTCTCCTTACATTTCTTCTGCCTAGTTCTCAAATTCAAGTCACCTCATTATAATCAAATATTGAGAATCTGCTATACAGATAAGCTATCTTGCAGAGAATGGATTGAGAGCAGCCCTGAGGAGGACTTGGGGGTGCTGGGGGCGAGAAGTTGGCCATGAGCCAGCTGTGTGCACTGGCAGCCCAGAAAGCCAACCATGTCCTGGGCTGGATCCAGAGCAGCGTGGCCAGCAGGGCGAGGGAGGGGATTCTCCTCTTCTGCTCTGCTCTGGGGAGACCCCCACTGCAGTACTTACACAAAGTCTGCTTCTGGGAGAGTCCCTATAGGCCCCCAGAATCAGAGTGCTGTGCATATACATGCTAGCAGTATTGTAATTCAGTTACATGGAGGTAGAAGAATTAAAATACTGATCTGTTGACAGTGATGGTGTGTTTCATAATAACCATAATCAGTATGTTATTTTATGAAACTGCTCTTAGTCGCAAAGTCTAATAAAAAGCAGTGTTTGAGCATCTCTGCATCCAGCTGGAAAAAAGAGGGAATGATCTTCCAGCAACTTAAATCCTGAATTGAACAGGATAACAGACGTCAGAGACCTTTTAGACCTTCAAGGGCAAGTATAGGATAAAAGAAGCATCAAATTTAAACTGACATTACTTTTTATGTAGGCCAAAAAGATATGAGCTCTCTGCAGTTCAGAGTCAAAGCTAGACCCACTGGTCTCTAACCATATACCCTCTTTGATCTCCTGCTGCTGGTTCATTATCTTTTACCATGGTAGGAAAATTAGCTACCAGACAGCAGGGGAGTTTTCCTGGTTGAACTATGTGTAAGGCTCAGGAACATTAATGTGTTTTTGATTTAGAATGCAATCTTTTCTTTCCCCATTTGAAACAGGCTGCATCTAAAAATCTTAGCCAATAAGCCTGAAGTGATCTTCCTAGCAGAGGTAATTTACAGGCTTCTTTAGGCCCCAAGCATAGGCTAAGGTGTCCTCCCCCCAGCTCATAAATGGGTGATACATGTTGTCATTCAACTTAGTCCAGAAGGACCCTAATTAGTAGCTGAGGCCTTACACAAGTGCCTCTAGACCAAGAAGTCCCTGAATCTAGCATCATTCTATAAATGCAGATTCTGCTTTTTTTTTTTTCCATAACAGTTACCTACAACCGGACCATCACCAAATTCAGAAACTACATATTCCAGTGGGAGGCTTTCCCAGAAGTATCATTTCTCAAAGGTTAACATGCAATTAAAGCAGAAAATTTATTATACTGGATGGAATTTTTAAAAAGCAAACAATCTGTGTTCCAATTACTTTGGAATAGATATTTCTATTAAATCTCTACTAAAGTATGTTCAATAAATCACAGCATTTGTAATTAGTTATTTCAATGAAGCATGTTCAGCATATCAAATATTCATGAACTGATGATACAAGGCAGAAATCTATGAAATACAGGAGATAATTGAGTTCCTATGTGATTAATCCATCATTGTTTTAGCAACAACAGCATTCTATGTAGTGGGTTCCACCTGCACATAATATGTATGTTTTAACGGGCACACAACAAGAGTTAGCAAGCTGGACATCAATTTACTGCATTGTGATTGCTCAGTGAAGATAGAGTCTACTCAAACATGCTTCCACTCACATGTTCATCTGTGTGTTGTAAGACGGGTTCTCTCACAACCAACTGTTAGTTTTTAAATCATGTTTCTGTAAGTTAGCATCTAGCTGCTAGTTGGGGACACACCATGTGTGCTTGTTCCTAAATAACCTCTGTTTCTCCGCATCACAACTTGCACAGCAAAGAAAGTGACTATGGGCTTTATACCACAAAGCCAGGTAACATGGAAATGGATAACGGTAAGATATTTTCACGGAGCAGGGTGATTTGAAGGGTCACAACAATCAGATTGAGAAGTGCCTTAAATTTTCTTGTCCCTCTAGAGCCTTGCTAAGAGTTTTGAGAGAGACAAGACAAACTGTTGACACTGTACTTCCCTGTAAAAGTGACTTAAAAGTATAATAGGTTTAGAGTATCTGAAATCAATGCTTAAATACTGCTGAACTTTTATAAACAGCTTAATGCCAAACAAAACAAGTCAGTGTTAAAATTAACAGTTGCTTCCAAGGCTGAAGTCCCTGTATTTGCTAAGTCAATCCATAGCTAACAGATTTTAAAGTGAACAGGTGAAAGAAATACTCATAAGAGAACAAAACCATGAAGAGATGTACAGTTTGCTGGGCATCTTTCTCAGTCAGTCACAACAGGAAAAACAGAAGCAGCCTCCTGTCAGTTTTGGATTTCATCCTTCAGAAGAACTTTCCAAGACTTTAGATAAACTCAAAGCTGTATTTTCTAGTATTGTAATCAAGTGACAAAGTTTCTACTATTTCCTTTGGAGGGCTATTCTGCAATCTAAGAACAGGACAAACCAGCAGATCGTAGGTAGCACTTACAGAACCTTTTAGTTGCTTAAGGAACTACATCTATTGGCTGTGGCCATACTTACACTGAAGACACAGGACATTCTAGTGACAACTGGCAAGTATGTAGGTATTTATTAACCTATTTCATGGCTCTATACCGTGCCTAATCCTATTAATATCCTTATAAATTCTTTCACAATTTACCACTCCAAATTTCCTCAATTCCTTCCTGGTAAGGGTATTTTTGTCTCCTGATAGCAATTGCCAGTAGAAGTCCTTAAGTCTTGGTTCCCCTTAGCCATTCATCTTTTTCAGATCAACAAAGAGGTTGAGTGGCCTCCCTACAGACACTTAGTTCGTCTATCAACCTAAGTATGTGCCCTGTACAATAAGATATTTGAATTTCACAGCTTTTACTACACATTGTCTTTATCAGATTTCCCAGGTTTTTTTAATTAGAATTTCCACCTGAACTTTTCACTCATATTACTCACCAAATTATCTCAGCACCTGAAAAAAACCTGAGTTGTCTCTGTCCTGTAGCAAGACCATTTAGCTCTCCTAATTATCTTCTACACTGCATCACTCTTCCCCACTGTTCCTTGAAACTCTTCGAACAGAAAATCCGCTCTGTAGTTTTGCCTTAGTACCTCCAATGTCTGAAGCCGTCAGTGGTAGGTAGTTAGTGCCAACATAAATAATGCAGTTTAGTGTTTGAGAGCATGACTTTTCAGCAGCCGGCTGTATCCCCGATACCATTTACTGTTGGTCACAAAGCCTTACTCATTTGGAGGGTCTTGCTGCTTGCCCTTCCCTGCCCAGTCTTACACCAATACTCTTTGACAACATGAGAAACACCGTGCTGTTTCATACGGATGTATAACGCCAATCTCTGCCTATGGAGACTAACTTGTGTTTTATTACAGGTAGTGTAACTGACTGTTCTCCATCACCAGCAGCGTTTACCTGGTTCTATACAGCAGTGCTTTTAATGCCATATAGTTTTTTCGTGCACGGTGATGCTTTTCAACAGTAAATGTGACATCTTCCCTCTGCATTGTTTCTGGGAAAATTGACTGTGCTGCCCTGTATCAAACCACACACTGAGAAGTGCAATATCTGAACACATTTTAATGACAGTACCTTTCACCTGCTCACTTGGTCGCTGTAAATATTGCCGAACAATTTATCTCTGAAGAAATGGACCTCCCAGTATCCTTTTCAATACACTATGAATTTTGCTAACTTTCCCAAATCTGAATCAGTGCCCAGTTTTGAAGCACTTATGGAATGTTTTATGCAACGTGAACAAATGTGCACAGCACTGACAGATCCATCAAAGAAAGGCTTCGTAACAAAGCCACTGTCAGAGCAGCATATTTTTTTCTTTCTTTCTTTAATACCAAGCACTTGTTGAAGCATCTTAAATCAAGTTTCTTCCTGTCATCAAATTCATCTTCTGGGTCATCTTCTTTGGTCATGTTACTTCATGAAATGATGTTTCAAAATATAAATTTGGAGTTAAAATCTAATACACAAATATTGTGAAGTTCAAAATTTAGACAGCTGCTTAAAAAAGGTACTTAAAAATATTCTTTATTTCAAAACTGAAACAATCATATATAAGGACAATATTACATGATCTGCCTTTAGGTTTAACATCTTTAGTAAACACCTAAACTGGACCTCTCCATTAAAATAGGATTATTGGTTTAAATTCCCTCTACCCAACACAGGACTGGAAAGTCTTTATAGAAGTATTACTGTGTTTGTAAACAGAAACACCAGGATGCTCATGTTTACAAACAAATGCTGCCTGCCAGTCTTGACAGCTCACTGGACAAAACAAAAACAGCCGAACAAATTTTATAGGCAGACTGCTTTCTTCGAACACTGGCCTTTCTGGCGGAGAGGCCAGACTCTTCTTGATGACACTCCTTAACCGATACCAAAGAGGATGTCAGTTAAAGATGATGCACGGTTCCAAATAAAGCTGTGCCTGAAGAGAGGCCTGGCCTTTACACGTCTAGGAAAAATTGTATTTCAATGTTTGAAGTTTCTCAAAAAGCCAGATCTTTGTTCTTGAAATGCAACTGTCAGTCAGTGACTTTGTTGGCAGAAAGGTGAAAAAAAATGAAGCTTGTGTTAAGTTTTACATAATAAAATTGCACAATACAAACCTGATGTGCATAATAGATTACGTTACCTGTATCAAATTACACATGCATAGGTAAGTTTTTCAAAAGGGTGACCTTCTATAATTTCCTATGCATCCTAGAGTAGCGTTAAAAATACATTTAACATTCGAAATTCAGATGGCTATGGTTATAAAGCTGCTGACTCATAAGATCTGAAAGTGCAGTAGCAAGTAGGATCTTAACTTGATGCACGATTTACTGAACCTTTATAATTTCTATACATTATTAAATAAACTCTGTGCTACTTAGATGCACTAGTACAGAATTTCTCAGAGATTTGAGCAATTAATATTACTCATATAGATCCTACTTTCATATTCCTTAATACAAGCATCACGTTTCAACAAAACATCTAAAAACTCTAAAATTCTCAAAATCCTTTGGGGGTAGGAAGGGGGCAAAATAATAAATGTGTCACTGTGTGTGTTTGGCAGGTAGATAGACTGTAATCCAGGATCCAGCCTACAGAGGATAACTGTCTCTAATACAAGGCCAAATTCTGCAAAGCACAACTGCATGACCCTGGCTCAGCCTCAAAGCAGAAAACTACTGCTGAATTGACACAAAGCAAGCATACAAGCCGAGATATGTAAGAATTTTTTAGTAAGTAGAAACAACTAATCAAAATTTTTGAGTTGGTTGTAGTTTATAACTCAGTTATGAGAAAAATACTGACATGAAGAGGCATAAAACCTTGAAAGAGAAAACAAAATGAGATGGAAGGTAGTTCAGAAAGATCTGGAATCCCCACATTCCAGCAAGCAACACAGACGGACACCTTTCGGTCTGACTGCTGGCTCCCTGGCCAGCTGGGACTCACAGGTCACCCTTCAAGCATGGTGAACATAGTCCTGAGCCTAGATTAGTTCCAGCTGCTTGCTTCTGTATTAGCAGATAAACAGCAATTCTCTACACAATCAAAATCTTATCTTCTATTCATTATGACCATTACTTACTATTCCTTGACTTTTTTTGCCCCAAACTAACAAAATCTGTGTGGTGGGTTGACCCTGGCTGGGCCAGGTGCCCACCAAAGCTGCTCTATCACTCCACCCCATCAGCAGGACAGGGAAGAGAAAACAGTGAAAGGCTGGTGGATCGAGACAAAGACATTCAGCAATTACCATCACAGGGAAAACAGACTCAACTGGGGAAAAATTAACTTATTGCCAATCAAATCAGAGTAAAAGAGCTAAAACCAGATCTTAAAACCCCTTCCACCTTCCCTTTTCCAGGCTCAGCTTTGCTCCCCATTTCTCTCCGTCCTCTCCCCAGGCAGCACAGGGGAATGGGGGTTGGGGTCAGTCCACCACAGGCTGTCTCTGCCGCTCCGTCCTCTTCAAGGCACCTGGAGCACCTCCTCCTCCTCCACTGACCTTGGTGCCTGCAGGGTTGTTTCTGTCACATCTCTCTCTGCAATCTCTCTTCTCAGGCTTTTTGCCCTCTCAAACACGTTACCCCAGAGGTACTATCACCATCTGATGGGCTTGGCCGTGGCCAGCAGCAGGTCCGTCCTGGAGCCAGCTGGCATTAGCTCTATTGGACATGGGGGAGGCTTCCAGCAGCTTCTCACAGAAGCCACCCCTTTACCCCCTGCTACCAAACCCTTGCCACACAAACCCAATACAATCAGACTGATAATACCTTGAGTCCCAACCAGAACATTATCAAGACCTGGTGCTTTGTTATTCCTGAGGATTCTGACTGATTCCATCACATTCTAGTTCTTCACAAACAATTCAGCTGTCTAGAAAATAGCTGTCTGTCTCTACTCATTTCACTATTTAGACTCTCCCTGCAATACTACCTCAAACTGGCTATAATTACATTCTGGGTAGCTATTTTGGATTCTCAGCTCATTTACGTTTTCACACATTCATACCTCTGCCTCACTGGTTCCTCAAGGATTCAATTCTATGATCAATTATCATCCCAGCATTTTATACTCCTCTCAAAGAAAGAGAAGCTTTATTAACACCATTTACATTTGTATTATGTATAATTATTAATTAATGCACAGAAACTAAACAGCAGGTTCAGCATAGTAAAGGGACTTTGTGCATGAAATTACCAGATGGGAGAGATTCCCTTTTTATGCATCTGACCCCCACTCCCCCCTGGCAGCAGTTTACCAGCAGCCTAGTGAAACAACAGAATCATCACCTAAGGAAACCCTTTCTGCTCTGGGGGTGGGGGGTAAAAAAAGGGAGTGGGGTGGGGTCTTTTGGTTGGTTTTGGGTTTTTATTTTTTGGAGAAGGTGTTTTGGGGTTTGTTTCGTTTTTGTGAAGTGGCTCCAGTAATTTGTAGGACAGCATGTAAAATTCCATTCTAAACCAAACTAGGGATACATAGTCTTTTCAAAGACGAAGAATGTGAAAGTATAACCCACACGCTGCAAGGCTGTTTTACAATCCAAGCTCCTAAGATGTGCAGAGTTCCTGGCTACATGCATTTTATACCTTTAGAACTCTAGTTGCAAGACAGTGAAAAACATCTGAACTTCATTTTTTTGGCAAGGAAATTATGCATTCCCTGTCCACTTATGTCACAAGGGTCTTTGACAGCAATTTAACACCCTGTTAATTTTGAATTTTCTTCCTAAGTACTTCCCTGTCATTTCCCTTAGTCTGACTTCAGTGAAAAATGTCTTCACTACACCTGATTCTACTCCCATGAAAATGCATCCTTTCACAAGGACTCCAAAAACATTTATGCTCCAGTACATTTCTACGAAATACCCACACGGTAACATTAATGCTGCGTGAGACCTTGTAAAGGTCTTCCGTTTCAGAAAAAACATG
Source organism: Rhynochetos jubatus (assembly GCA_027574665.1). Taxonomy (NCBI): domain Eukaryota; kingdom Metazoa; phylum Chordata; class Aves; order Eurypygiformes; family Rhynochetidae; genus Rhynochetos; species Rhynochetos jubatus. Next base: position 472,631 of record CM050661.1, on the reverse strand, counting down.
AGCATCTGCAAACGTAAAGAGGAATATACATGCTCGTGTCAGTCCTCCTAAAAAACTTCAGCTGTACTTCTGTTCTGCTTCATCTTCTCTATTAAACCACGTAAACATAATATTTTGCACTGTATTTTATGTTCCCAGCATTAATCAACTGATGGAAAACTGTTAAAGTGCATTGTCTGTGCTCCACGTCAGTCTTCAATTTCTTTGTGCCATCTTCAAACCATCTTTTGTTCTTTGTACTTCAAGACATCCTCATAGGCCCTCTGCAATTCCCACTACCACACCTCGGAACCTTCTCCCACCAGGTATCAACACTGTCTGTAACCGTTACACAGTTTTCTAAGGCTTCAGGCCTCTCCTTTGTTAACAGATACATGTATCTCTATTTTAAATTCCTCACAGATATCCCTAAGGGATTGTTTACTGGGACATGGCTCCTTCTCACACCCAGTCTCACTGTGGGGGGGGGGGCAGTGTTTGAGAGGAAGCTTGGCTCGTCAGCATCTGGCAACATGCAAGCCCTGCCCAAAACCTGAAGACCTACCAGACCAAATTCTTACTTTCTGCAAAAAATTGGATTCGAGCTACAACTCAAACTCCCACCAGCCTTTTAGCAAATCTGTTTCCAAGAAGCAGCCATAGGCTGGGTACATCAGACACCCCAGCCTGCCGTGACAGTTCTATCTGCCCACGTCTTTAGGTTTAGTCAACCTGTTGAACACAGTTCTAATCAAACACAGGTATGGCCATATTCCATCAATAGGTATGATCATTTGCACAGCATCTTCTTGAGACCAATTCTCACAACGGTGTAACTGAGTATAATGCATTGTAGTCATGTGCTGCAGAATATTCATTCCAGCAGCGTTCCTGAGCATACAGAGGGAACAGTAGGGCAGAAACAGAAGTACCTGTAGCCGTCACCCCTCTATTATTTTCAGCTCTCCACAAGACAGCTTTCTATAGCTGTCCTGTCCCTGACTGGAGGACAGGAGGCTTTCCTCTAACAGCTAAAATGGGGCCAGGAGTGTAAGTTGGCCTTAAGCTTACTTTGCAGTCACACATAAACACATTGCGAAGCTTAACTTCTATTTCCCTGGTACCTGGGACTTCATTTGTGAGATGTTTCCTTTACTGAGAAGATGGACAAGGTACTCTCCCTCATACTTCTGCCTGGTGATTCACATTATCACTTGCTATTGATAAATCTGATTTTAGTTCTAGAAATAATTCTAAATTTTTAACAAAAAAGGTATCCTGAAACAAAATATATAATGAAGACAAACAACCAAGGAAAGGGTAATTGAATTTTTCTCAGGCTATGCTAATCTGTAGACTATAAAGTCTGTCTGGTTACACTTGAATACGTTAATTTGCATGTAGCTGGGAGCACTGGCATGAACCACTAACATATTAGATCACAACACTTGACACTAAATGCTCTTTCAGACATCTAGCATTTCATACTGAAATTAGTTCACATAGCATACTTAGACACATAAACCTACACTTTTTCTACAACAATAAATCAGAGGAGATTACTTCTAATACAGTTTAAAAAAAATCAAGTGTGCAAGTATCTGATCAAATGTTTCTAGTAAGCAGAAGCTAACTACAAGCTATATATGCAATAGCTGTTTATGCCTTGCTTGGCGAAAACAATCATTCAGACATTGGTATTCAGACAGTGAAGTGCTTGTCAAGATCAAAATGCTAATCATTGCTTGCTGAGGAATTCAGTTGTTCCCAGCTGTAGTGAACGCACCATGCAGTGAGCAGCAGCTGCAGCATATTATCACTAGTCTTAACTGAAGTAGAATTCCCCCCCAAGTGTAGCAAATGGTCACCAAGTCCAGAAAATTTAGAGCATGTGCCTACAACGCTTGTATTGAACATTAAAAAAAAGGCCAACAGAAGGTTCACAAATCCTAAACCAGAACTCCACCTTTCCAATCAGCAAAACAAAATGCATTCTATGGGGTTTCCAGTAAAGGTTCTGCAGAGCAGGAAGAGTTTGTCTACAGTCTTGGTCCTGATTGCAAATAAGCAATCAGACATGAGAACATGAGAGCCACAGGCTTAGCAAGAACTTACCCTAGGAATCAATGGTTGCCCTCTCTCCTGTAAGGCAATTAAGATGTATGACACTGAATCAACTTCCAAGGAACAGCACGTGATTTGCAGCTATCATCTTGAAATTACAGACAACATTCCTTCCCTGCACCCTAGCCACTTGCATCCAAGACAGTCAAAGACAGCACTCAGGAGGATAAATACAAGCCTCAGGTGCCTGGCACAAACACCTCTCTATCTCAAACATTTTGCTGCTGAAACACCAGTAAAAAGAGTTGTGGCTTTGTAACCACTTTGGTTTTTTAAGTGTCCTTTGTGTTTGACTGACTCACATAATGTAAATTCTCTTCCAAAACAAGATGAGAAGACAGGACCCTGCTACACATGGCTGCATTAGGATCAGCAGAGAGGGGTGAACTATAAGCAATCATCCTTTGTAGCAAAAGAAAGTTTCCATCTCATCTATTTTCCAGAATTAAACCGCAGGTTCTGAAAGTTTTAAGCGTACGCAAAGTATCTTTAACTGTATGGAAAAAAGCGTAAGGCTATCATCAGCCAGTGACCCTAGAAGACTGAAATACATCTACCAAAGGGTAGACGTTCTCCCCATATACTTAACACTTCACAAATATGCCTTACAGCTCACTCAGAGAAATGCACTTCCAGAAAGAAAGTTGTAGCTACATAAAACCAAGGCAATGGTAGCAATTTTCAGAATTCTGGAATTTGCAACTTAAACAGAATTCTAACAAAGGCAAACACTATTTGCCTTTGCTGCAAGGTGAGAAACTTAAGGAAAACTGAACCCCTTTCTGCAAATAAAAGACAAAGTGCCACCAGATAAGTGAAATACTAGCTTATATTTTTCACATATTCATATCAGCATGTGTTTAAAATGTAGATGTTAAAAAAGAAGAGACATATAGTTTCCGACAAAATAAACGGACAAATAGTCAAATATGTGTTAAATACAGTGCTAACTTAGCAAATAAGATAAAGAAAACCTGAAAACCACACATTTCATTAAAAGACTTTTACCACAATGCATTTTTTCATTCAGAAATAGCTTTGTAGCCATAAGAAGCAGAGTACCCACTCAAAACCACGTAGATGACAGCTAATATAAAAAATAGTGAAAATGTGTAAAGAACAACATAATTACAAACTGTGACGACACTGCTGTATTGAAAGATACACTTGATCAGTCTGGGGTTCAGCGCATCACATTCAGTTCTGGCATATCGCAAGCTTTCTCTGGAGTTTTCCAGAAATAACCTGGCACCAAGTTTGAGAGTGTTGTTGCTTTAAGGCTTTTTATGCTTTAATGTACGGACAGTATACCTCAGGATATAGCTTCAAGCAACTGCCAAGCCAATAATTACTTGACTCCAAGAGACGCAAACCTCTTCTCCATCACTACCTGCTCTCTACCATCATACCCTGTGCTTCAGGACCAATACCCCTCTGACCTCATGGTGTAGCAGTCCGTAAGTTAGCAAAACACCTTAGTACATCGCTGTGAGTTTGGTCGCTATCATCTTAGCTCTCTCGTGTGCCTCACTACAAGGTCAGATGCGCACAGAGGGTGGCACAAGGAAACACTGGAGATACACAGCCAGCAAACAGGGCACCATCAAGCCAGCTGCACAGCAAGGCAGCACCTGAAGCACAGAACTTCCAGGGAAACGAAGGGGATTCAGTGGGATCGCTAACCAGCTAATTACCTACCACGTCTACCTAGATCATTAGATACCTGTCATTAACATTCTGATGCCTATTATGTCTGTTTCAACTAGATTATTGGTAAAACAGGGACAATAGTATGTCTGCAAGTGTGTTACTTTAGTAGCAGAGAGCACAGAAATATTTTGGGTAAGATTTTAATTAACTGACCATAAAACCACAGTGCTATGCTGTGCTTGTGTATACGTATGTATAATAACAGCTGCTGCAAATGGAGCCGGACTGATAGATACATGTATTGTTCAGGACTTTGTGCCTAACCTCCCTGTAGAACTTTTCAGATTTCCAAAAGCTTGGGATAAATGTAGCTTGAAGTGAGAGCCAAAATGGTCCTTAAGTGAACAGATTCACTGCTCTTACTCATTTTAATTATAAAGGACCCAATCTAAAGCTACATAGAGCACAGTGAATGACCACCTTGAAGTAAGCCCCTGCTTTTTACATCCAAAATATGAAAAGAAGCCATCCTACAGCGTGTCGATAGAAGATACAAATTCAACGTTTTCCTACAGTGTAATCCAGGTCTGCTTGCTATCAACACAGACACAGCTGTTAAACCTGCTTGGATGCAACTCCAGTAGAACCTACTAGCTGGATATACTTGCTAATGATGCCCTGAAATATTTTTTAATTCAGAAAATGCATTATTCAGTAGCACAGTCTTCCATTCACATCACAGCATCATGTATCCTGCACTCACCATTAAGTCCTCTTTATCTGAAACTGTATCATACTGCCTCTCAAACTTAAGGCACGGACTTAGACACGTTATGACTGCAAATATATTCACATGCCCATCAGATGACTGGTACTTTCTTAAAGCTCATCTTTATTTGCTGTTCCTCAACTTCTCCTTAACAAGAGGGTGACTGCATGCAGGCTCACAATGTTCTTCACAACTCCCGATTCTTCGTTAGAGACCGAAGGCTCCCGCATCTAAAGAACTGCGGACCGTGTTTTGGTTTTGTAACATTCTTACTGCTCCAGGGCTAAAAAAGTCCTGAAGCAAACACAGATCACTATAACAAAGCAAGTTCCACTTAAACATCCATCACAGCTCCCTTAAAACTGAGGGCAAGTCAGCTTGAGCCGCCTGTCTCCCTCCGTGTGCTATTACGGAGGCACAGAAAGCCAACACAGATCTAATGTAACATCAGCAAAAAGAGGAAAAAATCCCAAACCCATAGGGAATGAAGGAGAAGGAGTTCCTGCTGCAGTACAACCATTTGAACTTACTAGCAATAAAACATGGGTACACATTACAGTTCAATACTGATTGTATGTCGATGCATTTACAAGCACATATATTTAGAGAAAAGACAGGGATACTCCATTAAATTCAACAAGATTTTCCAACACAACTCATCTCTCCTCCTGCCTGAACACTTCAGGAGTTAACTTATTTCTGAGGTATGCTTTAAACTAGCAAATTATTTACAAGATACTTTACTATAGGCACGGAGACATACCATGACAGTAAAAAATAATTAAGATGTCACGTTTTGCACACTGGGCCTCAGATCCCCAAGTCTGTATTTTCTTTTTCTACCTTTTTTTTGTCTCCTATTTTTACTGTAACTTTTTCAGATTACTGTCATGTGATACATGGAAAATATTTTAAATATACAGAGATATGCACCCAGATTTTCTTCTGTATGTACAAGCACACAAATATGCATATACACAAACAGGAAAAATTACTTCCTTTTCCCTTGTGAAAATTAATTTTCCAACTGGCACTGAACAGAGAAGCACAGAAAAAGAAAAAAAAAAAAAGCACTGGCAGATGATCTGGTAGATCTATGCCAAACATGGGTTTGAGCAGGACAAACTCCACGTGCTTCTCACCTTATGACAGTGTTTATACATCATTTTTTCCTAAGCCTTATTTTTGCCCCTGCCATTCCATGTAAAATTCCCATTTGTTCATGTGTTTGAACAAACTCTGCAATAAAGAAAGGGTTTGGGGAATTCTCAGTAGGATTACTGTTCTGCATTGGTACTTGTTCATGTTAGACTGTGCCAACGTTACGGAATGCTGAATATACTTACTGTGACAAGCGATCTAGTCGCAAAGTTAAATCTCTAGGGAATGAGGATTTTGCCCATCTGTCCAGAACTAGAAACTAGACTGCATGCTTATGCCATAATATTTCGTTCTCCATGTGTTAGTCTGAGCATGCTGAACCTGAAGATCTATCACATGCCACAGAGGGGAAAAAAGCCTGGTATGTCAGAACAAGCCTGTTCTTGAAGAATGGGTAGGCAGGGCACACAATTCTTTGGCACAAGAAAGCCACGCTGGCTAGTCCAGCCTAACCATCTTCTAAACCTCTATTCAGAGAATTTCCAAGGTCTGAAATTCTCTGTTCAGAGAATTTTAAAGTTACAGATAAGGAAAACATGCAACAGAGCTGCAGTCATGACATGCAACTCTTGCTACAGTTTATTACCAAAGTTGTTCAGCATACTGTAAGCGAACAGACTCAACAAGGATTCCGAGTAACAAACTTCATTGTATATGTAATTGTTTCACTCTTCTGAAAACAAAACAAATGAAAGTGGCAGCTTTTTTACTGCAACTAACATTTGCAGATTTGTAATATGTTTCAGTGGGAACTCGGCTCAATCGGAGTTGAAGACAGTTCTGTTTATGAATATTCTGTTTATTTCCAGTTAGCACATTTGAGGTAACCTAACTTTTTACCCAGCCTGTTTCAACAATGAGCATCTAACAAGTAAATACATTCTATTTCTACTGTAACTGACACGAGTTAGGTACCTTCCCCTTGCTGCCTTGGGAAACCATCAGGAAGGCAAAAGCTGTTTTCCCACAACTCTGAACCCCAGCTCCAAACAAACGGTTAAACTCCATGACCTATTGAGAGCTAGGTTGATACTTGACAAGATAATTTGCAGAACAGGTGAGAACATTCTTGAGGTAAGAAATAAAAAGAAGATCCATTGCAAGCTGAGTAGCTGTTGCATGCTTTGCACCTTCACACACCACCTAGAATCACATGCAGGTTAATATTCAAACCACGGGGCTTGCACAAACATCCTGTGGCAGTTCTGAGGCCTCACTGGGGACATGCCCCCTTCTTATGCGAATAGAGCAAAACAGGATTATCTTGCTCGTTCTTTGCCCATTTAGGCACATATACACACAGGCACGTACGTAAACCTTGCAAAATTGTCTGGCTTCTCTGTCAGCTAATTTAAGTTTCCCCCAACCTCAAACATTACCTAGTAGCATGGAAACAAATAGATTTGTCTGGCGTTGTTGCGTTCATCTCTGCACTACTAAAATAAGTTTTTATATTCCTAAACTAGAAGAAAAATATGAATATTATTCCCACAAATACAGGACCATTAGTATTTTATTGTGAAGATAAATACCGAATCCTCTACCAGTCCAGAAGTGCTTCAAGAAATTCAGTTTTGAAGGAGGTCTTAATAATATATGTAGGAGCATTTTACCTGTAGTAGCAGTAATATTGATCTCACACCATTAAGGTTTGCAGCATTTTCAAAACCCATTACCTTCCTGCACATTAGCTATCGCTGGCAGAAAGGACATCACTTTCGCTGTTAACTTCTGGCAGACACCAACACGCAAAGGTAATTCCACCTGCTGCAGTGTCTGCCTGACGGCTTGATAATGTCAATCAACAAGCAAAATCACTTTCTTGCAGTTACCACAAAACAACATGTCTGTGACAAATTCCAATACAAAAGTTGTATTTCTGTATTCAAAATATTAATGACCCTTAAAATACTTACTCTTACATTTACTAACATACACTTCATGAACACCAGTAGATACACTAATCCACTACTTTTTATACTTTACAAAGTAAGAGTGGCTGGATGACACCACAACGAATTTACAACACTGACGGCCAGTGTGTGCAGCAGGTCATCACAGGCATTACTGAATCATAACGAAAGACCTGTCAAGTTCCAGATAAAGCTGGCACTTGATGATGATAAATTACTTACTAAGTGCTCTTGCTGAACCATTAGGAAAATCCTCTCTTCTTCCTTCACCATCCCTTCAACTCAAGAGAACACTACATCCTTATTTTAAAACAACACATAGCAAAAGAAAGCACATTTGCAGAACAACAATAACGGAAGAAAATACGAAGATACTGGCTAGGGACAATCCTGTGTTACAAATCTGAAAGTGTTGGGATTGTCATCAGCAGTATCAAAACTGTCACAATAACGCACCTTGTGAAAGGTTGCAGTTAGTTTAGCAAGGGGACTGGGTGGGTGTAACAGTACTGAGAATGCACATGTGAAAACTGTAATTTTAGAGGCACTGCTGCACTTCTAGTTCCAATGTTTGTCCTCTGAATTCTAGGGTGCTCCTAGGAATGCCTGGAGAAGAGCAGTTCTGCCTCAGTTCCCAGACAAAACCAGTGATGGTTAGGCTGGAATAGCCAGCATTGCTTCCTAGATCACAGAATTTTGTGTCCTGCATACCTGTTCTTAAAGAACAGTCTTGTTCTCCCCGACCAGCTTGCTATGGAGGTCTGAGCCGTGCAGTTACCCCAAGGAATTCAGCCCAGCTACCATTATGTCTGGGCATGCCACTGGAACCTAAACCCTTCAACTGTGAAACAACATGTTACTGGGTTCACAAAACATCTCTAGCAGTAACTGTGGACCCCAATGCATTTTGGACATGCTCAGTTCAAGTCCCTTATCATGAGCTGGCATTAACAGAAATATCTAATTTAAAAGTTATACAGGATTGGCCTAAATGCAGATGATTTTTGACGACTTCAGCTAGTGCAAATCTGTTACACCATTTAGACCCTGAACCTATGGAAACATACACCTATAAAAGATTTGTCCCTGAACAACTGCATGCCTATAAGATCTTTATACAGATGGTTGTTTGGTTTTGAAGCACTAAAATATACACTATTTACATCGTGTTTTTAACAAATACTCCAGTAGAATCTAAAAGATACAGCTCAAGGAGTAACAGTTATTAAAAATTACATATTAGCCCTATTTATTCTGAACTTTGAAACCGTGTAAGAAAGAGGGAGAGATTTTAATATGTACTTGCTGACAGTGCCTAGATACTTTGTCATGATAAAGACGAAGCCTAACTGTTCTGCTGAAGGTACAGCATAGGACCCCGGGAAAGTTCTTCAGTCTAATGTGTCAGCCCATGCTGCAGCACACAGCCAAGCAACACAAGTTCCTCTAAGAAATTAAAAACACAGTAAGAACTGTTAGTTTTAAAATTCAGTCATAACAGAGATCTTTAATAAAGGAACAGAAGTAGAATAGGCAGAAGTAGCTCCTAGTTTTCATCCATTATCTTCATAGGGAAAAACTACCTGTTGTATCCGCTGGTTAGGCTAAACAGAAGGATAATCCTCAGAGAAAAAGCATGTTTTTCACAAGACCAGGAGTTACAGGACCTCGGGCATTACAGGGAACCCGAACCAGAGTCTTCCAACTGTTGATGAATGCTTCTGTAGGCTTCAATGACTTTTCCATCATGTCAGCCCATAATTAATATCACCTTCTTTGAAAGACACTTCGCTTACTAGACATGCTTAAGTATAAAAATCAAAGCCCACTTGCACCAAAGGGATTACTTGCTTCCACCCTCTCAGAGGTCAGACATTTTCAGCTGTAACAACAAAGTACACCCTGATTATCTACTTCATTAAATGCATATGGGATTTTCTTTTTTTTTTTTTTTAATAATCAGCATACCTGCCATTTGATATGATTTCTAGCATCTAATTTACACGGTAAGATGTTTGTGTTTTGAATTTCTGAATTGCTTCTGTGTGAGAGGTAGACTTTGATAAGTTTTTAATTAAACTGATAATATCACTTTAAAAGCTAAAACACCTAGAGTATAAAGGACACAAGTAATAACAGATGCTATAAGGCTTAGCGGCTTTATAAAGCTTGCTTGCTTTGTGGAAGAAACTGCTCTTGTGAAAATGTGTATTTGCCATCTGATTGCTTCTGAAGAACATTTAAAGAAGGTTAGACACCTCTGCCTTTAAGAAGTATTGTGTATTACCGTTCCAACAATATAGTTTTGTCACGTATTTCAGAATGGGAAGGCTGTAAACCTTTCCTCCTGAATTAAGGAGCTCTGCATTTCATGCTCTCTGCCCCCCTCAGAAAGTGAGCTTGGCCTGTGTGTTAGATCCTATGCTATAAAACAACATTTCTACTTAATTACACTGCACTTGCAGTTTAACTACTACAATTATTTAGAAAATACTGCTAACACCCAAAGAGAGGCCCACCTTTTAAGCAGTTGAGTTCCAGTCTGTCCCACAAACACTGAAATTGGGCAGCACATCATCTGTGGAATGTTTTACATGCAACTAAGGAAGGAAGCGACCAAGCAGTTTTCAAAGTCACGAAAAGCCTCTAACAGGGGATGCAGTATTGCCAACAGGAGCTAAGCACCCTGAGCTTTTGAACACCGCTTTCAAAATGACCACACTACAAAGGTTAAAATCTACCAACATGGCCATTTACTAACTGGAACAGTAGAACTGTTTCCTATCTGGGAACAGCTATCAACTTACATCAGTAAAATCCTAGAGTCAAGGAAGGCTTCAGCTTTCTGAGCATTCCATCTAATTCTCTCCACTGAAGAGAATATAGAAAACCACAGCTGGCAGCAAGCTGCAGATCTATCAAGAGGCACGTTGCTGAACATTTTGCCCAAAGTCTCCACATTTTTGCCCTTCCATCAGTAAAGCTGATTCTTGTCAGATATGCGGGATGTTAGGCTACCATTACAGCTGATTAGACGTTTCCAAAGCCAAACATCAGCAGTAGTGAGAAACACAGGATTTAGGTCAAAGTCAGGCTATTTGAATTGGAGACAGATACCTGGTTTTAATCCAGTCTCAAATGTGCATGACTTACCACTGACATCAACATGATTCTCTGCAAGGACAAAGTGCAGTATTTTCAAAGTGAGCAGAAAATATGAATACTGAAATTCTGTTCTTACTTGAATTCAATATTCAAGGAAGTCATCTCAATGTTCTCTCAAACCACGATTAAAACACTTGCTAGGCAGGAGTTTGACGTCCCAGTACTGTATGTTCAACACAGTAAGCATCTGACACACAGAAGGCAAGACCACAGTTTGAAATGTACCTGGAATGCAAATCACTTGGTTTTGTATTTTCCCCTGGATCCCTATTTTTTATGGCAGATGTCTACTACTTCTGCATTTCAGAGTAAATATCTTATGACTAAACTACTGAGTGCTTGATTTTGTACGTATTTTTTTTTAACTCCAGTAGTGTTCTTAAGGAACACTAAATTGATAGATTAAGAAACATGAAATTATAATAAATGGTTTGAAAGGTATTTTACCAAATATATTTCCAAAAAATAGTTCCACAGTATAACCATATTCATTCGGACCTCAAACAAGCAAGCTAGTCCAAAACCTAACGAGCAACAAAAACATAAGATAAATTTCAAACAATGAACAATTTTCCAGAAGCAAGTTCAACACATATTATTTTAGTTTTGGTTATGCTATTTTTCCTCCTGAGAATTTGTATAACATGACTACTAACTGACAGTCTGAAAAACATCTGCGGAGAAAAGAGAAAATGTGCATATCAAAACAAAAATTAAACCTTTTTTTGTTTCTTCTGATGAAACAAGTGCAGCCCATGCAAGCTCTGGAGTTAGACCTCTTGCTGTGTATTCAAGTATCAAGGCTGCCACACAACAGGGATCTTATTTAACTTCATCCTACATATGAAAAAAAATTCTGTGAAGCCAAGGCAAACTCAGACATAGCTCTCCACTTGTCCAGCTCTGAAACCCGATATTTCTATTTCACACTGCAAGAAGGGATTATGTGCTTTAAAACTCATCAAGCTTTCCCAACTCTAACACCTGGTCCAATAAAAGTTATTACAAGCCTTGGTCTTGCTTCTCTCTAGACCATCACACCAACAGCGAAGCTCCATCCTACACAGGCCTTCAAAGATTACATGAAAACGTTCAGCCTGGCCTTGAAGACAGCCAGGGATCTGCTGCACACTACCCCTACATGAACATGTGTGGAGAGGTAAACCATGCAGGGATTCAGAGAGATTAAGATAATGGTTTAGAACTGTGATTCACAGAATCATAGAATGGTTTGGGTTGGAAGGGACCTTAAAGATCATCTAGTTCCAACCCCCTGCCATGGGCAGGGACACTCTCCACTAGACCAGGTTGCTCCAAGCCTCATCCAGCCTGGCCTTGGACACTCCCAGGGATGGGGCATCCACAGCTTCTCTGGGCAACCTGTTCCAGTGCCTCACCACTCTCTCTGGGAAGAATTTCTCCCTGATACCCAATCTAAATCTCCCTGCTTTCAGTTTAAACCCATTACCCCTTGTCCTGTCACTACAGGCCCCTGTAAAAAGCCCCCCCCCCTCGCCCCCCCCAGCTTCCTAGTAGTCCCCCCAGGTACTGGAAGGCTGCAATAAGGTCTCCCCAAAGCCTTCTCTTCTCAAGGCTGAACAAGCCCAATTCTCTCAGCCTTTCTTCATAGCAGAGGGGCTCCAGCCCTCTGAGCATCTCCGTGGCCTCCTCTGGACTCATTCCAACTGGTCTATATCCTTCTTATGCTGAGGGCTCCACAGCTGGACACAGCACTCCAGGTGGGGTCTCACGAGAGCAGAGTAGAGGGGGAGAATCACCTCCCTCGACCTGCTGGGCATGATTCTCCTGAGACAGCCAGGATATATTAAATAGACAAAAATATCAGTACAAACTAGAAATCCAGAAAAAAAACCATACCCAAAAGCCCAGGCAATGAAGGAAGTATGGACCATACAAAAGGGTCCTCCATACACCCATGAGAACTCTCCTTTCCTTTCCTTCCACAGTAACATTGTAAAATATCTAAAATGGAGCAAAGTCTGTTTTCCTGTAACACTTTAAAGAACCTGGAGCTGGATTAAGAGTCACAGCTTGGTCAGAAGGAGGTATGCAGCTTCAGGGACAGTTAAACCCAAACCACGTCAAATACATAAACATGAGCAACACTTCTGTCCTGCAGACTGGTGACGAGACTGCTATGCAGAAGTAAGAATTCTCAGCACAAAACAAGGATCAAGGATACACACAAGAGGTCCTCCATGACTTTTCATGGAAGCAATGGTTAGCAGCGTTGAGGTGTCAGAGCTCCTTTCAGGTTTGTGATTTGGTTTCATTTGTTTTCAGCAGCCATATAACTCTAAGGATCCCAACATCCCTCTCCTTACATGCTTCTATGCCTAGAGCCCTTTCCCCAAGTCACTCACTTGACAACCCCACCATGACAATAATCCATACCCAGCAATAAGGTATTAAGAACAGTGTAAAAAGAACTGTATGTTGCTTTGATAGGGCATTTCTTTCCCTACCAGCACATATTTTTTCAATATACAATACAATATAGAGTACAATATAGCTGAATGCCAGGATTTTTGACCAGACTACACGTTTTTAACTTTCAGATTTACTGTACTATTCACTGGAGTCTTGACTGTGCCAAACTACAGTAAAAATGATCTTAACTAAGCAGCAGCATTATTAATGTATGACATTTCAACTTGAATTTTTTAATAAGTTTGATGTAGAGTGCATTCTTACTGGTCAGTAAATTATTACCTGAATAATTTACTTATGGGCAACAAAAATTTTTGTCTGCCTGTGTAAGAGCTGTTCGTAAGTTTGTAGGGCTTTCTTCATCTCTCAATGTGGAAAATATGTAGATAATAGCAGTGAGAACATCACATATGTAGGGGAATATATTTTAACCTAGTCTAGAAGAAGGCTTAAAAAACAAACCAAAATCCAAACACCTAACTTCCCTCATCTTCCCAATCACTTCTTAACCTACTTAAAAAAATACAATTTTTTGAGATGTCAGTCTCAAATAAATAGCAGTCATTTAAGTTTTGCAGAAAATAGAATAGGCTGGCAGGTTATGAAAACCCTTTTTACAGGGCAAAAGGATACAAGAGAATCTACCTGAGAGAGCCCACAAGAAAAGCCTCTATACAAGGATGCTCGTAATTAAGTATCTGGCAATTCTGCAAGACAAACCCTTACAACTCTTCTAGCGTTACCGTTCGCAGGACCACCATTACCTTCATTACAAGAATGCAGTAATGAAGTGCTGAGTATATTGATAGAGATGGATAGATGTGTTTTGATATGTAGCTTGACTTAGAGTTATAAAAATATAAATTTACTGCTACATACAGCCTGGCAAAAGGTCTGATGTTTACACTGGTAATACTCCAGGAGTAATTGTTTGAGGCTAAGGACTCAGATTTCAATAAAATTCTCTTTTTTTATTGCTCTCCTGTGGGAAATTAAATATGTTTTCATGCTTTGGAAGCTTCAGTAACGATTAGTTAATGCAAACACCTAAAGCTGGATCAACTGACTTTATCACTGAAGCTCCAGAGCCTACTTACAACCTGTTACATCTTCACTGACAGCATTAGGGAAACACTAAGCAGCCATGAATTTGTCCGAAGGCCGGGCAGTCTATCTATGCACCACAGAGACTACCCAAAATTACTTTACATCACCAAGCTAAAACTAGATGTGGCAATAAAATTGCCAACCACCACAGTTACCACTTAGTTATGACAACCTCATTTTGCAAACATAAACCTTATAGAGATGGTAGATACTCAGTGCGTCAATCACTTCTCATACACCAGACCAGAAGGATAGCTCTATGTGAGGAAAACACACCTACTTTTTTCCCCTGAATAAAAATAATAGGGGGGGAAAAACCCCAAACCTCAAAGTGAAACAGAAGAGTTGTTCCATTCCAATCTCCCAAAAATCCAGTGATTCCTTTGCAGAAAGCTCTCTAATCACTATTCTGAAATTTAATCATCTCGAAGACCAGACTTGTCAGAAATCTATTGAACAAGTTGAAAGCAAGAACCTGCCTCCATAATCCAAGCTGCATAGGTCTGTGCTGAGTCCCAGAGGGGATAATTAGGTTTGCAAGTCTAATCATCCACTGTAATGGAACAGCCTTTGTTCTCACCAAGCAGGCCTTGTTTTAGTTTGCCATCTGAGAAACGGGAATATCTGATGTCAATAATCAATTGACCTAAAGAAAACATTTTGCACTTCAAGAACTTCAGAGGTTTTGCAAACAGAGCTCTCCTCCCTTCCCCTACACAAAACACAGGTATTTGTGAAGAATATGTAAGATTGGCTCTTGGACTAATGATTCAAATGCATCACACAACCAATTACAGATACAAAGTATAGATCACACAGCCTCTCCGTATGCAAGATGTTAACAGAATTTAATATGGCTAGATCTGCTGTAAAAGCTAATGCAAATTGTGTGTAAATTCTAGCTTGCAGTTCTCAGAACATGTGTATAAATGTTTATGCTACCACCCTTGCGCCCTCACAGTCTGACCAGGTTTAGTTGGAATGCCAGTGAAAAACAGGAAAACATTTCAATTAAAGGCAAGATTTCTCTCCTGGTGCAGACTCCCATACTTCTCCAGCAGAACATCTGCGGGGCAGAAAACACGTGGATATGCGCTTGATGCAGATGAGATGCTACACAACCTAAGCATGAATGTATGTAACGTGCATAAGCATTAAGTCCAACATGCTCCATGCATTTCATTTCATAAGTGGTGCACAATTGGTCTCGCAAATTCAGAAAGCAGAGTTCTCATGCTCAGTCTAAAGATGTGAACTGGATTCCTGAATGTCTCTCAGTTTAGCTGGAAATACTGCTCATTATGCAAATATGTGACAACTCCAGATACTCCCTGAACAACAGATCTGGAAGAAAAATATCAGCTGCTTGTGGAATTAATTCACAGCATCGACAGGGACAAGAATTTTTAAATACTACATGGTGTGGGTATTTTTTACTCTTCAAATTACTCAGATCTTAACAGTCATGATTACTGTTGCCTAAATGAGCCAAAACCTTTCTAATGAACCTGGTCAACAAAATCTATAGCAAAAAGCCGGAGCTGGAAGCAACTGTTTCTCAAAGTTGGTTTATGTAAATAAATGGTTTGTCCGTCTCTTCAAACAAGTTGTTCACTGCTGTACAAAACATACTGTATATACAATTAAAATACAATTCCCCCCACCCTTTTATAAATAGGAATATATATGTCTGCCTAAAAATTTCTTTCTCATGAAATGAAAATTTAAAAACAAAGAATGTTTGTAAGGCATTATACCACTCCCGACTTTCTGCACTGGCACTACAACAGATGTGACACTAAACACCCAAAAAGAATGGAACCCACGCACAGTGTGCAGAAGAGGCCTTGTATGAAGAGCAGGAAAGCAATGACCTGAAGTTCTGGGTGGTTTTTTTCCTTCACAATTCTCATTAGACTAGTTTCTCCCAACACATCAGTTTCAACACAGCCTCTATTCATCAATGGCACACATCACATCTCACACTAGCAAGAGTCACTAGTAGGTATTTTTAGCCAGCTCAGGCTTCACATTGTAGACGAGCTTCTTTCACTGATGTTGTCGTGATAGACATTATTACAGGAAAGTCCAATTTTACTTTTAAGACTTCAGAGAATTAGTGCTTTTTTTTTTAATTTATAGAACAATAAAAGTCAACACCCTCCCTGCAAATAAAGCACATCACTGAGCCAGATCTGCCTCCATGTTGGAAGTCTCTGCATTCTAGAGCTTTTTTTTTTCCTGAGAAACGGCATTTTTAACCAAACTGATTTTTTTGCAACAAAGGGTTCAATTCACAAAACAGAAATCCAGACCTCAGTCTAAAAGCATCACAATAATAAGAGGAATTTGGAAAGAGGATGTAGTTCACACTGGAAATTCTAAATCTGATGCTGAAATCTGCATCATTCAGGCATCTGGCTCTGCTGCCTTTTTAAATTGCATTACCTTCCTCAATTTGGGTAGAAGTTTTAATTTCCTTAGCCAATTCAGATAATCTTTGTATCTCAATAAACAGAAGACATTTTCACTGAATAGAAAGGTAAACCAAGAAACACATTTTAGTGCCTATCACTAGCAATTACAGAAGCCATTATCTGCCTTTTCACTAAGATGTCTTTTGCCTACTTACACTAGTTTAGACACTTAATAACGCTCAGAGTTGGTTGTAGCAAATAACTGCTACTATATGTTATCAAACCAAAGTAATCCATGAAAATGTTCAGAAATTCCCTGCTGCTTCTGAAGAACTTCACATACTCCATAACTCATTATTTCTCAGCCTAAGAAATAAGTATATACCCACTAGATCCTGCTCTACCTTCAGCTACCACCACCCCTCAAGTCTGACACACTTCCCCCTTCTTCAGCGAATGTGCGCAGCTGGCTGACCTGATGTGCCAGAGTATCTGCTTTATAACCTGCCTCCCCAGAGGTGGAGCATTGCACACACGGGCCAGAAAGAGTCACAACAGGTCCATAAACTAGACAAGGGACCATTACACAACACACCTTCCATGCACTTAAATAGGCCAGTGCTGCAGTGAAGTGTGGTACCAAGAAAGCACTGAAAGAAAAAAACCCGAAATTGAACTGATACATAAATTGCCAGTCTATAAATCAGATCCTCTTGCCATAACACATCACCTCGTTCATTTCCCCAAACTATGTCAGTCACCAAGTTACTAAACAACACTAAAGTTCATTCACAACTAATAGACTACGATCAGGTTGGTTGACTGAGGAATTCTGAAAAGTAGCCGTACTGCAGACATCAAACCAAACCTTTGTTTCTCAGATTAGGACAACTCCAAAACAACACAGTGGTACCCAACATCATCTTATGAATCACCTGCAACACACGGAGAGCCATCAACTCTCTTCTTCCATTGACTTTCTCAATGGCAAAGATCGGCATGGAGTAAACAAACGTGTATGTGACTTTCAACAAAGCAAACTTGGAAGTCACCTTGTATATCTAAACTTTTTTTTAATTGTTAGGAGTGTGAACTGCTAGGAGTATTCATGCACCATGGAATTTACAGTTTAAAGTACTAAAATTCATTCTGAAACTGGGATTGGATCAAAATAGACAGCGTCTCCTAGTCAATACTAGACTCCCTAATAGATCATACATACCAGCACATCTACTTTACCATATTCAGAAACAATGAAAAGACTTCTCAAAAAGTCCAGTCCTGAAATTCCACTGTATTCACATCACTCCTACCTCAGTAACCTAGAAAGGATTACTTCTGACAACAAGGACTTTACAATTTGAACACATTTTTCAGAAAGCCAACCAATCAGCAGGGTTTTTTCAGTACTGTATTTCTTCTGTCACCACTCTAAAATCCAAATGACACCTCCTCCCTATTTTAATAAACTCATAACGAAGAGCAAACTTTTGTCAGAACATACCAGAGAGTTCACAATGCAGAAACAAAACATGTGAACACATCTACCATATAACTGACATCAGAAAAATGAACATTTTCAGCTCCTTCATTCTGGAGCTGAATATACATTATCTAGCCTACCAAATGCCCTCAGGTGAAAATAAACACCTACTACTCCACACAGTTCACAAAGGGGGAAAGAGGGAATCGCACTGGCAGGGGACATGCCAGGAAAAGTCATTCTTGACTCTGGAGTCTCTCTCACAGATACCTTTCAAAGACGAAATCTAGAAACTAAAACCAGTAATTTGGATACCAAAACCACTGACTCCAGAGAAAGGACAGTGAAGCTTCAAGACCGGTTTCATAAAATTGGAAAGCACCTGTGACTGTACCCTGTTCTAGCTAGTAAATGAATAGTATTAGTATTTACTTACCCACTACATCCCTCCAGGGAGGTCCCTGCTCCCTGGCTGATGATGCTGGTCCATCGACTCCTCAGCTGCAGCAAGTTTTGCCCATTACAGTCTGGCTCCACTGCCTTTGGCCTTGCTGGCTGGGTCCTCACTCCACGTGGCACCATTCCCACCACACTCTG
This sequence comes from Rhynochetos jubatus, assembly GCA_027574665.1. NCBI lineage: Eukaryota > Metazoa > Chordata > Aves > Eurypygiformes > Rhynochetidae > Rhynochetos > Rhynochetos jubatus. Next base: position 453,815 of record CM050661.1, on the reverse strand, counting down.
CAGTCTCCTGAAGCTTCCGTTCCTGGAGGGCCCGTGCTTAGCAGCTCCCTCAGCAGACAATGTCCTTTCCGCTGGGAGGTTCCTGATGGCAGCCACTTCAAAAGGACACAGTCTAACACAGAGCAAAAAAAATAAATTAAACAAAACCCAAATATTTCTGCAACAATTGTTCACTAGTTTAAGTACTTTTCCTTATAGCTTTGAAAGAGCAAAATTGTTCTATTGCTTACAACATCTTACAAAAGTTTTGTTGGGAAGAACACAAAAGAAATAGGAGAACAGAAAGGAAAACAAGGAATGAGCTTCTTTCCCCAGTAAAAGTGTTAAAAACCAAATCTGTTGCGATAGTATTTTTTTAGAACGTATAAGCAATTTGTCATCCAGCTCAAACATTCACGATTACTCAAGAGGTAAGACTTCAAGGCATATCAATTAGATTCTTGAGCCTAAATGAAAAAGAACATTGTCCTGGTACCTGCATAAGACACAGCCTTTGATCTATTTATTGTCTAATACATATAATCGCTCCACCCCTCCGCCCCCCCAAAAAAAAAGACGTAATGAAGCACTCTCTTCCTTCCATAAAATAAATGCTACAGCTAAGCCACTATGTAAGTTTCGTCTCTTAAACATGAAGAAGGTATATATGGAGCAGTTAATGTCTGGGACATGTATCTCGGAGGAGGGGAAAGAAAGGAAAAAAAAAAAAGCAGGTTTATCCTAAGTTAGAAATGAACTGCAATTCACAACTGATTCTGTAAAAAGGGACAGGCCTCAATTCCTTAACATAAAAAATAAATATACTGGGAGTTACACAGCACTGAAATATTTAATGCTGTTAAATTGAAATAAGAAAGATACTGCTTTAAAGTATTTCATCTTCTATAATAACTTTTTTTACTCTACTTTAAAAAGAGCTTCTTCAATGTTTTAATAAACAGGAAATATTTTTAATAGAAAACTAATAGTCTATGTTTCAATAACTTTTAAAAAAAGAGGTTAAAGAGTAGCAAATTCTGGTTTTAAGGAGTAATTAAAAAAAAAGGAGTGGCCATGGATATGAGACAAAAATATATTCATTCCTACCACCTCCAGCTAAAACACGTTTTAAACACATTCAAATGTAGTCTAAAAGTAAAAAACAGTTACCATGTGTGTTAACAGGGTAATTACCCTGTAAATGTTTGCTAACAAGAGCCAAAAGTCCAGGTGTCTTGGTCCCACCACTCAGTGGTTACTTAACATCCCCAGCAAAGGGGACAGGCTATTTCATGAGCAGCTGCTTGACCTTAGTGAATGATGTGAACTCCAAGATGGTCAGTTTTGACCAAACTCTACCTTAATTAAATTGCCAGCTGTAACACTAAAATAATAAACAGCCTGTTATCCTTTAGAAGAAAGGAGGAAGCAGAAAGAAACAGAAAACAGGCTGTAGGGAGTTATGAAGACCTATTTGAATACTAAAGCTATTGATTTATATTTTGCTGTGACCCCTCAATCTATGGTTTAATCAGCTTGCCCTGCTTTAAATCAAGCTGACAGTACGGCACGCAAAGTGGTAAAGCTTTGACCCCAGAAACTTCAACTGAGGACGACAGACTACATGCTTGGTACAATCAACCGCTACCCAACTCGCCGCACAACGGGGGTTGAGCCCACTGAACCCTCTGAACACGCCTTACAGTTCTCCACAATCCATACGCTTTGCACATCTTGGAGCTTATATGGAAAGTTTGTTTAAACGTTCTTAAAAACAGAAGGTCGAACACCAGTCGAAACCCACAGCAATTACGGCGGCCCCTCGCACCTGAAGGTGGTGAGGCTGCACGGCTGGCCGCAAGCTGTGCCTGCGCTGATGGGCGCGGGCTGAACCTCCTTCGGTCCGCTGGAATGACAAGGCCACCCCGCGGGAGCAGGACTGACACGCAGTGGCACCGCTGGAGCCGGGGACACACAGCGATAGCCCGTTGCTCAGAAAGCCCGCCTGCCGCGGCTGGGCGCTCAGGATTTAAACACCGCCATCCTTACGGGCTTTAGTTTGTAATCTTCACGCGGAACAAATAAACTTGACCTGCTTTTCTCTCCGAAACAGACCAAAGCCCATCAGTTTCCCCGCCGTGCGCACGGACGCGGAGCTGGCGCAGCCCCAGCAGGGTTCGCACCGACCTCGGCACCAGCCGGCCCGGGGGAGGCCGCCGCCGGCCCAGAGGGGGGGCCGCCTGGGCAGAGGGCGGTGCCGGGCACAGCGGCCGAGCCCGAGAACACCCAGGGGACTGAGGTGTGGGAACTGCAATGCTCACCGGTTTCTCAGGGGGGCCGCGAGACAGCGCCCCCCATCAGCCCGCTGCACCCAAGGGGGGGCTGCCGCCCGCGCCGCAGCCGCCGAGCGCCAGACCCCGCCGGACTCACGGGGCGCCGAGCGCGCGGGCATGGCGCGAGCCGCCGGCAACGCCTCAGCACACACGCGCCCCGCCCAGAATGTTCTGGATCGGCGGGTAGGCTGCACCGCGCAGGCGCCGAGCGCGCGCGCTTTTCCCATTGGCGCACCCGGCCCCCTCAGTCCCGCCCGCCTCGCGCTCCCCGTGTCCGTCACTTGGGGCCGCGGGGGGAGGGCGGTGGGAGTTCTCGCCCCCCCGCTTCCGTTACCGGGGCCGTGAGGTGCCGCGGAAGCACGTGCCGGCTGCTTCCGCCCCGCCCGCCCGAGGTGAGGCAGGGGAAGGCGGGAGGAGCGAGGGGGAAGGTGCAGGCACTCGGGGGCGGCGGTGGGGGGGGCAAGGTCCCCAGGAACGCAGCCTTGGTCCCTCAGCCCTTCCCTGCGGCACCGTCCCGGGGTGGGAGCACAGTCCCGCGGGGATGTGCGCATGCCCAGCTCCCGTGCGGCACTTTTGCCTTTTGTCCTCTGGCTTCTCACCAAAGTGTTTCTGGGGAAAGGATTTTTAATGTAGGAAAAGGCATACAAACGTGGATTCCAATGCTATCTCCTAGACATGAAAAGACACCCAGGGCATGGCTGAGAGAGAGCGAGCTTTCATGGAAAACGGCACCTTTTGCCCTCAGCACAGGCCAAGGCGTGAGCCCGCCTCAGGCGCTGCTTGATAAACCTGTCCTGTCGTCTCCCACTCTTCTCTCATCCCCAAAATCAGAGACAAATATCCAAGCTGGAAACCCTTTAACTTAGGTAATTGAAACTTGTTGAAGTCGAGACCAAAAGGAAGTCGTTCCCTGCAGAGAACAATCTCAGAAAACTGTGATGAGAGGTGGCTGAGACTGTTCTAGAGGAGACCTGATCTTGCTGAGAGGTGTAGCAGCAATGGCGAGTGACCATTCTCCTACAGACTTGGAACTATTGCTTCAACCTCTGAGGGGAAGGTTGAGAGAAGGATGAATAGAGGAGCTAGAGGAAAATCAGCAGTTGTTAGCGTTAAAGTACAGACCGCTTGCGGGGATTGTAACTACTTGGCCTCCAAATGAAACTTCAAGGGATTCCCATGGCATTGGTCCTGGTTTTATACTTGCCCATTAGACCTAACCGCAATAGGCTGTGGAGAAAGGAAGCAGAGGGGCTGCCAAACTGCTTTTCCTATCAGAACAGCAACAGAGGTGATAATGGATCAGTACAGCTTTGGATGGAAAGATGGAATCTATGAAACTGGAGGAATTTCAAACCTCAATTGAAGTGAATTATTTTCGTCAAATATGCCAGTGCAGAAGATATTATAAGGTAAGGCTTGATCAGGAAGTGTGCAGGTCAGGAGTGAGGAAATGGCCAGGCCACTTCCTGGCTGCTACCCAGTACTCAGGACCAGAGTGCAGACAGCTACTCCGAGGTGTCAGCCTTCAGACAAACATGAAATCCAATGTCCAGCATTCTGCAAACATGCAGCTCTGGGGGGTTTGCTCTGGCTTGTCCTTTTGTACTTATACCCCTGTAGTTGAATGGTTTGGAGCAATGGAAAAGGGCTCAGTCTGGAGCCATAAGAAGGGGCTCGGTTTCACAGGTAGACTTCCTGAAAATTAACAGGGCTTAAACAATACTAATAGATAGGTAATTGTGTAGCCACAATGGAATCACTGATTAAAGTGATGCCAAATGGCACATAACCACTGCTGTGTTTTGGCAGGTGACACAGAAAAAATTACCCACTGCTTGTATGTATCCCTGAGCCATTTATATCTCTAATTCCACACATTTTCTCAGAGTTAAGGATTAAAATCTCTTATGAAAACAGTGTTAACAGGAGAAAAGCAAACAGGAAAGTTTAGTTTTCAGATGGTAGTTACATTCTGAAGTTTGAGTCTGGAAAGCTGTATCCTCCCATCCTGATCAAATTTGATCTTTCCAGTTCTTCAGCACATGCTTGTTAATGGCCAAGCCAAATTTTCTTTCCATCGAACAGTGAAATCTGAGACCAAATTAGAATAAATTAATAATTATTTGGGGGTTTTTATGGTGTTAACCATGTAAAGCAAATATAGAGGAGTAAATGAGGTTCTGTCCCATCCTCAGACTCAAGGCTGCAACTGATAAGATGGAAAAAAAAAAAAAAAAGTAAATTTATCCTATCCTTTTGCTGCTTAGAGAATATCTGGGACAAGCATGGAGCCGTTCTGCTTTCATAGACAACTAGAAATGGTTTGGCTGGACAACAGCTCCAGTCTCTGGGCTGTGCACCCTACTCACCCCACTGGTGTGAAACATGGAGCAGAGACAGAATAGATCGGAAAGCAAAACAGTAAAAAATTTATTCAGTAAGATCACTCATTTTTATGAAATGCTGTCATTTTTAATGAAAACGTGGTGTCATGCATTTTTGTTGTGCAATGAATATGAAGTATGACTTTTTCATCACTTGTATGAAGGGGAGAGGGAGGGATCACAGTCTGTTTGAGCCTGTAGAGTCTTTAGCAGCAAGAACTAGAAATAATAGGATGAAATAATAATCATTAAAAGGAAATTTTTTAGTGGAAGCAGAAGGTATAGGGATAATGTTGAAGACATACTGGAAATCCATTTTCTCAAACTTTTTGAAGGTAGCCAGACAAGCCATTAGTAAAACTAAAGTAAGTCATAATCCTATAACAGCAAGAATGACTACATGACTTAATGCATCCTTTCCATTTCTCTGTTTCCCATAATTCTTTCAATAATCTTATCATTGTGTAACCATCACAAGCAGCATCACCAGAAGTAATGGTTAGCTATTCTCAGACCACTTTTAAATTATTCACAGCAGCTATGTCTCCATTTCTCTGACTCATTCTTTTAGAAATAACAGGAAGTAGAAAACATGGAAATGAAAGAGTTATGACATTACATTTTTAGAAAACAGCTAAAAATTATCCAGTCTATTATTTCTTTCCTCAGCAGCGCAAGAAACATCGTCATCTTACTGACAATGGCACCCTGAAGCCTGAAAATAGCCCTCAGCACCAGAACTTGCTCAGTGCTGGACAGATCCATTGGCTCTTTTCTGCTGCCCTTACAGGGGAAAAGGACACAAGTAAAGATAGAGCTTTGCTAGGGCAAAACGAAGATTTAAAAAAAAAATAATAATATTAATAAACTTCTCTGATAAAAGTCAAAGCTCTAAAAGGACAATCTTGGCAGGAACTTTATAGTGCATTTTGCCCAAGAAGAATGCACACACACACCTCCCACCATCCCCAAATACTTTCTGCTTAAAAAAAAAGTTATCAAAACTAATCATCATTTCAACTTAGGATCTTTATCAGAGATCACCAATTAATTTACAAAGGTCAGTTTTGTTACCCTTATTTTAGGGAAGAAAAGACAGGGGTACAAGGAGAAAAGTCTTGGGGAAGAGTTCCAGGCAGAGAACCAGAATTGAGGTGTGAACCCCAACAGCCTACACACCAGGTCTCATCAACCATCTAGGAACTGGGCAGGTTTACAAAGAGAAAAAGTTCTCCACAGGGTACTTCACTGTCCTCATTACTTTTAGTCATTTTCAATAGCTTATAAAACAAGACTGTAACAAATAAGGAACTAAACTGGTATTTCTAGGTGTAAAAGAGGGAAAAGACAATAAACATGAAAAGGGAATGGGGACTCTACAGCCCCTGTGTGGCAGGAGATTATTCCCTCTGTTGGAAGAGCTCTGAAGAGTTTGTAAATTGGCTTCAGAGCTGCTCCCCCTTACAGAAATATAGAAAAATATCAGGGGAAAAAAGCTTCTAAAAGGATGATCTGGCTCAAGATCTCTATAGTAACGAACTATTGGACAGAATGTCTTATACAATCTTCCAAAAGCAATTCAAAATGACTTGGAAAGAAGCCAGCTGGACTGGAAGCTGGCTGAAGAACCGCAAACAAATGGCGATGTTACACGGTAATGTATCAAGTTGTCCGCTCAGACACCAGGAAAAGCAGTGTTCTGTCAGGTCTTATTTAAAGCATTGCTCTGCTCTGCAAAGAGACAAGATAAAATGGCACCTTCTTTCGCAACAAATCTGAGCTATATATGTATCCAGTCGTATCTAATTAGTGACAAAAGTTTATTCCTATTGCTCCTGCGGAGCCAAAATAGTTTCAAGTTTACTGCAGGGTATTGCTGCCAGCACATCACTGCACCAGTTCGGCAGGTTCCAGTCAGTTACAAGGCTTACAGAGCTGCCACTAGGGATTAATTCAGCAAATGGACTCTTTATTACCAGTAGTAATGCTCGAAATGGGAAAAATCTCAAACCACCACCTGTCTGACTCTGAACACAGGCGGAGTTTTCCAGACTGACAGCCAGATCCCTCTTCTTGGGGGATAAGTACATTCAGTAAAGACTCATCAAGGTGGAACAGCCAAGGATCTCTGTAATGCTACATTTAGCAAGAAACTTTTCACAATGAACTGAAATAGTGAGCCTGTTTGTGATTTGGCAAGCTAGGGGAGCTAATGACAAAATCCAATGAACAACCACAAAATTATGACCTAAAAGGAAAGTTAAAAAACCTTGACAAGTTTAATATATACCAGATAAAATTGGCCCTTACACATAATTTCAGAATTTCAGTAATTCTACCCTTGAATCATCTTAAAATGCTTTTAACACTCAGTTTATTAAAGTGTACATAACGTGCTTAAATTGCAATTATACTAATGATTTTATACCTAAAAATACACATTGCGATTGGGTGCTTGTTTTCTCAGCCACAATGCTAGTGAATGTCTTGGAAACGGTACCAAATTCAGCAGGTGGTACTGCTCTATCTTAAAATACATTAAGCTACATAATAAAATAATCTAAGCTAAAGACAGACAATATAATACAACATTAAAGGCTGTCGCATACCATCTATAATGGATTTCTTGTGGTTCATGAGTAAGCATCAAGTATTGACAGCACAAATCAGGGATGGACAGGGGTCTCAGCTGATTCCAAGTGCTAAAATACTGTGAATTTCCAAAAAGTAAATGTGAAACCTTCTTACAAAAAATGAAATAAAAAAACAAGAGAAGAGAAGAAGTTAGTGTTTTCTGGTAGTTTTGATATAACAACTAACACATCCTCATTAATAAGCAGAAGACTGAATACCCAATTCTGGAAGGTATCTTCCCACTTAGGATAAGAATAGAGTTTCTAGCAAATACCCAGGAAACAGGAATGCAGCCTAGTGTATTTTTTCCCTCGTACTGCCACACTCAGTCCTGCAGAAAGTCACATGCAATCCTTTGCAAAATATGCCTGGTATGAAGACGTGTTTAACGTCTGCATTCTGAGATGCCCACTTACTTACCAGGAGAAGGCCTGACGGGTGTCTCCTGTCCTATAGCCAAGAGTAAGGGAACCTGCCATCCAACCATCCTTTGCCCTTAAACTCCCCCAATGTGAAACAGTTTCTAGAGCAACCAAAGACTAAAGCACAAAACCAAAAGAACACTCAGAACCAAACCGAAACATCCCCTACTTACTCATATGGACACAGCGGGACAAGTGCGTTGTTCCGCAGCAACAGCCGCAGCATGATTTCGTTGAAAGTATCACCACCACAGCTCATCACACAAAGGAAACTCTGAGTACAACGTTCATTGTTTCTCGCAGGAATGAACTGGTGTTAACTTTCCCCAATTTCTGGCCATTTCAGCACGTTCATACTACGCCACACTTTGGAATTTCATTTTTCATGGACGTGCAAAATGTGACCTAAAGGTGACTACTATGCCACATTATAAAAAGAGGCTCAATAGCACTATCAGCAGTTTAATTAAAGGTATTACTTTTCTCAGCAGACCTCGATTCTCTCACGTTCTTACACCAACCCTCAGTATGACCACTACACACTTTTTTAACGGTCTGCTTCTGCTTAGAATAGCCAAATGGCACTGTAAGAAAAGTGACATGCTTACTTCTGTTACTTCCAAATTAGTCCTAAAATCAAGATCTTCTTGCAGGAATCCAAAAGACACTGTCAACTTGCTCTAAAGAACACCAATTTTCTTGATTATAACTGAAGCTCAGTAAGCACCTTATTCTCTCACTTTGTTGCTTGTCAGTGCCCGTGACAAGAACCGCATGGTATAGAAAGAAGTTGTTGTCAGTAAAAATCAGTAAATGTGACTAAAGAAATAGATACAATGGGTAAAGAAACTGCAGTTTTTATAACTACTTGTCAAGTGAAATCACACTTTGGAATAACCTGTAGTGATGTTTTAAATATCTCTACAAATAGGTACTTCCATTGCCCAATTTTTCTCAGTGTTAAGGATTTTTTTCCCCTAATGTCTGATTTAAATGTTTCCGTTTATGCAGTAATTTCACGCTATTGCTCCTTATTATGCCATTTTCAGCCACTGTCAATAACACAACAGGGATTCTTGCTGCTCAATTATTTGTAGACATTTATGTCCCTATCATAGTCCCCCTTTGACTCCTTTTCTCCTGGTTGTGCGTATCAAAGTGGGGTTCTGTCTGCAAAGCGTAAAGTGTATATAATGGGATATGGTATTTATCATCCATTATTTGCCTTTGTACCAAAATGATGCAAAATTTGCATGTCAAAAGCCCTTCTTCCACTTCTCCAACTGCTAGAGCAGCAAACTCAGTCTGGGCTCTGAAAGTCAAGCTGTGTTCCTTCTGCTTCGTACATCATCTTTCTAATAAAAGTTCTACAGTGAGACCCAGCTGCAATTCTGCTGATGACGCATGCAACAAAATATATACCAGCTCACAGTACCATTGGCTCGACAGTCACAGCAGAAGTGAGAACTGGATGCCACTCAAGGGTCTGCGAGTGACTTGAATTAGTCACCTGGGAGAAAGCGATATCACCAGCTGATGTCCAATAACTAGAGGTAGTCTCTCCTTTAGATGTCATTTCTGGAGCTTAGCATCGTGTACAAAATACTATCATTCTAGAATGTGGAGTACATAATCTTAAAACATTTTCACTGGTTTAAAGTAGTGATTCATATTTTGCTATTTTCTACAGAGTGGTTTTCCAGAAGTCCTAAACTGTCATCAGATGTAGATTCGTCTTTAACGTGAACTCTCACTGTGGGATTTAGACAATATCTTCTGACATGTGAGGGAAAAATAGAAAATGAAAAGCTAACTGTGAGTTTTAACTGAGCAGTAGCTTGTTTAACTTCATCCATTTGAGAGCTATCCAGGTTTAAATGCCAGAGTACAGGAGTACAGGACACAGGTCCTTGCATAACCTTTTACGGTGGTGAAAGTTGCCAGCAGGCAGCCATGGCTAGTGGTCAGTCCATGCCAAAATGATTTTTCTCTTCTGTGGCTTTTGGAGGGCCCTATGTTATCTCCCAAATTTTCCCTTGCACATCAGTCTGTTAAAGAACTAGACCTCCTATCCATTCCACGAGAAACTGTCCTGAACACGGGATTGGGAACGTGGTAATGTAAGTGATTGTCTGGTCCATGCTAAATAGAGCGGAAGGTGGGTACAGACCATACCCTTCTTGCGGTGCAAACTCCATGTCCTCCTTGACTTCTTGCCGGTCTAAACTTAGCTTCATCTTTTCTGGAAGCCCAGAATAAAAGTCATAATCTTTGTAGAGCCACTACCCTGACAAAAGCTCTCTCAGCAAATAAGTGGGCTGACATTCATGCTGTGGGATGAATTGGAATAGGTTTATGTAACGGATGTCCTGCAGGGCATTTTTTGTGTGTTAACCATGAATTTAAGCATAAGGTCAGCATGTAGGCCTGTTGTTGGTAGTGTTACAGCAGCACTGGGCTGCTCTAAAAGCTTCAGCTGTGATTAGATTTGTGAAGTTAGTTTGGCATTGATTAAGGTTATAGAGAAGGTCAGTTATTAAAGGTTCGCTGACTTGATTGGACTGTGGCGCAGACAGTAGTTCTTATGAAAAGTAAGCACTGCTTCACTGCTTCACTTGCATTTACAGTATCGGGGCTGGCTTACCCCTACCCTCTCTGCCAATGTCTAGCAATACAGACTAAATATTAAAGAGTACAAAAGTTTGTGGGGCTTTTTTTTTTTTTTTCTTTTTTTGCTTTCGAGTAAGCACCTGGCTCTAGATTCTGCTTCTTTCTTTTCCAGAAGTGGTTGAGTATAACAAGTTCAGAAGCCCTGAAAGCAGCTTTCTACTTCTCTGCCCATCCACGTGCAGTATAAAGAGAGGTCAGAACAAGCACTAAGCACAGTGAGTAACAGAAGCAGCTTTTCTTTGGAGTTGTCTTGATACAAATGTTTCTCAGGCAAAAATGAGGGGTTGAAAAAAGGGAAAAAGAATAAATTAGGACCGGACTGTGTTTCTTTTATAAGGACAGTATTAAAAACGAATGCACAAGTGAGGTAAGCTGAAACACACAGACTTCTGAAAGCAATAAGCAATTTGATCCAAAACAGAACAATTTATAAACTTTGTTTAAGACTAATACTTGACTGAGACACCTGAAAAGATTAAGGCAGAAACAGCAAAACATATAAAACGAAGAGTCTCTGTGACAGTAACTAAAGTGCTTGTACACTTAAGCTACTCAGTGCAAACCAGCATCATTAGGCATCCTAGAAATCCTACCTGTTCTTTAAGAACATTGGACATATGATGTCACAATGTATGTCTTTATTACATCACATCATGCTAAGGCTGACCAGTTATTTGAACCAATACTACTATTTTCAAAATGCAGAGAAGGAAACCTTTCTTCACAGATTGATCTCAGATTATTGTTTTTTAAATATATTTAATAAAAACCCTTAATGGAGACTGTAATGCACTACTGAGCTACTCTCTATTTGTGGTATTTTAAATTTGATTGAAAACAATTAGCAGATGAGAGAGATGCCTGTGAGCATTCATTAAAATGAGGCTTGTGGATTGCGACTGCTGAATTTCACTGTGCATCTGGAGCTGTTTACACTGATGGCACAGTTTTCTGCCACAATAAAAAAAGGGACTGTTCCCTATAAAGGTTATGCTGGCAAAAAATAGTGTATTACATTTTTTCCAAAACTTCACATTGAAAAAGCAGCAGATTGATACCCACGAGGAATTTCTATATCGGATGACGATGGCTCATGGACAATTTAATTTGTTGTTTGGTTTACAGCTTGTAAATCTCTCTCCTATAAATAACATGCAGTTGTAAAAGCTGACTGCTAATGAGATGATTGACCCTAAAGGTCATACTGGCAGAATCCCCCATTGTTTGCTTAAGGATATAATTTTCATTTCATCTAACTAAAAACTGACATTCAAGCATAATGCGATGAGAAATTAAAAAAAAATATTGCATTACTGAAAAAACTATGCTATTGTTTCATCTTTGGGGAAAAAACTTGTTAGCTTGGACTGAAATGCTACCAAGGCTGTCAGATGATGAATATGTGGCTCTCAAATGGACTGTAGGAAGAAGCTAATACACTGAAAAAATCTAGACAACAAGAACAGCATCAAAAGTAAGCATGTTCTGAACTTGAACATCCCATTTTATTTTTAATTAAAACCAAATTCAAAACCAAACCTCATCTTCAAGTGAGGTGAGTGGGGTAAGGAGGCTTTATTAAGATTTTGCTTGGTTTATGTTAGAAAATTTTGTTGCTGTCTGCAATTTTAATATTGAATGGAAAAAAGAATTTTAGGCAAGATTTAAACTTAATGCAGTAGAGGGCAAACATTATGGATAACAGTCCTAAATTAAAAATGGTTAATACAGTAAAAATCTTTAAACATGCATAACCCAGTCTGTGTACCCAGTAGTCTGGTTCACTAAGTATGAGGCTGCTCTGTTAACTTTATACTTCCTCAGTGCTACCATAGCAGACGTGCTCATTTCATGCTTTCTTCAGCACTCCAAGTGAAACTCATGCAAAAGAACTCCAAACTACTCTAATGTTGTTTAGCTCCACCAGCTGTACATCACCTCCAGCAGAGCTTGCGTGATTCCAGCTACACACAACAAATGGAGTTGTGATGAATCCAAGATGAATACTAACAGAGTTAGCTCTTGGGGCAAGATCAAGATCCCTCTTCGGATTAGATTAGCAATAGGAGCTGTCAAAAATTCTAGAATACAACAATATGTCATTACGAAATAACTGCTTGGGGAAGTCTAGAATGTAACTTACTTGCTCAGGCCGATCAGTAGTTCTCACACAGTTTAGTAAACATTTACATATAGGGAATATTTTGGGCTTTTGCATCAATGTGCATCTTGAGTAGTGAATTACTTGGTTAATGTCTAACAGTATACCCCAAAGTGAAATTTTTAACCAATACACGAGAGGACATACAGTCTTACTAGATTAACTCAGATGAGTAATAAATAATGTAAATGAAGTGTGCAATACATTATGATTTTCAACAAATTAATTTGGGATAATCATGGTGATTACAGAAGCAGCTATCTGATCACGGGTCACATGAACAGATATGTAATCATATCACAGATACATCAAATATATTGACAGATGTCTCAAGCCTCTGATATCTACCAAGGAAAACATCTTCACAAGAAATACTATTAGTATTCAGACTTGGTTCTTACCAAAACATTACTTCTATAAAAAGTTCAAAATAAGAGACCACTTGGCAAAAGTATACTGATTTTATATAACTTTGTGCATTACTCCAGCCTCTGGGTACATGTTTGAAAATTCAAGGTACTTTAAAAGGGCAATCTCTGCAATTTAGTTCATGGCAAATGTAACGTACACTAACAAAAAGACTAAAATTAGCACTAACACTCACAAATCAATCTAAAGAAAATTATAGGCTGTATGCAGGTAGATGATACCTCATTTTTATATTTATGCATATTCAAAACTTAATAAAAGCTATGTGCTCTGCATGTCCCATTTTCATCTCTAAAGGTTCAACAACAGGGTATTCAGGAATTCCGAGGTCTCCATGGCAATGTGTGTTGAGCATCTGCTCCCTCTGAATAAAAGGTGATGACCATATTTTTGTTCTACTTGGCATTGGTTATCTTTGAGTATAGTCACAGCTCGGCTCTTTGTGAGATGTTCACATTGCATCATATTTTCCCCTATTCTTGGAAGAGAAGTTGAGAGATCATATTAATTGATAGGAAGAAAAAACAAAGATTGCTTGCTGAACAGAAGAAAGAGTAAGGATAGCAGCAGTTTCCAGAAAAGATCTGGTTATACTCTTGAGTTTCTATTTTAAAAATAATGAAATATTCAAATATCTTTAAGTTTCTTTTTACATTGGAATCCTGTTCTGACAGACAAGCAGTATCAGCAGGAATAGTGGTAAAATAGTGTTCCTCCATATTTTTCTTTTGCGTCAATACATTAAAAACTTGCTTATTTAGTACTTAAAAAAAAAAATTACAAGGAGTTGAGGAGGTTAAGTGGCATGAAACTTCTATTTTGCCACATAAAACTGCTGAAAAAGGAATTAAATATTCTTTATTTCCTTTGAATTTGTCACAGTTGACACTTTCACTGCTGTGGAAGCATGGAAACAAGGTTTTGTGGACTTCTGTTTTGGGGAGAGAGCAGCAGGTGAAAGTGTTGCAGGCACATATACAGGATCTCACAAAAGGAGAGATCCTCTTCCTCCTCCATTTGACTTCCAAAAAGTTTCATGTTTTCTAATGAAAGGCTAAAAATCTTCAACTTGGAGTAAGTTTCTGAAACATCACTTATGAATTTTGATGGAATACTGACAGAAGATTCCATTCCTCTGCTATTGTGAATACATGGTATATGTGCCATTTTTCATTTGCTAGCCACTTAATTAAGTATCTACATATGTGTTTGGAGTGATGAACATGGATGATTGCATTAATGCTAGTGGAGCAAACAATATATATATGTTTGTTTAAACTAGGAAACACAAGCTTCTGTGCATTATATTGATGGCAGAGACTGATGAATCAACAAAGTGCCTGCAAACAATACTTAACTATCTTTATTAAAGGGCAGTTGAAATCTTTACATGAGACAAATTAATTGTTTCATGTTACTGGAGAACTCAGAAGAATTAGCAACTTACTGTGTAGACCTAATTGTTTAACAGAGGTGAGAGAGGGCAAAGTGCAATGAGAAAGAACTGAACACTGGATTAGTATGACATATTGGCCTTCTGATGCTTTGCAGTACCAAAAATTTACATTAAATTCCAAGTCACCAGTTTCCCTTTATCCTCCCAAAATGGAAGCTAACTCCCCTCTAAGTTCTCTGTCCAACGTGTATCTGAAGATGTTCCCACGTCATGACCACCCCAGTCCCCTCCTAGCAGACGCGGCACCTCAGCAGTTTCGTACGGCAGTGTGTATAGCCAGGAGTATCTAAACAGAAGTACAATAGAAGTTTCACTCATATCGCAACTGTCGGAATACGATTTCCTTGTGCAAGTACAAGTCAGATGACGATGGAGGTCATGTGCCAGCTTGGTAGGCACATTGACAGCAGGCAGAAGGACCCATCTAATAGATTGAGTTTATTGCAATTACTGCCTTCCTACCAGTTTGAGGCGCAGCTTTGGCTTACAAGAATTGCCCTCAGTAGAAGGGGCGATTTTAGCTGCTGATGTGCAATACAGCTGTTCACAGAGCAGTTCTTTGTTTACTTCGGAAGGAGAAGTGCCTACCATCATACTGGCTGTGGTCGTTTGGGAACAAAAGCTGTCCAGCTGCTAGCACGTTTCGAGTACAAGTTGTTAACTGCTTGTTCCCTGCTGGGGAGCGCATGATCATCCTCATGTCAGAGCTTGAATTTCTAGATCAGAATTGAATACCGAGAAACCTAAAAGAACACAATAAGAGGCATTTAAAGCTCAAGTATTGTGTATCAATGAGGAAATAAGTGTCTGTGGCTACAATGATTTTACTTTATTCATAGGCTGGCAAGGCAGGGCGATACTTTGTCTGAAAGAATTGCACAAAGGGTTGTATTGGACTAATCAGAGCCCCTGGTGAACACACCTAATTACTTAACTGCCATGGAAACATCAGCACAGTTCCAGGTGATTGATAACTTTTGTTAGTTCCAACACACAGGAAACAGGGAGAAGGAAATATTTAGATAACAAATAATGCATAAATGTGAGGGGAAATGCCATACCTTTAAAGTATGTTGCTCTTTTATGGAACTACTGTTATCTCATCCTTTCATCCATAATCATCATAAAAAGGGAAGCAGAAGTCATTTGCAGACATTCTGTTCATCTCCTTCAAACACTGAAGGAAAAAATGACTAAGACCTCTTATCATACGGGACAAATAAAGTAGCAAAGAAGATGAAAGCAAAATTGCGAACGGGGATTGTTTACACAGAGATGTTACCAGGGATCAACGTCTGTATGTGGGCATGACTACTCCTGTAGAAGTCCAGGAGCAGGGTATTAGGCAGAGACGGTCCTTTTCACTGGCCTCAGCTGGCTCTGGATTAGAACTGCACTAAAATTACTGCAGACTCACGTTGGTGTAAGATATGGTCAGGAATCTGGATGGATGGTTTATGGAATGTCAATCCCTAAAGCCTTCTAGATCATAACCGTAACAAAAAAACCTCGTCTGTCTTGAAAGCTACCCTGCTTATTTAGTTGAGAGTTAGACACATTATGTTGTAACAAAGAGTAACAGGGTTGTCAAGCATATAGCATTTCAAGGGTTTGAATAAGAAATCTGCATGCCTTCTTCCAGATTTACAGAAAGTGTTACTTCCTTTCATAAGATGTACCCTTCCAGTTTTTCCCAGTATAAGGCCCCCTGTATTTCCCCCTTGCAACTCAGCTGAGACCAAATGGTAATGGTCATTTGTGCAAGATCTCCACACACCAAAGCCGCTCATTCAGAAGAGCAGCCCCTTGCTGTGTACGCCAATGAACTCCAGAGCACATGCTCAGCAGGGCCAACCTACACAAGGATACACCACACTCACAGTGCGGGCACGGCAGGGCAAGTTGAGCATCACTGACGCTGAGAATCCCGCCCTCTAGTCCCAGCTCCATCTGGAACATGAACAACTAACTCAGAGAAGTACATTTATTCCCTAGCTTGGGGACAGCACATTCTGGATTCAGGGCATGCTCAAATCACTAATCTCTATATCCTTAGATCTAGAAATGCAAACATATCATTGAAATGTAAAATTTCTGATCATGGGAACAGCAGCCCATGCCACATGATCTCCATTGAGATTGCTGTAGAGTGAATAAAAGCCAAATTCAAACTAATGTCAGAAAGAAATAATTTTAAA
This sequence comes from Rhynochetos jubatus, assembly GCA_027574665.1. NCBI lineage: Eukaryota > Metazoa > Chordata > Aves > Eurypygiformes > Rhynochetidae > Rhynochetos > Rhynochetos jubatus. The sequence goes on along the minus strand of CM050661.1, from coordinate 437,149 downwards.
CAGAGCAACCTTCATCTTCATTTCATCTCACTGATGTGATGCAGAAAAGGCCTTTTATGAAGGAAGGATGATTGTAAAATTTTTGAAGGTTCATTTCAAAAGCTTTTTGAATGATTATCCAAAGCATCCCTTTGGTATAAAAAGCAGGCCAGAGGAAGTTTTTCATCTCTCAAGACTACCATCCCCCTGTGGACTACTCAGGAATGCCTTTCCCACATAGTACTTCCATTCCACTCACACGTACCTCAGAGGAGTGCAGAGACATACAAATTATTAATTTACAGAGCAGAAGAGACCAGGATTTTGAGCCAAGTAAGAAATTCTAGATTGGTTCATTTAAAAAGATTCCTAAGCAATGTGCCAGCTCACGCATCTGAATGCTGAGAAATCATGAATTCATCAGTTGGTCGCATGGACATTAGACTCAGTGGAAGGTTCTTGTTCGCTTCAGTAGAACTGAACCACGTCACGATGACGTTAAAAGAAGACACAGTAATCAAATGACAGATCCATGAAATTTAGTGTTTTCTGTTGCATCTTCTTCAGTTGTAGGGTATTGGGTTAACTTGTTCAAGACACTGTATAGTCTCCTCTAAGACAAATAGGAAAGGTGGCTATCCTGCTCTCACAGGACATGCATAGGTTTTAGATTAAGGTATGTGGGTTTTACATTTTCTGTGTGGCCCTACAGAAGCCCTTCAGCATCTCACTTTCAGTTCCTTAATTTGTGCCAAGGGGTCAATAGCAGGTTACACCATAGAGCTGTTGTGTGGGTAACTTAAAGAAAGCGAGGCATTCAGCTCCTACAGTAGTGAACATTAAAGGGACTGTATATCCTCCCCGTAAATTCTCTTAGACTCTTAATGGAATCGATGTCTCAAGAAAAAATTCTTACAGTCACTCGAAGTCCGAGAGTCTCTAAAGGCTGGCTATTATTAACCTATTAATGTGTTCTTCCTCTGCTCCACTATGGAGGCAAATAACCAGGATAACGTTTTAGGAACCTTGTGTGAATAACAGCAATTTTTTTAACCTCCATTATAATTTTTTCTCTCATCAATCCAGTATCATTTGCTCCTTTTTTCCTTCTTTTCTACCTTTCTACTAACCTCAGGCAAAATAAGGGCAAATTGATCATATTCTTTCTTTACAAATGAGCTAGACCAGAAATTATCTAGGTTGAATGACACATTTTAATTTCGGATTTTTTTTTCAGAGACTCTGTCATTTAAAACAAGTTCATCTTCCATTCTTTTCACAGTTATCCATAAACACAGTACCAGTTCCTGAAAAAGACACTATTTTGGCCCATAACATGCCTGTTTAAATGACTGAAGTGATGATTAGAAATCATTTATTACCCGAAACTCAAACATACCAGAAAACACATGATGAACATACAATTCATCTGTACCATACGAAAGGGGTTTTTAATTAAAAATTAACTGACTACATGGCATTCACCTTAGTAAAATACATCTACATTCTTGTCAGAAAACAGAGTAGAGGTGGGAGAGCACAGGAGAATTGATTTTTTTGTTGCTGCCCATGCCACATTAAATAAAAAATTGGGCCTGCAACGCATTCCACAGGAACACCATCAGCAAAGCACACAGACAGAAGTCAGGAATATTTCTTGAGAGAACAGCACATAAAATACGATGGGCACAGAGTAAAGGGTAAGGGGAAATTGGCCACTGTTGTGAAGTATCTGCTTGGGAACTAGATAAATCCTTTTTATTGATCCATGTGTTACAGTGACAATTCCTTCTCAAAATTTCCAGTTATTTATAGAACCATACAACTTCTTTAAGCTTCTTGCATAGTTCATTCATTTCACACTGAACGTGAGGGTGTTAGATGTTCACATTTGCAGAACCATTTTCAAAATTTTGGTAGTGTCTTTGTCATTCTGTACCATACTCCACACACGCACTCTGTCTCATAATGTATTTGGGAGAAAGAAATTCGGGGGGTTTAGTCTCATTTCTATGGCTTCCTGCTCTGCTACTCATCCCAGAAATCACTACATTCCCACTATGATTTGGGGTTTACTGCATACACACTAAAACCAATTATACTCACACTCAGATTGCAACACCGTGATTCGATTGTAAGTGACACCTTATGTTTTAGCTGCTCCTTCACTTTCAACTCTTGTACATTATTTGAATTCTCACCAGCTGACTGGTACAATTTTGAACATTTTCAGCTTACACTGCACTACAGAATTGTAAAGCCATTGGGTACAGGCATGAAAGGTACAATGATGTATGAGACTGCCAACATAATGGCAATAGCCTGCAAGCTTGAGTCTTATTCTCTATGTTTGTGTCCTCAGAGAAAATCACTGCAGTGCTGAGGGCCATATTTTGTGGGTTTAAGTGTTAATTAAGTGGTGTACAGGTCTCACTCTGGTTCCCTGCACAGGGGAAGCTTTTACCCTTTGAGCTAGGTGAACTAGTCACAGCAGTATTTTTTTTTTCTTTTTTCAGCTGTACCCCTTTTTCATCATTAGCCCTTCACAACTTCTAGAAACTTGTTTGAATGTTTTACATAAAGAGCATCAAGTGCTACGAATACCAACAACATTCTCTTGGCACTTCCAAGTACACAGAATTTGAATTTCAGCTTTCAAAGAAAAATGTTTCCCTCCCTAGGACAAATATAAAAATTATTGCTACTCACTCACCTGCTCAGGTATCGGATTAAACCAGGACGTGTTGTACTACACTGACTTCCAGCCTCAGCTTGTTTCTTGCTGATTCTTTTGTGCTTCACCTTCCACCTAAAAGCAATCAGAACCAAAGGCCAAACCAGACCCAGGCAAACCAGCCCTTCTCAGCCTACAGCACTCACACCTGTGCAACCGGCACTGCTGAGGACAAAGCAGCTCGTTACCCCAGGCTACTCTGTAACTGAAGGGTTGCTTACTTCCCACACAGAGTTTGTGCGGCTAGGGTTACTCTCAGAAATGCTTATTCAGCCTGCTGGATAAGTCTCATATAAAACCAAATAATTAAGATGAGGAAGCATTTAACAGCCTAGCAGTGAAACATGGAGCACAACCTGTGTCTTCCCACCAGATTTTCTTACACTGTAAACCTCCTGTTCACTCTGAAGTCCTCACATGTTTTACCTTTCGTGACTTGGAATGACAATGGAATGTATCCAACCTCTCTGGGGGGGTACAGCCCCCATAGTTTGTAGCTGAAAGCTACATGGATAGCAGGCTATGAAGTTTCACGATCCACATGAAAAGCCCACTTACACCAATAACGTGTGTTCTCTTGATAGAAATACTTTGCCTAAGCCTGCCAGCATATGTATGTGTTTAGACAAAATATTCCACAAAGCACACTGAAAATATTACCAACATAAAATGCTGTAGCCACTGCTCATTTATTTCATAAGGAGAAACAATAGATCTCAGTTTGCAAGAGTTTTGTGCATATTGGTACTTATAATCAGGCTTGAACAATGTAGGAGAATCCAGCAGCAGAGACATGGTTTTCAATGTAAAATGTAACTTTCTATCAAAAAAAAACTTACCTGAACTCTCATTATCTCATCTCCTGAGTAGAGAATAAGGATTTGGTATGGCATTCCTTGGGGCTAAACCCAGCCCCCTTTCTCATGCAAAGCCAGCCAGCAGACATCAATTTTGGCTCAAGTACCTTTTGGGATTATTGGAATCCATATGTGGGACATGAAAATGAAAGTTAAAGCTAGACTGAATCATTCTGAAAATTGAGGAATAGATACCGTTTTTTAAAACAAAATTTTAAATGTCTTTTTTTTCCCCCTCAACTACAAGTGGTTTGTGATAACAAAACTCTTGCTATCATTACATGCTCATTTGACCATCATGATAACATAAAGGGAAGCAAATTCTCAAAATTAATAGATTCTGTTTGTGTCCCATTAGGGTTGCAAAAAAAGTCCTGCTCACCAATTTCTTTCAGGCATCTTTAAGTGATAAAATATATTCAGGAAAAGAAACTGTGGAAAAACTTGAAAAGCAGTTAAAGGCAATCCCAGGTTCCTACAATACAGCTTTTCTTCCCTACCTGATGTTAGTCCTCTGCCTGAAAGGAAAGGGTTCTTACCAGAGTCTGAGTCAAAAAGTTCTCAAACTGCCATGTGAACAAGATGAGCCACAATGCTAAATTTAATCAATCAATCAATCAATTAATTAATTAAACAAGCCAAATGCATTCATGAGGATGGGACAGAAAGAAGAGAGTCATGTCTTCTGCTCTGGGCAGATACTAGGCGGGGTCTAAACAACCATGGGCTGTAAGCTTCCTGTTTGTTTTGTAAATTACAAAAGACAACCAGTAGATGTTATGACAGAGTAAATAAAGCCCCTTCACCAGCAACTGTTACTTTTATGTAAGGGAGAAATATGATGTACAATAAAATAAATGGCTGCTGTTTCATGTGAAATAAGAGGGCTGGAAAAGATCCATTAAAAACCTACAGCATTTGATGATTCATACTTGACCTTTTTCTCCAAGGATTAATTGTGTCTCCCGCTCTGTGTTGCAGTGACATTTTACCTAAAAATTCCCTGGCTTTATTTGGTGAAGCAGGTTATACTGGGTTGCTACAGCTTGAAACAGTTAAGGCTTGAAGCTGCAGGAATGGACAGGGAGCCAGTGCCTGCTGGAGGACTGTAAAAGCTGCCTGTACACAGGGACTGTGAGGCCACCCCTACACATCTAGATGACAGGCTCTTGGCACCCTTCAGCATGGAATTTACCTGGCAGGAAGCTAGGTTAGCGAGACTGGACTTAGACAAGAAAGCTCCACATAAGATACAAAATGAGGACCCATTCCAGAATCATCCATCCTTTTAGTGTCAGTTATCAATGAATGTCACCCACCTTCTCTCTTACTGGTGTTTACTCCAAACTTCACAAATCAGAGCCTTTCCACAGCAGCACAGAAACACATCCATGTGCTGGTAAGCACTGTGGAGTGAGTCTGTTTATAGCTATCTACAGCAGAATAGCTGGCCTGTGTGCATGCAATGACTAGGAACTGGAGATAGCAGTATCTGACTTCAAGGAGTCTGTTGGGAGTGCACAGAAAGAGAACAGTTCTATTTGGTGTACATGGAGCAGGGTCTTTCCTTGGATACATGTGTTGCGATGAGAACTTCCTGGAGGAACTTCTGCAAGATTTTTATTTTGGCAAGACTTTGAGGAGAGGGTACTGCTGCTCTCACGCCATAAATGCTTTCTCCTTTCATGTAATGAAAACCTCTGCTCATCCCTTCCATCTCCTGTGACCGTCATGCAGACTAAATGCAAGCAGGCATCTGGAAAAGTGGAAGGAAAAGAAAGGGGATAGTGGAAATTATTACCTATCCCCTCTGAAGAGAAGGCTAATATTTTGTTCATTTCACTGGTTTAATTTTTGCAATGTGGGGGGTGAGGAGGAGAAAAAAAGAAGGAATAGTTGTGTTGCAATGCTAATGAGCACATTTACAAGGCTCTGCCAGAAACTCTGTGCTTCAGCTTGCTTTTATTAGCCATTTTGGAAGATGTCTTAGTTGCAGTTGCACAGAAAGCATTGTCAGAGCTTTTATATTTTCTCATTTAGAAGCCTATGACATTATTTGGAGAGGAACTAGTTCTGCAGCACATAAGCCAGTATCAGTATTGTACAATACAGCAGCTAGAGTAATTTTGCAGTGTGATTACCAAACCCATCACAGTGAATTATACAGCAAGTTAAATTGGTTTCCACCTTCTGCAAATCCAGAATATTATCCTGCACAAATAGTGTACAAATGAAGAAATAATACAAGTCCAACTGATCTGAACAATAGACTACAGAGAGCCTCCAGTGCTCACTCTATGTGCTGCTCATGACACCTGCTACCTTCTAAAAGCAAACGCCAGTAATGGTGACTACTCCCACTTGTTCCCCTTTTACTCAGCTGTATTTCACTAGGCCATCCTGCCATTGCTAAGAGCTTTCCAATCTGAAAAACAGTTTTTTGAGTAGCCTCTTTTCACGTCTCTTGGTCAGCAATACTTGTGAATGTGTGGTGCTACTGAACATCTGTTAACTAAAAAGCCCCATCACTAGCTTTAGATTTTCTGCATAATTTAAAATGCAGAAACAGTCCTTTGGGATAAGTAAGCCAGACTGTTCACTGTAACTCTTCCTATGATACAGGTTTGAATTGCTTCGCTTTTTTTTAATGCAGCACTTGAACTTGTTCAAGTAACAATACTGTCCTCTGACTACATCTGAAAAATAAGCCACTTGTATACAGTTGTTTGTTGGGGTTCGGTTTGTTTTGATTTTAAACACAAACAGGATAATGAGAGAGAGGGAAGAGAGCTCTGCAAACTGCACTGTCCTGGCCTACCTGCTTGTTTGCAGTCACTGAACACACCAGCTGAAAGCAGCTGAAAGAGAGCTATGTGGTCTTGGTGCAGTTACTTCCTAACATGATGTTCACAGTGTAACGCCTCAGGATAGGTGAACTGGTGGAGAGAGTGGCAGCGAAAGGAGAAAAACAGTCAATAGCTCAATTAAGACTGAAATTATATCCTAAGAAAATGAGACACAGAAGCAGACAACCTGCCAAGGGTTCCTCCAGCTGGACGGATCTCGGAGCAGCTTTCTAAGCCTGTTCATTCATTTTTAGGATTCAATGACCAGGCAGGCTGCAAAAAAAAAAGTGCCAGCCGCATATGTAAGTACATGCAATGCATGAATGTAGTACAGGTGGTTTATATCTCTGTACGTTAAAATCAGCAGATCCATCTCTAGCAGAGCTGTACAAACAGTTATCTCGAATGTACCCTCTTGCAGACATTCTGTCAGATTGAGTGTTGTCACTGCTGCGCTGTGACATAGTTGATGGTATTTGGAGTTGCCATAGTGTTAAATCTTTCTCCTGTGATCAGCAACTGCTGATTTCAATGAAAATCTTCAGCCATTTTCTGTCCTGCATATTTCACAGTCATTTCAAATTCATCATAGAGAAGAAGGTATAAATGATACCGGGTGAAAAATGGATTGTGTATAAATGAGCTTTCCGTGGTTTGATTTCAAGGTCACGGCACACAGATAGCACAGGCTCTCAGTTACTGCAAAGGATAGAACAGGCTGGGGGCCTTTAGTCAGCTGCGTGACAGTCAGTAAACACGTACACACAGCCACTTCACAGGACTTGCCTATTTAGATGCCTGAGCTGAATTTTGTGTTTGGACAAAGTCCAGGCTAAAAACTTAGAATTCCAGCGTTTATGTGTGGGATGAATTACTTCAGCAAGTACTCTCTGACAGATGAGACACAGCTAGGTGAAGGCGAGGCAGAATCAATGGTACTCTGAGACGCCTGGCACTGGTAAAAGATTTTGAGAATTTAATTCCCAAATTTATCCATATTAATAATTCTAATTTAATGCATTTTCCTTGTCACTTAGGAGTTAATTGCTAATTAAATATTGTTGAAAAAGATGAACTACCCTTTTGCATGCTTAAAAAAAATGTCACTAGTATGTCTGAATCAAGGTGTGAAATGTGGAACATTACAGTTCTAATCCCCCTAAATACTGCTGTTATCCCAAATGATTTTATACTGAATTAATTTCATTGTCAAAAAGGGAGAAAGTACTGGAAACCTGAATAGTCAACATTTAACCCTCTAACATATATCAGCATGCATTTTATATTCAAATGGCATGGAACTGGTTTGCAGAATGAATCATTTCCCTTTGCAATGACTTCACGAAATCACACGTTGCTATTGGCAGATCGCAAATTCATTCGTTTTTTCTTCCCTTTGCACTGCAGATATCCATGTGTAATGCCTGTACCAATGCACTGCTTACAGCTATGCCCAGCAGTTGTAGCTACCGTCTCTTTTTGACTTGACAATGATGAGATTTCGGTCATGCTTTGCCTCTCCTACAGTGCCGGTGATGGGTTTTTTTCCCCTGGAAATCTTATTACTGAATGCGCTGTTGTGGTCTCAGATGGCACTTTCAATCACAAAGGCAATCAGAGGGCTATCCATTTGTGAGTTTTCCTACAAAAGAGCTTTGCAAAACTCAACAGTACGTACTGAAACCCATAGTCAGAGCTACTTGCCCTAAACGCTGATGTGACTTGGCAATAATGTGGCTGTGTCTCACAGCACCTTCCTTTGCTCCCAGGATTGGGATGCAAACTAGACACTAGCTCAGTCTGTTTCGAACCAGACTTTTCCATTTACACTACCCCTGGTTTTGGCCTGGCAATTCAGAACACACTGTGCAAGTGATGAGCAAGAATGTGCTTGGCTGATACTGCACTGTTACATAAATACATTTGATTGCATTGAAATCTTGACAACTGCTTCTTTTCTGTCTTTGGATGACTTACCTGTTCAGTTTATTGCATTGCCAAAATTGCTAGATAAAGTTATTCAGAGGAATTTGGTTTTAATGCAGTGTAACTGCAATCAATTGGATACCTCATTAATTTCAATCTCTCTACTACATCCAGAAATGGGGTTAGCATATCCACAAATAGTAATTACAACCAGCCACGTCACAGCTACAGTGAAGTAAATGTTTCCACTTTGAAATACAGGCAAAACTGGGGGTGATTCTTTGTTTGCAGATCAGACATTACTGAGGAGCTTAAAGAGAGGGCGTTGTTCGTAGGAACAGTAACACAGAAAGGGTGAGGTTCCTGCTGGCACTGCACAGTGCATTAGACACACGTAACTCCTGTGGTCACAGGCTGCTGCATATCTAACTGCAAACACTGTCAGAAATGGCTTCGACTATGATCCTGTTTTATTGTGACTGTGGTCAAGTAACAAACAAATATTCTGGAAAGAACCACATCCCTCAACAAACTATGAAGTTACTCGGGGAGATTCCTTTCCACAGTGTGCAGGTAAAACTGAGAGAAAAGCAGTAACAAGGAAGGTATTTATAAAAATATATTTCACAAAGTAGGAAACAATACAGGAGTTCTCTGAATACAATACATGGAGTAAATAAACAAACAATAATATAGCTTCAAAACAAAGTAGAAAATTAAAATGATTTGCATGTAATACGTAGTTTTATACAACTGCTACTTCTAAATGGCAAGTCTGCATTACAAATTGAGTATGCTTGCAGCTCCTAGTGCTGTTCTTTCTCTGTGTGCAAGAGCCCTGGTGCATCACTGTGAATATTATAGAAAAGAAATGCTAATAACATAAGCAGTAAAATTATATACACACTGGTTCCTGCTCTAATACAGTGGAGAACTATAAGCATGGTTTTTATTGTACTGTGTTACGTGTGGATTTCTAAAAGTCTATAGTTTAAATATTCACATGAACCAGTTTACTTCCAGCTGTTTGTGCTTGTATTAAAAACACCAGGTACTAGATTTATGACGAAGATATAAAACTGTCAAAAGTTTTCTCAGGGAAAGTTTTATTCCTGCCAGCATTCTCTTAAAATTCAGCTACTGCAAACGGATAGGTAACTGCTTTAACCTGCAACAATTTGTCCTTTTTCTGTTCAAAATGTACATGTATGAAACATTCATTATATATAGAAAAAAAATCTAATGGCTATAATTTAGTTTTCTTCATAATCTTACTCTATAGATTATCAGTCAATAAATAAAAGCAGTAATGGACATCAATAAAATATTTATTTCAAAGATTAAACAAATAAATTCAATCTTTAGCAATAAAATCAGCAATTCTTTCGTATATGTAAGTCCATCCCTTTTCACAGTTTTTTCTTTCCTTTAAGAAGACGAAGCACAGGACTGATTCTTCTTCTAGAAACAGATCCTTCTGTAAAGCAAGGTTGTGCAGCCTTGCCTCAGAATCTCTGCACATTAGCAGGATTTATTACCCATCACTGGAATGGATTAAGAACATGTGAATATTTTAAGGCTCGACACAATATCTAAAGATGATATTCAGTCTGTGGTTACGTGGCCAACATTTACTGTATGTACAACGTATGGTCACTGCACAGTAGAAGCCAGTAGGAATTTACAATGCCATTTCTATTCAGCATTGCTAAGAAGACCAAGATATTGCTTTTAACATTTCTGTGGCGGGATCTTTGTTGGCAATGCAGAAACACCATTAGCGTTACACACACTGGCAGGAGCTACTGTTCAACAGCAAAATACCTGCTAGTCCATTCTCTAAGAAAGCACCAATTTCTTTTTGTTCGTTTCAATTCACTGAAGATAAGCAAAGATCCAAATCTCCATCTTCAGAGTGGTCAAGTGAATATCAAATATCCAAAGACTTCTAGACACTCCACATACTTTACTTCACACTCCACAAGACTTAACCTCCTAACATACACTTTTTTTTTGGTTCAACATTACAATGTAGTTGATTTTATAGATGACTGGCGCTAAACTTGCCTCTAAAACAAAAAGCCACATCAGTTTTAACTAACAGCAGTGGCCCTAGAATATTACATGATCATTAAGTCAACAGTGAAACAGTTTGTAATCCACTGTCAAGTTTCTTTGTCACTTTCTCCGACTGAGTAAAGTTCTCCAAGTCTTTTGAAGCGAGGACCCCATTCACTGAGGTAGTCAAAATTCTGATCTGAGTCTGATGTAGAGGACTCCAGTGAGCTCAGGGAACCAGCCGCTGATCCTCTTCCTTCATAGCCATAAATCTGGATGGAGTCATATGGTGGAGCTGTGGGATCATTGTCGGCTTCATGGAGCCTTACATTAATGAATTCATCGACATCAACACCATTAGGAACAGGTGCCAGACCCTGCCTGGGCATAAACTGAAGGTCAGGCTTAATATCCTTCCGAGGCAAAAATCCATTAATTCCATCTGGATTTTGCAAAGTTGCGATGTCAAAAGCTTCTGTATCTTCTTCTCCACCTCCTTCATCATCATAGCGAATGATGTTTTCCCTCACATCTTCATCATCTTTGATGATCAGAGGCTCATTCTTATGTCTTCGTAGTGTTACAAACAGCACCACAATGACTGCAAAGAAAGCATCACAGGCTGATCAGGTACAGAATTTCCAATCAAAGCAGCACATGGTAAGGACAGTTGGAAGGTGATGTGCTGATTTTTGTGCAAGTAAGAGTAATAAGAGTAGTGAAAAGCTGAAATACCTATAACTTTAACCCCATTTAAGTGCTGAAAATTTGATCAGCAGCTCTGGCTAGTCCCCTACTCTTCTATCATCAGGACATATTCACACCTGAAGCTCAGTTCTATATAAGCAGTGAGATTTCACATACTTCCATTTGTGAGCCTCAAATTTAGACAACCACCTTTCCCTTTGCAAGAGTTACAAACCTACGTGAAGTCCAGCTCATCATTCACTGAACATAGTTTATAATGATCTACGTTATGGATTGAGATTTCCAAAATTAGAGGGTGTTTTTCTGAAAATATAGCCCTGGTGACAGAAGTAAATGTGTCTTTTTTTTTTTTTTTTTCACGTGTTGCAGCAGACTCACACTATGTAACTGAAAAGAGAGTAAGGTAGGAAGACAGAAGGAGCTTAGATACATCAGTTTCAGAATCATGGACAGATGCATCAAAAGCTCTACACTCTTAACACTTGTTTTTGCAGCGTAATGCTGAAATCTCAGTTACTAAGTCAAACTGCAAAAGGGAGAAATAGGCCTCGTCCTTCACTGTTCTCTCCCTTGCTGGATGTCATACACAAACTTCGTATGTTTTAGTGAAACATACGGTGCTTCTTATCTTGTGAAACTGTAACATCTCTTATCCCATTACAATCCAGAATGCAGTCATACAAGTCTCAGAAGATACAACACATCCATCTCCCGTCCTGTGCAGTATATACTGCACAGTATATACTTGCTCCTTAACGTACCTGATTTGGTTTGTGATTTCATGTCCCATAACTGTTTATTATGGAGCTTGTGTGTACGACTACTTCAGCTTGGGACTTAGCTGCTCGTGTTCAGTTCTCAGCGCAGGAGGGATGCTGTCCTGGCAGGGCTCTCAGTACTGCTGCACACTACCCTGTACTGGGTTCTATGTCCTTCTGTGTGATGTCTTTGCTCGCTTACAGGCACGCAGCAATCAGAAAACTTTCCAACACCAGGCTGTGATAGGAATACATACCTAGCAGCAAAATGATGCACGCTAATATTGCAATTAGGGCTCCCATACTGAGTCCGATGGGAAGTACGTAGGCTTCGACGTTACAGGACTGGACGATACCATCACTGCTGCACCCACAGACTCGAATAGTGAGAGTGCTGGTGCTGCTCATGGGAGGGTTGCCACTATCACTTATGATGATCGGCAGGAGATATACTTCTTGCTTCTGCCGGCTGAATCCACTATGCTTTGCCAATATGCTGAGGGTATTGTCTGAAAAAGGGAAAATGTGCATTGTTTCACCAGACTGAGTAACTGCTAAACCCAGAGATTCTTCCTAACGATTTCAGAAAACCTCGATGTGAACACATACGCACTTTATATACTCAGGATACCAGCAGCGTGTGACACAGAGATCCTTCCCCTATTGGTCTGGCTGCCCACGCCCCAAACAAATGAGCGCAACACATGCATTTTCTTGTGTCGTGTAGCGTGATCATAATGGCAACCCCTCCCTTTTTTCTCTGCACACACCCCTACCGATGTCTTCCATCATGACTCATCACTGTTTTGCAAGTCACACAGTAATAAAAATTCAACCAGTGCAACAAAGAGAGAAGTGAAATGTTAAAGTAACCCAAACTTAACAAATCCATCAATTAAGACAAATGTTCCACGCATCGTAAGCACAAATTGCACAATATTTTGCCCTGCTACAAAAGATTATTCAGTTTTATTACTGAACAGTACAAAGACACATGGAGGAAAAGCTGAATGTATTAGAAGTTGTAAGCCCAAGTTTTGGTGATATAAACATTTATTTGGCCTCAGTGATGAAAACAGAACGAACCAAATCAGAATGTGTCTCCTATGAAGGCAGGCAGAAGAAATAAGCCTAGGGCATTCTTACCTCTGTATACATATGCAGATACTTAATTTCAGAAACACACAGAGGCATCTGCCTACACGGCATCCTACCCAGACAAAGTTACACAGCTAAAGCTCTCTTAGTCACTCAGCTCTCAGTTCACCATCAAAATGACTACACGTGGATTTTACTTAGGGTAATCATACAGGTTCCATTGTGTATAGCTTCTCCACGGTGCTACCAGCGTTAATTTTCCTGAAGTATCATGAACAACAGTAAGCCTCCTGATATTTTATGCTCTAGAACAGGCACATGCAATCACTAAACGTCATTCGCAGGAAGGGAAGAAATTACTGAGTTACGCGGTAGGCCTCAGAAAGAGAAGACTTGGCAGACAGGTGATGTTCATGTGACAGGTGCAACACGGACCAGACTCTTGAGTTTGAACCAAAAAAGGGCACCTGAAGCACATGACAACATGTGCGTGCACATACATATAGGGACTGCAAGAAAGCTTTGTATCTACTTTGGTCTTGGTACTGGTCAGGTACTCACTTGAAAACATGAAGTAGTCTAGAGATACTAGATCTGCCCTAACTGTGATCACCAAGCCCATTTCTGACAGCCCAGGAATTTGTGCAGCACGTGTCACTGCGTAAAAGACACAGGTATGCTCGCACAGCTGGCAGTCCATGGAGTACAAAAACCAGAGAGAGATGCAGAGAAGGAAAAAGGGGAAAACATTCAGGAAGCAAATACTGTAAAGACATTGTTCACATTAAAATAAAATCCAATGCAGCATTTCTTTTCTCCAAGTCCTTAGTAAGGAGACATATTAGTAAAGAATAACGGTAGTTACAGAACATACCGATTACAGAATGAAACATTACTAAACTTTATCACGTCCTGAATCAAGACACCGATCAGTAGATAACTCCTACAGCGAGTTCATTACTGCCATAAAACAAAAGATGAAGAAAGATTAATTTATTTAAGCCCATGGGGTAATTGTCTCATACAGGAGAACAAAGGTGGCTTGTTTTCCCATTGAGTGACTAAGGAACTGAACTTCAAGTAGGCGCCTTCTGCAGTTCAGGGTCTTTGATTCTGCAGTCTTGCTGTATTCCTCCCGTGGTGGACTCACCTCCCAGTCACACTTATGCAGCCAGGCAAGGTTCGCACTAGGATTTATCCGGCAGGTTATGTAAGGTTAAGTGCTTCTCATAGCACTTAACGTATGTAACACACGAAGATCAGCCTAAAAATTAACTACTTTATAAAGCAGTAGAATAGGGTCACATCATAATACCTCTGCAGAACAAAAAGGATTTCTAATGATTTTTCTTTCCAGGAATCCTGAGCTTTTATCTATGCAAGCTGGAAACAGACACATCAAAACTGATGGCACCCTGGAGCTAAATGAATAGTCTGTTCCTTCCTCGTGCCCTTTTCAAAATTAAAGGAAGCATGTGTGTTTACTGAAGATACATTTCAGGTATAAGCTCTTAAGAATTCTGACAACTCAATCTCAAAGTCCTTGATGATACCCAGTGCTGTATGTGCCACCAGGATGCGGCAGAATAGTCAAGAATGTTTGAAGTCAACAATTAGCACACAGTTGGAATTCAGTAAAACTGCACACTTTCTTGCCTGAACATGTCAGAGACTTAAATGCACATGTGGGCAAGTCCAACCCCTTCCATGGTCATACTTGCTCTCTAGCTGAACTGCAAGGAACAAAGGGAAATGTTGTGTTAGTAAAGTCATACTGTAGCTAAATTCTCCTGGATATTGGTGTGCATAGCGTTACCAAAGCAAGAGAGACTACCACACACTGTCATGTCTAAAAGGTACATTTTTTATCTAGTATCATCCTCTTCCTCCTCTGCATCCCCCCTTTTCAATAACTGAAAAATAATTCTATCTGTCCACTTGACTAAACCTGCACAATTAAAAACACAGCATAAATTGCATCCTTAAACCTTTTGCTTTAACCTTTCAAAGGAGAAAAAAACCTTCGTGGGGCTCAATTTCCAGCTCCCTGAGTCTTTGAGACAAATCCCACTGAGAAGCGTCACATCTGCAGTTGCTTATTCAGAACTCTAGAGACTTTTACAGGTGTATTACAGCCACTTCTTGTGCTCTAGCAGTCTGTACTGACACAGCTGGTTCCTTTCCCTAAGTCTGGTCCAGTCCTCCTCTGCCCAAGCTGAAGGAAAGGAATGGTGTGCTGAGCCCAAGCATCTGTCCCTTTGCAGCCATGCAGAAGAGGCAGGGCACCAGCTTTGGGAAGAAACAGAAAGACGTTGCTCTTGGTGACAGCTTTAGGTTCCTTCCGTGTTCTGACACTCACTGCTACTCTGCCTGGTTCAGAACATTCCAATAAGCTTTGTTTTACTCAAGGAGTAAAACAAAGTGAAAAAGGAAGAGTACTATGGAGACAAACAGAAGAGGGCAGAAAAAGAGGAGGAGGGATGGAGAAAATGAAGTGTCCATTTCTGCACGTCAGTGATGCTACGCTGAGTATGAGAAACGACCTGGTACCAGCAACAGTTATCAATTCAGGTTCAGTAACGTTAGATAAAGTAAGAGATAAGCAAGGTATATGGGACATTCAGCTGAACTGTTTAAGTGTAAAGGAAGTTGTAACGGCTGAAATGTTAGTCCTATGTCAGAAGAGATGCAAGACAAGGAGAGGAGAGAATAACCTCTCTTTTTTATACAAAGGGTTGTTTTGTTAAAAAATGCTGTGTTAGACTAAAGTTGAATTTGTTGTGCCCGGAAAGAAACCAGCAACCAATAATAGTCAATAGGAAAAGCAAAATGAAATGACCCCATTGTTTTGCCAGTGAATGCCAAGTACTCAATTCTGCCTTGGGAATTGTTTAGCAACCAGTTCCTTCCCCTTCTTTTCTGTGTCCAGAAATAAATACACCTTGGTGTTGCTGGAGATGTGACTCCTGCGTGAAGAACGACGACTCTCCCACTGATGGCTTAGTTGGTTCCTAGAACTTGAAAATAAATCCTAGGAGCTGATTAGCACTGAGCTCAATTTATCTGATTTGCTTTCTCCTCTCTGTAGACATTACCCTCACCTGGAGCTGACAAAACAGCAGGAATCTCCTCCAGGAACAACCTCCAGCACTGCTGCATGAATTAACTTGGCAGCAGGCGCTCAGCAGGAGAGGGGACAATCACTTCCCACTCATCTTTCCAATTAACCCACTGATCCTTCATTATAGCGCTGTTCAGCTTATTTATTTATTCATGTAACTTTTAGCAAAACAAGGAAAATTACATGCAGAAAAAAGAACCCCTCCATGTTAGTAAAGCTCCGAGGTAACCTGCCACAGGCAGACACTACGCCTTGACTCCAGCCGTGAGGTGGATCAGCAGGTCCTGTGACATTCTCCATCCAAATCCCTGAATCTTGCACCCTCCTTCATGGGGAAGGGATTGAAGTGCATGGAAATGTGAGAGTCCTGTTACAGGCCATTTCCCTGACAGTGTTCCTACTACACCAGTGGACTGGGAGCTCAATCCTCTCCTGCAGGCTTAAGGAACAGCTGAAGGTGAGCGAGCTGAATAACTGCCGTGAGTCCACAGTGACAGAGCTCCAGCAAGACGCAACTGCCACTTAGATCTGGAGCTTATTTGTACATTGTTTTAAACATAAACCCAACTTACTCATTTAGATCACCAGATGATTCCCAGTTTCTGAAGTGTACCAGCAGATCTGCAGAGCAGCCATGACAGAGGCTGTCATGACAATGTCTCCCTCCCAGCTGAGCACATGACAACGGTGCAGAACGTCTTCACGGGATGTCCTGCATGACTCCTAGACAAAAGAAGCTTGAACAACCCCAACCGAGGACGTGCTCACCACAGTGCCAAGTCCTTCCAGCCCATTCCCAACTGGTCTCAAGCCCCCCTGATCTCTTCTGAGGCTCTTGGATGAAAGATTTTGAGAAAAGTAAGTGTTTTAATACAAATGGATTTGCTGGACATGAGTGACTCTAATGGCGACATCCATCTGGATGTGAAATCAGCAGGCAGGAGTCAACTCCTTCACTTGCCACTTCTACAGGACTTCACGTTGCAGTTCTAAGTCAGAGAGTAAAATGACAAAGTAAAAACCAAGCAGTCAGTTTACATCCCAGTGTCATTTTCCCTGCACCCATTATTGCAATTCTTTAATTCCCTCATGGTCTCTAATATTTTGAGATCAGTGGACTTCCCTGTTGTGTAACCCTCCACCTACACAGCTCTTTTTGTCTTTCTATTGCTTTTATGATGTTCTCAGAAAGATGAAGTCATTAATGGTATTAAAGACTTCGTGGTAGAAATTGTTGTCTATGCTGGATATGTTGTTTATGTGAATAAATAATTTTAATGGGAAACTTTACAGCTGGAAACACTGGGATGGCAGAAATACATGTTTCTTCATGTTTATCAGAACTCTCTCTTTTTGTACATTTTTTAGTCTAAACCAGACTCTGTAACAGAGTCTCCTTTGGTACAAACAGAAGAGCAGCAAGAGTATCCTTACTGTGATACTCCCTGCCTTTTGCAATAAGGGAAAGATAAGCACAGTTCATTCATTTCCTTTCTCAGTTCATAAATGGCATATATTCTCACATAAAAACTTAAATAAATGAGTTATCATCAAGGTTTCAGTGGAAACTACCGAAGCAGAGACAGAAGAAACGAGCCCTACGACATTCTAAGAAACGTTAGCTATGTAACGTTTAGCGGTCATCTGCAAGTGCACTAGGAGAGAACGTTCAAGAGGATGCTGACAGCATTTCAGCTCTCTGCAGATCTCTGCATTCCCGTACGCACCTGTAATAGTTACCATTCAGTACTCACAATGTCCAACACAGATTTTCAAAAGATCTTGACTAATACTGTTATTTTTGTTTGCCTTCAACATTCAAACCTAACAACAGAGCAACAGTGGATAGCAGGGAACGCTCCAAGTTGTGCAGACACGGAGGTCTCTCCGAAGGTCTCTCTATACACTCCATGAGCTGTAAGCCATGCCTAAATCCTTATGCTTTTGCCTGTTTTCTCAACAGCACATACCTTTCCATGGAGGGAATTACAAACGACACCTATTTGGATCGGTAGCATCACGCTGCATGAACAGGACCCATGAATGCAGCCCCAGTCACAGCTCCCAGCCGAACGTGTGATCTCTCTCTGCCAATTCAGCTGTTTTGAAATCGTTTTCAATTCTCGTAATTACAAAAACAGCGGGAAGAATATTCCTGGTCTGTTTTCTGATCTAGCACAAAACCCCGAAGCCACCCGAAGTGCACCCTTGCTCGCCTCGTAACAGAGCACGACCCACAGGCAGGCCCCAGGCCGAGGAACTGCCCTGTAGGTCCAGAGTACACTGACGCACGAGTTAGAAGCACAGATTCTTGCTTCAAAAAGATGCCATTAACTTGCTTAGAGACCACACCCGTGTTTCTACAAGACATTCCTGTTTCTGCCTTAGGCTGTAACACTTTTTAAAGGAATACCTGGTTAAAGGGAGCAACTTTGAGTTGCATGTTACAAATTTCCCAATCATTAGTAGATGAAAAAACAATCTATTTGCTCATTAGCATCAATGTACCAATTCTGTTTCATGACTCAACTTTGTACTCTCAACATGGGTGTATTTATGCACAACGAATACATGTTTATGTGTATGTTAATGTATATACACAGTCCTGTGGTGTGTAGTATTTTACACGTACTAGATCTTCCTTGGTGACTGTCCCAATCAAAATCCTGTTCAACAGGGGTTTGCTAGACAGACGTCCCTTTGCCTAATCTGTATGGTGAAGGCATAAACATTCTATTCAAGTAGAAGGCTTATAAAATAATCTGAACATAAAAAGAGGCCATTTTAATAGTATCTTTTCTCTGATTTATGATAGCCAAACCATATGGGCACTGAAGCATTCACAGGAATTTCAAACCGACCTGCTTTTCATGAATGTCAGAATTTTGTGATGTCTTCAAAAAAGCAGATTGATGACAGCTATCAAAGTTGATAGCACACATCAGGTGCAAAAGAAAAAAGTTTTTGTGCTATAAAAATTCAGCTGACTGATCCAACCGTCTCTCCTGCACCACAGTAAGTCACAGGCTGAACTGACATGTATAATGGCCGCTCACCAAACATTCCTGTCGCCCACTGGCAAACACCTGCAGGAATTTTTATTTTTCTAGAGAGCTGGTCTCTCTCAAATCCCTTAACACACCAGTAAGTACACAGGAAAAATGTATTTTATGGGAGAAAATGTACTGATGAGAAGAGGAATTGGAAATTGTCACATATTTTGTAACTTCTTTCTTTCTTTACCCAACCGACTGAAATAATAATAGCTTATGCCACAACTGAACTGCTGAATCAACTAATGAATAGAAAACTAAACACACTTCCAGGTCATGCATTCCTTTGCAGAAACAGAAAGTGCTTCTGGGAATTCTGAACCATGAGCAACGTAATGTTTACTCGTGTATAAGAACACATCATTCTCAAATGTTAGAATGTCTTGGCAAGGTGAACGATCGTGGTGGCAGCACTATGATGCAGAGCTTGTAGTAAATAAGTTCTTGACAAAATAAAACCCCCAGACAAATTAACAGCCAAGTGACGGAACAAGCATTTCCTCCTACCTTTTTCCTTTGAAAAATGTGAACTTTAGATAATAGTCTGTGTAATTTCTAGTTCTATTCCTTTGGAAAAGTCTGAACTTTAGATAATTGTCTCTTAAGTATTCTAAAACTTTCCCCTGACCTTTCGTCCAGCAGAGCTATAATCAAACATACCCATATGGTCACTTGCAGTCTAGCTGCAACTCTTGTATTTTGTGCCTTGGATTTAACCCACTGTAGGGAGGATAGAAAATCGCTGCCGATGCGATACTGACACGCACTGAGTCTGAAACAATCAGTTTTATTGTTTATGGGGTCAAGAACTCACTGGGACACAGCACGTCTCTCTCCTGACTTACAGATACTCAGGGCAAGACACGCCAGGAAACTTTGGGCTCTGGGTCTGCTTAAGCTGCATGGTTGGCACAGCTGTCTGACCCATTCTGAACGTACCCGCTCTGATGGGATGGCCGTGTGTCTCTGCTGAATCCCCTGGTGCCAGTTAGGATCGACGCCCCCACAATCTGAAGCCAGTTCAGGCCAGTGAAGATGTAAGGTACGCTACAGCTGCTCATTCTTCTCTTCTGTATTCAACAAGCCAGCCACAAAGTTGTTTACTGATAATCACATTGCTTTGACATGCTTTACTTTATTCGGATTGCACCACTACATGGCATGTGCATTGAATGTTACATCTGTAAAGTGTAAGAATTAATGCAGGTTGCCAAGCTCTAGTTGAGAGGGAGATGAAATGGCTGTCAAATGTGCTTAGCATTAAAAATGCGTTATTAACACAGCAATTTGCATAGACTGATGGATCATTTTGGAAATCTACATATTCTAGTTAATTCTATTATCTTGTTATTTTAGCCTAAAGTATCAGAGAGTAATACTGAGTTTTATACTGCTTTGATAGAATATTGACTGTATTTTGCATTTGAACCAAGAACTTTTTTCCATTACGGTGTTACCAATTCCAGGAAAATTCTGCAAAGATAAATATCAAAGCCAGAATATCCCAAGGCTTTGCCATCTGTGTTTCTCTTCAGGGATACCGGATTCTTTTTCTTTCTCTGAACGCGCACTTACAGGTGCAGGCTAGACTCAGTCACCGTCAGACTCAGTTTTGCACACTACGCTGGTTCTCTGAGGGGTAAAGCTGAATCTCAAGCACATTCAGTTGAAGTAATAGTACTCTTGGTAGGTGAT
Organism: Rhynochetos jubatus; assembly: GCA_027574665.1. Lineage (NCBI taxonomy): Eukaryota > Metazoa > Chordata > Aves > Eurypygiformes > Rhynochetidae > Rhynochetos > Rhynochetos jubatus. The sequence goes on along the minus strand of CM050661.1, from coordinate 416,316 downwards.
CCAAGAGTTCCAAGCATTCCATCCTATATTCTTCACCCTGTTTCACACACAGCCTCCAGTTCTTACTCCAGTGACTTACTTCTAGGGACATATCAACCACACTGAAGGTGTGTTACAACAGTCAAGAGCCAGATTCAAGCTGCACCAGCGTATTTCTATTCTGCTTTTGTGTCTTTTGTAATGTTCCCTTTGCAGTACAGCGGCACCAGCCACCAGACCATAGACACCCAACCCACATTTATTGGAACGCTGCCTATCTGTACTGGTGCAATAAAGGTCCTGTCAGCACTTCCATTACAAAATGCCACTTTTTAGGGGTTCATAACTCTGACATAACAACTTACTACGAGAAGAAATTTAGAATGTGTACTCTCTGCCAAAGAGCACTGAAACTTACACATGATTCATGCTGGCTGAGGCATTTTAGGTCAGAAAACAAATTAAAAATCTTTCTGATTTAACATTTTCTTGAGTTGGTGCCACTTAAGAAAGAATTGTGGCTTTGATTTTAAAAAGTGCCAGATCCTGCAGTTCTTACACACGCAGAACTCCTTTAACTTCCCTGAGAGCAATTTCGGGGAGACAACTGAAAGGAGTGCCATTACACATTTTTGTAAATGTCATCAAGAGTTATATTAGCTTTTTGTAATTTGAAAGACTGAAACACTGTGGTGTAAGATTGCCCCTGGGCACACAGGCAGCATGATAATGACTTTTTGAAGACATTCTCATATGCAGATTACATATAACAATAACAATTTGTTATCATCAGGCCATTAATGGCAGTAATTTATACCTCTGTCTTACACCCAAAGTATACACATAATGTCCTATTATATGCACACCTCTCAGTGAGGACGTCTCCTATGGTGAAGACTAATGGTAATTTGCAATGCAGGGAACAGCAAAATGCATCCAGAGTGGGAATTTCAGTAAGTGAAAAAAACAATTACCTGTCTATAGAGTGGAATGGATTGTATAAAGCTTTCAAATGAGACGTTCCAGATACTCTTGGGAACGTTCCTGCACACCACGTAAACATTACACAGAAAACCTGCTCTGGCCAAAGCTCCAAAGTACAATACAGGGTGAGATTTCTCAGAATCAAAACAGGTTTACAGAAACACACGTGCATATGCATTTACATTTCAGGATTGAGACATGCTGCTAGACCCCAGACCCTATCTTTGCTGCACACGTTGCGTGACTTAACGCGTAACTTTGGAAGGAGAATGAGCCAGGGAAAGATGTCAGCATTTGGATTCTGCCTCACCGCTGCAGAGGTACTGCCAAGCCAGTGCTTATATCTGCAAATGATCTACAAGATATTCTAGAGTTTTCATGGAATCGCAGAACAGCTGAGTTTGGAAGGGACCTCCGGACTGCATCCTGCTCAAGCACAGCTACCTAGAGCCCAGGACCACGTCCAGGCAGCTTTTGAATGTCTCCAAGGATGGAGATTCTGCAAACAGTGAAACATTTATCAGCCACAACTGAAATGTGTGACAAAACAGAAGACATCTTACTCATTCATTCTCTTCCTATCAAGTGGAGAAGTTACAAGGTGCAGATCTATAATACACCTCTGTGCTAAGAGAACAACCTACACATCACAGTGGAATTGTTCCTGTTGTGTTCTAACTCATGATGGAGAGGCTGACAAGGTACAAATGAAGCGCATAGGCAAAAGCTGCAATAAAAGTCTGAAGCAGGATCGAGTAAAAGTATTACAAGACCAGGCAATTCTACTGGCAAAGGAGAATACGTCTTAATATGCTCCCTGGTCCCAAAAGAAAACTTACATAGTAAAAAAGGAGAGCCGAAAAACCAAAACAGATACTTTGAGAAAGATACCTGTTTCGTTACTGGGAAACAAACAAAAAAAAGTTTCATGCCAAGTTCTGAAGCAAGTGGTTCTGCCAGACAGACTGCATTACAACCCCGAAACGTTCTTAGCAAGTACATCTTTTGGCCTTGCACGTTAGGGGAAGACAAGCACAAAACAGAGAATGTCAATTTGTTATAAAAAATCCTTTTTCCTCATTTAAAAATCAAAAATAGCTGTACAAAGATAGAAGTTGTAACATTGTGGGGTAGACAAGGGTGATACAGGAGACGTACGGTGTAGAATTGAGTCTAAACCACCCTCCTCTGTATTCAGTATAGCAGCTTGTGCCAGATACAACTGGCAATAGACTGGGCTCCACCACGTCCCTTCCTGAGCTGCAGAGTAACTTCCATATGTTTCCTAGCTGGGAGCTTTAGAAGCATCCAAAAAGGCACCGTGAGGCACTCTTGAACATGTCAGTCTTTTCCGATCCGCAGGGAGCCACTAACAGGTGCCATGAATGTCACACGAGAGTATCAGAGGAATGTGTTACAGGAACACGCGCAGTGCCTGCATGGCACAGTGACAGGCACAGTGATTAAATGACTTGTCCAAAATCACATGGCAAACCTGTAACCAAGCTATCCAAAACTGTTCTGAACTCCAGAACACATCCTTAACCAAAACGCGTCACTCCTGGAGACTGCTCTTAGGTCCAGGGACCTCACCTTCACTGGGGTGAACACCACATAATGCACCATGGATGAAAATGTCATAGAAGGTGACACGGCAGAGCTAAGTGAGGATAGGGACAAGGTCAAAGGCTGCATGAAACAAGTTTACCTTATTTCTTACTGTTTCCTATAATCCAAAGTTTAGAGTTAGACTGAATGAAAGTTTACTAATAAGCCACAAACCAACCCCAAAAGTTCTGTGGGCTTTTATGAAAGCAATGTGAAACTGTTATGTCACTTATTACATTCTAAAAGTTAAAGAGAAGAAACAAGTCATTATCCACGTTGGAGACTGCCCCGCGTTCTGCAAATACCGCCGAGCACCCTCACTAACACTCCGGTTATTACTGATGCTGCTTTTGAGGTTCAATACTGCAATACCTAACTCCAAAACCCCTCAGAGAAGGCTTTATTTCTGACTTATCTCTTATTATAGAATCAGATGCATGAAAGAAATCACCGCAGCATTCCAGTTAGTGCTCCAGAATGTACACAGCCCTTAACCTGTAGCAAAGGTGAAGTTTGCGGACTCGAGCCCACGGCTCGCTTAGGCCAAGCTGGGGCGATCTGACTTTGCTACCCTACTGCGGGCAGGCAGCTCCCACTGCTCTGCCAAGTCACTGTATCCGATGCCACATCCACCCATGTCACTCCGAAGGACCCCACCAGCTCTCCCTCTTCAACACCATCAAGCAGACATCTGGTCCTTTTCTTGAAGTTCTTCTATTTATCTCTCCCTAACAAGCTGCCTTATTATCTCACTTCAAACAGGGGCCCATCTCCACTCCCTCTGTAATCAGCGCTGATTACCAAGAACGCACAGCCTATCATTTTAGGATATGCAAACTCTCTCCCAGACTAGACGGGTCAACTTAGGCGTTTCCTTCATTGCCTGCGTCTGGCTCAGTACATGAGATCTTTGCATTCAGTAAAATCCTGTACTCTGACCCTTTTCAGGCCTCTGCACGGACTGTCCTCCAGGTGGATTTATTATATAAATACTAAATGTTAATAATTACATAAATATATCACTACTAACTAGATGCTCACCGAATAGAATACATCCTAATTAGATAGACCTAAATGAAGACCAACAAAGTGACTCATTTTTCCAAGGACACCCATACAAATTACAAACTCAGAAGCTGATGGGAAAATACCGTGTGTACAGACACAGAGGTGACACCACAATCAATGCAATGGTCACCTCGCAGGAGGAATCACTGATTCCAAGAATTATTTCTTTGTGCCTGTACACCACTTGTGTCACTGGTTCAAAACAAGATGCAAACGAACAGGGTCTCTGCCTTCGTAACTCACGTTACAGTGTTAATTGTGCACCAGTTTATCAGACAAGCCTGGAGGCGAAGGGTGAAAAGCTAACACCTTCTATTTTAATGGAAAAATCGTGCAAAAAGCCCGTGTACTTGACACCTGTTATAACGACAAAAGGAGATTTTTATGAATCAAAGGAAAATCAAACAGCTATATGTGATGATTCCTGCTTCTACTGATTTCATTTTTGGCTGTTTAGATTCTTCCTCTAGCAGAAGAGTGTTGGGGTTCTTTCACTCTTTACTACAACTGAGACTTGAAGATGGGACTCCTCTCTTGTTTCTCACTAATTGATGAAAGGTACAATTAAAGCAACTAATAAATTAATTGTTATTCCCACTGAACAGCCTGTGTTTAGAACATGATAAAACATTCTACAGTGAGAGTAACCACTGTGGTTACTCTCCACCACAATCATTTAGAAGGTGCAAAAAGACGTCAGAAAAACTCTCTTGTGCCGTAATTACCGATTAGGTACTTAGAGAGAAAATCCGAATATTGAAACCAGAACCAAACCTGACAATGAGGTGAAAACAGAGCGACACTCTTTCAGAGGCGCTACGTCTCTGTCAGGAACGCGCCGAGTGGTGAAGGGTCCTGCCAGAACCTTCAGCTCTAGGACATCATCACTCTCACCCAGCGAATTAAACCCCTCTACAAGACATGGGACATGGTCAGCCCACAGCCCAAAACCACATCCACTACGGGATTTTTTTCTTGCAGAAACTGTGGAGGAACTAGATCCACCCAGGAAGCCAGAAGTGGTGCTTTGGCAGAAATCTCTTAACATGTTTTCAGAAGATAGTTGATTAAAAATCAGTAAACTTATCTCCAAATATTCTATATTCATTTAGTTATAAATAACACCATGAAATACTTTTCAAGTCCTAGGATACAATTCTCATGGGTGCTGTTAGCTTTCCAGGGGTTATGTTTTTAAAGCACTTGGGGAACCTTTGACAATTAAAGGGATACTGGAGCAATGTTTTATAGGAAGACAAATTCCAGAGAGATGTTACTGCAGATCTTACTGTTGTCCTGACAGCACTTAGCTGAGACGTTTTGGACTCACTATGAGCAATGCCGTTCTGTCTGCTAAGCAGTTCAGTTTCAAGACCCTGCTTTAACGTTTATTTTCCCCATTACGTGTCTGAAATGAGGCCACACTGACGATTCAATCTGTCGTTATCTCTGTTCTCTCCTTCATCCATGTTCCATATTATTACTAAAAATGATTTATTTCCATGCTAATTTGCTGACCAGACTCTCTTCCTCTTCTATTTTGCTTTCATAACCTTTTATAGCCTTTCAAAGCCATGGTGGTGTTGCTCACTTTTCTATAGCTTTATTATGAAATTAAGGAAATAAGCTGGAAAAAGAGAGAGAAGAATGTCACACTATCTGAGCCTGATGGGACTCCTACAGCAGGACAGTGCACAGCTGTCCAATCCATCTCCTCACCGCGAGCAAGCGCTGTTGTGCATACAGTGCACAAAACTGACCTCAGATCTTTTTTCACTTGGATTGCATCTGGTTCTTAATTAGTTTGATTTGTAAGATGAAACATAATTGACACCTTGGCAGCATTACGTGGCTAGCAGCCCAAAAAACAAGTGAAGTAGAAGTCTCTCTGGTCATGTATGCACAATGGCATGCTGTGTATACATGGTGTTATCCTGCATTCGTCACTCACGTTTAATGCTGGTTTGGGCTGGGTCATGTCTACAGAACTGTCCTGCAGTGGTGACTGGGTCACATGATTAGAAAAAGGCGCTCTCTGCAAGGACGTGTCGCTGTGGAAACCAATCCTCTTCTCCAGTGTGCAGAGACAGCTCTTGCGTAGTCGTCTGAAAGGTTGCCTGGAGAGAAGTTGCCATCACAGAGCGGAACTTCAACAGGACTGGACGGTTGAACAGCCTTTGGGATGGAACTGTTCCCGGAGAAACGCTGTGCCAACTACAAAACTACAAAAGGTGCAGACGTGCTGGGGAACGCAGCAGAGCTGAAGAGCCTAAAGATGCCTAAAAGAGGATAATTGGCTTACCAGATGGCCCCCTCCTTGCTGGTTCCCTCATCAGGCTGGCCCGTCCAGTCGAGTGAAGACTTGATGGATCACATCGGGCTTAGTGTGGAGCAGAGAGGGAATCTGGAGCCCTGCGTCCCGGATACGGGAGAGGAGTGCATCAGGTGTCAGACAGACTGAACACACAGCATGGTCACAGCGTGGAGGAGCCTTTGATGAGCTGGTTCTATTTCTCTGACATTCAGATTCAGCTACAGCTGGAACTACGTGTACCAAGAAGGATTCACCTCTAGCCTACTGAAGTGGTGACAAGCACATACCATGGTGAGAAGGCGTAAATCCCCCAGCCAGGGCTAACAAGTGTGTTTGCAGAGGAGCCGCACTCCATCTTCACCTGCTGTGTGGTTCTACGTAGCAGAAGTCTGCAGAGAGCAGGGATCTGCATGTGTGAAGGAAGCTGGGAAAGACAGCAGAAGCAGATGTCAGGGAAGGAAGTGGCACACAAAGGACTGGAGTGGCAAAGCGCTGGCTTCCCATCGGCATGAACGTGTCCTTCGCTTCAGAAAACACCATCACATCCTTCTGTGCCAGGGAAGTAGTTTCAGATCGCACTCAACTGATCTTCAACATGAAGGAAAACAGGACATCAGGGAACAACAGAACATAGTCAGTAGCGATGACGTAAAGAAAGGAAGAAAGGAGGCAGAAAGCTATCAGGCATGAAAGATCCAGTGTGAAACCACAAATGCGTTCAGCACCTGGCAAGACACAACTTCTGAGCACTAGTGGAGCGTACTGGGGTGCCCTGGTGTATTATCATTAACCTGAACCAGGCTTCTAGAACCTGAGAAGAGTCTGAAGACCTACAGTCCCCATTTCCACCTCACGTTGCTCATCACTAAAGGGCTCGTCGTTTTGAATCTTTAGACACAGCTTGTTGCTTCACAGGATGGTGTTACATCTTAGAATTGTCAGATATTTAAATAAGAAATGGTTACTTTTCCTACAAAGAATGATCTAACCTAGTTTGTGGTCCAAAGCAGATTAATCCGGTCAATTGTCTAAGGACTAAGGGTGAAGGAACCTGGGCAAAACAAATAAGGAACTGCATTTCTTCTGTTATAAAGCCAAATTATTTCAGGGACTTGACACCACCAAATGCAAGCCCACTTGCTCCAGGAAATGTATTTGCACTGGCTAAATACAACTTCCTGCATATTAATCGACTGGAAGCCTGAACGTGTCCTTTCCTTTTCCAGGCCATGGGTTGGAACGAGATGATCTTTCAGATCCCTTCCAACCTAACCCACTGTGTGATCCTGTGATGCCTGCCTGCTCCAGATGGGGGAGGCATGGAGCAGAGCACTGTGTTAGCACCACTCAGCTGGATCAGAATTCCACGTGCTTTCCAGCACACAGACCAAGGCACACTTGGACGCTGCCCTCCGTAAGGGTCAGCATACTGACCCAGCAGTGCAGTACAACTTGTAGAATCACATTTTGTTTTTAAGTGAGAAAGGTTAAGTGTGCATCCAAAATATAATTGTTTCTGAAACATGATTTAATGTCAGAATAGTCTAAAATCCACAGAACTGAAATGTTTCATGGCACTTAGGTACCTTAACTGTCACATGATTTGTACTGATAGAACTCACACCTTTCTAGTCTGCAAAATATCAACATCTTCCTTATGCTTTCTTGTTTTAATTTATATAACTTACAATTTATAACATCAGCAAAAAAAGAACCTATTGAACAAGATCTTTCAAGCACACTAAAAAGGAAATATTTCAATAATTTATATTAACAATTTCATCATTAAATATTTATTTAAAAATCAATAATATGAAGTTGTATTGGCATCCTCAGTTTATAGAAATGTTGAACTTTGCTATTTAACCAACTCCAGTTTTAATGCCATGCTGAGAAAAAGATCGATAGTTTGATATTTAAAATACGTTTTTTCACACTACGAACACTCCTGGAGAAACGTGATGTGCGCCTGTGGATGGCAGACTCCAGCGCAGAAGTGCCAGTTACAGCTCAGTTCTGTTTTGAATACACTGGAATAAGGTGTTTTTAGCCCTACTGCTTTCACACGGACCGCACCTTGCTATGCAGCTATTCCTTGCCATTCCTGGTGGCAAACAACGTACAGTAAGAGAGATGCTCATCAGTGCCGTTTCCTAGATTGTGCAGCGTACTCTTTCACAATTTTAGATGCAGTCTTCTCGATGTTATTCCACACCACTAATATTGACGGAGATGTTAGAACAATATACTTTTAGGATGCGAGACGCATCTCTGACCACATCACTTAATTTCACTGTTCAAGAAAACCACTAACAAGGATGTGATTTGGTATGTTCTGCATTAGTACTTCCAAAGTCTAATTATTGCTATAGAAAAGAAATTATGATAATTAAACACATTAGAAGTACATAAGCATGTGCTTTCCCTCGAGAATTGCCGCCGTGACGCACCCTCTGGCGTAGATGGCAGCTGGGCCACAAAGTTTCCCAAAGCTCTTGAAAAACCTCAGGAAGCTGCAAAAATGTAAGAGGATTGACTGCTTATATCCGAGGGACCATATGGGTGTGTTATCTGAGATGTTCTCAGATGGATGCACATCCATCAGGGAACGATGGGTTTAATGATGTCCTGCCTAAGGCAATTTGTACCTGAGGGCGGTGGGTTAACTTTCCAAGTGGGCAAAGTGGAAGGAGGGCAGTGAAATAGCAGTGCCACCTCTTAGCTCTCCGGGGTATATATCTGGAAAGGAAAGTCAATCAGAGCCACAGAAGGAGCTGCAGCTGGCAGCTGGGACAATGGCAGAGAGATGTGGCGAGAAACGCCAAAAGAAACTGATTCTGGGAAAGAAACTCATTTTAACACGAGACTTACTCTTGGGGGAACAAAAGACTCACCCTCTGGGTACGCATCTGACAGATGCTGCTAAAAGTATTTTCAGGAAAAAGATGTGGAAGAGCTAGGCCATAGCACACTGAAGCCACTGTGACCCAGAGGCACTTTCAGGAATAAAGAAATGCCAATAATTTGTTCTATGCTTTGGGCTATGGAAGAGAGCTCGCACCTAACTCTCTTCTCCAGCTACTTCTACATCGTTTAGAAATGTTTGTTAATTAACGGTACAGAGGTGATGAGAAAGAGCAAATATTTCAAAGACAGACGTGCAAGAGGACACAAAGGCACGCAAGGCAGTTGGCGACCGAAGGCATTACACCAGGCTATTCCATTGAAAGACCTGGAGCATTGCCTGTACTCCCAAGGCAGCACAACGAGGACAGCAGCGACACAGCAAATTTGGTCGATGGAAAGAACAAAAGAAATGGACATTTGAACAGGAACGTTCTCGGACCTACTGCAGGTAACATAGGTATATCCGACCAACCACGTCTTAGCACCGACAGCGCATCCGCGCTTCAATTTAAATAGAAACAAACCCTCTTTTCTGTACGCTCACTAAAATAATTTTGGCCCAAATTCAGAGCTGAAATTCCCAGGACAGTGAACATTTTGGGGAGAGGGGAGGCTGATCAGTCGTAAGGCTATCCGACTTAGGGAATACGAATGCATGCCATGAAGATGGCTCTCCTAACCCAAAGATAAGGCCTGCCCATGCTCCCAGCAACCCTGTGATTGCTTCTGCTCCACAAGCCCAAGTAAGAGGTGCGTAGTATCACAGTTCTACAGTAGAGATCCACCATTTCTTCTGTCAGGAGAGTTACTGCATCCAAAGGCACTGAACAACATTTGATTCGGGGTTTATTCCACTAGGAAACAGAATTTGGCATGAGAGAAATGGAATAGCAATGGAAACATCTTTGGGGAAAAATTTAGGTCTCTATGGCAAAGATGTATTTGCCAGCTTTTGAAAGTAAAAATTACACTGGCAGCGTATCAAAATGTTTACACCTGCGAAAACAGTTTTATCACAAAATCCTGTTCTCACTTGAACAACCTGAGGAAACCATAAGAACATTAGGAATTCGATGCTGAAAACAGGTATCGCTGCGAGCGTATTGTTTGGGATGCAGGAGACAGGTCACGCACTGGGAGGGGGATAACGCTTTGTGAAGGCCACTTGCCTGAAAACAACTGTCACCAAATGCTAATTCCATTTCCACAGGTCTCATTTCAAATTTCTGATGACAAGACAGTACAAAATCCTTATCAGTTGTCCAAATTCGTGGCAGATTTTGTCATTTATGATGATCCTACAGCTTTTTGGAAGGGTTAATTCCATTCAGCTAAGGAATCCACAACATGTTGCTGCAGCGTATCAACACCTGCCTAAACATCTGTGCTTTTCATCTGACGGAACATTTATTTTCGTTTTTCGCTTTTCTGACCTATGCGGAAACCCAGCGCAGACACGTGAATCCTGCCACGGGCTGTGACCAGGAGCATGAGTGGGTCTTAAACAGGTAACAGATTGGAAGGACAAGGCTAACTAGCGATGTGAGCTAAGTATTTAAACGCAAAGAGAAGTGCGAAGACCCTTCTCACTCTGCCATGCTGTGTGAGGCAAAGCACCACGTTTAGGACGCTCAATTCACTGTGTTACACCGCTGATGATTATGAAATGCATTTTGAAGAGGTTTGTTTTATCTTCAGTAAGTGCAGAAAACAGGGAGCCTTATTTCCCACGTGAAAGGACAAATATAAGTAGAGACACACTCCATGAATGCTATAAGAGAAAAACATAACTAATGAAAAGAACAATCCAGGCTATCTTTAAGCAGATTGAAGAATTTAGGCGTTTGTCGCATCACTTAACAAAATGGTGCCGTCGTTCTTGGCTGGAGCAGCTGCAACCCAAACGGGACCCAGCACTTTCTCCTTATGTGACATTTCGTGTATCCCTTCAGCACTCACGCATACACGTCACACATACGGCTTCCCATCAGCAGCGGACTAAGCGGGGATTTCCTTCATTATCATTTCAAATAAGAGAACTAAGAGACTAAAATTCCTGACAGAGTTTTGTAACAAGAAAAGCCAAGACGGAAAAACTTTGCCGCGTACCCAAGTATATGTAAAGCACCCTATAGCATTCCTGTGCTCATTCCTAGCTCCCTCTCACGTGACTTTCTGTGTGCCCAAGAGAAGCATCAGTGTAAATTTATCGCTCCACAGTATTACACGGGTCTTCTTTCCATTGCACATGGAATTCCACTCGCCTAATACTACAAATGACATTCTGCTCTTCTGGAAGTGCTCTAAGGCACCACGGTACAAAGAGCCCTTCTGGGCTTTGCTGACCTTCTCTTTCTAGTGCAAGTGCCTGACCGAAATACTCTGGAACCTTTATACACACAACAAAGAGCCTTACAAGGTGTTTTCTTTGGAGGATTTAGTAAGTACTCAATGTTATGCTCCCATCTATACCCAGTCAAGGTAGCATCAATGTAGTTTCAGATTTTCATCTTACAGCATATCTCTAGAATTTCAAATTAATAGAAATAAACCAGGCAGTAAATCCATCCTTTTGTTTTATTTAAGCCAGTGAGCTGAGTTCTGGATGCAAATTCAGTATTAATTTTACTTTCTTCTTACCTGCTCTAAAGATACTGGAAATCGTTTAAGAGATCTAAAGAAGGTACCGTTAAACAGATTGTCTACACTGTAATTACCAAGGGACAAACTGGTGAAGTATGTGAGAGTCAACAAAGCAGTTCAAAACGACATTGTTCAGCTACACATTATGTATGTTTTATACTTACCTTCGTTTTTCTTGATGGTGAAATTCGGATTGTTGACCATTTCAGGAAGAAGACTGTACAGGAAATAATGCCCGTTTTTAGGATCATCCTTGTCAACAGCACTGATAATCTGAATCACCTACAACAGAAAACACTCTCGTTAACTTTTCACACTCCTGCCAAGGATGTGGTATTGGAAAAAGCCACTCCATTCTATCGGAGACATTCTCATTTGTGTACGTGCCAGGTACAAAATGCAAATTTATAATCTTGCAAGGCTTTAGCAGGCCTCAGACTGAAAGCCTGGGGACAGGGACTGCATCTGGCCCACTGACACTCTTTCCAGAACAAGGAGGCAAAGAATGAGGAGGGACAGGTACACAGGAGAGGCCAGTAAAAACCACTGCGGATTCAGGGAAGTAAGAAGTCATTATTCAGCAGTGACGAAGAAGGAAAACTGTCTTTCAGAACCGCTCATGATGCCTACAGTGGTCTTTGTTTTGTATAGCCATGCTTCTCAGCAGCCCAAAATGTGTAATTAATCTGCAATCCTTTCTCCTTTCCACCACCACCATTTTTTACGTCATTGAACAAAAGTATGTTTTTAGCAACTTTTGGTGTGAAGTTTTACAGGATACACAAACGTATTGGAAAAAAAGAAAATATCTAAGTCTGCATTTGGGTTTTTTTCCTTCATTTTAATAAAGCCTCAGTTATTCTTGTACTAGGAACACAGGTTTGTTTGAAATATCATTATTAACAAATGAGTCCCAGAATAATGCAGGATACTAAGGTCAGCAGGGGAGAGTGTTTGCACAGGCTGAATAACCTAGAAAAACTGAGTAAGTTGTACGAAGCACCTCGTGTGATTTATGTGACCAACTACAGCATCTGCAGGGTATTGGCCTCCATTTACCTCTTTTACCTCCAACATTACTCAGAAAGATACTGCAGTTTATTATCTTGAAATCACACAAAGCTGCATGGGACTAGGACAGAAGGAAACATAATTTTAAAATAATCAGGAGGTTTGCTTTTTTTTTTAATATTTGGTGCAATTAATTTTGATTCCAAGTATTTTCCAGGGAAGTAGAAACAAAGAGAACTATGGATTCAGGTCCCACACTCAGAGTGGTAGAATTTCAGTGGTAGTTAGCTCATGCTTGATGAGGATTGTAAGAAATTTAATGAGAATTATTGACCTTTCCCATGTCCATTGAATTCCATAACATTTTTTCCTATGCAGGTATTTTTGCAACGCCTAAAGCAACTGACCAGTAATATCTTGGACAATTAAATTCAAATGAGGAATCTCTACAAGTTTCTTTTTTAAATAGCAGAGTGGGAAATGGGAACAGGGTATGATGCCGTCCAAATTCACAGACTCACACTTTAAATTTTCAATGTTTCACTAACAACATGCTAATAACTAGAATTTTATACTGGTTTTACCGCAAGCTATCAATCTGTGTATGTTATACATACAATAACAGCCAATATCCCATTCTTCTGTGCTCTTCAAGAGTCGATGAAAGAACAAAATCTTACTAGATAACCGCAAGGAGCAGCAGCAAAACATAAATACTTGAAATTATGTATGTAAAAAGATGTTTGAGCAGGTAGTGGTACAGGCACACATAATTTGTAAGACCACCTAGTAAGGCATTTGAGACAGTTAATTCCATGCCTAATCATATTCTGGCTAGGTCAGATTTATTATAAAAAATGTACTGGAAGAAGTTTCAGATTGTTTAAATACCACACACATAGATTCTTCTCTTTGGTAACTGCATCTGTCAAGGTGGAAACCTTGACTGATCCGATGTCAAACACAGCTATTGGAAGAGATGGACGGAAAGAAGGCCTAACACAGCTGATGGTTAATGAAGTAGGTCCCCAGTTTAACAGCTGCATAATGGATCCTGGAGAGCTACACCACGTGAAAAAATATGAACAGCTGCTAAATGCACCAGCAGACTCTGTCGGTCCCACTCCAGGGAGGGACCCGTTTGCAGATGAGGGATGTTTTCAGCTTTTGCTCTGCAGGGCTGTAAGGCACTAAACTATCCATGTGCATCACGCCCTACCTGTACCAGGTACCAGTAGTTCTGCATCACAAGTAAGCACAATTTGGAATGGAATCCTGAGCCTTTAATGGAATCTTTAGACAGACATCCCTTATGATCGTTCCCCTTTTCAAGCTGTGCTGGGTTCAGTCAGGAAAGGGCTAACTCCCTTTACTCTGGTTGCCAGGGAACTCTGTTGCTGGACAGTAAGTGAAAACATTGATAAGGCCTCAGCTGGTGCTGGGGATGGCTTGTACTGAATTCAAGGTCTTTTGTCCGCTTCGGATACTGTAGCTGACCCAGACTGACCAAGGGAGTATTTCATCCCATAGTACGTCATGTTCCGGTCTCTTTGGGTGGGGAAGAGGGTCCGGTAGCCATTACTCTGCCCTTCTCTCTCTCCCTTACTCCCCTGCTCATCTCTCCAGGCACTTGCCAACCCTCCTGTGTTAGCTGCTTTGCTAACTCCTGTGCTGGCTCATTTGTGTGGGAGCTGGTGGGTTGTTTTGAGTTTTCTGGCCGTGTTATCAGTGATAAAGTTTGCTCGGAATCTGCTGCGTAGGCTCCCAGGCTCCGGCCTTCAGGCCGCGGCTCTCGGGCTGTGGTTCTTGGGCTCTCGGGGTCTGATTTTCATCCCTCAACATCTGGGTGTGCATTGGTCAGTGGATGGTGGGAAATTGTATCATATTGTATATATTGTACCATATGTTTCATTTTCTACTATTTTAATTATCTATTATTAGTAGTATCTGTATATATTGATTTAGATTTAATTAGTAAATAGTTCTTATCTCAATTTTACGAGCTTCCTTATTTCTTTTTCCTCCGATTCTTGCCCTCCACTGGAGGAGGGGAGGGGGATTTGTGAGAGCAGCCTCCGGGTATTTTGCTAGCCGGAGTTAAACCACGACTGCTAGAATGAGAAAGCAATAAGGAAAAAGATACTGGCACAGTGAAGTTGGGAAGGTCAAGTGCACATCACAGGTGCAGTGTATCAGATGGCTACGCAATTCTCTCTCTACTGGCTACATAACTGTTAATTCTTTCCAGCATTATATAAGGGACTTCACTGTAAAAATTCACGCCACTGTCTCCAGGTTTTCAATTAATACACCAGAAAGCCCGTACCAAGAGCATTAGTGATACCAGTTTTCCGCTCATGGAAATTTTATGAAATAGGCTTAGAAAATTATCTAGATTGGAAATGTTCAAGAAATAGAAACTGGGCATATTCTCTGTCCCCTCTTTTTTTTTGTAAGGAACTACAGACACCTCTTAACACCCCATGGAATTCTTTCTTATATTTCAGTCCTTTCCATCCATTCCCTTCAGTGTTTACCAAATCTTTCTTTCTCTGAAAATGCACCGAAAATTCTATGCAGAAGACAGGCTTGGTGGAATACTACATTTGTTGTGTTACATGCAAACATTAAGGAATTAAGAGTTGGCGTTCCCATAGCAACCTTCTTTCTTTGTGCGTTTGCATTAAAATAGGCTCTTAAAAAAGGCGTAACATATATACAGTGATACAAAGCTGCTGTATCTTTTACTCCACCGGGGGGAAAGGTCCCGCGATTCTCATTATCACATTATTATTAGCAGGCTGATGAGCATACCTTACCACCCAGTGTTGTGTGATCGTGGAATGACACACTACTCAAGTAGTGCTCCAACTCTTAATTTGTGGGACACAGCCTGGAGGAGAATCTGCCAGGGCTGAGCTGCCTCACCTGTCACTACAGACGCTTTTCTCTCCAGCAGTAACACCTAACAAAGGTGATCCGCATCGCAAAATCGGGCAGTATTGATAATGAAGAAAACAAGAATGGATTTTTTCACTACGTATCCATTAGCAGGAGAGTGAAAGTTCATAACCCTTTGGCTCTTCAATCTTGAAATTTCTGAAATTCTTCCATGTAAAATTGCAACTTTGATGCTGTATCAAAAACTCATGCATATATTTGATTCTGTACACACACTTAGTAGAAACATAGTAAATCAGCATATTCTGCGTAACAGGCAGCTCTGGAATGAAATGAATAGTTAAATGGTCCCCGAGGACAACTCAGCGTTATAGTCTGCAGGTTTGTCGTGCATTTCCACAAAGCTACGTATGCCTGAAATAACACGGATAAAAGATTTCCAGTATAACCATAATCAGTGATGTAGAAGGATAAATGAAAAAACAAAGTCCTTCTCAATGTATCAGAACTATCCATGTGAATTTAATCCAGGATACTGTTTGAAAATCTTTCCCTGCACTGCAACTTGTTAACCTACCTTAGAAAGGTTCCTTACAATTAGTAACCGTTCCCTACCTTCATTACAACTGTTCTTCCCACTCTGAAGAAACCTTCGGCAGTCACACCGGTGTCCACGCTCACTTCGGAAGAGCTTTGCAGACTCAGTGCCATAAGCAGCAGGCATCACGGCACCGTTCCAGCCCTGCCTTTCTGGCTAGCGCCAGCCCCTTACCGCTGCATTTTGCCATCTGCTGAGCTTTGACCCTTCAGAGCGACAAAGATCTACCTGAGGATTTCTTCCCTTAGGAAAAGCAATTCTACTTCTAGTAGGAGAACTGAAGGGGCAAATACACTGTACTCAGTTTTGTAGAGCCCCAGTTCGGCCAGGGGCTCGAGCGCTGGTACATCACTGTCTGCACCGCTGATGTGTGACAGCGCTGAGCACCTCACTGGACAGGTGTGGGTATGGACTGGGAACGAGCCACTGTACAGGCAGCAAAACCACGGATGTTCTGCTTTAGGAAGTGCAATTGTGCAAGAAAAGGAGTAACAGGGAAAAGCACGAGTTGGTTTATGGTTCACTTAGAGGTACTGGAAGAGTATGTTCCAACATTAGCTTTTTAATTTATTCCAATATTAGCTTTTTTAATTATCCTTAAAACTGACAAAAATAATTTCTAGCACCCTTCTGTTGTGTATAACAATGTGCAAGGAGTACATAAATATGTGCGTGGACAAATACATTTCCTCCTCCTCCCTCCGTCCTCTCCTACTAGCTGTAGTACCTCTGCTCTTAGAGGTAGGTTAAAGCAAAGCAAATGCATCTGGCAATGTTGTACATCAACAGTTTTTAACACGTTCTGTCACGTCACCAGCAGCTGCACTTGCCACTTGCAATTATATCAGATCCCAAAATAGAACACACAGAAACTGCACTGGAAGAGATGGTTCAGTATATTTAGGGGCTGCAAATAAGGTCTCATAAAAGGTTCAAGTGTACTCTCCCTTAGGGTAATTCAAATCTGATTTAAACTTAGATTTAACTTGAACTGCACAAGTAACCAGATGGGAATATCATAACACTATTGCTCCTTTCCTGCACATGAGACATTCCAGTTTAAACTTCGGGGAACTATCCAAATTAGGCTTTTGCTACTACGTAAAAGACTCCTTTTACATTTGCTGTTTCAGAGCTGAGACACATGTACTTCCTTGAATTCTATGTCTTGACTAATTAATATGATTTCTTCCAAAATTTGAATGTTGAATAATAAGAAAACCCATGTAGATACTAAAATTTTTACAGGAGCAGATAATTTTTGAATAGCGACTTAGATTTAGAACCTAACCGTGGCGATTGTTCTGGACTGGGTACGGGTACTGTTCCAATCATGGTATTTCTTTAAACCCCAGAATAAATTGCAGGATCAGTGCCACCTCATCCATGCTGGCAGCCAAATATTTAATAACCATCTGTAAAGTTCACACAAGGATCCATGCTCAAGAGTGACATCTGCCATCAGATCAGGCGTGTACGGGGCGATGGTAAGATGAAGAATATCAGGGTTTAATGAAAGTTTTCGTAAGCGCTTAAGCAACAGCCCCTTTTACTAGCTGACTCTTAATCATCTAATTGATTGTTTTATTCCAAAATGACAGGCAAACATTTTTCACCACTTCTCAAACCACTTGAAATTTGATGGGAATGCCAAGGTAAATATATTCAGAAAACTGTGCAACAGAGCTTTCTGATTTCAGGGGAGCTTTCTGAGCCCTGGACAAAGGTACACTCATCGGAATGTAATGGATCCTGGAAGACGTAACTACTCAGCATCTGAAATCCCGCCGGAGCTAAACAGAAAATCTGCTCTGAGCTAGAACTTACACACCAGCAGTAACACAGCTGTCTGCCCACAGGAGCCCATTTCAATAACCTGTTTTCAGTGGTTAGAGAATTCTCGGTTCCTAAATGACACATTTTGGACACATTTTGAATAAACAAAAAGGGGTGCTAGAAGTCAAATCATCTTCCCTAACAGTCCGGTCTTGGCAGACGCAGGTTGCCATCCGCGACCGTGCAGGCTGTCACCTAATGCTGCGAAAGGGAAATGACTTCTGACGCCACTGTCAGGTAACCCTCTCCGGAGAAGAGTGAATTCAATGCCTACCACCCACACGAGCCACAGGAATAGCTGGGTTCACAAGCCCAGCGTCATGCTGTCAGCTCCAGTTTATTTAGACAAAATGTCTGCATCTAGAAATAAATTAGAACGGTTAGAAACGGCGAGTGGTAGCGCGCAGCGGTTCCCAAGCTGGACAAGGGTGACTCTCGCTTGCACTGCGCTGCTTTCGGAGTCTGCGCGGTTTCTTTACCTTGTCACTGACAAGGCACACGACACAGTCCTCCGGACTGTCGCCCATCGCCTTTGCAGAAATCCGAAGGCTGGCCAGGTTAAATCCTGCTGCTGCTGCCTTGCTGTGGTTATTTCACCTTGTAGAGGGGTGTGTGAATGCCTCTGCCAACCCTTTTATTGCACTGAATCAGGAAGGAAATAACCCATTAAGTCTTTTTTTTTTAGGTAAAGTACAAAGCTTCAACTCCCCCTCTCCAACGCCCCATCCCTCTTTCGCTCCTTCCCATGCAGTTACAGATTACGTGACTTTCCACTGAGTTTGGGGTTGCTTCCTTGTTTTTTCCCAGTTGGCCCAGAAAAACAAGAACTCTACAGAGAGTGATTATAACAGAGATACGCTTCAGGGGAAACGGTTTTACTGTTTTCAGTGTTTCTTCTAAATTCTACCTGGGGCCAGCTGCAATAGATTTCAAACACTGAACTGGAATTCAGGCTGGGTTATACTTTCACCCATTGAGGCACATGAATCTATGAAGTGGTGAGCTCCAGCGAGTGGAAACGGTGGGAGCATAAGGACACTCAGCATTTTTCTACAAACTCTCCCAAGATACCGACCTTCGCTGCAAAACCTGTACTTTAAAACCATGGATGTCCACACACAGACGTAGCACAGACTACGACCCTCAGTTCGAATCGGCGCTAAGTGGTTAGCAGGAACACATAGGCACGTATTTTGGGCATAGAGATAGGATGACAGGGAGAAACCGCTCCCCACTATCCCAGACCAAAGTACACAACATAAGGACGTGGAGATGCTTACCTGTCCAGGCTTCCCGTTCTCACACAAAAAGGCCTCGTGCTCGGATGCAAACTCAGGAGCATTGTCATTTACATCAAGGACTTTGATAGCAACAGGCACCCGGGACACCTGACTGTGGTTCCCTAGGAAAAGAAATCAAAGCGTAAGAAGTAGCCAGGTTTAATTTGGGACTCATATGCGCTTACAGAGTAACCACCCGCTTCCCATCTTCTAGCCTTGCTTAATTGGGTTGTCTTATCTGTAATGGCTCGTGGAGTTGGTGCACGAGATAAAGAAGGATGGCCAGGATTTTATGGTTGAAAGGAATAAATAGATCCCTATTGCAAACAGCATTTGTTGGAGATTAGCTCAATGAAGACCTTTCGTGGACTAAATTGGTAAGATTTTTCTTTGATGAAGTTTGTATTGTTTTATTGATAAAGTCCATTATAGGCGGAAAAGAGAAGGCTGTAAACAACACAGATTTATTTCTTTGTTTATCTTTGGCAGAGCACAGAGCGTTTCCCTCTATTAGTTGTTCTGACTGCACATCTATTATTTCTTCATTACAAATACGATTAATGGGGAGACCCACATTGTGAGAAAGGGAGATGGCAGATTGACACAGGCGCAGCCAGACACTGCTCTGGACTATTAGAGCACTTTCCTTATTCTGCCACTGACCAAAAATGACCTGTGGACTTCTTCCTTCACTGAAATAAAGGCTCATTATTTATAATGTAGAGCTATTTTGCATGAGTGTTTATCACTGTAAGAAGTAGAATAACCTTGTTAAGCTGTAAGGAAAGAGAAGCTAAACCAACCGGTGTCTAGATTTCACAGCCAGTTTCCAGGGTCTTTCCTTCAGTTCAGTACAGCTAATTTATTTCAAGAGACTATCCATAAATATTTTAGACTATTGTTCCCCAGAGAGAAAACACATGAATTCAGTTTAAACTGAGGTGACCAGCTGATCTGAAGAGCATAAAAACCTGTTCTATAGCACACACTATAGAATATACACTCTACGAGCAACTGGACACCAGTTGCAAAATCCATCTCGTAGTGAGTCTCGTTTTACACCCGAAGTACTTTATCTTGTTCACATCATCAGCAATTGGAAGAACCGCACACTGTGCGAATTAAACTCTGGCTCTGACTTGTAACTCAACTATGTGCTTTTGCCTCGTTACTGCAGGCCGGAAGTCAGGGCATCAACCTGGTCTCAGTTGCAGTGACAGCTTAGCACGCTCTGAAGGTGTCACCGGCCCGTGTGGGGCTGTTCTCCGCCCATAGGGAACCGGCTTCAGGGTACAACGGCCTGGTAGTCGCTGTACCTCTCCTAACAAACGCCTACGGAGTAGGAGGGGGTCAGGCTAGCTAGCAACTGGTGGCAGCCCTACGACCGGTAGAGATAATTAAAGGAAAAACCACTGAATGCTGTATTTTTTGTGCTTTCCCTCAAAGTTCACTGTATTGTGACCTAATCAAACCCTTCCTCTTGCATCCCTTTTCCCCTTACTGCTGCAGACAGACATAATTTTTGAGGCTTGACCGATAAATGTATAAATTTCAACTGCTCTACTAAACATTACCTTGAAATAGCACAGAAACTATAGCGAAGACACAAAGCCAGGCTATCACTAGATGTACTAGTGCCATAAACAAGAGCTTTGTGTTCGCTGGATTGCCCGAAATATTAGCATTCGACCTGTAAAGGATGTGAAAGATTACGAGGCATGAGGCTTGAAATGCTTCCCACTGGAAAGAGTCCTAAGTTTTAGTTCAGAAAGAAACATGTTACCGAAGAAAAAGACATCCCCACCGAAGTATTGTGAGAGTCAATGCATGTCCGTTTTGCATCATATGATCTTACTAACAGGTGAGGTGAACACTTACACCTGAAATGACAATGTATTTGAAATCAGATAAAAGCAAATCATGAATTCCAAAGATTCTAAACACTTTTTTTTAATCTTAACTTGATAAAACCACAGACAATGAATCTTGAGCTTATCAGAATTCTCAGCACTAGTGTCATATTTAAACACTAAAGATTTACTTTTATCTAAATTAATGAAATGATGGCAGTTCAAATTTTAAGGACATTACAGAGGAACGTAATTAATTAGATAAGCTTCTAAAGAAATTATTCATGTCCCTTGTGACTGCCCCCAAAATGTTTGTCTTTCATCAGAAACACAAACATTAAATTTAAAGGTATTATAATTAGAAACTTGATGAGAATTCATTTAAAAAATTAATTTACTAAACACAAGAGAGACCCAACTGGTTTGGAAATCTCCAAACAAGGGTATCTCTACCGCTGGTAGGGTTCTTTTGACTGCGATGACATTTATTGTTGAGCAAGAGACACGGAGAGGGAATTTTATCTACTGCTTGTCCTGCCCACCACAGCGACGGCATCGCATTGTTTTGTCGCTGCAAACTTTCCAGTGAAATTTCCCTTTGTGCTGAGTGTTGTCCCTGCACTAAGAATCACCCTAGGCATACCTATTCAAACAAACGAGTGAGCGCTCACTAAGCAAACCCAGACTGTGCTCACGGACAAAAACACTGTCGAGATAAAGTAGCATCATCTGTCCCTTTTCGTACTCTTAACATCCGCAAACTTCTCGGCGGTAAAACACGTACGCAGTGAATCCATCTCCGTTAGCAGTGCCCAGTATCCGTGAACTAAAAGCAGCAAGGGCGGGAAGCGGGCGCACCCCGCTCCACGGAGTGCACGCGCCGGTACGTGTGCACGGCGGCTGCGTTCATACAGCTGCCCTCTGCGCTGCTCAGCGTTCAACGTGCTCCTGCCCCGTGTTTGGATGAACCCAGTCACTTCTTTCTAAACTAGTGACAAAAGGGAGTTTTACCTTCTGGGGTTTTTGGTTTCATTTGTGTTTTTCCCAATGAACCACCCAGTCAATGGAATTAAGGGAGATGGAGCCTTCTTGCACGTACCAGCTCCACAGGGAGATTGCTGAAGTTCCAACCAGCTACGTTACGCAAAATCATTCAAGAGTGCAGATCTAGAGACTCCCTCCAAGGGACTAACTGAGCTGGCAAAAGCTTCATCACCGGCAGTTACTGTGATGCAGATTAAAAAGCCCTACCCTGAATCTTGCAGTACCAGTACCTCGCTCGGGCTGTCCCACGGGGAGCAAGGCCCTGGTGTGAACATTTAGCGCCCTGAGGTGCAGGGTTAAAAAATACTGGGAAAATTTCCACCAGGCTGGTTAACCAAGCCCTTTTCAGAGCAAGGCTGCACAAAAGGACGTCGTTTTCAATTCCAAAACCATTCAGTTGCTCATGCGTGGACACCACTGCCCCAGCACAGCACGGAGCTGCACGGAACACCTATGCGGGTCGTGCATGGAACGGCCCACAAGTTTGGCCCGTTCCTGTCTCTGCTGAAGACTCAACTCCCGCCCACAGCTCCACGACCCAGTAGCCTGCTGGAGGTGAGCAGAGCGCACGCCCGAAGGAAGGAACATCTAGGCAAGCATACGGAAAGGATGACTCAGTGTAAACTAACTAGTGGAACCTACTAGTGACAATGAACACGTTTCCAAAAACAAAGCAAGCCCAGCTGAGTTTGGAAATGTATGTGGAAACGTTTACAAGAATTACAGGGACCTAAAAAACTTTCTGCTTCTCTGCCCAGTTCTCAAGATTCTACTGGGACATTAAGGGCTTCAAATACACACCTTGCTGGTGCTCCTCTCTGAGTCACATACGCGCTGAACCTCGCTCAGGACTAACAAAAGCTCCGGAGCTTGGCGCACAAATGAAGAGGCAGATGAGAAAAAGTGAAACTTTTAAAAATCCTGTTATCAAGCCATTTATTGCCTCCAAACCTGAACTTTTGGAGGCTGCAGACCCACACTAGTTCCTCCTGTGACCTGCACGTTTCTGCCTTCCTGGAATACCCCTACGTGTCGGAGACGTGTGTGTATCCCTGGAAATCTGCAACGCAAAGCACCGAGCACTGCCAACATAGCGACTGCATCCCGCGAGTAATGCTAGGAGCACCCTGGGCTTTGAAATCAAACTTCTGGTCTCGTGCCATAGCTACCAGAGCATAGTGCAGCTGTTCCAACTCCCATCAACACTCAACCACTCCGTAAACACGCTCACGACACTTCCCCACTCTCTCTCCTTGACAGACAGACAGGTGGCCTTAAAGAGCAGTGGTCTTTAGGAAAGAGAATTATTGGCTGTACAGAATGAAGTTTATCCTTTGTTTACCCACATTTCCTTTATTTAATTAAATAAACCAAAATCACTCCAAGGTTCTCTTTAAAAAGCCATAAGCTGTCTTGCATTTTAACTAAAATTAAGTACCTGAATAGCAATTAGACTCCTAGTAAATAACACATCCTTTATTATTGTTATCACCACCACGTGGCTTGGAAATAGCTATTTTATGCTTCTCTGATTCACTGAAATTTCTACTATACCAATATTTCAAATTAGAAGAAGTCCTAGTTCTAACAGAGAAACCAAAACAAAATCTGAATCACCGACTTCATAAAAGCAGCAGCACGTGCTGTCCTCTATCCCGCTCCTCTCCCAGACCTGTTGCGGTGCGTTCGAGCAGAGCCATTCCCCACGACTTTATCAAGGTCCTCTCTTACGACTCAGCTAAGATAACGCACATGCGGGACGAGTTTATTTCTCCCGTGAGGGTTCACATGGTTTTCGTTGTGCAGTCCTTTACCTACACCACAACACAGTTATAACATTTTTTGCCACATAACAATGACAAATTTACCTTCAAGAACCCTGGGAAAGAGAGATGCTACTGTGAAGCTGAGATTTTATTTGTGTTGAAGTTTAACCACAGACATCACCTACTGCAGCCAATTCCGCGTTCGTTTGTCTGGAGTGCTGTGTAATGATCTGAGTCAAGAGAGACCGAGTGCCTGCAACCGGCCGCGGCGCCGTCAGGAAAAGACAGCAGTAATTGGCAGTATTTCTGTTGAAAGTAACAGCATACAAGCTCTTTCTGATTAGGACAACATTCAAGCAACCAAACAAAAAACCCAAACAGGACTGGCCGTCATGAGGCTGATCCCCCAAAATTCTCCTATTTTTAAAGGATGAGAAAATACTGTGAGGTGTGGACTATCTACAAAGTGATGTAAACACATCAGTGCAGAGCAGAGAGGCTTCTGTGCGAGCCGCGAAGCCCAGAGACAAGCACTGCTCCCAAATTAATGCTCCATTTCTATTTATTTCAGCACACTGGAACGTATCAGAGCAGTACAGATTGTGGCGAGCCGCTGCGTGCACGTGTGTGGGAGGGAGGCAGAAAGAAAAAGATGTGAAACATATTTCTCGGGTCTGTTCCTTAAGTCATTCTTTGGGAGAAAAATAATAATGGAGTTGAAAACTTTTGCCTCCTTCCAGTATATCACTTGGTTTATTTTATTATGGTCTCCAGAACAAAGATGAACAAGTCAAGAGCAGAGCTGTGTTACATTCTATTTTTACTTCCCCACTGACAGACTGTCATGAGCTTAACCAAGGACTTGCTCAACACCTTCCACCTCCTTCATTTTCGTCCACTTTTCTACATCACTGCCATGAAAAAGGTGCCAGCCTCTTGCAACATGCGTGCTTCCGCGGGCCGACGGGCCACACGTACCCGCTAACCAGGCGGAGGGCGCATTTCCACCGCGCATCCTGGAAAGGAAGCCAAGGAGGAGGGGAACCTGAGGACAGCCTGCATTTTCAAGTCCTTGACTTCAAAGCTGAATTTGCAGTTAAGAGGTTTCCCAAGTTCAGCAACTCCATCTGTAAAGAGGTGACTGAGATGGGCCATGTGTACCAACCTTTAACCAACAGAGAAGATGTAGAGCGTGGGACTGAAGGACAGAGTGTGCTTTCAGGTTGCTGCTAACACCAAAAGACAAGAGTAAGTTTCTGTGGTGGATGCACAAGCCGTGCCAGAAACCGGGAATCACATAAAGCCATGCTCTTCAGGCCCTGATCAAAGGTTTCACTCACTTTCATTTTTTGAGGGGTTTTTCTTTTTTTCACAGTAGTGCGTGTAAGACATAAAAGTTGGTTTATATGGCCCAGGACGGGTAAGAATTTTGAATCAATTACCTACAATCTGCAGAAAAGTGAAGCGTGCCTGCAAAGAGGCCAAAGGGATCGTTGTGACGTTCCAACTGCACCGAGCTCTTGTGCCACTGGAGTAGCAACCTAAAGCAAAGCGATGAGGTCGGCACGCAGCCGTCCCTTCCGCTTCGAGGCCTGGTTCAGCTTCTGCTGACGTCAGCCAGATCTCTGTGCCGGAAGCGTGCTCTGGTCCTTGCCCTTAATCTTACATTATCTATTCCCTACGTTTAAAATAATAGAAGATTTAATATGTAAATATAATTTAAATTAAAACAGGGACTTCAACTGGGTACTTTGCTCCCTTCCAAGTATCAGCACTGATTTATTACTGTTAAAAAGCCAGCAAACTCCTTTCACGGAGGTACAACGCATGTTGATGGAACCGGCCAGCCCGGGTGGCTGGGCTGGGCACAGGCTGTAACCGGCATTCAAATGCAACCCCTTTGCTGCGTTCCACGCCACGAAGCCGTGCAACAGGCAGTCACTCTGCAATTACCTCTGGTACTCTGGGAATTGACAGACCCATTTGCAAACCAGGGAATTGTTTGTAATTTTCTGCAGGAGCGTATCCTGTTTGGTGTACAGGAGATACCGTGTTGTCTCAACGCACAGACAGGTCAAAAGGGCTTGGGAAGGAAAACCAGACTGGAATAGCAATACTTCCCCTCAAATGCCGTTTACAGCTGTGAAGAAGGTCTCTTCCACCCCCCCGGTCACAAGGGAAATCAAAGGCATGGTTGTGTGTAACCGTGGCCATGCACGGGGAGTCACCTGCGCAGCGCGACTGAGAACAGGGGTCACGGCCAGCCAGCTCCAGTTTTGTCCGAGAGGGAGCAGAGGATGCCGAAGCTAACTCACATCCAGCGTAGAGCTGGAGGGAATGGAAACACAGGCAAACGCCGCGTCGTGCTACGCTCCCAAAAACCGGACCACCCGGAAACTCAAGGGTTTCTGGTTGTGACAAAGCACTTGGAATGGCAGTCTCCATCACACCGTGATGACAAACCCACCTCTGTGCCTCCACCACTCACTCGTGCTCACGGACTCCCAGAGAGCACGGCGGAAGACGGAGCGGACCCCAGACGTACCCCTAACGCACGGGGTTCGCTGCCCCGTGGGGGGATCGAACCGCATGGGATATGCACTAGGAGAGAGAAGGGGGTATTAAAGCAGGGGGAGCAAAGGGCTGGGATGAGGCTTGAGGGGAGTTACAAGGGGCACCCTGATCAGAACCTGTAGCACCTTTTCAATATATGGGTAGCAATTATGGGTATTTGCCTCCTGTCAGAAGCTCTGGGTGCAGAGAGCGTGTCCCTCGAGACTGTTCTCATCCTGAGCAGTGAGCTTTATATTCACAGTGACACATCATCAAGATATATGTGACACATCGATAGGAGTAAACTGATACATATTCAAAATAAATTATTAGTATAGCTGCTGGAGAGGGTTCTGTCGGAAGCTGCTATGGCCGTGTCAGGTTTCTGACAATGAAGACAATTCTGGTTTATTTACAGTAAATTCTTAAGGGGGAAAAAAACCCCAAAGGAAGAGGTACACTGCCAACATCCTTCCACCCACACATCTAGCCAGAGACTAAACTGAAACAAATGCTGGCGGAGAAGAACCTATCTTTCTGATCCAGGTCTGGGTCCTTGAGCCTTCCTTGTCGCTAACAAGGGTGCAGCTCAGGCTGCAGTTTAGTTACGTCACTTCCAGTAAACGAACTCCGTCACCTACTTCAGTGGTGAATTGTTCTCAGTGCAAAATTAAAAATATGCTTTAAGTTTTAGCAACTGTTAGCACTGGGCTTATAAACTAGAAAGAAGGGCAAGCTAGAAATGTTTAAGTTACACAGTTCCATTCTTTGCAGACATCGATGCAAATTAAAAAAAAAAAAATTACACTTCAAGAATAAGGAACAGCAAACCACCACTGGCAGTCTGGAGGCACCCGCCACTAGGAAGCACCATCCTACAGACCCAACCCTTAGCAAAAGTTTTTCCACTTCCAGCTAACAATAAGAAGGAAAACACAGTTAGGGAACCACAGAAAAACACAGGGAAGAGCAGCTTTCCGTTCCCTTTGTTACAGACATGAGCGGTAACAGCAGCGGGATGGAATGCTACCTGACCGTCACTCCTTGTGGGTCACAGCAGCACAAACCTCACCGGGATTGCCCATCTCCTGAGGCAGCGTAAGGCCTTGCTCGCTGGGAGGAACAGGCGTTCCTTGCTAAATATAAGGAGACAAAATTCCCAGAAATAATACGGTGCCATTAAGTGACAGAAAAGGATTTGCCTAAAAAAACAAACCTGTGAACAGGCAGGAATGAAACTGACCGAAGAGAAGTTTTCAGGCAAGGAATGTACCAGGGCATGATCTGTGCCACATTGCTCAATCCCAGCTTAATCAAGGAAGCTGCGCTCGCATAACCCAGCCAGGAATCTGGCCCACACTTCAGAGCAATTATACCAGTAATATGCTAATATATCATGCATATTAAAATGTTATAAAGTATTGACTTAGATATGCAAGTCTTATTGTCACGTATAATTAGCTATGAAATTGTATAATGACTAGCAGCAATAATAACAACAATAAGCAGACTGATTGAGGATAAGCTGTCTGGAATATTTTGATTTTTTCATTTTAAATGATTTTGTGACTGAAGTAAAATAATTAATAGCTCAAATGAAAACCCTCCCTTCCTTCCTGATAGACAAAGCATCAAAATGCTGTAATAAAAACTTCTGTTAAGCAAGAATTTATTGTAGAACTATTGTAGAGCTCATATTGTTTTCTGGGACTGATTTTCTTAACGGTGCAATTTAATTACTCTTATGTTTCCTTCACAGATGACATATTGCTGGGTACGCTGGATCTGAATCGGGTTGTAGGAGTTCAGCATCAAACCGTTCTTACTCGCGTACCCTGCGCAGTAAGCCAACAGCTCTGCCCAACGCACCCGGACGTAACTTTGACAACTCCTCCCTGTGCTTCGCCCAGAACAGACGGTCATTCCCTGCCATCCAGCACATTCACCAGGAGCTCAGAGCACGCTGCCCTGAGCAGCGGTTATTCCAGAGAGAAACGTGCTTCAAGAAGACTGACTACAAGGATATCTCGTTACAAACCTCTGCTCTGACCTTCTCTCCTGCTTCATCCTTGGAGGGAGAACAGCGGAAATTTCAGACAGTCACGTTCCACTCAGGAGGAGATGAATTCCGCTTATCAAACCAGACGAATCCTACACAGTATTTTTAAGATCATGCATATTTTCTTCAGAAATTCTAATTCAAATGTTCCAAGTGCAGATGGCCAAGTGCCAGCTGCCCAGTTTGACACTGCACTCGTTTTGCTAACAGAGGTACGTTGGCAGCCTTACCAGTTTTCCCAAAGTAATTAACAAACACACCTCACATTGATCAGCCAGTACGTTCTCGCTAACGAACCCCGTACACCTTACCTGAACCCTTATCTGGTTTGTTCCCCAGAAAGCCTTTCCCTTCTGAAACACCCCCTGGTACCCTAAACTTCTGGGTTCTACGCTTTCAACAGTGTCCTCAATTCCAGCACGTTTCTGTGAAATCAGCATTTGCAAATCTAGAACTCAGACGTCCAGTCCACGGCTACAGAACGCCGTGAAACCGGAAATAAAGGAAGTCAGACCATTCACGCACATCTCCCTCGTCTTCCTTGCCATATTTATGTTTATTATCTCCTCTGACCTTTTTTTGCACTGCATGACTCAGAGGCTTTATTCACAGCTGCCTCACATGCTTCCCTCTGAAATCAGAGGTTCAGCATCCCTTACCTGAGTTCTGAGGCTTGCTCCTGAACCACTGAGACCATTTAGTACAGAACAGAGATCGTTTCAGAAGTACACTCCATTCCCATTCCTGTTTCCTCATAATATGGCCACTCCCATGCTTTTACCCACGTGCAGCACCTCTCCTGCTCTGCTTGAGCTGTGAAAAACACCGATGGGGAAGCGTGCGATACGTCTCAGTGCACTTCGATAGCCGAGAGCTGTGAAAAAAAGGCCTTTACACAACGTACCAGCCCTCCACTGGCCAACGGCAACTGCTCTGCCACCCGTCAGAACCTGCGGCGTCCTTGCAGCCCTGTATTAATGTGCAAATGAATAAAACCCACCTCACCAAATTCTGTGTTTCTGCGCAAAACCGATGGATTATCTAGTCTCAATTCCACTAAGCCAGAGACAAGAGGGTCAAGTGAAAAAGGTTAATATTCCCGAGCTTCTCCTGTGTAAACCTCCACAAGGGCTCACTTCCTTCTCTTCCTAAAACTTACCGAAATTCACTCAGTCCGAAATGAGAGGTAATTATATGCTGCACCAAAGTAACTGGCTAAAACGTTAGAATTATTGCTAATAATGCCCACAGTCGGTTTTACAGTAAAAGGCTAAATAAAATGAAATAAATGAAAGCACGTGCGACGGTATTCGTGGCATGAAAATGCACGCTGCAGCTGAAGGCTTATGCCGAAGAGTAATTATGGCTCTCTTCCTTTTTAATTAGTGCCCTTGCATTTTTTAAAGGAATATACAATATAGATAACTTTAGTAGAGCATGTGCCGGGTGATGATTCAATTATTGTATTTATACTCTTGGTAAACCATAAAGAGTCTTTCTGGCTTTATGCCCTTTCCCATTAGGTGACAAAATTGCCTCATACTTCTTCATTTCTAAGGAATGCCGTGGTATGGGTAATTACCTCTGTCAGACAGAGCCCACAGCTTTGTCCTTGAGACTCCTACGCTCTACGCCTGGAAGATATTTCTTGTGGTCAAATCACCATTTCCATTTCAAGATCTTGTCTGTGTTTTCATCTGTGGCTTTGACTAATAGTTCACGATCATTTCTACAAGTCCTGTGCTTGGCCAAGCTCTGGGGCAGGGGCCCAGGTAGCCCCTGGTACGCCTTCTGTTCGGCAAGTGCAGCTGAATACCAGGAATCGTTCGATAAAGCAGTTAAACAGAATGAAAATAACAGCTCCATGGCTGCCGTGCCTGGATAATAAGGAAAACAGAAATTCCATTAAACCCCTTCATTCAGAAGCAGCATCGCCTGGGCCAAGAGAAACATTCCCTCTGCCCTGGCAGTCGTGCACCCACTCTGGGATTCCCCAGCAGACGGATCTGTCCCACGTCTGGGCACGTGATGCGCCAGGTGTGAGAAGAGGGAGAAGTCAGCAAAGCCCCTCCTAACCTGATGCATGGATGCAAACAGATGCACCCTTCATCCCTCTGTTTCCCAGTAACCTGAAAGGGTGCGTGAAAGAACTGGGCCGTGCTGGAACGTGCTCTCCGTAGCAGCTGGCAGGCCAGCCCCGGTCCGAGCAGAGCGCAGTCAGGAATCCGGTGCTGCACGGGGCCATAACACGGCCAGGAAGGGAAGACAAACCTGGAGGAGCCCGCTCAGCGTGATGTCGGGTGGCAGAAAGCCTGGCAACTTGAAAGGGACCGTCATTTAGTCGTCTTTAAAGTTGATGAGCCACGGTTTCTGCTGTTTCTTGGTGTGTTTTCACATATCTCGGAGGCTGCCAACCGGAACATGCTTAGCAGTGGTTCCTTGTTGAACCCTATGGTAGCACCCAATGAAGTTCCACTGCCTAATACACATATTCCTGACAAAGGGATTGCCTCAGTTTTTAAAAAGAGCATTCCAAATAAGCATTGCTAACAGTGAATACGTTCTGGTGTAATTTCTGTTTTCACCGAAGTCACTCGAATCCTGAATCTCAAGCAGATCTCAGCTACGTTCAGGCGGGATGGGTATGCAAACATCAGGATATTCCTGTGTAGACTGGGGAATGTTGTGCAGTTACACTATGTTACTAATACGCTTCTTCCTTGCCTGAGTTCAAGCAGCTTCTCTGAGATAAGTCTGTGCTTTGGTTTCAAACTGCATCAGTTCTGCACTTACTACGGCTTTTGCCCCATCAATTAACCGGCCGTGACTGAGCGCAGGGCAGTTCCTCAGCACTAACGGCGGACGCGGTGAGGATGCTGGGGAAATGTCTGCAACGTGGCCGTTACAGCCATTAGAAGATGGAATGGAAACCCCTGGAGCTGGAGGCAGAAAGAACACGGAGTTGAATTACTGTATGCCTTCTGCGTGCGTGACAGGCGGATCGGTGGAGCGCTCCGCCGACTGAACTCCATTCACAATCTGCGCAAACTGTAGCAAAAATGTTCTAGTAACTAACTCACGGCGATTTAATTTTCTTTTAGTAGCTGCGTAGCACTGACAACACACAACTGAGTAAGGACTGCAAAGCCACTGCCAGAAACCCAGAGAAGGCTGAGGAGGTTGGCCCAGCCCGAACGCCGCTCTGCTTTGCTGCTCCGCAGAACTGCTGACAGCTACCGCGCCACACAGGCGAGTCAGCGGGAACCGCAGGTCCAGCTGTAACTGTGGCTTACACGAACCAAAAATGCAGTTGTGTGCTGAGATGAACGGGATCACGTAAGACTGCGAGGATCCCGACTGCACTACCTTTTACTGACGGCAGAAAATTCCATTTCAAAAAAGTACCAAAGAACCACAGACGTGATGAGCCTTTGTACACACAACAAAGATGCACCAAGGGAAAGGTCTGGAAGGTCATGAGCCGTTCTCATGGCACCGACACTGCGGCTCTCAGAGAACACGTGCATGTGCCCCCAGATTCCTTTCCTGTCCAGGGAACAGCTCCTGAGAGCCCAAACACGGAGCAGCAGCAGCAGCCCCAACTTTGAAGTTATTTGAAATATTCTCTTAAAATCCCCGTGACTGAATGTATCAGCACAGAGGAGTCACCACATGACCAGGGAGGAAAAAAGGTCAACAACAAAGAAGCAAAAATTAATTTGACAATATAAGAAGGAAGTATAAGAACTCACACAGCAGGAACAAACGTGCAACAGGAATGGAACATGTAGGCATGGGCAGATTTAAGGGTAGTAGTTGAGAGGATCAAAGCTGCGGAAGGCATTTATGGACCGTTTTTTCACTAAATTCATGGAAAATGCATAAAGAAATCAGAAATACTGAAACTGTCACCTAAGTATCACCTGTGCCGTGTTAATCTCCCCCAGTCCAGTCGTCCTCTCTGATCACTCTTTTCATTGTTCTATCTTTAGTAACCAAGAAAGATTCCGATGGATGAGATATCTGCAGAACTATCTCCAGGGGACGTGCAACCAGCATGCAGCTACCGTGATGTAAACAGGGGGCATACAAGAACGTGCAACTTGCCTACACAGTTTGAGAACCAGAACACAAAGGCAATGCAAAAGCTTGGGCAACTGCCTGCAGGAGAGCCACTCCGGGCAACGTTTCCTAGCCCGACTGGCCAGTTAACCACGCGAGAAGGAGTGCTGCAGAGCCGGAAACTCCCTCACCAAGGCTGGAAGAAGCCTGCTAGTGACTGGAAGGGGGGGAAATGCCACCTCCAAAACGTCTCACTTTGCACAGGGCTCAGAAGGTGATGGTGTTACTATTTGTCACCAACAGCACAAATCTGTTCTGAATTTGAACTAGACAGACACCTGCCTATGAAGAGATGAAGAGGAAACGAAAACAACCTCCTGCTAAAAAATCACCCCCAAACTAGTCTTTTGCCCTATTAAGTGCCTGCAGCAAAGTCACAGTCCCCAGTGGCTCATGCTTTTGTGTTTCTGCTCCCAGTTTTGCCAGACACGAAAGGGTTAAGTTCACATTTTGGGGCACTGAGGCTAAAAAGATGCAGCATGTTTAAAATCATACACACACATTCTAAATCTGATCCTTCCAAAAAGATCAGCCCGTCTGAACCTAAAACCTCCATCCTCAG
The DNA here is from genome assembly GCA_027574665.1 of Rhynochetos jubatus. Lineage (NCBI taxonomy): Eukaryota > Metazoa > Chordata > Aves > Eurypygiformes > Rhynochetidae > Rhynochetos > Rhynochetos jubatus. Next base: position 383,231 of record CM050661.1, on the reverse strand, counting down.
GCCAGGCGAAGATGCAGAAGGAGTCAGGCTCCAGTCAGCCAGACCAACCTTGCCTTAGAAGATTCCCGCCTGGGGCGGTGGCCGAGGGATGATATCAAAGAATAACTTTGTCACGGTGACAGCAGAAAACTGCCCCAAATTACCTGTTGTGAAAGCACAAGTTTAGCTGCAGGTAACTTAGCAGCACTAAGTTCTGAAATAGTGAGCCAGGTTTGGCCAAACCTGGTGTTTGCCTATAAAGCGGTCCTAAACCAGGGTATATTTAGGACCTACCATGCTGGGAATGAATCAGAAAAAACCAGTATCATGGCTTAGGGTCACAGTGCAGGTGTCCCGGCAATGAAAGGGCCTGACCACTGCCCCGACTGATAGTCTAAACCACAGTGGTGATACTAATAATAACTTCTGCTGTCTGACGAGACCCTGGCAGCAGCACTACACTTCAAATTGATCCAGAATTCTTCTCGGTTAAAATCTAGGGCCCATATTCCCAACAGGGTGGCACTCCCAGCTCCCAGTGACTTCGGGGTACGGATCAGCCACGGCAGTTTTGCAGATCTGACCCAGCCGCGTTCTTGCCTATCGCGGTACGCGAGTACGTTTGCTCATGCGTGTCGAACAGGACGACTTTCGTGTGCTTTACCCACGGGCTTATTCATTTGTGGCACTGGAACAGTATCACTCTGCAGTAACACCTCCCGGGCTGAGTTTCCAGTTTAGTTCTACAACAGCAAAGCTTTTTCCTGTCTTAATGTACCTAAACAGAAGGGTTTGGTTATGGGGTTTTTGAAAACATTTTTACCGTTTACCCTATATACCCCGCACAAATGTCCTGGTGCATCTCTCCAAAACCTGTACTACTGTGTTTGCTGAAAAAACCTGCAGTTTGAAAAACTGAAAGAAATGGAACTTCAGCAGAAATGGTTTCCTTTCAAAAATTCTGTAACCTAAAAATCCAGCGTGTTTTCCTTCTTCCTGAATGACGCAGTTTCCACCGCACGCGCCGTTAAAATTCATTACAAACCCAACAGAAGGAAAAGCCACTCTACACAAATACTTACTAGTTTCAGTAGCTACAATAGTTATGTTGTGCCACATGCTCGTTTCTCTGTCCAGCGGTGTTGCCAAAGTTATTTTCCCATCTTCTGCGTTGATGTTGAACTGTCTCTCCAGGTCAGTATGACGATCGATGGAAAACCTACAGAAGAGACATCCCTGTAACCTCCTTAATGAAGCTGCTGTAATCCATACAATCACAAGACAATTTAGGGAGCCCTCCAAGAGCTGCACTTTTACAGCTAAATGCATTGAGACGCTCAACAGCACAATAATTTATGAGATAAAATGACAAACCAAGACTAAAAAAATGTAATAATTATTGCCCAAGGAGTAATTAGCTGTATACCCAGTGTGAAGGTCAGAAAATGCCCTCAGGTTCACCGGGTAACGTCCTTGACAAACGGGGCTGATCAAGAGTTAATTACACGATCCATCACATTTATTAGACAGCTTCTATGGAATTTCCCAGTCGCTGCTGATAATCCCAACAGCAAGGTATTAAGCACATAGAGGTGGCAGGCTTCACGGTTATTTTGAAAAGGCTGCATAGTGTTATTTTACCAATGCTTTTCCCATTCACGAAGCATTCAGCAGGCACGTTGTTTGGTTATGGTTCGAGCCGCTCCGCGCGCACAGCGCAGTTCGGGGATCACCGTTTTCCTACAAAACCCTTCAAATGCCGAAGGGCTGACGGTTCCATGGGCTGACATCGCTGCTCTTCAGCAAAACAAGGTTATCTGACAGGCAGGGTTCGCTGCCGCGGGTGTGCAGGGACGTGACGCCGCCTCAGCAGAGGCGCCTGGCAACACGAGCCGCACTACGCTCCGGTGGCGCATGAAGCAGGACCATGATTTCAAGCTCAGAACAGGATCTGCAGGAAAGCTTTTACGTTTGTCCATTTTCACAGTTATTCTATTAATGTCTTATTCCCACAAAGAAACTAAACTGCAAAATTAAGCCTTCCAATTTTTTGACGGGAAAGGTATGAAATGGGAGAGTTCAGTGATAAACTACTGATATGGGTCAACAAAAATCAACTTTGAGGGTTTTTACTGAATCCTAATTGTGGATTTATAGAAAAGCCTTTGAAGCCTTCGTGTCTACGCATTCCCGCCCCTAACAGCACGCGCTGACAACTTGTGCGTCCGCTCTGCGTCATGCCTAGGCGCAGCAGGGCGAGGAAGGATCCCGCCCCGGACAGGATCACTACAGAGCGCTTGGAAAAGTGGCTCCGGCCGCTTTCTCATTCCATTTCTGCCTTTTGTAAACGCGCTGTTAGATTCGCCGATAAAAGAACACGAGCACATTTTGCTCCAGCGCCAACGGCCCCGGTATCGGACCCTCGGTTATTCCATTCGGGTTTATGCTTTATCAGAAGCAATTTCCAATAAAAGCTGTGATTCGGAAGGCCCTTTATAGGCTACAATAAACAGCCGCTGATGAGCTCAAACTATTCCAGCCGATCACAACCGATTTTGATAGCCACAGCACAAGGATCTGATTTCAAGGCTTAGGATTATGGCATTCATCTTTTTTTTTATTGCAGTATCACCCCATTTAGTTAGGAAATGGGATTTTTTAGACATTTAAGTTTTCTAGTTTTAAACTCTGAGAAGAACAAGTTTTAGTCGCTTAAAAATGAGGGAGAAGAGTACCATTAAAGATATGAAGTACAACTCCAGGTGGACGTGCCCAAAGCTAGGCACACGCACCTGTATTTGGACACTGAAGGAAACTGATTTTCTCGTGAGCTCCACGCACTGAGTTCTCAGTGGTTTAACGGGAACCGTACTGTCCCCAGCCCTCCGGAAAGCCAGGTCACTTGTGCGAAGACGAAGTTGTAGGCACCTAACTTCAGGCAATCATTGTGGAACAAGTACCCTAACCTTATTTTGATGTCTGCCTACTTCCGATTAAAGAATGAGAAATAAAACTCTTGCTGGTGAAGTTAGTAAAAACTCTCTCAGGGACTTCCACAGGGCCAAGCTTTCGCCCCAGAAGACCCAAGACAGACAGCAGTCGCGGTAACAATTTTTTAGGATGGCGTCACTTAAAACTGTCTTTTCACCCTTGATCCTGCAGGACAGGCTCCGGAGCTGCAGAGCTGGGGGTGTTTCAGGGTGTTTCATAACATCCGTGAGTTTATCCTGTTACATTCCCCCCAGCCGTATTTATTCGCAACGCGAAATCAGCACTCAAACCGAAAGGTTCTTGGCAGGTTACGTGGCTTTACCGGAGCGCAGGGGGAAACCCCTCTCCCGACCGGAACTTGATACAGAATAAAACATAAAATCTGCAGGGTCATAAACCTAGGGAAACTAATGTATGTTTGCAGCTTCCTTTTCATGATAACGGTAACTCTTCCTAACGGGAAGGCACCGTCAGACCCGTGAGCTATACCTAAACCAGACATTTCTCTGACAACGGGGAAAGAATTTCTCGGGAAATGGTACCTCTAGGAAGTGCCATCAGCCCAGCACCGGTGATTGGGAAGTTCTGGGTAGTTTCTGGGTCTGCTATGGCGATTACAGGAACAACTCCGGAGTGGTTTAACAGAACACTACCAGCTCCTGCACGATTGATATTGCCATTAGGACTTCACTTGATCTACTCTTTATTTGCACCGGTGTAAATAAGAGCAGAAATCCTTTTTGGCTGCACCTCCTGAGACCTGAATCTCAGTACTGATACCTCATCAGTGGTAAATCACCATTGTTTATTAATGCCAGGCAGCTCGGACACGCTGCTTAGCGACAGATAAACATGTGTCCCGTGAGGGAGGCAGAACACATCCTACGGAGGTTTCCAAGGCCTGCTGTGATTGAAGAAAATGACCAACTGCTGCCAAAGATGAAATCTCTGACAATACGAATGGGGAGAATCTGCCACAGTGAAGCTGATCTCTCCACAGAGAGAGACACTGGGGGGCAGTGATTTATAGGGGGGCAGAGACTGTATAGGAAGAAAGATTGACTCGTGCGTTTTTCTTGGATCACGCTTGATCCAAGACAATTTACCGCAGATAAACAGACCATGGTTATAGAATGACAACAGAAACATGAAATAGCACTACTGGAATCAATAGATCTGTATGCTAATAGATAACAATCTTCCGAGCCTAATTATACTATAAGCCAGATGTACCACCCTTACGAAATACGCTACAGTAAAGCCTTCAGCTTCGCTGAATTCACTGGGCCCCGCTCCCAGGAGACGCTTGCAGTCCAGATGCGGTAGATGGGAGCCGCTGAACATACTTCTGGAACGACCAGGCTAGGGTAAGACAAACTACTGACCACGTTTACAATTATTGGCCAAACTTGCCAATCCTTTCCACCCTCAGGCTTAAAAGTCAGCCAGGCCCTTCAGCAACATGCACAGCAGATGAGCAAATAAAGATAAAAGAGAAATTTTGCTGCTTATTTTAACAGTTCTGGGCTAGGCAAGATACGGTATGACTTAGCAAATCTAACAACCGGTGCATAGTTCAGAGTCACTGGAGAAACAGGTAACGACAGTACAATTCAGCTGAGCATCTCCTCAGCCATTCAAGGACGCCTTTGCTCACCCGCACCGAGGGCTCAACACCAAGAGTGACAAAGCCCATACAACACGCACGTCCCTCAGTCCCATCCTGCTAAAGGACTCCACGTGTCTTTGGCTGGTACAGGGATGCCAGACGAATCCCCACTGCCAAGCCTCTGCAGGTGGCCCAAGGCGTTGCTAAGGAACCCCATTCTGGGTCACTTCCATAAGGTGGGCACCTTTGGAGCAGACTGGTAACCCCCCTGGACACCTGCCTGTACCTCCAGCATCGGCTGCACACCCTTTAGACCAAGAGATGGGAAGGTGGGAGAACGTGTGCATCGCTTCTAAGCAAGCATAAAGAGCAAAGCGCTGTTGTGCTGGACAGAAAGGAGGTTAAACTCTCTTTAAAAACAAACAAACAAAACAAAACCATGGAAGAAGTTTCTTTCCGGGTTGTTTTCTGTAACAACTTTTTCAGCTTTCTCAGTGTTTTGTCCCATGACTCAAACACCAGACTGCTTCCACGCGCAGATACCCGTACTTCACTTCACTGCTGGTACTGCAACACCCAGAGGGTACCGAGCCCTGGTGTGGGACTGCTGCGCAGCAGGTGTGCTACTGGCAGCACGCGAGGGGATCCCTATTGTCACTGGCGTTCCAGGGATCTTACATGTGCACCAAATCTCTGTCTAGCCACGATACTGACAGAAGTATCGTTTCCCTCCAACACCATCTGTTGTAGACAACAATACATTAACAAACGGCCGGGCACTATCAGAACAGCCCCCCCTGTTTTTCAATATTTTAACTCATGTTTACTATTTTTGAGAACGTATCATGGCGCATATACCTAAAAATTACATCATATATGTAATGAAACAGCAGAATAAACACTTGAAAGCACAATAAAAATCAAACATTCTAATCCGACAAAACAATGCTTCCACGTGTTTTTCTAGAACCTGCCCGGCTCCAATTTTGTTCTGCAATGGAAAGAAAGAAAGAAACTGCATTTCCACTGCCTACTTGCCTCTGATGCATATTTTTGCTCCTGTAATAGTAGAATTAATGACTTGAAATCTCTTTTTTTTTTTTGTCTTAATGTATTTTTTAATGCAAAAATATGAAAAAAAAAAAAAAAATTTTTGGACTTTCCAGAGCTCCCCGGACAAGAAAGCTGCACAGAAAATCGATCTCTGTATATTCCTTGATTAGCTATCAGGGCAGTATCACTGGATAGAAACCTTATGAAGTACTGCATATAGTATTTGTAAAGAGGATGTAAAACAAAGTAACCTTTAGTTTAAATGTAATTAATTTCAGCCCACTGTTTCGTGTCTGTTTCTATCAACCGTTTCCATATGACGTGGTCAGCAATAACGTTCTAATTCAGCTGGCACGTATGAAAGATTTTTGCTTTTAAAAGCTTAAAACATCTTGATCTATAAAACGATGAATAAATGGAAATGAAGTAAATATTGTACTCGGTTCAATTTTTTGGGCTGGGACAGAATGAAGAGGCTCAGTTTTAGGACACTGGTAGCACGAGGACATTGAGGACATGCTACGTTGAGCTGGGGTTGAAAGGATGGTTCAGAAATGAGGCTCCAAGGTACTCTCCAGCACGTTTGTAAAGTTCTGATACATCCAAACATGCTGGAAATTCTGCATTTCTAGTTCTGAAAATACTAAAATAGGGTCTTAAGCGACTGTAACAATTCGCGTCACCCTCACGACGCTGCAGCCTGCGCGCTCAGCTTCAACGCCCTCAGGCAGCGATGGACAGTGACGGCCAGCAGCCAGCGCCTCCAAATACACCTTCAGGATGGACTGGACACTGTGGTCTTTCTTTTCATGCTGCTGCTGCTAGCAGCACAACATGCTTTGGGAATACTCGCATCATACCGTACTAACCACCACAAAGGGGGAGGGAAGGATGTGTGCTGTCAGTGCGAGATGGAGAACACTGAAACTGGAAGCACAGATCTTTTCTGAGGCCAGAAAGGAAAAATACTGTAACCTGAGGATGCAAAAGTTGTATGGACATAGCCACCTCTGACTTCCTGTCTTCAAACCAGCACCAGGTCTAGCCAAAGGGATACAAAGGATGTTCTGACAACCCTACAACCACATGGAACGTCTCGGCAGCGTTAGTGCAGCCACAGGCGGATTATCCCAAGGACTGCAGGGATGCACACTGATGGATCAAGCCCATCCGACCTCAGACACCTATTTCTTGTTTTCATCGCATTCCGACTGGTTCCTAAGACAGCTCACGTGGCGAGGAGCATTTTTGTGATTTTGAAAATGATCTGAACTGATAAATCTAACATCATAAACCAAATCCGATGCAAGCACTGGCACAGAAATGAAGCGGCAGGAGAAGTGCCACACAGTGTGCGGAAGCCATACCCAGCATTCCACCCACAGCTTCTTTAGAGAGGACTGTAAGGCCGCCCTACCTGATCGGGCTGGAAGACACGTCAGGGTCGTGGGCAGTCACCTGGCCGATCACAGAGCTCAGGGCAGCGTTCTCGTGCACTTCCAGCAGGTAAGTAGGTGACGAAAAGACCGGAGGCTCGTCAGCATCCTCCACTACAATTTTTACTGTTGCTGTATCCTTGAATGGTCCTCCACTGAGGAAGCGGGGATCAATATGAACGTTGGCTGCTTCTACCTTCAGAGTATAGGATTTTTTGGTCTCAAAATCCAGTGGCTGTTAAGAATGACAAAGATAAATGTCTTTTACTAATGGCCATGGAGAAGGAACAAATGGATATAATGCTGATGGATGAAAGTTAGGTTCATTTAAGCACATTCCGTGAGTTTTAATGCAACCGCTCCCCACTCGCAGAAATCCTAACTGCACATTTTCTAGGCATTTATTGATATCTGTTTCTTAACCAGCCTCAGAGAAAACAAGACTCCCTGTTTTCTTGATTTTCACAAGAAATTTACAAAAATCTCTCTGGTGAATTATCCCATTACAATTACATAGCAGATAAATACTACAAACTTGTGGGTGATGACATGCCCTGCATACTAATCGTGCACTTCATCAGTGCTTTGTTAGCTGGAGATAAGAAAAAATGATACTAGCTCCACAAAGAATAAATATTTTATTACTTCCAGAACAATGTGAGACATGCAAGGAAACAGCAATTATTATTTGTCGGACAGGAGAGGCATTAGGTGGGAAAATGTGGAGCTCATCATACAGGAAAGTACTTCAATATTACTGCCCTTCAGGGAGCCCTGCGTTTCTGTGTATCAGGGCAAATGAGGGAGACACCTCTCAGGAATTTCTTAAAACTGTAGCAATTCCTGTTTCTCGATCTTATTTTTCTGTCAGAGAGAGAAACACAAAACTGATTATTCTATCAATATACCCGCCATGCCAGCGCTGTGTTTACTATTTTACAGTTCCATATTAAAACATGAGAGATGAAAACACGGGGGATTTAAAGGAATGAAATACCAAATCAAACCCAAATCTGTGACACTTTTGAATATTAGAATTTTTCATTATAAGAGATTCAAGTTTGTGTCTTGAAGCACATCAGGATATTCACTATATAATTCTCTTGTGTCTCACAATGATTCAAATTTCAAAGATGCAAATTGCCAACCATTGGAAATATATTAAGATTTGCATTACAATGTCCCAGGGATAAAAAGAAAAGGACATAGAAACTCTGAATCTGCAATGCAAATCCCAGCAGGAGCACAAATAGGGACCTTCAGGAAGTCTGGCAAAGCCTTCCATATGTATACTTTCAAATTTTGTTGATTTTTTTCAGGTATGAATCAAGCTCTAATGGGATTTGCTCTTTCTCACAAAATTTAGTAAACATGAGAAAACCTTGCTTCTTTAGCAGCTCTTAAATTAGTAAGGTTTTGTAATTATGAATGGTGAGTTATAAATCAGCATATTCACAATTTGCCAATCACAGCTCCTATATAATTTTTTTCAATTGCTTTTCATATGCCTTAGAGAAGTGACAGCACCCCCATACACTTCCTCAGAATATCACACTGAAAATTTACTCTGCGTTGTCTCAAACTCATGAATTTATGCTGGAGAAAATCTACTGGTGAAAAGTACCCTCCATACATCATCTACTGTCGTAGAACCAAAGTGATTATTGCTGTCAAAATGAATATATGAAACAACATTATGTTGGAGACTCCGTTAAGAAATAAAGCCAAGGGAACTGGGGCAAAAGGCTAATTGCCTTCGTTTAGGAAAGAGGCCGCAGCACACAATAAATAACAGTAAGGAAGCTCAGGGATGTATATCGTAATTTCCTCTTTAGGAAAACAGATCTAAATTTAGATAAATATACATCATTTTGTTATACACCTACAGTGCTGACCTACTCACTGAGAACCAGAAAATAGAGACTTTAGACAGCTACTGTGCCTCACCTCCTTAATTACAGGTACAAGTTGAATATTAATTACCTGTACTCACTGGATAATTCTTTTTTTACTGGAATGTCATGTTTTGGGCTTTCTGGGGGTTTTTGACTATTTTTTTTTAAACCCCAAAGATTCATTTAGAGTGTGCTATACCACATACTGAAAACCCTTCATACCAGCGTTACAAGTTATGTTCTTATCCTTTTTCAGAACACAGTGTGAGAATCGACTCTTTTCTCATTCCCCAGAAATTAACGGAAATTAACTCTGCAATTAATGTTTCATTGGTCTCAGTGGCCAAGTTCTGCTCTCGCTAGTCTGTCTCTCCCCATATTTCTGTATATAACTGGGTGGTTCTTCTGTTGTGTACGTGCCAATATCTCATCTTGCACACATCAGCACTGCACAAGCACAGAAAAGGTGACCGAGTCGTAGACTTCTTTAGGGCCCCAATTTGGCACTTCTCATGTGCAACAGCACTGATGCCCTTGGCAAGGCTCCCTGAAATCACTGTTCATGGAGCAGAAGAGTCCAACATGGGAGAAGGTGGAAGACTAAGCCTCTCACACATCAGGCAACGTCAATAATATGATCTGACCACCTGGAAGCACAGGTAGGATTAATTAAATAAGACACATTCCCGGCACAGAAAATACTTCCATGGATGTCTCCCCAGTTGTCACCTAAATGGCAATTTTGAGGGGCATGGCTAACGCATCCCTTCTTTATCACTTCACTGGCTTGATGCCTCGTTCATAGATAAAAGAATCCTTGGAAATCCAGCACCTTCTCACAGAGCACAGTCTGGCTGGGTACTTGTATGTACAATAAACATTCTTTTTAACAGAGATATCATTTACCTTTCTCACTCTAATAATGCCGTCCTGAGTTTGGGCATCTGTAGTAATTTCAAATATATCCATTCCATCTCCTTCAATAATATCATAGGATGATTTAGCATTTTCTCCAATATCCAGGTCATTTGCTTTCACCCTTCCTATTGGTTCACCAAGAGCAACATCTTCCATTACTGAGAAGTGATACAGACCTTACAAATAAGAGGAAAAGACTAAACATTACACCTGATTCCAGTATCTCTCGTGTGCTCTTCATTTGTTTATACTTCCCCAATGCAAACTCACCATTCACACAAGTTATTTACTGAAAGCAGCAAGACGTGTTCCTTGTACGGGAACTGCAGGGTACTGAGTGGGACTGTTCTTTCCATTACAACAGATTCTGCAGCTGCCTGGCAGGGATGCTTAGTGGTGGCAAACATAAATAGTAAGCTACTTGCAACACTCCAAGTATGCAATCCTCTACTGCAGACACTGCTGAACTTACCCGCTTTAGTTACAGACACGGAGTTACATTTTTTAGAGAATTCAACTATGAAACTTTGGCTCTTCCTCTGTAGAAAACGGGCCTAATACTTTACAGATGCCTTATACAGCTTCAGATCATTACTACTATTTTGGTCCCTTTGATTTGGTTTTGGTTTTTTAACTCCTTCCACCTCCCTGTTGGGGTAAGGAACTATTAAGAAACACTCAAGAAACCTCCCATAATTTGTTTCAAAGGACACAGTAACTTTCCATAGTCATCATTAGTGTATTTGCTGTGTGGTTGTAGGCTTAGACTAGACTCCACTAGAAAGCGCTACTCAAATTGTCAGCATTTTTGCTTTTGTTATACTTGCCTCAAACCTTCTGACCTAAGAAGTGTCAAAAATCTGTTTAGAACTTGTACTGTATTACTTTAGGTAAGCATTTTATTATGAAAAAAAATCAAAAATTAAAATACCCATTTTACTCTTGCTCTATCTCCCAGTTCTTAACAGTACTCCGAAACACGTAAGATGCATGCTTTACATCAAACATTCTTTGTGGAGTGTCTGTTTTTTTACCTCTTGATAATTACAGTTATTGAAGCTACAGCTAATCTGGGATCTGATCAACCACAGTGCTCCTCAGTAATTAAAACAGTCCACAGGAATTCAGGGTTGTCAGATGAGACCACTAAACCAGTTTCTGACAAAGGGTTCTGGACTTGTTCTTTTCTGTCCTTACAGTGGGTCTAAGACCATGTGCCATTTTTGGGGTTCCGTGCAGCAAGCAGCTTTCTAAGCACAAAATGTTCTGGAGCTGTTGCTTTGACTGCAGCAGAAACAGCTGAAAGGAGGAAGGAAACTGTGAGGAATTCACAAATACATGTATTAGCTCTACATATAGTCTGACCCAAAGCGATTTTTTCTTTCTTTGATGTTTCTAGGCTAAATTATTAGAGATGATTTGGAGATGATCAAGATGCCTCAAGAATATTCATGATGGGTCACAAACAATGAGCAGCCAAAGCAATCAAGTGCCTCAGGAGACTAAATTATGTGATCATAATTTATACTGCTGTCCACAGCTTATGGCTTGAATCTCCAGACACAGCTGACTGCATTTTTAAGCTGGTATTTTTCCCTCAGATTTACTAAGAGAGTTCACAAAATACTGTAAAAAAAATTTTACACAAATTGCTCTCAAGAATTATGAATTGTCCTGTCGAGATGCCATAGTGGGAGCTGCCCAAAAATCCACGCAAGGCATCTTCTAAACCCCTTGGTTTCCACAGCAGTCCAATGCTTTTCAGTACAAGCCTATGGTAAACTGCCAGTTTAAAAGCTTCTGTGACTTATAAAAAGACTCTAAAATTATTTCCAAGAGATCATAGAAGTAGTGAAAGTTCATCTCTTTCATTTCCAAAACCCAGGAGGCTAACACTCTTTGAAATCAAACCATAAATATACATTTCTGTCCTGCCTGGAAACAATAAACCGATAAAACACCACTGCTTTCCGACTTCATTACGATTTACTGTGAAAGCAGCATGTATTACATCTCATGAATTCCTGTTTCATTCTGGTTTCTGAGTTTGATCCTTTCTTATTTTCCTTTCCAGGTAAATGCAAACCGTGCCTCAACGGTATAAAAGCAACTCAAAGACTTGATGGCTCCTGTGTGAGGCCGGAGTGACGCCTGTCTCTAATGCCAGGCAGCGTGCTGCAAGCAGCTGCTTTTAAAAGGCAGAATCCGTAAGAGCATCCAGGTACAACACTGACCGTGGCTCGTCCTCGTTGAATGCAACGGAGACATAACGCCCAGTTATACTACGGGCGGACTTTTCTAATAAGCTGCATATGGTCAGTGCTGTGCCAGGGTGGTTGGTCCTCGATGGCAGCCTGAATTCTGCACGGGAACACACCAGCTAGGGCAGCTCCGAGGACAGCAACTCGCTGTGCTGAAGGAATCTACATTTTCCGTATAGAAAATGTTCTTCAGGGATGCGTGATGCAGTCTTCCTCCCGCTGCCCAGTCCGAGTGTCACTGTGTCCAGCACAGGAGACCAGGCAGGAAGAACTGCACAGGGAAAGTGCCATCCCACCTCCACATGCGTTCCTTCCCGTGCCTCCTGCCTCGGCTCCAGCAGAGGTACCCCTTAGTACCGGTCATGTCACTGGTGGCCTGACCGGCCTTCTGCACGCTGCAGCCAAGGCTTTGACACAAAGTGTCGATACAGACACAAAAGCCAGGTAAGCTGGCAGGAGAGCTGCAGCCACAGGCAGAGCTGCAGGTCACTGCTGGTGTAAAGGACAACATCCCAGTGATGCGGCTCAGCCAGGAATCTCACCTACAGCTGGCTACGTTATTAGGGAAATTGTCATCGCGTGTTGGAAAACACTACGACGCCAGCGCAAGCCACGCAACGTGGCATGGAGTTGAAAATGTATGCGTTTCTTATTTTATAGTGAGAGAAAACCTTTTATTGTGCAGAGTGCTTATCTGTTAAAAACCACTAGGATGAGGTAATAAGCATCTATTTTGCTAATAAGCTTTTACCTCTTATTATTATTTTTTCTCTATCTGTATGTGCATTTTCTAGACTACAGGAGAGTGTTTCCCACACGCTGAGTACTAGGACAAACCCACTTCACTCTCTTCAGAACAGGAGAAAGGGGACTTCAAGTCATACATATGTGGAAAAAAGTTAATTTTACATGGGGTGCCTAAGTGCCTTGTTAGAAAAACATGCATCTAAGCAAGCAAAAATGATACTAATCTATACGTCACATTCTCCAACCTCCAAAAAGACTCTCAATACCTCACAACTTCAGTTTTCCAGAACAAAGTGGAGCAAAGTTGCTAATGGCACATTAGATGGCACCTGTTCCAAATAAAATCGATCCAGTCATTATGTTCTTCCCTCCCCTTTTTACTTTTTGTCTTCATCTTTGACACACACCACAAAGCCTGTGGAGGAGCAGCTCAGCAGGATGTCAGATCATGTTAACCTTGCCCAGCAAGACACCCGCTGGAACCACAGCAGTAAAGATGGATTTCAAATTAAAGATCAACAATTATCTAGACTCAGACTTAGTTTCTTTGTTTTCTTCACCATTACCTAATTTCTCAAACCTTTATTTATCAGTTATATATGTCTTTTACTGGTGGTGGCACCTCTCTGCATGAGATGGAAGCACATACAAAGGCAACCAAAACTGGCACTTGGCAACAACTGCCCTGAAAGCAAATAAATATGTGGGGAAAGAAGTCCCCAAGCCCTTTTGTGTGGATGTAAGAGGGGTAACAATGAAGACAGAGCACGGTGTACACTTTCGTGGTCCTAATTCCCTCTTTCCTAAGGTCTTAATCAGGCAGAGGACTATTAATCGTTCTCTAGTAGCAGCCAGATATTTTCAGATTGCATTACAAACCCAGCAACACGATGACGAAAAGCCTCATACACAGAAGAACACAACACATAACGGCACTTACTCTGTGCAAACTTAGGAGGATTGTCATTAACATCAGTGAGTGTAATTGTCACTGTGGTAGTTCCAGAGAGTCCACCCATATGTCCTCCCATGTCCTTTGCTTGGATGACCACAAAGTATTCTTCTTTGGCTTCTCTGTCCATGTTGGGAAGAGCTGTTTTAATTATAGCTACAATAATGGGGGAAAAAAGTCAGGTACAGACCCAAATTCCGTTCTGCAGCGGTTTTTATGGATATATGTAAAAATTGGTATAAAAACTGAACTGCTCAAGGGCCAGATAAGTTGCCTCTTAGTACCAAAGATAAAGACGACCTTGAGATTTTCAGAAGAGCATATTAGAGGTCACCTACCTTGGTTGAATGAAAACAGCATTGAAATTGTGGTCCAAACCCCAAGAATTAATCACACCTGTGATACATATTAATTTTTTTCCTGATAAACCTTCTGGTTTCTGTCCAACCTCCCACAGAAATCTGTCATTTCCCCACAGAGGTCCCAACAGAAGACAACCACAGAGCACCCTTAATCCGTAAACGCTGCTAACCGTGTCTGTCAGAGGGTTTCAAACATTTTAAACCCAAACCCATTCCTTCATCTGTTCTGGTGTATAACGGAGGCAACAGTTGCTCCCTTAAGTCCTAAATCGAGTGCCTAAACTTCTACTGGAGAATGACAGCATCTTTCAGCAGTCACCAGTGCTGCAGACTCCCAAAGCCACGCCACTGTCCCTGCTCCAGGAGGGCCACGTGGACAGCGGTCCCAGCGAGCTGCCACCACCTGCTTTATTACAAGTGTTGGAATACAGAGAATGAAAATGACCCGTAGCGTGCCAAAACCTAACATGGCAGTGGGCCAGCAGGAAGATGCCTGCAAGGGACAGGCCACCTAAAGATAGGGCCAGATCCACTGGAAACTCCTCAAGATTTCATGGGCTTCCAGCAGAAGAAATAATATAAAACATCTTGCTTTCCACGCGCTACTACATCCACACCGTTCAGTATGGAAGCGCAACGAGAAACGTCTAATGGCAAACTCAAATGGCATCCTCCGCAGCCTGCTAACGTCTGCATCAAAACAAGGTAATAGGAACCACAGGCCCACCAAATGCAGGGGAACAACTTTAAATGTTAGACTGTAACACGGCTTCCTCTTGTAATCCCGTTTCTGAATTCTGTTTTTGAAAATACTGTTTGACTGTGAAAGGAGAGCACCAAGGCCAAGTTAGTGAACTATCTTAGCGGCTAAGCGAAGTGTAAGTGCCGGGGGAACCGAACCCCTCACTGCAGCGGTTCCTGCAAGCCCGGGAGCCGGGGGGTTCTGAGCCACGAAGGGTGTCTCTTCCCACGGGCCTGCCCGGGCAGAGCGGAGCGACACGGGCTACGGGCAGATGCCGACAGGAACTCACCAACCCTTTGGAGCTCATGAAAAGAAGGCGGTAAGAATTCCAGGTTGTGCTGTGTGTTTGTTAAGGCGGCATTCTGAATCGAGCGGCCAAGTTCACTCCTGGTCACACACACCTGCCGCTGGCCCTGTCACACAGCCCAATAGCCCTCGCACTGCCGTGTTTTCTACCTGCTCTTTCTTATGTATTGTCAGAGTTTTAGATGTCAGTCAATACCCACTGCAAATCCGTTCTGATTTCCTTATTGGGTCTCGCTGTGGAGACTTCAAATTTCCTTTTCTCTCTCTCTTACGCGGGGGGTAGTTTCAACTAAATACGCTGCCCAGAAAGGCCACTGGCTGAAACACTGAGATGATCTCTGAATGTATGTGTGGTGAATAAGGAAACGTTCCTGGTCTTTATCATTAATCGAGATGCATTTTAGATGGATTGTATCATTAACAGAGATGTATTTCAGTATCCAGAGGGTTTGGAACTGGGTCAGAAACGAGAAAACAGGAGACGGGGTGCAGAGGTAGCGCAGGCGGGGGCCAGCATCGAGCCCCAGCCCAGAACAGCTCCAGGACAGGAGGGACACACAGCAGCTCATGTCAGTGCAGGAGCTCACCTCGGCCACAGCCAGCAGCACTGAACTGCCACAGCTGAACTCCCTGAAGGGCCCTGGCAAACACGTGATCCAGCGCTTGCAAACCCCAGGAAGCAGCCCTGAAGCACAGCGTTCATGTAATTTAACTATTCCGTACCATCTACACCATTTACTCTGCCAAACACAGGAGAATATGCTTCTGTTAAGTTCTGTGAATGAGAACAGGGGAACAGTAAAACCCTGCAGGTACCAATAATAATCATTTGTCAGGTATGCCAGGTGCAAAATACGCCCAGGAAGAGAGTAGGGCGACTTCCTCCAGGGCAGCCTGGTTAAGGGGGGGGACATGCCATTTGTCTGTACAAGCATTTCACAGTTGTGACCGGTCTGGACCAACTGGTTTACTCTTGAGGAATAATAATGATGCATCCTGTGAACAATTCTGTTGCGATAAACGGGATGACTCACAAATGCAAACTTAGGGTATCAGAATTCAGTCCACGTTAATTTTCTTCACTAATACAGCTGATTCAAAGATCAGTGAATCCTTATTTCAGTGGGCTTTGTAAGAAGCCTACTATAACTATTTCTTCATTATTTTTACTATTTAGGCAGAGTTTCCCTTGTTTGGGTTTTTTTTAGATGAACTGACATAGCTAGGTCTGGCCTACGGATGACGTGTCTAAGATCCACATTTTGTATTCTGCAGGTTCCTCTGAGACGAGTTAATTGTTTCAATAAAGTGATGATTTCTCCCAGACATGTATTTTAATTTGTCTCTTAATGTATGGAATAGTCTAGCCCTTGTCATGGTTTGAAAGATATCAGGAAGATTAAATACCTTAAAAAGTGCCTAAATCAGAATTACACTTTCTGAATTAAGACATAAAAATTTGGGGATCTTTCTGTATAAGGGCACTAACACAACCTGTTATTTCAAGAGTTTTTATACATAATTCTCTCTGCTGTCTCAGCTCATAAACCATTTAGCAGAAGCTTAGAGTCAAGTTTCAATTTCAAACACAATAAAAAGCTAAAAAGCTTACTGTTTGAATTAGTGTAAGAAAAGCTGAAGGTTTTTAAACATCAAATATATACAAACTGCACAGGGTGATTGTTACCACTAGTATTTCCATATCCAGAATCTACAGAAGACAGGCCAGCAAAAGAGAAGGGTCGGTATCTCTTACAAGGCAAATTAATGAACAGAAAAGGCTCCTCGCTCCCCTACGTAACGTGGTCGAGACAGAGTTATGTGTAGAGAATTGCAAGGCTGAGTTTGTTGCGTTGCTGCACTCACCAGCTCTCAGGCTGGACTCACGGGGACTGCTAAAACTTTCCATCTCTTTTTTAGAAAGCAATTCCAGCTCCCCAGACACTGAACACATGCAGCACCCAGCATTAACTCATCGAGCATTCAACCTGCTCTACTCCAGCCCAGAAACAAACCCAGACTACAGCCGCAAGCACTTGCCGCGTGCCCTGATGGATGAAAACGGCACGTGCTGAACAGGAGAGCAGCTCGAAAGCGAGGGACGAGAATTACCCTAAGCTAATGTAAGGCAGGTAGATCCTGGTTGGAACTGTGTTGAGAGCAGTTATCACGGGTTTACTGTCAAAGCGGGGAGACGGATGAAGTGATTCACAGGGTTTGTTCTCTTCCAGCATCATTCAGCGGTGCCCGAACGATGGAAGGCTGGAAGGACTTATGAAGCCTTTCAGACGACACAAAGTTGGGAGCCACTGCAGGTACTGGAAGAACAAGATCAGAGTTCAAAACAATCTGGACAAATTGGCTAGTATAAAAAAGCAGGATGAAAGTCAATTAGGCAACTAAGAAGTACTTTGTGTGGGTGAAACAATTAACTTCCCCATTACAACAGAGCAGATGACTCACAGGCAGGGAAGAATGTGGAGTCAAAATGAGCCAAAATGTGTCAACAGCATTTTGCTGATAAAATGCTCCAACAATTCCTGCTCTATTAGCTGGTACAGTACAGGGAAGAACTGTGGAATAATCCTTCCAGCTCACCGCCTTGGCAAGGCTGCAGCTGGAACGCTGTGTCCTGTTAGGAAAAAAAGTTGGTTCATACACTCAGGGGAATCTGAGGAAAGACTTTACAGCCAAATAGCTAAAAACTACCGGGAGCTACTCTCCTTTTCCACTGGGCATAAGAGAAGAAATGATGGGCCTAAAATAAAAACAACGAACTGGGTTTATGTTGCAGCAAGAGAGACTTCAGTTAAGCACGGGGGGGCCGGCAAGGTAGGCACCGGACGACAGCTGCCCGTAGAACCCACAGCACTTCCACCGCTGCAAGTCCTTCAGGGCCTCTCAGACCAACGTCTGTGCAGAAGGAGAAAGCGAAACCCTAATGTCCTGGGGCAGGGACGCTCACAGCATTCTCACTTGACGTCCCCTCCCTCTGTGTGTTTAAGAGAAGGCTTTATCTCTACGTACTCTAAAATACTTCACCAACCTCAGTCCCGTGAAAACGGTGAGTGGAGATGGGGCACCACCACTGAACAGTACCTGCATCAACTTGGATGCGGCTCCTCCGACCAAAGCTGGGAACACCAGGAAGCCAGTTGGAAGGTAAAGAACTCGAGAGGTAATCTTTTTCTTCGAAGAATGAAAACACCCCAACACTGGAAGTACTTTTTTTTTGGCCGAGTTGCTGTTCCTAAACAGCTATTGGAGTCCCACCGCTCGACAGCAAATAAAACAGCTGCCGAGTGGGATTTCCTTTCCCGTGGTCCTAAATGCTCACCTGAGCAATTTGCACAATCTGCCTCACGATGTGAATCGGTCAAAATGCACCCTCGTGGGCACTCGCAAAAACCTGTTTGGAAGAATATACAGTCTCACACTGGAAAAGATCGGTGGGGGGCGGGGGGGAAGCGACGAGTCAGAGGCTGTGGCTGATGAAGAGAAAGAAGCGAAAGAAACAACGGAAAGAGGGACCTGATTTTCACTTCTCACTTCCCATTTTTTAAAGGATCTCTGTGGTAACACAATAAAGCCACACATCATCATAATTGAGGACATGGAACAAAACCAAGCAAGCACTATGCAAAACTGGAGCCTTGCCCTGAAAAGCCTCTCAAGCATCTCATTCATCCCCCACATCCTGAGGAGGGGTTCCTGCCATTTCAATCTGCGCACTTTGGAACTTTCCCTTCTTCACTGTGGAAGAGCTAAGTAATTGCTTTGCTCTTCCTTCCGAGCTATGATCTTGGTGGACATTCTTATTAAATGTAACAGTCATTCAGGACCCAAACTCCTGAAAAATCAATCTTGGAATTTCTTCAGAGAGCTGAGATGCATTCTTTGTACTCCCATGAAGGACGCTGACTTCAGTGATGTTTTAGCAGTTCATAAAAAAAGGTTCACTTGGAGATCTGTGCAAACATGTACCATAATCCCCTCCCAAAATTAACAGATCACAATTAACTGTCTTGAAAATTAAAAAAAGTGTAAGTACTTGGGTGATGTGGTTCAGGATTACTGACCCACTATTTTCAATTCAAATTACCCTTCCTAAAAATCATAATCATTTTGATAAAAAATAACATCAAATATTCTCATTTCTTATTTAGTTCTAATACCTTAGGACGTTTATTTTAGCAAGACAACAAAAATATCTGCCGCCTCCAGCAAAGCTGGCTGACTCTAGAAGAAGTATCAGTTCCAGGAGTTGTCCGCACTGCATCCAGATGCAGATACAGCTCAAATCCACAATGGAATCACAGTAAAAGTAATGACCAGGTGAGGCATAGAGTGCTACATTGTACCACGCGATGCAGAGTGATGCTGTGCCATTTTTGCGACGCTAACAGGATACGTGTTCTATTACCACATTCACAGGTTTAAACTGTGGGGGCAAGATGGCCCTGCCTGCCTTCCTGCTGAACTGAGACGAGGGTCCAGGATCGTTTTAGTAATTCTTTTGTTTCTTGTGTAACCTACAATCTACTCTCTTTTCCAGCCCATATTACTTCTATTCTTGTGTTTTCTGATCTTGCTTTCCTTCGAAGGAGACCTTGCAAGTTTGCCATTGAGCGTAAATTAACAGCACCCGCCCTCCACTGAGTGTCTGCTGGAAGGGTGTCACGCAGGCTGTGACCCGGTAACACCTATCCCAGTACTGCCTCTTTAACGCAGATGAACTTGTGTCTGGGCTGCACAGCACGGCTAGAACCCTTTCATCTCTGCTTACCAGCCATTCCCTTAGCCCTGGGACCACGCGCCACTGGCACAGGGAAAGGATCCCCCTCACCAACTGAGAATGAAGGCAGTAAATAAACATTCTGCACTGCATTCGTGACCTTGCTTCCTCAGGATTTTATTTTCAATGATCCTCTAATGCCTGTAATTACAGTACACACTTTCCAGAAAGTAGCCTTGGATTCTTTTTCAGACGCTTTCCAAATCTAGCTGTGCAGTTCAAATTCCTCTCGCTAATTCAGGCTCTTGCAGCACAACATTAGTCAGACATGTAGCCCCTGTTTCCCTGCTCAGCACGAGGAAAATAGCCCTTACTACCTCACCAGCTTTCTGAGATCGGGGCATTGCTCTGGAATGCAAGCAATGTGTGGTATCAGGGTTTTTGCTACTGCTATTATTAGATAAACTCTTGAGGCAGAAATCACCCTTTTTTTCAAATCCCCATCTGTGTTGGTCTCCAAGCCCCACTCCGGACCAACGGCAGACCACCACGAGGTGTCTTCAAGGCCAGGCTGGATGAGGCTTGGAGCAACCTGGGCTATGGAAGGTGTCCCTGCCCATGGCAGGGGCGGGGACTGGGTGGCTTTAAGGTCCCTTCCCACCCAAACCATTCTGGGATTCTATGACTGTTTAAAAATGCCTCTGCAGTGATTTTATACTTCATTAACCAGAAAAGACAAGTCTCGCTGCTGCTGAAGGACCCAATCCCACATACCTTACCCATAACAGCTGCACTTCATACTTCTAGATAGACAGCAAGAGCTGTAGGGCTGACCCTCGTGTCTGCTGCACGAGCAGCTTGTCAGTACAACTCCCTCCTACGTCACCAGGCAGTGAATCCCTGTACAAACACCTTAACACAGCTCCTGAGGTTGCACAGGACGCACAGTGCACACCGACACGATAAGGCTTACGCTGGTTTGAAGACGCTCTGTTTTCAGCATATCGCCTGAGTGCATCAGTGCTGTCACGACAGCAGGCGGTACTGCAATGCACACGACCAAGAATAAACTGCAGAAATCCTTGCACGTGCTGGAGCCGATGCTGCACCCTGGGAACGCTGCTCTCTGGGCAGCATGGCCCTGCCGCACACATCTGCCCTCCCTCTGGGAAAGGAGTTGGAAACCTCACTTGCTAAGGCAGAGCATCTGCCCAGGCCCCCTAAAATGGTTTAAGAGATGAGTTCAACTCCGCCGTAAGTGGCAGGAGTGTGACAGCAGCACTAGGTAATAAACTGGGCTGTAAAGCAGCAGCTCAGTCCAGGCTCTGAGTTGAACAAGCTCTTCTCTACCATAATCCCATGAGGGTTTAATCTAAACTCTTTAGAAGCTGAACTACGTAGAAAGGCTCTGCTGAGCGGGAGTCAGATCTGCTCCTAGCAGCTCACGACCCTCCCCGTACACTTGCCGATTACTGCCTGTATCAAACCTGTTTTCCCACCTCTCTCCTTTGGAAGGCCACCTTGCCATTTCATCGTGAGCAATCGCAGAGCCAGTCCCCGTGTCTCTCTTTTATTAACACCTCTCAAATATTTGTGCAGTGATTTCATACCCTCCTTTAATCACCTCTTAGCCAGTTTATACAAATAAAGTTCAATCAATCTTTCAGTGTAAGTAACATCCCTCAGCTGCCCTGCTCCGAACCTTCTCCAGCACTTCAGCGGCCGTTTCTGACAACCATGGCTCTCACCAGCGCTACATGCCACACCCTGAGGTCGGCCTGCGCTGTCCCGGGTACGTATCAGGACTAGCAAACGGACATTTACAACCAGACAGAAGCAGTCGCTAACACCACAAACATGTCTGTCTCTCAGAAGTTGCTGTCACTTATCCTCTCGCTCTACACTTGTTATTCCTTTGGACTGTATTTCAAAGTCTAGATGGAGGAAGATAGGAAGGACTGCAAACTAAAGTGAAAGATTCCGACCCAAGTCGTGCTGAATGCTGTTCTCACTCCTCCGAGGCCCCACTCATCTATGTTCTGATTCCAGAACCACAGGGTTCAACACCGCGGTCCAGAGAGGGCCATATACTGAATCATTAAAAGCTCTGTTGATTAAAGCATGTGCACTATCACCTGGAAGTTGCAGCTAAGTATAGAAAAAAAATCAATTATTCATTCTCCAAAGAAATATCCACATTCTATTGGGAGAGTCTTTGCTTTTCGAGGTCTCCTGCCTCTTCAATTCCTCTCAGCTTGACTAACTCGAACTTTGGCTTTGTACCAAATGACTGCATCCAAGGTGGCAGTGCTGACAGTCTATTCCTTTTCTTATAGAGCAAGGGTTGATGCCTGAATAGTACAATGTGTTTTTCAGTGCAGCAGGGTGTTTGGCATCATCTGCCTTGTTCGTGTAACTACATTTCAGGTATGTCTAGGAGTGACGTTATTTAAGTTCATGTGAAATGTAACCAAGACTCAGCTGAGAACATGTTTTCGTTCCTATACTGCAGAACACAGTGTCACATCAGACTATGTGCCATTACAAGAGTCTTATTTTAAAACTGACAGTCATGGTTTTATATCCTTGAAATGGCTTAAAAGTGAGAAGTGTACTTTAGCTACTTTTAGCAGTCTTAAGGAACTTCCTTCACAGCACTTTGACTGTCATTATCTGGATAATGAGAGAATACACACAACTTGTGTACCTTTAGAAATAACACACATCAGCCAGGAAAACCGACACAAGTTACTCAGATGTAACAATAATGATTGATGGAATATATTTTAGGCCATCGTGAGATTCGTTACTAATCTTATGTCATCGCGCTCTAAGTTCAGCCTCTCGTACAAAATCTGTATCTTTGTAACGTGTTATTTATATTTACTCTTTATCCAATAAACCAGTGGTCATATTAAAATTCACCTACAAAAAGCAAAAAATATTCAGAACAAGCCATCAAAAAAGCATTTATCCTAAGCCATACTCAGAGCAGTGAATGAAAAATAACTTCAGAATTACCTTCTTTCATGTGCCTATAACTCACACAGAAGAACTGGCAAACAGACCTGCAGAAGTATATGCATTTTTCATCTCAGGTAATGGAAAATTATTGGTTTATGGGTCACTAACCAGTACTTATTTCTGTGCACCCAGCATTACACTGTCGTTTCAGCAATGAGGTTGAAAGTAACGTCAGTGTTTCAACCAAGAGTGCGATTCAGAGAAGGACTACACCTCGTTAACAAGTTTGCAGGAACAAAAACACAAGAGGGTAAGCACCTGCTTTCCTCAGGTTTGGGTGTAGCAACCCTCTCCACCACAGGCATGAAGCCATACCCTGTGCCCCTGCTGTCTCCTCTGGTTTGGAGAACAAGGGAGAGGAATCAGGAGGCATGACGAGGATTACTCCTGGTGGCCAGCTCCCACCGTACCATCAAAACAAAGCAGCAAGGTCAGGTAATTAGTCTGAGCCAGAAGTGACGAAGTGATAGGCAATACAGACTATCCATGGCTGCCCTGGTGCTGGCAGGTGCACAGGGGTAAATCTAGTCTGAATTTCTAATAATAAAAGCTAATAAAAGGCCAGTCATCTAGAAAAACAGTAAGTAGATCCACCCTAAGTAGCTATGCTTTTGGTTACATCCAATATACGCCCATGAAGGACAGAAGATACTGACATTCTTAAGGGGATCACTTTAGCCCATTTCTTAAAGCAGGGATCACATTTGGGGAAAGACACAACTCTAGACACAGTATCTGTGTTCAGCAACAATTCTGGTTCAAACTAACTGGAAAGGCTTTCAAGCTAGCAGAGGAGCTGACGGAATGTAACACAGAGAGCTATAGCACATTCCCCCTGCCTCCTCCCTCCCCCGGAACCCCCGAACTCTAAAATACCTACCATGCCTGCAGGACAGCTTTCAGGTTTGCTTTGCTTTGCCCCTACTACATGTGGCTGTTCCGCTTTAATGTGCACACCCCCACAGTAGTACCCAAACGTCTTCCCACGTGAAACCTTCCACTGAGGTTGCCGAGTACTACGTACAAATGCGTAAGATAACGTCTTTTCCTGGCCAGCTACCGGGAGGAAGCCAGTATTAGTTGTGATGCTTCACCCTGCTAAGGTTGGATAAATATAAAGAAACAATCAAACATCTACATATTTATTATTTGCTTTGGACATTTTCTTCTTGTTTAACGCGCCTTCCGCCTGGCCGTGGTACCAGCACGCCTGTCCAATTACTCGGCTGCTAAATCAGTGTGCGCATTTCATGTGCCGCTGCCTCTAGGAAGTGAAATATCACAAGCTACTGCAAAGTTGTAGCCGTATGAGCAGCGCAGTATCGGCATTTTGAGACTGCACGTAACAACCCCTAAAACTCTCTCCGGTAGGTAGCAAACATTATCATACCCTGGCTCCGAAACTGTGCTGTTACCAAGAAAATCTGCTGCAGAGCTCCTTACAGCTCCTGAAATCCACACTTCTCTTCAGAAGAACCCCAACCAGAGGGCAGCTGGCTTTACAGCAATCTTTTCACCCCGTGCAACAGAAGGCTGCAGCTTCTACCTGACCACCCGCACCTGGTTTGCTTAGTGACTACGTGTCCATGTGCACTTCCTGTTCTCATGGCCCGAGCAAACGTGTGCTGGAGGGCTCTACACAGCTGACCTTCAGTAAGGCAAAGAGCTCGGGAAGCGAACGCAGACCCATCTCCGGCACAGGAACACGCTCTGCAGGTTTTAACACATTACAAGCAACGGACAGACCCTTCCAACGTCGCAGAAACAACTGCACTCTCTGGCTTTAAGGAACCCTCCGGCAGGTGGCTCTGAGAGGGGCGTGGTAGTTACATCACGGGTGAAGGCCAGTACGTACAGACGGCAAGGAACAGAGGATGGGCTCCGTGCATAAACTCCTTCCGTTGTAATGGTTTAGAGAAGAACACGATTGGTGTCCTCCAGAGATCTAGGAAAATGGGGAATCTCAAACCAGTTACTTGTTCAGGAGCAGCTCCATAGTACGAAGTCACTTAGTCAGGGACTGCGGGAAAGCCACAGCTGAATCTGTGATGATTAAATTCCCTTTAGAAATTCCCTTTAGAAATTCCCACGTCGTTTTCACGGTAGCAGAGCTGCTACGCAAAGGGATATTTGTAACTGGAAATGAAGGTAGGAGGAGGAATTTACTGCTACTGAAACAGGAGAAAAATCATGATTTTCAGGTTCACCAAAAAGCTTTGGAGTTTTCTCTGACTTTCATGATAACGGAAATAATTTCCCAGGTGATGAATAGTTACGTCATTGGATTAAGCATAAGGTTTTAATGCAATAGAAATAATAAACCTGAGTGAAAATAAACAGTTTCTTACATTTTGAATAATTCTTTCAGGCTATTTCTGTGTGAACCAAATGAAAAATCTTCTGTGTAGAGGGAGACTACACTTAGCTCCCTGGCTAAAGTCCTAACTTTCCCCAGTAGGAACTGAGAAGGACTTTGCAGCTAATCCCTCTCTAATTAGGAAGCTAACTGAAGTCATTACTGCATGCAATAATCTGTAATCTGAAAGAAAAGCAAACCACACGTTTTGATACACGACAGTCAGGGGTCTGTTCAGAGTTGTATCTCCACATACCCCATGACAAATCAGCCAGCATTAACTGAGGAGCTGGAGCAATGACAGCCTCCTGGCATACAGATTTTTGAAACAAGCTACTGTTTCCCACTCTGCTGGGCTACAGTCGTTCTTTGGAAAACTCTGTTTTCCAAGCAGCATGAAATAAAATACTGACCCACATTCCAGAGATTGTTTTCACACCTAGGATATGTGTCCTTCAGCCAGAAGACTTTAACAGATTAATCCACTAGTCTATTAATATTTATCAACATACACTATTTACCTAACGTCCTTGCAAGTTGGGGCATTTCTAGGAAAGGGAAATAATTTTTCCCATGCAAACTTGCCAGAAAGAAGAAAAGAACTTCCAGACTTCAGAGAGTCTAAGAGTACTTTAATGTTGGTGGGAAAACTTAGTGCCCATCGATCAAAAGCATCTTTTAACAATTTCTCCTTGAATTTATTTCCTAATTTTGTTAATCTGCATGAGGACAACAATTTTTACTCCTGCTTTACTCCCTCATGGTCATGTAACTTCAGGTGTTTTTTGTACGTTTTAAAATGAGTTGTATTTTGTTCTCCTTGGGACATCGCATCTGCTTGACTCACAGTGATTGAAAACAGCTTCTAATAACAGGTGAAAGAATATAAGAAATAATATTGAATCACTGAAAATCCCTTCTCAGCCATAACTAAATGACTTTGCTGTAAGTACGACATACGTACAGGCAACAGGAGGGAACGGGTTTATTGGCACTCCTTTCAGAAGACTTTCGAGACTGCTAAGCCACAGAGAAAGAGAGTGCTCTGAAATGTGTGTTAATAAAACTTCATACCAACCCTTGGCATCAGGTTTGTTCTTTCTCCCAATCCACCCAATCAAGAAAGAAAAACCGTTTTAAATGAAAATAGACAACATATTCACTAAAATGCCCAAGCTAAACTTTCTTTACCTGGAAACACTATAGCTTCCCACTGAAAATTACATTATGCTCGTTGAACTCCCCTGGCCAAGTCCTTCAGTCCCTGCTCAGCTGTAAGTCACCCAGCATTTCCCCTCCCTTCAGTTTCGCGCCAGTACCTTCTGCGGGACCAGCACTGCCCTTACGTTCACACAGGTTTTCCTCTGTCTTTTCACGTCATCAGACAAGTACATACAAGCGAGACAGGGCCTAGTGACAGACATCCACCCGCCCTCCTGCTGCCATGCACGCCAGGAAACAGGCAAGAGGCAGGGGCGCGTGGGTGAGCGTCACCCAGGGATCCCCCCTCGGGCGCCTACCTGTGTGCGGCTCAATGGAGAAGTAAGGCTGCCCCTCCAGGATGCTGTAAACCAGCTTGGCACTGTTTCCATACACGGGATCATCTGCATCTGTAGCTGTGACTTTAGTAACAAAGGTGCCTAAAGGAAAAGAAGGTATGCAATTAACGCTTACACTCTTGCTAGAAATTTGCATAACTTACTCAAAAAAACATTTGAAACAAAAAATAATTTCCTTAGAAACCTAAAGAAATGTGTGAGGTGAATGACAGTAACGAAAGGAGAAGAAACACCAGTAACAACCTAAAATACTACTTGTGGAACACCAACAAAACATTTTCCTTCGAGATGATATATGCCAGCAGACTGAATTTCTGGGAAAGGAAGAAGCTTTTCAGCAGCTGTATTATTTAAGGTTTCTTTGTAGCACACATTTAAAGCTACCTGATAGATCTGTGTAGACTTCAAGCATTTGCAAAGGAATCATATCAAAGGGATAGGAAATACAAGGTTAATAATACAATACAATACGTTGCATTTAAGATTTGCAAAATCACATTTGAAAGAACCTCGCCAGGCTACAGAGAGCGGACGGGAAGGCAATGAGAAAAAGGGTTCTTTTTGCTTCTCTTGGCTTGCAGCCATCATACCGGTTTGATGTGGCCACAGCGACAGTCAGGACAACATCTATTGTCTCTGACACGAGCCTCTGCCATGGAGGGGGCCATTGTCTGCCACAGTTATAATTCCACACTCTGTCCGAGAAAAAAATTGAAGGAAAAATTAAGGAAATTACCCTTTTTATTCCTTAGGCAACACAGCACTTTCCATTTCTGCAAGGAGCAAAGTCAAATGAAATTGAGTAGGTTGCATTAAGCTTGCTGCAGAGAGGGGTTTTTTGATGACTTAGAAATACAATGATGACATTAATTAGGCTAACAATAAAGACAATATCTACAGAGGGAGAGAAAGTGAGAGTAGGAGAGAGGTTAAGGGCTGAATTGTGTTTCTTATGTTCAGAAAGGGAAAGAATTACAGCACCCAACAAAGTACTCCCTTTCTGGATGTGCCAATAAAAAAAGCCGCCTCTTCCGTCTCCCCCTCCATGTGCTGCTGAATCCAAATTACATGACACTCCAGGACAGCACCAGCAAACTACAGGGAAAGAGAGCCCTTTGGCACGTCCTTGTGATGGGCTCTTTTGTTCTTTCTCTGTACGGCACGCTGCTGCCACAGCTTTCAGCAGTTCTGTGCAGTCCAGTACCTGCAACTACTTAGAGGAGTACGTGTATATTTAGAGATAATTTCCACATCCCCCAACAACTTCCATTTCAGGCTTTCCTACCTGGAGCACGGCTGCTGCAGGAAGAGGAACAGAAGGACCCCTTGGGACCTGCCCACAGCCAGTACAAAGCACGGGAAGATGGAGCTGTGAGAACGGTCTCGCGCATTCGAGGGCTGTTGGCTGATGCCTGTAATTCACGCGCGGTTACAAGTTCTCGTGTTGTTGGGCCTGCAGAGAGCAACGTCTTGGCCAAGCGGTACCTGTCGTACCTGCCCCTGCGCCCGGCTCAGCCCCCAGCCCCTGCAGCTCACAGCCGCTGGCCCGCGCGTGCTGCCAAGCACCAGCGTGAAGGTCGGTGCTTTCTCCAACCAGATTCCAGCTGAAACAGCTGGTGAGGTTCGAGGTTTCCATGGGAGTGGCTGCGAGCACAGAACTGCTCTGTCACCTCCTGGGACAGAAGGGGTCTGTGCAGAACACCACACAACGGGGCAGGGCTGCAGTGAGGTAAGGCTTATCACAGAGCAGTGGAGCTTTCTGTCCGAGTGTTTTCTCTAGGCTGTTCCGTTACTGTTTGGCATTAACACACTTTACACACAAAGGAGAATAAAGACGTGAAGCTGTTGCCTTCCTTGAGATGGTGTTTGATTTGCCTTGCTGGCTCCCATTTCAAAGGGCTGCAGAAATAATTACACTGCTTGTTTAGGAAGATTTGATATGTAATGCCTATTCTTCTCTTATTTCACCTGAGAATTCCTGAAGACTTTTATAGACATGAATTTCAAGATTTCAAAACTTAAATGGATATGCTGATTCTTTGATAAAAGCACCGTTATCCCAAGTGTTCATTAGACATTAACGTTGAATACACCTCAATAAAAAGGAGAAAATCAGTGTCTACCATTGCTTCCAACACTAATGATTAGCTCTCAAGAACAGTTTTCTTGTGACATAAAATAATTTAATCACTTCCTGAGGCTCCAAGTTTCTCTGAAGTTTACATATATATTAAAACCACACAGAATAGTCAGTATCCCCACCCACTGTTCACAGACACAAAAGGAGGGGGAAAATGACAAACCCTTCTTGTTCTTTCCCTTACAGGTCACCTGAAGTATGACAATGATCTCTCAAACTAATGAAGGGAACGGAAAAATAAAATACGCTCCCAGCTCCGAGAAACCAACTTCTTACAGTGCCAGTCTCTGCCGCTCAGTGCTTCGTTTCCAACCATCGTGCAGAGTTCTGGGAAGGTCTGCCAACCCCAGTCATTTCCTCCCAACAATCTCATTGATGAAAATCGTTTGAAACAGGTAGGCAATCACGAAACAGAAATGAAAGGAGTTGCTTCCACCACTGAAATTAGTTAAGCTTTTACATAGTTTAAATTTTATCACCTCTAATTTGAATTTGTTTTGCTTTATGCCTTGAATCCAATCTTCTGCAGGTGCAGAACATGCGACATTAGTATGTTCACCCTGGCAACAGGAAGCATCTGAAGGAGCAAACGCTGTCCCCTCTGCAGAGATGGTTGCTGCCCTGGTTCGAGGTGCTGAGGGGCCCGAAGACATAGCAACCCATCCCCTCCCACAGGTGACAGAACCCTTCACACAAAGCATACAGATTCCAGAGGGTGAAAAGCAGTGCAGAAGAAAGGAATTCACAGCCCCCACGGCTGTTGTTTAGGCACTCTCCTGAACACAGCAGAACTCTCCATGCTCTGGTCTAGAGCTGCGGATAACATTTATGCAGGATTTTACTCCAGTGCGGACACTACGCTATATAAATATTTTTTTACATGCAGAATGTGCTTAAAGTTTTAGAGATAAAAAATTTGTATTGAAAAAGCAGTAAGAATGCAGGGAAGAGTATTTATTAAGTAAATACTCTTTGAAAAACAACATCAGGGGTTTCCCAACAAACAGCTAAGGTTTGTGCTGGTGGGTAATTCTGACTGCATCTGGCTTGTGTTTCTTTGTCAATGCTACAACAAACTCATTTAGCTAGAGACTATAAATTTGAAATGGTGCCATTTTGACAAGAAAGCCACTATTATAGTCCAAGTCACTGTTGTCCTAATTACAATAATATCGTGGGTTTATATAATCTGGCCCAACAACATAATCACCGTTTCTTTTTCCTTTAGGTACCCAATACTGCCTGATGCAAAACAAACCCCTTTTTTTATATAGATGAGGCACATTTTAAGATGTTCAGTTACAAATCTTGCTGCATTTTTCCAGGAGCACACTTTCCAATGCTAATGACCCTGCGATTAAATACGGACTGCAAAGAGATTCAACAGATTTTAATTAATGAACACTTCTAATGTGATCTGGCCATTAACCACTGCTGATTGTTTCACTCTGTTAGTGTCGGGTTTCCCGTCTTCTCTGTGCAACAGGTTAGCAATCAGGGACGCAATTAAAACACGAGTATTTTATATGGCTAGGTAAGAGAGCCTGTGCCCTAAGAGAGCTGGCCAACGGAGATTAAAAGCCATCGTGAAAACAAGATGTGTGTGCTCGCCAGGGCTCTCCTGCTGGTTTGGCTGTGTTTTTACGTGAAGTCAGGGTACAGATCCTGCACATTCGTCAGAAAGACAAACGCGCGTGCTGCCACGGGGAGCAGCACAGCAAGTTTTGTGGTGCTGCAGTGAAATGTGTGTGTTCTAGGGGAGGCAGCGCATATTCAGTGCCAGGATTTACATGAATCCATATGCAATGAAGCGCCATTTTGCTGAAAGATCGTAACGGCTGGCAAACAGAAAACATGTGGCCAACACCCAGCCCAGTGGGGCAAGTTTCCACATTTTCCTGGGCTCTTCTGGGTTTCCTTTGCTTTTCTGATGCCCCTGGCTCTCCGGCACTCTCTCCCCTACCTTCTCAAATCCTGGCAGGCTGAAATCTCCATCGCTCTGGGAAGAGCTGATTACCAATCTGACAGGGCATTAAGAGTATATTTAAATATATTTTATATTATGTATGAAACACCTGCCCTTATTTACCAACTGCTCTGTTTTTGTAAGCAGATCGGCTTCACGTCTCTCCCAGGTGTGGGGCTGGCCGAGAGCCGTGCAGGCAGCAGTGGCCAAAGCAGTTTGGATTCGACAGGTCAGATAAGCATTCTTTCCAAAATGAAGCCTTTTCTTCACAGTCCTTCTTTGCTATAATCTCACAGGTAGCATGACAGCTGTTGTCATGGTAACTATTTTTTATTGAATGAAACTGCAATAATCTCATAAAAACCTGCATAACTTCTTGACATGTAAATTATTACTGCCTCAAAGCTGAAGAAACTTATTCTTATTTGTTTTTCATTGTTGCAGAATACTTTTTAAATAGAAAACCACAGTTTTAAGCCTTATCAGCCTGTATCGTGCTATATGAGACCATTTCTAAACAGAAATCTATGAATTAGGGATTTCATTAACCAACTAAAGAAAACGTATATGGACTAACAATCTGTCTAATGCACTTCAGGACTCGTAAACACATGCAAAATACACGCATGAAATATACCTACTGGTATTTAAAATCGCACAGCCCAATGCCTGTGCAGAGAAGCACACCATAGATGTGGGATCCTTGTAGGTACATGAAGAAGTTCTCCACAGAGATAGTGGTGAGGCACTGGGACAGGTTGCCCAGAGAAGCTGTGGATGCCCCATCCCTGGCTGTCTTCAAGGCCAGGCTGGGTGAGGCTTGGAGCAACCTGGGCCATGGAAGGTGTCCCTGCCCATGGCAGGGGGGTTGGAACTAGATGGGCTTTAAGGTGCCTTCCATCCCAAACCATTCTGTGATTCTATGTTTAGGGTTCTTGCGCAGATTGTACGTTACTTCACTCTTCCCTCCTACATCGGTACTTGAACCTATTTTTACTGTTAACAGCTATGTAATTGGCAAAGCTCTGAAAGCCCAATAAAAGCCCTGCTGGCCTCCTGTGGTCTGCACGGCCTGGCCTCCCGTGGCCCGCACAAGGACTGCCTGGAGAACAGACTGTAGAGGTCATGTGGGTTTTCCAGGAGATCTTCCCACACTCTAAAGGAAAACGTGAAAAACAGAAAAGCATGTGCTTTTTAAGTGTCCAGCGGGCCCTTGCAGTGATGAAAAATTAATGGAGGTGGAAGAGGACATCCTCAGCAGTGGTGAGGGGTAGAGGTATGGGACAGAATGGTCCACAAAAGGAAAACTGGGCAACTTAGACGTGAGAGACCGGAAGGCCAGAATGCATTTTGCTATAGATATGGCGGAACCCTCTACACAGCCAATGCTAGAGAAATAAGAAAGCAAATTTGTGTATTTCACAGA
Organism: Rhynochetos jubatus; assembly: GCA_027574665.1. Lineage (NCBI taxonomy): Eukaryota > Metazoa > Chordata > Aves > Eurypygiformes > Rhynochetidae > Rhynochetos > Rhynochetos jubatus. The sequence continues at coordinate 350,774 of CM050661.1, read as the reverse complement.
TGTAATACTGATGTGTGGGTGATGAGAACCATATAAATACAGAGATAGATACAAGACTTCACTTAATTTTCTGCAGAGAGAGAAACAACAACAAAAGCTTCCTTACAATGAGAAACTGTACAAGGAGGAACAGCTCCCCAAGGGAAATAACCAAATCCTTCTCACTAAAGAGTTCACTGTTGCACAGGATGCTAGATAATGTATTCCAAGGGAAAACCCTAGAAAGACAGGAAGATTAACTAAGAGGGTAATCTGTCTTTCCCAGCTGTAATTTATTTGACTCTAAGTAGTGAAATACTGTGATGCTGTCATGATCTTGTTTATGATGATTAAGGTAAGGAAGAGGGAGAAGAGGGTTATTCATACACTCAGTTTGAGGCTCAACTGTCTAAGTTACATACCTAGTTGCTCAGGCTTTCTGTTCTCCCCAAGGGAAGACAGAATTGTCCTCACGGAACCCTTCTTTTGCTGACCAGAGAGTAATCCAAATTAAATTAGCCAGCTAATATGAATGCCTAAATATCAATCATATGACCGCTTTCTTACGTGATGTACTCAAAATAGGCAATACCAGTCTATAACACTAACCCTCCAGGAGCCTCAGGCATGAAGGCTGGCACAGCGAAATACAGCACAGGTACAGACCCTGCAAGACTTTTGTTTTCATTTACATTATGTTCCACATATATATATAAACATCTACATACACTTACATACTCAGACAACTGTGCACACTTCCTGAAACAACCTGCAACTGGCAGGTTTCATGTTCAGATTTACAATAACCTGAAAGATTAGAGTAATAAAGCATTACTTGTTTGTTGTATATAAGGAGCCCTATGTAAGGTCACTGACACGCACAGAAAACAGACAGCAGAACCCCATACTCTACAGACCTACAGGAAGTGGCAGATGCTGCCCCAAAGAACTGACAGCATAAACCAGAAGGTCTAACCCCTGGCAAATCTGTCACAACAAAAGGACCTGAAAGAGTCCAGCAGGAGCAGCTTGGTCAACAGTAGGAAATAACCACTACAATAAATAATGAAGTGCCATGCAGGAAATGAAATAAACTGTTCCGTTTCCACCAGGAAAATGATCTTTTCATGGACCTCTCATATGCCAAGCTCGGTTTGGCTCCATAAGCAGAAGAGGAAGGACAGTTGTTTCTTCCACATTACATATTTCTCGATGCAATTTTTAGAGTAGATAGCTTAGAAAGTTAATAATCTTTAAAAAAATTTAGTATCATGCAATATGCGTACGAGTCAAAATCTCCAACCAACTGAATATCCTACCACACGTAACACAACAGTGTTTTTACACTGCTCGCGTGCCATTTTAAGGACTCTTTTGTCATGTGAGGGAAATGGGAAAAATGTATTGTATGCAAATGTGCAACCACAGAAGTATGAAAGGTGCTTGCTATGCACAGGAGAAAAACGCTTCCTGTACAGCCCGCAGACAATGGAGCAAGCTGGCAGCCTCCAGCATTCTACAGCTGGATAACGAGGACTGTCGGAAGCATGGCTGTGAAATCTAATAAGCTGCATATTTTACAGGCTTTTTTGTGCATAAACTAATTGTTTTAGAACTCTGATGCTGCCTTTTTAACATGATCTTCTGGACACAAAAATGTTTTACATCAGAAGTACAATATATTCAGATCTAGGGCTACAGAGAACACCAACATCCTTGCTGATGTTACCTACTGCTTGCTCGGCTTTAGCTTGTGTGGATCTAAAGGAAGGATACTGCCTTTCCAGTGTTAAGGCTGGCAGTTCTTTCTTGCTACAACATATAAGAAGGTGCCATTAGAGAGCCTGCAGGTAATCCTTTAAAAATTCCCCTGGCTGGCTGTTTGTTAGGATTAGAATACAGTCTGGAACATCACAGGCAACAGTGCAAGGGCAAAGTATGTTTTATGTTTGGCTTCAAGCAGTATGTTTTCTTTTCATGCTATTTTTTTATTCTCCCCTTAGATATCACCCTCACTATGGAATATTAATTGACATTTGTGAGGGAGGTGGGAAATAGCTACTTCTTTGCTCAGGACTTTTTGAAAGACTGCTTGTCTCAAATCAACTGACCATTTCATCAGCATTCCTTCTGCGAGGTCCCCAGGCAGAGACAGTGCGACTGGATGATCCCTGTACACTGTATTTCCAAGCAGGGAAAAGAGTACCGTAAGGCATGTTGCTGCTGATGGAAGTTTCAGGTTATGCTCAGGTGTATTGTATAAACATAAAACACAAAGTAGCCCTGGCTGTTTACTGCAGACATTCTGCCATTTATAACTTCCTGCTGTGAAAGCAGAAAATGGCTGGTATCACCCTGCAGCTTTGGTGCTCTGCTTGCCTTGCTCGACAGAGTGAAGCCAGCGGCTGCCATCCAGGTTGGAAGAGCAGGCTGAAGTATTGCCCCCTCGGGCCCTGCCGAGCAAGCACACGGCAGCAGAGCCCGCCCGGGCCCCAGGAAAGGGAAGAGCTGAATGAGCTGTCCAGCAGCACTCGACGGGCTCCTTCCTGAGACTCACTAAATCAAGCTCTCATGTAAAATGCTCCTCAGCATCCCAGCTAGTGCGTTTGATTATGCACAAGCAGAGGAACGAGACAACATGAAGATACACATTTTCTAACAGCTGTTGCGTTGGTGCAGTATTTTACAACATCTGTTGTTTTTTTCCTCAGCTTTTGCACCCTAACCCTTTGCGTTTACCCCCTGGGCCCATTCGCAGCCGACCCCAGTAACACAGTCCTTTCACTCTACAATTTTGTGACCAACAACCATTGATTTAACAGTCATGCTCAGTGCCCTAAAAATCAATGAATGCGTAGGAAAAACACCAGGAAGACAGTGTGGTTGATCTTGATAACGTCAGGCCAGGTTTTTATCGCAACTTTCTAATTGATCACATTATTTTATCACTGTTCATATCAGCCACTGCCTGTCGCTTTTGTGAGCAACTTGTAACTGGAAGAGAGTTTCTTTGGGAGAACTGGAAAGAACAGCTACACCGTGTACAGTGTGCTTCTACTACACGTGGCCGTGCTAAACACATCTGTTGTGCTTCTGAAAAAACACCGTGAGTGTAACCGAGGGCAAACTGATCCAAAGGCAAACTGGCCCAAACCCTTTCCAACAAAGGCCTGTTTCCCCACGGTAATTAGTCTTCATGGGCAAAACTATTCCTATGAGCTTTTTCTCACTGTTAATATTTTTCAGTGTTACAGGCAAAAGCATTGCTAGAGCCACAGCAGCCTGACTTCCACTGTATGCATTTTATGATAAGTTTTTCACGTCTGTCAGGGAAATTCTTAATATTTGGAGATTATTAAAGTTTGACTGTTTACCTCAGTTCAGAGAAACGATGAGAGAGTTCTCCTCCTTATGGCTTTTGTTCTTTTTCCATCTGTGTCCTTTTTTATTTCACCAACACATTTGTCGCTCTACTTCTGTTGTCTTCTGTCTTTCAACATGACGCTAGCTGTCTAAACACTCCTGCCTTCACCAAGAATGAAATCAAGAAATATCACTCCTCGTTCCTCTCTGGAAAAAAAGATCCTGAAACTATACTGTTGGGAAACAATATCCACTTTTGCCCCCATTATCACCTCTGCAGCATGCTTTCAGGAATTCATGAATCTGTGCATAGATGGGAAGGCAACACAGAGACAGGACATCCTCGGGGGGTGGGCTGGATTTTTCTTTCTTCTCTTTACACCAGCGGGACCCATTCCCATCACCCTGGTGGATCTCTGGCTGCCCAGTCACTTACATAACATGCCACCTCCCCTGCAGGCACATACACCCACTTCACAGACAAACGGAAACACAAAGTCATGGGCTCTTCCTCCTCTGAGCTCCTGCTCAGCTGAATCTCTTTCTAAAAGGTTTTAACTGAGTTTCCTTCCCAGTGTGTCCCTTTACATCTGAAAGTGATTAAACAAGATTTACAGGCAAATTCAATTATTTCCTATTTGTGAAATGCAATACTGTTACAACAAAGTGATTCTACAGATTTCACTTCTTGATCTTTAATTCCTCAAGAAAATTAATATCAGAATTAAAAGATTAGAGCGCTGGGCTTCAGCAAAGAATGTATTTTCCATAGGCAGCATTAGCTTTCACAAGCAAATTCAACATTCTGGAGTTAAGGAACAGGGCTTACTATGGCAGATTATATAGGAGTTATGTAAAAAAAGAACGGAACACAAGGATGAAAAATAAGGGAAAATTCAATTTAGTTCTCCGAACATTTTCTGGAATGTGCTCCTCTCTTCTTCAAAAGAGAGAAGTACATTTCAAAATGACTGCACCCAGTGACGACGCACACCGCTCAGTACGCGTGTGGGTGTGTGTTCTGTGGAGGCAGTTGAAAAGAGAGCATCGTTCCTACCGGAGGTAGCAGTGTCATGCTAATCGTCTTTGCACCGAGCAGTGGGAGGAAAGCCATGCAAATCCTTTCCTTTTGTTTTAGTGGGGAAGCAGGGTTTTCCAGATATCACTGACACTTAAGAATCAAACCTGCTGGATTGTGGCCACATACGTGTCATGGTCCCACACACTGGCGTCCACACACATTCAGAGACAGCACAGACAAAAAGGTTGCACGTACACTGCAGTTTTCACCTCCCCAGAGCGTCTCACTCATGCACCGGACATCACGCAAAAATGCCGCTGCCGCTCACAGAAACATCTCCTCTGGCAAGGGACACCGGAGCAGAGCCTAACGCAGCTACTGGGGAACGGCAGTGCGCGAGCCTCAGCCTTACACCGCGGAATGCTGAACGGTTACCGCGTTCATCTGTGCTTTCGGCACTGCGTTCCACAGAGGCCAAAAATAAAATGCTCTACTGCATCCTCGTTACATAAGTACTATATATATACACAGCACTTGCGAGCTCCTCTTCGGCTCCCGAGCAGTCAGCGCTGGAGAAGCATTTTGAGGAGAGAAGAGGTTTAACAGAACTTTGTTTTATCCCGAGCAAGAACAGAGCCTAGTAATGACTGTGTCGTAGAAGCGTCAAGGCTGAAATGAGCAGCGGGTGGAGACCTCTTTAAGGGGAATTAGGTAAGTGGATAATGGGAGTGAAAACCTCTCAGCATGGCAAAAAAAAAAGTATTCCGTGAACTCTGAAAGGAGACAGAGTTTGCTTATAAACATTATAGCAGAGTTTAAGCACTTTTAAGGGGACTAACAAAACTTCAGCAAGTTAAAACAATTCACGGAGCATCACTTAGTGCAGCTCTTGGTGTTGCTCTCTGTGGGTTAAAAGAGGAAAGCAGAAGGAAACAGTAACAGCAACACTGGTGAAGGGGTAACATTCTCATCTTCTACTTTGCGGGGTGAAATGTGGCTCCATCAGAGACCAGGGCTGCGTACGCTGCACAGGTTGTACAGCAATTCGTGCCCCCGTAAGGCAAGGGCAAGGGGCAGTTAAGCACGGGGTTTTGCTTTTCAACAGAAGAACAGGAGAGCGTGTTTGTGCTGCTTCAGAGAAAGGGCTGGTAAGCACCACCCCAAGGACTGTCACACAAAGACACGCGAGGACCAGGTACTGTAAGTGCAAACTCTGCCCAGTTTGGGTGACGAAGGCAGTCAGTGGCAGATCTCTGATAACATGAAAGAAGTTTCTACCTGTACCAGTGGTGGTAGAAGAAACCTCTTTTGGACCAAACTTCCATGCAGCCTAAAGACGTAAAAACATGGAACCAGGCAGTTTCAGAGGCAGTTCAGGGAAGAACGGTTTCTCTCTGATGGGGGAAACAGGCAGAACAAGATCCCCCAAGCCAGCCCCCCGCATGACTCCCCAAACCAACAGCTACAGCCTGGCACCGGTCATTTCTTCTACAGTGTTCTACCACAGAGTCCTCCCAAACACAGATTTATCCTCCACTTCATCCCTCATGACCTTCCTTTACATTTCCCCTCTTCCGTAACACTACTCTCTGTTTTTTCACTTCCCTGTTTTGTTCGTGTCTCACCCGTTCTTCTCTTGCTCTCATAGTGCATCATCTTTTCCACCTCACGGTGACCCATCACCTGGGGTTTATTCACCGGATCTTCTCACTACTTTCTATCACAGTTTTTGTCTTTTTCTTCCTCATCTTCTTTACAGTGAATAACCCTTGGACAGGGGCCACGTCTTTCCTAAGGACCATAAATACTGTTCATATGCACGGAGATAGATTATTTCACAGTATGATCCCAAACCATCCTTTCTTGCCTGCAAGTATCTTTTTTCTCTTTTCCTAGAATACCAAGAAAGTACAAGTCCCACTCCTAGAAGGATTAACCGCCTGCAGTTTCCCTTCCTCCTTTTTTCTTTTTTTCTTGGGGGGAGTGGGGAGCAGGGGTGGAGGGTGCTGTGCTTTGTTTTGTTTTATTTTTGTTTTGGGGGGTCATTTGATTTAATTAAGCCACTTTCTTGCTTAGAGCTTGGTAAAAACATCTTCTGAATGCCGGTCTGTATTACATTTGTGCTGCTGGATAGCTAAAAGTAAGCTAACAAATTAAACCTAGGGGTTGGTAACCAAACTGATGTGCAGGCTTGCAAACTCGCACACTGGGCTCGGCACAGGCAAGACATGAAAACCTGACGGAGCAGTGTTGATTAGAAAAACTGAGGCCGCAGTTCTCGTTGTCCGCTCAGCGTCACAGGCTTACATTGAAAAATGGGCTGGTGCAACTCATGGTGCCGAATGTGGGCAAGAGGATGGGTCTGGCTCCTCACATTCCTCCTCTTTTTAACTGAAGAACAGTAGGTTTGAAAGTTTTGGATAGGGTGCTGCTGTAGTTTACAAGTGCCTTGGCACCCCTTCGATTACCAGCTTTCACTCATGTAGACAAATGGCTGAAAAGCACAGGATCCTCCACCTGAGCCCAGAAAACGTTAGGACTCACTCTGCATTTCCTGGCCAGGTGTTGATGTCTTTGCCTGCCCTGAACTCTTACCGGACCCCGAAACAGCCTCTCTTGGTTTGCTGGGTTTACTTCCCTTTGGCTTCAGTGACAGCTGAACATCACCTGCACTGGGTGTGTACCACCCGTGGGGACCAAACACTCAGGTGCGTGAACACGAACCCCCGTGAGGACACAGTTATGTATCTGCATACAGAACAAGGGACAAACTGTGCACAAAAAACTAATACATGAATCCAGGAGGAGACAGATTGATGCTAATCTGACAAAACAAATACATGCAAGTAAAACGTATTAAGAAGATTATTTCCTACTCCTTTCTTTTTTTGCCCTTTCACACAGTTAATTTCCCTTTTCATTGTCTTTTTCCACAGCTTTCTCTGTTTTCCATCTTCCACGCAAATCCTACAGCTAAGCTAATTGGTTAAGTCCACTCTAGAGTCTAACCATCAATTCCCAGACACAGCATCTTTCATTCCAGTGGGTTTGGCTGATTACAGTTGCACTTAGAGGAAAACAAACAAGTATGTATCAACATGCTGCAAGTGCTGCATCTGTGTATGAAAATACACAGACAGATAATTAAACATCGACGAAACAGCAATAGGATTAGAGTGCCATGTCGGAACAAATCTTGATAAATCCTTCTCAGTAACAGTAACTACAGCGTCATAAGGGGAATATAAATTTAGCCCATTAAAGTGCTGTTGGACAAAGACAGACACATTAATACATCTGTTAGTCATTTTCTTACTACTAAGGGACCCTACTGTTGTGCTGCAGATGAAAGCTTTGGCCAAGAAGCGAGTTGAAAATATGCAAATTAATGCTCACAACATAATAAATATCTTATCAACAATGCAGTGGCACAGAGGCACAGCTTAAAGTTCGTCGAGGGTTAGCCATACATACCTACAACAGACATCTCGGGAACCGTGGCATGATACGGACCATCCACAAACTCCGGGGCATTGTCGTTGATGTCCTGAACCTTAATGATGAATTCAGAAGGAGGCTCCAGAGGTTTGTTGCTGTCCCTGTCGACTGCTTGAGCTGTTAGGGTGTACTCAGCTTTTTCCTCACGGTCGAGCCTTTTCATGGCGTGAATGTCTCCAGTCTTGTCATTGATCACAAAGATTGTTCCCGCTCCATCTCCAGACAGAATATACTTGATTTTGCTGCTGCCAGGATCCAGGTCTGTGTGTAACTAAAAGGAAAAAACCCAAAACAAACCATGTTTTAGAGACAAAGATTACACCTGGTTTGGTTGTTGTTGGGGTTGGGTGTTTTTTGCATTGGTCTAACCAGATGTTTTGTCAAGCTGGTCCTTTTGTACTTGAACCTTAGCACCAGCAATCCGTACCTCAGCTTGAATACACAAGGAGAGGGGGCATTCGTATGCATACTAATCAAAAGTGAAAGTAATCATAGGCATAATTAGACTTTCTATTTAAAAAGCAGCTGTTACATATATTTCAAATCCCTGTTTCAAAATGTAAATGTCTTCAGAACTATAATCAGCAAAAAAGGAACAAGATGTCCTTAACCTGTTAGATCAAAGGGTGAATGGAGCATTGACAATCACGTATATTTTAATCTAGTTTCTTATTTTGTTATTACTTTTAGTTTATTTTCAGGTAACACTGGCATCTGTGAAAATGTTGTAATGGGCAGCATTCACAGAAATTTAGAACCGTGCCGTAACTGCGCTGTCAGCAGAACTTAACAGGTTCTAAGGCCTTCATTCTAGAAGGCCCGTTAAAGCCAGTTTCCAGAAACTCACACGCAGTGCCCCATTCTCCTCCGTGCCCTATTAATAACAAATATTTAGATCGCACTTGGCTCTTCAAGAAACACGACGGGATCATAATAACCTGAAACAGTGGGGGAAAGGAGGTTTTCTTCTTTACTTTGGTGGGGTTTTTTTGTTAAAAGCCTGAATCAAACACTGGAGAAAAGGGTGTACCCTGACCTTTCTTGGCAGGCTCAGAGCCAAGTACTAAGTATCAGATTGTCTCTAACAACTTCTGACTGCGAGGGCGAGCGCACCGATCGGTGGACCATGTGCATCAGAGTCGGCACATTCGAAACCGGAGGATAACAACTTAAATTCACAGGGAGAGTGCTGTAAATCCTGTTCACTATTAAATCTAACACTCAATAGGAACAATACGGAGTAACAAACAACACAGCATTAAAAATGTAACCTGCATTTATTATTATTTATCTGCACCTCACAAAGCCAGTCTGGAGGAGACATGTACACCCTGTTCCAGACAGCTGCAACCTGACAGAACGGCGACTACCGCTCTCGCTCCCCGCCGCTTACTTGTGTGCAGACAGCTCGACAGCAGCGGCTGCTGGCCATGCCTTTCACTCTTCAATCAATCTCAGCGGTTGCTAGGGCCGGGCCACGCTGCTGCTTGGCCTAAGAACGTGGATTAGGGCACTAAAGGAGGTGTGGAAAAAAAGCTTTGTAACACTGGCTACAGCCACCCACAAGTAGCTTTTCGTGTCACGCCACGCGCCGGCTCTGCAGGTTCTTCAGCAGATAACTGGTCACATACAGTTACCTCTGCAAATTAGCTGGTCAGGAATAAGAGCTCAGACAACCCGTGCACAGCACCTCACAGAAAGGAACCTCAAGCAGCTGCAATGAGTACTGCGGACAACGGCCAGCACGCCTCATTTTCCAGCTGATGGGGTTTATCCCACACACCGAGTCCTGGCCCACCGGTGTACTTGCTCTGCAGTAACAGCAGAGCCGGTACCCTCAGTGCTGTGTGCAGGGCAGCATGCCACTGCCACACCAGCATCTTAACAACTTTCTGGAAGCCCTTTACTTGTCTGTGAACGACTGTTCCATTCGCTTTTCCTACCCGAGCCACACAAACATACAGTCGGACATCAGGTGGCAGCTGAGTCCTTTCCCCAAACCCACCATCTGTTTCTCTGTTCGTAGTTTCCATCAGCTCTTACTCGAGAACGATCAGCGTAACTTCTGTTACTGCAACAGCCCCCGGTCGGTACCGCAGCCCTGTGGGCTCAGGAAGGCATGTCAACACAACTGGTTTTTCTCAAAAAGATCACTGCCCCGTGAGCAGGATTACACTCAATCTAGTAGCAGCAACATAAAACATCATTTTCAGGGTCCCAGAGCCTGTCAAGATCAATCCTAAATCTGTTTGTGTTTTAAACAGACCATTTATACTCTATCCATCCGTTTGATCCCTGAGTAAAATCTACCCGTTACTACCCTCACACAGGAAGATTTTGGCAGAATATTCACAGCTGAATTGCAGTGTCAGACCAAGACATCGTCTGGACACACAGCTCGGCAAAACAATTGGGACCATCTCAGTCCACCTGAATACAGAGTGCCTCACAGGGAAAAACTGTAATCTGAATTTCTAAAAAGGCACTGTCTGGATTAACTCGATATCCCAGAGAGACATCTGAGGCTGCTCAAAGATTCTCCAATTTTCCAACAGACAACAGGTTGTTCGTATAATCTCCAGTATAAGTGTTACCCATATGAGGTGACAAAGTTATGGTTCATAAATCAGTTCCAACAATTAAAATGAAAAAAAAAAAGTCTATGATTAACTTCGAAGAGGTTGAAGTCCTTTGTGTCAAAAGAAAGAAATAGATACTGCTATTTGAAACACTATAAAAACAACGTGAAACCTTCATTTGGAGGGCTAAGCACTAAACAAGAAGTGGAAGACCTCGAGCATTTTATGATCTTAAAGTTGAAACTGAGTCTGATTACCCAAAGATTAATACTGGCAAAAATGATAGTAAATTTTATTTAGTTCTTAATAAAAATCAAGCCGGAAATAAAAATTACATATGATTTCAGTAAATGCTGTATGGTCAGCATCCAGGCTGACTTTTCTAGGTTCTGAAGTTCTGACACTAATATCTAAGTGCTACCACAAATGACCTCTGGAAGAGTCATTTTCCCAAAATCATTTCATTGTTTGGATTTAGGATTAAAACCTCATCTATCTACAAAGTTCCATCACAGAACTGACGTTCTAAGCCAGAAAGCACAGCATGTTTCCCCAATATTTCCTCTTTTCTACCAGATGTGAATGATTGCTTCCCGCAGTCGTCAAGCTCCAGCAGGCTGTGTTCACATGAAGGTGAAAGATCATTAAACACATAATTACGCAGGGTCTAGGTGAGTGATAGAGAGCGATAATGAACATAAATACAGAGTATCAGTTACTGCTGAAAAAGCCTCACAAATGTAGCTACGAAACTGCTTCGCACACCTGCACCTTTATTTGTCGTGCCTGTGCTTGGAAGCTGACCTTTTATTTTCAGAGCAGCATCAAGAAATGCAGCAGGAATTTCTGTTTTCAAGGGAGACACCCGCAGTCAGGCACTGTGTCCCGCTGCTGGCCGGCATCCCGAAGCCAATGGAAAAGGGGGTTCCTGGGAAGCTTCATCATGTTCAGAAGGAACCAAACCCACTTCCTTTATGGGAGGGTCAGTTAATTAGACTCCAATGACAGGAAACCTTCCTCCATGGCTGCCCTGCCTGTGGGACTACAAACCCAACCAGCTCTCTCACCTAACGCAGCAGCTGCAGCCCCATCACCCAGCTCGTGCCTGGACTAATGATGATGCAGCTGCCCCGCGCTAATGCCCTCCTAACGCCCCCACGGATCCCCAGCAGAGGGCTGGCCCCAGATACGGACTTCACTCCCAGGAACCCTCTGGACGCCGCGCTACCCAGCCATTACCAGTTCCTTTGCTATTCCATGGCATCACGCAGACAACAATCGCTGAGCCAGTACTAGTGGTACCAGCACAGGGTACTTCCACAGAACAAACACTATTTCCACTAATAGTGGAAGCAGGAGTATTGCCAACACACTCTTCAAACACGTAACACACATTTAGAGTCTCCCACGTACGTACGTTACAAACATGCGTAATGACAATCAGCACACGAGAAACTGCAGAGATGAAACTTGTTCGAAGAGCCTCTACACTCAGTACTGAAAAACGAATACCCCAGCATGTTACAGACATGAAATTCCCCTATTCCGTAGGTATTTATCATCATAATTTTAACCACATTTTCTTACCAACTACTCGGATCAAACCCGTGTGCAGCCAAGGCCTTTACACGTGGAGGCAGGCTGCAGAGCCCCCAAGGCAGGTCTGTGAAGTTCTGCTGCACTCTGAGCACACAGAGATTTGTCAGTCTTCTGCAGGTGGGAAGAGCCTCAGCTGCTCTCGGCCAGCTCCCCAGGTCAAAGGAGCAGTTCCCTCCGCACAGCGGGCGTCACGCTCATGCCACGTGTTCCCCGTCACGGAAGAACATTGTGCACTCGGGCCTGGTCCGTGCCCAGGATCAGCAGAAAGCTGCGGACTGGCCTTTGGGGCAGGGTGGCTGCAGCCCTCTCCAGCGTGGTCAGATGAACAATGTCACACTGGGGGGGACCAGCCCACAGCGAGATGCACCAGCAAAGGGAGGATTTGTCACTCCAGATTCCTAGTATTAGTAAAAAAGAGTAAATGTATCACTAATTCACAAGAGGGGGGAACGCTACATGTTATGAAAACGCTCCTGGACATTTTTAATTAAGAAAAGAGAAGGAGGCATTACGTCGTTTTTATTTGAGTTTGTTAGAAAGTAATTAATTCATCCTTGTGTAATTACAAGGGAATTACCCCTTTCTCATTTCAAGGGAGAAGACATAATCTGCCCTTAAAACCTCATTTTAAAGTTTGCACCATTCTTTTCCTTCCTAGCTCCGGAATCCTTCTGAAGGGCTTACGCCATGCCTCGCTGACTGTCGCCAGGCGTTACACAGACACCCCCCCCCGGCTATCCCAGCACTCCGTGTGCTTGCACTTTTTCCCTATGCCTGGCAGTAGAATCCCCCGTTTCTGAGGCAGTCCCCATTTAATGAACACAGGACAGAATTCTCAGCCCTTATGAGTCTCTTCCAAAACCACCGGGTGCTAAGCAGCTCCAGCTCACGCTGGGAAAGGATGGAAGGACTTCAGTGACTTCTGCAATCACGTACAAGTATCAGCGCTTTCCAACACCGCGTGCACCGTACGCATCCTGTTCTTTCTGTGCGTGACTGTGCAGGCTTTTGTTTTCTAAAAACGTGACATCGCTGGGTGTTACAGAAGGGTTTTGGGTGTACTGTTGATGTGCCCTGACACAAAGTGGACAGCGAGCACATTTACCGATGACCTGCAGTTTAAAAAAATCGTCCCTAGTAAAACTATTAGAGAGAGATCCAATTCATTTGCACACAGTGAAGAATTAATAAGTGTAATTTCAATGTACCAAAACCTTTCATTTTCCCCATGGACAGGCTGATCCCATCTTTAGTAACAGGAATTACACTTGCACAACAGGGATCCAAACATTCTGCATTATTATTCAGGGTAATGACAAACCGGGGCCCTGACTTGACATTTCTGACGTAACCCAGTACCTGGACACTTTCAGAAAGGACAAAGGTTTCATTTCAGATATGAGAATCAAGTAACGTGAAGCCTGTGGAGTAACTGTCAAAAGACACGACTGCTCACACTTCTCTGCTGCACTTTCATAACCATATTCAGAGAGAATGAAAGCAATAATATCCCTAACACTTGTATTTAATAGTGTAATCTCTGCTTTTGTCTGCCTCAGTTTCCTACCATGTCCTGTGAGTATCTTTGATTCCAGATGGCCTCTTTTATGTTTGTTTATTCTTTGCTACTGTTTTTTTATTCTATTTGATTTTCTAATTCTGTCTCTGTTTATATTCATGCTGCAACTGTGCACAAAATGCTTTTCATTGCTTACCTTTTGGTATCATCTTATAACACACTAGAGTGAGCTGGTGTTTAAAAACTGGAGGCAAGATTGGGATCTAACAATCTGTTTGTTCTAATTCACTGATTATGGGTAAGTGATGCAAGAAAAGAGCTTGGGAATGTGACTGAACCTTGCTCAAAGTCCTCCCTGCCTAGAGCACTACTGGTCCGTTCCGTATGGGCAGTGTACCACCTTCCTCACCAGGCTGAATTAATCATTTTTAATATCTATTTTCACTCAATGTCTTGGGAGAAAAAAAGTCAGCTCTATGTGTTTCTACAGATGGGAGGGACAGAGGAAGAGAGAAATCCATGTTTGGCCTCCCAAAGATCCGTATTAGGAAAAAACATCCAGACCCCGGCGCCGCCAAGCCCTTCCTGAACTGCTCTACACAGTTACCTCCTGTTAGGCACAGTAGCAATTTGTCATTAGCATTGTTACATACTGTGACCTTGTTCCACAGAAGTTGTTGCCCCTGCCAGAGGAAATTCCTAAGAGGGAGAAAACCATGGCCCTCCATACAAAGTCTTCCCCACATCCACACTCACATGTTCGTCTGGCGGTCGCAATGGCAACATGACAAGGTAAGTTCTTTCCACTCTCTGCTATCTTCAGCCCAAGGCATGGTCTCAGGATGCTTTTTCCATATGGATTTCTTCTGTACCTCGCCGCTTCTGAATAATTATGTTAAGCCAGATGACAGCTAAAGCTTTACGTTTCCCTAGTCCTGGCCTTGGCCCTTTCCATTTGGGAATACCATCTGTCTTCCCTTCTGTCCTGAGAACCCCGCCACCACACATGACCCGTGTCCCACTGCAGCCTGGACTGCCGCCTTCCATCACTGTTTTCTGCCGCTCTTTAATGCCCAAGTGTCCTGTGTCAAGTGGCCCCAGATGCCTGGCAGCGCTCTGCAGCTGGCCGCCTGCCCAGCCCCGGGCTCGCGTACCTATTTCTGAACCCAGGCTGCTGCTCCTGTTCCGACAGACACCGCTCCTCTGAAAGGTCTTGCTTTGGTAACCCAACTGTTTCTCATACTCGGGAACATGCAATGAAACTGTGTCATGCTGTCAGAGAGGAATCCTTTCCCAACTCATTTACCTCTGTTATTCCATCTACAGCTACTGTGGTTCACTGCAGGAGACCTGAAAGCTGGATACAGCCAGCCTCAACAACTGCTTGAAGTTTGAGGCTTGTAAAACATATTCCCTCTTCTGTGTCTTTATGGGGGGAAAAAAGTACCTGTCATCTCCTAATGGTTGGGGTCAAGCACTTCTATTAACAATTCCAGTGCTTCAGGCATTATAATTAACAGTGCCTCCTGCACTTGTCACACGTTCCCAGCTCAGTGAAGCAGCAGCAAAGCCAGTTACTCCCCCCTCTATCCTCGGACACAAACTATGCGGTAGTTTCTACAACCTGTAAGGCTTTGTGAAGTCTCCAGACACGGCCTCAGAGGACTGTTCCCCTTGGACTCTCTACTGCCAGCAGTCATCTGGCTGTTCCTTCCTCACAGGCAGAGGATGGGGACGACTGGAAAAACCACAGGCCATGGGAATTTCCTATTCAATGTGCTAGCCAGAAGTTCAGCTGTTCCTAAGTACCAAATCCTTCTCTTTTGTTCCTTTAATAGTCATCACCTTATTCACACTATTCTGAGCTTTTCTTCCATGTTGTTTGAGATGTATTTTTTCTTTCCTCTTTAAAAGCTTATTATAACCTGCCCGGCTTCCTGCTCAGGCACAGAGTACACTGCACTCGAGCACTGAGACCTCTTTGTGTTTTTCAAATGATTTTCTCAAGTGAATGTCAGAGCAATATCTTGTAATGCATACTCATAGGACTGCAGAAGAGGAATAAAAAAGTTAATCACTACATACCCACAGCAGTAATTTGAAGGCTGCTTACAAAATCTGTCAAACCAGACAGGCTGCAGCCTAGATCAGCAAAGGCAGAACGCAGTACAATAAGCCAGCACGGTCAGAGGTGACAGGGTATTTCTATTTATTTAAGCATCTTGAAGTTGTCATGATGTCACAATCCCTCGAGGCTCTGCTTTCAGCTGCTTTTACCACCCCGGCTTCTGATCACGCTTTGCTCACTCTGACTGGGAGGATCCCAGCAATGATATATTTAACCCGTCTTCCTTCTTAACAAAGGAATTCAAACCCGTGCAGAACGTGTTCTGTTCTTTAATGCATTCTGATACTTAGTAATTTTTCATAAAACAAACCTGATAGCATTAAAATCACCTTTTTGAAGGTGATTTTTCAAACTTAAGATGACTGCTTAGCACTAGTCCTGTGTCTGAGCAAGGGAGGCAAGTACCGTCCAAAATGCCATGGTGTGCAAAGCTGGCAGTACCACTAGCAAGCTCTCCTAGCAATGGGCTGTCAAACACACCTGGAGCGCAGAAATACAAACATCAGCTAGCAGCCAGCTCTGAGCTCGAAGGGAAAACTGCTGAGAAGGTAACAGTGAAACAGAACCGAAACATGAAACTGCGAGTACTTCCATACCGATTATCAGATAAACTGTGGGCTTACACATGATAATAAACTTATTTTTAGTGTACCTACACTAACCTCGGAGCTGTGCACATGGGTACAGTGTAATTTTTATTGTTCCTAAATCTGTTTTTCCAGTTACCTGGAATGTGAAAATAAGCACAGTTAGGAAATGCTACAAAGCAAATTCCTTATGAGATGTCCAGCAAAACATTAGTTCTTTACAGTTACTCTGTGTGACGTTACACAGTAACATCAGTGTCACACGTCAGAATAAACTGATACAACATGAGGATAACTGTGTTCTTCCCAGTTTCCTTGCAGGCAGAGGTTTATTAGGGATAACTCACGCAGAGTTCTAAGTTATTCACAAGAACCTAGTTGAAACTAGTCATGATTTCATACAGTTTCAGAAGAAACTGTTTGCCACATCACTTATGTGGTTTCCAAAACCTCTTAACGTGATTTCCCACGGCTCTCCACCAAGTCATGCATTACTGGGAATTTCTTACCAACTGCCTCGCAAAGGCTGTCTCTCAACGCGATCCATTTGCAATACCATTCCATTTGAAATATTTTTGAACCACTAGAGATAGATCACAGCTTTGTCGATGCTTTTCTGGAAGAAGTGACAAAGGAGAGAACACAAACCGCTACGCACAGAGATACTAAACACACAACCCTGCCCACTGCAGCAGCATGTGATACTCAGTCGTGTTACCTCTGATCCTCTACCAGCTTGTACTGGCTCCTGCAGTCCCCTTCCCAGTACATGCAGAAACAGAAGTCTCAGTGACCATTATCACCTCTGCGCTCCCTAAACACTCCTCCTGCATTTTTAAGCCTATGTGGGGCAACAGTGGAGAAGCAGCCCCTCACCAAATGGATGGCTGATTTGGTCGAGGGGAAGAAGCTCTTCCAAGAAATCTGCATGAGAAAAAATGAGACTAGAGGCCAGCTAAAACCAAGGAGTCGACAAGGAATTATGTTCCGGGAAGGTGGGCCATAGGCTGTTAGCAAAGCTAACAGATTTCAATAGCTGCTCCGACTGCAGGTGATGCTGAGTGAGTGGATACAGAACCCGAGAGCAATAGAAAGCCTCTGAGAGGTTTTTTTATGTGTATATCCCTCCTCCCCTCTCCCCAGATAATACCTGATTTGGATCTCTCATTCCGGAGTGAGCGCATTTCTTTGCTAAGAATGCCCCCAGTCCTTACTTACACTGCCTGGAATCATACTGCCAAGCTCCTTTCTCCTCACTCCCTGTAGCTACAGCTCTCTCCTGGCCTGATTCCCTTCCGGAAGTGACACGTTATAGTGACAGCCCAAGCAACGAGAGTCATCATCAAACTGGCCACGTCACTCACCCCGGGGCGCAATGCTGACAGTGAGCACCCATCCCGAACACCAGCAGCTCCCGCAGAGCTTTGCACAAGCCAGGGAGAGCCTTTTATTTGTCTCCCTGCAATCAGGGTGACATTATGGTCACCTCAGCACTAACACACGGACACCACGTACCTCACCCCGCGACCTGCACGTAACGCCGCAGTAACTGCCCAAGCAGCACCACGTCGGTGCGGAGCGACGTTTCGCTTTTCTGCCCATTGGGCTGATGGGGAAAGTCACAGACACAGAGACCCGACATTCGGAATGGACCAGGCAGTGGAAGGGCCTGAGGACAGCTGCTGTGACCACTAAGGGGCCACACCCAGCCTGAGTGACTCAGTGACACTCACTTCAACCACTCACCTGCTTATTCCTGAGCAGCTCCTTTAGCCCACCGCAGTTCTGTCCCTGCACATTTCTTGACCAGAATGCTTCAGTGTCACTTTACATTCCAAAACCTGAATGCCTGCATGTGCATTAATTTCCTTCTTTTAAGGTACTTTTTTAATGTGTTCAAAATGTAAACAAAAGGTTTCCTTTTACATTTAATTTGTTATCATATTAGGGGATTCTTTTTCATATAATAAAACACTACGCCTAGCCCAAAACATTTTTTTGATGTGTATTTGGAGTGACACAGAAGTATCTTTTCTTCCCAACTCTTCAAAACTGCGCACGGATGAAAATCTGTTGCTCATCTCAGGAGCAGCACTCAAGGTCTAGGGGAATTCAATACTGATTTGCCTTAAAAGCAAAACCATTCCTGCTGCCTACACAAATCCTCCAATTAAACCTTTGGTTCCAACAAAAACAAAGCAATTTCATTCCCTTTGTTTATCATAATTTAATTATTTTCCTTATTAGAATCAGCTTTATTTTAGTGTTTTAGTGTTTTATGCTATGACTCATTCTCTAGACATTAGAACAGCTTTCTGCTGCGCCTTCCCTTCTGCAGCATCACCAACATAATTAAAACATATTTGCTGTGATTATATTTCAGCATATCCAGATCAACACACATTTTGCTCTTAGGTATAGAATCCCTATTGTTTATGTAATTACTATGAAGCCATAATGCAAATGAGCCTGCTGGAGACAATTATTGGACTTTCTTTTTAACCTCATATGTTCTAGACAAGAATTGGCATTCCACCCAGCGTGGACAGCAAACACTCATGTTACTGAATGCTTTAAAGACTCCAAATTCACAGAAGCCAAGCGAATCATTCATCTCAGACAGACTAGTACCTGTAAAATAAGATCTTGGACTGTGCCCTAGAATTATACAGATCAAGATATCTCCAATTAGTGTATCTTAACGAACCAAATTAAGAATTGTGCTTCTGTGATAAAGGACATCACATCTAAGACTTGGCAACTGCCGGCACAGTTTGAGTAAGTAACCAGAGCACGACAAGTCAAGACTGGAGTAAAATCCACATTTACAGCAGCTGCTGAGAGCATTTCCTACCTTGTGTAGGATTTACAAAGACCTTTATATTATTCAAACCTTTTTTGTAGTTTGCAGTGAAAGCCGCTGAACTGTACCACAGGATGATAAACAGCCACACACTATGTCCTCCTGAACCAGCTTCCTCTCATTCCCAGTGGCAGAATTCCCTTCCAGTTTCTTAGAAATCCACAGCCAACACAGAGAAATCTCACCAGTGAAGACAACCGGTTCCCCCCAGTAAACAGTCTCTATTGGGTAATTCCCTGTTGCTTAAACCTTTTCCTATATGGCCACCCAGAGCACACGGGTAATTC
This sequence comes from Rhynochetos jubatus, assembly GCA_027574665.1. Taxonomy (NCBI): domain Eukaryota; kingdom Metazoa; phylum Chordata; class Aves; order Eurypygiformes; family Rhynochetidae; genus Rhynochetos; species Rhynochetos jubatus. Next base: position 331,351 of record CM050661.1, on the reverse strand, counting down.
AGATTTCAAACTGATTTTGCAAATAGATCAGCTGTTAATGGAAAATTGTTAGACAAATCATTGCAGGAGAGAACCGGCTGGGATACAATCGCGGGAAGAGGTCACTCATGCAAAACTCAGCTTTGCCCAATTGATTTCTAATTATAACATCAGAGGCTCTAGAGTTTGTGGTTAATAGTCCTTCCCTTTAGCTCACACCAATACACAAACACATAAACCGCTCCTTGTTGTTTTGGTGACCAGTGCCCTGGCTCTGTTCTGCTGAGGATGAACCCGCCAACGCCACCTATGGAACCCAGTCTGCAGTGCCTCGCTGGCGGCCAGCTGTGACACAGCAACCTGTCCCTTACATAAAGCCACAGTGATGGCCATCGGGTGGGAAAAAGCCACGGGCAGATTCCAAAAGGGCTGAATAAACTTAAATACCAGTATTGTGTAACTACATCACTTCATGTCTTCCTTTGCAAAAAGACAGCAGCTAAGAATGTCATGCATCTCATTCCTTCATTCTTCAGCTCCAAGTGCGGAATGCCCAGCCACCGAGGCTCCTGTCTCATTTCCTCTTCACATGAAACCGGACAATTCTCAGGATGGAAGACAACCAGTAGAACTGGCGGTTTGTCTAAGCGTGCTCAACACAAGGATGCCCGGAGTACATTCCGCACCTTCACCACAGCCCGCAGTGGCACAAAGGTGCGTGTGCTCTGCCTAGAACGGCACATGAGGAGAAGCTGCCGTTAGCATTATGTGTGCAAGAGCAGCTGGCGCCCAGGTCTACCTGCCTGTTGTATACAACAGCTGCGTTCAGTGCACACGCACGTCATTTAGGAATTGATGATTTCTTCCAAGTTCGTAATTTTTATAATGATAACATGCTAGCACATTCATAAACACTGTGCATCTTTTTCTTGGGGAATCTAAATTCTGCGCTGTGCTGCATGATTACTCAAATAATAAATTACTACTCCTCATGACAAGAAGCGAAGAGTTGTGATCTATACAACTTGTCATATCCATCACTGATATTTACAAATGGATGCACCTAATGATTTGGCTGCTAGAAATTTCACCCTGTAATATTTGCTAAAACTTAGTCATCATTATTTTTCTCTCTAAAGCTATATAAAAAATTCACAAGAAAGTTACTTTTTAAAAAGAAAAGTATTTTTAATAAATTATTACTTTCTGTTCTGGGCTTGATTTTCTGCTGCATTATTCCAGGTGCACACCTATGAACGTAAGCAGAGATGGCATTTCTGGAAGAAACAGGCCTCTCCTTGCTCTGCTCCAACACCCAATGGCCCGTTCAGAGCCGCACAGCGCTGTGGAACACAGTGTCACGCGCTCAGCTGCACGCGTCCGGGAAACAGGGTTTTAGTGACGCCTTGCTAGCGGGCCAGCTCGCAAGCCAGCAGCCAGATTTCACGGTGGCATCGCCCACAGACGTTTCACCGAAAGCGCACCCCGGAGTTGTCAGCCCACTGTGAACCAACCTATCCATCCACACCACCTCTCCAGCCAATCTGACCCTGCAAGGTGCAAACGAGAAACACCCATGTACTCCCTGAAAGGCTTTCCAGGATCCCTTTTTAAAAAGCAAGGTGAGAGCCTGTTGGCTCTCATCCAGCATAGTGCCATTTTAACATGCAGGAATACTTCCGTGGGGAGCCACATCCCCAGCTCTGGAGTGAACTTTGTAACACATATTTGTGGCAGTAGTTATGCCTCTGCAGACCTGACATCCTGAGACTTCACAGTCACAGTCAGCACCTGGAAAACGCCTCCTGACTTTCAGCTGCTTCTCCCACAAGTGGAACACGCAAAGCTCTAAGACTACACCCCTGCCTCAAGCCACGGGTTTGCCATCGTTAGTGCTGGAGTCCGGAGTGAGGAGCCAGCAACAAGCCAAGGCTACTGCCCAAAGCACAGGGCACTTCAGCACTTTTTGGCTATGTAGAACAGTGAGAAACCTTGCACTAATTCCAGACAGACTCCATCTGCAGTGGCTTGCAATAGAAGGCAAAAGGGAAGTGGAAGCTGACTCAATAAGCTGTATTAAGTCATGCCAGGTCTGTGATGTGATGAACAGCAGAAAGGAGGAACGCTGTGTCACACCTGCTGCACAGGCCCTGAGTGCTGCTGAGCAACCTGTGCCTTGTAACTGGCTTGTATCTGCTGGGAGAATTGGCACAAGTCAACAGACAAATAAACCAACAGAAGTCTGACAGCTTTTCTACTACCCTAATATTGAAAGATTTTTTTGCTAATGCTGCAGAGCGATAGTAGCGATGGTTCCGTACCGGTTTGACTGACAGAAAGCACGCTGCATTTACCTGCCCAGTTCTGCCTCGCTTCGCCCCAACCATAAGCACTATGAAGAACGGGCAACCAACCCCAGTGGGCTGCTCTGGGCTCCCCGCTGCAATGACTGTTCCACTTGCTAACTGATTTCAGAGGATGAAAGCAGGAAACCACACGGGTAAGAAGCAGCAGTAGAAAATGTTTCAGTCACAATAAACTCGACACCCTTTTGCATTTAGCTAATGCTGCTTGGAGCAAAATACTTCATTCTAGCTCAGAGATACGGCTAAGATCTTTATTAATATGCATTTTTGTTTCTTTTTAAATCTTACACAATTGAACCTAAAATAATACTATTCTGGATTCTGAAATACAGTTCTGGCTGAGAAAGTACGATCTTCTACCAGTCACAATGGCAATGCTATCTCCCTATTTTCACTGTCACCCTTTATTTTCATATGCAGATAGAAATGATTCATTGCTACACACATGTAAATACCAGAGAATCCGTTTTCATCAGGACACAGGAGAAAGAAGGACGGAAGCAGGTAGGAAGTTGCACACACATGCAGCTGACGTTTACTCCTGACATCCAATTCCTGACTTGCTCTTGCAAATAGCTGTAGGGTAATGACTCAACTGGGCTGAGCATCAGCCAAATCCAGCCAAAGCAGGAAAAACAGTGCATACATTTTTCATTTTGTTCATGGCACAAGAACCACCACCCTGACAAAGATTCCCTCAAGAGTATGAAGACTATGTGCTACACAGGCTTTAGAGTTCCCCATGAATGACTGCTCCTTCCGAGCTACAGGAAAGACTGGAACGGACCCTCCTGTCTCTTTTAAAGCCAAAAGAGCACGTCAATACTATTTTGCAGACAGGTTTATAGCAGCAATTTCATGCTATCTGCAGATGCCGATTCTATTTCAGCCATACTTTTAGAACAAAGAAGTCAAAAACTCAGTTTTGAAAGGGAAAGCTTTTACCCAGATGAACAGGGTAGTGCAGGCAGCTGGGTGACGTGCAGCTAATGTGGTCCTTTCCAGAGCTTTTAACACACTTTACTGATTGTTTGCCCAAGGCATATGGTTTGAATGAGCTGGGCAGTGCACAGTACAGCTGGCAGGCTAGATACCAAGTCTGGCAGTAGGCCCTGGAGTTATGTGTGACTAGGTATCAAATTTGCCTGAGTTCTGTGTTAGATTTCTACCGGGGCAGTGTAAATTTGAACTTACTTCAGAATCCAGTACAGTAGGTGTCAGTGCTTCCCATCTTGCAGCCATTAGAGGTAGCTGACCCATGTTGTGGGAGAGGGCAAAAGTTTTTTTCTAGAGCACAATAATCATGAAAAGCTTTTATTAAACAATCCCAGTATGTTCAAATGGGTGAGGACCACTTCCTCTAGTGCACAGTGGGAAGCTGTAACAGGTGCTGTTCCCAATACACATCCACTTCCACCAAGCAAAGAATGGGAAGGCTTTGGCAGCTTGTCCTGTTTTCACTATGACCTCCTGTAACCTAAGTCAACAGTTTCAGCCTCAGCTCTGATGTTCAGTAAGATCTACCAAAACTCTTCAGCAGCATCCAAATACAATTTTTGTATTAATTTAATAAATGAAGCATCGTTTTTAGACTCTTGGCATAATAAACTCTCATTTGCACTGAGTAGATTCATAAATTCACACTGTTAAAAATGGTTTTCATCAGAAATGGGCCAGCCTCCCATGGTGTCCATTCATATTCCAGTTCTGAACCGCAGGAGGGTGTTTGCCACTCACAAGTGTTCAGTTATTACAGAGTTCCCTTTATTGCTGCTTGAAAAGCCAATATAGACACCAAGAGTGACTCTCTCATCTCAAGGTACATACAACTGCGTATTTCTGAGTGTATATTCCCAGTTTTTCAGTGAAGTGCATCACATTTTATGCCACATGAGCTCAATGTAACGAATTAGGATGAATATGAAGAGAAATAGAGAAGCAGCAAGTTCCCTGCGGCAGACCTGGCTGGCTGTGTAGAAGTACTCCAAAATAAGATGTGTGTTGTAATGCAAATGCTTCACTGAACTCCAATACCATTTCAAGAACAATGGACTTATTCGAGTAAAATAAATAAACCAGCACCGAGCCACTATGCATCTCAAATGTTATTCTCTTAAGTTTAGAAAGAAACTCTTTCCAGAAGGTCCTATTTCCAACAGAAGAAGTCTCATACATTTCTGAGATGGATAATATCTGAAATAGCGACGAACAGCTGGACAATTTTGTGAAAATAATTCAGTAACAATAAAAATTAATGCCTTTGAAATCTTTTTGCTATTCCCACAATCCTTGCTTCCCTCTCCCTAGTTGGTTCTGATGAAAATACTGAACATGAGGTCAATGCAGATACGCTACACTGGGACAAATGGAAAGTAAATAAACATTAAAGGATTTTTTTTATATTTTTACATCTCCCAAGCTTCAGTTTCCTTATCAACATAAAGGAATAGAGAGCGGGGAAAAAATGAGTATGAGGAAAAGAGATTGCATATCCTTACAGTCTAAGTACTGCCACTAAGTCCTTGAACCTTTTGAAGATGACCCTGTGAATAATGAATCGACTGTGCAAAGGACACTGTTTTAAAGGCCAAAGAGATCCAAACACAAGAAAATGTCAAATATATTGAAGTTTCTAGAAGTTCATTTCAGCAGGAGTGAAGCACAATACAACTGGAGAAGAGAAACAGCACCGCTTCTGTATCAGCAGACAATGCAATGTGCTTTACAAGTAACGGAGAAGCTCTTTAGGGAGACGGCGTGTCCCAACCCACAGGAGCGAGCATCCCACACCTCTGACCATGCTGCTGTGGCCTTCAGAGTTCCTGTACCCCAAGGGCGATTTTTCGCTATTTTTAAACTGTATTTTTAAACGTGAATATATTATCCAGCCCGAAGACTTGACAAAACGTACAGATACGCATTCCTTTGCCGGCCAGGCCGGAGTTACAGGCATGCTCAAAGCATAAGCAAGCTTCCCAAGAGCAGCTGAAGCACCCACCCACAGAACAGACTTCGGTACAGTTCCACAAACACGGGGTGGAAAGGCAGGAATGTCAGAGGTCATCTCACCTCCAAAGCAGTGTCAGCAGAGGATTACCGAGTTTTATTTCCCAAGCAACTCTCAGGTCAATCAGCTACTGGGTCACTTTTGGGTCAGTTATCTCCCATTATCACTAGCAGATGGCTGCTGGGCTTCACAAGGAGACTCCGAAACCTACAGCAGCTTTAGGCATCAGTACCCAAACCCCCTCTAGGCCTGGAACAACCAACACCTTTCCCAGGTTTGTGCCAAAGCTGACAGTTCACGTAATTTTCAGCCTTCCACACCACGGATGTAAGGGCAGACGCACCTTCTCCTAGGTGGCCTGATTTACAGAACCGCACCGCTCTCCCACACCTTACTCACATAATCCTTTTTTGCTCATTGATATTTATGGTTTTGTGCAAAGGGAAGAACTTGAGGAACAGACCAACCTCAGACTGTCAGGACCCCTCCAATGAAGGTCCTCTCTCCTCCTCCGGAGGGATCCCGGCCTGAGCTATGATCCATACTGACTCACGTTCGAGTACTTCCTGCCTGGGCTGAAGTTCCATGCAGAGACAGGGATCTGAGTCTGCTCTAACAGCAAACTCAGCAGGCAACTAACAGCGGTCAGCCACGTTACCCCATCTCCACCGCTGCTCAGCTCAGCTCAAAAACCAAACCTGGTATTGACAGCATTTTTTTCTAATCATACTTGCACCAGATTGAAAGAGCTAATTACTGAATATCCCATTTTAAGCAATGTTTTCACAGTAAATTAAGGCAATGATTAACAAACAATTCAGTAAGCAAATTATCGTAGAACTCAAGTGTTATAATTGGAAGAACTCAGTGGATATTATCATCATAATGCAAAACAGAAAAATCTTGGCCCAAGAACACAAAAAACCCAAATTCAGACCTCAATCACCAGGCTGTACACGAGATATCCACGAAATAATCTGGCCAACTGAAAATGGAATTTAAAATACTCCAAAGTTTGGTCATGGGGAATGAGCATACTCACACCACAAAGTTCTTAATTATCAGCATAAGCCTACTACCGTATTTAAACATGCAACTTATGTCAAGCCAAACTTTTAACCTAGAAGAGGGAAAAAGCTGCTTCACTGAGCAACTTACCACCTCCTTAAAAGTGGCGTTGTGAAAATGGCAGCTCTCTTGCTGGGCCACACGCTATCAGAGCCCTGGTAAATTGTTTACAGCTCGAGAATCCCATCAGCTTTCTCTGGGTTCTGTATTCACAAGGTGAGTGAAAATAGAAATGAGAATAGTCAATTCCACAGGAAAAACAGAGCCGGAAGGGTTTTGTTGTAGGTCTGCCATATGCTAGCCTTGGCAGTGCCTGCTCTGCCTGAAACCAGTCCTTTGTGGCGCATCGGCGGTTCTGTACAGCCCGTGTTGCCTCCCCCCTTCAGCATGATTTATGTCCGAAGGTCTGGAACACATCCAGCGCTCTACAGTGTATTGCAACCAAGATGATCCTAAAGACACGTTGATTTCTTTTTTTCCCCCTATACATTTATTTTTCTCAACCTAATAAGATAAAACCTGCATCAGGACGTGGTTTTGAGCGTGAAGTAGGGAAAAAAAGGAATTACTCCGAAAGGCAGTAAACTGCTGTAAGCCAGTGTTCAGATGCTACGTTAGACATACCTACACACCCCCCCAAACATGCGTGCATACACGGACTAATGCATACACTGCCATGCAGTGCTGTGTGAATCAAACGGAACACCCTGCGGCAGAAATACAGTATGAAACTCAGAACTGTACTCCTGTTCAAGTGGCCTTGCACAAGCTTATCTGAGTTCTGTGTGCTGAAATTCTCTCTTCTAATGCTCTTGGAAGGATAGCTTTTGGTCCCATGGAGATAAAGGAAAATGTGCCAACATTGGAGAGCTTTGATTACCTGTATAAAATTATGCTTGCTTATTTTTCCTAGGCAAGATACTCTTGGGCAAAGTTATATTAAAGAGGGAATAGAAGTAGTGTACATCCAAAGAAAATATTTTCCAATTATGCTTCACAAGATGCAGAAAATATTACTTGTGATAGAGGATTATGGATGAGATAATTACTGAGAGCCTAATGTACCTAAAGCTACAATAAAGGAGAGAGAAAAACATTAATAAGTGGTTATTGACCGTTCTTCCTTCTCTTTGTAATAAAAGGCAGGAACAGTACCAAGGACAAACCTTTCCTCAGTTGTGTGACATGTTATATACAAGAACACCTTTCCTATTTACATGGACCATCATCAATTCCTATAAATGAAACCATAGCAGCTTTTATTTAACACCCAAAACACTTAACACCTCTCAAAACAAGCCTAAGGAATGTTTCATATTGAGAGTCAATTGAAAAGAGCAGATTTTGAAACGGTGCATACGGAACTGGCTGGGTGGTCGCAACGAGAGAGTTGTGGTCAATGGCCTGGTGTCCGAGTGGAGACAGCATGGCCAGCAGGTCAGGGTGGGGATTCTCCCCCTCTGCTCCACTCTGGGGAGACCCCCCCTGCAGTTCTGCCTCCAGCTCTGGGGCCCCCAACAGCAGGAGGACACGGAGCTGTGGGAGCGAGTCCAGGGGAGGCCATGGAGATGCTGTGAGGGCTGGAGCCCCTCTGCCATGGGGCCAGGCTGGGGGAGTTGGGGGGTTCAGCCTGGAGAAGGGAAGGCTCCAGGGAGACCTTAGAGCCCCTTCCAGTGCCTTGGGGCTACAGGAAAGCTGGGGGGGAGGGGCTTTTCCCAAGGGCAGGGAGTGACAGGACAAGGGGTAACAGGTTTAAACGGAAAGAGGGAGATGGAGATTGGACATCAGGAAGGAATTCTTCCCAGAGAGGGTGGGGAGCACCGGGAGAGGTTGCCCAGAGAAGCTGTGGGTGCCCCATCCCTGGTGTGTTCAAGGCCAGGCTGGATAAGGCTTGGAGCAACCTGGTCTAGTTCCCCTACTGAAACACATGCCCCGCTGATGATTGTGGTTCCCTCTTCTTAGCAGGAATCCTTTTAACGTGCCCCGAGATCCACGCACCAACCTGTGCATATGCACAACACACACCAGCAACATCGGCACTGCTTTTCTTTCGTCTCCCCACCTCCACCAGACACTGCAGAAGCTGTACCCAAGGCCTGACATTAAGCACATTAAGACAGACTTTATGCCCGTGACTTTAACAGCCAAACTTCCAATGAATTTGACCTATTGCATCCGAAGCAATTCAGAGTGTCTGGAAGGCTGGACCCTCGAAATTAATTTTTCAACTAAAAGCAGTACTGCAAAGCATACAGCTTCACAGAGCAGAAATTCAGGCTCTGTCACAGAACACATCACAGGGCACTAAAAGGACAAGCGACTTATAGATTAAGTGGCTGAGAAAATAATAAACTAGGGTTTAACTGTTACTGGATTATTGGACTCTCTGATAATTGCCAAACAAATGATCCTGAGAGATTTCTTTCGGTGGTGCCCCATGGCACACCACCACACGAGTGCCTGAAGGCTGTATCATGGTGGTTACAGCAGGAAGGTCACCAAGAAAAGAGACTCCTGAGGTTAGTTACTTTGTCCTACACCAGCCCGGATCCTCCTGTGCTCCGGAGGTTCTCAAAGCTAAATACGAAGTGGTGTATCCAAAAGAGTCAGTATTTGCATTCTGCTTCCAGGCTGACAACCTGCCTTGGAAAGGGACACCAGAGCTTTCCTCTCACACAGGAGGTTAATACAAACATTGCTTGGCAACAACCAAAACATCAGTATGTTGTCAACATTCCTCTCAACACAAAACAGAAACACAGCCTCACACCAGCTACCCTGAAGAGTTAACCCTATCCTAGCCCAAACCAGCACACCAACAAAACAATCAAGGCCCATTCATAAGCAGAAACAAACTAACAGATTCTAAATATTGTATTGGCATTAATTCTTGGGTTAGATGACTTGCATGAAAGAAGAAAGGTAAGTATTTTGCCTCTGGATGCTGTATTTTCTTCTCTGACAACAGTAGGAATTGCAAAGTGTGCCAGTGGCCTATATGAAATGCTTTCGAGGACACTGAGGGAACAGTGTCTGTAAATCATAATTAAAAAAAAAAAAAAAGTGAAAAAGAACCAGGGCATACGTCAGTAACTGCTTTTAGAAAACTTACTTTGTAAAAAAAAAAAAAGGTGGATTTAATGCAGAGGTTCACGTTGCATCAATTATGTTGCAGATTACCCTAAATTAATTGAAAAATACGGCTTTTTTTCCATTCACTTTAATATCCTGATTTCTTAGGCTGAGCATAACCTGTCATCACTCCCAGTGATGCCTGTAGCTTGATAACCTTCAACAGTAGTGTGTCGGGCTATGATTTCGTCTAGTTCCCCTACGCTCAGCGTAGCTCACATCTGGATGCCCACCACCAGCTCTGCACATGCTAACATTCACCCTTTCTCACTTGGTCACAACACCCCTGTTGTATGCAAGCAGTTCTCTCTGCAAGGGAAAGGACAATTACACACCACGGTTTGTGGACTGAAACCCGCAGGTGAGCAGGGCACTCTGGGCTGCTCACAAATACCTTTGCTGGTTCTCCCCACCAGCGGGCTCCTTCCTCCAAGTCAGTGTGCCTTCACCACGCTCCCCCTCGCTGAGGCAATCTAACAGCAACGCGTGGCACACCACAGTGAAACAGAAACGTCAGCTCTGCTTCGATTCCCCAGGGGCTGGGTGCGTAACAGTTACGAGCTCAGCCCTGAAACAAGAAACGGGATTTCTGAGGTTGCTCCTAACAACTCCTCTGGTTAATTCAAGAGCAGCACTGATAGTCTCCAGGGAGAACAACTCTTACTTCTTCTTAGCTGCTGGCACAACTGCTGTGGAATAAAGGCTTTGAAAGAAATTGTGGAAGGGGAATCTTTATGGAGTCCTCAGGAAAAAGGGAAGTTACATATTATTCCATATCACTATAGGTGTTCCTCAGGGATCACCAACAGGCTACTCAGATACACCAACATTTGCTTAGATACCCTTAGGAAAACTTTCTACAGTTATTTTCAGTGCCACACGCCCCACACACGGCTTTCAAACAATCGTTACCTTTAACATTGCCTCGTGTTAAATAATCGTTACCTTTAACACCTACTGCAGCGAGCTACTCCTGTAATGAAGATGACTGCTCTGCATCCAGGTTAAACCGCACAGTACCAGCATCCCTGGCTTTGCCCAAAACCCCACCAAACAAACCCAAAGCAACGTCCTCAGCTGTGAAAGTCCTTGCTCTGTCCCACAACAGCATTATGCTTCCCTTTTGTTTCTTTCTCTTTACTAGAACAGGAAGAAAAAGGAACTTGTAAAACAGAAGTTTCAAGAAACAAAATTTATGCAGACCTATTTGCAGACGCTAATTTTTCTCGTGATCATTGTGAAGGTGTATTTATTACATCCTCAAAACACAGAGCTGTACACCACCTTGAAAGCCAGCCCAGCTCTTGAGCTATCACCCACTCCATCCCCAGAGCTCCTGCTGGGAGCCTGCAGACACGTCAGCCCCAAAGCACTTCTCACTGCAATGCAAAACCATTTGTCAGGTTTTCATTACGTGGGCCCTTGGCAAACTGCAAACACCGCATCAGGCTCCTCTTCATCACACTGGCTGAAAGGCAACACGTTCTGTCCCTCGTGGGAAGCCACTACTATCTGGCAGCTTTTCCGGGCCTGGGGGAAGTATGTTTGTCAGGTTCAGAAAGGGCAAACTTTTAGCAAAAAACACCACCGCCACTGGCACTGATTGGGAGTTAAATTGACAACTGGAACTGAAGCACCCTGACAGCAGCAGAGGTGGCCCTACGGGTAGCAACTGAAAACCATTTGCTGAAGCAATGCTGGAAGGACTAAGCGACCACAGGACATCTGCAGAGTATCATGTGGAAGGCTCGACCTCATTTTTCGTGCTCTCACTTCAGCATTTTGCATGCATATCTGGAAAACACTTCAATTCATTGAAAGAAAGATGGTGTTTAGATCGATATATTGAACAGAAGTACACAAGCTCCTAATTCTTCACAAACAAAAAAACCTCTCAATGTTAGCTACTTTTTTCCATAAGATTAGACATACTCGTGGCTCTCAGAAAAGATGACAAGGAACTTTAAGTGGATAATGTCAAAGTAACAACAGGGGATCCAAATGCCTGAGAACACAGTGTAATCGTGTCCACCGTATAGACAATTCTTTACAATAAAATCCAACCCAACCCTTTGAAGGGCCTTCGGTACGTATTGCCTCCAACGTCTAACATTTAGGATGCTCTTTACATCACAGAGGCATTCCCGCTTTAGTACAGAGAATACGGAAGGCTCAGGAGGTGCCTGGGGTTGCGCAGGCCGGCCCTTTACTGCGCCAGATTTATAAGGAACTTGCCATTCCAGTGTGTTCCTTCCAGTGCTTCCCACTCTAGTGTTCCACACTGCTCTGCACCACTTTTTTACTCTGTTGCTTTAACTGTGTGAAGCAGAAATAGAGACTTCATTAAACATACGTAGGAAAATTAGCATATAATTATGGTTGAAAAACAGCTACAAAAATGCAGGGCTCAGAGCAATGTGGAGTTTGCAACATTTCAGATACTACTTCAAGGCAGGCATTCAAATCAGACAGCAAGCCAGACAATACGTTAGACGGAAAAGAGGAGAATTATGGAATATGGTGTTCTGGTTTCTGATGTTCCGTGACAGCTTTAACCGCGCATTAACGCAGGACCACGTTACACCCCACGAAACCTAGTCTAGAGCTATACTACACTTACATTTCACAATGACTTCTTCCGTTCAGGGAAGCAGTACGGAATTCATCCTTGAAGTAAGGAGAGCTTTACTTGTGCATGTTTCTGCTCCCTATCACCTGAACACAACAGTACTTCCAGCCGTTATAATCACAAGCTCAATGCAGGAACGAAAAGGAAAGCATGTGGAAAGAACACGTTTAATTAAAACCCTGTTCACTGTGCATATATGTATCACCTGTACTTCAACAGCACTAGTTATAATTGTAAACAAGTCCGATTTTACTGTTTCCTTGTTAAGAGATAAAATGCATGTTAGCAATGAAATCAAAGATTGCATAAAGCATGTATAATGTAGAACATACAGCTTGAAGCTATTTGTAAGCACTATGCATTTCCAGGTTCAGTTCTACAGCAGTGCAGCCTGAAGCACTTCACTGAACACAGGATGCCTCTCTACTGCTCCTCCTCCAGGAAAATTATTCTTCCCCTAAAGGCCTGAACCTAAGCCCCATACATCAAGGGGAAAATCTCTGTTGCTCTAGAAAGCAGAATGAGCCCAACTCCCTTATCCTACAAGACACACAAAACTCTGCACTGAGCAGAGTGAAGAGACACACACCATGGAAGTCAGAAGCAAGGAGGAAAAATACCACCGTGGCAGAGGAAAAACCTCTACCTGGGCCACCCCGCACTGAAGAGCTGGACAGACCACGTTCCTTCCGCACTCGGTACCGGGAACTTTTAACTGTTACCTGTTTCGCTGTGAGTTCGGTGGCCATCTCCTGTGAATGAAGAGTGGCCTTTGCCATACCGCAATTTCACAGCACGCCTGCCAAAGGGCCGAAACACAGGCAGCGGGGGAGCAGTGCCTCAAGCCCAGGTTCCACCTGGCCGAGCAACCCCCGGGGACAGCGCAGCACCACAGCCTCATCGCACCACGTGGGAGGTCAGGGGCCAGGAGAGGCCTGCACATGCGTTACGGGGGGTCTCCTACACAGACGCAGCAGCTCTGTGAAGTGCACACCTGTTCCTGGAGATGCAGCAAACACCCCAGAGAAGTCAGGCGTGACAGGGTATCGGTGCAGCCATGCTCCTGCGCTGCGCTACCAACAGAACCCAGCCCATCTGAAGGCTGTCACGCCGCATGAGAAAGGTTACTCAGCAGGCTTCTCAGACAACATATATACACACAGACGTGTATGTCTGCATGTCCAGATCCGAACAATACGGCACTTCTGACAACACCATGCATCAATAAATGTAACATTAGAGACAAAAAAGGAAAACCAGAATGTTTGTAGCACTTTCTGGAGAAATCCCCGAGACAAGCAGTCACACTCTTAGAGACCCGTGACCGCACGCAGAGCTGATCATTTGAAGTTTTAGCTTCATCCTAGCGAATATAATGACAAAAATTGACATTAAAAGCACATATTGCTCAAACTCATTGTAAGAAGTTCAGGAATGAAAGCATAAGATTTTCCCCTGTCCTTTACTCACCTGATCGAGGAAAAGCACCTGCTTTGAGAGAGAAGTCCCATGAAATCCTCCTCTTATTCTCACCCAGGATCTTTCATCTAGTAAAGCAAATGCATTGGGGATGCCTGGACAATGTATGTTCATGCCGAACAGCAATGACTAAGCGTCTTTGAAGAACGTGCAGTTCTATCGCAAGATTTACAGTTCTGAAGAAGGACCTTTATGCCTAGGAGCTGTTTCTCCTAGGAAACCTGAGCAGCCAAACAAGACATACCTAGCTCTGTAAATACCGGCCTGTTAAACTTTCTCTGTACTTCAGAAACAGAACAAATGCACAGACTGTATTCAGGCTCCTATTTAGCAAGTTATTTGCATTCTGTTTATGTTTAGCATAATTAATCTCAATTTTCAGTTTTATTTTGCTGATATACAACTCCATTCCACTAAAATCAAATACTTCTACTCGGCGCCTTTCTACCCACTGATATCAAAGTATCAATATTACGCTGAGTGGTTCTTGGGAGCTGAATTTTCAGTGGGCTTTAAGGACATATTTGAGAACATACATTCAATTCTGCTTGTGTGTATATTATTTCCGTTTGTGCAAAGGCTTATTTTTGTATTTACTATCTAGAGCACCTTATTACCCGTTTGTGCAAGTCATATGTGACTATTAAAAGTACCATGTACACTTTACAACAGTGCAGAAAGACACACAAACTTCAGCCAAAACCTACGTGATCCGATTTGCTTCAAGAACGTTGCCTTTGAAGCAACTGAGTATCAAATAATAAATGTGTTTGGGGATTCTCCCAGCACTGTGAACACGTAAAAAGCACACAGGAGCAACACCGCCTCTGCAACGCCACGAACGCACAGCCACGTCCAGAACATGTAGCAAGCAGTGGCATAGATCTTGGCATCGTTCTCTCCACCACACTAAGCCTCTCTGCACTAATCCATCCTATTTTAGAGTGTCCTTCGGTCAGCAACTGGGAAAAAGAAAATGAAAAGAAACTCACAGGGCAGACAAGCAGCTGCTGAAGTCGGAGAACGAAGGAGAGAGCCCAAGTGTGTAAATCCTTTGACGGGGGCAGAACTGAAAGGCTGGAGGAAGAATATGCGTAGAAGAGAGCTGAGGAGGAACTAGGTAAGTGCCAATCTACTGAGTTCTGACAAGGAGGTTACTTTTGAATTGCAACGGGGAGGAAACCAATGAGGGCGAGAGAGAACAACCCACAGCCCCCTGTCATGGAGGAGCAGCGCATGTTGCTTGTGACATTCTGTACACCTGTGAGTTTTGGAAGAAGCACTGCCAAGAACTGTGATTGAGGGAGGTGCTGCTTTATAGTCAGGAAGGATTACAAGCAGCTCTGAAAGAGGTGGAGTACCTCTGCTCCCCCAAAAGTGCCCAGAGTAGTCAGAAACACAGCTGATTTTTCTGCAGAAAGTAGAAAACTGCAGACAAGCATTACAAGAATATTTTAAGCCATTTTCATGAATAAACTGAGGATTTCTCCCTATGGAAGCAAATTTTCCTTTTTGCTCATTTCCATCTATGTCATGCAGTGCTTTAATGATGCAGCAGCCACAACAAATAGATTGTCACAGCGTTTTAGAGCAGCTCACTCTATTCAAAATGCCAGTAGAAGATGGGATAATGCCTATATAGGTTTGGCACCAATTCTGTTTACTAATGACGTGACCAATTCAGGACATTATATCCACCAAAAAAACCTAGTACTGTAGAAATGATAGGACTCGGATATACCCTAAATATCCAAGTACTACAAAGCACAAACTCGGGATTCTTCCAGCTATTCAAAAGCAACTCAAAATCATTTCAAAAACTTTACCAAGATAATCTAAAAAGAAGTGGTTGGACAAACCATTTTAAGCTATGAAATAAGGATATCAAGCTCCCCCTGAAATTGAGACACCTTACTAACCACGACGTATGACAAACATGAGAAAAAACAACTGAGAACAGCTCTGTAACACCTGATACAAAAGTAAATTAACACAATGCTCAAAAGTCGTCGGGTATAACGCCCATTACCTTCCAACCCTAAATTTTGACTGGAAAGCGGCTGTACTCAGGAATATTTCGGAAAGCACTTGACCTGTGTTCTCTTCAATAACACATGTAGCTGCTGCCATTCCCTGTATTATGCCATGTGCTATTCATTCACACAGAGAATTTCCCAAATTATCAGGGAATTAACTGATATCCATGGTTGCTGTTCTCTGGATTTTTTACTCCATTTCAGTAGGCAGGAAACATGGCAATAACATACCTGGTTATTCAAAGGGAACTGAACTTTAGTGGTAGACAACCAGGTATTTATAACCACTCACGATAGGCCAAACATGCGTTTAAGGACAGAGAATTATTTTCTAAGAATAATTCTAAAGCGAATTCATTCCTGATGAACGCAGATGGCCCATGAGCTCATTGTAGAGCAAGTGCAAGGCTGACCCCTTGACTGGGGGTAGAACACTGAGCTAACAGAATAAGCTAATGCATGGCAGCAATCAAAGGCTCTAAGGCGACAGACAAGCTGGGACACAGAACAACCTGGTAATTTTCCTTGTGATACCTTTGAAAGTAACCGACAGAATCTGTGGCAATGATGTTCTTCCACATGTGTGTGTAGCAGGACCTCCCTAGAGACTTGCACCTTGTCATCTGCTGCACATGTCACACGTCCGGTTTTGGTTTTAAAAATCCTCAGAGCGTGACTAACTTCTGTGTAATCAGGCTGGAGACAGAACTGACCTGCACCTGTGACAACCGTCGGGCATGAAGGGACAGGAACATCTTCTGAATGAACTGAAACATATTACAAAAAGCTGCTTGGGTGAAAACCTTCAGCTGCTGGGGGGGAAAGTCATGAGCAACAACCTCAAGGAGAGGATGTGTACATGCCTGTGTTTTTGTCCAGTGGAATATGTACAGCTTTGCTGTAAATAGCAGGTAGGTAACCAGGAAACCATATCCATAAAAGGAGGTACATGGAAAGCACAAACGTACAAATAGTAGAGAAAAAATTCAAAATACCAGAGTACCTAAAATTTTCATTTCTTAGAAAAGTCCAAATAACTGAAGACCTTCACATGCTCCACATTTACAGGCTCAGAGAAAAAAGAAAACCAAATCATGCCTTACCCGGCCAACTAGTATTGGTTCAGGTCCAGAAAATTCTTCTAATACAAACATTTGATTCCAAACCCAGCCTCTCTTGGAACGGTTCAGAACTCGCTGTTCTTCAGTTAGCCTTTTTAGTCCTGCACTGGATCCACTTGGCAGTACTTGAGATTGATTCATTGGAGCCATATAAATGGAAGGAAGGACAGTAATCCATAATATTACTAATGGAGTCCATGTATCCATAAGCATTTCCGTTAGTCTTTCTGGCATTATACCACAAGCTATGCAAATCACCACAGAAACGAAATTATTATTTTGGTTTCCTCCAGACTGCAGCAATCCAACTCATCATGCAGTACAGAACATTTACTTACAGCTCCTCCATGTGTTTACAGCACAGTCAACGTAACAATAGCTTAGATTATGAAAACACCATCCATTGAGTTTTCCAGTCATTAAAGATTCCTGGTGGGGGGAAAAAAAGGTCAAATCAGTGACTAAAGACCTTAAGAAAGCATTCTGAAAAATCTTACTTACTTTTACATCATAAACAAGCCATATGCGGTTTTAATTTGCAGTACGTACTACTAGGGCATAATAAATGGTCTCTACAAAGTGTAAGTGATGCTGTGAATTCCTTCACGGCTTGAAATGGTGAGAGAAGGCCCAGAGATGACTACACGCACTCAGGAAAACATTTCACCTGCACTTTGCCTTAGGGGCTGAGGCAGCTCCTGGCCTTCTTGTTCGCCTGGCAAATCCTAAGAGCCAAAGACAACGCTGTCCTTGCCTACAGACTTACCCTCCTTTCCACCACAAAACAAAATTGCTTCGAGCACATGCACAAGGCTCCGGCTGCACACTCGCACAGTAGCAGCCATCCGGCCGCACGCAGCTCAGCAAAGCCCCCTCCCTCATCCCAGCTGAGGAAGGGGACTGGCAAGCCCCCCGCGCAATCCAGGACCCCAAACCGGAGCACAGGTAAGCTCAGTGATGCACATCTGCACTAGAGGGCTCTCAGTGACTTTCGCTTTCAGAGAAAACACAGCCAGATTGGATCTCAAAGCCATTTTTCGGGATGAACACCTAGGAGCACTTGGGCTTTTCTCCCCATCACCCTCTGGTGTATCAGGAGGCCAGGCCAGGTTTCATCTCAGTGTAAACAGTCTGTGGGGCTGATCCTGCCGCAGCGATGGGCAACACCTGACAGGCGGCCAGGGATCCCTCAGAAGCTGGATGGGACGTGGCCAAGTGAGGAGGGGTGCATTACAGCCCCCCTAACGAGGCCAGAGCTTTGTAAAATAAGATTCCTGATATGTTTTCAGTGCCTGATGCTCTCCAAACAATCTCCTGAGAAGCCTCTATATACAGGATAGGCAGAAATATCTACTCTTCAGCTCACAGTGTGTCTTAGGCTGTTCGTTGGGTTTGGGGTTTTTCCATTTTAAAATTTTGTTTAGATTCATACACACTCATGGAAGAAAATACTTGAAAATATGAATAACATCAGTAAAAGTCAGCTGTCATTTTAAATGCAAACAATGTAAAATAATTTTGTTTAACTGCAGTAATTGCTAAAGCAACTGCAGTTGTGAAATCTGTTGCATGAAAATCTGAAACCGTGAGGAACTGGTCCCGTTAAAAGGGGAGAAGAGCTGTTACCGAACTACAACTCAGCATCTCAAGTAGCATGGAAGAGTGGTGAGCTAAAAGCGCCGTGCTCTGACAGTGCATCAACCGTGAGGCGAATGCCCATGCCAGCAGTACCTGTGTGGTTCAGAAACACCGCTGAGGCTCCACTGCTGACTGAGATGGAAAGAAAGAAATCAGAATCCAGTGTGCTCTTGCAACGAAATTCTGGGAAAAATGTGAGGGAAGCCAGAGAGGCCTGCAACCTCTCGGATTCTCTCAATCCCAGAAAAGGGAAAAGCACGAGCACAAACTGCTTGAAGGGAAGGGTCCATCAAGTCACCTTCTGAAAACCCTCCTGGGTCTAGGGAATTACACAGAGGTTACTGCTGCTGCCTTCTGGCACACAGTAAGCTGCATTTCCTGGGGCACGTTTGGTGGTAGACGCTGTCCGAGCAGAGAAACAGCCAAGCTTTCAGTGACAGCAATTTCCTATGGGATCCCTGTGCGTATGCGCGTGGACCTGTGGGAACACGTGTCTGCCAGGGGACAGGTGTTTCTGATTCCCTCAATGGAGCAAGAATTGAAACTCAGGAGAAATAGGACCACTGGGAAAGAGAGTAATAGACATCATCTTCAAACAACACCAGGGTGAAAGCCAAAACCAGGGCATAAACTGAAACCTCAACTTGAGAGCCCTTTCCAGTAGCTGAGCGTTTTCAGGTTTTATATACAAAGTTATTTTTGACACAGAAATAGCAGCCCACCAGGAACAGAATAGCACGCTACACCTTTGTCCAAGGAAGTCTTAAAAAGAACCCAAGTGGACCACGACTGACTGACTCTGCCAGTACAGGCTGCCCGAGTTCTCTTTACTCACAAGGCCGAATCACACAAAAGCAAAGCACTCCTTTTCATATTCAAGAAGCTTCTTGAAAACAATTCCTAATTAATCTACACAGGCTGCTTCTAAAAGAGATGCAAGAGATAAACCAAAATGATGCTCACAGAACAGGATATTTGTTTTTCAGACTGCCGCCCTGAATCGTTGGCAAGCATTAAATTCATTCCAGTGCATCCCTCCCCGGTTCTTCCCCCAGCCTTTCTGCCTAGTTACTCTTCACTTATTCCAATCAAATTTAGGTCTTATCCACTAGCACTGGTGTGTAAGATTCGCTGTGACTGGGCCATCCTCATGGCAGCTCCCTACCGAGCAACACCTTAAGGCAAACGAGTCAAACCCCCACCAAAATTATTAACGCACACACCATGTCATTAAAGCAAACTGAGTGAAATTCCCCAGTTACACAAGGCAGCAGGACAGCAAGGCAAGTGCTAGGCACTGCAGGGTAAAGAAAAGACCTGATGGGGCTTCTGCATGTATCTGTGTGCTGCAGGGGATCGTGGTCGGCGTGTAACAGTACAGCTGGACAGATTCCCCTACCGTTCAGCCTGGACTGCTGGAGCCTTAGGAGATTTGTTTGAGAAAGACTCTCATTTGGGATTCCCTGCTCTACCAGCGACCTGTGGCACTTCCTTTGTGCGATGCACAGAGACTGTACTGTCCCCACAGTTCTTCACCCGATTTGGAAATGGAAATGCATGTTCTGCTCCATTCCTGGGAGCAGAACCCAGGGAGTGGGTGGGAGCTGATGGAAGGCGTCAGGGAATACTTGGCCATGCAATTTTCATACTGGCTAACAAGAAAATCAAGAAGTGACTGATAGTTAAACTATAAACCTCTGGATGAGATGTGCAGGAGAAACCGACGTGGCTCCTGAATGAGGCTACTGTAACGGTATCAAAAAGCCGCATGTACACGGAGATCTGGCAGTCAGGGAGGACCAGCAGGTGAGGCACAGCAGCGTTTTCCCTTCTCGTGCTACGCCAGGCTGTAAAGAAGTGGGGAGGGTGGAATGACAGCAAAATTGTTCCAGTGAAGCCACAAGTACCTTTTCCTAAGTAACCGAAAGAGAAGCACATGGCCCTTAAAGAGTATTTCCAGCCTCGTAAAGATCTCGTAGCTGGTGATAAAAGAATAATTTTTGCTTTGCATTTGCATGTATTCAAATGGCCATGGGCATTACTCTAACAAAACTTCACTGCTGTGAGTGGTTTCCCTGTACAGCGTCCACACAGACACAACTCTAACCCAGCAGAACTGTTTACAAAACAGCACTGGTCCTTCCTTCCTCCCCGAGGGGGAAAGTGATATTTAAAACATAAAGAATTTCTTCGAGGTAGGCAACTAGATCAAAGAAAGCGCAGCACTGTCAGGCAGCAGAGATTCAGGTGACTATCTAGTGTGTCACAAACACACAGCTGAATTCATCACCTTGGTCTCGACGCACAACGTATACAGAAACACAGATAAAGCTGAGTGATTGCTCTCCACTGCTACATGTGTTGACGTAGCTTTATAAAAATATTATTCTACCACAAGGAATACGCATCTTGGAGCGCTGCTGGTCCAACCAGGCCGTGGAGCACAGGAGTTCTTACACCAGCACAACACAGAGCAGGTGGCGTGCAGTGGAGGGTTACAGCCCAGCACTACAATGCAGCTAGCATGCCAACGTCAGAGCAATGTCATACACACTGCAACTGCTTCTGGCACCAGAATTTATGTGTTTCCTCCTGTAAGACACACAGGGGATTGCCTTCAGAATTTCAACCAAGTTTTTTTCTTTCTTCTGTCCTGTGTTACCTCATTATTTGTAGTGACAATACACAACAGCTACGCCCTTTGACTTTGTCATTAGGGTGGATTTCATCAGTTCCTAAACAACTGTTATTAAGGTAGAAAACCGCTGAAGCACTGGTTTATTTAAGTAAGATGCACTAGAGATACCAGACAAAAGCTGGTGATCCTTTTCCAAAGCAGTTCTGATTTTTTCATGATCTTTTACGTGCTGGACATCACGTGGCCCCTTCAGCTTGCATTCAGAAGACTGATATCAAACCGCCAGGATGATACATAAAAGCAGTGGAGTCCTTGGAAAGCTGGTTTAGATATCTTTACACATAATCGCCACCTTTGATGCTAATTCAACATAAGGAAATCTGCAGCATCAAACAACTGACGAGAGGCGTCCGTTGCCTGAGCACCTAGAGAGTTCCACGGAGCGCCCTGCGACAGCAGGCACGTAGCCAGGGCATTCTGCATGCTTCCTTTGAAGCCTCAGAATCCCATCCAACCCA
The DNA here is from genome assembly GCA_027574665.1 of Rhynochetos jubatus. Classification (NCBI taxonomy): domain Eukaryota; kingdom Metazoa; phylum Chordata; class Aves; order Eurypygiformes; family Rhynochetidae; genus Rhynochetos; species Rhynochetos jubatus. The sequence continues at coordinate 309,740 of CM050661.1, read as the reverse complement.
CGTGGGCTTTCGTGTCCAGAGGACTGAGTTTAATTTAATTTCTGGCAGAAATAAGGACCCTTATTCCTGCAAAAGAGAGCTGTGGGCTATAGTTCTAATATAGGTTAGGAGGACAAAATAGAAAGGTTAATCAGGTGTCCTTATAAAAAAAATTTACATTTTGTGACTTCCTTTATCTGAAACTTGTGAGGCAACAAAGGGTTTCTCCTCACTGTGTCACAAGTTTCCCACAGCTCCTGATCAGGTGCTGTATTTCCCCTGCCAGCAGGTCTACCACCCTGGGATCCCTCTGACAGCGTCTACATCAGTGGAGGCATTTTGTACCTTTCAGTGTTTCCTTTGTTATCATCCAAGCAAATTCCATGTTACTGTAAAAGTTACTATTTTTCTACCTCTGGCCATTTCTCTCCTTACTGGCTTTTTGTCCCCACAGTGGCTAGAGTATCTTTTGGGGTTTTTGTGGCTTCACACTGTTCTTGCTGTTTCTTAAACTCTTTGGGTTTACTTTTACTCCTGGAGCGTTGGCTACACCGCCACTTAGCTTCCGAGTCCCATTTCTCAAGGATTCAAACAGGGTCCTTTTCTGTCAACAGCAGCAACATGATGCAAAGCCTTCCCACCGTGGGAAGCACAATTATCTTTCCCTCATTGATCCTTTTTTGGCAGCACAACACAGCCTTAAGTTCTCAACAGTAAAAGGCCTTAGCACTCCAGCCCTGCCTGTAGGAATAATTCTTGCTCATTAAAGAACTCTGGTAAGGATTTTAATTTGCCATTAAAGCTGAACAAACCAAAGTCCATCAGAATTGACTGATGAAGATATCATCACCAACAAATAATCTTGTCATCCTTGCCCACGTAACTTTGCTACAAGTGATTTTAGATTACACTGGATAAGGCAGCATTCTCATGGTTGTGCTGCCAAGGAATGAGAACGTCTTGCCATAAACACTAGGTATTATTCCTCAATGGATTTCTCGTTTGTGTAAAGACTGCTCCATACCATCAAAAAATTAAAATGCAGAAGCAATTTCCCACCTTGCTGCTGGATGAAGGGCTGGGGCTGCAATCAGACGTGCTGCTATGGTGGTAGCTGGGCTCACACTTCCAGTGCCCCCCGCATGCCCTGGCCAGACCCTGCTGCCTCTCCTATCTGCCAGCATAGCTGCATGTGCAGTCACTGCCTAACCCAGTTCTGTCAAACTGATCTTGTTAACTTAAACGCTTTTAATGGTAAGGTGTTTTTTAAACCAAATCATTCTGACAGAGCTGGGTTAGGCCATTGCTCATGCTACTCTTTCACCAAGAGCAATTTTAATTTAAGAGGTTCTTGTGCTTCCCCCCACCCCAGCAACATGCCAGCTGCGCGTTTTCAATAATTCTCCTCCATTCCCACTCCTTTCTTCACTGCAGTTTACTAATCCTGCAGTTGTGACATTTGCAAGGCAACACTGTAAGCCAGATTGCAAATACAGGTTTAAAAACATTCCAACAAAACCCTGTTCCAAGAAGCCTTTTCCTTCAGGTTTATAACCTCGCCCACTGCACTGACGTGGTTCACAGCACGGCTGCACGGGCACAACCCAGGAGCCTCCCCACCGCAGGACAACGGAGTCTGAAAGCAGCTGTGCTGCCAAAGAGCACGAGCATTTGACTCTGTGCTGCAGAAACCAGTCGGACAACGAGCTGCGTCAACCCAACCGAGCGCAGGGTGCCTTCTGCAAGAGAAGAGAGAATGCACAATTCCGGGCACGGAAACCCCTGAAATGAAACTTCGATGGACTCCCAGCATATACCCCGGGAATGTGATGCAGCTCTGCTCATCGCTGCTGGCGGACTGCAGGATGGAAACCTCTGGCGCTGACGCAGCACAGCCAGGCACCACTCAGACGTGCTGTCCGAGAACGGAGGGGCTCCCAGCCATCCTGCCTGCAAGCAGCACACACCGGAGCAGGGCTGGAAACGGCACTGAGCCAGAAGCCACATTCTGGGCCACGCATGTTCCAGGCATTGCCCCAAATCATCATTACACTGTGTAGCTGCTCTAATTTTCACTGGCTGTCAGTGATTTTAAGGGACTGTTATGTCCCCTGGAGTTAGCTGTAACAGAAAAGCATTACCCACATGGCCTTTCCTTTGGCCAAGCACCTGAAATTACAAAGGAAGGAGGATGAGATGGGAGATGTTAGGCTAGCTCTGCTATAGCGACAAGGTGATGTACAGCTGAAGGATGCTCTGTGCTGCCAGAGATGCAGCAGAAGGCCCTGCTGATACAAGTGCAAATCGACAGTCCAAGTTCATCTTGATACTGCATGTGGCACTCGGCTTAAGGCTGCTGAGAGAACCACAGGCAGTTACCTAAAGAATTACCTGTTCCAGCAACAACGCTAACAGCCCCTACCTCCCTCTTCCTTCTGGTCTGAGATGTCGTGTCCCACACACAGAAATCCAGCATGCAAAGCTATGCCACCATTCTTTAAGCTTAGTCATGCATTGCTGCTCTTGATAAAGACGTCTGAGCGGTTCTGGAGGTTCTGGAGTGAGTTCGGAGGCTGGTGTGAAATGTTAAAGGGCTGCTTTGAGCACAGTGTTCATCTCTGCATCACTTAGCGGGTGGAATCCATACACTTGTAGGAGGAAACAGAGACATGCAGAAACACGTGCAGGTACTCAAACGCAACAGTCTATTCGGTGTTTAGATCTCCAATATTTACTGCAGGATTTTTTCCTCTATCTACGAGACCATTATTAGCAAAAGCAGGTTATTATTTCCGTTTTCAGGATTTGTTTTGGAGGCAGAAGGAAGGGTTAGAAAAGCTTTTCTAAGACAAACAGCTCTTCCTTAGCCTCCCGTCCTCACTCTTTGAGCCAGGAAACACCATAAATGGTGCTGTGAAGTAGAGAGGAGACCGCTACAGGACATAGGTCATCCCACAACTAATGCTTGGGATAGAGAAAATGATACATGCACCCCATGGAAACCTATCTGCTTTCAAAGTCACATATTGTAACAGATTGTCCCTTATTCTCCCCTTAGTGATACAGTATCTTAGCTTGATACCTTATCACATCTACAGCGTCTGTTTCGCGTCAGTGCCTACCTAAACACTGTTACACTTTTCCGCAAATATTTACTACCAGGAAATCCCTTAAAAAAAAAAAAAAAAAAAAAAAAAAAGAGTATCATGGCCCTGGGATATGATGCCTATTGTTTAACTATCGTATCAACAGAAGTTCTTATTTGGGATACTTCTGTTCCTCTTCCCCAGTACACTCAACACGGCCACCCTGAAAGCTGCCAAGGCTCCAATACTTCGTATACAAAGCTGTCTGGCCTTCAGCGGTGTCGGCTCCTCTGCAGCCCAGAACACATTTAAAACACCACCGGGTTTGTCGTTGGCGCTTCCAAACTATTGTCCCGACGTTATTCCTTGCACTGTGCAGTGCTCCAGAAGCCCGGCCCAGAGCCCAGCCGTGCCAGACACGGCACAGACACCGCACCAAGAGCCAGCACGGGCTCTGCAGCTGGTGACTGAAGAACCACAACTGGCTGGTCTGCCCTTCCTCCCCAGTGAAACGGGAACCTGCAACATGTCCGAGTTGGGGATCTTTTGTTAGGGATTTCTGTGGTGGTTACTTTCTTTTTCGTGACAGCTGACACCGAGAGAAGGAGCACTGAAATGGCAGCACAGCTGCTTCAGATCTACTGCAGCACTAAAGGGGGTTGCAAACATCCCTTGCAACCTTGGACACTTGGAAAAGGGAAAAGCCTGATTTTCGGGCTAACGAGCGTCAGATACGCCACTGATGCGTGTCAGAGCATCACTTCACCTCACGCTGCTGCGCCGAGAAGCCCGTGACGCAGGCTCAGAACAGAGAGGGAAGAAATTCAAAATCTGTCTGCACAACCAAGGTGGTCCAGAAACTTAAACACCACAGAAATAGTTGTGGCTGCACTGCTGCCATTCTACAGAAAAAGGAAGAAATGAACTGAAGGGATTTGTATTTTCTACAGTCTGCTGATGAAAGCAATTTGCCTTTTTGACTAACACAGACCTGCATCACACAGATTTAATAGCTTCAGCTCTGGCAACCTCATCGCTCAACCCGATGCTCGTTTTTATGGCGGCGTAATACATAATTTGAACACCTCCATCACTTTTAAAGGGGAGAGGGGGAAAAAAGGCAAGTTGTGCACACTATGAAGAGAGCTCATAAAAAGGGAAACAGATTGGCCCGCGACTGCGAATGAGGTGTTAACCACGCTCTGCCTAGGGCACCGTTTATCATGAGACTTGCAGCAGCTGGGATGTGCTTATCCTGTACTTGCTGAAAAGCGTTTAAATATTAATGGCAGACATAAATATCTTGCTTTCTGGGCTTCTCTCAGTCTTTTTTTTATATACATGCAACAGAGCTTTCATTTTCAATGGTTTTCTTTAGACAGTAGGTATTCTCTACATAATTAAACAAAACATAGCAATTAAGGAAAAACTCATCTGTTTTCCTGACATGTATTCTGTTTAAACTAAGACTATAGAATTCTGACTGGTCATCATGATTCAGTGTATAAAATCTCCACCCACATACCTAAATGTGTGTGCATTAAAAAAAAAATACCTTCAAAAGGAAAACCATGAACACAACTAGACTTTCCTAACTACATACACTACTGCTGCATAAACCTACTCAAATCTTTTTTGCTAAAATGTATGAAATTAGAAGTGAAGGTCTTTAATTTTGCATCATTGAATTTGGTGGCAGTTTTACCATCAACTGAAATGAGTAGTTTGGAAAGAACTAGGGTCCCCCAACATGAAAGTGATTTCTTCTGTAGTTGCCAGGTTAAGGTTTTTGTTCTGGGGTTGGTTTGGGTTTGGATTTTTTTTTTGGGGGGGGGGGGGGGGGGGGGGGGGTGGTGTCATTTACTTGTTTGTTTTAATTCAACTTTTTGAAATGCACAAAAAATAAAGCCCAGACTAGAGTACAGAACTCAGCTCTTAACACTGCTGAAGTTCAGATTAAATTCTGATGGTCTGTTACTTAAAAGAATATCTTTGTTGTTACGGTTAATCCACGAGAGGCTTGTAGCTGCAGCGCTGCTCAACTGCAAAACCCAATTAAGGAATTGCACTGCCTCTTAATGCATACAGTCCATCTGCATTAGCACCTAGGGGCTTCGATAGTGATTTATATGCATCAAAACCCCATAAAACTACAAAACACACACATCTATATGATTATGATAATCAGTGACTGCATAGAAATGGATTTAAGGAGTTAATCAGAGTTCCTCAAATTCAGCTGAGCATTGCTTCCCAGGAGTAAGCTATTTAGACCGAACATACACCGAATTAGAAGGTTGAAACTGGGAACTGATGACTGCCAAGACAGACTGCTTTCAGAATGCTTCCAACTCCCACATCCAGTTGTAAATATCTGAGCAAGACACACTGAAGAACACCTTGCTAAGCTTGTCTACAACTTCGGCACCACAGGGCACAGTAGAATCTTCTCATGAAAGGTTTCCCTTATTCAGATATAGGGCTGGTTGACATTAGTAACTTCAAATCCAAGCCAAGGCGCTGATCATTCTCAATTTCAAATGATTTTCATGAGACACATCCTGCTCAACACCTTGGAAAATCAATTCTGTGAGTATCACCACTGCACTCCTCAAAGGCCACTCTCGTGCCCAAGGCAGGTAGAAAGCAGTCTCTTGCCTGGGGTCAGATGCTTTAAACTCTACCTGCTGGTAGATGAACCTGAACTGGTTCAGAACTCATCTTTCCTTTTCAGCTTGCACTTATCACTTCAGGTATCATCAGTACCCGTGTTTTTGGGAAGAAAATGTTATTAATATAGTTAAACGGTCACTGTGTTGATGTTATTTCCTTGGCTGACAAACTGAGAAACATGCTGAACAGGTTCTAGAACAAAGGGTCTATCTGAGGGGAAAAAAAATATATATTCACATTTGAAATCTCAGACTGAATTGGACTGTGTTTTGTTCTGTGTCTATCTACTGCTCAAACAGTTCTGTTCAGAGGCTATGAAGTGAGCCACCTTTTCTATGGCAACAACAGTAAGAAAAATGTTGAGTTTCCATCATCTAATTTAATTCTATTGATGCAATCTTATAGTAGCGATGATGCTTAAAATGTTCCAAGCTCAAAATGCCTTAGCATTTCCCTCCCACTGAAAGAATTTTGTCTGCGCTATCTTAAACTCATCGCTGAAAGACTCTTATGATACAACTATAGCATATACTGTAAGCACACAATTGTCAGTATTAATAGTCTATCCAAAAGGTCAGGCTGTAATGGTATCAAAATGGAAAACAGAAGAGGAATACTGCTAAGATATACCGTTTTATGTAATGTATTTTATAGCATATTGAATATGCTATAAAAATACCTGTTTATACCATGCAGCATGAGCAACTGCTTTCTGTTACAGGGTATGCATAATCAGCACTTAGAGCGATGCAGCACCAAAAGCTTGAACTACACATTCACATCCCTCTCGTTCATAAACTGAGGTGTCAGTATTTTCTCCCCTTGAAAGTCTCTCAATTTTTGGAAATGAAATTATCTCTATGTATCAGGGGTCAAGTGAGTGGGTTCCAAGCCCCTAATTTCAATAATTTCAAGTCCCACCTAAAGTCTGTAGGGCACTTTGGTCTTCCAAAATGCAGATTTTGAAAGATGAAATCTGCAACTGTGCTAGGACAGAAAGGAAATTTAGGAAGTACTTCAGGGGTAACAGACCTAAATCTATATCCCTGGCTGATAGCATGTTCTTATGTGTAAGAGTTCTATGTCCTGAAGAAGGGAGTTCAAGTACATTTTCAGGAGAGAAGCCGATGTTGCGTATGTTAACAGAGATACAAGTAAAGTGTCCAGGGTTCAATCAATTTATTTGGTAAAGGTGCAATATTACTGGAAAAATTTTGAAGATTAAAAATTACAAAGAAAGTGAATTTAAGTGGGATTGCAGGGTTACTTTCCCCTTTACATCTCTGTTCAGGGCTTCAGTAGCAGGAGCTGACGAGAACAACTGTAGTATACTGAAAAAGCACTGAGCAACTAGGAGGAGGATTCGACCTCACCTTACAGAGGTGAATTTTTTTCTGTTTTTAAATGACAGGTGTAAACAGAGTAATGTCCTAGAGATGGATTTAATAATATTTCTCACTAAAACCAGGTGCATTCGTTCAGCAGGCACACGTACTTCTTACGGGTTTTTTAATACTGAAGAAATTGTTCAGTTAGTTGCTTGCCTAGCAGCATGCTCTGTGAACAAACTGCTCACCTGTGTGTCTCAAGAACCAGCCCTCGTGAAACAGTTCCATCTCTGAGGACACTGAAGGCCCTTGGCTTACAACCAGGCACACAAATCAAAGTTCTTTGTAGCCAGGATGCAAGTTTGAAAAAAGAAGGGAGAGTTAATAAACAGCGAGCCTAGGAGGAAGCTCACAGAAAGCTGTGCTCATTCCGTATGCAGCAAGGTGGAACGGTAAGGCTGAACGGATGAAAACCTCAGACTAGAACAGCACACAGTAATCCCTTCCTAGGGTTCTTCTCTTGCAAACGTTCATACAGTTCGGCTGGGAGGCGATGCTACGCAGAGCTTTTGATGTTACTGCATTTTACGGGTGTGAAACTTGGTAATTTCACAGGTGTGCAAAACGCTAACTACTTCTGGCTGCGCCACCATTTCATTTAAGACAGGTAAAACATACACGAGGTAATTGTTCAGCCTTCTGAACATAATCGCTATTCAGTTCTATCTGCTGAGAAGCCATTGTGAAGTCTCTTCTTGCTCAGAACAGCCTGGTATTGACCACAGCGAAGGACTATCATTCATACAGAAGTCCTGCACGCTGCTTTTTATCCTTATTACAGAGAGAGAAACTCTGGGAGAATTTCCAAAAGAGGCTGAGTGAAGTTAAGAGGATTCTTTATCTACACCTTCAGTAGTTATCAGGTCTATTCCTTAACTGAAACCGAAGAAAGTAGCTGCCAGCTTCCCTCCTGGTGAGCACTAACGTGGCAGATCTCAAACAACAACCAGTTAACCTGATTTGATTTCTCACAAGCAGCACCCCCAAAACACATCTGGCTGTGACACGCAGTGACACAAATGGCGAGCCGTTCAGGCGGCCATGCCAGCTGTGTACAAGTATCAGCCTTTATGAAAGTTGTACGAGTATTTATTCCTACTTTCAGAGGAAAGGAGGATAGAATTGTTTGCATGACGCAAAGCGTGTGGTTTTGTGCCTGTCTGAACGAGAGGAAGAGGGAGCGAGAGTGGGGGTAGAGAGTCTGAGACCTGTTGGCAGCACGAGCAGGTTTGTGCGACGCCGTTATGTGCCAGGTTGGATGGAGTCCACTCTATTTAGGCTGGTACTAAACGCAAACTGTTTGAATTGAGACGGATTCAAGACATGACTGAACATCAACGAACCACAAAGGAATTCCTGCCCATGTTAAGTGGTGTCACCTTCACGGCAGTAGGCAGTGTCTAGATAACGATTTGAATTAATCTTTCCTATAATATCCACACAGAAACTGCCACAGGCTCTGCTAAAGCTTTGTAGTGCGTCAGCCAAGCACCGTACCCAGGTCTGATAGTGTCTAGCAGGGCTGCTGTCTGACAGCTCGGGGCTGCTGACTGGGATGCTGCTACCCAGCAGATACTGTAGCCAAGCAGACTAGGAGGACGCATTACTCTTCTGCCTCCCTCACAGAGAAGATGAGGCATCAGTGGAAGCGGCAGTTCCAGGGGTTGACAGACTCCTGCATCTCTGGGAGCCCTGGCACTGTTGCAACCAGCAAGTGAGTGGAGCTAAGGGGCTTTCTCCCTCTCCGAAGTTTCAGATGGATGCATTATCTGTTCAGTTAACCAAAAAAAGCAAAGGAAAACAACTTGTGGGACTGCGATGACTCCTGGCTAGTTATAGCTAAAAATTTATTCCCATCTCAGCTTTTAAGCAGTATTTCTGGGTTGTTTTCCTCTCTGAAAGTAGGAAAGGAAGCTATCAGATCATTCATGTTTAATTATTTATTTATCTAGGGGATGCAAAGCTTTGGGAGAAGGGAAGATGGTGATAAATTTGGGGGATTTCCCCCCTTCATGGTTCTTCCAGCCTCCTCCTCCCTCATTTACATATCTGGCTGGTGGGTGATTTTTATTCTCAGCACGAAAACTGCCATCTATTTCAATGCATGAATGCAGCCCTGCATCTATTCAACCCAGTGAAACAGCCCAGAAATTTATTGTACTAAATAAGAAAACAAGAAGAAACAGGTTCTCCTGCCTTGACAGCAACCCTCTGTGACCCAAAGTCCTCCTGATCCTTTAAAGGGGGGCATAGAAGGGAAGAAAAATACCAAAAAATACATCCCCCCTCCCAAAAAACAACCCCAAAAAATGCACCAGGAGGAGAAATAGCCACAACACCAACACTCCTCCTCCCAAAGGGGAAAAATGCATCCTAGCTGGCATCCCACAATGTTGCCATTATCAGGAATTTCAAAACACCTGACTTAAGGAGCCACTACAGCTCAGCCTAATACGGTCCCTGTCGGCGAGGCAGGCACTCGCCCACTCGCCCCGTGCAGGGCGCAGGCAGAGGCGAGCCCAGAAGAAACCGTGGGGAGACAGCCCTCTGCCAGCGAGGCATCAGTAGCATCAACGACAGGCATACTCACCCTTCCGAGGGCCGAGGGAACCGCTCGCTGATAGCCACTTCACGCACGATGGGGAGGGCGAGGTACAACCCTCCAGCCAGTCCCTGGGAACGGGCAGGATTCTCCGGCTCCGCTTCCCGAGGCGGCTGTGCCGGAGGAGACGCTGCTTACGGAGCCGCTCGGGAGCCCGCGCCCGCACGCCCACGGGCGGCCACCGACCTCTCCCGCTGCACACGCCAGCGGCAGCACCACGGCTCCGGGAAAGCTGGGATATTCCACATAAATCCACCGATTCCGGGTGCGAGCGCTCCAACGTGCCCGCCTGCCAGACGCGACTGTGAAGCGATGTGGAAAAGTGAGCTGGGAGCCTCCCCGGCAGCTCCTATTGGGCCGGTCTCGGAGGCAGGTCTAGCGCTTGGCAATCCGTGTGAGCAGCTCCGGGTGGCGGTTCTGCCCCCTCGCACCCCCCCGCCTGGCACCCGGCAAGCACACAACTTTCCCGCAGCCCTGCGGACGCCCAGCCGGGCATTTCCCGCAGGCCGGGCGGGAGGGGGAGAGGGGCGGGCGGGGGGGCGGCCCTGCCGGGAGAGGCTGAGCCGCGGGGCCACCCGGGACGCGCCCGCCGGGGCCGGGGCTGGACGTGGCCAGGGGCCAGGCAGGAGGAGAGCGGCGGCAAAGCGCCGCGGGGGCGATGCCCACGGTCCCCGAGGCGACGGGCAGCGGCTGCGAGCACAGCGGGCCGGGCTGGCGGAGGCGGCTGACCCCGGGGAGGGCGAGCGGGGCGGCTGGCAGCTCTTCATCTCCGCGACAGACGCTGCGGGGGCGACGGTCGGACGCGCCGGGGACGGGGAGAGCATCCTTTAAAAACCCGTTTCCAAACAAGCCCCCAGGAACTGCAGGCATTTACACCTCCCCCAGTGCTGTCCTAGAGCCACGGGCGGCGATCACACTGAACCAGCCTTAAGGCAGAACCGAGCCAAGACCTCCGCACAGCAAGAGATGGCTGAAGGGCAACCGCGGCACAGTAAGCTGCGGCCATCGCCCCGTTCCCACATCCTCTGTGCCCGACAGTGCCGGCCCATGCCCGGCCCCGCCTGGAAAGGGCCCCGGTCAACGGCAGCCGGGGACAAGGAGCCGAAGGTCACGCAGCCCAGCACCAAGCCCAGTGCCGGACACCGCGGCCACAGCCCCGAGAGGGCAAAGCCGGGCCCTGCCCCTCTTCATCGACACAGTGACCAATCCTTCTCCTTCGCACGCTGCCTGTGTTACCTACGAGCAGATGGATGTACCATACTTGATAACTACATACATCATAGCTCTAGGTGCTACCACCTATGCTGTTTCCCCAGTTGTCTCCCACGGCGGGGCCAGTGCTGCGCAAGGAGCACACGGTACCGACGCGGTCAGGTACAGGCGACGACAGTTAAAACGGAGGCTGATTCCACACGCCTTCCACAGCACTACTGGTTAAGCATACTCTGTTCCACCCCCTTTCCCCAGCTTGCCTTGACCAGAAGAGGAGCATTCAGTGTGGCTGTGCGTTACTAAAGCTGATTAGCTGCCCAGCTTTAAGTGCCTAGTCATCCTAAATTCATTCATAGAATCTGAAAACCTTCTAACCTTAAGCGAAAAGATGACTGCATTGTTGAAGATCTATCTAAAGAAAGCGGACCCTAATATTCCCCTACACAGTACCAATACCATGTCACGATAGTCGGTCTTACTGTTCTTCCTGATACTGTGTGTGCGCCTGCATATAAGCGAGAAGGGAGAGACCTACCTTTGGAGCTCTGCTGTGCTCCACTTAAAATTAACTAACCACCAGTTATTGAGGTAGCAGGGGCATTTCTTCTTGCAAGAACATTCATTGTGAAAAGTCTCAAACTCAGAATGTATCAAAATGTACCCAGAGTTCGACATTTTTCCAAGAGCAATGAAGAAACCGCTATTTCTTTGCTTCCCTCAGCCCAAACGTTTACTTTCCAATCTGTGAGCCCAGGATGATCCCTTGGAGAAGGATGGATATAAAACACACGATGCTTACCTGAAGCAGGCAGAGCGCCTTGAGGGAAATACAAAACGCTTTGCAGCGCAGTAGACAGCATCAGAAATGTGGCTTCCCTTCGCTGGGGCTCCACTGAGACAATGGGCATTCTTCTCCCCCATCCTTCAGCCAACTGACCACCACAGTGACGAGAGAGATGCCGTCACAAGGAAACATGGACATTTAGCCTGCCCTTACTCCTGGTGATCACTGAGAGTTTTCAAACTTTTTTTTAAGGCTTCAGTAAGAGCAGCTGCCCACCTGGTTTGCACTTCTGTTAGAAACAACCAGGAGTAAGTCCCATTCATGAGAATGGGTGAGATCCCTCGTGTCTGCTCCTTAAACAGGCAGCAGAGTTGTGTGTGGGAAGAAAGCCAAGGGTAGGGGTTGTACCTCCAAGTACAGCTTCAAAGTTTAGGTTTTGTTTTGATTTCAACCTTCGGCTTTTGCCGTCTGTCCTGTGTGACCTGCCTTGCAGCTGGCAATGACTGGGGCAAACGCTGTGCTCCTTCAACCTCACGCTGCTGGAGAGAGGGCGGTGTCTCAGTAAAATGATTATGTCATCCATGGATTCCCCGGCTGGAAAGCCTTTCAGATGGATTAAGTCTTCACAGGAAGATGACTATGGATTCATAGTTAATCTTAAATATTCCTGGGACAGCAAAGGAGCATTTACAACTCCCTGCATCCTATCCAAAGCAAACCACTTCATGCTATTTATCTCAGTGACAGACACAGAGTATCACACAGCACTGACGAACCTGCTGGCTACAAACTGGTTCCCTCTTACACATCTGAACTACGTAGTGCAAGGCAGATACTTCCTCTCTCCCCCAAACAGTCATTTCATGTTTTAAGCAAAAAGCAGCTGGGACTGACTGAAATGGCATCAAGATTTTGAGAAATAACCGTAGCGCAGAAAAGAGTCACCCACAAAATGCACGAGAGCGCATGCGAACTGGATGGAACTGGAATGCAACAAGGTCTGTGTGGAGGAAAAATAGTTACACAGACTCTTCCCAAAATTCATTGGTTTGTGGTGTGGGGCTGACTTTGGGGTTTTTTTTTCCTTTTTTTGGTCTTTTTGTGGAGGTATTTTGTTTAATTGGAGGGGGTGGGGTTGTTGTTTGGGTTTTTTGTTATGTGGTTTGTGTTGGTGGGACTTTTTTGGGGGGAGGGAGGGTGGAGCACTGACTGATTATGACCGATAACAGAAAAAAATAACCTCTGCTTGGAAGGGAACCTGAAGGTTTTTCCATATTATTTTACTTTTAGGAGTAAGGAGGATTAAAACCCCAATGTGACTTCTCATGCATACACAGACAGGAAATGCCTGTCATCTAATCGTGTGTGGCACAACGGCATACAAGCATCTTTTCACCCCTTCATGTTTTTGTGAAGAAAGTTGCTGATTATCCTATAATTCTTTCCTCCTCAGCATCGCAGAGCGATGCAATAAACTCTTTTCTGAAGACAGAGAATTTAGCCCTTACTGCTTACAAATATTCAGCAGAAGTGGCTTGAAACGAGCTCCTAAGGGGCAGCTCGGTCACAGCACAGGGGCTGCTGCCGATGGAGGTGTTCAGCACATCTCTTTAAACAGCAATGCAGAAGGCAGGGACTGCAGGGGAGCAGGCAGGAGGGTGAAAGGAAGAAGCCTGGAAGAGAAACCAGGGTGTCAATTCCTCAGGTTCCGTCAGATCTCCTCAGAAGGAAGCATTTCCCTCCAAGTACCTAATTTCAGTACACATTACAGGGCCTGATCCAAAACTGCCTGAGGTTAGTGAGGCCAGGGTGAATTACTCGATTAAGATAGATGACTGCAGCAAGCAACTTCTGCTTCCAGGAGCACCACTAGCATGTCACTTACAAGTAATATTAGCAATATAAAATTAATAACTTTCAGATCAGTTATGAAACAGGCCTACAGAACAGGGGTGTATCCTTCCATTACAGCTTTAAATAAGTTCAATGCTGTTTTCTCACGCAATATTCAAACACTCAACCTTGTTTGTACTTTTAGCTCAAGATATGTGAGGGACTATTCCTCAATTTCACTTGCTTTGAAAGGCTAGGATTCACATTGTATAAACTAAGAAGAAACAAGGCAAGTCCAGAAGGTTTCTGAACAAAACCTACGCTTTGATCAGCTCGCTAAGCAAGGACAGACACATAATTACCAGTAGAACAGAGGTTCTTATCACCGCCCTGCAACCCTTACAGCCTGTTTGTACACAGTTGTCAAAAGTTGGTTATCATGAAAAATAACCACTCCCTGCATTTGGGGAGTCACTCAAGACATCAGTGACTTGAAGAAGTTCCATTATATAACGCTCCCAACTGATGCTACAGATTAAAACAAAGTGAAGGCTACAATCGGTCCCTAAGATAAAGGTACCTGCTTCAGGGTAGGTTTCTCTTTTTTGTACTGACAGAAAGTCATGGTTCCATTTTAACAGGAAAAGGTAGAAACACTGAGAAATTTGTGCGAGGAGTTTGCAAAGGAATTCCAGGTCTGTAGAGAGCTCAGAAATGGTTAAAAACCAATACCCAACACTGGGTCAGAAAGTTCAGGAAACACCACTGAAGAAAGAACAGACCGTGAAGCAGCAGCATCCCTAAGTGACAGAAACGATTCTCAATCACCTAAGAAGACTTGCTCTCCAGCCTGGCCTTCCATTAAAGACATCTAATCAAAGGCCATTGCTACTGGATACGTGGGAAGTAGTAAATGCATTGGTGTTGACCCAGTTGCTTTTGCCTTGACTGGACAAACGCACCCTTATCATCACGCAGATTCCACTCCCAGTCCATAGACTGCAAAACAGAAACAAAGGCTGAAGCCAACAGCAGCACTGGGGCTTTGGGGCCCTACGCACATCCTTTTCCCACCCCAAAATTACTCCATTTAGTAAAGTAAAAAGTATTTGGTTCTGACCACCCTTCAATGTCTAGAGATTTTAACGTATAAACCCAGCAACTCCTAATCTGTGTACCAGAAGCGCCAGTGATGGAATGCATAAACCCCCACATTCTCGGGTTTTATTATCCCTTGGGCACTGTTTGCCAGTTTGATTAGTCGCTGTCAGGCTAACTATTGGAAAAACAAATATTGCTTTGGTACATCAAACACTAAGAGAAAGACAAAAGGGACTTTGTCGAGCAAGGCAATCATCCCTTGTTTCGTACACTAATGTTCTGGATCCAATTTCCAAAGCTGATCTCTTGCTTTCAGCTTTCATCCTGCCTGTGATACACGGAACTGGATGGGTTCAGTAGCTGTGCAAGTATTTTTCACTCTACCTCAAGTGCCCTCTAGTGTGCAGTAACTAAGCAGGTGAAAAGAATTTTTTTTCCTTTTTCCCAACAGCCACTCTTCTAAATCCCAAAGTAACATCTAACACGGCTTTTCTTCTCCACGGAAAAGAAACTCAGTGTTCGCAGCATTAATTGGGTGGATATAAATGAATTATCTCCGCTATGTAAAACCAAATCACCCTCCCTTTGCTGTCAAGTTTCTACTCTCAGAGGTATTAAATAAAGCCCAATCATTCCCCCTGACATCATGCAAGAGTTGTTACAAAAGTGATACAGGTTTCAGTGTTATCAGAACCAAAACAACACTCGTTATCTGCAAAAGGAAATTAGCATATTGATCAGCAAAACATGACCCTAGAACAAGATTTAACAACAAAACCCCTAATTCTGCTTCTACAGATTTGCTGTTTGGTTGTGGGTTCTTTAGTATGTTTTTTCAAGCGCTGGACCCCACCAAGTCCTCACTATGAACGTTCCTTCTGGCTCCGCTCAGCAGACACAGACACCTTCCAAAACCACACGCTAGTTAGCGAAAGATGGAAGCACGCCTCCACAGACACAGGTATCTCATTCTCCAGCAGCAAGTGACTGAGTTAAGGCCCCAACAAGCTGGTTGTGGGGCTGGGGCTGTAGGAGAAGCCAACAGGACTGTGTCCTGCTCAGCACCTTGGCTCTTCAGAATGTTATTTTTGTAACTGAACTATTCCTCATGCATTCCCTAGAGAACAGAGCTCTCCAGCACTGTTTCGGCACAAGTGAGGCTAAACCAACAGAAAGCTGAACATCCCCGCCTGCCCATATGCAGTTTTCTAACTCTTAACGGCCTGTTTTAATGTGGGACATGATGCGAACTGCTATTACAGCAGTAGCAAAATACACCTGCTCCTTGTCCTGCCGTGGGCTGGGGCCGGGCTAGTTTTCCTCCTGGTAGCTGGTGTAGTGCTGTGTTTCGGGAACGGGACGGGATAACGAGATCACACACAGCAGGTTTGGGTGTTGCTCAGCAACGCTCACACTAGTCAAGGACTTTTCAGGTTCCCAGGCTGCGCCAGCCAGGAGGGGCACAAGGAGCGGGAGGGGCATTGCTGCCTCCGTTGTGAACAGGGCATCTCTCTAGGAAAGCGCCTGCCTTCACTAGAGCAGAAATAGCACCTCTTCGGTCCATGCAAAGGTGACAAGGGTAGCAGGTGAACAAACTACAGGCAGCTGGGGTCACCAACAGAAGCAAAAGGAAAAGCAGCACAAGGCGCAGGTGTCGGCACACACCACCTGAGGAGAGTCCCGGAGAGGCAGCTTGGCATACCCTACAGCCCAACTCTAACTGCACCACAGGCTGAGATTTGGCTGCTAGGCCAAATCGTACTTGGTTTTCCACTCTGAAGATAGGGACAGGTTAGGAATACATGCTTATTTCAAGTACTTTTCTCCTGAGACTCCTGTTTTGTATCTTTATTTAATTTAGAAGGAATGTCAACATACTGCCCATAAAGTGATCTTTTTCAGCACCTACTGACATTGTAGGTTTTGGGTTTCTTTTAAAAGGGTAATGTTGTCATAAAGAGCCATTCCCCCTAAAACTATTTTGTGGTGCATATGTAACAAATATCACTAATGAAGGAGAACATAAATCATTTAAATCCCCAGGACTTGACACTGAAGTACTGTTTCAGTAAGTAGCTAAAAAGCAGAGTAAGCAGAGGAAGAAACATTTTACTGAAAAGAATCTGTTTCAATACCAGTGATCTAGAGAACCGAGCACACACTTCGTGAAACACGTATTTTGCACTCACTGAAGAACTTTGCTAGATGGAGGTTCTTGTAAAAAGCAGAAAACTCAAGCAAGTATGAGAACGAGGTGCTGGACATAACATCCGCCACAGGAAACAACACAAAAACGCCGTGGCTAATCCTTCTGTTACCTGTTGATCCTCAGCTTCTCTGCAAACTTCTGACATCCAGAGACATTAGGAAAAGGCACCATTCTTCAGGAACTACCCCAGCCCGAGAAGCCAACTGTGGTGTAACTGAAGGAACGGCAGGCCTGATTCACTCTGTGCTCGTTTTGCTAATTCCAGCTTAATGCTGGAGTAACACTGTGGTAAAAGACGACCCATATTTTTATTTAAATGAAAATCTCTAATATTCATCAAATATGTATAAGAATATATAACAAATAATTGTGGCAAACATTGCATAATAAAGATGAAAGGGAAATTAACCTTGTGAATTTTTAAGCTGAAGAATAAAGACCATTACATTAATAAAACTTAATTATATCATTAAATATTTAAAGTTATGTCCTCTAATAAATGTTTTTATTTAACATATTTCTTTTTTATCTATTACTTTAGCAAAATGCCTTTAAGATATGAACACAAACCCAGCCGAGCTCCTGCTTTTGATAGGCATGCAATTACAGAACAAGGGCAGAGGGAGCCAGTTTCCTCTTCAGCCCAAGGTCAGGGCCGAGCAACTGTCCTCCCACAAGGCTCCGCTCCCTGCCCAGACAGCTGGTGAGGGGCCAAGCACCTCGGCTAAGCATTTCTTTTCAACTGCTCTTCCCTCGTCCCGGGACTAGCTTGGCTTTCTCTGCGCTAGTGAACGCGCTGGGCTAGCACCAGTAAACCTCCTCGCCAGCCGCGTTTCCAGCGTTCCATTTATCATCTCACGCAGCTAAAAAGGGTGCAGAGGACACTGTTTGAAGATCAGCTTCTAGCCTGCGCTGGCCAGGCCTCCCTTGCTACCCCTGACCGAACGCGGGTGTAAAAGCAGCAGTTAGAAACTATCAGGAAGTCTCGAGGGAAGCCAAGGCCTTACACGCCAGAGAAAGGGACAGTTGGCTTGCAGAGGGCTGGAGGGTACGAGCTTTGCACCCATCCAATCATCCCTGGGGCAACGTCACAGATTCTTCTCCTCACATTCATTTATCTCAGCTTATCCTCTCCAGACTTTAACTATTATTCTACAAGAAGAAATCCAAGGAAGAGTTACAGGAAGAAGTGTCTGCATCAAGCCAAACACCAGGCAACAGCTGAACCCCCACCATTATAGTCCTACCAGGAACTTCTTCCTCCAGCACGCTTCCAAACCCCTTAACGCCTCCATGTAATTATGGCACTTAGGCCGCAGTTGTGTCTCTTGGTGCACCCCAGCTCTACGTCCAAACCACACACGCAGGCAGCCCGCGCGGCTCAGCTTTCCACCGCAAAACTCCGCATTGCCTGCGCTTGCGGAAACACTGATGAAATCAAAGCACAAACACTAACAAATCACATCCAACTCATCAGCATTCCAGGTGGATCAGAGACTACAATTCAGTGACGCTTCAGTGGAAGGTCCCTTCGTTTCCAAGCACACAGATGCCTCCCCAGGTACCGTGCTTGCTCCGCTTCAGACACTCCCTTTGCGTTCCGCAGTAGCACTTGTTCTGATCAAACCTCCACAAATCCCAAAATTTATTTTTGCAATATTCTTGTGACTTGTCTTCTATAGATGGCGTGTTTTGTTGCTGTGCCTATCTTCCCACGATCCCTCACCATCTCCCACTCACCTGACCGTCACCACCCCTACTGTAATTACAGAAACCTTGGTGGGCAGGAGCACTACCATTACACAGCACAAACACTGGGCAGAATGTTAAAGAACCCGATGAATCGAACCTTAGTGAAAGTGTTCTTGAGAGTTATCAGAAAGATTGCACTGTCTGGTTTACTTGTTTCCACACTGGACAACTCCTCCACAGCCACGTAACCTTCATTTACGTTTGGTAGCTATGAGTGCACTGGAGACAGTCTGGCTAACACGCCTGATGCTGCAAACAAGGATAAACACTCACTGCATCACCTCCAGCTGCCACTCATGCTCTTCCCGGATTCTTTTCAATGCACAAGTAAAACAACGCGACAAAGCAAACAAGCACTGAGCTTTCACTTCAGTACCCGCCTAATAACCTCCTGGATGTAAGATATGACAGCAGTTAGAACAGTTATGAAAAAAACCAGGAGAGGCAAGTTTCCCAGCAGTGTCATATCCCGTGACTTCATTTCACTGAGGCTCAAGAGCCAGCAGAAATAACAAGCGAGCTTCCACTAGTGTTATGTTTTACTTAGCCTTGAAGTCTCCACAAGCAAAGCATCTAACTGAGGATGTTCAGAAGTGAGAAGTGACACTACGCTTACAAATAAAACCTTAGACTGCAGAACCAATAAAGAATAGCATATATACCACAGGTCAAGTGGATCACCATTGGGACACAAGGTTTACCTGATTCAGCACTCTTCCCAGGCACACGCACAAACCAGCACTTGAGCGACTGCTGAAAATGCCCTGGCAACTGCTTATCCGCTGCGTCACCACTGGAATTGCACCTGGCTGCGCGTTCCAGTGACACAGCAGCACGCGTGGCCTGAAAGGGACCGGTGCCACATGTCACTGCTAGGTCAGTTAAAGTGACAAAAGGTGCAGATGCTGCCAGCAGAGACAGGAGCGCTGCAGCCACCCAGCCAAAGGTGCCTTCCTGTGGTGACTGTGCCTCTCCCTTTCGCTTCAGTGGAGGGGACAATTCTCAGCAGCGTGCCATCGTGCTCCCTCCTCCCAGGCGCTGGCCTCTTCACGGGCACACACGTGTGCAGAGGGGGGAGCGTACACACGCTTATACAGCGCTGAGCCCGGGGAGGCTGACCCACGCGCTCAGGACACTGCAAGATCTCATGCAAATAGCCAGTGACTGCTGTCAGCGAGAGCAAGATGGGATTTCACATGTGCTTCAGCACCCAGCCAGGTCTGGACGGGCACATGGGTTTCACACAGAGCTCTGCTAAAGTGCCTTCGGACAGACTTGGTGTCTCCACACCACAGTTCCCTGCACACCCTCACCCCCAGCTGTCTCATACATAATTTAAATGTTTAATGCAAAGTACAGCTAATGTTAACATGTTTTTGAAGACTGACAGGATAATGCTTTATTTCCTCAAGGAATAACTGGAGTGATCTATAAGCCAATACCAACTCAAGTAGCCCCACCTGAACAGATATGAACTGTGGTCACCCTTGAGATATTAAAGTGCATGCATCCCTTCCTCCTCCTCAACTAGTCTAAGTGCAATTTGCTGTGTGGTTTTCTTTCAGATGAGGTATTAAAAGCTGCAGCACACTCTATTTGGTACCGGTATGAAGGACACCTTTGGAACAGTGATGTCTGATGGGTGCTGCCTGCTGCCAAGCAATGGCTCTGTCTAGCCTAGACAGGTAGTTTGTCTTAGCAGGTTTGTGTAGGCTGAGAGCAGAGGCCACAAAGATATTTTGAAGTTAAGGATTTTACATTAATATAAAGTATCATATCATTACAGCTGAGATAGTAATACCCACTAAAGTCACCCTAAGCTTTCTTTGTCCATGTGGGAAATTATTAGGTATGATCCTACCTTGGCTCTGGATGCTCTTCACTGCCGTCCACTCTCAGAGTCAGTGGATGAGGATCCGCACAACAAGAGTGGGGACAGCAGCATCACCTTTGTCATGCACATTCTCCTGCATCCCGGTTGCAGGGGCCCCCAGATTCTTTTATGAATGCTCAGAAGCAGCAATTTGGTAATTGTATGATTAACATCTTCGTTATCAGGAAGCAGTATCTTTGGCATACAACAAGTGGAGATGATACTAACATCAACACTGAAAAAAGGGATTAAGGAAAGGGGAATTATTTACTGAAGGGAAGAAGATAAACTTAAAAGATGAATTCCTGGCACATTGTTTTTTTAACCTGTGTTATAACCCTCTGTTTATAGTAAACAGACATTACATAAACAACAACCTGCAAACCAATTCCACCTTTTCTAGTCTGTTTCTGTTACGGTGTTAGTAATACTTAAAATCCTGCGTTAGAGAAGTGTTCCACTGTAAGATGTGAATTATGCCATCTGAAGTGTGAGCAGTTGTTAAGAGCATGAAAGGCTGGAGACAGAAAAAAACAGTTTGGCTGGGGCAGGAAACGAGATGGCTGTTGGGCACTGAAAGCCGTGAACAACTCGGCTGGATAGTGATGGGCACAATGGCGAGTGGACAGCTCTCTCCTCTGCAGAACCCCTTTAGCACTGCCATCGGTCATCTCAGCAGTTAGGGGAAAAGGATTCTGGATGGGGCTGACCCCCCCAGCCTCACAGGAGGAGCCTCTTCAGGTCGGGTCTGAGAGGTGCCAGGGGGCAGTGTGGGAGGCGATAGGTGCTGCTGCCCAGGTGGAGCCTGGTCTGTGAACAGACAGCTTCATTCTCCAGGCTTGTCAGTGTCACCAAGACAGAAATAGAAAATAAAGGGTTATCACGTTCTCTTCTCCAGAAATGGGATTTCAGTCAGAAATTTCAACCGGAGAAGCGCTGTGCTCAGCCAGCTGCACACAGGTTCTGCAGCGTGCCGGCTTCTCCACACTGTCACCAGGACGGGGCTTCCTTCAAGTACTGCCGAAAGATCACAGAGGACCAGGGAGGTGGAGGGATTCCCCCACTGAAATGAGCAGGAGAAGATGTCTTCAGGATTAATGTGAAGTAGAAAGAATTGAAACCATCTTTCACGTTTCCCTTGGCTGTTGGCGACACCACTAACGCAAGCAGCGCCGTCTGTTACCACCACTGCCTCCAGCCTGGCACAGACCACAGCTCAGCTCCTAGAAAAGGTGCCGACCGAACTGGGCATTCAGGTATCCTGGTTTCTTGTATTTCTGAGCTAACATGGAAGACAAAGGATCACAGACTGCCAGAGCAGAAAAGACTAGTGAAAACCAGCCTGAAGAAAAGAGAGAAACCACTGGCAAGCCTGAAATACACCTTTGAGAATGAACAGAAACTAGCAAATGCCCTTCTTACCCGCTTTACTTGCAGAGAGTTCGATAGCATCACTATAAACTGAGTGAAAACCCTCTGGTACAAAGGCAAAGGAAGGGACTAACTCCGCTCTCAGGGAAGGCAGAGGGCAGTAACGGTCAGTTTGCCCAGCGAGGTGCCGAATGCCCCGTGGCAGCCCACAGGCACAGAGCACTCAGCACTTGGAGGGACAAGGCTTTTGGCACTCTGGCATTTGAGGTTCAGTCTCTCTGTAGATCAGGATTGATCTCCCCTGCCTCTGGATAAAAAAAATAAACCGTAACCTTGAAGTTGTCATCCAAACCTGGAGCCCAGCCAAGACCGAATCCCCTTGAGAAGCAGAACAGCAACCCCAGAGGTCACTACTGATGCATCCAACTGCAACAGTGGATTTTGTTACAGTGAGGACTTAGGCACTTTCATTCCTATTCAAAACCTCACCACGTAAGCATACGTTTTCCCCTGAAATGCAGAATTGCATGTTTCCATTTAAACACAGACACTCAGAGGGGACCTTAATCTTCTTCTGGAACTGGAAATGCACAGCCCCGTCTGAAAGCAGTGCAGATAGAGGGGACAACAGCCTTCCTCTGTGACAACAGGTCAGGGGTTTGCTACCTCTTTGTTGGTTTTGGAAACAGAAGGAGCTGCCAACAGCTTCAAAGCTGTACAGAGGAATCATGTGGCATTCAAGCCGGGAATGGCACCAGTCAGCTCTCCAGAAGGAGGGATAAAGAGTGGTCAAGCTTTTACAATCCACGGCAGCACACGAGTTCAGATTCTGGGGTGGGTTCTGGCATTAGGTGAGGCAAATACTCAGTGAATAAAGACCTCCCTCCTGCTGTAGGTCCTGTTTCCTCAAGAGCTGAGAGTGAGGAAAGCAGAGGCCACAATGGTATTTCAAGTGTTTATGCTTAGACAAGGCTCATGGAAATGTGCTCCTTGCATATGGTTTTCTGACTTACAATGGGGCAACACCCAGCAGACACCAAGCAAGTGAGCAACTGTGCAGAAAGACACACCCTTAGTTCCCAGTGGTTAACCAAATGAAAATTCCAGACATTTCAACTTCAGACCTACGGAATATCAGTCTAAAAATAAGAAAAACAGGTCAGTAAGTAGGATACCATGTAATAGTGTACATTATAGGTAAAAACAGCTGCAAAAACCCCCCAAAATCAAGAGGTCCCCAGAGATTCAGCCAAGGGAGAAGTACTACATAGACAGGAATGAGCAGAGAGAAGCAAGTGTTTTGAAGGAAAGCACAAGGAATTGGATCACTCTGCCAGTGACTGTGTGGGTTACGCAGCACACCTATCAGGAACGCGTTTTCTTACCTAATATTTATCACTTCTGACGGTCACAGGTGTTCCATTCCACAAAGGTTTTAGCAAAAGCCCCTAAAGGGGGTGACAGCTGGATACTGTCACCACACTAACAACAGGCAACTTTTGCCACTAGGCTGTTTGGCAGATGTGTTTTTACTGCCACTGTTCATTTCCTTCCCTGTTAAAATGCAAAACATGAGCATTTACTTACAAATAGACATAACCTGTTCTTTTCTGCCCCAGGAAGTTATTGGGTCCATGCACACCATTGGTCCAGCAGCAAGAAAAGAAATAGAAAAGTTTTACTTGCTAGAATACTGGGTCAGATTCTCAAGAAATCTAAATTAAAGGTCATGGAACTATTATGACTGGCACTTTTTGTTAAGTGTCCTTAGCATGCTTTCCATGCTAAAGAGTGCTTAATAAAGAAATAACCACCTCAGGAAGGACCTGGGAAGCTTCCTGTAAAACCTGCAGAGAACAAGCTGCTCTGAGGTAAGGCAGAGTGAAGCTGAAAACAGTTTTCACTGAAATCTCAAAAAACCCTCGTGGAAATTCACATTTTCTGGTACCCCCTGTGCAGCTAAATACAATTAGCATATCATGAAGTCCCAAAGGACGCCAGGGCCATTCAGCTGCTCAGGCGCTCCCGCGGCCCATGGAGCCATGCCCCAGGCAACTTGGCACTCCCTTCAGCCAGGAAGGAGCCATCACCAGTGGCTTGTTATGGCCTAACTGGTCCTGAGCCAGCAACTGCAGGAGTTCAGTAAGATTTCATCTCCCCAGTAATCGACTGTGGAGCGAGAGCCCTGAGCCCAGCCCAGCATCGTGGCTGCCTGGCTGCAGAAGACAGACCAAAGGGAGGTCACACAGCCGACAGCCAGAAAATGGGATGCTTGGAGGATCCCACCCATTGGTTTTGCAAGGGTGCCTGGTTGTGGGAAAGCTTTCTCCTGATGAAATCTGCTTTGCTGGGATGGGAATATGATGGAAGACATCTAGAACTTGTTTGCAGGAGGGTTTTTACCAACTTGTACCTTGTTATCATCCCTTGCAAAAGAAAAGTACACAATCAGAACCTAAAAAGCTATACCAAAAGTTTGGTTAGCTAAGCAATTACCTGTATTAGATGACAGCCCTATTGATATGCACCATGTTGTTAGAAATCTGAGACAAAAGAACCAGCAAGTCTATGGTTTCTACACAACCCACCAGAGATCTCTCCACCCCAGAGTGAATAAAGAGCAAGAGTATTCTGAAATCAGAAGAAAATTATGTTTAACTAAAAGCACTACAGTTTGTCTGTTACTAAAGATGGACAGAAAACTGCACTTTGACATTTTGAAAGCACAAGCATCAAGGATTCAACAAAATACCACAGGTCTAGGAAAACTCCCATTTTCTGTAATGTATTGATATCAATTTTTGTCAGATTAGACAACCTACAAGGACAGGGACCTAAATCGTATTCTCTGATCTGTGGGGAGTTTTGCATATTAAGTTACATAAAGCACTCTACACTTAGGCCCAATTAAAACCTGTAATTATCAGTTGCCTAACAGCATCAATGCAATAAATTAGAGGCTGTGAATAGCGGCCAGCATGCACCTCAGCCACATGTCAAACCTTTCGAAAATAGCCCATTTTTGGCAGACTATCTGACAAGTTCACAACTTTTGATCAAGGCTCATATTAGGTGTCGTCAGTATTCTTCTGTTCATCTCGTACCTATCAATTTTGTTCATCAAAACCTAGCTGTTTCAAATGTGGAAGTCTGGCATGCTATGTGGCTCGATTATGGAAATCAAGAACATGATTTAACATTAATATACATTAAAATGATGAGACATTACGCACAATTCTAGACCAGTTTGCAGCTTTTTAAACTCCTCTGTATAACCCAAAGCGTTTTCTCAGTAAGGGACAGAAAAATTTGGGTGAAAACCCCACCACTACAAAATGGCAGTCTAGCTTAGCTGGAGCTAGGTGGTATGTTAACGTTCCTCCCATCACAGCAGGATGTTGGTAAATAAGGTTTACATCTACGAACGTTAGTTGTTAAAGCAAGAACTAGTACCTCCGACTGCAACGCCAACGGCTTCCTACGTGTCTGAGTTGTGCTAGAACGGACTGCAGAACAACAGCACCATCACGAAAGGGATGGGCTTTGCTTTTATGAAGACTCAAGCAAAGAACAGTCACTACGTTAACTGAAAACACTCCAGAAAGCTGTTTTCATTATCAGCATTTGAGAGGTTTGCTCTGGCTGCCGCGCTGCGCGGTTCCAACAGCTTGGCCAGGCGCGCTTCCGCTCCTTGGTGCTTCCCTCCAACCACTTTGCTAGCAGCAAGCACCAGGTTCACTGTGTTGGACAGGTGTGTCTCCCTTGTTTCCTCAGCATCAGAGCTCACCCATGAGCACAAGGCTAAATGCAGACACAGCTGCAAACAAGCCTGTAAGCCCGCCCACATCCAAATCAATCGCTTTTCCATTCCCAGCACTGAATGGGGTCAGCAAGCTGAAGTAACTTGCACTGAAAACGCATTTCCTGAATCACCGCATTGGGTGCAACTGAGATTCGCTCACCCTTGCAGCCAGTGTGTGCCCCACATCCCCCTGCACCCCACCCTGCCGTTTCAGACTAGTTCTGACTGCAGGACTGACTGCCCCATGAGAGAACAAAAGAAAACACAGGACCCGTACCTTCCAAAGCCCAGTGTCATGAGTCTCAACTGACTTCCTGCTGCTTACGTTCCTTTTCCTGCTCCGTGACACACACCAGCTCCAAGTGACACTCCAGGGCTCAGAAGACTGAATTCAGAATGGATGTGTACAAGAGCAGTTACATATCTTCAAACCGCTACTGAGGTCAGTTTGGCCTCTGTAACCAAGTATCAGTTGTCTAGTTCCAAACTAACTGTCCTTCAGAGTGTTCTCAGTTCGGTACTGATGAAGTTCTTAGATAACAAAGAATCAGTTTACACTGCTGGAAGGAGTGTCACACTTGCAATCTTCCTAAAAGATGCAAAGAACATGTGAACCTCATCATAAACTCTGAACAAAAAATACAAATAGGTAAATAAAAATGTTAATAATAATATGGCAAACAGCTGTAGATTATTCTCTTGAATGTATAAATGGTAAATATCCAAAAAAACTATAGCTTTAATAATGCACTAAAGAACATAAAAAATACTATCCTCAAAGGACAAATATTTCTGGAATTTTCCTTATTGGTGGGTGTGTGGGGAAAGACAGAAAATAAAACAATAAAACCAGAAGGAATGCTCACTATTTCCTCCCAATCTACCAAAGCATACGGATTCACGACCACAAGACACCACCATTCCTTTGCAAAAGCTATGGCGCATCGTTCCACATTCATTACTGCTCATAAAACCCACAACTGGGGCCACGTAACAGATACAATCCACCTCCTTCAACACGTCCAGTGTGGAAGGCAGAGGGAACACGAAAAGACTAAAGCCTTTACTGTGTTCGTCACCACGTTTTGTAACAGCAATTAGCAGAAATGACCGGGCAGCCTGCTACGGGCGCTGGCAGCCAGCGCTGTGGAGCTTTGGATGAAATCAACACCTTCCATCAGGGTAAGAATTCTTGTTCCTAACGAGCAAACAAATGGAACAGCAAAGTGCATAATCCAGAAAGGCTTGATGGAGAGAGGAAGCTGTCAAGAGCAATACAGATGCTAACAGAGTAGTTTCTCAAACGTGATAATTACTATTTATTTGATAGGCTTACACATGACATCCCATTAAAGTAACTCCCAATTCAGCTTTTATTAACCACCACACTTTTCAATCTCTTATCGACCCCAAGCACAACTGTATTTTTCTGCAAGGTGGCAACAAAAAGCTCACATCCAACGGCTGCTTTACCAGGAAGGATTCTCAAAGCTATTTCCACATTTTAAAAAGGTGCCTCATTTGAAAATACCAATGGCATCCATTAGAGACTGGAACTGCCCTCTGGGATGGACTGGATGAATCAAAGCCTAGGGAAAACCAGCAGAACTCTCAAAAGCATCTGGAGCTCATCCAGCCAAGGTCCCACACAGATCAAGAGGGGTTTAACACCACTTCCCAGGACAAGCACCATCAGGAAGGAGGAGTCACGTAGCTGCTCCATACAGGACTCTGTGCCACTACACTGGGTAGTTACGGGGACTCCACAGACCTCCTGAAAATCTGCACCTGGCGCAGCTGGGTCAACCTACAGCTTCATTCACAAACCCAGTGAATAACCCCTTGCTGATGCTTCACACAAGCAGACTGCAGCGTGCTGTAGGTCACTACTCAATAGGTTTTGGCTGCAGATCCTCTTTCCAAATGCTGATTGTTACTACCTCCTTTAAGATTTACTATTCCAGGAGTATGAAGTGATGACCTGTCACAATTTTGGTTTAAGCCAGTGTTCTCCTGAATGGATTTTACTACTGCAAGTGGAGGCAATACAAGCACAGCATCAGCCACAAACTGGAAATACAAACTGCTTCAACCACCCAGGAGTAGCCTACACTCGCTGCTCTGTCTACAGGAAGGGATCAGTCACACAGTACTCCAGCAGGAGAACAGGCGGAAAGCTGAAATTGGCAAATTCGGAATAAACTCAAACCCCAATAACCACAACACTAAAGAATCTCTTGCAGGCACGAAGGAAGGAGAGGAAAAGGCAGTGCTAGGGATTGGGAGGGAGAGGAAGAAGGGTCACAAAAGGGACAGCAATAATCAGTAACAGCAGCAGAGCAGAACAGGATATGCTGGATTGTGCCCAGTGGAAGGTGAACAAGGGGAGTTCAAAGAGCACAAAGCCAAAAAACCTAGCCCAGGGACCACACCTGAGCTTTGTCCGAAGGAGGGGAAGGGAGATGAGAGTCTGACAGACACAGCTCACCTGACCTGTGAAATAAGTGTTCTTCCTCAATGGTTTTCTAAGTATTTTCGTTACATGGATGGGAGGTTTTTGATCGTATATGCTTTCAGAGATGCAGTGCCATAGCAAGAACAGTAGCAAACATCATAACACTAAGTTTGGCAGAAAGCATAGGATTTTATGGAATCTTCACTGAAGATCTTCAAAAAGGCACAGCAGACTGAAAACAATGAGATCCATGGGAGATCCTAATAATAAAGACAGCACATGGATACCACACCCCTAACCCCAAGGTTCAAACCAGCTGCTTTCTTCTGACAAACACCCAGCACCTTCATTACCAGGACAGCATCAGTCCCTGGGACCCCACTGCCCCCCCAGCCCCCACCCACACACCATGCATACTCCTCACACACGCTGCCATGCTCCCCCACACCTACTGCTCCGACATACGTGCCAGCATCTGTGCACAGTCCCACTTCCCCAGAGCAGAGAGCAGGAAGGGCTCACAGACTTGCACACCAGGTTAAAAAGAAGAGGAACTATGCTGCAACGTTTCGGTACAGAAAAACGGACACCAAGGCGTCCTGTTACTGCCTGTACTGGGGAGATGACCAGTGTTCCACCACACACTGCTTTCATTTCCTTACGTTACGGCCTGCCCTGCTGCACTTGCTTTGCTATCCCCAGTCTGGTCAATTCTGCTGCTTTTTCCAGTAATGAAAGCCATACTGGAATCTTTAACAATGTCAATTTTTGTTGAACTAACACTTTGTCTGAATTACTGTGATTCTAGTCAATGCACTCTTTATTGCAGCCTCCTGTCCAGATGGCTCTGCTGAAGAAACAAAGAGACCATGATATGCAAGGATGACAGTTACCAGTAGATCCGACACTGTTTAAGGAACTGCAGGCTTCCCCTCTCCCCCCTCCTTCCCCCTAAAACACAGTATCCTCAAAACTAGCACCCATGTTCTGTGATAAAGAAGAAAGCAAAGATTTGTAAAGCCTTAAGAAGCACCTTTGATGTTTAGGTTTTTATATTCCTTTGATCAGGGAGTAGTTGCCAAAATGCAGAAGAAGGATCGCTTAGTGATAGGTGAACCTGAACTAATGGGGAAAAAGCCCCTCTCGTATCAGACTTGTTGGCCCCCACAGCCGGAATGGAACGCAGTTTTAAGCATGAATAAGTAGAACACCGATCTATGATTTCATCTAAAACATTTCCTAAATTATTTTTTAATTTTAACTGAAGGGAATATGATAAACAGGTGTGGAACGAGCACTGGCATGTCCCACATTCCAGGGAATGTTTCAGGAGAGGTGTCACACAGACCTTCACTAATACCAAAATGGCAACTTCAACCAAACTCAGAACAGGATACAACACCCGCCCCCTCCCGCATTTCTCAGAAGGCTTTGTCAGGGATGTTGGCACCTGAGACGTAACACGGAAACAGCAAGAAGATCTCACACTCGGTCTTAATTCTCCATTTCTTACTTGATTTAAAAGCGTTTGGTTTTTTTAAGCAGGACATCCCACCATAAAATCACTGCAGGGAGAGATAAACAGCAGCCACTGCAGGACACAAATCGGATATAACTTCCTAAAATTCAGTTAAAGGGAATATTGAGTTGACACAAGCCTTTGCCTGTGCAAGAACGACATTCTCACCAGGAACAGAACCCATCGTGCGCCATTTATGCTGCCTCGCTCGTGCCCAAACGTGGAACGAACCATGGAACTCTGATGGGCGCTGACCGAAGGCTGGGTCACAGGGATTTTTCCAAGTTACTTCTATTGTACACGGCTATCCTGTGCTTTCGGGAAGGATACACATGCAACCCTAAGGCACTTTACATGATTATTTGGAGCTACACCATAAGGAGTAGCAGCACACAGAGAAAGAACTGAAAAGACATGTTGTGGAACGAGACTGGTTTGTCTCCCCTCAGAAGGTCCGAGTTGGCAATCTTTGCTATGCCATTTCTCACACAGCAAGAAGGGAATTAGTTATGTCTCCTCCTTACTTCCCAACGATGTTATGTGGCTGACTTTATTACAGGTGGTAAAGTACTTCAATTTCTTGGATGAAAGCTGCCAAAGAGCTGCAAATAAGTTCTACTTTTAAAGTAACTCCAACCTCAGAGTTGTACTTCAAAAATCTCAAAGATCTTATAACAATCTCATGGAATATGAAAGACTAAGAACTAGGATTTACATATGCTAACTAGTGAGAAACGTGGGGTTCTGAAGGTGTCAGAACACAGCTGTGATTCAGTTAGGTCATCAGCTAAACACAGAGTCCCTTGGCCAGCCCGATGACAACAGCCAGGACAGCGCTCCCGATGCGCACCCCAGCGACCGCCACCCTGCGACACACCATACCATTTCCCATTTTCTCCTCATTCTTTTACCAGCAGAAAAGTCAGTCAGATGGGTTTGAGTAAGACTGGGAAGGAAAAATATGACAGTTCTAAAATCTCCCTCCTCCAGCCTCTATCCGCTGCCACTTCTCCGTACCTGCATGGGAAGAATTGTAAGCCTCCAGCTCTCCACATCCAGCTCTGCACCGGGAATAACAAAAACTGAGAGACAGTAATACAGGCTGCTACTACTTGGGGTTTTTTCCCCTGGCCCTTCCAGAGTCCCTGAGAACTCCTTGAAGACACCAGCAGCTTCGGCTACATTTCCAGTACATATGGACAACAGTTACTGATGATCATTCAATCTGACAAGTCTGTCAGCACCACAGCTGAGGAGCCAGTGGACTCCAAAACCAAAACCCCTTTTCAGTTCCACCGGAATGTTTGCTTCTCCAAGTTAATAAAACAGAGGCGCAGACAGCGATGGGTAGCCATGGAGTAGTGCAGAGACAGTGTGTAAGAGCCCAAACGGATACTTAGTGTTCAGGAGGAAAAAAAAAAAACAAAAAACCACAAAACAACAAACCCCACGCAAATAACCAGCCAATCCCCCCCACCCCTCCCATCTGATTGTTGCCGCGGGTCTGTGAAGCGGTTCACATCTCACTCATGAGGTTGTTTTACCAAGTGGGTCTCAGACAGTCCGAGCTGAGCGGTGTTGCCCCAACACCATCCTGCTACATCAGTGTCCAATTTCCTACAGCACCGCAAGGCAACGTTTTTATAAACAAGCCTGGGTCTCACCTGCCTTCACAGGAAGTTACTTTCTTCCCAAATGCCTGTTATTGCAGTTGTTAAATTACTTCAAGTCATGCTCCAAGGCATGTACAGTATACTACAATCAAACAGGAACACCACTTCGCATATCATTAAATGCCAAACTCTTTCTGTCACTCTGGAAGCAGAACAGCAGCCAGAAACGTGTGCGTTCCGGGCTTCTTCACAATTCCGACTGCCAAGCGAACGCAGGCTGGGGACGCAGCTCTGCCAAGTGTCAGTGCTGCGGTAATATTGTTATTATTCGCTGGGAGGGAAGTATATAATGCTGTTTTCTCCAAAGGCATCGTTGATACCAAGGATTAGCATTACAATTTGTATAATTATTGCAGTGCCCACAGGACTTCATGTCATCAAATATTTATACAACTCAGAATAGTTGAGTGCAAGTTATTGTAGGTGCCTTGCTGGACCTTTGGAAGAAAAAAAGTGCTCAGATCAGGTAGCTAATTCAAAGGTGAAGTGTGATACGGTATTGTCACAGGATGCTCGAGAGGTATTTGGTCTCAGCGTAACCTCAAAATCTCTTCACGCTACTTTTCCTAAATCAAGGGCCCTCAGCTTCTGGGGTCTTTTTTTTCCTCCTAAGAACCCACATAATTTTTAAGCATTCAGGGTCCCCTTGTCACTTCACATGACCTGTCCCTTCACCCTCCAGGGTTTGCTTCTTCTGCTTTAGGGCCTCCATCCCACAAATTCCTGCTGCAGAACACAGCATGAAGCTGGTATCCAACCGACACTATCTGCTATCAATGCGGCCTTCAGTGGCAGTATTTCAGGTTTGCTCTTTTGCTTTAATGGCAACAGCAGGATTACTTACAGAAAAACACCGCTTCATTCCAAAATACGTGCTGTAAAGTATTGCTAAATTCAGAAGATACAGAACCATTTTTGTGGGAGAAGACCTTTAAGATCATCCACTCCCACCATTAACCCGACACAGAAAATGCCAGCGCTAAGCCGTGTCCCTCAGCACCTCATGCCTTGAAGTCCCCCCGGATGGTAACTCCCCCCGCCCTGGGCAGCCCGCTCCAGTGCCTGGCAGCCTCCAAGTACAGTCATTTCAGAGCAAGAATTCTGGGACTGAAATCAGGGCAATGGCAGCAGCATTACAGCCCTGCAAAACCCAGCGCTGGAAGCCGCACGATGGAGTAGGCGGTACGCAGGCTCCTAGTCCAAACACATCAGGACTTTGAGTATTTCCTTGGAAAACAATGGGACCTGAAAGTCACTTTGGAAGCAGCATAACTAATAAATTTTCCAACTCCAGGGAGCTCAAATCAAACTAACTGAAGCACAGCACCTGGCCCACAATTTCAGGGCACTGAAACACTGTCCGTGTCGGAAAATTCACGGCCGATTTGAGGTAAACATCTGAACTTGCTACCCAAGGCATTTCACAGACACCCTTCAACCAAACTCCATTAATAACAGCAGCTGCTAAATAAGGAGAGGATCACTATTTTCTACCTCAATTCTCCTTTTAGCTTGTCTTAAGCAAAGCTGTATTACAGTAATTGCAAACGACGTCACAGTCATTAGCATGACTACACTTCCTGGAGAAAGCAGTCTGCTGAGACACTAAAATCAAATCAACTTTGCAAAATTAAAAGGCTCAACAACTCTTCTTTAGGGCACTGAGATACTAATTAACAACAATTGCTTTCTGGTCGAGGATTTCTCTTGGTTGTGTAAATCAGGGAAGATGCTACATTTTGACTTACGCAGACAAATCAGACTGCCGGGGCTTTGGGGGGAAGAGGGAAAACCAACCAAAGAAAAACAGCATTCTGACAAACACTGGTGGTCAGTTCAGCTCAACGCAAACGCTCCAAAACACACACACTTACCCGGGACACAGACTATCACACAGGGGCGACCGGCGAAGGAGACGCAGTGTCACCACAGCCTCGGCCAGCACCAGCAGCCACCAGTCCCATTCCCCATGGAGTTCCCGCTCCTCACAACTTTGACTTCTTCTGACCCAGGTGTGAAGATCTCAGCCTTCCTGTAACTGGTGCTGAGGTACGTTGTGTGCTGAGGTGGGGGAGAGAGAGGTGGTGTCCAGAGCAGGGGCAGAGGGTGAGGACCCTTCCCAGAGGGGAAGGAGCAGCACAGACAGCATGTGATGGACCGAGGTGAGGGGGAAGGCCATGAACCTTTCCTCGTATTTTCCCCTCCCCATCCCACCCCACCACGGGAGGAGTGGGCCAGGCAGCCGTTCACCCAAACCATGACAGCACAGACCAAATGCCGAGAGCCTGGGAAAAGCCAACACCAAGAAGAACATTTCATCCTGCAGCATCACTACTGTAACTGTAAGTTGTTCTCTTGGAACAGAAGGAATACCAGCTACGCATCTTTATATGAGAAAATTGTAACGCCATTACTTGAAAAGGAAGTTGTTATTTTTGGAATCATGCTTGAAACTTATTTTTTCTAACTGCTAACCAAACTTCTATCTTACTTTACAAACAGTTGCAACATCCAGGCTCTCCCAAATTCCTTGTTATATCTTCTGCCTATTAAGAAAGAATAATGACTATGCCTAAAGGCAAGGGACACCTCTGAGAACACACAGTACCAAAGGGCAGGCCTAGCAGGCAGAACGGTCCCTTAGAAACCAACCCAGAGTTCAGCCTACAAAGGAGGTTCTCTCTCCAGACGGACAAGAGCTACAGAACATGGCTCAGACTTCCTATTTGCTGAACTAATTTTATGATGAATTATGACCATTACAATGATCAAATCTTTCTTTAAATTACCTCCTTTAATTCAGAAACAAATGTGGAACATCTCTACAAGTCAAGTGTCACGTTTATTTGTGGGGTGCAGAACCACAGTGAGCAGAGTGGATACAGCAGAGTTTTTCAACTAATAGCAAAGCGCCGACTGTGCTGGCATGAGACGCACTGCTCTCCGACTGATCTGCTGGGACCTGAGCACATGGGGTTGCTTTGGCTACAGCTCTTAATACAAAACAGAAATTAGGACATGGAAGATATGAAAACAGCAATCTCTAATAAACACATCTAGCTACATAGCTGGGTTAAGCTACACAGCCTTCAAGAAGTGCCCACTACCATCACTCCAATCTATTAAACCCAGGAGCCAGAGAGCCAGCTACGCAGAGCGGAACAGAGGGGCCCTACAATGCAAACAGCAGCTCTACTGCTGCAGTATGGAAACAGTCCGTGAAAAGACAGGAAGATGGTTTTCTGCTTCGGTATCCAGCAGGTGGTCTCCCAAAGTAACAGCCAGGAAGGCACTTAAAGCTGACCCAAACAGGAGTGAGTGACATGTCCTCTGCCCATACAAACAGAGGAGGGTGGGCCCAGGAATTCAGAGTCCTCCTAGTATCACACAGAATCCAGGCCATCCATGCTTTGTCTACTTCAATCCCAAAATTCTCCTGTCAGCTGCTCCTTTCTGCCCCCACCAAGTCCTTTGTTCCACCTGTCCTACAACTGTTCACCATCGAGCCTCTCTCTGCAAGAAAAACCACTTTTCTGCCCTGTCTCCTCCACACTGTGCACCCTTCCCTGCAACTGGAAAAAAAAACCAAAAAAACCAAAAAACCACCAAACAAAGAAGGGTAGGGAGTGATAGCTTTCTCTTACTTCAGGAGAGCTCAGAGGAAAGACATACAGTCAGAGCAGCAGCCCCAGAAGATGGAATTTTTCCGATTCTTAACTGTGGAAAAGGCAACAGCTGAAGTCTGAAGGAGTTGCAGGAGCAGGAAAAGAGCTGAACCAGTCAACTCCAGCCGCCTCAGGCAACTGGATTTGTCCTCCCATCCTAGATTATGACCTATGCCCCAAGCCTGCTCTGCATCGCTCCCACCTTCACTTCTGCACCAAACAATGTAATTTGTGAGACTCTACTAGTTCCTAACAATGCGGAGTATAATGTGTCCCCACTGAACGCGCTCAGAAATAAGCGGAAGAGAAAATGCTAAACTTTGCAAGAAAATCCTGGCTTAGCACACTGTTAGACTAACCGTGTGAACACGTTTATTTGCTATGAAGTCACACGTATTAAACGAATTGGTCCATTCTGCAGTGTCACCAGACTCTTATATGGTGTTACAAGATTTCTTTAAAATTATGTTGGAAAAGATACATTCAGCTAATGAAATTAACAAGCTTTAATACTCCCTCGAAGTACAAGTTTCCAGCACACATTTGCTTCATTATCACAGCTTTGTAAGCTTTGCACAGCATAATGGTCACTGATCCTGCCCGAACACAGGGACACATGGCAAGGTTTAATCGTACATGCACCTACATTTCAAAGCAAATAAGGCAGTCTCCAAGGCTGCTAACATAACAGATGCCTTCTATAATTACAAGGATAATGTCCCAAGATCAGCTGGAAAGTATTCTACTCGTGTCAGTAAATTACTGTTGAAGACATCATTACGTGGAAACTGTGACAACTAGATACTTAATTTTGCAACAGCACAGCAACAACAGGAAGTTTTCCAGCATGGGTCACACACAGAACCCACCTCACACACCGAAACACCTGGTTTGGGACACGTTTTCCTCATTTCCCTAACACATACTGTTCTGTGGGAAAAGAACCAGGCCTGGTGTACTGCAACGTGGACTTCCTCCCTGCTGCTGGCAAGGAGAGGATTTTAAAAATCTCATTCAAAAAGAGTAACATTCACATACAATGTTATTTTAATGAGTTTATAAAAATAACTCCACATAAGGTACAGCATTAGCACTGGAGCAGCGAAGGGGTGAAGAGGCACAGAAGGCCTCTTGGATGTGCTGCACAAGTCTGGCTAAAAGCCTATTTCAATAGCTCCACTTAGTACAGGTTTACAGGTCTTTGGGTGGTACACCGCGACTCTAGCAAGTAGTTAACTAATGATAAGAAGCTAAAGCTATTTTAATATGAATTTGTGAAAAGCATGACTTAAAATTCAATGGCAAGGTCCACTATTTCTTACTTACTCAACACGGAAAAGCATACAAAGGGGAAATCAAATTAGCACTCAGTTAAAATGGTTTGTACACAAGTGATTTACACTGGGTCGGGAAGTCAAATCCAAACTCAGTTGATGGGATACAGATTCGGGGAAAAGAGTAAAGAAGTTCCTCCTGTTGAGTCATGAGGTTCAGGGTGGACCCTCTGGCTTCCTAAACTCCTCAAAGAAGTCTAGGTGCAGCAGAACCCACTCCTAGCCCCAGACCTGGGCGCTTGTCTGAGGGATTAGGTGTAGGGATCAGTGTGGTGATTTTGTGTTTCGGTTGACCTTGGGATAGTAGCAATTTGAAACAGCAGCGATTTTAAGTTCATTAACACTATTAATTGTGCATCACACAATTAGGTTATGTAATCCTCCAAAACTTAACTGTCAGTGAATCACCACAGTGACTTAATCAAAGACTTAAAGTTGCCGGCCTACAGTCGCAGCACAGACAGGTACAGGTATGGAGAGGCGTACGTACAAAGGTACCTGGTCCAAGGTTCATTGAAACGTTCACATACAACACCTCTGTATCTCTCCATGGCTGAGGAGTTGAGTGTCAAGGAGGGCTGCAGTCCAAGCTGCAAGGTCCTCCCATTCCACAAACTCGAGGTGCAAACTCGAGGCAGATGCTGGGCACAGCCACTGCAGTCCAGAAGAGCTCAAAGGGTCTTTCTTGGAACCGCTGTCTATACGTGACAGACACCTTCTGAACTCCAGTGACAGCAAGGAGTGTTGTCATTACTTTATTGCTGGCTCTGCTAATTCACCATGAGTCAGCAATAAGCGTTAATACCCAACTCAGCAGGAAAAGCATTCCGGGGTGGGCGCTACTGGTCAGGCAAATGGCGTTTTCCACATCAGCTCATAATTGTTACAACACTGACAGCGACTTCGACTGCATCTTTTAAGAATAAATTGATACATTACTTACCATTTTACCTTTCTGAATTAAAATTACTGTTCCTGCAAAGGTGGCAGAGCAAAGGTTCGACTGCCAAAGCTGGCTGACAGATACAATTTATTTCAAGAGCCCAGAATTTACTGGATGGCTTGCTCCTCCACAGCACAAATACTTCCCATTGAGTCAAAAGCTGAGCTACACCACCGAGATGAGCATATACCTAAACGCAGTGTCTAAAGAGGTATTGATTTTTACAGCCAGTCAGAATATATTCAACAAAATTTCTCTGTTTACTGGTTTGGACCAGCTCATTTATAGAGCGTCTTTGCATTTCAAAACCATCTTCGGCGGGGCCAGCAGGAAGAATGAATCTAACCAGCACACGACAACCGCTGCAGTCAGAAGTGCTAACAGCACTCACAATGCACAAACTGCCTTTCTAGTTCGTTTACTCCGATCTTAAAACCGCCCTCTCCACCAACTCCGCTCTGTACGTGCTGTCACGCTGCAACCAGGCTTGCTTGGAGAAGTCTTACAGCATTTTCAGCCTTTTTGCTATCGAGACCTGTGCCCACAGCTTAGCTATACCCTTGTTCCCAATTACCCAGTAACTTACTA
The DNA here is from genome assembly GCA_027574665.1 of Rhynochetos jubatus. NCBI lineage: Eukaryota > Metazoa > Chordata > Aves > Eurypygiformes > Rhynochetidae > Rhynochetos > Rhynochetos jubatus. Next base: position 271,898 of record CM050661.1, on the reverse strand, counting down.
ACTCTACCAGTTTGAACTAATCTCTTGTGCTGTATCTCCAGCTTTTTCAATAGCAGGATACTAATTAGCACTTAATATTTTCTATTACAGCAAAATGAATTAGGATATTTATTAGCCTGAACTGAAAAGTTATGATACTGTCTATTCAATTCACTGCGTTTGTATTGTGCTGGCTTTCTTTGGATTCTCCTATATTTTCCTCATGCTGGGATAATGAGTCTCCTAAATTGCTATCTGCAATAAATTTCTTGTGAAATGGTTCAGTTTTCTTTTTCCACTCCTTCATTTTCTGCTTTGAATAGAGAACCCTACAGCGAGACAGAGATTGCAAAGAAAAACAATTCCGAGAACACAAATCACTAGAGTTTGGAAGAGGATAAAACCAACAAGTTCAGGGATTACAAATGCACCAACTGGTCATTCAGCTGCATTCACACCGTGTCTCACTCCGAAATACGTTTGATAAGTTTGTCAATGATGTCATTAGCTTTCATACAGGTTTTTTGCTTCTCTCCAGGTCTGAATCTGACAGCTACATCCTACTGACACCTTTTGTCAGAAGCACCTCACTCATTCTACAACAATAGCCCAACTCTCCCCTGTCAAGGCTCTTGTTTACCCCCTCCCTCTCCCCCCCTTTATCTTTTTTGGGAGGAAAGCACTACACCTCCTGGGCGCTTTTTTCCTCTTTCTTCGAAGTAGGACCATTGCCTTGAATCTCTGGCAGTTAACTCCTCCTCAGAGTCACAAAGCCAATGACTGTGGGGTTTACTTCAGCACATGGGGGTTGGGTTTTTTACCCTCTAAGAGTGATCTCCAAGAATACAAGGTATGGTGCAGAACCCCGTGGGAGGAAGAAAAAAACCTTCTAAAGCCTCCTCTTCCACACTTAGGTGATGACACTATCAACACCACAGTCTGTGGGGAGACAGAACTGGATGGAATCCCTGTGCAGTTCAGTACGTGCAAAGATCTGATGCCTATTTAAAAGCCTGATGTTAAATAAAATAATGTTCAAAGACTGAACAGAAAAAGGAGCCCCAAGAATTTTGCTTTGTTGTCCTGTTTACCCATCAGACCCAGTTCTAACAATATTTTAACAAATGCCACAGCACCTATGGATTTACAGGCAGCTGTTCCATTTGCTCTTTATTTCTTTCCAACTATGTTCCATTCACGCCAGCCTGGGAGCAGCAGCTCTGGCCTTAACTGCAAGGGGAAGCAACACTTACTTAGAAGGGTTCCCCCCAGCCTTCCCTTTATTCCAACAATAAACTACTGACTCCAGCTGAACTATTGACCACATTGATAGTTACATCCATGAGAAAAATGCTACCCCAGGAGCACGCGAGCCTGGTGCCAGACACAGCATGGCTTCAGAGCAGCGGCAGGGTAAAGCACGCTCCAACTAACTGCTCGTAGGGTCTCACTGCTCGGTGGTGTTGCCTACTTCCGCAAGAACCAAATTGATGTCGTCCCCCGCCATGGGGTGAGGATGCCTACATACTTACCCCTCACAAGTCACCACCTCACCTTCTCTACTCAGTGCCTCGGCTGTGGAGGCTGACTACCAGTCTCCTCTTCCTTCCCACCTGCAGACACTCTCATGTGCACCTACCCCTCACCTGAAAGTAATATTTTGTTTCTGGAACCCAAAGGATCCAAGTACTGACCATCACACCTTTAACAGCCAAAACACATTTCAAAGGCCAGTAACAGAGCTGCATTAATTAATACCAGAATTGGGTGCTTTTAACCTTTGAAGGTGCTCGATTTCCATAATATGTAGAAGGCTCAAGATCCAAATCCAGCTGGTTCATGAAAGTTATGATCTACATTAGCTGACTGCAACTAACTCGGACTTGCCACTCCTACCTCAGGTGGCTCAATCGCAGCCCATTTCCCATTTTTAATGTAGTACTTCACTTTGTCCCCCGCACCCTGCCTGCTGCGGTCCTGGAGCAGATGCGCAGCCCCTAAATAACTGCACGGGCTGCACAGCACAGGAACCCCAGACCCCAGCACGGGGACCTTTCCTTACTACCATGCACATTCTGTGGGAAGGCCAAGACACAATTCATATTTGCGTGCAGTGCTGGCGTTCAACTTGTTTCTCACGTACTTTTCTAACAGCAAGAACAGTAAAGTTTCAAAAACTTAGCAAATACATACCAGTTATTTCTAGAATAAGGGATAAATCTTGGTGGAGCCACTGGGGTCTCAACAGTTTGCTGAAGGCTTCTGATCCTCTCTTCCCCTGAGCAAGCCACGTACCACCATCAATACAGCTGTCCTCTACAGCACACTGTCCCATTATCTTCACCACAGAGGAGGAACCACCTACCTCGCGCTCCTTCAGCAACAGGTGAGATTCTAAACTCAAGGATTCTGTAGGCCTAATTAACTACTCTTCCCTCTAGTTAATGACGGCTCTTCAGATGACATTAAAAATATGCCACAGAGAACAGCTACTATAGAGAACAAGTTATCCCAACGGCTAATAAAGGTGTTTACTTTGTTCACACAATCAAACAGACGGAAAACACAAAATCATTTGTGATAAAAGGCAAAACTGATTGATCCCTAATCATCCTTCTCACCCAGTTATCATCTTCTAGAGACAGTTACTAATAAAAGCTGGCCTGGTGATGCTGATCTTCGTAATACATCCGGTTCTCTCAACGAATACAAGGGTTGTTTACCTATGTTTTTGAGTTTTCTCTTTTTTTGCCTGATGCAAGCTATTTTCAAATGATGTTTTCCTACAGTTTTATTATTAAAATACAATGCATAAAACCAGTGGGATATCCCAACATCGGTATATATGGTTTTGCCAGTAGCATTTTTGATACAGAAGATTCAGGTAATGAAACTTCATATTTTCTTCAAGAAGAGATTAAATTGAACACAAGAACAAATCTCTGAAAACATGGACTTCAGATATATTATTCGCAAATGTGCAAAAGAACCAGTTTAATGAAGCTTCTATGAATATTCCCAATACTAATCGATTTTACCATCCTTAACTATTACTTTTTCAGGATAATATCCAATAATGAAAGAAGTAATTTAAAAATATAAAATCCAATTAAAAGCAATTTTGCGAAGTCCAGGATTTCAACCACAGAGAGGCTGATCAGGGGAGCAGTGCAGTGTGATTCTGGAGCAAGATACCTAAGCTTCCCGACCTTTCCCTCCCCTACAAAGCATAAGCAATTTTAAGCTTTCAAACTCACGACTGCTCTTCTCTTTTGAGCCACCAGACATAAAGGCAGACAGCAGTTCCTGAGGATCCAAGTCCCTCCATCGTATAAGCCCTTCTGTAAATCTATAGTGTTTATTGTAATGGAGCTAAGCAGCATCAGGGTAGGGAGGAAAGAGAACGAGGAACTGATTGGCTTAGGGCAATATCAAAGTATATTTGATGTAGATACGTTCAAGCAATTCCTCTTTCCCTACCTTCACCACTTGGCTCCAGGGGAAAGAGACATTGTCAAAGGACAACAGTTCTCAGAACACACTAAGAAACACCCTTACAGGCAACTACTCATTCACTTATGCCTTTCTACTTTTTATGCCTAACAGGAAGTCATTCACAGAGTTGCTCTGATTTACAATATTGCATTAATAAATAAGGTTATTTAAAACACTAAGTTTCACTAAATTTCAGTAATAAGTTAAAATGCCTAAAAATTTGTCTCATCTTACTTTCTTAAAGGATGGGCAGAACTGCACTGGATATTTGAATACATGGTTTAGTAGTAGGGCGATTTCCCTCTTCACCACTCCCCCCAAAAAAGCCTGTACAGTCTGAGTCAGCATTCAAGGTCACCAGAAGAATTCAAGACGTCAGGCCATGTTTCTTATTCCTTATTACTTTTTATTTCCTTGCTGTAAAGTGTTCTGCTAGATTTCCCCCCCCCCCCCCCACCATTCATCATCATTTGGCTCTTCACCTTGTTTTCGCTTGTGCTTTTGCTGAGCTAAAGAATCAATGTCTGTATAAGCCTGTCTTTAATTAAACAAACAGATCCTATACAGACATTCTCTCAGGTTTTGTATTTATATACGTATACAAAAAGTAATCGCCCACTATAAGCCATATTAAAAGCCTTGAGGTAAGTGGAAAGACTGCCGATTTCCTCCAAGGTTTGACTTAGGCCCCAGAAGCAGGCATCACCAAAGATTCAGCCAAGTGGAAGAAGAGAGGTCAGTGGTGTTTTCTCCCTTGGTCAGTCCTGACTTCAACACAAAGAACAATCAAATGCTAAAGACACAGATGCTCTGGTTTGTTCAGTGAGTGCTGTGCAGTTATCTGTCCACAATTTTAGATTAAGAGTTGTTTAAGACTAAAGACTAAGAAAGAAAATAGTTTTATAGACCATTTTTCTGAAGCGTCTCAAAGAGATTTAAAACATCAGAATTTAAGATGTGGTCTCTGATAGGAGGCAGAAGACAGAGTGCAGGGGAAGTGAAACAAGGCTGCTAAATCCATATAAAAACCAACATCCCTTTCCCCTCTCAAGTTTCCTTTGCTCTCATCTTTTCATACCACACTGAATGAATTGGTTCAGAATTTGGGGCACAATAAGACGGAATTCTGTACAAACTGCTGAATTTATGCACTTGGTTTTAGGGGCTGTGTCTGCAAGAGCACTTCTTGAAGAATAATTGCGTTTTCAAACTGTAGACTTGTAAGGTGTGAAATGCAGACAGTTACAAGTATCGCGGTAGAATATTAACAACAAGCTGGGCAGTCAGGCTGAGGAAGACCCAGCAGGAGAACAGAAAGCGCAAGGGCTACAGTTACCTTAACATGATGAATGCACCGCAGCCACGCTGCACTCCGGAAGGAGTAGGGAAAGACCAGCGGCCCCAAGATCTGTAGCTGCAGAGAAAGATATGAGTGCAGGTGACCTCATCACCAGCTGTTACCTTCAAAGCCCACAGAAAGGGCGTCCATCAGCATGTTTTCCTCACACTGTTCTACATGCTCAACGCCAGAAAAGTATTTCCAAGCCACGAGCCATGAAAGAAAGCGACGGCACCTCTGGCAGTGCCCACTGTCACACCTGACCTGGCAGCCTGGTCCTCACCTCCGGGCTGTTCCCCGCGCAGGAGATTCCAACCCGCCTGCTCTGGTCTTACCCTCAGGCTGCGGAAGCACTGACAAACATCCAAAATTCCACAGCTGGGCAACAGGTTTAAGGTCAGAGCCTGAGCCACCCACACAGCTTCAGTGCCTACAGGGGCTGAGCAACAGATTCCTCAGCGTTCCAAGTTCTGACCTGGACAAAAATCACAGCTTCTGACTTCGGATGCTGCATAGCATGTCCGTGGAGAAAGGCAACGCCGGCACAGCTCTGCCTGGCATTCTGCAGAGGGGCTCACATCAGGGGCTCCTACGTGGCACTTAAACCTGCCTTTCTATCACATTTTCTCCTTAAGACATCCTGTGCAGTGGAAGGGAAATAGTTTTGAGTCAATTTACATAGGATTCAATAAAAGCAAATTAAAAAGTTGTTTCCTATTAAAATCTACACAATTTTTCTATTATCAGGAGTACTATTAACTGGAGATATATATGCTAGATCTTTTAATTACAGGCATATAACTTACAGAAAAAGAAGTCGTATCTTCCAAGTAATTACAGGCAGCTCTAAAGTATATTATTGTATTATTAAATTTAAAAAAATCTGCTAGTAGAAAGATCAGAAATTAAATATGGAATCATCCAGCATTCAAAGAAATAGTAGGCATACAGAAGTGAAAAAAGCAAAGTGATTCAGATTTAAAATAGTTTTCACACGGAAAATAATTATATGCAGCAGCATTTTGCTGCAGTTTTCTAAATCAGATGTTGCTACCAGCAAGCCATTCAGCTCTCGTTAAAATGAGCCAAGGAGTCAACGCAGTTTATCCCAAAGAACATTTTTTCCCCCCAGAGAGATCCTCTGTGGCCAGTAAGATGAGGAAAATGAAAAGCAGCATCACACCATGACAGCATAGTACGTTAAGCAATATTGTCTCACCTCAACTCTTCAGAGCTTGAGCAGATGTGTTTGATTTATGCCCCCTTCTTCCAGCTGAGAGCTCAGCACCCCTTGTACTGCCCAAGGGTAGGAGACAGTCTCGGAGAAAGGCACAGGCCCTACCCCAGATGAACTGAACAGGCCTGTAAAGTCCTTGCCATTACACCACCAACAAACCAAGTCTGAACATTTTATCCACTTCTTTGTTCTGCCCTCAAGAGACCAGCCTGGCTGTGTAATGACCACAGAAGATTAACGACTGCCTAAAGTCACGCTTCTTCGTTTAGCTCAGCATAAACTGCCCCACAGATAGTACCGTCCAATCACTGCCCAGTTGTGCTTTCATTCCACTGTCAGCAAGGCTCACGCTGAATTAATGACGAGCGTTAATAAGATGGAAAATAGCAGAGATGAGGAAGGATCATAATCCACCAAACCGCACGGTGAGGTTGAGCTGCTCATGGACTGTAAGCCAGCTGTTTGGGATTTTACAGCAGCTTTAGAGCAGGACGCCAGCAGCATTTCCAAACGCAGTGAGTGGACTGGGTGACCGTGGAGAGGCAAACGAGTCAGGTAAAGTAAGTGCATGTTCTAGACATGCATCTAAAGCATACACCTATCTTTATGCCTAAAAAAATGTTTAAGGTCCAAAATACTGAAATACTCTTCCCCACTAATAGTTTCCAGTAGCAAACAGAACTGCAAGAACATTGCAAGAAAGGGTATTTTAATCAGATTTTCCTTCTGGTTTTGTAAGCTCAACAGGTTTAGAAATTCATGCTAAGTGCTGACCTTCTGGACACTTACCTACACTGAACCCCTTTTGAAACCTGTCCTGCTGTACGTGTATTCCAGCAAGATCAGAAACCGGCTGCTGCTCCGGAGGCTAAGCCGAAGTCCAGATACAGACGCGCAGTGCCGAAGCTCTGCCTCGAGGCTCCACAGGCTGCACATACGCCTCCGCTTTGTGCCATCACTGAGCTTTGTTACGGCACTGCAATTATTGCCACCTTCTCAGTTCCATTTTCTCGTTAATGTAGAACAGACTCCTGTAAAATAAAGCTGAACCTTCTCTCCCTACATGTCCACAGCACACACACTTTTGTTGATTTTTCCCCCACACCATCTTTACACAGTGGAGGAAAAACCCCCAACTAAAATGCCCAGAAGGTTATTCAGTCTTGAACTATGTGAGAACCTTCACAACTTCACACAAGTATCAGCTACCTTCACAGCAAGATTACAAAGGAGTTCCACAAGCAACCTTAGCAAGTCCTCTGCAAATACAAGGGCTGTTAAATCTTATAAGGCAGCAGTAACACCTCCGAAAGAGTCTGAAGTGTCCATGCACCCTCACAACAACTGGCTGCCTTCAGCCACACCACAGCACGGAAAACACACCGCCCGTGTCTGACTACGCCAGCGTGCTGGCTTCCAACTCCTGCTCCACAAGTGGTTTTATCCTGGCTAATTCAAACTGTCATCAGAGTAGATTAAAGAGAGAAGGAAAAACAAAGGGCGAGGAGGAAAATTAATTCCTCCATACCAGAAAGGCAACTTTCAGTCAGCTTTTCCCTGGATGTTTGTATCTGCAAGCCTACTGAGGATTCCAGCAGAAGAAAGTCTATTAATTTTCCATGTACTTGTTGACGAAAGAGCTATCAGGATTATGGGTTGAATATTTCTAGAGTAGGGAAAGTAAGGGATGCAATTAATCTCTGTGAACTAAAATATACCTCTTTTCATTAATCTTTTATTGTAAATGAGCAAAGTAATTGAACCAGTACCACACTGTCAGAATAAATGCAATGCCAGTGGGATATGCATGAGAGAGCACATACTGATTGAGTATTAAATATCTAACAGCAATAATTTATGGTTCATTACCTCTTTTTGGAGCTCCTTAGTTGCAGAGTGCTTGAATTTTAAGTAGAGAGACTTTCAGCAGAAACTACTTTCAAATGCTGAACATTGCAAATGCTTAAAACCCTCAGCAATCTACTCAAAATCAGGAGGTTTGTACTCAGGTGAGCCGAGCCCTGTACCGGCAATACATGCAAGTGATTTGCAACTTGGATTAATGCAATTACAGATGCAGTGATGAATACTTCAAGGATCATATGCAAAATGAAAATTAGACATTCTGAACAGGACACCATACATAATCAGACCTCATGGAAAAGTTGCCAAATACCTTGCTATATGTTTTTATATAAGGAGACTTCAGAAAGGCTAAATTCTAGAAATAGGAGCGAAGCATGGCCACTTAAATGATTATGTTGCACCTGTAATCTAGTTATCAACCAGAGTAATTATTCCAACAGTCCAAGGGGAAAAAGTCAGACATCCACTTGTATAATTTAATGTATAAACCATGTTATCTCTATGACGACCGGAGCATTCCTGACAACATCAGTTTTGGAGAACTGTGGCAATGGTAAGAGCTAGTAAGAATTCAGCCTCGTGCCTCCCTACCCCTTCTCAGGCTGCTGGCAGAATCACTTGCAGAGGAAAGATGCCACCCTTCGCTAAGGTGACACACCGCAACCTTCTTTACCAACAGGCCACTCAAACAGTCCTGCTGTGGTGGAACCTTTCAAGGATCAAAGAAAGGATCAAACTGAAAGTGGAAATAAATGCCCCCGTGTTTTCATATCAACTTCCTAACAGGGATAACCGACTAAATCAGAGACAAACCAGCCAGGAGTCAGTCCAAACACAGATTGTCATCGTCCTTCTGAACTGCACTCTCTGCTGCCTGCTGCAATTGGTCCTGGAACGTGTGCAGGGCTCCATGGACTCCGGAGCCTCTCTGCTCAGGCCAATTCTGCTCATCTGTTCAAAATTCAACTGTCCTGTCCAGACGCTGCTCGCTTGGCAAGAGGCTGCTCTATGTTTGCTGTTTATCGATTTTTGTCACCTGGGACTACAGAGAAGCAGCATTTCAGTTTCAAAGTCGCTCCAGAGGACACTGGCAGGTTACAATCACTTGTACCGTAAAAAAGCTTCATGTTAATTGACTCTATATTTACATATTATGAATGCATATTTTAATCTGTTTTACATGAATAAGTCCTCCACAATGAAGATTTCATTTCCTTTTTTAAAACAACATAACTACTTGCCTTATTTGAAGAGACAAATCTCTTCTAAATTGTTTTGACCTTTCCCAGTGTCCTTTCTTAAAGTGGAAGTTCTATCTGCCTTTGCAGTTCAGGAATTTATCTTAAAAGCAAAGCAATGAACTCAACTTCAAACTGAAACCATTGCATTGTGCTTGCTCTCGTTTGGCAAGTCACCCTTTCCCTCTGTATCTGAACAGCCAAATTCTTGACTAGCTTGACTACATTATTTTTAGTCACAATATACAAAAGGCTGAGAATAGACCAACTCCAGCAAGAGACGGGAAAAGGTCTCTGATCAAAAGCAGAAAGGCGTGGAGACATCCTAGACTAACAAATAGGAAGGTCAGGACATTAATCCTGCCTAGAACAGGACCAACGGACAGGGCTCTCCTACATCTGTGCAGAGGCGTCCCTAGCCTCCGAGTGTCCTGCTATTGCTGGTTCCTATTTTGTCTTCAACCTTGGCAAGGGCTGGCAATCTGTATTAATACCAAACACCTTCTCACCCACCTTGAATTTCATTATCATCAGGTCAGAGCTTAGTCCAGACAAACCAGACTCACTTATTCCATGCAGTCTCTGGACTCAGTGCTTCAGTGTCTGGCACACAAAGTGCTCCTCTCCACCCACATCTCAAATATTGATCTCTGCTCTGCGGTTTTCCAAGAGCACAGTAAAAGCCAGCTGTGCTAGGTTCTGAAAACAGCAAGACAAAGGCTTCCTCCACGTAGCTGACTTGCTCCGCACAGCATCCATGCGCATTCATGCAGAACACTGCCCCCAGCAAAGACAAACGTCGTCAGACTTCGCGTGAAACACTGCTAAGGGAGCACCTGCACGTTCCTCTTTGTCACACGCCACACTCAAAACACGGCAATAAACAACTAAGCATACTGGCAGCTGTGAACACCGCACCCCTGAGTGTCACTATTCCATGTCTTCACTCCCATCACCCCAACATTCCTCTAGCAGACATCTGTGCTCCAGGGGATTATGTTATTGCTCTGTACCGTTACAGCACCTTTGGGTTTGGAATTACACCCTGCAGAAAGTGCTTCCTGCCACACACAGAACAACTCATTTCATGACTATCAATTCACATTAATGTCTTTTGTATAGTATTTAACGATGCAAGTCCTTCCCTTTGTTACTCCCAAGTATGTCAGGGTCTGCATTTCTGGAGACAGTTGTCCATGCAAACTTCATAGAAGATTTTATTGCCATTAGAAACTCCCTGATGTCCCAAGGATCCATACAGTGAAAGTGTATGCGCATTAAATTCAAGAGTTAAATGTAGACAAAAAAGTGACAAGCAAATGCAACGGAACAGATACAAAGAAATCGTAAAGCTGCAGTTTATATTCTTCACCTAAAAGTCATTCTAACGTCGTAACACAATCCAAACTGACTATAGTAGCAGAGTGCATATGGAATTTCATTTTGAATGATATTGAAAGGTCAGTACAGAATTGCTCAGCTCATATTTTTGTGAAGATAACATGTGTGAACCAGTTATTTCCTCCTTTTAACATATAATGACCTTGTCCATTGATTTAATGAGAAAATTATACATGCTGCACTCAGATTTAACAAACTCTTCAGAATTAAAGATACACCAAAGGAAGGAGAAAAAAAAGAAACGAGATTGAGACGTCGCACTTGCAACCCAACCATCTGGCAGAAGAAAGCCCAGCGATAACAGCACAGCGACCCGCGGAGCCTTCCTTACAACATGCTGGAGCGGAGAGGGAAGAGCTGGGCAATAGCTCCTTCTCCCTCAGGTGCACTGACCTTATTAGCGTGTATTATGCAAACAACACAGATGGTTGAAGTGTCCAGTCGCTTAGGTGCTGCCGGTGCACGGAATGAAGAAGAGGCACCATCTAACGCACTGACCTGTCATTACACTGTTGAGAAGACTTCTATCACCTTAATTATAGTCAAGTTGTTTAACCTGTGTTAGGTTGATGTCTCAGTTCTGAAAGTTCCAGTAGTATTCCATGCCAAAGGAATATTCATTTGTTCATTAAAAATTTACCTTTCAGCATTAAAGTGATCACCTCAATACCTGCAACAAATCCTTAGACCTGACACCATTAAAGAATCTCTTCTAATGCTTCAAAGTGGAGAAGTGAACTTGGAATTCTTGTCCAGCTCTGTTACAGCCATGGTACACCCCTGACTTTGTTTCTTCTGCTGTACACACCTTCAGGCATCTGCAAATTGCCAGCATTCAAAAAGATGGCAAATCTGTGTGATTAGCATCCTCAGGCCAGGGAAGACATGACTAAATAAGCTAACCACGTAATGATCTGCACCTGCTTGCCACTGCTTCTGAGTCACAGCTGAAGAAACCAGGTTTGAGGTACAGAAGTTTAATAAATTAATTGGTTTAGTATTACTTTTGCTGCTGCTAAGAGAAATCGGCAGTTTGGACATAAGCGAGAACTGCTCCCAGATTCCAAAAGGCAGAGAACTAGTTATGGTGCCCTCGCTAACAGACCCCTTTCAAAAGTCTGGCCCTTTTGTGTTGTTTGGGATCAGATGTGCCCAGGCTTCCTCCCCCAGAATAGCCCAATACGAGCAGGACACGGAGCTGAGACAGGGTGATGGCCATGCTGGGGCACTGCCACCCTCCAAGACCCGCACACCTACCAGAGGCTCTGGCCACAGGGAGATAAAGAAGCCGCTTTACAAGTGGTTTGTCTGCCCCACAGCTTAAGTCTTGGATTATGTGCAGGCTTTCGGCTTCCCAAGCATACTCAGTGGAGAAACATGGTATCAGAAAGGGGTTTCTGAAGAGAGTTCCACACGGATCCCCTAAGGGAATCCATTAGAGGCTGTAATGGCAAACACGGTTCTGAACAATGAACTTCAGCAACTGTTTAACGAGTATCAGATTACATTAAATACACAGTTTACATCTGAAGCCTGACTAGAACAACAGGCTACTGAAATGTAGTTTGCTTTGGAAAAAAATGAGAAGAACAAACCAAACACTGCAGAGATTATGTTAGTTCTCCAACATTCCCCTGTGCTTACCTCCAAGCAGGTTACAAGAACGTGAAACTCCCAAAGTCCTGGATTCACTGAAACGTAAAAGAAAAACGGACAGAACAGCATGCTGACACTCACACAGGCTTCAGCCTCACGGAGACCTGCCTCATCTGAGTAAGGGATGAAGGACCTAAGCCCTCTCCTATGGGTTTAGGGGTGCCCGGATGAGTTTCTCGCTTCTCATGTGCCTTCCAAACCACCACAGCGTGGCACTGTGGCATTCCAGCTGCAACATGTTCCCTCCCCCAGAGCTAGATGACAGCTAATGAAGCTAGCAGAGCAGCACATATGGAGGGTGACGGGTCCTCCACAACAGCTCCGTTACCCCGCTGCCATCACCGCCACGGCAGGCAATCCCCACCACTCCCAGCTCCCATCCTGCAGGGATGCTCTGAAGGGTGCAGCACCAAGGGCCGGGTTACTGACAAGAGCTACCGGCATCTGCGTTCGGGGACTGCGGACAGGGAATAAATTCCCTTTGGGTCTGAATAAGCCCATCCTAGCGCTAACACTTTCTATTCAGTGAAAGACCGACAAATCAATATTTGCTATCAGAAAAAACAAGTAAAATACCAAAGAGCTCCACCCTCAACATCCACACGGGACAAAATCCTGCTCCAGTAAAAACTTCTGTGCCACTGCAAAACATTTCCCAAGGGGGCCTTTGATTTTGAAGTAAATTTGTACTTGAAGGTCATGGGATGAAACAAAACAATCACTTAACATTCACAAAGTAGTGTAATAACAATATTTCAGCCAGTAAGACTGCAAGAAATGTCAGTTCTAGAGAGAAACACAGGTTTTAGGGAAGTTTTGGTTACACACCAGTCAGAAGTTTTGCTGTTGTTGTTTCTTTTCCATATTGCACTAAGATCAAGAACGGCTCCAGCAGTTCAGTCTCTCGAAAGGCCCCATGAATTGTCACCAAGCTGTCCTGGGGCCTGCCACCAGCTCGACTTGATGCATCTCACGGCTCAAGTCTGGACCTAGTGCATCTTTACAATGAAAGTTCCAAGGTCATAACACATGACACGTGCTATGGCAGAGCATTAAGCATAGATTTCATTTGTCCTTCATTAATAATCAACCTTACAGTCAAATACCCATTAACATGAACTGCATAATAAAATCAACAACAATTTCAAATGAATTCCCATATGAACAAAACATTTCAAAAGCTTAATATTCCCCACTCCTCTTCCACCAGACGCAGCTCAGCAGCACTCCAGGTCTTGGGAACCTTCAGAACGCTTGTTACCTTTTGAAATGAAAGATTTTCCTTAGACTTTCCTATCATCCCTATTACTTCACATCAGTGCCAATCAATTCCCTTCCTGGATTACATCTGCCATAACTCCTTCAGCACCTAGCAAACAAAATCCTTCCTCCGGATCTTCTCTGGGTATTTACTCACACACCCCGACACTGTTCTACACAAAACCAGCAGAATGAGATCCTGCGGCAGCCCGTCCTCTGCTTCGTAGGCCGGCATGAACCAGAAGGAAAAATTCAGAGATGAAGTGCATCAACCAAGCAAAATTAACAGTTGGCTTGCTATGTACAGCCTGGCTTGGCGACACAGGCCCTTCCGTATGAGCCACTGGTGCACTGCATACTGAGAAAAATCCGGCAGCAACATAAGCTTACGTCTTTTTCACCGTCCTTTAGATTGGGCTTTTTTCTAAGCAAGAATCCCATCTGGTATGCACGCGTAACCCGGTGCTACTCTGTTCAGAAACATTAATGTTAAGCTCCAAAGAACCAAACTCAGCCATTAGCATTGCTAATAAACAGAATTTTACCAATTGTGACTGGAACGTCTCAAGATTTCAGATTTACCTAGTTTTCATGGATGTGAACAGCACGATTGCTTAATTCTGCAAAGTAGAGGTGACTTTGTCACGCTCAAGATCTATGCTTTTTGATGTTAACTAACGTCCCATAAAATCCTGTGAATGCAAGATAAGGAGGCTTTTACCTGAGAGCAGCAAAGTCTGATAAGGGAGGTATTTGATTAAGCTCAATTTGGATTAGGAGAGAGTTATGATGCCTTATCTCAGAAGGACTATACAGGGGACAGCTATCTTGGTTAGAAACTGTCCTTTTCCTCAACACCAGACAAAGCCAGAATCCAACCCACTTACAGAAATTCACACAATACTATTCATTTACTATAGTTCAAGTTGCAACATTTCTGTAGCAAATAAACAATCTTTGTGACAAGATGCAAAACAGTATGCATGGAATTCTCAAGCATCAAATATTTCAGACAATGAAGATTTCCTAATATTTCTCCATCTTGAGATGAAAACACACGATTTCTCAAGTACTGCTTTCCTTACCTAGTAGATAATGCAGCGCAATTTCCCAGTACTTTATGAAATCTATTCCTTTAGGCTACCATTTACATCCTAGGAATTACAGTGCCATACCGAGCAGTTGCATGGAGATCATTAATATTTAAAGTAGGACGTAGAACTTAAGCAATTGAAAAAGCTGCAGTCACAGAACACCCCCACTCCCTTCTCCCATGCCATTATGCAGTGGAAGTAGCTATGCACCCGCTCTCCCCACTGCTGGCTTTGGGATGGTGGGTGGGTTTTGTTTGACAGCCTCCTGTTGCCTAGACAGCACAGGCAATACCTGCACAAGGGCCCTGGATCCTGGGACTGTTTTGTGAAGTGATCAACACTGTTGGGAAAGGAGAACAGAGCAAGAGATCCTTAAGCACTACATCGTATGACTAACATGCCTTTTCCCCTCCCTGCAGCCCACATTGCCCTGAAAATGAATCCAAGAAGCGGTCTGCACACCTCTGCTCAGCATTCCTCCCTTGCCACATCCCTGCCCCTCCAGGGTTTCTGCTTGCTGCCTGTTCCATACTGAAGCACCTAGGCCTCAGAACACTGCTCGTCTAAGGAGCAGTTCTCTGCTGCAGACATGAACACGTTTCAGTGGTCCCAAACATCGAGGGAACCCAATTTATTGTTGTTAGACTGATGTGAGACCACTCCTGGACTTCACCTGAACTTGACCTTCTCTCCCCTGTAAGCTGCCTGACACACTGCTGGAAGTACAGAGACTGAGTCAGGGAACTGTATTATCAAAATGCATGAAACTGGAGATACAATTTGCCCTTGTACCCCACACCATTTCATTTCCTTACCGCTGCGTTTTTTTCTCATTTTAATTGAGTTACTATGCTGCCAATTAGAGTTACACAGCATTCCTGCTTTTCTGCCTTGGCTTCAAGCAATCATCTAGGAGGTACCTCATGGAAACAGCTAAATTGTTGCTGTACGGAATATTTAACTTCTCTTGCTAATCCCGACCGCAGCACCTAATTGAACAAAGGTTTAGCATTAGTTCTGGATTAATTTTGCAGAACACACCCACTGCCAGCGTACAAAAGTGAAAGTTAAAAAACTCCAACCTAATACTGTAGCTCTCTTGAATAGCCGTTTGAGACCGTAATGACCAGCACAAAGACACATGAACTCTGGAAGTTCTGTAGGTAAGCAAACTAAAAGCTACACAATGCTGTATTTATCTAACACAAATATGTGTGTTCCTCAAATACAGAAAGTATTGATTTGCTACTGGTACAAGATCTGCTTCCTCCAAGCACAACTGGCTTAAAGCCCTTTCTGGAGTTACTACTGTTGATCATCAAATACAGCACATTCCTACATCAGCAGCGTAGGAGGCAAGATTATTCCTCTGAGAATTGCTGTATTCAAGAGGCAAGTGATAAAATCATCACAAAAGAGAAAACTTGCATTTAAAATGAAATAAAACAACGCACCAGAGGCTTCTGCACCTATTGATGGTGCGGGTTTTTTTATTTCCCAAACTTATCTCTTACTGGATCAGACAGAAGGGTGTTTTACTTCCATGAATTTTTAATTTGACTTCATCAAAACTGTGGTGAATTCTTCCTACCTCTCTCCTATGCAGACTTAAAACCAGCTTGCTGCATTTGTACAGCTCCACTGACTAGAGGAGGCTCAAAGCTCCAGATGAAGGCATCCCTTTCAGCTGTCAGGAAGAAGCATGCTTGTGTTTTGGCAAGTCAGGAAATCCACTTGTGTGCAAATTTCCTTAATTTCGTAACGAGGTTGCAGGGCTCATATTCCAGTAACTTTATGCCTTGAAGAAAAAAAAGTCACCCACAGACCACTTCACCATCACTACAACCTGCACTACACCCAGGTCACCTTCAGGTGCAGCACTGGAGTTGGACCTGCGGGTGTTCTCCAAGAGTCCGTCCCTCTCCCCAGCACGTTATTTATTCTCCTGCACTGAGCTGACTTTGCTTCCCAACACACAACTCCAAAGCAACCGTTGTTTCGGCAGAGCCCCTGTGGTGGCAGTTTCCACTGGGGGAACTACCGGGGACTTGGGCTTTCTGCACAGTGCAGGTGGCACCAAAGCACTGTGAAGAGGGCAAGAAGTTTCTGTACTAACCTGACGAACAGTTCAGCCTCAATTCCTCCATTCACTCTTGTCTCAAACTGGAGAGAAAGAAGTTAATTCATTTTACATGCAAGAAGTCACTGTCTTGGTTAGTATGAAGAAGCTGTTTTGGGCTGTCACCACACAGCGAGGGCAGCCCCAAGACAGAATGGAAGACAAACCGGGCAAACACTGATCTATAACAACAGTCAGCCAACGAAGGCAGAAATGGGAAAACAGCGCAAGCAGAGTGTGAAACAGAAACCTGAGCTGTCAGGGAACTGAAAGAACCACCAGATGTTTCTGCAGTGACATAAATTGAAGCAGAAGTCCCCAGGCAGGGATCTAAGCAATGCTACCACAACAACACCTTAGCAATCCAACTTAGTCCGAAAGAGTTGTTCTGGGGAGCTGAAACTAATCAGACACTAACAGGCTAGAACACGCACTCTTCAGAGAATGGAAGATACAGAGCAGAGCTGGAGCATTCTCTCCTGCCAGGAATGCAATCCAGAACACGGAGTGTCACAGGATCTGAAACAGCACCCATGGATTAGGGAGTAGCTGTTACTGGCACTGCTCTTTCCGCTTGTCCCCAAGTATCGCACCAGCATTACTGCTACAGGTTTCTTTCTGCACTGAGAGATGAAGAAATTTGTTACACACCAACCAGAGATCATTCAAACAAATGAGCAGGCTGAAAACTACAGAAGCACAAACTCTTCAGTGTACACACCACAGCACCACGTGACATGTCTCATATGGTACTCCACAGATGACTAATTCCACCGTTCCTGTACGGCAACAGGCAGTCATTAATTAATAATCAGTTAGAAGAGCTGCACTCTGTGTTTCCTAGTATAAAATCGATACATTCTGTACACTTACCATATTGCCATGTTATCTCTATAGGCAAGCACCTTACAAACTTTATTCTGAAATAGTGGTATCACTACTAAACACTCCAGATCAAAGCTGTCAAGTACGTGAACACTGGTTTTGCAAAGACCTATCTCCAAGAGCCAAGATCTAACACTTCCAGGGCTTGCCATGTGCTAAGTAAGTCTACTTAGCCTCACGCAAAGTAATTTTGTTAGTATCATTTTTAAGAAATTTATCATTGATATTATGCCATTTTTAGCATCTCAAATGCACCTAAAAATATCATCTCAAGGCTCTTCACAACACAGCATACACCGATCACCTGACCGAGTTACTACCTGCATGTGTGCCGAACAAGGCAAAGGCAAAAACCGCACCCATTTTCCTCGGGCAATTCAAACGTGGGGAAAGGCATTGGACTCCGCAGGGAAACATCTCTCAAAGCAAATACCAATTCAGTCAACCACAGAAGGAGCAACAGACATATCTCAGTTCCTTCTCCACTCGTTTACTTAGTCCGTGCTTTAAAGCAGGAAATAACTGATACTTTGTCTCTACGCTTTTTATCGTCTAAAAACACATGTGTATATCATTACTGGAAAAAGAGAACATACTGCAATCTAAGTGTATTTTAGCACTACAGAACCTTTTTCCCCTTGCCAAAAGGTATACACACCATAGAGCAAGGTCAGGGATAAGAAGGGTACCGTAACGAGGCAAGAGAGAAAGGTCAGTCAAGCCCATGAGCATTCTTCTGTCAAGACTGAGTCCCAGGGTAAACCCGTATATTATCTACAGAAAGTTGTTTAGAGACAAAACCTGTACAAACTAGTCTGCTGGAAGAGAGTGGAAATCGAAACTGTGAGCTCGATCTCTCCGAAGGAGATAATAATCAGAAAAAAATCCCAACAAAAAGCTTGAAAATCCTCAGACAGAAAAGGCAGTGGCACGTGCCCTCTGTCCCTTCCGTCCGCAGCCGTTCAATCTGCACGGACCTGGGTGGGATGTTTCCAGGGAACGGCAACTTCTGTGACAACCGTATCTGAAACCAAAGGCGCTCTCTACCCCACTCCCAAATTAAAATAACTCCACCTACTTCAGAGATCGTTTTGCACTGTTTCGCACGTTCCTTCCCGTCTTCTTGACTGCTTCAATCTCGTCATCAGAATTATTTTGGCAGGTGGATCCACTTACGGCTTCAACACTGGTTTGTACTGGGGTTTTTCAACATGTCTGAGAAAGGAGAAGAGAAAGATTTGTGTTGGAAGAAGGCTTTATGACAGAGTAAGTGGTGATCTGACCCAAACACTCACAAGGGCTGAAAGGCTCATACGGCATGCCTTAACCCGAAATTCAGCACAGAAAAGCATCAACAGAAAAATCAGCAGAAATTTAGGCTTTTTATCACTTTCTCTTCATCATCATTTTGCCTTTCATATTTTATCTGAATCTGTTGGGAAACGGGGAACCTAAGATTAAACCAACAAGACTTAACATACATTTCAAGACAAGACTAGGGAAACAAAATGCTGCTTGAAAAATGACAGTGTCGACGTGCACACGTGGATATCATCTGAATCACGAATAGTTGGGGTTTTTTGACAGATCAGCTGGGAAACACTGCAACTTCATTACATTTTCCAGGAAAAGCTGAGCATCCGAGGTTTCAAGAGACAGCAGCACATATGAAGGCTACACAGACTTCTCAGTGTTGTTATAAACACTTCCTTTTTTTAAATGAGCAAGGATAATTTGAACCAACGCAAGGAGATCTTCAGCTCCTGTTACTGTCAGACACACAAGACAGACTTTGTTTTGTAGTATTAACCTGAGGGAAGTAAAACTGCCAGTGAGTATCTGTGACCTGGTCACTGCAAGCAAATGCCGGGATTTAGGATTCATGGCACTGGGAAAAACACACCAAATATAAAGGCACATTGTGGGAAGCGTTTTAACGCCTCAGACAGCAGCTGGGAAGCAGACATTTATTTCCTCAGAAGGTGTACGAGAGCTCCACGTAACTCTCACGCACAGCTCCACACAAAATGAAAGGGTCAGCAATGCTTTCTGTTTCTTCTCCGTTTCTTTTCCTCCCCCCTTCTGACCCCAGCAGGACACCAGCTACGACTCAGAACTACACCGCAAGAGCCACCAAGTCCCACTAACACCAATCCGTCACTACTCCTCTGGCTCGGCCATGGAAGAAGCGACTTTAAAACACAAAGACCAGTGCATCATGCAATTACAGGTGCCAGAACGCAGTGCACTAAGAATGCTTGAGGGAGAGGAGCAGTCACTTCACACCCCACCGTGACGGTGCCGGTCTGTATGCTTAGTCCGTCCCAGCGCAGGCTCATCTACGGCAAGGTCTCCTCGCGTCTGATACTGCAGGCTGGTACCCAGCAGGGCAGGGACAATCATCCCTGGCCAACTCGGCAGCGTGTGTTCACAGGAACACCGCAGAACGGAGGAGCCAAGGGTCTTTCAGAAAAAACTAACAGAAACAGACTTTCTGGAATACTTTCCTTCCCAGCTGAAGCACCTTTCAAGGACACAGGAAACTCTGCTAATGGAAAACTAAGAAGTAACTGCCAGCTTGCTGAGAAAACTCTATGACTTGCACAGCTCATTCATTTTTTGCCTCAGCATCTGAGGGACTGTAATGTCACCGAAACAGTTAGGTAAAGATGTTTTAGGCTTTTCCATCAATACTGATGGTCACTACCCAACCCACCCTGCAGAAACCTGTTGTCCTGACTCCTGACAACACATGGTAAGAACATGCTGCATTTCAGGCTTATTACACATACACTAATTTTAGATGAAGGGGAATATGGTCAATTATTTCAGTAAACAATCAACTTCAGAATTCAAAACACAATTCATATATTTTTTCTTTCAGAGCAGGTTAATTACATTAGAAGAGGTGGGGGTGGGTTTGTTTGATTTTGGGTTTTGCTTTTCAGTACCTTGTTCAGAATTGTCACTAAATGATCACAGAAGTAATTCTGGAGCCTCAATTTTTATTTCCAGACTACAAGATCTGCCACTTAACTGAGAGCTGGGATGTTATTTGTGGACTTAGACAACACCAGAACTTTGTGCAAGGACGAACAGCACGCACAGCAACGAACACAGCTCTAAATGGAAAGAAGCAGACTTAAACAGCCACCCACATTTCATCCCCCAAAACCTTACTGTTATTGGTTACAGAATAAGGTACTTATCCCTAACTGTGATTTTAATTACTCAGACTTAACTGATCACACAGATTAAAAGGCTGATGTTACCTCCCTCTTCTATTTAACAGAAAGTTACTATTGTTTATTCATCAGTTATCAATACACCAGTTCTATCAAAACATAACATCTACAAAAAGCAGAGAAACGCAGAGGGTTCGTTTCTTAGAGCAGATACAACACTGCTCTGCTTTCCTCAACACCAGCCTCTTGTGCATAAATAAAAGAACCACAGCAATCTCAAAGCTCCACACGCCCCGACGCTGGCAAATTAACTCTTGCATTTAATTAGAAAAATCTCAAGTTTACGCTTTGAGCTGGCTACACTGTTGTCAGGACCGATCTGCGTTCCCATTGTGCACAGCTACTTTTACATCATTCCTCTGACTGTAAGCCACACTGTTCACGTGGACCACTGAGGACAAAATCGGGTTATTCACTTACAACACCTAGTGTCTTACTTAATCCACAGCCACCCTTTCCGAAAGGAATTTAATGACCTAGAGTAGGTGCCTCAGTTTTTCTAAGGATACTGCAATTTCTTTCCTTCCCTTCCTTTGCTCAAACACAATCATGTACTTTGCCAGGTAACACAAAGTACTAACCTTTCCCCTGCCCCTTCAGCAATTTCCTCACGGCGTTACAAAAACATTTGAACGATCCACCTTTTGATACACACACACCACTCATACCAAGCAGATCCAGATCATTCGAATTACACCTCTTCATTCCAAGAGGTTACTTGGGAATCTTTCACAAACTTTTATCAGATTTCTACTACTGAAATGACTGCAGTTGCATCTGAAATCTTTTCCCTACTGTTGATTTACCATTTACCCTTGTGTTTGCTATTCCCTGGTTTTCTTCAGCATTTATAAATTTAAGTAGTAATTAACAGGTTTGGGTTTTCTATTCCCCAGATGCTGCCTAGGAACAGCCTCACAGACACCTTGGTAGATCTTAACTACAAAATTTGAACACAATTTAAATTTGAAAGTCTCTAAATCTCAGTGTTGCTCCCACCTGTCCAGAAACAGGAAATCAGAAATGCAGTACATGTTCATGTGCAAAGGGGTTTGGGTTAGTGGGTTTTTGAGTCCCTTCATTATTTTAAATGAAAGAAAGCACCTGGATGAGTGCTAATAGTGGGATAATTTTGATCTCAGTTACTCAGACACTGAAAATAAGCATTTTGACTAACGTCAATTATGTACCAGTACAAACAGGTACACATTCAGAACCTTCTAACTGCAGCTAATCAAGGAAATTGGAAAGGGATGATGCTTCTCACTAGCAATATCAAACCCCAGAAAAAAAACAGATGGAAGCACAAGATCTCATAATACAACAATTTTCACCATATTCCGAGTTCTTGCTGACCAACAGTTCCAGACAGCAAGAGCAAAGCAGGCTGGGGGCTTTAGTGGGAATCCTTCTACCAACAGATTTCCGTTTGAGAAGGAGGTACTTCGGTTAAATGTTTTGGATATTTCTGTTGCATCTTTTTTCAGTGATCTTAGGAAAAAAAACGTTTCCTCCTAGAACTTTTTTTCAGCCTGAGATATGATG
Organism: Rhynochetos jubatus; assembly: GCA_027574665.1. Classification (NCBI taxonomy): domain Eukaryota; kingdom Metazoa; phylum Chordata; class Aves; order Eurypygiformes; family Rhynochetidae; genus Rhynochetos; species Rhynochetos jubatus. The sequence continues at coordinate 249,539 of CM050661.1, read as the reverse complement.
CTTTCAGTCTTTCTGTGCCTTAGGGCATTCCCTCCTGTTGGTCTTCGAACAGAAAACCAGCCTGCCTTAGCACCAAGCACCCTACTTTGAATTAGGTCATCATTAGCAGAACCACCTTGGGAAAGCTGAATTAAATCAGGATGAAAAAGTCTTCCCTTCACACACACACCACTGATTTGTGAAGCTATAAAGCTGTTGAAAATCCAGGCAGATATAATTGCTTCTGAAGATCACCTGCCTAAAAGCACCACAAATCTATGCCATGGACAAATGTCCATAATAAAAATAACCAATTCTAAGAACACCAGGACAGTCAAAATAGTTAATCAGTCACCCTTCAGCAAAATTCAAGATAAAGTCACATATGCAACAGGAGATAACGTCTTAACTGCCAGTCTACAAAGAGACAAGTCTTCCTAACCCTGCTCACTCTGCAATTAAAGCCACTTTGTCACTCTGGAACTATCTAGAACCCTCAACTTTGGAGAAATACACTACATCTAACATCATTTAATAAGCTACCACAATAGAATGTCCTTTCTAGCCCTTCTTAATTTAAAGGCATGAAAACATATGAAGCCGTGAAGTACCACCTATAAAACAAACCAACTTCCCCCAGGTAACGCAACTTGCGCCAGGCACGACCAGCACCAACGCAGCGAAACCATGACGGTTCCACCAGGCCGAGAGCCTTTCTTCTTCCTCTTCAACCCACAACCTCCAAGCCCTCCAAGCCCTCCAAGCTCCAGGCGAGTGGATTTCACACATCAGAGGAACTTGCAGCTTCCCAAAAACACACCTAAGCCCCTCACGCTTCCAAGAGGCCCACCACCGCCCACCCCCCAAGATGGCCTCACGCCCATGCTGGGTTTCAAAACGGCCGAGGATCGCTGTGCACGTACCTGCGCTCTGCCACGCCGCATCCCCCGTACCCTGCCCCGGGCTGCGACCCCCGGGGCTGCCAGGGCAGCACGGCCCCGAGCGCCCCCCGCACGGCCCCGAGCGCCGCCGCCCAGCGGCACGAGGCCCGCCCCTGGCAGGGCTGGGCAGCAGCGCGGCCTGCGGGGAGCGCTCACAGCCGGTACCCCGGCGGCCCGGCACAGCTGAGCCTATTAGCGAAGCCACTCTAGGAAACGCGGGGTTAAGGATGGGTGAAATAGGGCCTGGGGAGGGTCCTGGGAGCACGGCGGTTAGGGGGTAAGGAGCTACAGCTGAGCAGGGTGCCCGTGCCACCTGTGGCCAGTCCCGGCGCGATGTTTCCCCGCGGCCAGCCGTGCCGCCCGTCCCGGCGGGATGTTGTTTCCCCGCGGCCAGCCCTGCCGCCCGTCCCGGCGGGATGTTTCCCTGCAGTCTCCGGGAAGAGCTGCTGCAGCAGCCGCCCAGGCCGCAGCCTGCGGAGGGCGGGATGTTCCCCGACGGACCCGCAGGGCCCGCGCTGGGGCGGGCGCATCCCCAGGGCCTGCAGTGCGAAGGGCCCAGGCCGGGCAGGGCAGAAGGAGGGGTGCTGCGAATAGCTGCGTGGGGGCGGCTGCAGCCCCCACCCCCTGTGGCACTCGGTGGAGGCTGGAGGAGCGACGGGCTGAAACTGAAGCTGGGAGAGGGAGGGGGGAGATGCTTTGGGGTTTGCCGCTGCTTTTCCCCATCCAAATCCAAATCGTTTAATGAGTAACAAATACAACGCATTATGCGGGAGGCTTTTTTCCTGCGAAGGGAGCTGCAGTGACCGCCCTGCCCTGCTCACCCCTCCTGCCCTGGGGGCAGCTGCCCAGGCCACAGCGTGACCCGGGGATGAGACTCAAGCACAGCATTCTTCCCACGCACAGGTGGGCCACACAAGGAAGGCTGCAGGCCAAGTGTCTACACACGGGCGCGCTCACCTTAGCTTTCAGAAGAAACAGGCGGGGTTCTAATAATGTGACTAATTAACGTTTTCAGCTGCAATTGCCATGAGGAAATTACAAAAAGCTACGTCTTCCATTTGCTTGAAAAGATCCTTCTTATTATTTATCAAGCTTTCAGAATCATGCTTTTCTTCCAGGGAGAGCACGTAGGCTAAGGTATAAAGGTACTTTGCCTCACTTCTCCCTTGAACCGACACTGATGTTTGAGAGAGTCTTGATGGGAGCATTGGGATACTGCAGGATTGCTATTCTCTTACCTAAGCCACAACAGCTACTCTTTACATCTGGTACTGCTTTCTGAGAGCTTGTGGTCTGAGTATACTGACACTGATGAGGTTATGCAGCAGGAAGAAGAAGAAAGAAGTAGTTTTATTAGAAATACAAGAAAATGAGTGGGTGTTGTAGTCTAAATCTTTAAAATGGCTCCCCTTGGGGAAGAAACAGATATACAGCAGCATTTTTCTGTCTGTCTAACATATGGTATAGATAAATGTCTGATACTGTTAGTGAAACTGCACTAATTCCCTGCAGAAGAGGGCTATCCTCAGCTTCCATCAGTGCACAAATATTCAGATATTAAATACTGACGAGAAAAGAATGGCCATGACAAGTGCTACTTTCGATGTTATTTAAATACATAACTTTATGAAGTTAAATAATTTCAAATAAAATGTGTTTTCCAATTTTACAGATAACTATTAATTAGCTACTCAAATACATTTGGAGAGTATGGTACCTTCTCCCTTCTCCATAAATTATTCTATAGCTCTGCTGGATTCCAGCAGGGCTTTTAAAGTATTTATTTTTTTTAAATGCAAATCTACTTTGCCTGCTGTCTGGATCTTTTGCTGTATGTGTGGCTGGAATTGAGGTAGACATATCCCAGAGAGTGCTGGGTTTTTTAATATTATAGTAACTATAGAAAAAAAGCACTGGAACATAAAGGTCTATCCCAGACTTTTCATGGTCAATTTTGATTCAGCTGTGACTCAAACCCCCTTTTAGATGATCATGCAAGTTAAAATAGTACACTCATGGAAAAGGTTTAACACCGTAATTACTATGATAATCACATTTTCTCTGGTAAAAACACAAAAACAGCTGGGGATAACACTAACAATATGTATTTCAGACAAGAAGGTGACATTAACGGGGTCTCTTTCAAAGTGAATTCTCCACGCTGTGTGCTTCCCCACGCCCAGCTTGCCTGTAAAGGTGTGGATAGGCTCCCAGGCATTTGGTACGCTTCCTCCAGCACTGTCTGCGGGACTGGGAGGAGGCTCAGTTTGAGTGGCTGTTTGCTACACTTCGAACAAAATGCCTGGGTCTCTGATGTCAGAGCAGAAGGTGCTATCTGGTGTTTCATTTTCATGTTAGTGTGTTATATTACTAATTAATGAGGAGAAGCAGGCAAGGACAAATAACATACAAGTGGGGACTCTATGTTCCTGGGATGAAAAACCCTGTAGCTCCTTAGGGCTGATGGGATTTCTGCCTGGGAGTCAGTGACGCCATGAACCGTGTGATTTTTCACTCCACATGAACCTGTTAATGTGTGTGTGTGCACACGTTTGAATATGTATGTAAAAGGAAGAGCTACCATGGCCTGTTTTCTTCCCCCTGACTCTGCTCCTGAGAAGGATATTAGGTAACTGTATATTCACAACCAATACGAACAAGATAAAGAGGGATATGGGATCAAAACCCTGGCAGTAACAGTTCACAGCAACCCCTGGCAGAGCAGAAATAGGAACATGATCACTACTTCTCTGCTGATGCTGCAATGTGGAAAGGCCAGTACTAGTGGAGGTCTGGGAGTTTCATAACATCCCGCCATAAGCAAATAATGTCAAAAAACTGCCGTCTCTAATTTCAGATGCAATAGCAAATGACATTTTTGTAACCCATAGTGAAAGACACAGGCTGGAAAACAAAAGGCTATCAATAGACAGGCACACGTGTCCTTACATACGTACTGTTAGGAGTAATATTTAGAAATCATTGCACACACCAGAGCGACTGTACTAGCCACAGGTACGCTCCAAGTCTGGCCATTCAGCTGCGATGCCATTCTTGCCTGTACCAAAGTCCCCTGCCTCTGATAAAACAGGTTTATCTCACGTTATTTACCGACCCGCCAGCCCTGCTCAGCCTCAGCAAAAGGTTAGCGTGGCCATTTATTTCCAATCTTCCACTGCTATGCTGGAACTCAGGTACTGTACGTATTTGATGACAGAAACGCTTCTTTCTGAAAGCAATGTGTGCTTACTGCTCTTCATTTACTGGCTGACACCTACCTTGAACACGTTAGTTACTTATTTACGGGGTTTTTCAGAACACCAACGTTCAAAGAAGACTGGCTATGGGCAAAAGTTGCCCACTGAACTGGTGCCGTAACTGTTTGCTAACGAAGACGTGAACAAAAACGTGCAGCATTCCAAGACTAGGTTTTCAAGAACTGAATTAATGTTTAAATAGGTCATTTTCCATTCCTCCTGTTCTTCCAGGATGGGAGTACGAATTGCCTTGTGCACTGTATAATAGTGCCTTAGACTTCAGAATGTCCTGAAGTCATTAGGGTAAGCGAACGAAATGGGCAGAGAGACAATATTCTCTTAAGAAAACACAAAATCTTATGTTGTTAGGGGAAAACCTCATTTTATCTAACATTTTACAGTAGATTACAGGGACATAAGCATAACAAAATTTAAGACTTCAGCAGAATTAGAGGGAAAACAGGTGACAAGTACAAAAAATATATATCTCATGATATCAATTTTACCAAAAGTACAAAAAAAAAATATTTTGGGGTGCTCCTGCTCAAATGTTAAACAGAAAAGATCAGGAAACTCAGAAGATTGCAACTCTAAGATTAACCATAGGGTTGGGTTTTTTTCATTATTGCTCTGCCTATCTGTGAAATTTTTCCGACAAATGGCCCAACAGTGGAAAAAGCCCAGGGATTCAGTGCTGTGCTGCTGTTCCATGGCACAGGCAACACAACTGTCACTAATTCCACTTCTTCTTTGATCCCTTCTGCGTCTGTCAGTACATTATGGGAATAAAACCTTCCAGCAAGATACAAATAGAAAGGTGAACTGCATCAGAGGGGACTGTCCAAGCAAAGAACACGTTAATGTGAGGACGATGAAATACAAATAAATAGTGACCTTTCACCGTACTCCCTACATTTGGATTTACAAAGAAAATGACACTGAATACTTGTGTAAAGGACCTGTTTTAAACAGGCACTTGAACCTATTTCTACCTTTTGTTATGTGTGTGTAGTGATTATTGACTCAAAATCATTACAAGTATTTAAAGAAGGTTGGTGCTACTACATTTTGCCTTCCTTCTGAGAAGCATTTGTTTACTTTAGTCTATTTCTATTTATTACTTTTAGCTCTGTTTCCACAATAACGTAAATAGCCCTTCTCGCAGAAGTGTAATGATATTTATTTCTGTAAAAAATGTTTAATAAACCAATTAAAGATTACCGATAGGAAAAAGCTACACTCAGGTGAGATCTGGGTTTCTTTTCTGCAATTCTGTTTTGCCACTTAACTGCAGTGCAACAAACCTAACTCAGAGAATGGGTTTTCAAGTGTAGAGAACACAGGACCATTGGTTTTGAATCGCCTTTCCAATCTTCCCCTATCTCAGGTGGATATAATAGTTCAGATAGTTCAAACCCAAAAGCTCTTGTCTGGTTATGAGCTAACTCTGCCCTTACAGCAGAGAATGAAGAAAGGCCCTTGACACCCCCAGGAAGGTTTGTGTTTCTCTGTCCAGAGCAGCCCTGCGAAGCTTCTCTCAACTGAAACATCAGAGCTGGCAACACGAACCCATTACCAACCAGTGTGCCTGTGACACACCCTCCCTCCCGGTACTGTGTGCTACTGTCCTGCCCTCTGCACTGACCATCCTGCCTTGGATTGGTTTCCTCAGCGTATTTCTTTGCCTCACTCTGCATTTCCTCTTCCAGCAATTGTCTTGTCTTGTCAGAACAGCAAGGAAGCAACAAAATGTGATTTTGAGAATGGTAAAATATCCTTAGCTCCCCAACTCTCAGGAGAAAACAATATGCCCTTGTGTTTCACATTCTTAGTTGTGTCCAAGTCAAGATGGGTGTAAAAAAAAAAGGAAAAAAAAATCTCTGCCCTTTCATCACAGAATGAGCACAGACACACAGAAGAAACTAAAAAAATGCAGTAATGATGAGATAATGTTCTGCCAGGTATAATGTGCGTAACTACTTGAATACCCAGCAAAGAAACTGTGCAATTAATTATTCCCACTTACTGTCCTAGAAAGAAGAGAGAATCATAAAAAAAAAGGAGAGCAAAATTTGAGACGATCGATCTGCTTCTTGACTCCATGCACAACCAACCAGTGGTGAGCAACAATATAAAATATACAGAAACCAACATGAATAGAAGCACTGTTCCTCTTGTTGCTGCATGTTCCTTTTTACCTTGCATTAATTTTAACGATAATTTAAATAAATATTAAGTGTAGAAGAAATACCTGCCCGCCGCAGTGGAGCTACACAAGGTCAGTTGAAGCACTGGCAATGACGCAGTCTGGGAACGAGCGTGTCGCATGTGCGGCTTCTGCACAAACCTCTCATCAGAGGCTGGTGGGAAACCAGACTGCAGAAACCTCCCCAGGTTTCCAGAAGATGGAAGATTATCAGAGGCAACACCAAGTGGCAACCTTCTGTGACACCTGTCTGTTCTCAGGAGCACGCACTACCTCAGCTTCCACTGGGAGATCTGCTCTGCAGCAGCCAGATTATGGACACAAAATTCCGTTTGGAATTTCAGTCTATTCTGACAAGGCCCCAGCAGCTTGCTCCAGCGAATCTCACACAGTCCACGGTGTGGACTAACCCTAACCCTAACCCTGACCCTGACCCTGACCCTGACCCTGCTGGCAGTAAGGAGTGTTAATACCTGACAGGCAGAAAACCAAAATGCAAAGGATCAGGAATGTTCACCTGCACAAGGAACATCTTGGAGACACCTTTCCCATCCTCGTCGTTTTGCATGTGAGTCAAATACGCAGACGCCTTTTTCTACATTGATTTCTGTATTCCTCATATTACCATACTGATGATTAGTGAAATACGTGAAATTGGGGTACAATGCCCTTGAGAAACCGGGGTCCTTCGTTCAGCACCACACTGCCTCTTGCCGAGCAGAACACAGCAACTGTTTGCGTGACAGAACACACCCGTAAAATAAACAAGAGCAACATTCTGGGTAAGTAGGCAGCTACTGGCGCTGGCACATAATTTGTAAGAAATAATCACACAGGCAAATTCAACCTATTTTCAGGCCTAATATTTTCACTAGTTTGCAATAACTGATTTTTTTCTAGCAAAGCTGCAAATGAAATGAGAAGATGCACTGCAAATAGACAGTAACTCACAAAACACTGAAGTTGGACATTTAACAGGCATTCTGGTAAAGTTTGAGTGCAAGGATGCTTCTGGAGATTTATTCAAAAGGTCATAAAAAACAGTCCTAACTTTACTTTGAAATGCAAATGAAAACTCACAGCGTGACTGTTGCACATTCACTCGCTGAGGGGTAGTGCTGATAACCACTTGACAAGAAATTGGGCTGTGTCGCTCAGGCTAGCGCTCAGGCTGCGAGAGGAGTTGTCCACTGAAAACCCCAGTGCCTTCGCTGCCCTTCAGTGCCAGGGTAGGACACACTTTCAGCGTCAAAAATGGCACTTACTGAATTCCCATCCCAATTCAGTCTGTTTAATGCCTATTCCCTGCACAGATTCCACTCCTGTTCGGCAAAACGGATCGTGGCTTGGGACTGCTCTGTGCCACATTCTCACCCACAGAAACGCCGTGTGGGGGAGCTCCACGGGAACAAACAGGCTGGAGCAGAGATGGGCCAGCAGGAGCTGACGGGGTCAGAGAGACCAAAGGGCTCATCTCCATCATCTCATTCAGCCCTGCACTGACTGGGAGGGGTTCTTTGTTTTCTTTCTGTTGTGAGCAGAACATCCCAGGGGAGTCAGACGTTCCTGTAACCATTCCCAAGCACTTGGTAAAGCTGCTTATTGGAGCGTAGTCTGGCTGCTGGGTACACAGTAATCACTCCAATATCAGCACTGAAATGTCTTTGAGATCTCTATTTGCAAGTCCTTTGGACTGAAACTAGATGAACCATACTAAGGAAAAGGAAACGAAGTGGGAGAACGGTGTTTCACCAGAAAATGCATGGATTTCAGGTTTCTTGCATTTGCCCCTCTACTTCATTTTCAAAAGATCCCTCCCTTCCTCAGCCTTTCTAAAGAAACCTTCACCCTGAGTGGCATTTCCAGAGGAGTTATAAGCCCCTGAAAAATGGGGTTTATAAGAGAAATGTTGACAGTTGGCTCTTAGTAGCAGTTACCCAGCTCTGCTATGACACAGTACTCCCCGACCACTCTAATTCTGGTGAAAAGTTACTGTAATGTGACTCCCTCTCTGCACTAGGCCACAACATTTCTCTTCTTTATGGGCTTCATTATGGTAAGGAAAATGCATGTGCCCCTAGAGAAAGGTGGTAAGAGAGGATCAGTACTTATAAGCTATGTTTCTTTTGCATCAGTGCCCGAATGTAAGGCTAGAAGATCTGATGTGCCCACTGCAATGAGAAACATCAGCAACACTCCTCCGAAAACGCAGTCTTAGATGTGGTACAGAGTTCTAACATAGGATAATCCATAGCGCATTTTATATGGAAGGATTCCTAGATGTTTCAGTGAGTAATGTCTCTGGGCAACATTCACTCATCCCAAAAATGCTGAGTGAATGTTGACTAGAGACATTACACAGCCACCTGTAAGATGGACAAAGCATCCTTTCTCCATCTTCGATGCTATAACCCTCTTCATGCTCACGGAGGGGGGAAACAGGACCCAGAGCTGAGCTGAGTTTTACACCTATTCCTAAAATCAGCTACCGAGTGGGAGGCACAACAGTTTTGCATCAAATGGTCTCCAGATACTTCCTTTAGGTACATCAAACAATTCTTCGCAGTGAACCAACTGTGTATTTGTGTTTATTAGAAAACAGAATTTAGAGTGTATTGCCCTGGTTAAGGAGCAGCACTACGATCACACGCCGCCGCTGTTCTGACCGGGCAGGCCACCTGCTATTCTTCGTGGCACGGGGGGGTGGGAGGGGCAGTGAAAAGATGCAGATATTATTTTGCAAAATTTTAAATGAACAAATGTATTTTACATTAATATTTACATCTCAAATATGTGTGAGTACTCTTCCTTCACACTTGTACTTTTCCAGTATTACATGGAAGAGTTCTGCTTTCATGTTTGTGTTCATGACTGCTGTGTGTTTGTACGTGTGCTAGAGAGAGGAAGAATTATGCACATACACTGTCATTTCAAGGTCAGATTGGGAAATGCAATTGCTATTAATGACAGTAAACAACAGGTGGATAAACACGGGGAGCTTTTAGCAGATGAACAGCTTAGACCATTGCTTAATAGTTTTTAGAACTGAAAAGTTTTTGATATGCAGTAGAAAACAGTAGCAAAGACAGAGCAAAGTCAAAGCTACAATCAGAATGTACTGTGATTAAAAAGAATAAATCAGATGAATATAGGAGATTATGACCATCTGTGTATTTTTGCCTCACGCATCACTCCTACCCTTGCTGAAGGCCCCAAAAAATCTCATCCCCAACGTATTTGCCAAGGAATATATCCCATTTCAGCCTTGTGGGGCACCTTCCATTCAACAAAACATACAGTTCCAAAGGAGCATGCTCAACATTAATAGCAGGCCAAAAAGGAATTACTAGAAGAAGATGGAAGGTGTCTTTTTTCTACCGTGAATGCCCTTTTGCATGAGGTGAAGCTTTCTTACACGTGGATTATCTCAGGGCACACCTGTAACCCGCTGGGCTAGCCCGGCTGGACAAACACTCGGCCAACACTTGGACATTGACACAAAAACTCATGTGCTTACATTACTGAAAATCTCACATGAAGGTCCACATAAACCATGGTTACTTTAAAATGAAACCGTGCAAAACTACTTTTACATCTTGGGTGCTTTACATTTATTAATAAATATTTTATGAAGTTCCACCACAGGTGCTATTTAAACACGTGATGAGCCTGAATAATTAGTCTGCTGCACATATCACAAATAAAACAAATCACTTGGGAAAAAAAGGCAAATAGCCAGGCTCGCCTGCGACAGAAACTGAGGATCGGAGACGAGGCACTGAAACAACATCAACCATGACTAAGGTTATCGCCTAAAAGAGACTGCCAACATGGGGTCTTTCAATGCATTACGCTTATTCCTGGTCTTATATATCATCTTAATCTAAATGAAATTGTAATGCACTTTCAAGAAACACATTAATAATTGTGTGGGAAAAGAACAGAACATAAATTCTTCACATGGTCATTTTCTCTTCACATTACTCTCCCCTCTGCAGTGGCTTTACTCCATTAACGCAGGGCTTGTCCCTAACTGTCAGGCGAAGCACAAGAGTTTTTGGGTCACTCAGCTTTGACCATCTTGGATCTTGTTGTTTTGTGTGAGAGCTGGCTATCTGACAGGCTGACATGATTTCTGCTCTGTTTTCTTCTGCCTTTTTTAAACTTATTTAAGCAAGATACACTGGCTCTGAGACCCTGCCCTGCTAACATCAGCCTGAGAAAATCCATCCTCTCAGTGACTGATTACCCTCCCCGCCAGGCTGAAATGATCAGTGAGCAGATGGACTTGTCAGACAGCTCTTTACAGATCTCTGTGGCAGACTGTAGCAAGTGTAACAGTGGAAAGAAAAGCAGTCAAGGGACATGCTCCTTCTAACATGCACGTGTGGTCTGTACTACTCCAGAGCCAGTGGCTTTTCCACCTGTGCGGAGACCTGGCCTGAGATCTTTGTGCTTCAGAATGCAGAGCTCATGCACTCACTTGGCAGCTGCACGCAGAACTGTAATGCATTGCAAATCTGCCCAGCAAGCAGAAGGTACCAGCCCACACCATCACTACTCTGTGCAAGCACACAAGTACTCAGTCGTAACCGTGACTGAGCTTCTGACACCCATCTCCCTGGAGCCCTCATTTACCACAGACCACGGGAGCACTCATGGAGAGGACAAACTTGATTCCTTCCAGCTGGACTCCTGCCCTGCATAAGACGCAACCGCTAATGAATATTTAGTCCATGACACCAAATGAGAACTAGTCCAAAATACGCCTTCTTGAAATTCCTACAATGTGGGTCTAGCGCTTAGCACCCCCAGCTGGGCTTCCCAGCCATGGCGCTGCTGCAGCACATCACTTGCTAATGGAGCTATCAGTAACGTGTGGCTACTGCTGTGTGTTAGAAAGGGAAAGAAGAACTGAAACCAGGAGTGAAAGGATAGAAAAAGTAAAAATGGTTGTAATAGAAGATGTAGAATCACATTATGTCAAAGCAATTTTCAAACAATGAACACTGGGGAAAAAAACCCAAGAGGTGTATTACTGAAGATATTTTACATAACAGCCAAGGACTTGAACGCTTTCGTCAATGCTGATGGATAACATCTTACATGAGTAGGATCATTTAGGACATTTAAAGCATATTAACTTCTATAAACATGCAACACATTCATTGTTAAGTGTCTGAGCAACCATGCAGTTGCTACACCAACACTACAAAGATGTTTCCTGGCAGCTAATAAACTGGCAAAATTACACTGCAGACTTTGAACCGTAACTATTTCGTTGTTGTCATTTAGTAGCATTTTGGTGGTGCCTGGAGACCATAAACAAGCCTAGGCCTTGGACTGTAACCACAGAAGAGACAAGGCTAATTCCAAAACACCATGTAACCCCCAGTTCCACAGGGTACTTGAGGCACAAAGAAAGGTATTGACATGCCTGAGTCTGCACAGCCAGTTGGAAACAGCAAACAACTCTAGAGTTCCAGGCCAAATCACAAATCTGAATTTACAGGGAGCTCTGGTACTCATGTGATACATACATGTCCAAATATAAAGAAAAAACGAGCAAGTATGCCAGTCCGCACCTCAACCAGTGCATTATCCTTCGCAGAGATAAGGTGCGGTTGTTATCTTTTTATGACAACCATTGAAAAGTACCAGCTTTGTCATTCAACACCTATTACATCACAGGACTGATACAATCCGGTTTCGTATTTACACTGTAAACCTCACAGACCACTTCCAAAGAGTACGGTGTGTAACTGGTACAGCACATTGGTACTGCACCAGCAGATGGTAAAGGAGCAGTTCCCCTGAAAGATGCTGATGGTACAAGTGGTACCAATTCCTCAGTGGAAAAAAACTGTGTTGAAGTCAAATAGGAACAGAAGGAAAGCACTGCAGTAAAGAACAATTCCTTTGTTTCTACAGCCAGACTTGTCATCTAGATAGGCTTAAATACTTCCCTGTAAATGTTTGCAGAACTGTAGCACCACAAAAGCTACGGGCTTGCCAGAGGTTGACAAAAGGAAGACATGTAAGTAGAGGACTGAGGACGTGTTAATTGTAGTACTAGTGAAGGAATCATGCAGTGAAAAAATAGGGTTTGACTTTGAGATGAACAGTGAAGTCTTAAACACTGGCAAAATTGCAAAAATAGTACAGCAAATTTGGCATATTATAACAAAATGCAGGGCTTTCTCCGTAAGGATAACTGACGGTATGTGATTTCCTTTTATGAACAAAGTGTAAAAGCTATTAGAAAAAAACAAGCCTTTTGAAAACAGGTAGAAAGGAAAAAAGGATATAACCTTATGCCTGTACGTAGCCCTTCTAGAAATATCTTGAAACATTTCTACTACATAGATACAAAAATATCCTATTTTTTTCTTGCACAACTCTGCTGGAAAAGACTCATCCCTTCGCTAACGACGTTCACAAAACGCTTCGGTATCATTTAAAACCGTCCTTAGCCCTGAAAATCAGACGTAAGTAGAATAGTCACTTTGCTGGTCCTCCACACAGAAATCCATATAATCTTTATTTTTTTCTCCTCAATCTTAAATGAAAGGAAGAGAATTAGTACTTCACTTGAACAAAGTCTGAACAAATACTGTAATTAACAAATTTGGTCTTGTTTTTCTCTCAGAAATGCTTGAATAGATCAGTTTTACTCTTTAAAGCATCTTGATGACATATTTCATATTCATTGGTTTGTGGCTTGCTGGTCTTGTTTTGGGGTTAGAATTCTGATATTTATTGCTTAGATGTGATTAGCCGTTATCTCTGCCCTACAGGACACCACAGCGGCTGAGACAGTGAAAATGAAGCTGTATGTGGGAACATGAAGCAATACATCCCAAATTAAAAACAAACAAACAAAAACACCCCAAAAACTCTGGTTTTGTACTGTTTATTGCTATTTTGGTTTAGGCTTGTTATACTTTTGGATCGTGCCTACTCTTCCAGCTTCTACTGCTGACGCGCCTAGAACTGCTCAGTAGTTGTGTGCGTGGGAGATACAGAAGTATCTCTGGCTACGCAGGCAGGGCAAGCGACGCCACCAAATGGCCAGCAGAAGGATGCTCTGGGGCTCTCTGACCCCACAGCAGCTCTGGGGCATCCTGAGAACACTGCAGCCCCAATTTCAGCATCTGGTAGAAGTCTGAAGAAGACTTCAATGAAGCAACGCCCCAGGGTAATATATTTTGTGTCACCATAAGGTGACATCAGAAAGAAAGACGGCGAGAGGATTCTTTCATCTTGCTCATCAGAAGGAAGGTGAGAGGACCTGGCAGACCTGTCCAGCAGGTGTGGAGTCCTCTCCCCGAGTTCAAGTGGTGTCTTCCAGCAAGCTATCAAACCTGACCTGAGACATAGCAGAGGTCTTGAAAAGGAAGAAGAAATGTCCTTCCTTGATTCTTTGCTTATGGATAACTCTGGTCCTCTCATGATCACATGATGAGCAGGAACACACCATCAATTCACCTGTTTCCAGCTTACACAAATTTGATACCTGAAAGGGAGGGTACCCGTTCTACAAACCCAATTGTCCTCCAGGAGCACTCCGTTTCCTAGGCAAACGTGCTCACTGAGGATGGAGATTGGCAGGAGAACATCTCTAAGCCTCTGCTCCTTAAACCACATCACTCGGTACAGTCCGGGGTTCTGGCAAAGGAAGACCTTCCAAAACACACTGGGAGACATCACAGCCAGTACTCTGCCAGTATGGATAGCTCACCCATGGAAACTGGAGATGCCCAGAGCATAACAGAATGATTACAAGGTTCGTTTTGAGGAGCAGCAGGTAAACCTGTGTGTCCTGTTAATGGCTCCGGCACAACTGCAATGAATCACATTCAGAAACAATTAGAGCGTCATTACAGATGAATGAAGATGTTCTCTAAACTCAGAAACTACCTAACTCACAGCAGCTGCAATGGGCACGTCAATGCCAGACTGGTTTTGACACAGGTTTATGAGAGTCTGGCAGGCCCATCGACTGCTGGATCAAGATGGGAGCCTGGAAACAAGAATCCAGTATCTCCTGGGCCTGTGAGTGGAGACTCTGAGATGAAACAACAGGATGGTGCAGATCAGTGTCTGGGTATTTTATTTTACGCGGGTTGAAATGAAATAGCAGTTCATAGTTAAATGCACTCATTCTGCCAAGACCACTCCAGGTTCACTTCTTTCTTCATGACTGTAAAAAGACCCAATTTCCACTGTGAAGTCTGGAAACTCCTATCGACTACCAGGGTAGAATGACACCCAGCAGAAGCTTTGGCGATCTTCAAGAATAGAAGATATACCCATCTTTCCTTTTAAGAAGATTTTAGCTTTCCACTGGCCTTACTAATTCTTGCACTACTCTTGTACAGTATTCTCTCTATTGTTAATAAACAATGCTAATGAAAGACCTTTATTGCAAAGGCATGTGCGCATGTTTGTTTTTTGAATCACTGTTAAGTTTCATTTTAGCTTCTGGACGAATTTGGCTTTTTATGAAATGTGCAGGGAAATAAATGACAGGAAAATCCACAGTACCCTGCACAGAGGTAAAGCCAAGAGTAAACACCTTCCGTGGTTTCCTCAGAAGAAATGTATTGTGCAGCTCCTGAGGAATTCAATACTGAGATGAAAATGAAGCTGCAATGGAAATGGAATGAAAAACAGGTATTTGCTTCTGGCTGAACACAAACCTATCACCTACACAGTTAAAAAGCAGCAGCCCCATCACACCAATTCCTGATGACTAAATAAACTACAGGTAAAAGGACAGGGGAATAAGGCAGAAGGAAAGAAGGAAAATGAAGCTGCCAAATGAGAGAGAAGTATTTCTGCAAAGGTCAGTAAGGGATAAGATTAGTTTAGAGTAAGCCAATACTACAGTGTAATTTGCAATATTTTCAAACACTTCAGAATAAGCATTCTTTGCTCTTTTTAATACAGGCTTTGAGCCATGACTATCTAAGTAGACAGAGTAGGCATTAAAAGTTCACAGGGCTTGAGATTGCCTGTAAAGAGGGAGCCCCTACAGAATTTTATTATTACTAACCTTTATTAGCCTTGCAGCCAGTGCTGATTAAAGTGTTGTGGCAGATCTGTCAGCAGGCACGGGCACATGGAGATTATTAGCAACTGCATTTCAAAGTCTAAGAGCCAAGAGGTAGAGTCACAAGTCCAGAATACTAATTCTTATTTTATTCAGTGTAAACAGGCAAAGGGCTAGATAACAGCTTACTGGTCTCCTTTCACTGGCATGTTCATCTGTCCTTTTGCTATTCTCCCTCAGCATGTGACTAAGACAACAGAAAATAATACAAAATACGAGGTATCCACGCGTATGGGTCAAACTGATTTCAGTGCAGAATATCCAAACTTGGCTGGTCAAAAATAACCACTTCTAGCCCCTGTAGGCTAAGAACTTCATTGCAGTATCTCCCTTCAAGCTTCTCACAGGCAGATTTGGACTAAATATTACTAGAAAATATGGATTCAACAATGGCAGCCTTTTAGTATTATGCATGAAGACACATTCCAGACCTTTAGTGAAGTATTTTGTTGACTGTGTGAGGAATCTTCTGTAGACATAACTTCCAACCCACCTGACTCAAATTTCTTCACTGAGATTACTGAGAATACACACAGCTGACCCCAACTGACCCAAGGGATATCCCAGACCATGTGGCGTCACGCTCAGCACATAAATCTGAGGAGGAAGGGGGGAACTTTTGAAGGGATGGTGTTTGTCTTCCCAAATAACCGTCCTGTGTGATGCAGGCCTGCTTTCCTGGGGATGGCTGAACCCCTGCCTGCCCATGGGAAGTGGGAAATGAATTCCTTGTTTTCCTTTGCTTGTGTGCGTGGCTTTTGCTTTACCTGTTAAACTGCCTTTACCTCAACCCATGAGTTTTCTCCCTTTGATCCTTTCAAGTCTCTCCCCCATCCCACTGTGGCGGGAGTGAGTGGCTGTGTGGTGCTCACTTGCCAGCTGGGGTTAAACCACAACAAATTCCTACAGCGCTATAGCTAGCCCTCGTGATATTTGTGTATAGAATGTAAATTTACATTGGATCATGTATTAAAAAGGATTAAAAATAGAAATATAATTATACCAGCACATCCTTGAAGATGATTGCTACTATTCACTTTAAAAACAGATGACAAGATAATGTGCACCTTATTTGACTGTTAGGAGAAGAGCTGTCATTTAAGAGACCTAATAAGAACATATATGAAACAGGGTTTTTTCTCAGACTAGTTCAAGTGTACATAAGATAATTTATTTTAAATTTTTGTTTCTGGTATTTTCTCAACTGAAATAAGAAAAGATCCTTCTCCACTTTAAGCAGATACTAAAATTAGATCTTACTGCTACTGTGGAATCAAATCTGCCATGACTGCTGTAGTTCTTGTGTCGGAGTTTTATCAGCAGCTTCAGTATTTCCACCTCCCGCATTTGTTCAGTACGCTAACACCTACAGCTGCACGCTGACAAGAACCGCCACCGTTTGCAACAATGCCTTTGCTGCCATCAGAGTTAATCTGTCATTACTGCTCTCTTCAGCATGGTTAAGACCTCTCGATATGCTTTCCTGGACAAGATGAACCTAAACAGATTTGTTTACTGTTCAGCTGCCTGTCCACATAAAACATTAAACCTTGATTTAAACTGGAACATAATCTTAGTATTAAGCTGTTTGTTGTGTGAAATCCTGCCCGGGTATTTGCTTTAAGGCACGGACCAAATGCATGTCACGTCTGGGTACCTGATGTCACATCTACTTTACTGGGAGAGCCCGAGCCGCTTAGAGCTAATTATATAGAACATTTATAGCTGAACAATTTTTTTTTTCCAATTACAAAAATAAAGATTATGCTGAACAGATAGTTTTAACCTTTTTCTTGAAAAACTGGGTTCAGAGAACAAATAACTATTAAGCCAGAAATGAAAAACTGCCAGCACTGCCGCAGAGGTGTTTTACCAGCTAAGGTGGTTGGAGTTCAGTGTCTCAATATACTGTCAGGATAGAGAGGTGAGACAGGACATTCTGGGAAGGGTGACTGTCTGAAAAATATACCAGAAATGTGCAACCCACTGCAAAGAAAACTGTCTCCAATTTTTCCTTTGTGTATTTCGGACAGACATACACAGAAGTACAGACAGTGTATCACAACCCTGGGTCCAAATTCTCCCAACAGCTCTGAGGAACTCATGTTAGATTTCCATATTATAAGTACGGTTGTTTTCCCACTCTCCAAGTGCTTCTTGGCCTTACAGGGACAAGTTTTCCCCTGAGGTTGAATAGGAATTTGTCTCAGTACAGGTCAGCATTTGAACATGTTGCACAGAACGCATTTTAGTACTGAGAGATTCCTCACACTTCACGTAAACTATAGGAAAAGTGACATTTTCCAACCACAGAGCTTAGAGGCAATGTCTACTTATCGGAATTAAGGAAAATTCATATTTTGGGTACATTCCTGACTGCTACAAGACTTGTTTGTTTCTTAAGTCTTCAAGTCTACGTCCCATCAACTGATCTGTAGGGGCAAGCAGATTCTCCACTCCAAAGGCAGATTTTCAGAAACTGGGATTTAGAAGCCAGTTTTACATGCTCTATAACCACTAAACACATACATCTAATGAACTCCTCAGAACTTCAAATACCACTGAGGGCTCCATATGCCTGTGCCGTCAGTAAACACCTGACAAACCCCTTCGTGCAGCGTACTTCAGCACTGCCAAGTACCTGGCCTACACGCGTTTACAACCTCCCACCGCTCTCAGGCTGCTCGTTTCTACTCCCGCTGCTCGAGCCACAGACGGCTGAGCTGAATCCCACTCTGGCTGGCAAGGCCGAACAGGAGAGATTTCTGCTCTGAAAGCAGAAAAAACTTTAACACTAACATTCAGCTTGTCATTAATGAATGACATTAAAAGAGTGTTCTGGGTAAGTTCAATACTGGCACTTCCGAATGCTCTATCTTGGTAATGTTAACTTCTTTCTAGCCCAGCGGACAGGGCTCTTCCTACATGAAAACTAGTGCTGCTAAACGCACCCCATTCTTGCTCCTCCGACTGACAGCTGCAGAACCCAGTGCACTGCTGCGAATTTGTACAGCCTGGACGCCAAGGTACCACAGTGCTACACAGAAAGGGAAGGATCGCCTCGCTGTTAACAGCAGATCGGAGCTGGCTGAACTGTATACGCTTTGGGACATAATGTATCTTGGAGCAAGAGGTCAGTGGGCAGGAATAAAAGAACACTCACCTGGAAGTTTGCCTTTGCAGGGCTGCAGAAAAGTTAAGCCAGTCTAGGCTTTATACCTTCTTTTCAGCAAATACAGATTTTTTTAGATCCCACAGTATTGTCTAAAACTGGAAGTGGACTACAAAAATATTAATTCCCAGATTTCGTGGGCCAACAATTAATTATGCTGTTGGAAAATCCTACTTTGAGCCCAAATGGATTAATATGTGTAATGGCATGTTCCTGTTCTAAGAACTTAAATATGGAAAGTACTAGGCTAAGCCACCGTCTACTTAAGAACAGACGTTATAATGAAAGTGCCTCAGCTGTAGATGTACATTTCCAAACATCTGCCTAGTGCGCTTGTTGCAGGGTTTCACAGTGAACAGCTGCTGATCTGGCATCCCTTAAACACACTCGCCCTGTTTTAAAAAGAGGTGTGCGGATGTGCTTCTGTGCACACAACGTCAACAGGTACCACAGCACAGCCTTCCACTGAAACGCAACACTGGCGCCGTGCTTTAAACAGCCCCCAGGTCTATCCCCACAGCCTTATGCTGATGAACTCTGGGACAGGAAAAATGGGTAGCTTCACGCCAACTCATTAAAAGAACGAAAAGACACTTTCTGTCAGACGGTTTATTTCCCATCTTTTAATGCAGATGATGTGGAATATTTCCTTTCATTTTTAAATGAAAAGTATAAATTTGTTTTCAGTACCTGAAAAACACCAAGTGAGGAATTGCCCTACAGTCTGTCTGGAAGAGAACAGAGAGGATGCAGCAGCAGTGCCACTACAGAGCACGTATTTATGCAAGGTTATGCAGAGTTTGAGAGACGTTCCTGATAGGTTTGACATATAAACATGCCTAGACCCTGAAACAATAAATAAGAAAATACAATTACAAATGAGAAAGTAATAACATGCCCATGGATAGTATAAGTAGTCCAGGAACTGATTCTAATATCGATCAGTTATTTCTGAAAAATTTGTTGTTCCATCAATAGTTATAAGAGAGAGTGAGAATTGATCAAACGCTGTACAATAGGAGAATGCCTTGGGAAATACATATATACAGATCCATTTTTAATTTTAGAGGTACTGTAATCTATTTTTATGTCAGTGTACAATATGTTCATGGTAGGTTGCAAAAAAAAAATGTTGTTAGGATTACTTGTTCACACAATTGTCCTCAGTTCGATGAATTGATTTTCCTACTTATTTGATTTGTCACTTTAGAGTTCTCTGTGGTTTGTTCAAGAATGTAATCTCCAAATTTCACAAAAATTCGGCACTTGGAATGACAGTGAAAATAATGAAAAGCAACAAAACTTTTCCCAGCATAGTTTTGATGGATAACAGAATTACCTTTCCTTGTAGTACTCTTATTCATCTAAAGCCATTCCTAAGCCTTGTTTTAGTGTTCTCTTAAATTAATCATCAAATACAGGAGGACTAGGATTCCAGCCCACATAGTCTCCAGCCTTACCAAAGTACTGGATTATTACGACCTGACAGTTACAGGGACAGGATAAAAGCAGACTTTCTGATTTACTATCATTGATCCTTCGGCATCATTTCCAAATTTTTCTCTTTAAGAATGACCAAAATATATTTCACAAGGGTGAATTCAGGCTGTAAATGTACCACTTAAAAGGGGGAAAGCAGGTTAAAAGTAGAGGAGGAATCAAGACAAAGAAGGAGGTCACAAAACCATTTCAAGACTGAGGCTTGTAACGTATAAGCCTGCAAGGGAAACCGAACTAATCAAGAATGCCACACGAGACAGCCAGGAATTCGAGACTTACAAAGGCGAATTTGTGTTTGGACTGGCAGTTAATGATGAACAACTGAAAATGAAATGAGAAACCGTGGTTAGAAACAAATCTTTTGTGAGTTGACATCACTTTAGGGAAAGCAGGTAAAAGTGAATCTTCCGAGGTGGTGCTGGGAGGCTGCTGCTGACAAAGGGATAACGTTTACATGGATCTGCCTAATGCTAACAGAGGAGTCCTTATTTCACACCATAAACTCCAGAGGAGATGTTCTGGTTTATATTATCCTGTGTTTTTACACGAAAGAGCTACCAAATCTCCTCAGTGAGTGCTCACTGAAAGAACTCTGAAGATTCCCCACACATAGCTGGGTTTCAGTAGTGCCGAGAGCCATGCAGAGCAGGTCAGGGAAAGAAAGCCTCAGATGGTTACCCCACAAGGCTTCAGTTGTGCAGAAAAGGAGCCAGAAAGAGCTTTGCAGGTAGGGATGTGTAGTACAAAAGAAAACCACCGAGAAACAAAGAGAACAAATTCTGTCTGTTACTAAGGACCATTAAGATTTGGACAGAGAGAATTCTTCACAGGTGCTGCTGGAAGGTGCCAGTTCTGTGAAAACAAGTCTCTGCCCAGCTCTCTCTGCGTGTGAGCCTGAAAGCTGCTGGCACTGAGGAGGCAGAGGGGCGTTTGTTGGTTCTGGTTTTTGAGGCCTTGGTGCCATGCAAGTGTTCCCACTCCAGCTGGGGGTTCAATCTGGTTTGGAATGAGCAGCAGGAAATTGCAAAGCTAGTTCCTACCCCAACTGCACCTGAAATAGTCTTGGACAAAACTCCTGGGTGTTGTATAAATGCTGAGGCTGCTGAGCACAGCAGCGAATCCTCAGCTGTTCTGCAGGGCATTAGGAGCTCTTGGACATCCTTCTCAAAGACCAAGATGTGGGCAACCCAGAAAGAACACAGCCAAGCAGTACCTCAACTCAGGACATGTATGGGTGTGTAGGTGCCTGTGTCTGGTGAGGGGGGGTGTGGAAGAAGGAGGAGGACCTTACTACCTCAAGTCCACGCAGTAAAGCCTCTATTATGAGCCACCTCTCACAGAACTGCAGAAATGATCAAGTGGGGAAAAAAAATATCACCAGAAGAGAGAAACACAAGCTGTTAATAAAGGTGTTACCAAGCCAAAGTGAAAGTGCAGACCGCCCTCACACAGCTAATTCCAGTCACTGACTCTGTGGTGCTTGGAACAGTCTTCGTCACCTTCTACAGATCACTGCATTTTACTGCAGGTGCCACGTATCTTTGGGGAACCCAACAACCCCTCCCCCAGACCGGAATCCTTCACCCTGAATGCCAAGAGTGATCTTCTTTACACAACATACACCACACTTCATCTGCAGATTCCACACGCACATCAGTCAGCCCTAACAGCACCCCCTTCACTAACCCTCTTCCATTTAAACACTTAATAGTCACAGCGTGTAAACCACACGCTGTAGGAGAACAGCACCTCTGACCTGGAAAGAGACCTTACAAAATGGGAACAAAGGAGGTTACCTCACTAAGGGGGGAAAGTTAAGGTCACTGTGTTATGTCATATTTTCATTATTTTCTAATGCCTGAGTTACTTTCACAGAAAGACTGTGTACATCTCCATCGCCTTGTAATGGATGCGTCAGAGCTCCTGCAAACTGTATTGTCCACCTTAACAAATCTTGCTGTTCTCGGAAATACATATTTTAATATGCAGGAATAGAAACGTGAATGACCGTATTGATTCAAGTACTGCACCTAAGTATGAACCTGAGTGTATCCCTTAACGCAACGCTGGATATAAAACCACATTGTCAAGTGGTTTGAGACAAACACAGGAATGCCAGGATGCAAGCCTGGATTTGTGCTACCTTTTGGTGCGATATCACGTACATACCCAGAGGGAATGTGAGCCATTACCACATGCTCACATCATGTGTTTGCTATCTGGGGACAGACAGCTCCCAAAGATATCTGAGAGATGTTTCTTATGAGGTCAAGCAACCCATCTCACTTGTGCTTGGGGCACACAACACTGCAGCTCAAGCGTAGAAGGTCCCCACAACTCCAGGTAACACAGACCTCAGGCACTTTCCATCCAGGCACAGGGTGACCGAGAACGAGACAACTCTTAGCTGACCCTGCTCAAATGCCATGCACACGTATGTGGAGTACAAAACGCAGATTTCTACCTGTTATAAAGCTTATATGCCTCCCAAAAATTCAATCTGGACCCTTTCCTAGCTAATATTTACCTTCACCTCATGGCCTTAAACACCTTAATAAACACATTAACACAATGGGCAAGAAACAGGCATTGTAACCCTACCAACCTCTGCTAGGTCATGTCTGTACTTCCTCACCCCTGGACTTGTGCAATGTATTAAGCAATATCCAGAGAGATCCTGGGAGTTTTCACATCACTAACAAGCAAACAGTGAAGGAAAATACTACCTCATTCAGCTGAAATAGAAACCTTTATGTAAGGTACTGTAGTGATACCCAAAACCCATCTGAACATTCCACTTGCTATTTTTCAGTGAATAAAAACTGACTTACTTCTACACTAACAGACAAGTGTATAAACAGGCACCACCTTCCAATACTGACAGAAACGGGTTTGCAAAACAGTTTGTAGTTAGTAAAATGTTATCACTACCTCTAGAGACAGTATGTTTCTCTGCAGAAAAATAAATGGGAGAAGGAGAAAACTTGCTACAGACCTTTGGAGTGGGAAACGTTCATGAGGTCACGTATAAAGCTGTGTGTGATACCTTTGCTTACACATCATCAAGTGGGAATTTAATTTAGATGTTCAATGCAAGTGTCAAGCTCAGAGAAGCAATCTGGATCACAAGAGCAGCAATTAAGGGATACACTGTTGGCACTCGCTTCCATCCCACGGGGCAGGAGTTCAGGCAGGCACAAATCTCCCAGCTGTTTCACATCTCATTTTTAGTGACCTAATTTCTAAAAAATGCCTGAATTGGTAGCTGGGTTTTTATTTTTCACCCAAGAAAGACTCCGTACCAAGTTCGGAAAGCATAGCTCTGCAAAATGTGTAAATCACAACATTTTCCTTTGTCCAACACCGCAGTTTTGGCAGGTCCCGGCAGGCACCTTCCCTTAGGTCCCAGCGAGATGAACAGTTGCACGTAGCGCTTAACAAGGCTGCGAGTGCTTCTACCCACAGGAACTACAGGGACATTTTCTTGTGTGAATGCCACCGTGAGCTCCAAACGTCTGCGGACACCTCCAGCACAGGGAACACACAGCAGCTTTAAGAACTACCGGCAGAGCTGAGGTTTAGGTGCGCAGGGTACGTCCCGTGGCACAAGGAGCCGGTTTTCTCTCCCAGTTCCTAGGTCTATACTGCCTGATACACCAGTCCTAACTCATGAACCCTAGTTACTCTGTCCTTTCAACTATGGACAGAGGCAAGAAAAATATTTTTCTGAAGTTTATTACAGAAAAGGCATTTTCTTTGTCAGCCAGTTAAAACAAAACCAGCATTAAGAAAATACAAACTACCACTGAACAGGATTTTAAGTAAAGGATGTCAAGGAGCAGTTCTTAGCATTTTTTGTTTGCTCTTTACATTGTACACCAAAGCCTTGAGCTTCAAAGGTTTCTTTCAGCTCCTTCTCCCCCCTTACACTAAAATAAAGGAAAAAAAACAACAAATTGTAATTTTCCAGTCACACTGCTGGGGGGAATCGACACTCCTAAAAATTCAAAAAACCTTACCTAATATTTTTAGATATTAAAATAAACCATGCACTCTGGAAAAGAGCAACTGATAAAAGCCGTGAATCTAGAGTTTTAGAAGTTTGTTTCTCCTTGGGTTTCAGTTCACCTTCTCCCAGCACTCAGAGGAAGGATGTGTCTTTTAAGGAAGACAGTATTACAATTCTGGCTCCGACTGCAACACTTTTGACAGGCAAAGTCATATCCTAACTCCTCTACACACAATGCTCTGGATGTCTCCTGAGCACTGTCTGCCTACTGGGCGGATCTGTGCCAAATGGTGGTGATGGCTAGCCAAAACTAGTTCACCACAGACACAGGACAAAATTCCAGCCAGTCCTGATCAAGGAGAGAGGAGCAAATCCTTGGTAATGAAAAACTGAACAGATACAACTGACCATCTCAGTGCCGTTGTGCATAGTGTGTGAAGAAATTAAGGAATCCAATTTAACTTTCAGTAGGATAAATCAAGTCAACAGAATACAGAATGAACATCCCAGAGGAGGTTCTATGCAACAGGTAGCAGAGTCCCACTGAAATGGCTTGAGAAAAACCTGGATCCAGCTCCCCAGTTCCGCCCAGCTTGGCCATTACTCACAACCAACACAAGTTTTGGAAAGGAGATATGTGTCCCGTTGTCACCGACAGCAAAAATTCAAAATCGTTTCAAATAAAAATCGGCTTTAATCGGAAAATTGACACATCAGCAATTTTGTTTTTGCAAAAACAGTCAAAAGGCTTTGTATTCCATGGAAAAAGAAACGATGGCAAAGTTTCAAAAGCTGCTGCTAGATGGAAATACTCTCTGGATTTCTCTGCTGATAAAGGAGGTCAATTGGACTTGAACAAGATCACGATGAGATATTTTGGAAGAGAGAGCACATTAACGGTACTTACATACATTTTTTTCATTTCTGAGGTTTTGAAGCTTTATGTCTGAAGAAAAACCTTGTTCTTCATCCTGGGATTACATTTTCTTTGGGCACTTTTTCATGACTCTATGTGACGAGGCAGGTCAAGAAGGGAAACGAACAGCTACCTGAATTAAATTAGTACAACCAATTATGTCTTTTAGAGTATAATGAAACTGCTGGAAAAAATACTTCATTCTGCTTTATTAGCAGGCTCAGGTCCTCGATAATTGCCAGAATAACTCACCTAAAATATGTATGTTTATTTCTCCCACAAGTCTGAGAAATAGAGTGAGGAAATAATAATACGGGAGCTGTCAATGGGACTTCTGCCCAGCAGTGGAAGAATAACTCCCTGGAAGGCTTCAGCTTTCCTACAAGCACATGACTTCGGCTCTTTTTGTCAGAACTAATGTTTACACCCTGTCAGACTTCTTTTAACATTTCAGTGATAAATTAAAGGCCCTAATTACTGCTTTCCACTCTGTTCCTACAATCAGGACTTTATGTATACCACTTCAGAAGACAATGCTGAACGCTGTTTGGTATTCACATGTTATTTGTTGCACCCTTCTGCTGTGGCAGGAATTGTACCTGCTGTTCCCTTCTGGCTATGACCTTTCAGTTGTCCAAAATTAGTCTCGATAAGGCTGCGCCTCTGGCACAAACAGTACTTTGGCTAACCCCTTCGGAAAGGGCAGTGCCAAGGTAAGACACAGCCATGACAAACCTGAAAAAAGCCACAAATAGAGCGAGCTTTTAAGTTAGGCGAGAGCTGACTAACATATATATTGATCTGGGGGGGCTGTTAGGAGAAGCAGTTTGGCTCAGTAGTGATTTAGGAATGGAAAAGTTACGGGAAATTCTTTAACAATACGAAAAAGATGTAAAATGATGACCATTTTACATATTATTTGCTTCAATCCAGGGTATCTCACATAACCAGCAATTAATTACGTTATTAAATAATAATTAATCTAAACATCACCTGCCTTAATATGTTATTTACTTTTACCATCAGCTCCCTTAATGTTGCGGTTCTCACTAGAGAGGGTCTGGGTCTGTGCCCACCCCTACGAGTTGTCATATTTAAAATAATTTCCTCTCAAGAGTTTTAGGAGAGCTCGTCCCTCCCGTGCTTTAGGCTAGGAGTTCAGATTTTGTTTAACCTGTTTGTACTGCCTATTTTGCTTTCACAATTTCTTATCATAACTGAGGAAAATCACCAGAATGAAAAACAAATTTTTTCTTTCCCAAAACCCCCTGGTCTCCAAGTGCTACCCTTCTGCATGGTTTTTACACTTGAGGACGAATGAACGTAGCGCACACCCCCCTACGGAATTGCTGGTTGCAAAAATTCTCAAGGGACTAGTTGAGACCATTCCAACACTAACTTTGGTTTTCTAGTCTAAGTCACTAAAATATGCCTGAAGGCAACTGCGAGGGATGGAGCGTGTCTGCTTTTCCAAAACGGTGCTGATACATGGCACCAACAACCAGTGAGATAGGGTGTGGGCTGTATCTTTAGAACACTGAACATGGGAAAAGGCTGGGGCTTGTGCTGTATTTCTTCTGAAATATGCAATTTGTTACAAGTTACATTGTCTGTGAAAAGAATCCTACTGCAACTCTAATGTGGGGTTTAGGATCAAAAAGATAAAAGCACATCAGAACACATCATGTGCGAACGACGGCATTAGATCAGAAAACTCAGCGCCATACTGTAACGTGCCCGGGATTTGCAGTTCATTTACGAGAACGCAGAAGAGCTCTGCAGGAAGCACTTTCTCCAAATACACACCCTGCGGCTAAAATACCTCATATACCTTATTGTTCTTGTGGAGGGGAACACACAAAAAAGCCAGGAAAGAAAGAAAAAAACCCTTGAGTAAATTTAAAGCTTGTGTGGATTTTTCAGATGACTAAATGAATTCCATGTGAGAGTGTGTATGGCAAACAAATTAAAAAAGAATCTCAGCAGTCTCAGCTATAGAAATACTTTGGTAATCTACTATTCAACTGTTTGCATGGCAGTTGTACTGAAATATCTGTAATTTGATGAATTCTTCAATTATCACTAAACTTTTTATTGAATTTCTATTTAACTGTATTTTCTCCTACGCCCCTCTGTGAAACTGCAGTTCTGCCGGTACCCTTGAGAGCGCAGGCTGCTGTACAGTCCAACGTACCAAAAAGATGCTGTTCCGTTTTATTTACTAAGAAACATGTTGTATTGTCAAATATGGTTTCCTACTGGATCGGGAGGAGTTACACAGGACTCTGTATACCCTCAAAGAGACTTAAGTAAAAGGCCATCAACCTTCCTAATTACAGCTTTGCATGTAAGCACAGCCTGAAATTACCTCAGCTCCCTCTGCAAGCGCTCACCTGATACCAGTTACACTCCTTGAAACGCTAACCTGGCTTTTTCCTCATGATTCATCTCATTAAGGAAACAAAAAGTTAAATGACTCGCTTTTAGATGCTGCTTTATGTAGTGGAGCTAGTGAAATCCTTGGACAGTGACTTGAATGGAAGCAGGATTATTTCCTTGGAAATTAAGTGCTCAATGTCCAAGCAATTCCCTACCCAAAGAAAAAGAATACTCCCCTACAGAAATTCATTGTATAGTAACAGTGCCCACTCCACTTTCCTGTAGGACAATTAACCACATCAACAACTGAGATCAACCAGCTCACTGGCCAATGGGAAGGGTGAACAGAGCTACGTCTACTGTAGTTCTACCTCCGGCACTTCAGCCTTCCTGCAGAAGGCCGACGCTCCCAGTACAAGCAGTACTTGGACCATACAGGGATCTGACCTGGAATACATGCTGCCCTGGGACGCTAACATAGAGCACACGTTTGCATTTTGAGGAATAGTGTGGAAAAGCAATTCAAAGCTCAAAGGAATGGGAGCATCAAACTGTATTGTACCGTGGAAAGGAGACAGGCTCATTTTTCCTACTTCCTTGTGTGACTATACAAACGCCAGGGACAAGTTAAACCCTATAGGTATTCATATGTTGTTGGGTTTGCTGGGTTTTTTTTTTTTTTTTTTTTTACTTTGTTCCATTAAAATTTTACTTCCTTTAGAGACATCCTGCACAATGACAATTTAGACAGAAAAATGATAAAACGTAATCACTTCCAGCTGTTGCAAAAGAAGAAACTGTAGTCAACCCGAAGACAAAAAAATAAAGGAAACTCGTGGACCTTGTCAAAAGACAGTCATTCTCAGAGCTGAGGGGACAGGACTCTAGTTTGATGGCTGAACAAAAGGAACAAAACACAAATGAGCTGGGCCAAGCTGAAATAAATCCTGCTTTTTCCATCAGTAAATATGTTTTGGGTCCGATGAACATGGTATTAGACTCAAGGGGGTCTGCTTTGGTTTAATACAAGAAACAAGCTTTTAGACAAAAAGGATGCTCCTGTGCTTTTCTTTCCTCATCACCTGTATAGAATACTTAACACAGGACATGTGGATACACACCACACATCAGAAAGTCCTGGCTTCAATCAGGGGAAGAGTAGATTGGAAGCAAAAAGCTTTCACCCTGTTCCCAACCCTACGCAAGTTGCCTGAGTGCTGTGGATGAAGCAATTCTCTCGCTTCGACCAGCGGCATCAGCAGAACAGACTGGGAACAACCTGCCCAAGGGCATGTTATAGCAGAACTGGCAGATGCTGAGGACATTCAGCTCAGTACACAGGTGAGTTCAAAAGACACAAGTGGAAGTTCTTGCACCCCTTTGTAGGCTGGCAGACAAACAGAAAACCACCAAACCCCTTGGTGTGAAACCTACTTTTACAAAAAAAATGAATAGTCTCAGATACCCTAAAATTCTGTTTACTGGGGATTAGATGGTTGCCCCCCAGTCTTCAACTGGTCTTCTTGCAAGCAAAAAAACTGTTCATTTTTTCCACTGAAAAAGACTCAACAGATGAATTGTCATTCTCAGACCAATCTATTGAAGCCAAGGGTAGCTGCAATACAGCTGTAAATTGTTATCAAGTTATCAATGAACATCTTGGTTATGAACATCCTGGTTTACACCAAGTATTTAGCAACCTGCCACGAGCTCCTGATTACAACCAGCAATCTTCCTACTTCTGTGTCCCAATAATCTTTGTTACAGTACTTCAAAGTGTTTGAAAGCAGAGGTATTTCCCTGAGAACAAAGGGAGAAGAAAACTTACTCGAGGCAGGCAATTTTACCATCTCTCAGAACCAAGGGGGGGGTCAGTCTGACACCCAAGGGTAATGCAGAGCCGATAATTATTTATCAACATACAGTGTGAGGAACAAATTCCAAACCCCCTTTCTCAAATGTGTAGCAGCACTACCAGAGACTAAATCCCTGGCTGTTTTGTGTTTCTTCTGTGGCACAGTACGCTCCAACCACTGTCTTCCTGGGTCTCCACTGTGGTTAGTTCTTTTTAAATGAACATGTTCTTTCAGTGTGAAGTGCTGAGTAAGTTTAGAACAGATTAGGAAGGAACCAAGTGAAATAGCTACTTTTCCTTACTATTGAATATTCATTCCCTCCTAAGGGGCAAGTATGATAAACATTCTTGTATTAAAAAGCTACTTAAGAGACACCACTGCTATTTAAAACTTCTGGTACTAATTCTGAGACAGTAACATGGAAAACGGTGATGATAGTTCTCACAAATGAAGTCATTCCTGTTTTTTCTTACACGTTACGTATTCTACTGAACAGTGTCTTGTATCACCTAACAGCTACTGTGCTTTAGCAGGAATAATCACAAGATGACAAACATATGGATTCACAGGTACACTCATCACTACGCAGCTCTGAATATAAAGCAGAAGTATAAATAGCCATGGGTCAACTTTTTCTATATGAAACCTTCCTGAAATTCAGATCGGATAGGATCAGGTGTGTCACCAACCATAACAAAATTGAAGTAGCACTTGCTTTTGTTTTCACCTTCCCTCAAAAATCAGGCTTTGATTGGTGAAAGAATTATACTATTTCATTTGTATCAAAGCCAAGATTTCCAAACCTCTCTTCTTAGCACAAGTGAAATGTAGGTGAAGATCAGTGCAAGTAACGTGATCCTGACCACTTAAGCCTGTCTCATGTTCCCACTCATGGCCTTCCTTCGTCTCTGTCACAGGAAGATTCATTGTTGGTTGTGAGCAGGTGTCAGCAGCACTAACAGTCTCCATTTCCATAACGTACAACGCACCCATGTAATATCCTGAAGAGAAACAAAAGTACTGAACTAATATAACTCATTTGGGGGCAATAATAGCTACTATCATCTTGGCGGTTTTACAAACAGTTGAGATGCCTGATTTATTTTTTTGTAATTCAGAAGTCCTTCACTTGTTAAGCTTTGATCTGTCTTCTCTTTCCCTCTTTGTCCTTTGCACTCAGCTTGGTCCCTTGCATGAATCATTCTCCCCCTGCAGTTCTCTTATCCAGTGCATCTTTGAAGTCGGTGCAAGTCATTCCAACCCCGAAAGGAACAGACGTCTCAAGTTTTGCTTTACGCAGCAACCTAAGCCTGCAGTGCTGTTGTGTGTATAGCGCCCTGTCCTACCTCGGTACCCACATCTCCCCGTGTTTCTTTACATCCTCAGTTTCCAGCCTGTGCCAAGAGCTGATCTAACCTGTGCAAGTGCCTGTACCACAGCAGTTCTCCTCAGGATGCTATTAGCCTTTTATGATAAAAGAAACAGGCAGTGTTCAGTAATGTCTAGGGTTGGAGCCTGGAGTTTCAGTGGTTTAATCCTGCTCAAAAGCAAAGCCTAAGAAGTAGGTCTGGGGAAGCAGGAAGACGGATGCCTGAAAGGCTGCTTAACTTACGCACCATTTTCTCAAAACCCCATTTCTTTATTTTCCCACTGCATTCAATTCAGCTTCCTGGTAACCTGGATTATACTCAGGAACCACTGCCAGAGGAACTGAATTACCGTATGCTAGGTAGAAATGTTGGAAAATTTTACAGCACTATCTCAAGCTTAGCGGAGTTTTAAAATCCGTGTTAGCAACTGGAGACACTTCTCTGTTCAGACTTAACCAACAACCTAAACTTTTAGTTCTGTAAGAATATATATACATTAAAATCAGATAAATTAATGGTATTAAAAATATGGAAAGAAGCCAGAAAGAGTTGATATAAAACCAGCTATTAATTCTTTCCTTTCCCATTAATTTCTGATTTTTTCCTCCCTACCTTTTCAATCTTACAGCAGATTGGATTCCTGTTTCCAAGTTCTAGGTTCATTTTGCCTTTCGTCAGTTATCACCAAAATCAAACCATCCTCTTTCATGATGATGACTACTGAACCTTTACGTTTCACATAATTTCTCTGATACTGCAGGATGAAAGTTCTTCCAGGTAACACTGGGAAGAAAGCAAGGATTTTACCCCAATCTTGAATTCAACTTTTCTTGCTTAAAATGACCAATTACATATACAAATGTTTACACACATTAGACAAAATCTTACAGCCTGGAAAGGACTCCTACTGAGGGAGAATCTGAGTATTTCAGGTGCAGCACAACTAGTTTTTTCCCTTTACTTATTAGGAAGGGAGACAGCAAGAGGTAACTTTAAAATTGGGCAGAAATGAGAGTAATCCTGGGGCTGCTCTAAATTACCCGGGAGGCCTTGAAGAAAGTACCTCTAGCTGTGTGTCACCTGAAATTGTCCACAGTCAGTATTAAAATCATTCTGGAAGGAAAACAGTATCTGTCACCAGAAAAATGCCCCCTGCGTTAAATTCATCTAACCTTACCTTCATAATATGAAGATTAATGAATACTGAGCAGAAACAGTAAATTAAAAGGGCCAAAATTATCTGTTAATGGTATCACTTGAATACTAAAAAAAAAGCAAGCTATGATTGTGGTTAAATTAAACATGGTGTGCAATTAAACATATAAACCCACAACTGCGCATTGCACATTACTGTTTTCTAAGTAACTACCCCACTGAACGTGAACATTATTCTTTTAGTTTAAAAGCAAACTCTCTTTTAAAAGTCACTTTTTACAGCTAAAGTAGAGCACAAAATCGAATTCATGGGATGCGACACAAAGTCAGATCCCTAAAAGTTTATGGAACAGGAGATCTATAAAAAAAAATTATTCCCAAAATATTTGGGGGTGGTTGTATGGTTTTAGAAGGAGTTGCCTTAGATTCCTTTGTTCTGCTGTCTTGAGAGGTGTAAGATTACAGACTGCAACAAGGTCACGTGATACCAAAAACAGGGCACAGACTATTTTCGTGTCTTCTATTTTTCTCCACACTTCTCCATTGTGGTAGAACACCTACTCCCAGGCCCTGAAGGACAGGAGGCAAAAAAAGCTCTTGTGTTTCCACGCCTTTTTACATGGAAGACAGCTTTTCTCTACATACCATGTCCATAAGTACCATGGCTATACACTAGCCAGGAATACTGTAGACCCTTTTCTTACAGACTTATTGCCATGTCCTTGACAAACAGGAGGCAGTTCTGCAGTGGTGCCTCCTTTAACAACAGGACACAATAAAACACGAGGAAGTCATGACCATCTGGTTCATAAGCTGACAATGTAAACACGCCGACTCGCAATGAGCCCCCTATCTACCGATGGCTGGAGCAGAGTACATACCTCGTAAAAACATCACTCCATCAAAGGAAATTTCCCTCTCTTGAATTGCACTACTTTTGTACCTAGAATGATGTTCTCCTCATCCATCATTTGGGAATGTGATACAAACGTCACAATCTAGTCCCACGGTCCATGGAAATAAGCAGAAAAACATGCCTACCCCCTTGTGGTGTTCATCATTGCTTCCAAGACCGCTCTCTCTGGAATCAAGTCTCTCTCGATCACTTCTGATTCACAGTTACTAAAAAAGAAAGATAAGGACATTTCAAAGGGGCACAAAATGTTTTCTATGTACCAGAGGACTGATTATTGGGAGCCACAAAACACTGGGATAAAGAGCATGTATGCTGAGACATTCCAGTACTACAGGAGAAGATTTTCCAAGCAGATCATGATGTGTTGACGAGGACAAATGCCAGGAGCTTGGGCATCTGAATGCTGAAAAAAATTGAGATTATATGTGAAGATAAAGGAAGTGTAAACCACAAGGGGTATGGGGCCATTAACAGAGAAACTAAGCACTTGGGAGTACTTGGGAGCCAACCAGCAGCAGCTAATTGCCCCAGTTAGTAACTGCTGGGTTGTTGGTGTGATTCTGACATTCCTTTTTCAGCTTAACTAATCCTCCTGTTGTTTACTCCCTGCTGTTCCCAACAAGGGCTGCGGTAAAGTAACCCTTGTCAACACCAATGCTGTTTCACAGGTGGAACTTAGGTGCTCTTCCAAGAGGAAAAGTTGAGGAGGAGAGGGAAGGGGGTGGTAACCAAATATATAGCTGTTTGGGGCTTTTTTAAACAGAAAGACCAGATTTAGAAATGTTATATTTATTGTTAGAGGATCAGTGTGAGAACGACAAAGGAATGAAATGAAACTTCAGAAGGATTGACCCACAAAAGAATCTCGTGACACCTTTGCCTTACACCTGTCGCAGCCCCCAGATAACTGCTCACAGCAACACGAGTTCGCCACGGAGTTATTTTCACCCTCTGCTAGATCAGGTCCAGACACTGGAAATGCTTTTCGACACTGAGAGGCACAGCAGCCTGGCAATGCTATTTCCACCTACATGTCATAAATGACTTATTTTCTACACTGAGTTCTTCTTTGAAGTTGAGGACAATGCAACAGTTTGAGGTGAAAAACGGGCATGTAGCTATGAACCAAAATTTTATGTCTGGGTCTAGTATGAGGGATTAAAGTCATTACTGTCACATTAAAAAAAAAAAATCACACAAAGAAATGTACATGGAATTTAGTGAAAAATACCTTAAAGCCCTGTTTTCTACAGAGAGCATCTCGCTGGCTACTTACTCTTGCTGGCTTGTCATTCTGAACACCACGGTCCTTTTCATGGTAACCAGAAGCAGAAGTTGCCTATTTAGACTCTCACACGTGACAGTGCAGACTTATTCTTACAGAAATAACACGGTTTCTGATGACTTTGAGGGCTCCAGGAACATACACCATTCTAACATACTGAATCAACTTTGCATAAGAAGTACAACATACTCAATCACCTTCTTTTCCCTCACACTTTACTATAAAGCATAAAGAAAACTCCGTTTATTTCACCAGCACAACGGACTTGGAGCATTCAGTGAGTGAAGACACAAGGTGTCTGTGGTTCTTGTTAAAAAAAGAAATAGCCACAAGGGAAGTATGCCCCAGAAATCTAGTTTTCAGTTGGAGCTACAGGAGATAATCATATGGGGAAGGAAGATGGGAAAACAGCAAGTTTTCCCACCCACCCACTTTAAAAAATTGCACAAAGTCCAGCTATTAGCCATCTGTTCTTTAGACAACAATTACATTTACCGTGAGAATTACTGAGATCATACAGCATATTTTAGCATTCAGACAGATTTGTCCTGGTTGCTCTCTAATAATTTCATTACTTACAGTAAACCTCCCTAAATATCTTGTAAATTATACTCTATGGCTGATACTGTGGTAAACTGTCACTGATGCCGTACTGAGTTTATGGAAATGCTGGTAAAATGCAAAGCCATCTTCAATTATTCAGAAAGGTCATGTCAGAATATTTTGTGTGGGTTTCTGTAAAATTGTTCCTTGCTAGTGTTGAGTTAGATATGCATTCAAGTGTATAATAAGCAAATCTGTTACTCCTGCTAGTATTCTCTAATAGTAAGCAAATGCAGAACTGCTTTTTCCTCCTAACTTCTACTTATACACAGGAAACCGTACATGATTATATACAGTGGCCTTTAAAAACAGGTTACTTCAGTTTCAAAGCATCATTTTGAAGATATGAAATGGTTATTATTGCTCTGCTAAATAACTTCCAGCACTG
This sequence comes from Rhynochetos jubatus, assembly GCA_027574665.1. Classification (NCBI taxonomy): domain Eukaryota; kingdom Metazoa; phylum Chordata; class Aves; order Eurypygiformes; family Rhynochetidae; genus Rhynochetos; species Rhynochetos jubatus. The sequence continues at coordinate 214,492 of CM050661.1, read as the reverse complement.
TCCTTGTCCACAGCAGACACCCAAGGATCACCAGGACAGCTAATACCCCAGGCCTGTTCCATCGTGCTGCTGACTGAGACAGTGTACAGCACATCTCGCTCTGATGAACCATCCGTCTGAACCTCGTCGTTCTGATATAACTCATAGTGGCTAAATACCCAAAGCAAATGGAGCTTTACACAGCTTTTCTGGGAAAAAATGAGGATGAGACAACGGAGGAATAGTATTCTAAAGCAAATCCACTATTTCCAGGCCTGTGTCAGGTCAGGGCCGCTGTTTATGTACCCAGGGCCCGGAGACTTAGAATCCGCGTTTAAAGAGGCAGAGCTGTGATACACCTGAACCTCTAACACAGGTTTGGTTGTGGAAAGTGTTTGCTGGCTTTGAAGACAAGTGTGTAAGTCATGTTTTGGGAGGCAGCTGGAAATATCCATTTGATTTGAGATAGTTATGTGAATTAATAAACTTTCATTCCAACAGCACTTAGAAGAATCAGGTACATGTTTATTCATTGTATCTGGCACTCTAACTTATCCAATATTCCCATTTTTAGAGCATGTTTCTTTAATCTCTTCTATGATTGCAATTAGATCAGTACCTAGAGGAAATGTATGCACTTAGAAATTGATTGAACCCACTATTAATAGTGCTTTTTGGATTCTGTACTACATAGCAAAGAGTCAGATGCAACACAAAATGTTATTATAATTGAGCATTAGTGCAAAGAGTAAAAAAAAATCAAATAAGATTAACAGAGCATGGATGCATTATTTCACTTGGACTAATGCTTTGCATGGTTATTTCTTGTAAGGAACTGAATTCACAAGCTGTCTTTATGTTTGCAACAACAAAATATAGAGCTATTGATACTCTCAGAAAATCTCATTTCTATAAACTGTGGACACTTGAAAGTGTTCCTAGGTATTCTGAACAGTATACCTGAGAAAAAGAATATTGGCCATCATAAATGTGCATTAAAATGGGATGTTTGAATGCTGGAATGTTTAAAGACACTGTTTCACATGCCTGAAGGGCCCGCATGACTGGCAGGAAACCTGCTTTTTGCTCGGCTGATATTGTTTCATACATCTAATAAAGTTACTGGAAATCACTGACCTGCACACCCCATGACTGGTATAGAACAACTCTCCACATTGCTCAGTGATTTCTTGACCACTGAACTACTTACCATCAGCATTCCACATCTGTTGTCTCCACGCAAAGCTATGGACTGCAGATCCCCAACAATCACATAACCTGTAACATCATTCTTACCTTACCCAAGTACTTCTGCAGAATCATCCAACCTATCTCGAGACCAGTCCTTAAGATTTTTGACTCTTTGAAAGTCTGGGCCAACAGTTACAGAGCACCTCTGTACTGGATCCTTTTTCTTTATGTAAGCTGACCATGACCTCTAGCTCCCTTCTATTTTCCATTTCTGGTTCCTGTTCCTGACACTCAGTCCTGCCTACTAATCACTGTGAGATACCTTCTAGAAATAACGGCTTCAGATTCAGTGTGGGAGTGCTAGCTCACCCACCACCATGACACAGACAGATTTAGTCAGTACGAAGACGACCATGAGCAGCGTGTATATGCATCTAACACAACCTGAAGTCAAAGGATTTTGCAATTTACAGCCCGGCAGTTGTGTGTGTCACAGCAATAACTGCTAGGTAGAGCATTTACACATAACAGCTGCTCACTGTGAAGAGCCTGCAGCCCAGAAACAGCTGATCTATTAGGTTCCTAAGCAAAAGATAGCTGTTCAGGGAAGGCTTGGAAAAGAGAAAATACCTGGAATATGTTTGGTTTTTCCCACCTTTTCTAAGTTTAGGAAGAGACTTTTTATGACAATGCTGTACCACATGACAGAAGAGAGGTCAGACCAGGTTCACAATTCTTTTTTCCAAGGCTCAGAGCTTCCTAGTAAAAAATCACTTCTCAAATGACTCGTAAATTGAGTCACTGCAAGGTAATGCTGCTAGAGCAGACAAGAAAAGTCAGACTTCCTTGGTCAGTATTAGTGGAGTTTTGGTTTAGTCCAGGGACTAAGAAGAAAGACAGGAGATAGACAACTGAAGGATTAGCTGTATCCATACCACAAGTAACCGTCACTACTGGGAAGAAGCATACAGTCCAAAGAGAAAAGCTTGCTTCCATTGCATTTCCCAGCTTGTCTGTTCCTTTATCAGGCATGTTTAAAAAGGGGGCAGCTCCAGGAACGGGAGTTGAGACAGCAGCTCTACCCTTCGTACTGAACCCTAAGTTAAGAGCATCAGCAGTTCATTATGAATCCATTACACTGCATCCAAAAGGGAACAAACCAAAGGTTCTAAACGGCTGTCTTGGTAAATTTGCCGTTTTCACAAAACCCAATTGATATTCTAGTCCAGGACTAGAATAAGGGATCCAGAATGCTCTGTGCCGAGCACAGGATGGCTCCGCTATTCGTGATCTCACCGTTTCAAAGCATATTGAGAGCAGCTAGAGGCAGGGAAAGATGGAGACTTCGAGGTCTGCCACCAGATGCCTTCACTCACTAACCCTGCACTCAGCAGCCGATACACAGATCCCACACCAGCAGGGGTGACTGAGGGGAAGGGCACCCACATCTCTCACCAGTCCTACTGCCCAGAGGAGGGCAGGGGCCGTTTCTCTTCTCCAGTGCACAGAATTCTGGGCATATTATTTTAAGTCACAACAGCCACATTGTCTTAAAACCCTTACTGCTGGCTGTTTAAAATCACTGCTCTTGCCTGGGCATTAGAATTCCAAAGGCCTTCCGTCTCTGCCAGAGAACGCTGGTGCCACACAGCACTACATCGATAGATGCCACGTTATCACTCTTTTCTTATTCCAAGCCCTGTAGCGCTGTTTCTACACACAACCTTGTCCAGCTAAAAAGGTGAGCATGTCGAGGAGTCCAGGAAGGATTTCCCAAACACATCTTTCCCTACCAAAGTTAGTTGAGTGCTACACCTACCACAGCTACATTAGTTCCGAGGATAGTGCCAAACTGAGACAAACAACGTGTGGCGCTGAATTTTTGTGCCTGCGAAACGAAAGCTCAGAGTGGAACAGACCCTATATAATGAAGGCATTTCAAAGTGTGTAACAGCCTAAAAGAGAAAATCCACATTGGATCTTTTTTCCTGATGCATTAGGAAGTTAGGAAACATTGGAGTAATTTTCTGTTTAATTTCTCTCATTTGAAGACAGCAACAGTGATTCTGGTTTTCGGGGAGTGGGTTGTTTGTTACTATTTTCTACTTTGGTTGGGTGGTTGTTACTTTAAGAATCCTCTGACAGCACAGTATTTCTCGCTTCAGGGGAGTTACACTGAAGATCTGGCCTCGAGTCCTACTGCTCTGCAGAATCTCAGCGTGTTCTGCCCGGTGCTGGGTGTAGGCTAAGCCCTAGGAGACCTCAGCCACGCACACAGGATCGGCCTGGGCGCTGGCTGCGTTATGACGACTCGGGGGGAATGAGGGTAATTGTTAATACACAACTGCAAATCTTCTTTGGACCACGTTTCTATTCAGTATGAAAACTGCAAAAACTCAAGCATTAAATCCCCCACCATAACGAGCTATTTTGACAATTAGTGCCTCAAGTGCTTTCACAGCTATCTTACAAGCTTTCTCCTCTTCATCTGCAAACTACAAACCAAATTCCGTGTTAAGTGAGTAAGAGCTGGCATTTTGCAACTTGATTTTGGAAAATGAATGAGCATGAAAAACACAGTTTAACGAAAAGCAGTAATTCTGCGGTTAATCGCAAGCCCTTGACCACTGTGAGTGCCTTCACTGAGTTTCGGCCCAGACACCTAACAGGTCTTTGTCTCCCTTCGCGGAAACAGGAACAGAATTTGCCTCCTGGTGCTCGCTTTGTACGTCTGCCATGCTGCAACAAAGGATGGCAAATCCAGACGGTAAACTAATTAAACTGTCACAGAAAAAATAAGAATAAAAAAGTAAACTGCTTTTTTGGCGTTTATATTACAATTCTGAACAGGTTCTTGGCGTGTGTGCCAGGTATAAAATGTAATCCTGCGAGGGTAGATTGGTAAATGATTTCTACTCATTTGCACTCGTTTCAAAGGTGACTCCATCACCACTATCTGAAAGACGCGCTGCCCCTCAGTAACAAATGATTACAGCTAAATGAATCCCAGAGGTTTGCCACTAAGGCAGAACAAAGGCATAAGAATGAGAGCTGTGATTCAAGATCTATTTTTTATACCAGCATAATTTTTTGCTTCACTGATCTATCACTAAACAACAGCTGCTGGGGTAGAGACTTACTGCACTGTAGCAACGTTACAAAATCCTTTAGCGACTGGTCGCGTGTCTTTGCCTCAGGCCTTCGAAAAAAGTCAGAAACTTGTGAAGAAGGACTGGCAGGTTAATGTCACCTTATTTCTGCAAAGGATTTGAAGGTGTCAGACACGCTGGAGTGACAGTCTGCAGTAAATCTGAATTTCTAAAGGACTTACATTGTGATCTAAGCATATGTGGCCAACCTCTGTTGAAAGGGTAGGTGCTGGGAGGAAGAGGTAAGAAAAGTGAGTAGAAGTCAAATAATTTGGGGGTTTATATATACTATCTTAGAAATTAAACTTTGCTATATTTATAAGCTGCTGGCATTTTTATCCCAGTTCTCAGAGACCTATATTCTAATTTCTGGATGCTTGAAATAGCTTTCCTATTGCTTTTTAGGCAAAAAGTATCATAAACCCAGTAACACATAAAGCAATCATAACTGGAGAAAAACCCCAGATGTTTCTTACGTTAGATGCTATCAGAGGTCTGTATATAACAAGACTGAATTAAGAAAACAGCGTGGACTGTCCTGATTTCCACTGAAACTCAGTATTCTTTTTGTTCATAGTCACCTTAACAGCCCTGAATCACCAAGCTGCCCATGGCCCAGGGGCTCCACATGAGCTCATCCCTGGGCCATCAGTTCCTGTCCCAGCTGTTCAGAGGAATGCCAGGCTCTAGCTCAGCTCTGGCAATGTCTGTATCTGGCTATGAACCCTGTCCACCCAGCCCCTGATCCCTGCACTGATCTGGGACCCGACTCATCACTCCAGACGTGTCCGGTGGCCACTGGGCTGTGTTACGGCCCTGGTGGTAAGGGTGGTCCTGGCTGGTAAGGCCCCTTGCCTGCTGGCTGTGTTATAGCATCCCGTCCTGTAGGAAGCCCTTCCTCCTCCCTGGAACAGCTTCAGCCAAGAGGTGAAGCCCACAAAAAGTTTATTTTTCATATATAAAAAGGTCTGGTGAAAGAACGGTATGAACACTGGGTGCACATGGCTGCTGGATCAACTGTTCAGCTTCACTGGGCAGAGAGGTAGAGAATACTGCTGATATACTAGACCGTGGGCACTAACTATTCTCTTCCAACTTGGCCAGTAGGACGAGACAGCAAAGAACAGTGACTACTTAAATACTGAGTATGGGAATGCCTGTAAGGAAAAGGGTTTGTGAGCACTGCAAACTTCATTGAGGAACTGGCATTTATACTTGAGACAGTAAGAGCTCAAAAATAAGACAGTACAGATTGAACTGCGCAAACAAGAATGGGTTTGATATCATTTTCTCGATTGTTTCTAATGACAGAAACACACCTTTCACCCATTTTTATTCAGAAACCAACTTGCTATCTATTCTAAATGCAGAAAACATGACTAAAGTACTTTACGTTTGAAAGAGCACTTGAAAGTCCTCCTTCGCAACAGTTCTCCAAGAAATTCCCACATCAGTCAGACCGAGGCACTGACCTGAGAAACCTGGCTCCAGAAGACACAGAAACATCAAGTGCTGGTAACTAGAAGGATCATAGTGGAGAACTGCAACACAGCAAACCAGGAGATTAAAACAACCGGGTGAGAGAACACACAAATCTGACAGCACCTTAACAGCTGCTGAGTCCTCCTCTTGGAGGAATGAAAATTGAATTGGAACCACATGAAACACTGGGATAGGCAACCCGGTGAATGAGTGATTGGAGAAGCCTCCCTGCAGAGTAAGGATGTATTTGGCAGCCTGAGCACTTCGATTTCCCCATGTTCTAACAAAGCCAGGTTGTGTGGCTCTGAGTGACAATACGCACAGATGCGTAGCTCTGAAAATTAACGACCCGAATGGTTTGATGTTACCGTTCGCCTTGTCACACGAAGTAGCCACAAAGCCTTCAGTAGGGGTCGACGTGCTGCACAAAATGCGCCTGTAAAAATCAAATTTTAGTCTTGCTACTGCTCTGAGGTAAGAAAGCTTGCTCCAGTCAAAAGGCACTCCGAACACAATTTCTGAGATACAAAAAGCTACCAGAAAAAGAGACTGTGAGGATGCAATGCATAAATGATTTTCTTCTCTTTCCCTTACCAAGTCCCAAGGCAGAGTTAGTTTGTAACTGAGCTTCCTTTCTCAAATACAGCACTTAGAAACATTTGCATTATAATCGGTGTCTACAAAGTTCTCTATTCATATTCCTACAACCTCAACTTATCTAATTATCACAGGAATGCTTTCAACTCCCCACCGAATATCTGCAAGTAGCATGAAAAGCAGTGCCTACATCTCAGCAGCCATCGGCTGGAAGAGCTATGACCAATCACTAGGCTATCTCTTTAAAGAGAGGAAAGGGAGCAAAACGGGTAAGAGGATGATAGGGTTTAAAAACCCTTTCGCAACGGCAGGGT